>BSBN01001374.1:2400000-4800000 GCA_027924645.1 Cunninghamia lanceolata | reverse complement strand
AATGTACAATTCTTCTGCTTCTTCCAAAGTGGCTGGCACTTTTACTTTCTGAGCCACATTCTCTACTTTAGTCAGGATACCATTCAAGACTACTAACCTCATACTCACCACTTCCCTTAGATGACCTATTTCTCCTTTGATTTACTCTTTTTTCTCTAGGAGCTGCTTCAACTAATGAGTATAGAGATTTTCTATTTGGACCCTAATAGCTCCATATTTATCCTTCAAGGATCATATACTTTGTCTACTTGAGTTAATTGTGACTCAATAGAGTCAATTTGATCTTTTATGCCCTTAGCAGTTGCAAGCCAATTTAAACAAAATTGATATAAGACTTTTGCTTCATCTAAAAATTTCTAAATATTTTTCATATTTTCTTACAAAGTACTATGTGCCTTAGCACATCTCTCCGAGGCATCTACCAATCTTTTGTTATTCACTTTCTCTGTTATCTTCTGCTCAGCCTGCTTCTCAAGATAAGAAGAATGAGCCTTGAAAGACTCCAATAGAAGTTTCACCTGCTGAGTGGGAGGTAAAGTTGGGTCTCTTTTTGCCTCAGGCAACTCTTCTTGAATAATTTTAATTGTCTCTTCAAGCAATTCAACTCCTCCCACTTGTTGAAAAATCTCTTGCCTTGTTGAGGACTGCAATATATCTCCCAATTGCAACTTATGGAGAGGAGATATATTGGACAAGTTAACTTTTCCATCTAACAATGGCAACTGTAAAAGTTGTGGAGTAACCACTAGTTGGATTTGCATCTGTTGAGCTACAAACTTCTTGAATGAATCAACCGGAGAGGAGGAGGAAGATGTGTCTTGTTCTTTTCTTGAGCTTTCCTCCGTATCAACATTTGTATGCTCCTCTTGCTGGTCAGGGTTACCCTGCTGCTCAATATTCACCAGAGGAGGACTATTATGCACAACATTATGATCCAAGGATGCATTTCCTTCTCCTTGTGCAACTTGTTCTTCATCTTGTGTAGCTTGCTCTACTTTCTCCTCTTGAGGATTTTGTTGATGTGTGTCATGTGGAGGAGATATTGCAATGTGAGTTGGAGAAACAATATTGTGTAGTGGAGAAGCATGTGGTTGCTCCACATTCTCAATTAACCTCACTCCTTAAAAAAAAATTCTTATTACTTCTTCAATCTCCTTTTGAATCTTATATTTATCCTCTTTTTCCATGCTCATAAGGGTGTCTACCCTCTACGTTGTCCTTAACTCTTGAGCCTACATTTGAATCATTTTATCCTTTTCTTCTTGGGAAACAAAAGCTCCAACCTTGTCAAGAGCTTGTTGTCTATCCATTTCAATGGTACTTCCTCTTCTCTATCTCAAAGCATGAGCTAGGCTCTCTAAATTTTTTTCAAGAATTTCACTCAAGGGCAAATTAAAATTGAGCATATACATTACTATAGCTTTTTATATGGTGCTTTGGTCTTTGGGTGGCACATCTAAATATAAAACTATTGTATCCTTTAGAATGCCATAGTGCACAATTGCATTGAAAATTTCCTCTAATTGTAAAGGTTATTGTTCAGGCATTATCAGAGGAGTTTTCTTAGACTTCTTCTCTTTCTTCTTTGGTTGAGAGGTGTCTTCCTCTCCTTTGTCTTCTTCACCTTCAACCTCCACAGTCTAAACCTTCTTTCTTTTAGCAGGTTGTTTAGGCTTGGCATGCTTCTTTTTCAACAGTCTTCATTTGTGCTAATGTTTCAAAAGTTGCCCTTCTTCCTGTGGACACTGTCTACATTGATCTAGAGGGTTGCGATGCATTTATAGTAGTAGAAGTGGATCTTCTAGTTCTTCTTAACCCTTGTGCAACTGGTGGAACAATAGGAGCATGTTGTGTTTCCTCCATAGGGACTTCTGATGAGGATTTAGGTGAAATGCACTTCTTATGCAACTCACCTTTATGTTTCTCAAGATGCTCTTCTACATTTTTCTTATGCATCTTCTTCAATATCTCATCATATGTTCCAAACCTCTTAACAATTGTGTCCTTTGGTTTGTTGAGCAAAATATCAGCATAGGTCTTTATTTCTTCTATTGAGACCTCATATGACAGTCTTGGAATCCATGCAGTCCTAGGCTCAACTACTTCCATGTAAGTATAGTCCTTATCAACTATAAATGTGATTTGTCCTTCATACTACCTTACAACATTAGATGAGATTCTATCTCTAGATTCCATGTTGGTTTGAATGGTTTTGAAGAAACCTTAGTACATTGTACTGTGGTGATTTGGATAACTGAAACCTCTCAAATGGCTTTTAATTTGGGCAGGAACAAGGAGGTGTTGTTTCCAGACTTTTCCTCTAAAACTAGGCAACTGATCAAGGTACCATACCTAAAATTGTAACAAGTTTCCTTTGTTCTTTTCACATTCTCCAAGAGTTATTCTCTCATGACCTCACAGAGCTCAAAGTCTTTTCCTTCCTTTACCATCTAGTAAGCGGTATGAATTGTTGTCCCAGTGGCTGAACCCTCTATGTTTATGAAGTAGATTTTATAAGCAATTCCCATTGCAGCATATCTAACACTTGGATCCGTTATGTCATTTATAGTTAGGGTCCTCTTATCAAATTTAGCTCCTATCAATTTAATGATCTCATTTTTAATGGATTTCATCAATAGTACAGGTTTGGTGGAACACAGCCCAGTAACTACCCTAATTGCATCTTTAGTAATTTTGTAGGGCTTATCCAGATATATAAATTAATCATGAATCTTGCTTAAAATAAATCTTACCCATTCATTCTTATCACAAAAATTAGGGTAATCCTTCCATATGTCCAATCGCTTGGCCCCGACATTGGCATATTCTAGTTTGTAGCTAACATCATCATCTAGGAGTTGATCTCTAAGCTCCTTAAACTTCATATGATCAATCTCATCTAGCTTAGAGTGAATATAAACCTAACATCTTCAGTGTACACAAGATATGCTGAAACATTTGAAAATGTCCCATCCTTATCTACCTCCATTGCTTTGAAAGGATATTTCGTATACTTCAATCTTGGTTTTTTAGTAACATCAACTATTTGAGGAGTAGCCATTTCAAATTCTTCAAATTCCAAAACTAGGGTTTTAAGAAGTAGTAGTTCTAATAAATACCTATGTGCTCAACACTAGGGTTTAATCTTTAGCTTAATTCTTCTCAAATTCCCCAAGTTCTTTGAAGACTTTCTTCTCTTCTCAGCTCTGGATGCAAATACTTGATCATGAATAATATTTGATTGGGCCAATGAAGTATAAGTACCTTACCATTCACCCTAACTTTCTATAATTAATGCACATTTATCAGGTTAAATGACAAATGTCAGAGTGCTCTATAAATCCACAGAGATTTAAAACTATTCTACAATCCTCTGCATCTTATGTTTTTGTTCCAGAAATTTGGGGAAAGAAACTATCTTGCCTTATCAACCATCTCCTCTGTCAATTTCATATCAACTCATCTATAAGCCTAGATTCCATTATAGAAGCCACAAACATTTAGGGGGAAAGTATAGATATGCACTGGTTAGCTCCCCCTAACCCCATGCCTTTTCTTAATTAGCAATGAAGTCTTTTACACAAGGCAAAAGCACCAATTCTTCCTTCTTCTCATTATCTTGCTCTGTCTTCTTTCTCCATATCTTTGCCATTTCCTTATTTTGTTGAGTCACAATTTCCTCTATCTTCTTGTGCTGAACATGTGGTTTCTTAGAACCACTCTTGTATAGTCTTGCCTTATGCCCAAAGTTGTTACATCTGTAGCAAACACCATTATATTACGGATTCATACCATTTCTCTTTACTTTAGTTCTACACTCAACTGTCCTATGACCAAATCTATTGCAAGCAGAGAAATAGCCATAGAAGGAATGAGAGATCATAGCACCATGTTTTGTAGGCACAAATGAATTCTTCCTCATGTAAACATTTCTTCTTTCCTTAGTTCTACAATCAATAGCCTTATGACCAAATTTATTGCAAGAATGACAGTAACCATAAAAGGATTGAGAGAACCTAGAAGTAGTAGCTTGTCTAGGAGATCTCTTGAAATCTTTCTTCTGATCACTTATTTGTATGAAGTTATCATCATCAAACTCATGTTTCTCATCTTCAATCTCCTCAAATTCTTGAGTATAGGGCTCTTCCTTTTTCATTTCAAACATTCCTTCAGATATATCTATTTTAGAACTTTGACCTTTCTCAAAAACAATGCCACTCTTATCTTTGAGGGGTATATGACTACTAATTATCTCATCAAGGATGTTGGTGTTATTCTTTAGTTTTAGACCCTTGTCTATCTGATCCTTTGCACTTTCTCCAATTGTTTCCTCCAAGAGATAATTTCTTCTTCAAGTTTGGAACATACAATTGATTTTTCTTTGAGCTTAGCATTCAAACACTCTATAGCCTTCTTACCTTCTTCAACTTGAGCTTTCAATCTGACAATTGCTTCTTTTGATTGTTTGAGCTTAATCTTATATTCTTCATTTTATTTCCTTGCAGCATCTAGATCTTCTAAGACAGAAATGCATTCTCCTTCATAATTAGCTTCACAATCTTATGGATTAAAGGTTGTCATAGCTTCTTTCAGAGAATTCTTGTCATTAAACAGTACTTCAGTTCCCATGTGTTCCACTCCAAGATATACCTCAACTATTAGATTGCATTCAAGGAGCTTAGATCTAATACCAATTGTTGAACATAGAGAAGTACTAAGAGGGGGGTGAATCGGTACTTAATCAAGTTCTTTTCTTCCAACAACATTCAAATTAATGTAAGCATTTAAAGGATGAGAAACACAAGAACACAAAAGCACACAACTATAATACCAAATTTACGTGGAAAACCCTAGAAGGGAAAAACCATTGTGAACAAGCTACTTGGATCTACTATCCAAATCCAACCTCACAAATAAAAACAAGATTACATTAACATTTATGGGCTACAACCCAAAGGAAGGTGTAACTCCTTGAATAGATACAACATTTACAATCTTTACATAAAGAGGCTTCAACCTCTGTAACAAAATACTTATCTGTCAAACATTGACTGCTCCAACCTTCTACTAACCCTTCTGACCTTTGCACAATTACTTCATCTCTGCACAATCACAATACCAGTTTCCGCAACACCAAAACACCTTCAACAACACAACTCTAGAATCACATTATCTATATCACCTCCACAACCAAACCACATTACATAAACTGGTCCTTTCCACATTGTATCATCAAAACTACTTTTGTGGTTATCTTATTCACACATTATCAATGCAATCATACACAACTCTTAACTCATTCATCACTCGACAACTTTTATCTTACAATTATATCCTCCGTAAGCTTCAAAATTTTTCTCCTTTGTCAGCCAAGATGAAACGTGTAACATGAAACATGCAATGGCCACAATAGTCATCTCCCAAATATATGCAGTAAGTAGAAATTTAATGCAGTTCAAAAACAAGATATAATCAGGTCCTATTTTACCTTAGCACACTCTTCCAAGCTAGTGCACACTCGAAACACATGAAAAAAACATCATCATACACTAAGTCAGCTCCGCAAACACTTATCCTTCCTTGCATTTGGCTCTAGACCTAAAGCGATATCAGAGGAGACAAAATTACATCATGCGGACCACTCACAAGACATTTTATGACTTGAAAATCATTCCTGTACACTTCTTTTATCATTTCAGACTCTTTCATGTTGGCACAAATATTAAAACTCTAATGTCGGTGTCCTTAACATACTCTACATATACAGTTTTGAAGTAAAATAATGAAAGTCATATTTGCGGTAAACATAACCATTTGAGACTAAAATAGACCAATCTAATTGATCCAATATGCTTTTCTTTCCATTAGCAAAGCCAAATATCAATGTGTGGTGAACTATGGTAACATTAACTATCTCTTTCTACTCATACTATTCAATACCAAGGCATGTCTTCGTAGATCTGACTCTAGAGAAGCATCTGTAGTACATATTATTACTTGAAACTTGAAACACCCATACCTTTGACTCGTATCTACCTGTCCTCCAATCTGCAACATCATATCTTCATCTGCGGAGAAGTGCGGAACATTCTCTTACCTTTCTGTGACTGTACTTATCCTATTTCACTACTGCCTTCACTCTTTTGACTCTAAAACACTTTGGGATAGACTTTGTGAACTCAAGTTTGAATCATAGATACCTGAGAGCATTGTCTAGATTTCTTTCAATCCACAAGCCCATAACTACATCAAAGCTAGAATGCAGTACACTTTCTTGCACCTATGACACCTTTCTTGACTTGAACTATACTTAACCAAATTTTTTCAAACTTCTTGCAACATTCAAGGCACATATCTACATATCATTCAAATAAGGTTCATCTAGCTTACCTTCCATGACAATCATCATAGCTCATCAAAGATACTGATAAAATGATCTCATGCACTTACATATGAACTTCAGAAGATAAGGTATGACTATGTACAGATGATACTGATCCATCTCCTTCACTTCACAACTTTTCTGATCAACACTCCTATGCTTGCTCCTTTGCACATCATCTTGCTTTCTCTCTTTGGTATATCTACCCTTTGGCATCTTTGTCAAGACATCACTGATCATCATTGATCAGCACTCCATACCACTGTTGACATCAATGACAACACATATGCAACACTCCAACAATGGTGAAGATAATATTTCTTTAGTATGTTGACCTTAGATGGTGGCGATCATTAAGCTAAACATCTCTAAAAATAAATTGGATTATAGACTAACTCTTATAAAATCCCCAAAATACTAGATCCACTTCAATATTCTCTAACCATAATATAGATAATAGGTCATTAAACTAGACATCTCTAAAAATAAATTAGAATAATAATTAACTCCTAAATAATCTTAAAAATATTACACTAATTATAGATTCTTAACGCTTATACAATCCCAAAAATACTAGACCAACTTCTTTAATATATATAATAAAGATAGTATTTCTTTAATATATTGACTTTAGATGATCTGACGATCATTAAATAAACATCTCTAAAAATAAATTAGATTAATAGTTAACTCCTATACAATCTTAAAAATATTAAACTAATTATTGACACTTAACTCTTATACAATCCCAAAAATACTAGACCAAATTCAATGTTATCTAACAATAATAAAGATAATATTTCTTTAATATATTGACTTTAGATCATCTAAACATCTCTAAAAATAAATTAGATTAATAGTTAACTCTTATACAATCTTAAAAATATTAAACTAATTATAGACACTTAACTAGATTATACAATCCCAAAAATACTAGACCAACTTCAATGTTCTCTAACAATAATAAAAATGATATTTCTTTAATACATTGACTTTAGATGATAATGGTCATTAAACTCATCTCTAAAAATTAAATTAGATTAATAGTTAACTCATACAATATTAAAAATATTAAACTAACTTTAATGTTCTCTAACATAGATAATATTTTTTAATATATTAACCTTAGATAATGACAATGGTTAAGCTAAGCATCTCTAAAAACAAATTAGGTCCCTTTATCCCAAAAGGTTTTGAGCCTAGTTTTCAAATAGTTAGACTATTTCCGAAAGATTTTGGGCCTACTATTCAAATCATGAGACTACATATTAAATCTATCAACTATTATCACTGCAAATAACATATGAACATGCCATATTATGATGAATATACTCCATTTAAAAGAAGGGTAGTTTTACTATTAGGAGCATGTATTCTAGAATGTTTTAGTCTCTAAATTATATGGTACAAAATGTGTTTTTAAAGTTTAAATTTAGAAAATTAGATAGGTATATAGTGATATGCTTATTGTTTTAATTTTAAATTTTAAAATAAGATTATTTATATAAATTTGTTTTGGGTTTTTACTAATGATATTTAGTTTATTAGTAAAGTTGCGGCTTACAAAAAGTTCGTTAAAGACATCTGTCTAAATATAAATGTTCTGAGATCATATTTCCAACTAAAACAAAAAAAAAATTACTTGTACATCAAAATACCAACAAATCATTAAAAAATTTCAAAGATTTATCCTATTGCCCCTTTTCAATGGTGTTTTTCATAGCGCCCCTTGAGGCATGGTTATCAATACACTCCCTAAGGTGTTTATTTTTTGTGCTCCCTGAGGCACTATACTCCTTGAGGCATTATTTATTTTTTACGCTCCTTGAGGTGCTATGCTCCCTAAGGCATTAACTATTCATGCTCCTTGAGGCATTGGTATCATACGGTCATCTAGCATAATACAACTTGCTAGTTTGTGATCCATATAGTCTATGAGCCACCTAGCATAATGCAACTTGCTAGCCCATGTGCTTCATATGACCTAAACTCATGGTCACCTAGAATAACACAACTTGCTATCCCGTGATCCATGAAGGTATCTTGATTTACATGAACCCTAGCGATAGAGTAAGCTAGTGCCTGAGTCATGTACCCCTCTTCGTTTGATTGCTCCTTGTCTATTGGTATGCATTCTCTCCTTGAAGCAATCGATCGACTCATTTCATTCTTCTATCTCCTTTTTAGAATTCCTCTACTCTTGGTTTTCTTTTGGGGATGATATAAAGTATTGAGACATCCTTTTAGTCTAGGTCTCTTTACTTTGTTGACTCAAAGTTTATTTTTCATTTGCTTATGTGTATTTTGTATGTATGTTCCATATATGCTTTACATTTGTTTGCTTCATGTATTCCATGTTTGCTTCGTGTATGCTATGTTTGCTTTGTGTATTATATGTATACTTTGTGTTTTCCATGTGTTTACTTTATTTTTCCATGTTTATGCCTTGTGTTTTCCATGAATACTTTTGTGTATGCTCCATGTGTACTTTGTGTATGATCTATGCTATGTGTGTATAACCTCTTTATCTAGGTGTTGTGGACTTGTAGAATCCTAAGATTGGGGGCTAGTGCAACTCTCAACTTAGCAACATTCTATGGCTTCAACGTCTTGGCAAAGAGATTTATCTTCTCCATACTTTAGAGATTGTATGAGTGTAAGTTCATACCCTCACTAAAGTGGGGCTAAATGTAGTGGCAAAAATTGATACCTCTTACAATTTCACGCTAGATTTGGCACCTATTTTGGCTTGTATGTTCACTTTTGTTTACATTATGCAATTTCCAGCACTTTTAGGAGAAACAAGGTTAAATCCTCTGATATTTGGCATTTGGATGGTCCAAATCACCAAGACTAGGGTACCCAATGCTAGATTCCTAGCAATTTGGCCCCGACAACTTATATTTTATTGTTGGTCTTATGACTTAAGTGATGCACCTTCTCAGCCTCGACTCTATTGGGCCCTTGGAAAGTAATTGGGAATCATATATAAACAAGTCTTGAACACCCATAACCTATCTAATATCTCTCCTAATGATTCTAGATGATATTTATGTTGATGCTCTTTAACAAGCTCTCTATTTTTGCAGATTACTATTGCAAGTTTTCAAGGAAGCTTCTTCCTTCATCAATACCTTGTGGATGATCCATGTTGTGACATGCATCCACCTAGTGTTTCATGCTCATGGTAACTCCTTTCATTTCATTTGATTACAACACTCTTTTTTATATGTTTTGCCTCTACTCATCAAGAGCACATACTCTCTATCACACTCATCCTTGCTATTGTAGAAATGGGAAAACTTACATGAAGGTTTGACTGAGGCAATCCTCTATACAACACAAACATTTTTCCCTCTTTCATGTGTACAGATTGCATCAGAAATTTTAGACACCTGTCAGATGACTGGAAGATGAAAACAACAGAAACCTTCGCACATATATTTTATCTGCCCTGAAACCTTAAGACCAGGGCACCCAATGCCCTAGTCCTCTAGATCCAGCCTCTACTTCCTGGCTGAGAGCTTTGACAACTCTACTCTACCCCTTTCAGGTCCTACTTTCTAGGTTTTCTTCTTTCTCAGGTTTGTATCTTTTTTTTTATACTATTTCATCATAAAACCCCAGATCTAGCCTACTTGCATCAATCTTTTCAATCACAACAAAAGGGCAGAGTCCCCACCAACCCAACAAGGCTCTTCCTAAGGGATAGCAGCCTTGCCTAGAGCCATTGGTGGCTTGTGTCCTAATGTTTGATTGGAAAATACTTGGCCTAGTTACTTATAATTGATTAGGTCTCTCTTTTCCATCTGACATACACTTACATATTTGCAAAAAGGTTTTTTTAGATTTTTTTTTAAATGTTATTTATGTTAGTAGAAGTTGTGAGAATATTAAGTTTTTTGAATAATCTTTTTTTTTTTAAATTGGCCCCAAAGTGATGCTACATATGTATCTAATGGACACTTCTAGTTGAGCCTAGATCTAATTTAATTAAAATAAATTTACCTAGAAAATCTATTTGCTCAAAAATGACTTTTAGGACTTTAGAAATGCTTAAATTCATTTGTATTGATAAATTGGTCTGGAGTGGAACACAACTTTGAACGTTCACTCATTGTATTCAACCATTATGTTCATGAAAATAATAATTTCCACTCAATATTTTTTTAAAAACATTGATCATATCAAATGCACACTTCTACATACTTAGATATATACATGCTTCACAATATCTTGTTCACACCTTAATATATACTGCTATTTATAAATAAACTTGCTTACACAAACTAAACTAATCAAAATAATGTATTAAATTTATAGGTACTAACCACTATGCGGAGTTATTTGAATATGATTGTCAATCAACTAGAACAATAGTTTAATAAAAACTTTTTCAAATCCCTAACATTGGACTGTATATTAAAATATAGAGATGGGTTATATATTACAAAAACTTGTCTAATCAAAGTCCTTCTCACCATAAAGTTAACCATTTTACTTGGAAATGATTAAATTCATTTGTATTGATAAGTTGGTCTGGAGTGGAACACAACTTTGAACTTTCACTCATTGTATTCAACTATTATGTTCATGAAAATAATAATTTACACTTAATATTTTTTTTTAAGACATTGATCTTATCAAATGCACACTTCTACATACTTGGATATATACATGCTTCACAATATCTTGTTCACACCTTACATATAATGTTATTTATAAATAAATTTGTTTACACAAGATAAACTAATCACAATAATGTATTAAAAATAGGTACTAACCACTATGTGGAGTTATTTGAATATGATTGTCAATCAAATAGAACAATAATTTAATAAAAAGTTTTTCAAATCCCTAACATTGGAATGTATATTAAAATACGGAGATGGGTTATATATTAAAAAAACTTGTCTAATCAAGGTCCTTCTCACCATAAAGTTAAACAACTTTATATATTAACTATAATTTGACCCTAGCAAACTCATAAGTATAGACAACTAACTCTTATACAATCCTAGAAATACTAGACCAACTTTAGTATTCTCTAACAAAGGTGAAGATAATATTTATTTAGTATATTGACCTTAGATGGTGACAACCATTAAGCTAAACATCTCCAAAAATAAATTGGGTTATAGACACCTAACTCTTATACAATCTCAAAAATATTAGACCAACTTCAATGTTCTCTAACAATGATAAAGATAATATTTCTTTAATATATTGACTTTAGATTATAATAATAATCATTAAACTAAACATCTCTAAAAATAATATTAGATTAATATTCAACTCTTATACAATCTTTAAAATATTAAACTTATTTTAATGTTCTCTAACAATAATAAAGATAATATTTTTTTTAAGTATAATAACCTAAGATGGTTAAGTTAAGCACCTCTAAAAATAAATTAGGCCCCTTTATTCCAAAATGTTTTGAGCCTAATTTTCAAATAGTTAACTATTTCCAAAAGGTTTTGGGTCTACTTTTCAAATCACGAGACTACATATTAAATCTATCAACTGTCATCACTGTAAATAGCATATGAGCATGTCATAGTAAGATGAATATACTCCATTTAAAAGAAAAGGAGTTTTACTATTAGGAGCATGTAATATAGAATGTTTTAGTCCCTAAATTACATTTTATGAAATGTGTTTTTAAAGTTTAAATTTAGAAAATTAGGTAGGTATACAGTGATATGTTTATTATTTCAATTTTAAAATTTATATTTGTTTTGAAATAAAATTATTTATATAAATTTGTTTTGGTTTTTTATAAATGATGTTTAGTTTATTAGTAAAGTTGAATGGCTTACAAAGAGTTCATTAAAGATGTCTGTCTAAAGGTTCTAAGGTCATGTTTCCAACTAAACAAAAAAAAGTAATTATTCCTACATCAAAATACCAACAAATCATTAAAAAATTTAAAATATTTATCCTGCCCCCAAAAACATCTTCACAATTCTAATTTTCAACAGCTAAAATAATAAAAAAAAAATCTAAAAACTCAGATTTTTCTTATATAAGAGGTTCCAAAATTGTCAACAAATTTCAAATTGACAATCATGATTTATTTGAAATTCCAGGGTTGCCTGGACTGAATGTTTTGGAGAGGTCAACCAATGCAGAAAGACTTCCTCTGACTGGCCTACTTAAAGAGTGACACTTTTTTATTTAGAGTTTTGGAAGTCCCAAATAAAAAACAACGTGCCAACAGTTCATTTTTAATCCTTTTCTCATTCCTCATTCCTCATTCCTCATTCAAGGCTTTAGACAGAAAATTCAATGTAGATGATATGGTCTTGATGTGGAATGCAAGGTGTTAGAAGAAAGGAAAACATGGCAAGTTTGACCCACTTTGGATTGGTCCCTATCTGATAAGCAACACACATGGTGAGAATTCTTATTTCTTGTAGAGTTTAAATGGAAAATTTTAGGAATTGCTCATGCATGTACAATTCTTGAAACCCTACTTTGCTTAAGTAGGTTACTTTCCATGCACATTATACATATTGTATGTGTTGTATAGTTGTCTATTTGTTTTGTGTTTTGCCTTTTTTGGTCTACTTCCATGAGTTTTGTGGTCCTCACCATGCTTTGATAAATCATGTGTCCCCAACTAGAGCCACTGGTGGTCTGTGCTAAAATTTTAGAGTTTTGGGTCAAATTCCTTTGTTTGTCCTTAGGTTTTAGGGTTTATTGTGTTTCATAGACTATTTTTTTATGCCCTAGGATCAAAAACCTAAGTCATCTAATCATTTAAGTGTTTTTTGTTATATTTTGTTGTTGACCTTTAGGCCTTGGCCGCTAGTCGTTTAAGTTACAACTTAAGCCCTCATATGTCATGCCTTACTGACCCTTCTATCCTAGGTTACCAGTTGTAGATTGCCTATCAAACAATGGAAATATTAAAATGTATAAGTCTATAGTGCGAACGTCAAATGTGATAGTGACACATGGCAGCTTAGCGTAAGCCCGCGAGCTTCTGAAATGTGTACCTTGTCAGGGTCGCACTACTGCAGGATGCTACCATATGTCTAATAGGCCCACGGTCTTGTTAAATCCAAAAGTAACCGAGGTCTAGCTATGCACTTTTTGATTGAACGGAGACTATTGCAAAGGACATGTTGTCAGAACTGCGTCATCTCCACACTACTGTAGTTTTTTGCCATGTGTACCTAGTCAGCTGAATACATACAAAGCCCAAAAGGTAGTGTGATCCACATGGAGGGATAACATGAGCTCGTAGTGTTAGAAAACTGGGACCTGATGGGGAGTGTAGGGCCATGAAATGTTGACGCATGGTAAATCTTAAGAGTTGACATGCAAAGTTATCCTGAATGGCTGAAGATGATTGGTTGAAGACTTTTCAACATGCATGGTGAATTTTTCAAACCTCTCGAACTATTTTGAGCTCTCGATCTTGCTGAGACAAGCCTTGCATCAACGGTTGATATTCAAACTTTTGAATTTAACTGTTACAAACACTTTGTTCAAGTGAATGAGTAGTAATGATGGAAATAACTGATACCAATCAATCACAAGGTCACCCAATACAAATAAATAGTGTGTTGGAATTGTAATGATGATCATTCCATATTGCGTAAAGAATTTTTTGGCGACTCAATCTCTCAAAGTTTCTCTGGAAAAAATTAGGATTTGTGAGCAGACATCCAAGTTAGTGAAAATTTCAAGTTAAAATCAGTTCAATTGGTTTGTATCGAGTGATTTTATGTGTTTCTATGCTCGCATAGAAGAAGAGGTCATAGAATCAAGTAGTTGTTATAAACCCTAGTTTTATAGAAGCCCTAAAAAACTGTAATTCAACAAAATGAGTTGTTCAATGGGTCAGTCATCCATGTCAAAGAGAGCATTGGATGAGGGTTTGATGATACAGTTGCATGGGTCGTCGAGAAGACCTTTCAATATTTGCGGCCAAGGAGGAGTTAATGACAGATTATTGGACAATGCCCCGGGTGTAGAGACACAGAGATTCCTATAAGAGGCTGGGCATTATTTGATCATTGGTATAGGAAGAGATGTTCTAGTGCTCCCCTATCACATGCATGGACCTTAGACTTGGCAAAGCTTCTAGTGCCAAATGTGTTCATTGATGTTGATTTTGTTAAGGCTGTAGCTAGGAGATATGACCCATAGAGGAGAATGGTATTGGCAAGAAATAATGTGGGAATGATTAGCATAACAAAGGAGTACATTTCTAAAGTTTTTGGACTGAACCCTGCAGCCAGCACGGGTATAGATTTTGAGGTCTTCAAAGACAAATACAAGAAAAATAAAAGCATTTATAGAACTGTATTGCTTCTGAGTCACAGGGTGAGAGGAATATACAACAGGCCCATCAAGATTTCTCCTAATGAGAAGGAGCCTCTGGCAATTGACTATTTTTATGAATATTTAATTAAGACCTATCATTCATTGTGTTAGGTCTTGGGGCAATATGCAAAGGAGAACATGCCAATTGCTCTTATGCTTATGGCAGTAGATATTCAGGATGAAATGGTGAATACTAAATATGATTATGCCTCATATATTACAAATAAGATGAATAAGCAGTTAATGGCCATCAGGAAGAATGAAGACAAGATGGAATTTAAGATGCAATTCAGGTGGTACTCCCTGATGTGTCTTATGTTTCTATATGTAGGGAAGGGTTTGTTGCATGATGCCTTGCAGGTAAGTCAGGTAGATATTGAAGGCATGCCCCTTCCTATTCAATGTTGGACTCACATGCTAGATAAGCATTGTGATAATGCCAACTATGTAATTTTTGAGGCATTTTATCAAAAGATTTTTTGAATTACATTGAGCCACCACAAGACAGAATACCAAGAGAGATCATGGACTTCTTGAGGCCAATGGATAGAACCCCTGAGATGGGAATCCAACATAACAGGGGTGATTGGTTTCTACACACACACCACTACCATTAGGGTATATGGATGTACATTGAGCCCTCATGTGTTACCAAAATATGTTCCAAAGAGGCTTGCTTATTTGGAGGTGATGTGGCAGCTAAATGAGTCAGACAAGACTCACTTGAGGGGGCAGAAGAAAGGGTCTTTATTCCCCACTTCTACAAAGTTTGGTGATTTTTGGGCAACAAATAAGGAAGGTCTAGATCAGATCTACCCAAATTTACAGTCACACAAGATGGGGAAGGAGCCCACTAGGGTTTTTGATCTAGAAGGATTTATCAATAGAATCAGATTGAGTATCAAGAGACCTACATTTGTGCACAATCTCTTATTCGAGGAGGATATGGTCAGGGAATGTTTTTCTATGGAGGAAGTAAAAGATAAGAGAAGTAGATGAGCAAGGGTTAAGGAGGTAGAGGATAAAAAAGGTAGGATGCATGCAAATTATCTTGGTGCTTTTGCAGAGGAAAAGGACCCTATTGTCAGGATACAAAAGATATTGGATCATGTTGAGACATTGATTGGTAAATCTCCTGCAGTAGAAGAGAGGTCTGCATATGAAGAGTGTGTTCCATACTAGAGTTATGTCAAAATAGAAAGTGAGTCCACTACCCCTGAGAAATCTCATAGTGCTGAAGTTCCTCCACCATCTTCTAAGAAGAGGAAAATGATTAATCTTGAAAGTGGAGATACATAGATTGAAATGGTCAATTTTGAAGGTACTATAGAAAGTACACCTAGAGAAGAAGAAGAAGAAGTAAACCAACCCATGGCTTCACCTATAAGGGTTGTGTTGAATTATCCACTTGAGAATAGAATGGATGTGAGTCTCAGACATGGGAAGGATGAAACAAATGACATGCGAGCATTAGCTTGCACACAATTCTTGTCTGATGATGAATTTGTTAAGTCCCAAGAGTTTAAGGGTTTGTGTTGAGATTGAGGAGTGTAGAGTTTCAAAAAAGAGTTGAGGAGGCTAAAAGTAGTGCACACCCTTATCAATATGAGGAAATTACTCAAAAAGTATTGCATGAGATGAGTCAAAATATTGGCCAAATCACTTTAGAGGAGGGAAGACAAATGGTTCAAATTAGTGGTTTGTTGTTATCACATTGGGATATAGCCACTACACTTGCTCTGGACACTATAAGGAGACAAGATGAAGAAGTATTTGCTACAGAAGAGCAGGTTGACTAGGCTTTCTTTGGCTCAGGGTTGTTGCAAGTATGTGCCTAACCAGTGTTGTCATTGATGTCAACATATCAGTGTTGTCATTGGTGTCAACTGTGCTCTTGTTTTGATGCTTGCTTGTAATGAGTTAGATGCTTTGTATTTGCCTATGTAAGTATTGGAGATCCTAATATTGAGGATATTGAGAAAATTTGCTCCTCCAATGGAAACAGGGTGTTGCAGAGTATCTTTGTTTATAGAAGAATAGTTTAGTAGATTGCTCCACATTTCTTGTAGAATGAATATTTTGTCTACGGATTGCAAGTTGTTTAGAGGCATGTCTTAAGATGCTATGTTCCAAGTTTGAGCCTCCCGTATGAAGATTTGAGTGAGTTATGATCACTAGAGTGAAAATTGTTTTTTCTGAGTATTCACTGGTGACAAGGAGAATGTATTTTGCTCCGCATTCCTCTGCATTGAAGTATTATGGTCTACAGTTCATGAGTTAAGTCTGAAATGATGATAAGTGCCTTCAACTCCAATGGTTCATGATTTGGTGGTCCACAAGCTATCCTTTCTCTATGACAGTAGCTGACAGTGTTGTTTATATGCTCCGGTTGGAAAAATCTTCTTGACAGAGTGGTTAGAAATTGTGTGGTTGTTACTAGTGATTACAATGTGCTTGTGGATGTCTCCTGATTGTGTTCCTACCTTTGGATTGGTCCACAAAGAGAAATTGGGATCATGGATGAAGATTGTTCTTAGAAGACTTAGTGTTAACACCAGTCTTGGTTGACTTGGTTGTTTTCACTACTTGCAAAGATGCATTGAAGATTGTAGAAGCGTGTTGTGGCATAGAAGATTGCATTTGAGTCCTAGCTAAGGCATGGCGTGATCAACATACATCTTTACATCTTTTCCTTAGCTAATTTTGTTTAGGTCCAAACCTATTTCTATGAATTTTTGTAATTCCAACCTTGGAGATTATACCAATGGTTGTTGAATGTAATGCCAACCTTGATGCACATTCCAAGGTCGACGAATTGTATAAAAGCATGTAAAATAGTTGCGAAAATGTTATCCATGTGTGAAAATGAAAAGATAAGTGTGAAGGTGTAAAAAGAGCAGAGCAGAGGAGTTATACTGTGCTTCAATGGAACTGAACTCAGGCATGAAGTAGATGCTATCAAATCAATTCACTAATCTTGGCAGTGAGCCAACCCTTGGTAGTGAGCCACCCCTTGGCAGTGAGCCTCAACATTTAAAGTGAGCATATTGGGTGGTGAGCCCTAAGGCAATGAGCCTCTATTTTTCAGTATTGCTATAACATATGTATTTCTGTGGGCTAACACCCATCGTGTTTTTTCCCTTTTAGGGTTTTCCACATAAAAACCTGGTGTCTCATGTGTTGATGATGTTGTTGTGTTGAGTTTCTTATTCTATGCTTTCATGATCAAATCTGAATAACAATAAACAAGTGTTTGGTGTGTTAATGTTCATAAGTGGTCAAATTTTTAAAGACAACTGATTCACCCCCCTCTTAGTTGTCTGGTGCATTTCAAAAATTGGTATAAGAGCCAAGTTCCTCAGAGGTAAGCTTAACAGCTTGAGGTAGATCCAGGATGTCTTACAAGGAGGCTCTACAATTTGATGGAACATATTATGTGACCTGGAAGATACACATGAAAATCCATCTACTTTGTATTGGTTATAGAGTGTGGAAAGCGACAAAGACTAAATATACCATGCCTCTGAATGCTTTGACAACTGAAGATGAAATCAAAGAATATGAGTTAAATATAAAAGCTAGAGATGTTCTGTTAAGTGCATTGACTGACTCTGACTTGATAAAGGTCATGGATTATGAAACTGCTCAAGAAGTCTGGGAAAAGTTGGAAAATATGTATGAAGGAGATGAATCTGTAAAGAGTGCCAAATTGCAGGGACTAAAAGCTAAATATGAAGGTTTAAAGCTGGGCAAAGATGAAAACATAACATCCTACATGCAAAAGGTTGATGAACTGGTCACTGGAATCAAAGGTTTGGGAGGAACTATTAAGGAGAAGGAAGTTGTGATGAAAATTCTTAGGTCATTACCTAAATCCTACAGTCACAAGGTAGTTGCAATTGAAGAAGTAATGATTGTGAAAGAGGTCACCAAGGATCAGTTGCTAGGAAAGCTTACAGCCTTTGAGATGAGAGAACTTGGTGATACTCTGCCAAAGATTGAGATTGCTTTCAAAGCCAGTACTTCAGAGAATATCTCTAGAGCTGAAAAGTACAAGGTGGAACTTGATGATGAGCTTGATGAAATTGAAGCAAACTTTGTTGACAGACTACAAAGAGGTTCTAGTAAGTTCAAAGGCAAATTACCTTTCAAATGTTTTACATGTGGTAAGGTTGGTCACTATGCTTCTAGATGTCCTGAGAGAATTGAAAGAAATAGAAAAAGATTTAAGAATAGACCTAGGGTTCCAAAGAAATTCTACTATGTTAGAGACCTTGATGATGAAGGTGTGACAGATGATGCAAGTACTAGTGCAAATGAGTGCTTGTTTATTGCAATTAAATAAGAACCTGTGTCTACTAATCGTGCTAGCTGTGTGAAGGAAGAAAAAATAGTGGAAGAAAGTGCTTTGGTTGTTCAGGTCGAGAAAGATAATGATGAATGGATTATTGATAGTGGATGCTCAGATCACATGACCAGTGACAAAAGTAAGTTTGTGAATTTGGAAAAGTATGATGGAGGACTGGTTAGGTTTGGAGATAATGCAGCCAATAAGATTTGTGGAAAAGGATCTATTTCTTTTGATGGAAAGCACAACATTGATAATGTCTTATATGTGAAGGGTTTGAAGCATATTCTTTTGAGTGTTGGTCGGATGTGTGACAAAGGTTATGATTTGAGATTCAAAGACAATGGGTGAAAGATCATGGAAAGCTCCGAAACAGTGATTGCTACCGGTAAGAAGACCAGAGATAACATTTACCAATTAAGAGAAACTAATAATTATTGTTTATTGGCTCAAACAGATGAGAGTTGGTTGTGGCATAGAAGGTTGTGTCATATCAATTTTGACAATTTGGTGAAGATAAACTCTGCATAGGCTATAAGAGATCTTCCTAAACTTGTGAAGCTAGCCAACACCATTTGCAAGGAGTGTCAATTTGTGAAACAAACAAAAACAAGTTTCAAAAGCAAAGAACAATTCTCTACTGGATTGTTGGAGCTGGTACATACATATTTGTGTGGTCCCACAAGAACAAAAAGTCTGTAAGGTGATAGGTATTTTATGTTGCTTATTGATGACTATTCTAGAATGACTTGGTTACTTTTCTAAAAGAAAAATCTGAAGCCCTAGATAAGTTCAAAGTTTTCAAGGCAATGGTTGAGAATGAGTTAGAGATGAGGATCAAATGCTTGAGGTCTGATAGAGGAGGTGAGTTCACATCAAATGAATTCAATATTTTCTTTGAAGAACAAGGGATAAACAGACAATTGTCTGCACCTCGAACTCCTCAGCAGAATGGAGTTGTTGAAAGGAAAAATAGGATAGTTCAAGAGGCTGCTAGGACTATGTTGAAGGAAGTTGACCTACCAGAAGTATACTAGAGAGAAGCCATATATAATGTTGTGTACATCCTAAACAGAGTTCAAGTTAAAGGTAACAATGCTATAACTCCTTATGAATTATGGTATGGAAGAGCTCCTAAGTGAGATATTTTGAAAAGTTTTTGGTAGAAAATGTATATCAGAAGAGAAGAAGATCTAGGCAAATTTGATGCTAGGTGTGATCAAGGAATCTTCCTTGGATACTCTACTAAGAGTATGGCCTACTAGTGCTACAATAAGAGATTGAAGAAGATCATTGAGAGTGCTAATGTGAAGGTTGATGAAGATAAGGAAAGAATATCAGATCTAAGTGGCTATAAATCAGATGAACCTACTGCTATGACAAATGAGGAAAAAGTTGAACAAGAAGACAGTCAAGATGAAGAAGAAAAGGCTCCAGAAAATATTGCTAAGACTCCTAGGTATGTAAGAATCAATCATTCTGAAGATTAGATTATAGGGGACAAAAGAAAAGGGCTATTGACAAGGAAAAGAGTTGTAGAAAAATGAGTGAATTACTGTTTGCTTTCAAAAGTTGAACCTAAAACTATGAATGAAGCATGCAATGATGAAAATTGGGTAAAAGCTATGGAAGAGGAGCTAATGTAGATAGAAAAGAATCAAACTTGGGAACTAGTTCCTAGACCTGTTGATAAGAATGTGATTGGCACCAAAAGGGTTTTCAAAATCAAGACAAATGAGAATGGAGAAGTAGTAAGGAACAAAGCAAGATTGGTATGCAAAGGATACTCTTAGGTTGAAGAAATAGATTTTGAGGAAACCTATGCTCTTGTGGCAAGAATTGAAGCAATTAGAATGTTTTTGGCATTTGCAACATTCAAAGACTTCAAAATGTATCAGATGGATGTCAAGTCTGCATTTTTGAATGGTGAGCTGGAAGAAGAGGTCTACATTGAGCAACTGGAAGGATGTCAATTAGCAAAACAAGGTGATATGGTGTGTAGATTAAAGAAAGCCTTGTATGGACTTAAGCAAGCCCCCAAAGCCTAGTATGCAAGGCTAGACAAGTATTTGTTGCAATTAGGATTCAATAAAGGCACTACAAACAACAATCTGTATTTCAAAATCAATGATAATCAAATCCTGATTGTTGTAGTCTTTGTTGATGACATTATCTTTGGAGGGAATGAAGGTATGTGCACAAAGTTTGCAAGTGAAATGCAAAATAAGTTTGAGATGTCTATGTTTGGTGAAATGAATTTCTTTTTGGGTCTACAAATTAATCAATTAGATAAAGGAATCTTTATATCTCAGTATAAGTATGTGAAAGAGTTGTTGAAGAAGTTTGGGATGGAAGACTCTAAACCGGTATGTACTCCCATGGTAACTAGCTGCAAGATGAGCAAAACTGATGAATCACCCAAGATGTATCAGAAAAGGTATAGATCCATGATTGGAGGATTGCTTTATCTAACTCAAACCAGACCTGATATAATGCATGCAGTTTGTCTTGTTGCAAGATTTTAAGCTGATCCAAGAGAGTCACATGTGATGGCAATTAAGAGAATCTTGAAGTATTTAAAAGGCACACTAGATCATAGCTTATGGCATCCAAAGGATAATAATTTCACTCTCAGTGCTTTTATAGATGCAGATTGGGCCGAAGATGTTGATGACAGAAAAAGTACAAGTGGAGGCACTTTCTTCTTGGGTAATAGATTGGTTTCATGGCTGAGCAAGAAGCAAGATTCAATCTCTTTGTCAACTATAGAAGTAGAGTATATTATAGCAACATGTTGTTGTACTCCAATGTTATGGATGAAGCAGACTTTGAAGGACATAAGAGTTGTGTATGAAGATCCAGTTGCAATCTTTTGTGACAATACAAGTGCTATAAACATTTCAAAGAACCTAGTGATGCTCTCAAGAACAAAGCATATATCTATAAGATATCACTTTTTGAGAGAAAAGGTGACAAAGAATGAAGTAAATATGGAATATGTGTCCACAAAGGATTAGATTACAAATATTTTTACTAAGCCTCTACCTAAGGATACTTTTGAGTATCTTAGAGAAAAGTTAGGGGTCATTATCCCTCCTGCTCTAAACTAAGATACATAGGAATGCATCAATCCAGTGATGTTCAAAGTCTCATTCTTTGATCTGGATAGATGTTTTGAGGGCTACCTCTCAGGGGGAGTAGCTAGATGTTCCTGATAAAGAAAGTGATGATAACAAAGAAAGTTCAGTGGGATCAGAGCAGCAGCGTGCACGTATGTGCCCTTTGCCATTGATGTCAAAGGGGAAGAGAAATCATGTGAAAAACTCAGAGAAGAAAGAGTGCATATGTGTAAAGAGAAAGGGGGAGAATCTTGTCTTTATGGTCTTTATAGTTTTTCACATCATATGTTGCCATCAATGACAAAGGAGGAGATTGTTGCAAGTATGTGCCTAACCGGTGTTGTCATTGATGTCAACATATCAGTGTTGTCATTGGTGTCAATTGTGCTCTTGTTTTGATGCTTGCTTGTAATGAGTTAGATGCTTTGTATTTGCCTATGTAAGTATTGGAGATCTTGATATTGAGGATATTGAGAAAATTTGCTCCTCTGGTGGAAACAGGGTATTGCAGAGTATCTTTGTTTACAGCAGAACAGTCCAGTAGATTGCTCCACATTTCTTATAGAATGAATACCTTTGTCTACAGATTGGAAGTTGTTTAGAGGCATGTATGAAGATGCTATGTTCCAAGTTTGAGCCTCTGGTATGAAGATTTGAGTGAGTTATGATCACGAAAGTGAAAACTACTTTTTCTGAGTATTAACTGGTGACAGGGAGAATGTATTTTGCTCTGCATTCCTTAATATTGAAGTATTATGATCTGCGGTGATAAGTGCCTTCAACTCCAATGGCTCATGATTTGGTGGTCTGCTAGCTATCCTTTCTCTATGACAATAGCTAATAGTGTTTGTTTATATGCTCTGGTTTGAAGAATCTTCTTGACAGAGTGGTTAGAGATTGTGTGGTTGTTTCTGGTGATTACAATGTGCTTGTGGATGTCTCCTAATCATGTTCCTACCTTTTGATTGGTCCACAAAGAGAAATTGGGATCGTGGATGAAGATTGCTCTTATAAGACTTAGTGTTAACACCAGTCTTGGGTGACTTGGTTGTTTTCACTACTTGTGGAGATGTATTGAAGATTGTAGAAGTGTGTCGTGGCATAGAAGATTGCATTTGAGTCCCAGCTAAGTCATGGCGTGATCAACATACATCTTTACATCTTTTCCTTAGCTAATTTTGTTTAGGTCCAGACCTATTTCTATGAATGTTTGTAATGCTAACCTTAGAGATTGTTCCAATGGTTGATGAATGTAATGCCAACCTTGATGTACATTCCAAGGTCAATGAATTGTGTAAAAGCATGTAAAGTAGTTGCGAAAATGTTATTCAAGTGTGAAAATGAAAAGATAAGTGTGAAGGTGTAAAAAGACCAAAGCAGAGGAGTTATATTGTGCTTTAATGGAACTGAACTCAAGCATGAAGTAGATGCTATCAAATCAGTTCACCAACCTTGGCAGTGAGCCAACCCTTGGCAGTGAGCCACCCCTTGGCAGTGAGCTGATCTTGGTAGTGAGCCTCAACATTTGCAGTGAGCATATTGTGCAGTGAGTCTTAAGGCAGTGAGCCTCTATTTTCAGTATTGCTATAACATATGTATTTATGTGGGCTAACACCCACTGTGGTTTTTCCCTTTTAGGGTTTTCCATGTAAAAACTTGGTGTCTCATGTGTTGATGATGTTGTTGTGTTGAGTTTCTTATTTCATGCTTTCATGATTAAATCTGAATAATAGTGAACAAGTGTTTGGTGTTTTAATGTTCATAAGTGGTCAAAGTTTTAAAGACAACTGATTCACCCCCCCTCTTAGTTGTCTGGTGCATTTCAACAAGGGTTTAACCTTAAGTTTGAAACTTTGGCAATATGGGCCATGGCCCCAAATACAAACAAGCCTAATGTAGCAGATAGTGTTCATGACTTGATAGGGAATGTTATTATCAAGAGGCTATTAGACACATTTGTCCCTTGAGCTGCATCCCTGATTGTGCACACAATTCTATTCATTGAAGTTGCCACTGTGAAGCTACAGAAGGAACATAATCAGTTGAATGAGAAATGTACCCAGGCTATGGTAGAGTTGAGTTATTATAAGTCTCTTCAACTTGGAGCCCTAGTTCTAATAATTCCCACTCCCTCCAATTCTACAAAACCTTTTCTATCAGACAGGGAGTCTTTGCTTTTAGAGATAAAGGATCTCAAGGATCAATTAAAAGGAGCTACCCAAAATAATATTGAAATAATTGGCAAGCTAGTTAAAGATTTGATTAATCACAAAGTTGCCAAGGTAGTGAATAAGGCTGATGTTGCTTGCAAAGCCTATTCAAATTTGAGAACAACTTTTGATAAGCATGTACAAGATAAGGACAATCTGAAAGGGATAGTAGATAAATGGTTGCCTAAGACTGCAACAATAAGGGAAATTCACAAATGTGCCAGATTTGACCCTGCAGCTCTTGTTGAAATTGCACCAACATATGACATGATTATAATGTTGGAAGAAAATGTTGCATACATGTTAAGGTTTGACAAATATGTTGGAGATAGGTTACATCTACTGGAGCATATTGATAAGAATATTATTCCAGAGATTTTGGATGATAATAAATAGGTAAATCCTCTTGATTAGTGGAAGGAACAATTTAAAACATTAGTGCCTGACCTCTCATCTTCCATATGTGCCAATGATGTGTTTAGCATTGATCAATTGAATAATAGATTAGATGAATTGTTTTCTTTAGAGGCGAGTCTTGACAATTTCAACAAAGAAACTAGCGCAATTTTGGATGCTAGGTATACTGCCAATAATGACAAAATAGCTAAAGTGATCCCATTCCAATGGCCTATGGAGAATATGTGTGCTACATGGATTGAGAAATATAATGATTAAAACATAGGATTGGAGTTCAAGCCACAGTTGGAAGTCTAGTTTTGACAAAGTCAGTTTCAAAGGTTTTCATCAACATCAAGATTGGTCTCTTCAATGGTTACAACTACTATAAGAAGCTATTTTTAGGGAATATATTTTGTTGTAAACTGAGCGCATGTTCCTATGCCTCAATTCATTTAATGTAAAAGACAAAGTTGTAACTAAATATGTTGAGTTAGGTCCTCGGCTAACAAGATTCTTATCTTCTATACAAGGACTTGTCTTTTCATTGTAAAAGGATTCTAGAATACCATTTTTGGGCAAATATACTCTGAAATAAAGTATTTTGGTTGCAGATTAACATTTTGCTAGTGAAAAATCTCTATATGACATTTTTCAATTCAAAATGAATCATATGAAAAATGCATCTAGCATGTATTTCTCACATTTATCTCCTTATATGTATACATTTTTCTTATAAATAAAGGAATCAAGAGTTTATAAGTTATCTATGCACATTTGTTGCATTGAATATCTTATTTATTGCTTCTATTCAAGTAATGGATTAAAATTCTTTGAATAAGATATAGGGAGTTATGTAATTCATTAGGGATTATTAAGAAGAGGTGTGGGAAATACCCTTCTTTGGATATGTCTTTGTAAGGCAATGATATAGTTTATCCTTTGTGTTTGAAATTTATATGTTAGAAGGAGGCACTTGCAGGAAATAGTTTGACTATATACCCTAAATAGGCAACAATCTAAATTTCATCCTGCCCAAGATCCAGAACCAAAACCTTAAAAGATAAATCATCTGAATTATTTTTTTTTCTTTTGTACTAGTGTAGGTTGTTTTGATATATGTTCCCAAATCTAGCAATGAGTTAACTTCCAAGGACTTAGCCAATTTTGAATTAATCTCACAGTCTTGGTGTATATGTATGAGAACATTTCTACTTTTGCAATATCTTGTGGTGATTAGGGTTTGATCAGTTGATATTGTTGTAAAGGGAATACCCGCCTAGGTCTAGCAAAGCCTAAAGTGCAGAGATCATTTCATTAACTCTTATTCATTGGCCACTAATTTGAGAGTCTTAAGCATTAAAGATGGCTACTTCATAGAGACAATCAGGAAATCAGTTGGAATAACCGACATATTATATGATCTCAACATGGAGCATAATATTTTTAAAAAAAATAAATAAACTTTGGTATTTTTTTCTTGAAAAGACAATCTTATATTTTTGTGTTGATGACCTATTTTTAGTAAAAGTAAAAAGAAAATATAAATAATAATTAAACTATTAAAATATTTATATTTTTAAAAACTACACTTACATATTTGCAAAAAGTATTTTTAGATTTTTTTTAAAATGTTATTTATGTTAGTAGAAGTTGTGAGAATATAATTAAGTTTTTCAAATTTTTCTTTTCTTAAATTGCCAAAAGTGATGCTACATATGTATCTAGTGGACACTTCTAGTTGGAAAAGTTCTAGCCTAGATCTAATTTAATTATAATAAATTTAGCTAGAACATCTTTTTGGTTGAAAATGACTTTTAGTTGGAAATGCTTAAATTCATATGTATTGATAAGTTGGCCCAAGTGGGACACAACTTTGAACTTTCACCCATTGTATTCAACTATTATGTTCATGAAAATAATAATTTACACTCAATATTTAAAAAAAAAAACATTGATCATATCAAATGCACACTGCAACATACTTGGATATATACATACTTCATAATATCTTGTTCACACCTTATTATATAATGCTATTTATAAATAAATTTGTTTACATAAACTAAACTAATCACATTAATGTATTAAAAATAGGTACTAACCACTATGTGGAGTTATTTGAATATGATTGTCTCCTATCAATCAAATAGAACAATAATAATAAAAACTTTTTTAAATCCCGAAATTGGATTGTATATAAAATAGAGAGATGAGTTATATATTACAAAAACTTGCCTATTGAGGGTCCTTCTCACCATAAAGTTAACCAACTTTATATATTAACTATAATTTGATCCTAGCAAATTCATAAGTATAGACAACTAACTCTTATACAATCCTAGAAATATTAGACCAACTTTAGTATTCTCTAACAATGGTGAATATATTATTTTTTTAGTATATTGACCTTAGATGGTGACAACCATTAAGTTAAACATCTCTAAAAAGAAATTGGGTTATAGACACCTAACTCTTATACAATCCCAAAAATACTAAACCAACTTCAATGTTCTCTAACAATAATACAGATAATATTTCTTTAATATATTGACTTTAGATAATAATGGTCATTAAACTAAACATCTCTAAAAATAAAATTAGATTAATAATTAACTCTTATACCATCCTAAAAATATTAAACTTATTTTAATATTCTTTAACAACAACAAAGATAATATTTTTTAAAGTATATTAACCTTAGATAATGAGAGGGTTAAGTTAAACATCTCTAAAAACAAATTAGGTCCCTTTATTCCAAAAAGTTTTGAGCCTAGTTTTCAAATAGTTAGACTATTTCCTAAAGGTTTTGGGCCTGCTTTTCAAATCATTAGACTACATATTAAATCTATCAACTATCACTGTAAATATAGCATATGAATATGTTATAGTATGATGAATATACTCCATTTAAAAGAAGGGGTTTTACTATTAGGAACATGTATTTTAGAATGCTTTTATAGTTTAAATTTAAATTTAGAAAATGTGAGTTTAAAGTTTAAATTTAGAAAATGTGAGTTTAAAGTTTAAATTTAGAAAATGGTATACAAAGATATGTTTATTATTTCAATTTTAAATTTTATATTTGTTTTGAAATAAAATTATTTATATAAATTTGTTTTGGGTTTTTATAAATGATATTTAGTTTATTAGTAAAGTTGAATGACTTACAAAAAGTTTGTTAAAGATTTCTGACTAAATATAAAGGTTGAGATCATGTTTCCAACTAAACCCAAAAAAAAATTACTTGTACATCAAAATACCAACAAACCTTGGTTGAGCCTGGCTCATCTACCAAAAAAGGAAGGTTACCTAATCTGGGTCAAGCTTTGACTCCACCTCAGAGTTCTTTGATGAGGTTTGGTTTTAAACCTCCTTGATTGTGGTCACGGCTGTCCTTTTGCTGCGGCCTTGCTGTTTTAGGCCTGTTTCTTTGTTGGTTTTGTCTCATGTTGTTTTTGGTTCTTGATTCTGTACTATCATTTCTTGTGATTGTTGGATATTCTTATTGTACAAAGTTTTTAGGTCCTTTCAAAACCATTGGCTTATTTAATCAAAGACAAATTATTAAAAAAAATCAATATTTATCCTCCCAAAAAAAATCTTCACAATTCTAATTTTCATCACCTGAAATAATCAATTAAAAAAAAACATTAAAACACTCAAATTTTTCTTATATAAGAGGTGCCAAAAGTGTCAGCAAATTTCAAATTAACAGGCTTGATTTATTTGAAGTTCCAGGGTTATCTGGACTGAATGTTTTGGAGAGGTCAGCCAATTCAGAAAGACGCCCTCTGACCGGCCTACTTAAAGGGCGACACTTTTTTTTTTAAATTTAGAGTTTTGGAAGTCCCAAACAAAAAACAACGTGCCAATAGTTTCATTTTTAATCCTTTTCACATTCCTCATTCCTATCAGCAGAATGAACAGTTAATTAATTAATAATATAACTGTTATTCTGACAGGGAGATGAAACATTGAACAGATTCATTCGCAGTTTGACCCAAAAACAAAAGTTGGTCGGATGTGATTTCACATTTTCAATCATTGAGAAAGAAAGCAATTCTCTGCGTAGTGTTTTGTTGACATTTTGCCATGGAATTTTACACAACCACAGACATCTTAACAAGAATATTTATTTATTACACTTGCAACCGATAGAAGAACTGAAAAAAAAAATCTGCATTTAAGAGTGGAAGACATACCTTAAGAATCAAAGGAATTAAGAAATGCCATCAAAGCTGCAAGATTGCATCCGGTAAATAGTTGGTATGTTGGAGTTTTTAATTCCCCAAATTAATAAATAATAGCAAGGTGTTACCGTGGAGTTATTGATTTCTTTTTCTCAAGTAGATAGTCTTTCATGAATTTTCATTTCCAGCTTATAGAAATTTTATATTCCATTTTATTACCACCCTACTCCTCTTTGCTTAACAAACACTTTTATCAAGTTAGCACAATCTATAGACTTCTAATTAGTTATGGGGAGATGGAGTAGAACCCCTATTATAGGCCATTTATCTCTTATACATTCAATTTCATTTATCTCTTATACACTGGTTGGTGGGAGCCGGTTTCACATGTAAATAGTGGGTGTGTTGACTCTAATGCACTGGGTCTTTAAGGAGGCTAAAACAAATCACTTCTCAAGTATCAAACCAAGAGTCTATAAATTATTATTGATTAATTTATTTGTAATTATATAAACTTATCAATTGATAGTTAATGTCCCCATTCAAATCCTAACTTGGCTAGATTTATTGTGCCACTTCTAACTTCTGTATAGCAACCTTTATGTATATTTATTTATTCACATTCAAATGCATATGTGTAATGGTGAAAATTGCAAATCTATGTTTGTTTCCTTTATGGTTTGGGCTCATGGTGATTAGGTTGTCCTCATGCATTGACTACTATGTATGATGGTGTATATTTTTGCATGGAAATTGGCAAAAAACATTATCCTAGCCCTATCACATCTCTACACATCCTAAGATTCCAAACTCACCTACTAAATTTATTGTTTGTCATCCTAGTTCACATACACGAGTGTGAAATTGACCTGGTCCTTTTCCACATTTGTGGATCTAAACCCTAAACTTTTAAATTCTTAATTCATAATTATGCCTATTTGTCCCTCCCTTCCTAGTCATTATGAGATGACTAAAATGTAAATTATTTTAAATTATTGTTATCACTCAATACTGCACCCTTGCTAAGTAAACTCAGCCTATTGGTGAAACATTGGAAAACCTCCCCGATTGTGGGCTTAGATAATGGAAGCTAACCTCCAGAGTATGCTGGCTCTTAAAAAATGAAGAATTCTATGAACATGAGATGATAACAAGTTTTTTGGATGAATTTCCTGGTTTTGTGAACAAAGTGAGGATAAACAAGAAATTTTATTGCAAATGGTGAAGTAATGACTAATTTATTAAATGAGCTACCTGATTTTGTTAATGAGGATGAAAAAAACATACTTGTACTAACACCATTAGCAAATTTTGAGCAACAGGATGATGAAAATCACTTTGACAGGGTGTTGGTTCATCAAGAAGCAAGTAAAGACAGCCTCATCTTGAGAAGTAAAGTTATCCAAACAAAACAAGGAGGAGGACCAGGGTTTTTTTGTCAAGGTAAAGGCTTTGATGTCTTTAATAATCAAGAAGTCAATCATGAAGTTGAGATAGGACATGTTGTGCATAAGAAGGTTAATGAAGAGTTTGATGAAGACTTTTTCACAAGCACAATAGAGGAGTTTTGTTCAAATATTGTTGATAAGGCAACACTTCTTAAATCTGAAAATTGTGAACAACATAATGAAATAGAGAAAGAAGACATGAATTCTTTTGTAAAAAATGAGTTACCCCAAGCCAATCAGCATGGTGAAGTTGAAGAAGTACTTCATAAACAAGAAAGCAGCAAGAAGCTCGTTCCAAGTTTGTCATTTCAAGAGGATGTCCTTTTAGGCATCTTGCCGGGACTGAGGCCAGCAAAGAAATACCAATCATGTTTGCACCCAAACATGAGTTTTTCGTCTAAAATGGAGCTGATCATGAAGTTGAGCAAAAGAAGAAGGGTTGCAGCTTACTTGTCTATTCCAAAACAATAGTGTGCATACACAAGATGGAGAAGTAAGAGGTTTTGTTTATATTCTTCATGAAGTTTTGCACTTATTGGTTAGATTTCTATCTATACCTCATCTTTCTCTAGTTGTTCAAAATCATATGAAGCATTGCATGCTGACTAGGAAGGGTAGTTACTTCAAAGAACTAGTTAATGGTTTTGTTTGAACAAGTTTCATTGTTAGTTAGTCTAGGAGTAGGTTAGTTTCCTTTCCTCTAAGTGTTGTTTTGCACAGTTAGTCAGTTTGTTCTGGGTCTTTTGGTAGGTAGAATAGGTTTTGAGGGTGCTACACATTGTTTTGGATGAGTTACAACAGTAGTGCAAGTTGTTTTTTCAAGTCTTGTTGAGTCCCTATTGACTCATGTGCCCAATGGATAAGTTCAAGCAATTGGTCAGGATGTTTAGCAGGCAAACATATAGCAGATGTCACCAAAAATGTTACCTAATTTAGCTTTCAGCTCAATCAGGTAGAGCTGAGATAGTGTTTGTAAACCAAAGATGAAAGGTACACATTAATTTCTGCTAAAAATTACATTCATATGCACAGGGGTATTATCACATAAATTACAGTTCAGTTTTGCAAATGTATACAAAAGAAAGATTACATAAAACTTTGCATAACTTATGTCTTTTATTGATAATCATAGATGTATAGTGTCCCACACAAGCCATGGGAATAACTTTTCCAATGCAATATGAAAATAAACTATACATTTGAATGAAAAGGAAAAGTAAAAGCATATGTAATTAGGATAGGGATCCGTCATTGCCTGAATGACAAATCCCAGGTTGAATTGATGCATTCTTGTCCAGTCCTTCCCACTTGAGAGCTCCAGAAATTGACCTGCTATTGTTTGAATGCCTGCAAGGGATGAGAGAAAATTGTGTTAGAACTCGAGATCCATATTCTTTGCACGTTCTATATCAACAAATATATAGTTTATTCTCTGAAGGCATTGAAACATTTTTTGCAACATCACAGATATCAAGGAAAGCAGGAGATCATCATCAGTTCCATCAATTTCAAAGCCTCATTGTTTTATCTAACTTGTTTGTTTATTGTACAAGTATAGGTGAGATTATTCATTATTGCATTGATAATCATTCATCATAAGCATGTGGTGTAAAATGGGCTCCCACAAGGGTTGATCCCAGCATGCTGCCCTCTGGGTTTTAAGAGGGATAATGGTGTAAATGTTTCATCCCAGCAAAGAGTAATATTTAACTCTACATTATGTCACTGTAATGATCATGATGAATAGGCCAGTCATGAATGAGGATATTCTAATCATCTATATGCATGCAAGAAGTCATCAAGGAAGCAATCACAAGCTTCACAACACCAATGATGAGTCAGGGATGAGGATAACTAGTGATGGGCATATACCTAGATGTCATCACTAACTATCACCATCATCAACCCCAAAGGATAATAAAGTCAATTATTGTTATGAAAGAACCAACAGGACACAAAGTAAATGTTTTACCAACCATCAAAGAGCAAGTGAAGACACTTGACAGTGCTTCAAGATGTAATGAGTAAGAATAGAGATATGATATGATGCCATTGCATTACTGGGTAGTCAAATGTCAAGCCAAATGATGCACTGACCCTTATCACAGTCAATATAGAAAACACAATGATACATTGAATATCATCTATTCACAGGTGAAATCATAAGCAAAGGGATAGTGATCCATGTTCTTACTGCCAAAGACAAGTTTTAAAGCACAGCAACCTTGTGTTCAAGAGATACAGAGTAGGAGTTCCTCATACATTGGCCCATGTCACAGTCAACATACTATGCTACACTACAGTGCTCTTATCCTCATGCAAAAATGCATTAATCAAAATGCTATATTAAAGTGGATGCAATCTTCAAGGTGTAGATAGTGATTGGGTTTGGCAGTGAATATGCAAGATAGATATATAATGGAAGATTCATCTCTATTCCCTTGAAAGGGACTGACAAAGTGATAATGAAAAAAGATGTTGCAGTCATATGCATGTGAAGAAGGCAGAGTCAACATCACTGTCAATAGTTAAAGGAAGACCACTATCAATAAGAAATCAATACGATCTACCTCCAAAGACCCATGCAATGCATGCACAATGAACAAATGGGGCAGATGCAAGGTTATGATAGTTAGCAGTGAAGGTATTTTTCATTGAGAGAATGCTACAACAAGAATGGTAAACTAGACACTAACTTCATGGAGATGCAATTGCTAAGTTGGATGTAGTGGTGTTTGGAAGGTGTCTTAGAAAAGCAATGACTTCAACAGATGGTCTAAAAGATGACAATAGTAGTGTACAAGCCTTTTTGTAGAACATAGTGGGAGTGACCATGTGCAGACCCCAAGGACAACAGTCTCGTGTTTCAGTCATATCTCAAAAAATATGATCTAGGTTTTTGAGATTTTTATACAAAAATTAGAAGACAAGGCAAAAAAATTCTTTAAATTTCTCATCAACCCAGTTTGCCGTTTTTGAGAACTTTTCACCAGTCTTCCAGCAATTTTTTGTCTAGAATAGTAAGGAGTAAATCTTAATTGCAAAGGTTATAATCAAAGGTATAGTCATGAAGCATTTATGAATACAATGCTACAGGTGTGCTAACAGGATAGTGGGGATACAGAGATAAATAAAGTATACAGTGGCATAATCATTGTGCAAAACAAGAGATAGTAGTGACTATCACAATCATAGTGCAAAGACAGAGTAATTCTTTGTCATTTCAAGAACAAGAAGACACCCAAGCCAGTAGCCAATAGCTATGAAACCTCCATGTCAAAATGAGAGCTATAGGTGAAAAGGACTAATACAGTGAACAATCTCATCAAGAGCAACCTAATGTTCCACAGTCACAACAATCTCAACAAAATCAATGGAACCAAAAAATCTCTAGAGACGCAATTCATCAATGGCATTAATCATGGTTTTAGAGACTAACGGAATGCTCATATTCACTACATCAAATTATAGCCATTAAAGAGTTCCAGAATGCCATTCATCACTGTCAAACTTTAAGACAAACTAAGAGGACCCAGAATGTTACTTGCCACAGTCAAATGCAAATGTACCAATACAGTGCATATTGAAGAGGAAGCTCTCAAAATAGCATATTATAGGGTTTATTTTGTGTGTGTTCATAAGGAAAGATACAAAGTTCAATGCTTATAACGACTAGTAAAAGACATTGTGAAGAACAATATACTGAGGGTTAAAAGGTGACAACAATTTGTATACCCATAATGTCATGCAAGAATAATGCCCAGATAATGCCAGAGCCTTCTTTTCTTAGGCTGGAACAACAATTACAGAGAGAAAATGTAGATAAACCAAAAAATAAATGATATTACCTATTGCAGAGGCTCAAGATGAGTATGAAGCTACCAGAAACGTGTGGAAATAGCTCCAGAAAACCTTCCAAATGTCCATGGATATGCAGAACAAACCCTTGTCGACCATAGGAAGTCTCCAGAAAGTGAAGATAGAAAATGAAAATAAAATGAATGAGTTTAGTGTTTTTTGTGTTTAGAGTTTTTACCCTAAAGTGATCGACAAGATAAAGGTTATTTTTTGCCTTAATTTTTATTTTCCCCTTCACAAACTAATACTCCACATTTTATGTTAGGTATTGTTTGTAAATTGAAACCAAATGTCCCCTTTTGATATGATTTTTAAACATAGTAAATCCAGTGCTTTTACCTTTGCTCAAGCTGAAGCATATTATGTAAAATATTATTAAAGTGGTAAAATATGAATCACTTTATTAATATTACGTAAATGCCAATAGAGCACATGTGTCTTTATATATGGTCAAAAGGGTTTTTATAAATTTGTGCCAAGCATATATGGGAAGTTGGAGGAGGTTGACCAACATGTGAAATATAGGAGTGTTATGACTTGGTTTTAAAGGCCTTAGAGAGCATCTAGGAGCATTTTTTGATGCCTTTATGATGGATAAGGTCACGCCTTGAACTTTTCTTCACTTTGGACTTGTTTTGGAGGGACTTTGAGGCTTATTTTCTTGGCTTTTTGGTTACACACGACCAAGAAGTTTCTAGTTCCTATTTTGGTGCATTTTGATGGAGAATGGATATAGTCACTTCATGACTCATTTGTAAAGTTAGTTCTTGCTATGCTCTTGGTTCTACTTTGTGACTTTTGAAGTCCTTGGGAGAGGAAGACTGCATATTTTGTAACTCTTCTGACATGTATACCAGTGGATACCTTGGATATCAATGAAGTTGAGTTATTTTACCTTCTCATTTTTCTACTTTATTGTGTGCATTTTATTTGATTGATGCAACTACTTGTGAAATTACTTGTTTCCTTGTGGTTTTGTCTCATTGTTAGCACCTTTTGCAGAAGAATATGTATGTTGCAGGTTATAGGTTGTGTTGAAATGCAAATGGTTCTAGTTGTGAAAAATATCTTTCCTTCTAGGAGTTAAGCATAAAATCCTTCTTATGAACTATTTATGCAAAAAAACATATATATTTGGGTTGTGTATGTCAAGCTTTACCATTGATTGAACTATGTGTACAAGCTGTGTTACAAGTCCTAGTTAGTGTTTTGGTGTATCACCTTCGTTAAGTTTTAATTTTCAGTTTATGTTATCATTTTACCCCTTTTCTCAACAAAGCATTAGAATAGTTTTTAGGTGAGTACCATAAGAGCCAGCTTACTCTGGAGGTTCTTTCCTACTTTAGGTGACCCACAGCCTAGGAAATTTCCCATGTTTCACCAATATGCTAAGTTCTCCAACTTAGTAGTGGCGCAATATTGAGTGACAATAGTTTTTGGAATGCCCAATGGGACAGTTTGGACTATTTTAGTCTATAAATTTTCCATGCATTGCTAATATTTGGTGTGTATATCAGTGATTTATGCCTTTGGAGGCAAGAAAACAACACACCTAGCAACTCTGGATAGATTATCTACTGGTTTTAGCAGTTCAAGTTCTAGTATGATTCAAGTTTTCATCAAGAAAATGTACTTTATTATGATTTTCCAACTTTTTGAATGAATAGACATGTCTATGTTTCATGGGATTATGCCTTATCACCCTCCATTTCATGAGAATGTTGTTCATACTTATTCTTATCAACCATATCAAAGTAACCATACTGTTGGTTTTATCCAAAATAGCCCAGTAATTGCAAGTAACCAACAAATTCAACATGCTTACCACCCACCCACCCTTGCTCAAACTTCATTTCAGTCTGCGTATGCTCAAAATCACTCTAAAAAAAATAACTTTATAAAAAACCAACATGCTTATCACCATAGTCAATCTCAAAATTTGGACAATTTGGGGATTGGTGATATCAAAAACATATTGCTAGATTGGACTCGGCAACTGGGTGAGATCAAGTGGCAACAATAGTTTGAGTTACAGCAGGAGGAGTTGGCTTACCAGGCTATCCAGCATCAACAAGAGCTAGAAATGTAAAAAAATCAATATGAGGAGAAGCTTGCACAAGAAGATCTTGCTGGGCAAGTTGTAGCCAAAGAAGAACAAATAAAACTTATGCTTGCCCAAGCTCAAAGGTTGGAAACTCAATCATCTATTTCTTTTCCAAATCCATTTTTTGAAGAAGAGGAGATTAAACAATCTATACCATCTTGTCCAGATACTATTTGTCTCTACAAAGGAGGGCCTATTCTGTGGTCTTCTTCATGGGAAGTCATTGAACAAAAGGAAGAGGAAGGTGTTTGTGCTATGTCACAAAAACAATCAATACTTGAAAGTAATGAAGAGGTGACAAATAGGTTGGTTGAGCAGCTACCATGTTTTCTTTTCCTAGAAGAAGAGCAAGCTAATGTCTCAGCTCTGCCTATGAAAGAGAAGCTTCTTCAAGACAGTGGACATATTTTATTGAATCAGCAAGAAGGCAATACTTTGGAGAAATATTTTGAAAAGAATGACCTCATTTTTGAGGTTACAAGAAGATGTCCCAACTAGAAAGCTTTCAAACCTTGAAGGGAAGCCCCAAGATATCATGCATATACAAGAGGTTAACATTCCTTAAGAGGATCATGATGAAATTTGTTTTTGGAATGATCTAGAGAACTTAGCATATTGGTGAAACATGGGAACTTTCCTAGGCTATGGGTCACCTAAAGCAGGAAAGAACCTCTAGAGTGACAACAATTATATGGTAGGGTGTTGTATTTAAGGACTAACCCTAATTCATTTGAATCATCTAGAGAAAGCATCTAGAATTTCTCAAAGAATAAAAATGAATCTAGTGCATATCTAGTAAAATATTGTGGCATTAGTATTTCAATTAGTATCCTAGGACCATATTGCATGCTTCTCTATTCTCTTCAATCTTAGTTCATTGTTATTGAATCAGTTTGCCTAGGGGTTTGATTAAGGAGAACATGACCCTTGATTAGCAAGTTTCCTAACAGTGTTTGTAAACACCATTTTCCCATATATACAAATCGCAAGCATAGAGGTGAACAAGTTGCATAAATCTAAAATAAAGAAGTGTAGATCCACGACTCCAATTTAGTTCCAAGCATAGGTTCAGATCCTACATTTATGGAGATCATTTATGCACTACTGGAAGTGAACCAAATAATTTCATAGTTAACTTCCTAGTTCTACAATAGTCATTCAATATCTTGAGGAGTATAAAAAACTTCCTTTTGCACCTTAATACCATAGTTTTCACAAAATGATTCAATTGCATAATTGTAATATTCACCCCCATTATCCATCCTTAAACATTTAAATTTTTTTCCACTCTAGTTTTCTACTAATGCCTTAAACTTTTGAAAAACTTCAAAGACTTCAATTTTCCTTTCAAGAAAATAAACCCATACTCACCTACTATAATCATCAATAAAAGTGAGAAGGCACCTAATGCTTGAAAGTGGAGGATAACTTGGTTCACATAAATCACTATGAATGAGTTGTAGTGGATGATTCTCCATGCTTTGCCTAAATCAAAGGGATCTTGATGGTTTTTACCTAACCCATCCTTCACACATACTTTCAGAAGCTGAATTTTTTATTAATCTTCTAACCATATCCATTCTAACCATGTCTTGTAATTTTCTATAATTTATATGTCCAAGTTTAGCATGCCAAAGTTCTAACATATAATCAATCTAAGCAATAAAAGCATGGGAGAGTGTGTATTCATCATCAACAAAGCCAACAAATTTAAAGAGACTCTCTTTATGATCAACTCTACTAATAGCAATTACATCTCTTGGGTCTTTTTTATCTCTAACAATGACTTGATGAACAGTGACAACAAACTCATAACAAATTTGAGCAAATTTATATATTGAAATAAGATTCACCCATAATCCTTCAACCAGTATACATTTTTCAAAGACCCATTTGTAACATTAACAGACCTTGCTCCTAAAGCTAGAAGTTTCATTTTATTGCCAATGGTAATTTATTGATCCGTATTCTTCCCTTAATCAAATTCAATAAACAAAGATCTATCCCCAGTCATGTGAAAGGATGCTTTTGAATCTAAAATCCATTCTCTATTAGAGTTTGAAGCAAAGTATACCCCCTTAACTCAAGATTTACTTTTGGGTCCAAAGATTACCTCGACACCTAATTTTTCTTGCTTTTTGAGGGAGATGGCTATGAAGTTATGTTTAGTTGTCTTGCCATCCTTAAACCTTTCTTGCTTGGGCTTGTATTGCTGTCTTTCATTGTCCATCTTCTTCAAATAAAATTTCTCCATGTGGTTCTCACCTCCACAATACTTGCAAATAATGGGTTTTCTTCCTACTTTCTTTTCTGCACCATCATTTCTAGAAAAATGGTTAGAACCATCATTATTTTGAAATTTATTATAGTCTTTCCAATTCTTCTTCCTATCAACATATCTAGAAAATGATTTACCCTTAGCTGCATATGCATGATTCTTCTTAATATATCCTTCTTTAATAAGTTGAACTTTTTCATCTAAAAATGACTTACAAAATTAATCAAAAGTTTGTTGGGGGCCATTGGGATTTAATTGAATAACAATTTTCCTTCATTCTTTAAATACCTTGTAAGGTTGGGGAAGCTTGCTTTCAGCCATTGCAATCAACTGAAAATATTTTTTTGCATATTCAATACTTATTTTCTTCAGCTAGACATTTAAATATGTAGCTCCATTAAAGTAATCATTCATTTTTTTAAAATCAGCTAGATCTAAGTTTACAAATTTTTTCTTTTATACTAAGCATGCTAACAATTTCTGCATCTTTATTATTTTTTTCTAAATTTTGCCACAACTCTATTGGATTATCAATATCAACAAATCCTATATTGAGATTGGGGCTCAAAGTTTACCAATAATACCTCTAGCTTGCTCCTACTTACATTTCCATAACTTTTCTTTTTCATTTTGAGGTTCTCCAATTTCTTTATTCACTATCCTCCATAGAATGTTTTCTCTTAAAGCAATCTTGATTGCAATAGTCCAATCTGCAAAACCACTCCTATCAAAGATTGGCAAACCTTCATTTGTAGAGCCCATGTTAGCCAAAAAAAAATAGCCCTCAAATAAATAGATGAAATATCTTTAAATCTTATCTAGCTAAACAAATATCAATCCAGAAATATATGAACCCTATTAAATGATTTCAAGCTCTAACTTGGCTCTGAGACCATGTAAAAATAGACCCAAAACAACAATAAAAACATACTAGCATTAACAAATAGGGTAAAACAGAGTTAAATGACTAAGAAATATATTATATTCATCTAGATTGCATTACATTCAATCCAAATGTCATGTACATTAGTTGTCTATGGTCTCATATATATGTTATAAGATCTCTAAAATTTGGAAACTTCTTGCTTTCTAGAGAATTTTGTATTCTTATTATTTTATTCTAAAAACTGGAATGTTCTTTTTTGGACAGCTTTATGGAAGACTTGAGATTTATGGAAGATTCTAGAAAAATTTTGTCTTTTCCCCAGACAATCTTACTTTTCCTTAATAGTTTGAACACTTGACATTGAGCAGGGTCAAAATTTTTGAAAACAGTTGACACAACAATGTGTCAGCAATTTATGTGGAGCTCAAAGATTTACCAATAATACCTCTAACTTGCTCCAACTTGCATAATTTCCATAACTCCTTTTCTTTTTCATTTTGAGGTTCTCCAGTTTCTTTATTCACTATCCTCCATAGAGCCTTTTCTCTTAAATCATTCTTGACTGCAATCTTCCAATTTGCAAAACCACTCCCATCAAATATTAGCAAACCTTCATTTGTAGGGCCCATGTTAGCCAAAAAAAATTAGCCCTCAAATAAATAGATTAAATCTCTTCAAAGCTTATCTAGCTAAACAAATATCAATCCATAAATATATCAACCCTATTAGACGATTTCAAGCTCTAACTTGGCTCTTAGACCATGTAAAAACATACCCAAAATAACAATAAAAACATAACAACAGTAACAAATAGGGTAAAACATAGTTAAATGACTAAGAAAAATATTATATTCATCTAGCTTGCATTACATTCAATCCAAATGCCATGTACAACAGTTGTCTATAGTCTCATATATATGTTATAAGATCTCTAAAATCTAGAAACTTCTTTCTTTCTAGAGAATTTTATATTCCTATTATTTTATTCTAAAAACTAGAATGTTCTTTTTTCGACAGCTTTATGGAAGACTTTAGATTTATGGAAGATTCTACCTTTATGGAAAACTCTAGAAAAATCTTGTCTTTTCCCTAGACAATCTTACTTTTCCTTAATAGTTTGAACACTCGACATTGAGTGGGGTCAAAAATTTTGAAAATAGTTGACACAACAATGTGTCAGCGATTTATGTGGAGCAACTCCAAACTGGGACGCTATGGAATATCAGGAAGATTGAGAGGGGGGGTGAATCAGTGTTCTACAAATCTTTTGATGCCCTTTAACTTTCAACCATTTTCCAAAATTAATTAAACAGAAGCACAACATGCATATGAACAACTACCATAAAAACATGACACATAGACACCAAGATTTTTACATGGAAAACCCAAAATGGGAAAAACCAAGGAGAGGATTAGCTCTCAAATATATATTGCAATCTTTACAAATAATGATGTTCAGGCTTGGTCACTCCACAAGCCTGGAACATGCTGGCTCACTGCCTCAACCCTAAACCTAACAAGATTACAATAAGGGCTGTTAAAACCTGAGGGCTATTAAACCCTAATGGAGGCTCACTGCCAGGCTCACTACCTTGATGGAGAAAGGTCACTTTCAAAAGAAAATTGCGCATGAAAACTAAATACTGCAAAAAGCATCTGTCGCTATGCCAGGGTGCAGTCATCTATCAACTGAATTTTGAATTCCAAGTCTTCATAGCAGTTGATCTTTTAACTCTACCCTGCTACTCGCATACTTGCATCACACACACACACACACACACACCTCACAACTAAAATTTATCACCTTTATATATCCACATCATGATTTGATCCATAATTAGGTCGGCATCCAAGAAATGAAACGTGTACATAGAAAGATGTATCTTGTCGGCACAATCCAATGCACTATGTTGTACGGACCCAAATCTTTGCCCAAACATGTTCATATAGGTTGGCTCTAATCACTCAATCACTTACACAGATCCTTCAAATTCTATCTCTTCACCGCACAATGATTTATCATACTAGTCGGCCTATTCCTTAAATGGATGCTTAACAGGTTCATCTGTTGACTTGCAACTTTAACTGCGGATCACAAAACACCTTCAAAATCATATCAAGGACTCTTCATACATTCCCAAACTTACCCTTAGAACCGCAAGGCATGATATCATCTTGCATAGAAATGCAGACCATTAGAACTCATACTCTGTCTCTGTCAAGCTCTGTCAAACACTATGCTGATACTTAGTAGCTTGCAACTATCTTTTCGGTGGACTTTAGATCTCCCAACTCTAGGATTAGACACTTCATATAAGTGTTTACAACACCTCAAAACCTCATAACAAAATGCTCACCTGTGGAGGAATGCGGACCACTGCACTATATCTTGTTCATTCTTCCTGCTATATCTTTTCTTACCCGAACTTAGACATTTCTTCAAGATGACTTCCGGAGGAAGTCAAGACTTAATCTCTAGAGTATGACACCACCAAAGAATTACTGACATCATACTTGAACTACATTACCAAATCATCATCTGCGGAAGCATACTGACCCACTTACTGTGCTCTACTCTGTACATACTCATACTTAGCCATTTCTGCCAACCGAACCTAACAACCGGACCTAAAATCTAATGTGATCTTCCGGAGTTGTGTCTTCTTGACATGCTAATGAGATCTCTGAGCCTTGTTGCCATCAATGACAACATGCAAGTCTATACCGGAGCAGTGTCTCTTGCCAACAATCTCCCCCTTTGGTATTGATAGCAACACTTAGTGAAAAATGCTTGACTGCTCCCCCTTACTATATACACTTTATTTTCCTACTCCCCCTGATATGTTTATCCCATTTTTCACTGATCTTTTTCTCCCCCTTTGACATCAATGGCAAAGGGTGTGATCCAGAGCTCAAATTTTTTTTTTTTAACTCCAAAAACTTTGTGTACTATGCCGCATATTTACAAATGCAATCTTCATCTATATATTTCATGTGCTTGAGAATATCATTGAATATGTTCTTAATTAGTGCCCACTCAACATCCCAACTTTCCTTTACATTTTCCAGAATCTAAATGTGTTTGCTGAGGAGAAAAACTAAGGCTTCTACCTTTTTTGAGATCAAAAGTTGTATCTGTTTGTACAGCTAGCTTAGCCTTTGCAACAAGATTTGTCATTGAGTCTAACTTTGGGCAGACTAGTCTTCTTAATTTTCCCATCCTGCTTTTATCTGATGCCTCTGATTTATTAAGTTAGTCAAGTCATTGTGAATGCTAATGAATTCAATTTATTTATTACTTACTGATTCTACTGTTGGGTCAAATTTGGTGGAAATATCCATCATTTTTTGTTCCAAAACTTTGATCTTATCTTCAATCTTCTAAGTAACTTCTGGCCAGGATAAACAAAATTTGTACAAATCTCCATCTTCTTTCATGACTTTTTGAATGTTGGCTATTGTATTATCTAACAAAATTTTATCATTGTCTTCAATTCTTCCAATCTTTTCTCATCAAATTCCTTCCTTACCTTATTTCTGTAGATTTTTCAATGGATTCAAACTGTTTACTTACATAATTTATTAGGCCCTTCAGATGGTTTGCTGAGGACATAGATGAGTTCTTCTGGTAGGTAGGCATCAACTTCTCCAAAATCTTGGATGCTTCATCAATCAGTTCATTGTCCTCTATATGAGATTTTAACATTTCTTCTCTTGCTCTTTCCTGTACAATTGAAGCCAATTTTAGTTTTTACACAGGGGACATTGTGTCCAAGTCTATTGGACCATGTAACAATTTAGACTCATCCAAAATTTGTTTTTCTCTCTCTAACAATACTTTTACTGATACAGCAGTGTCTCTTGGCACAATAGATATTCCTTCTTTTTTATTTTGTTCTGGACAATCTAAATCCATATCCTTATTTGTATCCTCTTCTTGTTCTTGTGGAGGATTTTCCATGACCAATTCTTTCTCAATCTTTTCCTTGTCTATATCATCCTCAACTTGTTGTGCCGGTGAGGATCTTGAGAGTCATCAGCAAGTGCTTCTTTCTCCTTAGACACTCTGTTATCTTTATATGTTTCTTGACCCAAGTTTGTTTCTAGAACAAATGAATTATCAGCAACATCATTCACTTCATTGACACATGCAATGGAAAGATTGTGTTGATTTAGAGCTTCCAAGATAATAGCCTCTGTTTCTTTCACCACCTTATCAATTTCACTCATCATCAACAAATTCATTTTCATTTTTGTTCTGAACTAGTCCTTTGTCTCCTTGGAGATTAGGTCTTTTTCTTCCAGAGTGATTTTCGGACATAATCTAGTCAACACATGTTTTCTCAGCTCAATATCCTTAGATCTAGCAGTCTCCTTTCTGATGCTCAGAATATTTTCTAGGCTTTCAAGGAGATCAAAGATGATCTCAATAAGAGCCCTGTTGAAGATGTTTAGATATTTCACAGTGGCTTCTTCCAAGCTTCTTTTATCAACATCACTATATCAATCATAGTGCTCAATCATGGGCTTTAAATTCCCATCAATCGTGACAACATTTATTACATCTGCAAGTGTTAGAGACATTTCCTTTCTCTATCTTTTACTGGTTTTATCCTTTCTAGAGGGCTTCTCTTTAATGCTTCCGGAGGCTTTCATAGCCTCAACTTTCATCTTCTTAACATCTTCATCTGACTCTGTTTCTTCTTCATCTTTTTCACCAACACTAACATATAATCTCCTTGCCTTCATCTTTTTCCTCTTCATGTCTTTGGTAGAGGATTCTTTTGAAGTTTTCTCTAGGTTTATTGATGATGTAGCACCAAAGGGGGTAGCAGAGCTCCTGGTAGTCCTCTGAACTTTTTCTAGATTGTCCTACTTCAACTGAGATTCCTCCGGAACCTGTACCGATTCATTATTTTGCTTTTCTTCTCCTTATTTCTCTGCCTTTTTCTTGAGTTATTCTTTGGTTATACAAAACCTTACCACAAATTCTTCTACTTCTCTTCTCACTTTTCTGGAGGAATCTAGCTTCATGTGTTCAACATACAGTTTTACATATATTTCTTCATATGTGCAAAACCTTTCTTCCTTTGTGTCCTTAGGTTTGCTTAACATATGTTGGGCATAATTGTCCAGTATCCGACCATCTACTTCATACCCCATGGGCATGATCCAAACTGTTCTGGGCTCAATAGCCTCCATTAGACATTGGTCATAGGTGACCATGAAACAGATGCTATCTTTGTATTTCTCAACAATTCCCCTAGGAATTCTTTCCCTTGACTACATCATGCTCTAAAAGTTCTTGAAGAACCCCCATAGAGCTGCTTTTTGCTCATTTTGACTACCTAGGTTGCTAAGACAGTGTCTTATTTAGATAGCTACTGGTTGATTGCTTAACCAAATCAAACCCTTGTGGTTAGGGAATTCATTCAGAAAATAAAAGAATAGATAGATAATGAGCGTACCAAATTTGAAAGGATAACTCTTGCTTTCCTTGATCTTTTTCAAATTATCCATTAACTAAACTCTCAGCAGTTCACACAAGTCATAATCTGCATTTTCCTTGATCATTTGGTATGCAGTGTAAATTGCCACACTTGAGACATAATTTTCTCTACTAGTGAAGTAAATCTTGTACCCTATGACCATTGAAGAAAATTTTACCATAGGATCAATAATATCATTTATTGTCATCACCCTTTTGTCAAATTGGGCTCCGGTGGCATCTGTAATTACTTGATTCTTGACTACCTTCAACGATGGCACACCTTTGGTAGAGTTTAATCTGGTGACTGCCTGAATTGCATCCTTTGTTATCTTGAAGGGTTACCCCTTCCCTAACCACATGAATTCGTCACGAATCTTGCTCAACACGTATCGAACCCATTCGTCCTCAGCAAATGTGGGAAACTCTATGTATTGAATGAATTTCTTTTCTTTCAGGATTTTATGCTCTTCCTTCAGATTAAACTGACCATCACTCAAATGACTTTGATATAGGTCTACAAATCTGCTTCTTCCATGCTCATCTAGGGCAACATGAATATATGCCCTAATGTCTTCAACATATAAAACTCTATTTGGTATACTTGAGAACGCACCCATTTGATCGACTTCAGTTTCTTTATGAGGGTGTTTCTTGAGTTTGGGTTGTGGCCTCTCAATAATATCAATAACAAAAAGGTTTTCCATTTTTAACAATTTCACAGTTAGGTTGATAGAGCAAATACCTTGTTTTGTTGTGCTAGGGTTTCCTTCCTCCAAATTACTTCAACTGCTTCAAATCTTGGTTGTCACTGCTCAAGCTCGACTTCAATCTCTCTGAACACTTGATAGCTTCGGATGAAAGTGATTTTGAATTCAAAGTAGCTCTCTTGTATCCTCCACATGACTTAACCTAATCATCAGCAATGCTTGTTCCAAAAAGTTGTTAAAGTCTTTTATGTAGAATACAAGTGATTAGGATTGCTCCACAATGTGTCATACTGACTTCTTTTCTTCCAGTTTTTCTATTAAGAGCTTTGTCATATCAAATTCCATCATACACCTTCGTGCCTAATTCTGGCACCCACTTTCTAGCTAGGGGCTTTTGAATTTTCAACACTGCTCCCCATGAGCTAGTGCTGACAATTCACTTCCCAGAGGAAGTATCTGCACCGGATATTGGTGCAGATCAATCCCTGACTTCAATTACTTCTTTCTTGATCCATACCTTGTCCATTTCTTTCTTGGTTTCAACCGGATCAACTTTCTCTTTTCCCTTATCATATCTCTGCTCTGTCTTCATTTCTTCAGATTAGTAATTTCTCTTCACATTCTTGCTTCCTCAAAATTTTGAAATATGTCCAGATTTGTTGCAATTGAACCACACCACATTCTTTTGACCTCGATTCCTTTTGTTGATTGGATTTGATCTGCATTGATTAGCCATATGTCCAAATCTATTGCATGCAAAACACTTTCCATTGAATGATTGACTGTTCCTTATATTTTGAGAAACATTTCTTACAAAATTTCTACATTCATTTGATCTATGTCCCATTTTATAGCATGCATTGCATCTAATAGAATTCTGACCCATTTTACTTCTGTACTCAACTGTTCTATGACCAATTTTATTGCAATTGAAACACTAACCAGAGAATGATGGAACCTTCTTATTTATTCTGCTCTTACCTTGAGTATCCTTTTGACCAAACTTATTACATGAGTTACAATAACCATTGAAAGATGGGTGCCTTTGAGCATTTGGTTATCTGATTGCAGGTCCTTTAGGTCTTCTTCTTTGATTTCTAAACTAGTTTCCTTTGTTTAGCTTTAATTCAGTGTTTGCTTGACCAGATTTTGAACTTTCCCCTTTCTCATATCCCAATCCTTGCTTATCATCAGCACTCTTTTGGCTAGCAATCATTTCATCAAGCTTTGCAATACTTATTTTGAATTTCTCTTCAAAGCTTATGGCCTTTTCAAGATCCATTTTTAGACTTACAATTTATTTTTCGAGTTTTGGACAATCTTGTGATCTATTCTTCACAATCAGATTCAGATCATCTTCGGCTCTTGTTCTTTCTATAACTTCTGCTTCTAGTTCATTCAGGGCTTCATTTGCTGATATCAATTGATCATTAACTTCTTTGTATTTGTCTTTGAAGTTCTTGACTTGCTCTTTTATTTGGTAGATGCATTTATCATCTTGTTGTAAATTTTGTTTCAAATCCCTGACTTCTGCTTCAGAATTTTCAAGATCCATAAGAGCTGCTTCTAGTTGCTTGTAGCTTTCATAATTTCCAAATCTTCTTGTTGCCATGATTACACTGTCCCAGATCTTTCCCAAGCTGTTAGACTTTTTCCAAGGAACCTTGCTCTAATACCAATTGTTGAATGTCAGGAACACTGAGAGGGGGGGTGAATAAGTGTTCTACAAATCTTTTGATGCCCTTTAACTTTCAAACATTTTCCAAAATTAATTAAACAGAAGCACAACATGCATATGAATAGCAACCATAAAAACATGACACATAGACACCAAGATTTTTACGTGGAAAACCCAAAAATGGGAAAAACCACAGAGAGGATTATCTCTCAAATATATATTGCAATCTTTACAAATAATGATGTTTAGGCTTGGTCACTCCACGGGCCTAGAACATGTTGGCTCACTACCATGAAGTACAACTAAGTTTAGCAGGCTCATTGCCTCAACCCTAAACCTACCAAGATTACAATAAGGGTTGTTAAACCCTAATGGAGGCTCACTACCTTGATGAAGAAAGGTCACTTTCAAAAGAAAATTGCACATGAAAACTGAATACTGCAAAAAGCATCTGTCACTATGCTAGGGTGCAGTCATCTATCAACTAAATTTTGAATCCCAAGTCTTCATAACAACTGATCTTTTAACTCTGCTCTGCTACTTGCATACTCACATCACACACACACACACACACACACACACACACTCACTCACTCACTCACTCACTCACACACCTCACAACTAAAATTTATTACCTTTATATATCCACATCATGATTTGATACATAATTAGGTCGGCATCCAAGAAATGAAACATGTACATAGAAAGATGTAGCTTGTCAGCACAATCCAATGCACTATGTTGTGCATGTTGAATGTCAAGAACACTGAGAGGGGGGGTGAATCAGTGTTCTATAAACTTTTTCTTGCACTTTTACTTTTAACCATTTCAAAGGATTAATCAAATAGAAGCATAATATACAAATGAACATCACCCACAAAAGCATGACATATAACACCAAGATTTTACGTGGAAAACCCAAAAAGGGAAAAACCACAGAGAGGATTAGCTCTCAAATATATATTGCAATATTTACAAAAATAATGTTCAGGCTTGGTCACTCCACGGGCCTAGAACATGCTAGCTCACTACCATGAAGTACAACTAGGTTTAGCAGGCTCACTACCTCAACCCTAAACCTAGCAAGATTACAATAAGGGTTGTTAAACCCTATTTAAGGTTCACTGTGGACTCACTGCCTTGATGACAAAAGTTTTCTTCCAATCATATTGCACATGAAAACTAAATACTGCTTAAGCATCTGCCACTATGCCAGGGTGCAGTCATTTAGCAACTGAATTCTGAATCCCAAGTCTTCATTGTTGCTTATCTTCTAACTCTACTCTGCTATTCGCATCTTCGCATCACACATACACCACACACACATTCAACCAAAATTCATCACTCTTATATATCTGCATCATGTTTTGATTCATAGTCAGGTCAGCATCCAAGAAGTGAAACGTGTACATAGAAATATGTACCTTGTCAGCTTGATCCAATGCACTATGTGTCACGTAGACCCAAATCTTCACCCAAGTGTATTCATATAGGTCAGCTCTAATCACTCAATTACTTGAATAGATCTTTCACACACTATCCTTTCTCCGCATCCTGATTTATCTCACCAGTCGGTCTGTTTCTCAAGAGCATGCTTAACAGGTTCATCTGCTGACTTACAACTTCTACTGCGGATCACAAAACACTTCCAAAATTGTATCAAGGACTCTTTACACATTCCCAATCTTACCCTTAGAATTGCAAGGCATGATATCATCTTACGGAGAAATGCGGACCATCAGAACTCAGACCCTGTCTCTGTCAAACTCCATCAAACACTATGCCGATACTTAGCAACTTATAGCTAACCTTCCAATGGACTTAAGATCTCCTAACTCTGGAATAATACACTTCATACAAGTGTTTACAACTCCTTAAAACCGCATAACAAAATACTTATCTGTGAAGGAATGCAGACCACTGCACTAGACCCTATTCATTGTTCCTGCTATACCGTTGCTTATCTGAACTTAGACAATTCTTCAAGATGACTTCTGAAGGGAATCAGGACTTAACCTTTGAAGCGTAACACTATCAAACAACTAAGAACATCATACCTAAACCGCATTATCGGATCATCATCTGCAGAGACATACTATCTGACTTACTGTCCTCTACTCAGAGAACTTTCCATACTTAGCCATTTTCTGTCAACCGGACTTGGGATCCAACATGTTCTTCTAGAGCTATCTCTTCCTATCATGGTGATAAGATCTCTGAGCCTTGTTTCCATCAATGAGAACATACATGTCCTTACCGGAGCAGTGTCTCTTGCCAACAATCTCCCCCTTTGGCATTGATGGCAACACTTAGTGAAAAATGCTTGACTGCTCCCCCTTACTATATACACTTTATTTTCCTACTCCCCCTAAGATGATTATCCATTTTTCACTGATCTACTTCTCCCCTTTGACATCAATGGCAAAGGGTGTGAACCGAAACCAAAAACTTGTCAAAATTTCAAAATTTTATGTACTCTGCCGCATATTTACAAGTACAATCTTCATCTTAATATTACATGTGCTTGAGAACATCATTGAATATGTTTTTAATCAGTGTCCACTCCGCATTCCAGCTTTTCTTTGCATTTTCTAGAATCTGAATTTGTCTGCTGAGCATAAAAACTAATGTTTCTACCTTATTGGGATCAGAAGTTGTGTCTACTTGGATGGCTAACTTGGCCTCTGCAATAAGATTTGTCATTGAGTCTAACTTTGGACAAACTAGTCTTCTGAGTTGTCCCATCCTGCTTTTTATTTGATATTTCTAATTCATTAAGTCACTCAAGTCATTGTGAATATTGATGACCTCTGTTTCTTTCTTTATGACTAACTTTGCTTCCACATCAAATTTCTCATAAATATCCAGCAATTTTTGTTCCAAATCTTTGATCTTTTCTTCAATCTTTTGAGAAGTGTTTGGCCAAGACAAACAAAACTTGTACATATCTCTGGCATCTTTCACAGCTTTCTAAATGTTTTCTATTGTATTATTTAATGAAGTTTTGTCATTTACTATCATTATTTTTAATTCTTCCAATCGTTTCTCATCAAACTCTTGTCTCACCTTTGTTTCTGTAGATTTCTCAAAGGATTCAAACTGTTTACTTATGGAACTTATTAACCCTTTTAAATAACTTGTTGAGGTCATGGATGAATCCCTTTTGTAGGTAGGAAGCAGCTTCTCCAAAATCTCAGATGCTTCATCAATCAGTTCACTATCCTCAATGTGTGATTTTAATATCTCCTCTTGAGCCTTTGCCTGAACAATTGTAACCAACTTAAACTTTTGTTCTGGTGACATTATGTCCAAGTTTATTGGACCATGTAGAAATTCAGGCTCATCCAAAACTTGTTTTCTTTTCTCTAACAATTCTTTTGCAAGCTCCACAGTGTCTCTTGCTATGACAGAGACTTCTTCTTTCTAGCTTTGCTCCAGATAATCTAATTCCATATCCTTATTAGTGTCCTCTTCTTGTTTAGGTGAAGGATTTTCCACCCCCAACTCTTCCTCAATCCTTTCTTTTCCAATAACATTCTTAGACTATTGTGCTGATGAGGGTTTAACTTCAAAATCATCAGTAGGTGCCTCTTTCTCCTTAGACACTCTGCCATTTGTACCTATCTCTTCACCCAAGTTTTTTTTCTAGAGCATATGAGTTATTAGTAACATCATTTTCTTCATTGACACTTGCAGTGGGAAGATTGTGTTGCTTTAGGGCTTTCAAGATAATCTCTTCCGTTTCTTTCACCACTTTATCAATTTCACATACCATTAACAAATTCATCCTTGTTTTAGTTCTGAACTAATCCTTGGTCTCCTTGGAGATCAGATTTTCTTCCTCTATAATGACTTCTGGACATAGTCTAGTCAACACATGTTTCCTTAGCTCAATATCTTTAGTCCTGACATTCTCCTTTCTAATGCTCAAAATATTTGCTAGGCTTTATGGGAGATTAGAGATGATCTCAATGAGGGATTTGCTGAAAGTGTTGAGATAGTTTACGGTGGCTTCCTCCAAACTCCTTTTGTCATCGTTACTATATTCATCATAGTGCTTGATCATAGGTTTTAGATTCCCATCTACAGTGACAACCTTTACTATATCTACAAGTGCTCGAGGCATTTCCTTTTTCTGTCTTTTGCTAGATTTGTCCTTTCTAAAGGACTTTTCTTTACTACTTCCGGAGGTTTTGATATCCTCAGATTTCACCTTCTTGACCTGTTCATCTAACTCTATTTCTTCATCATCCCTTTCACTTACACTGACATAGAGTCTTCGTCCCTTCATCTTCTTTCTCTTCATGTCTTTGACAGAGAATTCTTTTGATGTTTTCTCCAGGTTTATTGAAGTTGTGGTGCCAGAGGAAGTGGCAGATCTTCTAGTAGTCCTCTAAACTTTCTCAGACTTATCATGTTTCATCTGTGATTTTTCTGGAACCTGCACCAGTTTACTCTTTTTCTTTTCTTCTGCTACTTTCTCTACTTTTTCCCTTACTTCTTTCAGTTGTTCTTTGGTGATGCCATACCTAGCAATGACTTCTTCTACCTCTTTTCTGACTTTTCTAGTCGATTCAGGTTTTATGAATTCAACATGAAGTTTCCTGGATAGCTCTTCATAAGTTCCAAACCTTTCTTCTCCATTGTCCTTGGGTTTGCTTAACATGTATTGAGAATAGTTCTCTAATATTTGCCCATCTACTTCATACCCCATTGGCATTACCTAGATAGTCCTGGGCTCAACAGCTTCCATTATGCATTAGTCTTTTGTAACCATGAAATAGATAGTATCCTTATATTTGTCAACAATTTTCCTGGGAATTCTTTCTCTAGCCCGCATTATGCCTTGAAAATTTTTGAAGTACCCCCATAAGGCTATGTTTTGCTCATTAACACTTCCAATATTATTTAGATGGTTTTTGATTTGGACAGCTACTGGTTTACTGCTTAACCAAATCAAATTCTTCATGTTTGGTAGCTCATTCCTAAAATAAAAGAATAAGCAGATGACCAACATACCATATTTGAAGGGGTAGTTCTTGCTTTCCTTTATCTTCTTCAGGTTCTCCAATAGTTGGGTTAGAAGTAGTTTGTACAAATCATAATCTGCATTCTCTTTGACCATTTGATATGCAGTATAGATTGTTGTTCCTGAGACAGAATTCTCCCAATTGGAGAAATAGATCTTGTAGCCCAAAAACATTGAGGTGAATCTTACATCATGATTTGTGATATCATTGATAGTCAGTGCCCTCTTGTTGAACCTTGCTCCAGTGGCCTCTGTAATAGTTTGATTCAACACAGCCTTCAACAAGGGCACACTTCCGGTGGAACTTAATCCTATCACTGCCCTAATTGCATCCTTGGTGATTTTGAAGGGCTGCCCTAACCACATGAACTCATCATGAATTCAGCTTAGAAGGTACCTTACCCATTCATCCTCCGCAAACATAGGAAAATCTACATACTGAATAAACTTCTTTTCCTTTAGGGTTTTGTATTCCTTTTTGAGGTCAAACTGGTCATCAATTAGATGCTTGAGATATAAATCTATCAGACAAATGATGTTGTGTTCATCTAGGGCAACATGAATATATGCCCTAACATCCTCAACATACAGAACACTGTACGGTATACCCAAAAATGTACCCATTTGATCCACTTCAGTTTCTTTATGAGGGTGTTTCTTGAACTTGGGTCAAGGGCATTCAGTAATGTCTACAATTTGTGGAGTTGTCATAGCAAAGATTCAATAGATTCACAATGAGGATTTCTATGAAAATACCTTGATATGCCGAATTTGGGTTTCCTTTGCCTGAGTCTATTTAAGCTTTGAATCTTTGTTGTGCCTTGAAATCTCTCTCTGACGTTTGAAGAGCTTCGAATGCAAAGTGAATTATAAGAAAAATGACTTGTCTTTTATCCTCCACACTTGACCTAATCATTATTAAATGCTCACTCCCAAAAAGCTATCGAAAACCCTTCACTGTAGAACATAGTCGAATAAGATTTCTCTGCAATATGCCACATTGACCCTTTTACATTTGGTTCTTCCTTTAAGAGATTTGTCTCATCAGATTAAACATCTTTGTGCCTAATTCTGGCACCCACTTTCTAGATGGGGGGTTTGAATTTTCAACACTGCTCCCCCTGAGCCAGAGCTCTCAATTTACTTCCCGGAGGAAGTAACTGCACCGGATGCTAGTGTGGATTGATTCCTAACTTTAATTACTTCTTTCTTGATCCATACCTTGTCCATTTCTTTCTTGGTTTCAACTAGAATAACTTTCTCTTTTCCCTTATCATTTGTCTGCTTTGTTTTCCTTTGTTTAGAATAGTGATTTCTCTTCACATTTATGCTTCTGTAAAATCTTGCAACATGTCCAAATTTACTGCAATTAAAGCACATCACATTCTCTTGACCTTGATTCCTTCCATTGATTGAATTTGATCTGAATTGATTTTCCATATGTCCAAATTTATTGCATGCAAAACATTTTCCATTGAATGGTTGACTGTTCCTTGTATTTTGAAAGTTAGTTCTTACCGAGCTTCTGCATTCATTTGATCTGTGTCCCATTTTATAGCATCCATTACACCTAATAGAATGCTGACTTACTTTACTTCTGCATACAACAACTTTATGACTAGTTCTATTGCAAGTGAAGCATTTACCTTTGAATGATTGTTCATTCCTCCCAATTTTGAAACATTTCTTGAAGTGATTTCTGCATTCATTTGTTCAATGACCAATTTTCTTGCAATTGAAAAACTAACCAAAGAATTATGGAATTTTTTATTTATTCTACTCCTACACTGAGTAGCCTTATGACCATACTTATTGCATGAATTACAATAACTATTGAAATATGGGTACCTTTGAGCATTTGGTTGTCTGACCGGAGGTCTTCTAGGTCTTCTTCTTCTTTGATTTCTGAACTAGTATCCTTTGTTTTGCCTTGACTCAGTGCTCATTTGATCAGAGTTTGAACTTTTTCCTTTCTCAAATCCTAAACCATGTTTGTCATCAGCATTCCTCTGGCTAGCAATCATTTCATCAAGCTTTACAGTACTTATCTTGAATTTTTCTTCAAAACTTCTAGCCTTTTCTAGATCTATTTTTAAACTTATAATCTCTTTTTCTAGTTTTGCACAATCTTCTGATCTGTTCTTCACAATCAAATTTAGATCATCTTCTGCTCTTGTTCTTTCTATAATTTCTACTTCCAAATTATTTAGGGCTTCATTTGCTGATAACAATTGATCACTGACTTCTTTATATTTCTTTGAATTTCTTCACTTGTTCTTTTAGTTTCAAGATGCATTCATCAACTTGTTGCAGGTTTTCTTTCAAATCCCTGACATCTGCTTCAAAGTTTTCAAGATCCATAAGAGTTGCTTCTAGTTGGTTGTATCTTTCATAATTCCCATACCTTCCTGTTGCCATTATCATACTATCCCAGATCTTCCTTGATCTATTAAACTTTTTCCAAGGAACTTGGCTCTAATACCAATTATTGAATGTCAAGAACACTAAGAGGGGGGGTGAATCAGTGTTCTATAAACCTTTTCTTTCACTTTTACTTTTAACCATTTCAAAGGATTAGCAAATAGAAGCATAATATACAAATGAATAGCATCCACAAAAGCATGACACATAACACCAAGATTTTACGTGGAAAACCCAAAAAGGGAAAAACCACGGAGAAGATTAGCTCTCAAATATATATTGTAATCTTTACAAAAATAATGTTCAGGCTTGGTCACTCCACAGGCCTGGAACATGCTGGCTCACTGCCATGAAGTACAACTAGGTTTAGCAGGCTCACTACCTCAACCCTAAACCTAGCAAGAATACAATAAGGGTTGTTAAACCTTGAGGGCTGTTAAACCCTATTGAAGGCTCACTATGGGCTCACTGCCTTGATGACAAAAGCTTTCTTCCAATCATATTGCACATGAAAACTAAATGTTGATTAAGCATCTACCACTATGCCAGGGTGCAGTCATTTAGCAACTGAATTCTGAATCCCAAGTCTTCATTGTTGCTTATCTTCTAACTCTACTCTGCTATTTGCATCTTCGCATCACACATACACCACACACACATTCAACCAAAATTCATTGCTCTTATATATCTGCATCAGGATTTGATTCATAGTCAAGTCGACATCCAAGAAGTGAAACGTGTACATAGAAAGATGTACCTTGTCGGCTTGATCCAATGCACTATGTGTCGTGCAGACCCAAATCTTCACCCAAGTGTATTCATATAGGTCAGCTCTAATCACTCAATTACTTGAATAGATCTTTTACACAATATCCTTTCTCCGCATCCTGATTTATCTCACTAGTCGGCCTATTTCTCAAGAGCATGCTTAACAAGTTCATTTGCTGAATTACAACTTCTACTACGGATCACAAAATACTTCCAAAATCACATCAAGGACTCTTTACACATTCCTAATCTCACTCTTAGAACTGCAAGGCATGATATCATCTTGCGGAGAAGTGAGGACCATCAGAACTTGGACTCTGTCTCTATCAAACTCTGTCAAACACTATGTCGATACTTAGTAGCTTGTAGCTAACCTTCCAATGGACTTCAGATCTCCTAACTCTGGAATAAGACACTTCATACAAGTGTTTACAACTCCTTAAAACCACATAACAAAATACTTATCTACAAAGGAATGCGGACCACTGTACTAGACCTTGTTCACTGTTCCTACTATACCTTTGCCTATCCAAACTTAGACAATTCTTCAAGATGACTTTTGAAGGGGATCAAGACTAAACCTTTGAAGCATATCACTATCAAACAACTAAGAACATCATACTTGAACTGCATTATTGGATCATCATCTATGGAGACATACTATCCAACTTACTGTACTCTACTTAGAATACTTTCCATACTTAGCCATTTTCTATCAACCGGACCTGGGATCCAACATTTTCTTCCAAAGATATCTCTTCCTATCATGGTGATAAGATCTCTGAGCCTTGTTGCCATCAATGACAACATACAGGTCCATACTAGAGCAGTATCTATTGCCAACAATGTGGACCCAAATCTTTACCCAAACGTGTTCATATAGGTCATTTCTAATCATTCAATCACTTACATAGATCCTTCAAACACCATCTCTTCACCGCACAATGATTTATCATACTAGTCAGCCTGTTCCTTAAGGGCATGCTTAACAGGTTCATCTGTTGACTTGCAACTTTAACTGTGGATCACAAAACACCTTCAAAATCATATCAAGGACTCTTCAAACATTCCCAAACTTACCCTCAGAACCACAAGGCATGATATCATCTTGTGGAGAAATGTGGACCATCAGAACTCAGACTCTGTCTCTATCAAGCTCTATCAAACACTATGCCGATACTTAGTAGCTTGTAACTATCTTTCCGGTGGACTTCAGATCTCCCAAATTTGGAATTAGACACTTCATATAAGTGTTTACAACACCTTAAAACCTCATAACAAAATGCTCATCTGCGAAGGAATGCGGTCCACTGCACTATACCCTGTTCATTGTTCCTGCTATATCTTTGGTTACCCAGACTTATACATTTCTTCAAGATGACTTTCAGAGGAAGTCAAGACTTAATCTCTAGAGTATGACACCACAAAACAATTACTAACATCATACCTAAACCACATTACTAGATCATCATCTGCAGAAGCATACTGACCCACTTACTGTGCTCTACTTTGTACATACTCATACTTAGCCATTTCTACCAACCGGACCTGAAATCTAATGCGACCTTCTGGAGTTGTGTCTTCTTGACATACTGATGAGATCTCTGAGCCTTGTTGCCATCAATGACAACATGCAAGTCTATACCAGAGCAGTGTCTCTTGCCAACAGATGCAGCTTCATCTCCCCATGCAGAGATCTACAATATACACATGCATGGCTATTCTTATATATTAACTACTTCAATAGTGAAAGGTCAATTTTAGCCAATAAAAATAGGACAAATATTTACCACTTTTTATTTTGAATGAGGTGTAAAATTTCTATTGACATTTTGACCATTGAAATGGATGATATTTAAGTAGAGTGCGCATACCTCGTATCATTAATTTGTTGTGCAGTTCATTTGAACCTTGCACCACTCATGCCAATGTGTGCCACTTAGATTTTTGTCTGCACAATGGTCATGCTGTGTCAAATCTTTTAAATACCCAGATGGTAGCAATTACCTGCACAACATTGTCACTCAAGTTTTTTCCACGCATCCAATCATATACCTTGCACAATCTTTAACTCTAAATTTGTTAGCCTTTAATACAATGTGCGGCCTAAACATCAGTGCCCTCTGTACTAGAAAGGAAATATTGATGAAGGGGGTAAATCATAAAACACATAACAATAGAAATTGTACATAGAAAATAGAACTTTCTTTATTTATTTGGACAACTTATTACATTACAGAAGCTCAAATACAATTAGAGGAATCAACCCTCCACAAGCTGCAACACATTACAGCTTCCTCTAACAAGATTCTTGAATCATCTGCCATCTGTAACCCCAAATCTACTAGGGTTTCTGCTTTCCCACCTATTCTTGACTCACACTTTCCCCCTTAACTCTACTACTCCCCAGGGTTCCCAAAAATTGTTATTAATAGCCTTTTTGGCGACCAACAACCTAATTTCAAAATTTGCATCTGCCTCCAAAAATAGATCAACTTCTGGGAGCCATAACTTTTGATCTAGGTGTCTGATTGATGAACTGTTTTATGCGTCAGAAAGCTTACAGAGTACTCTACATGCTAAAAACTAGCCCTATCAGTTCTGACCATTTTCAGGCCTGTACGGGGCCGTTTATTGCCTCAAACCTGAGTTTGAATAATTTTCAGGCATTTTTTAGGAAACAAAAACTTTAATATCTTTCAGCTTGCAAATGATCTTTGCGTGATTCCTTCACCAAAGGTCTTATTTTTCAGTTACAAAGCTTCCTATAAATTTTCACTTCAATCTGTGTCCAAATACAAACTTTCCTAAAATAGCAGGTTGCTATTTTTAACAGTTTGGAAAAACTGAATGTTCTACATCATTATTCAAGCGATTATGGAACCGGAACCACAAATTTTGAAAAGAAATGAAAAGAACATAAAAAATTTTAAAACACATCTTTTTTTGGGTGATGCAAGATTTCCCTTACACCACTGGATGCTCCTGCATCAGACACCCAGGGTAATTTGAGAAGTGACCTTGTCACGTCTCAGGGGTTTGTGCGAGGAAAAACCAAACGGTCAACCTCTGCCTTAGACAACCAAGAAGAATATTCAACAGGCCTTCCTTTCCATTTCACCAGATATTCTTCATATTGTCTGTTCTGAGTACTTCTTCCCACACGGCTACCCAAGATCTCTTCTATCTCCTCTGTTGAAGTAGATGTTAGAATACTCCATTGTTCTTCTGTTGGTCCATCCTTTGTTCCACCTTCATGATATTCTGATAAATCAACAATGTTGAAAATAGGAGAAATGTTGATCCCACTTAGCAGCTCCACCTCATATGCATTTCTTGAATCATGTTTCTTCAAAATTTTGTATGGTCCAAATTTCTTCATTTTCAAATTATTGTATGTTCCAATTGGGAACCTTTCTTTTCTCCAGTGAACTATGACTTCATCTCCTACCTGGAATTCCTTATATCTCCTCTTCTGATCTACCTTAGCCTTGTACTAAATATTCATCTTATTAATGTGCTTTCTCACCTCTTCATGCAAATTCTTCAGATGTTCTGCAAAATCTTCAACTTCAACACTTGTCTTTTCTCCTTTGTCCAGCTTCCTTAACTCAGAAGCATTTCTTGGGCCATTGCCATATACAATCTAGAATGGTGATTTACGAGTACTCCTATTGACAGAATTGTTGTAAGAAAATTCTGCCTATGCTAAAATCAAATCCCATCCCTTGGGCTTATCTCCTACTAAGCATCATAGTAGGTTACCCAAACTCCTATTCACCACTTCAATCTATCCATCAGTTTGTGGATGGTGCGCAGAACTGAACTTCAAATTTATCTTCAACTTCTTCCACAATGTCCTCCAGAAATAAACAACAAACTTGGTATCCTAATCTAAAACTATGATCTTTGGTAGACTATGTAATCTCACCACCTCCCTGAAAAATAACTTTGCAATATGAATAGCATCATTAGTCTTCTTGCAAGGAATAAAATGTGCCATCTTTGAGAATTTGTCCACCACCACAAAAATGGAACCATGTCCTCTCTGTGTCCTTGGTAAACCAAGAAGAAAATTCATACTAATATCATCCCATGTCTTGTCTGGTACAGGTAATGGCTGATACAAGCTTGTATTCTGACTTGTTCCTTTTGTCATCTGACACACTCTGCAACTCTGCACAAATTTCCTCACATCCTATTGTAACTGTGGCCAATAATAATTTTCACCAACAATAGCAATGGTCTTATCTCAACCAAAGTGTCCAGCCAATCCTCCACTATGCTTCTCCTTAATCAGGTTCTCTCTCATGGAACTCCTCGGAATGCAAAACTGGCTTCCTTTAAACAACATGCCATCTTGGATTATGAAATCCAACCATTTTGTTCTATCCAAAGTAATAGGTTTCAAACAAGATTTCCAAGCCTCTACAAAATCTGGATCTTCTAGATACAAACTCTTTAGCTTATCGAACCCAACAACCTCTATCTTCATTTCTATCAACAAATTTTACCTTATGCTCAAGGCATCTACAACTCTGTTGGACTTCCCACTTCTGTGCTTCAAAACAAAAGTATAACTCTGCAAGAACTCAACCCATTTTAAGTGCCTCTGGTTCAACTTTCGTTGACTATTAAGATACTGCAAAGCTTGATGATCAGTATATAAAACAAACTCTTTTGGAAACAAATAATGTCTCCATTTCTTCAAAGCCTAAACTATTGCATAAAATTCTTGATCATAAACTGAATACTTTTTCTTGGCATCATTAAGCTTCTCATTAAAATAGGAAATGGGCTTACCTTCTTGACTCAAAACAGCTCCTATAGCACTACCCCTAGCATCACAATCTACCTGAAATACCTTATTGAAATCTGGAAGCGCCAAAACAGGTTTCTCTGTGACTTTCTGCTTCAATGTATAAAAGCTTTTGTCTGCTCCTTTAGTCCATCTAAACTCTTTTCTATCCCCTCTCATTGTCTTAGTTAGGGGTGCACAAATGCTACTAAAATTCCTGATAAACTTTTTATAAAAACTTGCCAAACCATGAAAAGATCTTACCTCGGAAGCACTCCTTGGTATAGGCCATTCAATGGTAGCCCTCACCTTCTCTAGGTCCATCTTAAGACCTTCCTCTGAGACAACAAATCCTAGGTATACCAACTCCTTCTTTGCAAAACTACATTTCTTTAGATTAATCAGCAACTTCTCCTCCCTCAACTTCTCTAAAAATCTTTTGATATGCATCAAATGCTCATCCCAAGTCTTACTAAAAATCAAAATATCATCCAAGTAAACAATAACAAAACTTCCCAAACATTTCTTTCAGTACCTCGTTCATGAGCCGCATGAATGTGCTTGGTGCATTGGTTAGCCCAAATGGCATGACTAACCACTCATACAAACCCTCCTTTGCCTTGAAGGCCATTTTCCATTCATCTCCTTCTTTGATTCAAATCTGGTGATACCCACTCTTTAGATCAATCTTCGTGAAGTACTTGGCTCCACTCAAACAATCCATTATGTCATCCATTCTGGGTAATGGAAATCTATACTTGATCGTGATCTTGTTGATGGCTCGCTAATCTTTACACATTCTCCACTCTTCATCTTTCTTCGGTGCTAGTACTATAGGTACCACACATGGACTTAGGCTCTCTCTTATCAGCCCCTTCCTTAATAGCTCTTGAACTTGTCTGATCATCTCTCCACTCTCTGTAGGGGTCATTATTTGGGCTGCCTTATTCAGCAAACTAGCTCCTAGTATCAAATCCATTTGATGACTTATCTTCCTCACCAGTGGTAAACCTTCTGGTACATTGTTAGAGATAATGTCCTGAAATTCTTCCAACATATCTAAAACTTATGTTGGTACATCTTCACATTTCTCTTGACTAATCTTAGGAATCAATGCGAAACAATGACACTCATGCTTCATACCCTCCAAAAATTACCTACCATCTACCAAGCATATTCTGGCAGCACTACATACCTTTTCTTCCACCTCCTTCAAGGGCTTCAATGTATGATGAACTCCATCCTTTGTCAGGGAATATGTGTTTGTACGGCCATCATGGACAACACTCCTATCATACTGCCACGGCATCCCCAACAACATATGACATGCATCCATCAATATGATATCACACAACACCTAATCATGGTAGTCCTCAATCTTGAACTTCACTAAACACTACTCACTAACCAAAGCTCTATGGTCCTTATGCAACCATGCAATCTGATATGGATGTGGATGCTTTCTTCTTGTCAACTTCAACTTGTCAACCATCTCCACTAAAACAAGATTGGCAGTGCTTCCACTATCAATAATAATATCACAACACTTACCTTCACATTTGTACCTTGTACAGAATAAACTCTTCCTCTAATTAGGTTCTTTCTCCTCATTCAACAAAGTTCTTATGACAACTAGGGTTTCTCCCCTTTCAGCATCCTCAGAACACTCAGACTGCGCATCTTCATCCACATGTGCAACTTGTGCATTACCTTCAAGTCTTCTATTTGTCCTTGATGTTGTGGACACTCGTACACTCGATGCCCCTCTTCTCCACATTGGAAACAGGTTCCTCTAAAACCTCCTCTTCCAGGTCCTTGCCCAGGTCAGCCTCTTCCTTTTCCTCTTTGCTCACCATTGTTCTGGTCATGAGGGCGGTAGGCATTATCCCCTCTCTGATTTCGACTAGTTCCAGCTTCTTCACTTTTCTTTTGATCTTCATTACAACCTCCATAGGGTCTTCCACCAGTCCTCCCTCCTTGACCTCTTCCCCTTTGCTTGCTATCAAATCTTTTATTTAGCTCCTCTTCCACCTTCAGGGAAAACTGGTACGCATCTTCTATGGTGGTCATTCTGACCAGGCTTAGCTCCTCTTGAATACTTGGCCTCAGCCCATTAATGTAACAGGCTACGTTCTCCTTGTTGGCCTTCACATGGCTTGTCCTAATAGTAATCTTATAAAACTCTTCTATATACTCCTTAACAGACTTGTTACCTTGTTTCAGTCCTTGCAACTTCTTTAGCAACTCCATCTCATAGTCCACAGGAATGAACTGCTTCTTTAGTTTTTCCACTATCCGATCCCATCTAGTGATCTTTCCTTTTCCTCTTCTATTCCTCTCTAATTGGACCTCCTTCCACCAAATATTGGCGTGGCCCTTCAACTTTGTTTTTGCAAACTTGACCCGATTTGGGTCCTCCACATCTTCATACTCAAAATACTCCTCCATGTCATTGATCCAATCAATAAGCTATTCTAGATTCAAATCTCTAGAATATGTAGAAACTTTGATCCTGGGCCTCTTTCCAATCTTTGAAATAGCCCTCAACAACCTAACTTCTAAAGGATCTCCTGCAGTTTCTTGTTATTCCTTAGATAGCTCTTCTTCAGCTTCATCTTTGCTTTCTTCTCTTGTTCTTGGCTCAAACCCTCTTCGTAGCTCCTCTTGCAATGCATCGATTTGCCTTTGTAGGGCTCTAAAACCCTCTTCTATCAAAGCAATCCTCCCAATATGATTTCTTCATGGAGGCATCTTGATCTCTGTAGCAAACCCACAATCTGATCATGTCCTGGTGCAAACTGCCTCATGGTCGGTGATCTGTCTACACACTCAGGAACCCTTGCTCTGATACCACTTGATGAAGGGGGTAAATCATAAAACACACAACAACAGAAATTGCACACAGAAAATAGAACTTTCTTTATTGTTTTGGACAACTTATTACATTACAGAAGCTCAAATACAATTAGAGGAATCAACCCTCCACAAGCTGCAACACATTACAGCTTCCTCTTACAAGACTCTGGAATCATCTGCCATCTGTAACCCCAAATCTGCTAGGGTTTTTATTTTCCCACCTATTCTTGACTCTACACTTTTCCCCTTAACTCTACTACTCCCCAGGGTTCACAAAAATAGTTATTAATAGCCTTTTTGGCAGCCAACAACCTAATTTTGAAATTTGCATCTCCCTCCAAAAATAGGTTAACTTTCAGGAGCCATAACTTTTCATCCAGGTGTCTGATTGACGAACCATTTTATGCATCAGAAAGCTCGTGGAGTTCTCTATGGACTAAGAATGGGCTTTGCCATATCTGACCATTTTCAGGCCTATACAAGGCCATTTAGTGCCTCAAACTTGAGTTTGAATAATTTTTAGGCATTTTTCGAGAAACAGAAACTTTAATATCTTTCAGCTCACAAATGATGATTGTGTGATTCCTTCGCCAAAGATCTTATTTTTCAGTTACAAAGCTTCCTGTAAATCTTCACTTCAATCTGTGCCCAAATGCAAACTTTCCTAAAATAGCAGGTTGCTATTTTTAGCAATTTGGAAAAACTAAAAGTTCTACATCATTATTCAAGCAATTATGGAACCAGAACCACAAATTTTGAAAAGAAATAGAAAAAACATCAACAATTTTGAAACACATCTTTTTTTTGGGTGATGCAAGATTGCCCTTACACCACTGGATGCTCCTGCATCAAATATTTTATCAACTTTGTCATATGAAGTACATTTCTAACCAGGCCACCTTCTTCCTTTGTTCCACACCAATCTAATATGTGCAAGTCAAAGTCACTTACTACCATGCGAGCAGCATCAAGGAAGAAAAAGTAGAGTAGTCACAAAACTCAGAACATAACAGACCTGAGCAATATTAAAATAGTAAGAATAATACTTGCGAATCTAAAAATATGAAGAATGTGTGGGTCCAAAAATATAATATTTTATAGCTTGGCAAATACAAGACAATATTGGCACTAGACCCAAATATCTCAATCAATCAAAATCGGTTGGGTGGACCAAGTCCAGGGAAAGCACATATGACATGAGGGATAAAAGTGGATGAAAAATAATAAGAAACTCAATTTTACAGAGTTTGGGTGTAGTACTAAACTACTATACTTACTTAGGTGGGGAAATCGACATAACCTAGGTATAATATGAAAGCAACGCATATAACTTGATGACCACAACAAATAGAAAACTTGGAATTTAATGGGGCCTATTAGAATAGATGTTGGATTGGCTATCAAGGACAAGCCAAATAAGAATTTGAGGTAGACAAGTGGATACAGGCTTTGTAATTTTCAAGGTCATAGTCAATAGTACACACACTCCAAGCAGGGCGGGTGCAAAAAGTTGGGGGGCCAAAAAGTGGCCAACATTTTTTTTTTTTAAATTAAGCCATAACACGAGCGCGTTATGGTTTGGTGATGACGAGCCTAAGGCTCGATAGAACCAAGCCATAATGTGATCGCATTATGGTCTGGTGATGACGAGCCTAAGGCTCGATAAAACCAAGCCATAACGCGCTCGCATTATAACGCACTCATGTTATAACGTGAGCGCGTTATGTTTAACTATATAAAAAAAGAGCATTTTTCATGTTGATTCTACACAAGACAAACATGGTTCATATGATGCAAGGTTCATGTTCATGGTGGATGTGGTTTTGTTCATGCAAGGTTTTGTTGTGAATATGGTTTTCATGATAAGGTCTATCTTGGAGGGTTGATATGATGCAAGGTTCATGTTCATGATGGATGTGGTTTTTTTCATGCAATAAGAAGTCAGAGAAGACACAATCTTTCATAATCATACTTCAATGTCATCATCAAGGAGAGTTATATTTATCAAGGGGAGTCATGAGTTTGATTCAAATGTGAATTTGTTCATGTCTTAGAACCCTAATCCTATGATAAGTGTCATACTCTAATGTCTCTCTTCTGATGTCCCTGAGGTCTCTAAAATGTCCTAGATATCTCTTGAAGAAAGTTAGAATGTTTAAGTCTTTCTTATTGATAGTTAGGGTTTGCATATTGGGCATTAAACCCTAAACCCTAATCCATAAACCCTCAACCCTATACCTTAAACCCTAATCCCTCAACCCTCAACCCTCAACCCTAATCCCTCATCCCTAAACCCTAAACGTTATCCCTATTCCTAAACCCTCAACGGGCTCGATACTATACCTTAAACCCTAATCCCTTATCCCTAAACCCTCCAACCCTATCCCTAAACCCTATACCCTTGACACTATGCCTTAAACCCTAATCCTTCAACCCTTAAACCCTCAACCGTTAAACCCTTAATCCCTATAACCTTAAACCCTTCAACCCTAAACTCTAAACCCCTAGATACCCTTAAAAACCTAAACCTTAAACCCTTATACCCTATACCCTATACAGTTAACATTAGACACTCAACCTTGAACATTATCCCTCAATCTTCAAACCTCTACCATATACCTTATACCCTCAACCCTATACTTATGCCCTAAACCATCAACCCTCATCCATATGCATTATACCCTCAACCTTAAACCCTAAACCCTATATCTTAGAGACTCAACCTTGAACATTATCCCCCAGTTGTAAACTCTCAACTCTCTACCCTTAAGCCTTAAATCCTAAACCCTATCCCTAAACCCTCAACCCTCGACACTCTACCTTAAACCCTAATCCTTTATCCCAAAACACTAAACCCTATCCCTAAAGCCTCAACTCTCAACCCTTAAACCTTAAATCCTAAACCCTATCCCTAAACCCTCAACGCTCGATACTATACCTTAAACTCTAATCCCTTATCCCTAAACCCCAAACCCTATCCTTAAAGCCTCAACCCTCAACCCTTAAACCTTAAATCCTTAACCCTATCTCTAAACCCTCTACCATCGACACTATACCTTAAACCCTAATCCCTCAACCCTAAACCCTTAATACCTCAACCCTTAAACCCTCAACCCTTAAACCCTAAACCCTTCACCCTATCTGCCTCACCCCCATCTCTCCCCTATCTCTCTCACCCTTCTCTCCCTAGGTTATAGGTCTCACTTGTATATCTCTCACGGCTATCTACATATTTCCCTTCCTCTCCATCTCTCTCCCTCCTCCTTACCCATGTTTCCCTCAAGTTGTCAACTTCACTCTCTCATTTTATTATATCTTTCCCCTCACCTCTCTATCTCTCAATTTTGTTTCCCCTCACCTCTCTACCTATCTGTAAACCCTAAACCCTATCCATGAACCCTCTACCCTTGACATTATACGTTAAACCCTAATCTCTTAACCCTCAGCCCTAAAGCTTCAACCCTCAATCCTTAAACCTTCAACCCTAAACCCTATCCCTAATGCCTCTACCCTAAATGCTATCCCTATTCCTAAACCCTCAACCCTCGACACTATACCTTAAAACCTAATCCCTTATCCCTAAACCCTAATCCCTATCCCTCAACCCTTAACCCTTAAAACTTAAACCCTAAAACCTATCCCTACACCCTTGACACTCGACACTATATCTTAAACCCTAATCCCTTAACCCTCATCCCTAAAGCCTCAACCCTCAATCCTTAAACCTTCAACCCTAAACCCTATCCCTAATCCCTCTACCCTTGGCACTCTACTTTAACCATAATCCCTTGACCATCAACACTATCCCTCAACCCTTAACCCTCAACTCTCAACATTAAATCCTAATCCACCAACCCTAAACCCTATACCTAAACCCTCAACCCTCAACACTATACCTTAAACCCTAATCCCTATCCCTCAATCCTTAAACCTTAAAACTTAAACCTATCCCTACACCCTCAACACTTGACACTATATCTTAAGCCTTAAATCCTCATCCCTAAAGACTCAACCCTCAATCCTTAAACCTTCAACCCTAAACCATACCCCTAATCCCTCTACCCTCGACACTCTAACCCTAATCCCTTGACCATCAACCCTATCCCTAAACCCCCAACCCTCAACTCTCAACATTAAACCCTAATCCATCAACCCTAAACCCTAATCCCTCAACCCTAAACACTATCCCCAAACCCTTAACCCTCAACACTATACCTTAAACCCTAATCCCTCAACCCTAAAACATAATCCCTTAACCCTCAACCCTAAACCCTATTGCTAAACCCTCAACCCTCGACACTATACCTTAAACCCTAACCCCTCAACCCTAATCCCTCATCACTAAACCCCAATCCCTCAACCCTAAACCCTATCCCTAAACCCTCAACCCTCAACACTATACCTTAAACCCTAAATCGTAATCCCTCAACCCTAAACCCTAAACCCTATCCCTAACCCCAACAAAACTGCTTTGCCTTATGTTAGGTTGTTAAACCCATCATTTTTGACACTCTTCTCTTAAAGATATCTGAGTTGTAAGAATATGTCAAAAAAATGGCTATGAACTTTTTTAGTAATTTTAGAAATTAGTTTTTAAGTATTTTTCTTAATGTCCTTTTTAATTATGCATGTCTACAGTAAATCCTAATTTAAGTTTTATGTAATGTCTTAGTAAAGAAGGTTAGCAAGAGGACTTGATTGACTACAAAGAACCCAATGACAGGTTTTATGCAATGATATTGAAAATTTTTTACAATGAATTCTATCCCTGCACATGGGAACCTATTTGTTTTGAAAACAAAAGATGGCATGAAGACCAGGTATACTATCCAAGACTAGTGCTATGGTATATGCCTCTCTCTTGGATAATGAAAATAAAGTCTGCAAAACTACAATATTTACCATCAACTAGAAAGAGCAAATGTCATCCATTGAAATTAGGAAAGGTCCAAGTGCATCTTAACTCTTTAGATTCATGAGTTGTCCTTGCTTGCATCTCACATCTTGGGCCATATGGTGCCCTGTCAATTCTCTGAGTTTCTAGCTCCATCAGTAAAACTTTCTAGCTAAAGTGAATATTCAAATTATATGGTATCTTTTTCTGGCCCATCTGGGGTTCATTATGCCAATAGGTGTACCCACTATGAGAAAAGATTTGCATCTGGTACATCCACAGTGAGTAATTAACAGTTGAAATTAGAAGGATGATCATTATGAGAAAATCTTTGCATTGGGGTACATCCACAGTGGGCTTAGCATTCACACAAATGCAGATGTTCATATTATAGAAGACTGCATTATATTAGACTATTAGAGATCCCTCAGAAAAATGTAATAATAGAACTGTTTTGCCTTATGTTAGCTTGTTAAACCCATTCTTTTTTACACTCTTCTCTTAATAAAGTAAGAGTAATAAGAATAGAATTTGATCTTACTAGTATGCATGGTCGGTTTACATTCTGTGACTTAATTTTCATTGAATAAAAAGGTTTATTTTATTTGAAAGGTGGGTCAGAGTTCACTGTCATGTGCTTTTCTAGTTGATAGGGTCCATAATGTCCAGGGTTCTTCAAAGAAAGGCCCGCAACAGAATTAAGTTTTTGTTATACCAATCCTCTTGGTAAAGCTACAATTCAAATGCCTGCTTTGAAAGTTGAAATAAATTAAATTAGACTTACAATTTTGATTTTCTTCCATTGCTTCAACAACATCATTGTTTTCTTCATTAGAAACCAATTCAATCAGCAACTGGCTGCCCATTGGTTGACTTGAACTGCATCCTCTGTTAGAAGAAGGGCATTTTTTTATCTATATCAATGTTGGTATTCATAAGCTGAAAAGCATTGATCTTTTTCACACACCCTGTTCCTTGAAATATCTTAACCTTAAAATATGACTTGAATATGTACTCGAACACAACAAAATCTCCAATCTCCAGCCCATGATGATTCACAAAATTTTCCCAACCCTGCCTAAATTCTAGTTTATTTATGGTACCCCCTAATTGTACATCCCACTCCTGCCCACATGGGCCTTGCAACACCATATGTTTGTCTATGTTGTCTATAAACTGTGAAACAAATGCAAGAGGAATGTGCTACCATAAACACATTACACAATTAGATTATACAAGTTCCTAATAGTGTACAACAAATAAAAGAATGAAAAATAATGTATAGAGTTACCAGTTTTTGTGTAAATTCTCCAAGCATAACTTTGAATAAGGAGGCACACCCATTAAACCAATTCATTTGGCAACTTGTTGCCCATTGGTTGACTTGAACTGCATACTCTGTTAGAAGAAGGGCATATTTTATCTGTATCAATGTTGGTATTCATAAGCTAAAGAGCATTGATATTTTTCACACACCCTGTTCTTTGAAATATCTTAACCTTAAAATATGACTTGGTTATGTACCTAAACATAGCAAAATCTCCAATCTCCAGCCCATGATGATTCACAAAATTTTCCCAACCCTGCCTAAATTCTAGTTTATTTATGGTATCCCCTAATTGTACATCCATAAACCCTAAACCCTAATCCCTTAACCCTAAACCCTAATCCCTAATCCCTAAACCATAAACCCTAATCCCTAATTATAATTTATGGTACCCTAATCCCTAAACCCTAAACCCTAATCCCTTATCCCTAAACCATAAACCCTATCCCTAAATCCTCAACCCTCAACACTTAAACCTTAAATCCTAAACCCTATCCCTAAACCCTCAACCCTCAACACTATACCTTAAACCTTAATCCCTCAACCCTAAATCTTTAAAGCCTCAACCCTTATCCACCCCTTTCCTCCCCTATCTACCTCACCCCATCTCTCCCCTATCTCTCAACCCTTAGCCATCTAGGTCTCTCTCTTATCCCTCAACCCTCAACCCTCAACCCTTAAACCTTAAATCCTAAACCCTATCCCTAAACCCTCAAGCCTCGACATTGTACCTTAAACCCTAATCCCTTATCCCTAAACCCTAAACCTTCAACCCTAAACCCTATCCCTAATCCCTCTACCCTCAACACTCTACCTTAACCCTAATCCATTCACCATCAACCCTAATCCCTCAACCCTAAACGCTATCCCTAAAGCCTCAACCCTAAACCCTAATCCCTCAAGGTCCTAAACCTAATCCCTTATCCCTAAACTCTAAACCCTTGACCTTAAACATTAATCCCTCAACCCTAAACCTTAATCCCTCAACCCTCAACCCTAATTTCTTATCCCTAAATGCTAAACTTTATCCCTTGTCAACCCTAAACCATAAATGCTATCCCTATTCCTAAACCCTCAACCCTTGACACTATACCTTAAACCCTAATCCCTTATCCCTAAGCCATCAACCCTAAACCCTAATCCCTCAACTCTAAACCCTATCCCTAATCCCTCTACCCTCAACACTCTACCTTAACCCTAATCCCTCGAACCTTGACCCTCAACCCTAATCCCTCAACCCTAAACACTATCCCTAAAGCCTCAACCCTAAACCCTAATCCTTCAAGGTCCTAAACCCTAATCCCTTATCCCTAAACTCTAAACCCTATCCCTAAACCCTCAACCCTCAACCTTAAACCTTAATCCCTCATCCCTAAACCCTAATCCCTCTTGACCTTAAACCCTCAACCCTTAAACCCTAAACCCTTGACCCTTAAATGCTCAACCCTTAGCCACCCCTCTCCTCCCCTATCCACCTCACCCCCATCTCTACCCTCCTCTACCCTCGACACTATGCATACATACATATAGGCATACATATATAAATACATACATACATATAAGTATACATACATACATATAGGCATACATCAATACATACATACATACATACATACATATAGGCATACATACATACATACATACATACATACATGCTTAATAACCTTGAACATAAAACATTCCAAGGGAAACATAACACGAGCACGTTATAACGCGCTCACATTATGTCGAACATGACAAACATTGGGGCGAAAAAGAAAAAATGCAAAACAAAATATAACGTGAGTGCGTTATAACGCGCTCGCATTATATTTTACTTTGGGAATCCCAAGCCTTAGGCTTGGGATTTGCTTTGGATTTCCAACCCAAAGGCTTGGACTGCCTTCCCAACATCCATAGACGTGTTTTTGCAAATTCTATAGGATTTCACATAATTTCATTTGTGCTAACCCTCATATTTGCACGTGTTTCAAGGTCAAACAAATCGAACACCTGGGTAATGTTAGGCTTTCTCTTAGCTATTTAACGATGTAATTTTTTTCACATTTTGACAATGTTAAGCCTTTCATCTTTAATTTCTTTTGTTTGTGTGTCCATTTTTGGGCAAAAACCAGTGTTTGGTCTTTTTTTCATTGTAAATTAACTGTTCATTGAAATTTAAAAAAAAAACATTTTTAGAAACTAGACTCCATTCTACACATATAAAAAAAATTGATTTTCAATTAGTTTTCAAAATGTATAGGTGTAGCACGGCCAAAATTCTAATTTTTAGGATGTGTCCACTTTGAAAATTAGTAAAAAAACAAATATTCATCAAAAAATTATTAGAAAAATTGGGCATAAACTACATGTTGTTAGCTAATTTCTCACCGAAGTGATTTTAAAAATACCAAAAAAAAGTTAACCTTTTGAGGGAGCCACAAAACCTACTATGTTATGTTTTTTTGATAGAAACAACACCAATTTCTATGGCTCCCTCTTTTGAACCCCTTAATCTATACCATTTTCAAAAAAAAATTAGTAGTTTAGAAAGTAGACTCGGAGCACTACGAACATTGTTTTGGTTGCATCTCCAAATTTTTAGTGTAACTATGCTCAATTTATCATCCAAGGCCAGTATTTCCTGATTTCAGAAAAAAAAAGTGGACACTTAAAACCCCTTTTTGGCCCCCCATCATCTTGCACTTAATCAGCAGTCAGAAATGAATCTAGGAGAGAGAGCCCAATAGTTGTGCACTATAAACTTCACATCATACATGATGATTTCGAATGACTCAATTTTTTATAACTTACTTGGCAAGTTGACTACTTAAACCTAAGTTTTCAAGACTGTATCAACAAATATGATGCCTTATCAACATATTTTTGTTGAGATATCATAAAAGACCTACCAAAAATGATGACTCATAATTATACATTAAATCATATTTTACTTATATATTCATACAATATTACATGATTTACTAATTTTTAGATCTAATATTTAATTATTAATAACTAGCAATTGCACATAATGTGCAATGGGCACACCGATAGGCATCTGCAAAAGTGTTGTCTTCTCAAGTGGAAAAGAACAATAAGAGAAAGGGAATCTTGTATTAGGGTTACCAACAATGCAATATACATAGGTTGGAGTTGAGCACTTTAGAGCACACCAATGGCTGCAAGCACTATGAAAGCAAGGCTGCAATAGCCATGAGATGGGCCTCCTCTCTTTAACTAAGAAAGATGTACATGCATTGTCTTGCATGCAAGCATATCATTGAAAGGTAAAGGCGGGCGAGATGCACACACCTAGCAAGCATTTGACATGGAAGATTGTAATGAAGAACAAACCTTGATAATCAATAGGGTCAATGTCTATTGTGACATTGCCAAGTGAAAGATCTTGGGCTTTATGGATCATCAAAATCCATACCATCTTGAGGGGGAGTTGGAAGCAAGCACCATGAGTGAAGAGAGCAACTAGCACTAGGGACAAGTCATGTGAATCCCAAGGCAACCTTGGATAGTTATCGAACCTAACCACGGCAAATCTCAGTAGCCCACCTGAGGGTTGTTGCCATTTGTGTATAAAATAGTTGCAACAATTCCTAATGCCTCATTGATAAGTCTAGCAACAACCCATAGATTTGAAGTGAGTATCACCTTCTGGCTAATCCACAAAAGAAATGTGGAAGGAAACTGGTCATCCTTGAGGTCTGTATTAGATCTCCCCCTTGTTTGTTCAACATTACACCATTTAACAACCACCCCCTATGGCCTTAACATATGTTTATTATGTTGAGCAACCAAAGCATACTAATCACCTACCACTTCCATCAAGAATGTCATGAGGATACAAGAGCCCTTTCGGATGTTGATGTTCAACCTTGACTCACTAATATTCTAGACATCTTGCCACAAATCTCGCAACGTCATTTTTCATTCCCTTCCAAAAATATAGTGGCTTCACATCTGCCAAGAGTTTCATCACTCCTGGGTGACCAGAATAAGGGGCAGAATGTGCTTCTTTCCACACTATGTTTCTCAAATCTTGTTGATTCGAAACATACATCCGATTCTTATACCTCATAAGTCCATCAGACTCAAAGAAAAATCATTTGTATCTTGCGTCTTGAGGATTTTTAGAGAGAGATTTTAGGACTTGCTCATAATACTCATCTCCTACTAAATTTTTCAACACTTGATCTCTAAAATTGGATTTTACAGTTATCATAGCCACAATATTTCTTCTATGGCCCAGGGCATCTGCAACTCGATTTTCCTTGCCCTTAATATAACTAATTTTGAAATCATGATCAGATATAAGCTCAAACCACCTTATTTGGTGAGCATTAAGGTTTGGTTGGGTGAAGATATACTTCAAACCCTGATTATTAGATTTCAGCTCAAATTGCTTACCTAGCAAATAATGCCTCCATACTTGGAGAGCATGTACAATTGCCGCTAAATCCAAATCATGTCAGGCATAATTCTAATCATAGGGTCTCAATTTCCTAGACTCATAGGCCATTACTTGGCCTTCCTGCATTAATACTCCTCCTAATCCTTCTCCAGAGGCATCAGTTACAACTACAAAGAGACCTTCTGGATCTGGAACTTGAAGGATTGGTGTTGAAGCTAACTTCCTCTAAAGGATATTGAAGGCCTCTTCACACTTTTCTAACCATTCAAAATGTTTACGCTTTCTTTGCAGATAAGTAATGGAGTGATCAATCCTTGAGAATTTCAAAATAAACTTTCTATAATATGTAGTCAGGCCCATAAAACTACGAACTTCATGCACATTTCTTAGCACAAGCCATTTGTCTTAGAAGGATCTACTGCAATTCCATCTGCATAAATTATATGGCCCAGCTATTGAACTTCCTTATGAAAGAAGGTACATTTGGATAGCTTACCATACAAATGATGCTCTCTAAGGCATTATAAGATTATTTGCAAATGCTGGAAATGCTCTTCCTCATTGCGGAAGTAAATTAGGAGATCGTCAAGAAAGACTAACACAAACTTATCCAAACAATCTCGGAAGACACTGTTCATTAGATTCATAAAGGCTTCTGGGGCATTAGTCAACCCAAAAGATAAAACAATGAATTCATAATGCCCATTCCTTTTTTTAAAGGTTTTTTATGGATATCTTCATCCTTTAGCCTTAGTTGATGGTAGTTTGATCTCAAATCAATCTTTTAAAATACAGTTGCTCCTCACATTTGATCAAAAATATCATCTATGTGTGGCAAAGGATATTTGTTGTTTATCATTGCCTTATTAAGAATACGATAATCAATACACAATTGTAGGGTACCATCCTTCTTTTTGACAAAGATCACCGATGCTCCCCACGGTGATATACTAGATTAGATCAAACCCTTTGACAACAATTCATGAAGTTGGGCTTGTTGCAAGTATGAGCAGCAAGTGTTTTCATTGATGTCAACACCTAAGGTCAGCATCTAAGGAAATTATTTGAATAAGTTTGAGCAAGTATCTGAGAAGAACAATAAAGTGTTTTTCTCCACATATCCTATATATTGAATATCCTTATCTACAATTTGGAAGTTATGTTAAGGGATGTCTGTAGTTGTTATGTTTCAAGTTTGAGCCTCCGGTGTGAAGATTTGAGTGAGTTCTTCTCACCAGAGTAAAAACTATTTTTCTGAGTATTCAATGGTGATAGGTAGAATGTATTCTGCTCCACATTTCTCCAAATTTAAGTTTTATAGTTTGTGGTTCCGAGCTTAAGTCTGGGATGATGTTATGTGCCTTCAGTTGAAAAGGTTCATGATTTGGTGCTCTACAAGTGATCTTTCCTTTATAACCGTGGCTAACAATAATGTTTAAGTGCTCTGATTTGAAGAATCTTCTGGGTAGAGTGTTTGGAGGTTGTGTGGAAGTTCTTGATGATTGTAACGTGCTTACAGATGTCTCTAGATCACATTCCTGCCTTTTGATCGGTCCACAAAATGTAATTCAGATCATGCACGAAGCATGTTCCTAAAAGTCTTAGTGTTAACACCAGTTTTGGCCAACTTGGTTGTTTTCACTACTTGCGGTTATGCTTTGGAGTTTTTGATAGCGTGTTGTTGCATGGAAGATTGCATTTGAGTCCCAACTAAGGCTTGGTGTGGTCCACATTCATTTCTTCTCCTTCACAAATCTATTTAGGTCCAGACCTATTCTAATGTATGTGTGTATGCCGACCTTGGAGATTGTTCCAATGGTTGATTATTGTAATGCTGACTTGATGTACATTCAAAGGTTGATGAATTGTATAAATACATGTAATGAAGTTGTGAATAATTGATGATGATGCAAAGATGCAAAGATAAGTGTGAAGTGAAAAAGTAGAGCAGAGCAGAGAGATTTATTGCGCTTCAATGGAACTAAACCTTGGCATAATGTAGATGCTACTATCTTAGTTCACCAACTTCTGGGAGTGATCCCCTTCTCTTGGTAGTGAGTTGCTTCTTTTGTAGTGAGCATTCTGGGCAGTCAACCCTAAGGCAGTGAGCCTTGTTGTAAATTTTGATATATAATTTATATTGTGAGTTAATCCTCACTATGGTTTTTCCTTCATTAGGTTTTCCATGTAAAAAATCTGGTGTCTCATTTGTTGAATGTGTGAATGTGTTTAAGTTTTTGAATTCATGCTTTCATGGTTAAATCATAATAACAGTAATTAAGTGGTTGATGTATTGATGTTTGGAAGAAGTTAAGTTTTGGCTACAACTGATTCACCCCCCCTCTCATTTGTCTTGTGCATTTCAATAATTGGTATCAAAGCGAGGGTTCCTTGGAAGAAAGACTAACAGCTTCAGGTAGATCCAAGATGGCACACAAGAAGGAGTCTCCACAGTTTGATGGAATGGATTATGCTCTTTGGAAGGTACGAATGAAAAGTCATCTCATTTATTTTGGTTATAGTGTCTGGAAGATGGCAATACAAAGTATACTATTCCTCAAAATGGTCCATCGTCTAAAGATGAAGTCAAACAGTATGAGCTAAATAGAAAAGCTAGAGATGCTCTATTAAATTCCTTATCTAACACTGAGTTAGTGAAAGTTATGGATCTGGAGACTGCTCATGAGATCTGGGTTAAGTTGATGTCCTGAAGATGAGTGAAGATGAGAACATAACAATCTACATGCAAAAAGTTGATGAAATTGGCAATGGAATCAAAGGTCTTGGAGGAACTATTAATGAGGATGAGGTTATGCTAAAGATTCTTAGGTGTCTAAATCCTACAGTCACAATGTGTCTACAATTGAAGAACTTATGAGTGTGAACAAGATTACAAAGGATTAGTTGCTTGGAAAGTTTGTTGCATTTGAGATGAGAGTTCAGTGATACTCTGCCAAAGGCTAAGACTACTATCAAAGCCAATACTTCAGAAAATACCTCAAGATCTAAGAAGTATGATGTGGAACTAGATAATGACCTTGATGAGATTGAAGCCAACTTTGTGGATAGAATGCAAAGAGGTATCGGTAAGTTCAAAGGTAAATTACCATTCAAATGCTTTTCTTGTGGTAAGATTGGCCACTATGCCTCTAGGTGTCTGGAGAGAATTGAGAGAGGTAAGAATAAATTTGAAAGTAGACCTAGAATCATAAAGGAATGCTATTATGTTAGAGACCTTGATGATGATGGTGTAACAGATGATAAGTCTGATGATACTAGTGCAAATGAATGCTTGTTTATTTTTATTAAGGAAGAACATGTGTCTATTAATCCTACTAGTTGTGTGAACAAAGAAAAAACTAGTGGAAGAGAGTGCTTTGTCTATCTTCTAGGTTGAGAAGGATAAAGATGAATGGATTATTGACAGTGGATGTTCACATCACATGACCGGTGATAAAAGTAAGTTTATAAGTTTGGAAAAGTATGATGGAGGACTGGTTAGGTTTGGAGATGATGCAGCTGGTAAGATTTGTGGAAGAGGATCTATTTCTTTTGATAGAAAACATAATGCAGATGATGTCCTATATATGAAGGGTTTAAAGCATAATCTTTTAAGTGTTGGTTAGGACAAAGGGTATGATCTAAGATTCAAGGATAATGGATGCAAGATCATTGATGCAAAGCTAGGGTTCAACTCAATCCAATGGAGGCATATTTCACAACAATGGGCTCATGACTGGCTCCATAACTCAATGGCAACATGACAAACACACCCTCAAATGAATAACCAACAACATATTACTTTGTTTATCACTTGGTAGACCTTTTCCAAGTTAATATGGACTAATGCAATGTATCAACACCCCTCATGCAACTTAAATGCTCCTACAATAGGTACTTCTTTCTTTGACTATCCCAATGCTAGTAGCCCTCTAAAAAGGACTGTTAGAGCATATCTTTTTCTACAGACCTCAATTTAAGACTATGAATGGTTTTTTGGATACCCTTTATTGAGTTTTAAAACATATCAAAAATCCAGTATAGGTTACTTTGAAACAAAAGGCTCAAAAAGTGACTATCTCAGTTTGTCAATAAGCCTAATTAGGCAACTTTTACAAAGCAACCCCTATGTAACCACCTTCCCCATTTCATATCTTTTCTCAGACCCTCTCCACAGGTTTCAAATATCCCAAAACAACCATTTTCAAGATGGGAAACATTCACTAAGCCTTCAAGTTACCAAACCCTCATTTTTCCTAGTTTTTGGAGGGGTTTATTGAAAATCACCCTTGCAACCCTCTTCTCACTCTACAAATGCTTTAAGCATTTTGATTTATGCTTGTACATGCTAATTCCATCACCTCCCATCCTTACCTAAAGCAATTTCACCAACCTACCACTCAAAAGCACCATTTTCAAGGCTAAATACATTGAAATACTTTTGGGACAGCACCTAAAACTCCTCCATTTACCTTCTCCTACTCCTAATCTCATCCCTGCCTCTAAATCTACTTTAATGGTGCCTATTCCATTGAGCCACAGTGATCACAATAGGTGGAATGAACCGAGATTACATTTGAAGTGAGTTCCAACCCTCAAACAGGGTACAAACCCGTTCACAGTAAAAAGCCTATAAGTCACTTGAAACTTTGTGAAAATGGTTCAAATCATATTCAAATTGAAGCTAACACATTTCTTCAACCAATTTTAAGACTTTGAGCACATAAAACTTCTGTACGGAACCGTATAGTTGTTGGGAGCAGCAAGAAATCAAGAAAACACAAAAATTCAAGGGTAAATCAGGTAGATTTATTGTTTTTGCCTTTACAAACCTTCAACCCACCTTTCTCTTCGACCCAAGACATAGTATTTAACCTTGACATAACAAAAACTACCAAAACCAACTGACCTTAACTGATGTTTGAGCTTCTAACTGTTGGTATTCCAACTGACTTTTGAATGCCCTGACTATTAGGCTTCCACACTTTACATTTTACATTTTTCTCATGACAATTTTGACCATATTACAAAATTTGACAATTATGAAGACTAATTACATGATAAAATGGTCTATTATGACCTTATTGGACTCACAAGACACAAAATATCTCAAAGACCTAGCATAGGACCTTATTTACAAAAGTTGACATGGTGCTCCTACACTAATCATGGAAAGCTCCGGAACAGTGATTGCTACTGGTAAGAAGACTAGAGGTAATGTTTATCATTTGAAAGGAACTAATGATTGTTGTCTATTGGCTAAGATAGATGAGAGTTGGCTATGGCATAGAAGGATGTGTCATCAATTTTGACAACTTGGTGAAGATAAACTCAGTACAAGCTATGAGAGATTTTCCTAGGCTTGTGAAGCTTGCTAATACTATTTGCAAGGAATGTCAATTGGGGAAACAGACAAGGACAAGTTTCAAAAGTAAACAACAAGTTTTTGGTGGATTGCTTGAGCTGGTGCATACAGATTTGTGTGGTCCTACAAGAACAAGAAGTTTACAAGGAGACAGGTACTTTATGTTTCATACTGATGATTGTTCTAGATGACTTGGGTCACCTTTTTGAAAGATAAATTAGAATCCCTAGATAAGTTCAAATCTTTCAAGGCAATGGTTGAGAATGAGCTAGAATTGAAGATCAAATGCTTAAGGTCTGATAGAGGAGGTGAGTTTACATCAAATGAATTCAATATTTTATGTGAAGAACATGGGATAAAGAGACAGTTGTCTACTCCTAGGACTCTTGAGCATAATGCAATTGTTGAAAGAAATAACATGACAGTTCAAAACGCTGCTAGGTCAATGATGATGGAGGCTAACCTACTAGAAGTGTATTGGAGAGAAGTTATGCATACTACTGTCTACATTCAAAATAAAATTCAAGTCAAAGGTAGTGGTACTAAAACTCCTTATGAATGGTGGTATGGAAGAATTCCAACAATTAAATACTTCAAAGTTTTTGGAAGCAAATGTTAGATCAGAAGAGATGAAGAGTTAGGCAAGTTTGATGCTAGGTGTGGTGAAGGAATTTTCCTTGGATATTCCACTAAGTGTAAGGCCTATTGATGCTACAACAAGAGATTGAGAAAGATCATTGAGAGTGCTAATGTGAAAGTTGATGAAGACAGTGAAAGAATATTAGATCTGAGTGGGTATGAATCAGATAAACCTGCTAATACAGCAAATGAAGAAAAAGTTGAATAAGATGACAGTCAAGTTGAAGAACAAAAGGATCTAGAAAGTGCTATTAAAACTCCCAGGTATGTAAGGATTAATCATTCTGAGGATCAGATTATTGGTGATAAAAGCGAAGGGGTATTGACAAGGAAAAGAGTTACAGAAGAACAAGTGAATTACTGTTTACTTTCAAAGATTGAACCTAAAACTGTAAGTGAATCCTGCAAAGATGAAAGTTGGATAAAAGCTATGGAAGAAGAGTTGTTGCAGATACAGAAGAATCAAACTTGGGAACTAGTTCCTAGACCTGCTAATAAGAATGTGATTGGAACTAAATGGGTTTTCATAAAAAAATTGAATGAAAATGGAGAGGTAGTAAGAAACAAAGCAAGACTGGTATGCAAAGGATATTCTCAAGTTGAAGGCATAGATTTTAAGGAGACTTGTGCTCCTATGGCAAGGATTGAAGCAATACAAATGTTTTTGGCATTTACAGCACAAACAAATTTCAAAGTGTTCCAGATGGATGTAAAGTCTACATTCTTGAATGGAGAGCTGGAAGAAGAAGTTTACATTGAACAACCAGAAGGATTTTAGTTATCAGACCAAGGTGACATGGTGTACAGATTGAAGAAAGCATTGTATGGACTAAAGCAAGCTCCTAGAGCCTGGTATGCAAGGTTAGATAAGTATTTGTTGCAATTAGGGTTCAGTAAAGGTACTATCTACTTCAAAATTAATGATGATCAAATTATGATTGTTGTAGTCTTTGTTGATGATATTATATTTGGAGGAAATGAAGGTATGTGTAAGAGATTTGTAGAGGAAATGCAAAAGGAGTTTGAGATGTCTATGTTTGGTGAAATGAATTTCTTTTTAGGACTATAGATTACTCAATCAGAAAAATGAATTTTCATTTCTCAGTCCAAGTATGTAAAAGATATGTTGAAAAACTTTGGAATGGAGGATTCTAAGCCAATATGTACTCCTATGGTAACTGGTTGCAAGCTGAGCAAGAATGATGAATCACCTAAGACTGATCAGAAAAAATATAGGTCTATGATTGGAGGACTACTTTACCTAACCCATACAAGACCAGATATAATGCATGCAGTTTGTCTTGTAGCAAGATTTCAAGAAGATCCTAGAGAGTCACATGTGATGGTAGTTAAGAGGATCATGAGGTATTTAAAAGGCACTTCAAACTATGGATTGTGGTATCCCAAAGATACTGATTTCACTCTTAGTGCTTATACAGAAGCAGATTGGGTTGGAGATGTTGATGACAGAAAAAGTACAAGTGGAGTGCTTTCCTCTTGGGTAACAATTTAGTTTCATGGTTAAGCAAGAAGCAAGAATTATTTTCTTTGTCTACTACAGAAGCATAATATATTGTTGCAGCATGTTTTTGTACTCAAGTGCTATGGATGAAACAAACATTGAAGGATATAAGAGTTGTGTATGAAGAACCAATTTCAATCTTTTGTGACAATACAAGTGCTATAAACATTTCAAAGAATCCAGTGATGCACTCAATAACAAATCTTATATTAATAAGATATCACTTTCTGAGAGAAAAGGTAATAGAGAATGAAGGAAGATGGAATATGTGTCTACTAAGGATCAAATTGTACATATTTTTACAAAGCCTCTGCCTAAGGATACTTTTGAGTATCTCAGGGAAAAGTTAGGGGTTATTACCCCTCCTACTCTAAACTAAGATGTGTGGGAAGTGCATCAATCCAATGGTGCCCAAAGTATTATTCTTTGATCTTGATTAATGTTTTGAAGGCTACCTCTTAGGGGGAGTAGGTAGATGGTGCTAATATGAGTTCCTTATAAAGAGCAGTAAGTGTTGTAGTATTGCAGTATTAATAAGATATGAATTGTACCTTTATAACTAAAAAAGAAAAGATCTAGCATCCTGTTCCATTGATGTCAAAGGGGGAGAGAAGTTAATGTGAAAAACTTAAGAAAGTTCCAGTCAAAGAAAGCATAAAGTAAGGGGGAGCAAAGAAGCAAAACAAGTTTGTTTGTCTTGATGGTTTTTCACATCATGTGTTGCCATCAATGACAAAGGGGGAGATTGTTGCAAGGATGAGCAGTAAGTGTTGTCATTGATGTCAACACCTAAGGTCAGCATCTAAGGAAATTATTTGAATAAGTTTGAGCAAGTGTCTGAAAAGAACAGTATAGTGTTTTGCTCCGCATATCCTATATATTGAATATCCTTGTCTGCAGTTTGGAAGTTATGTGAAGGGATGGCTGTAGTTGCTATGTTTCAAGTTTGAGCCTCCGATGTGAAGATTTGAGTGAGTTCTACTCACCAAAGTAAAAACTATTTTTCTGAGTATTCAATGGTGACAGGGAGAATGTATTATGCTCTGCATTTAAGTTTTATAGTCTGTGATTTTGAGATTACATCTGGGATGATGTTATGTGTCTACTAAGGATCAGATTGTACATATTTTTACAAAGCCTCTGCCTAAGGATACTTTTGAGTATCTCAGGGAAAAGTTAGGGGTTATTACCCCTCCTGCTCTAAACTAAGATGTGTGGGAAGTGCATCAATCCAGTGGTGCCCAAAGTATTATTCTTTGATCTGGATTAATGTTTTGAAGGCTACCTCTCAGGGGGAGTAGGTAGATGGTGCTGATATGAGTTCCTTATAAAGAGCAGTAAGTGTTGTAGTATTGCAGTATTAATAAGATATGAATTGTGCCTTTATAACTAAAAAAAAAAAGATCTAGCATCCTTTTCCATTAATGTCAAAGGGGGAGAGAAGTTAATGTGAAAAACTTAAGAAAGTTCCAGTCAAAGAAAGCATAAAGTAAGGGGGAGCAAAGAAGCAAAACAAGTTTGTTTGTCTTGATGGTTTTTCACATCATGTGTTGCCATCAATGACAAAGGGGGAGATTGTTGCAAGTATGAGCAGTAAGTGTTGTCATTGATGTCAACACCTAAGGTCAGCATCTAAGGAAATTATTTGAATAAGTTTGAGCAAGTGTCTGAAAAGAACAGTACAGTGTTTTGCTCCGCATATCCTATATATTGAATATCCTTGTCTGTAGTTTGGAAGTTATGTGAAGGGATGGCTGTAGTTGCTATGTTTCAAGTTTGAGCCTCCGATGTGAAGATTTGAGTGAGTTCTGCTCACCAGAGTAAAAACTATTTTTCTGAGTATTCAATGGTGACAGGGAGAATGTATTATGCTCTGCATTTAAGTTTTATAGTCTGTGATTCTGAGATTACATCTGGGATGATGTTATGTGCCTTCAATTGAAATGGTTCGTGATTTGGTTCTCCGCATGTGATCTTTCCTTTATAATAGTGGTTGACAGTAATGTTTAAGTGCTCCAGTTTGAAGAATCTTCTAAATAGAGTGTTTGGGGGTTGTGTGGAAGTTCTTGATGATAGTAACGTGCTTGTGGATGTCTCTAGATCATGTTCCTGTATTTTGATTGGTCCACAAAATGTAATTCAGATCGTGCATGAAGCGTGTTCCTAAAAGTCTTAGTGTTAACACCAATTTTGGTCGACTTGGTTGTTTTCACTACTTGCAGTTATGCTTTGGAGTTTGTGATAGGATGTTGTTGCGTGGAAGCTTGCATTTGAGTCCCATCTAAGGCATGGTGTGCTTCGCATTCATTTATTCTCCTTCACAAATCTGTTTAGGTCTAAACCTATTCTAATGTATGTGTGTATGTCGACCTTGGAGATTGTTCACATGGTTTAAGATTGTAATGCTAACCTTGATGTACATTCCAAGGTTGATGAATTGTATAAATGCATGTGATGAAGTTGTGAATAATTGATGATGATGTGAAGATGCGAAGATAAGTGTGAAGTAAAAGAGTAGAGCAGAGCAGAGAGATTTATTGCACTTCAATGGAACTGAACCTTAGCATAATGTAGATGCTACTATCTTAGTTCACCAACTTCTGGCAGTGAGCCCTTTTTGTAGTGAGCCCCTTCTCTTGCCAGTGAGCCGCTTCTTTTCTAGTGAGCATTCTGGGTAGTCAGCCCTAAGGTAGTGAGCCTTGTTGTAAATTTTGATATATCATTTATATTGTGAGTTAATCCTCACCGTGGTTTTTCTCTCATTGGGTTTTCCACGTAAAAAATCTAGTGTCTCATATTTTGAATGTGTGAATGTGTTTAAGTTTCTGATTTCATACTTTCATGGTTAAAGAATAATAACAATGATTAAGTGGTTGATGTATTGATGTTTGAAAGAAGTTAAGTTTTGGCTACAACTAATTCACCCCCCTCTCAGTTGTCTTGTCCATTTCAACAATTGGTATCAGAGCGAGGGTTCCTTGGAAGAAAGCCTAATAGCTTGAGGTAGATCCAGGATGGTGCACAAGGAGTCTCCACAATTTGATAGAATAGATTATGCTCTTTGGAAGGTACGAATGAAAAGTCATCTCATTTATCTTGGTTATATTGTTTGGAAGATGGTAGATACAAAGTATACTATTCCTCAAAATGGTCCATCATCTGAAGATGAAGTCAAATAGCATGAGCTAAATGGAAAAGATAGAGATGCTCTGTTAAATACCTTATCTAACATCGAGTTAGTGAAAGTTATGGATCTAAAGACTGTTCATGAGATTTGGGTTAAGTTGAAAATTTTATACGAAGGAGATGATTCTATAAGGAGTGCCAATTTACAAAACCTAAAGGCAAGGCATGAAGCCCTGAATATCAGTGAAGATGAAAACATAACAATCTACATGCAAAAAGATGAAATTGTCAATGGAATCAAAGGTCTTGGAGGAACTATTAATGAGGATGAGGTTGTGCTGAAGATTCTTAGGTCATTGCCTAAATCCTATAGTCACAAGGTGGCTGCAATTAAAGAACTTATGAGTGTGAACAAGATTACAAAGGATCAGTTTCTTGGAAAGTTCACTGCATTTGAGATGAGAGAGTTCAGTGATGCTCTGTTGAAGACTGAGACTGCTTTCAAAGCCAGTACTTCAAAAAAGACCTCAAGATCTGAGATGTATGCTATGGAACAACATGATGACCTTGATGAGATTGAAGCCAACTTTGTGGATAGAATGCAAAGATGTACTGGTAAGTTCAAAGGTAAATTATCATTCAAATGTTTTTCTTGTGGTAAGATTGGCCACTATGCCTCCAAGTGTTTGGAGAGAATTGAGAGAGGTATGAAGAAATTTGAAAGTAGACCTAGAATCATAAAGAAATGTTATTATGTTAGAGACCTTGATGATGATGGTGTAACAGATGATGAGTCTGATGATACTAGTGCAAATGAATGCTTGTTTATTGCTATTAAGGAAGAACCAGTGTCTACTAATCCTGCTTGCTATGTGAAGGAAGAAAAACCAATGGAAGAGAGTGCTTTGTCTATCTTCCAGGTCGAGAAGGATAAGGACAAATGGATTATTGATAGTGGATGTTCACATCACATGACCGGTGATAAAAGTAAGTTTATAAGTTTGGAAAAGTATGATGGAAGACTGGTTAGGTTTGGAGATGATGCAGCTGGTAAGATTTGTGGAAGAGGATCTATTTCTTTTGATGGAAAACATAATACAAATGATGTTCTATATGTGAAGGGTTTGAAGCATAATCAGCATTGGTCAAATGTGTGACAAAGGGTATGATCTAAGATTCAAGGATAATGGATGCAAGATCACAGAAAGCTCTAGAGCAATTATTGCTACTGGTAAGAAGACTAGAGGTAATGTTTATGATTTGAAAGGAACTAATGATTGTTGTCTGTTGGCTAGACAGATGAGAGTTGGTTGTGGCATAGAAGGATGTGTCATATCAATTTTGACAACTTGGTGAAGATAAGCTCAATACAAGCTATGAGAGATTTTCCCAGGCTCGTGAAGCCTACTAATACTATTTGTAAGGAATGTCAATTGGGGAAACAGACAAGGACAAGTTTCAAAAGTAAAGAACATTTTCTATTGGATTTCTTCAGTTGGTGCATATAGATTTGTGTGGTCCTACAAGAACAAGAAGTTTGCAAGGAGATAGGTACTTTATGTTGCTTATTGATGATTATTCTAGATGACTTGGGTCACCTTGTTGAAAGATAAGAAGCCCTAGATAATTTCAAAGCTTTCAAGGCAATGGTCGAGAATGAACTAGAATTGAAGATCAAATGATTAAGGTCTGATAGAGGAGGTGAGTTTACATCAAAAGAATTCAATATTTTATGTGAAGAACATGGGATAAAGAGACAGTTGTCTGCTCCTAGGACTCTTGAACATAATGGAGTTGTTGAAAGAAAGAATAGGATAGTTCAAGAGGTTGTTGGCAAGAGATACTATATGGATTCATGATTGTTGTCATTAATGGCAACAAAGTTCATCCCACACATCTGCAGAACATGGTGTGTCTCTGCCAGAAGTCAGAGTGAAGAATGTTGTGGTCTGGTAAGCAAGAACAGAGCATGTGGTGAGGTCCGACAGTTAGGTCCGGATCTCTCAGAGGAAGTATCTTGGTGAAGTGCAGATTTGGGCAAGTCAAGAGAACTACCTTGAGTGATAGATTCCAAGGATTTAGCCTCTGGTGATAGATGAAGTAAAAGATATGTATACTTGAGTATCGAGTTCCTGATTGGCAGTGTGGATAGAGGAAGAACTGACTGGCAGAACATCAGACATTATTCCAGATGTGTTACTGATGATGGTAAAGGTTATTAAGGCATAAGTTATGATTGGTCGACATGATTGATGACTTCTACAAGTATATCCTTGATCCACATTACTTGGTATGCAAGGATTCAGCTGACAGATCAGAGTTTGTGGAAAATATTGACTATTCCAGGTGCTGACTAGAAAGGTGATGAAATCACTTGTGCACATATATATACAAAATGGATTTAGTTGTGAGAGGTGTTGTGGTGCAAGTGAATGTGCGAAGAAAAGCAGTAGAGCTGAATAAAAGTGAAAAGGAAGATCCAGTATGTGAAAGGAGAGCAGCACAAAAGAAGAGGAAAGATGAAGTGTAGCAGATCAGTTTACTGAGCCTAACCGGAACTAAACTCTAGCATATGTTGATGCTCCTTATCAGTTCAAGTATTGTATTACACTCTTTATAAACTATAGACAGTGTGTCTCTTGTAGGCAATGTGCCTGATGTGAGCAGTGTGCTCAGGCAGTGAACCCTAATTGGCAAGTGCCATTTTGTATTTCCATTCTTCTAACAGAGAATACAATCTTGGGTTAATCACCCCATGGTTTTTTCCCTTAACAGGGTTTCCACGTCAAAAATATTGTGTCATGTGTATTTCCATTTCATGGTTATGTTTGCTTATTTGAATTAATGTTGCATTGATTATTAAGTAAGTTCAAAAAGCAAAAATAATTGTTGATAACTAATTCACCCCCCTCTCAGTTATCAACAATTGGTATCAGAGCTAGGTTCCTCCTAACAGAGTCTAATAGCTTGAGGAAGATCTGGGAATTCAAATGGATGTATATGGTTTAAGGGAGCAACTCAAGACTGCCCTTGATGATCTTGAGCAGTCAAACTCTGAAGTCAATGAATTAAAGGAAAGACTCAAACAGGTTGATGATTTCATGAGAGAACTAAAAGACAAATTAAGTCTCTTTATGAAAAAGAGAAAGGAGCTACTTCAGTAATTGGCAAGTCAAGGTGAAGCCAATGACACAAATGAAGATCTGAAGGAGAAAACCAAGTTATGTTAAAAGTTATCAAAAGAAATCATTATGGTAAGACATGAAATGGAATCAGGAGTTATGAAGTTTACCCAAGAGGTTGAAGAGAAAAGAAAAACTAAAGATAATCTAAGACAATCTCTCAAGGAGAAATCAGAAGATTGCCACAAGATGGATAGAATTATCAAACATCTTGAATTTGATCTTGAAGATGCTAAAGATAATGAAGAAAAACTTGAGGATCAGATTGTCTCTCTCAAAAGGGATCTTCAAATAGCAAATGAATATAAAGAGAAATTCAAGATAAGTTCTAATCAACTTGAAGTTCTTCTTGAAAGTCAAAAGAGGGTAGATGACAAGTGTGGTTTGGGATATGAGAAAGGAAAAAGCTCTGGATCTGATCAGAAGAATTTTGGATTAGAAAATCCAAGGAATAGGTCTAGAAGACCTCCAGTAAGGCAGCCTAATGCTCAAAGATATCCACCTTCAATGGATACTGCCACAACTACAATAACTTTGGTCATAAAGCTAATCAGTGCAGAAAGAGAATGAATCAGACTAATACATCCTTCTTCAGACAGTGTTTTAATTGCAAAAGGTATGGTCACAAATCTCATGAATGCAGAAATATGCAGATGAACAAATCATTCAATGGTAGATGCTTTGCATGCAATAGAATAGGTCATATGGCTAATCAATGCAGATTAAGAGGATATCAATCAAATATGCATAGAAATGTTGTTTGCCAAATTTGCAATAGATCCGAACATATTGCAAAATTCTGTAGAAACAAGAATCAAGACAAAAGAGGTCCGGTATATCATAATCAAAATCAAGACAAAGGAAAAATAGAGGTGAATGCGGATGACGTTAAAAGTGAAATGAACAAGATTTGGGTAAAGAGAAGTATAGAGAATGTTGAAAATGGATCCACACCAGACTCTGGTGTTGATATTCCTTCCGAAAACTAAAAGGTGAGCTCTGGCTCAGGGGGAGCAACAAAAGATAAGCCAATTCCCCCAGCCAGTCAATTTGTGCCTGAAATTGGCACATAGGAAGCTGCGGATCAAAGGGTTCTTAGAGAAACATCTAAATAAGGTATGGTGAATATTTGAGACATCTGCAAAAGATTTGAAGAGTCTAATCTTTCCAAAATTGATCCAGTAAAATAGTCTTCTGGTAAAACAGGTTCTTCACAAGTTTGGTCCAGTGTGATTCTAAAATTGAGACATCTTGATCTACGGATAAATCAAATGATTGAGGAAGGTAAGAAAGCCTATAGGAAATCACCGAGGACAACTCTAAGTATATCACTATGAACCAGAAAGATACATATTTCAAAGTAAAGAAAATAGAGCAACCAGAACAACTTAGGTTGAGCATTTATTGCAACTTAACATTAGGGTTTACGGAGCAGTATAAGGGTTTTTTCACTAAGTATTTGCTCATTCTGCATTCAAGAAGAAATGAAAAGAGAGGCTCTACAACAAAATCTCTCAAGCTCATCCAAGATCATTTGCAGAAGTCAATTCATCCAAAAATCAATCCAGCTAACTCCGTGAAACCGAAAGGCACAAAAGGTATTCTCCTTTATCAAATATCTCTATGTAAATCCTTGAATGATGGGTACTCCAAATATTGTGAAGATCTCCGATAGGCCTCACCCCAAATTCAAGAAACATCCATACAAATCCTTGGAAGTAGATCCCCTAGGTGCTTTTTCCAGTGTTCTTCATGGTGTCCTGCATACAGAAGATATTAGGGTTTACATTCACACAAACATTGAAGAATTCAGAGAGTCCAAATTAATGGATATCTATCACAAGCAGTTAATGGATGATTCTTTTGAGATCAAACCTCAGTATAAAGCCATCCGGGATAAGCATTTTGCACAGTGCATTCATTTCCCCTATTTTGAAGAAGATGAATGGGTTCAGTATGTGTTAAGTAGAGTGCATGACAATTTCTTATGGTTGAATAGACCATTTAAGATCACCAAAGATGCAATTAGGGTAGTAACCGGTCTACACTCATCTGGTGGAATACATGTTCTCAAATCTGTCAAGAATCAGACAGTAAGTGATGCAACTGGATCAAAATTTGACAAGAGAGCTATGACAATTGAAGACATCACTGAACCAGATGTCAAATTTCCATCCATGATAATTGGTTACAAGATTTATCACTCCAGTAGGGAAAATTCAGTACCAGGAACTGCAATTTACACAGCCTATCAAATGCTAAAAGAAAATGCTGACTATGATCTGTGTGAACTTCTTCTAAGCCAACTTTTGGAAAATCTGCAAAAGATTAAGAAGGATAAGAAGAACTCCTTCAAATATGGGGGCTTGATACTCTGCCTATTCTTTTATTACATGAATGAGCTTCCCGGATCCAATGGCTGGGTATGGCAAAATGACAGACCGGTTGCCATCCAAATCATAGACTATTTGCATGGGCTTGGGGATGCTTAAGCAAGAAATACAGCCCTGTGGGGATATTTCAAGAATTTTCATAACATGATGCAAGCAAGAGAGAGAATTCCCCAGTCTCTTGTTGAAAAATACAAAGACATAGTATGCTTCATGGTAGAGACTGATCAGTGCCTAATGGAGGCAGTAGAACCAAGAACTGTATGGATCATGCCTATGGGGTATGAAGTTGATGAACAAATTGTGGAGCTGCATGATCAACACATGCTAAGTCAGCCAAAGGATCCAAAGGCAGAGAGGTTTGGAACCTTTGAAGAGCTAAGTGTAAAAGTTCATGTGGAACTCAAACAACTGAAAATAAAGAGGAAAGTGAGAAAAGAAGTTGAAGAAATTGCCAAAGGCTTAGGCATCTCAAAGGAGACTCTTGATGCCAATAGAGAAAAGGTGGAAAGGGTAGAGAAAGAGGAGAAAGAGGCAGAAAAGGGAAGTAAGGAAAGTGCTCCAGTAGAATCTTCCACCCAGACAAGATCATCAAAGAGATCAGCACCTATCACAGCCAAAAGCTCAAGAACATCAAAACCGGAAGTCCAGGCATCCGGAAAAGGAGAAAAGAGAACAAAGAAAAAGGCAACAATGTCCTATGTTAGCCTAAAGGATGATGAAGAAACTAAATTAGATGAGGAGATAAAGAAACTCAAGAAGAAGAAGAAGAAATCATTCGGTGAACACTCTACCGGTCAAGGAGAAGAAGAGAAGGAAGAGGAATTTGTTGAAAAACCCACTCTATCCTTAGATATTGTAGTGAAAGCAGTCACTGTGGATGGGAACCTGCGACCCTTAATAGAATTCTATGATGCATATAATGAAGCAGATAAAAAGATTCTGGAGGAAGCCACAGTTAAGCTTTTGAACACTTACAATAAAGCTTTTATTGAAATTATCTCTCTAATTCCCAAAAGCTTAGAGAAAAGGCCTGAAATGAGGAAGAACAATGCTCGAGCAAAAGATCTCGAGATCTGGGAATAGGTTGCCATTTAGCTCTTTCCTTCAATCACTCCGCAGCAAATGAATATGATCTTCAAAGATTGCATGGATGAGTTTCAGAGCAAAGCCAGGATGAATCAGCTCATGCTTGGTGAAACTGACAAAGTGGCAAGAGAGACTGAAGAAATCCTCTGAAATGCTTTTAAAAAGTTCAACATTCCCATCATAGAGGACTCTGGTGAAGGTAAAGACAAGGGCTCAGAATCCTCTACTCCAGAAGAGGTGGCTCATGAACAAACAAATATCTCTCCTCCGGTTTCCCCTACAGTCTCCAGATCTAAAGGAGAAGAAAGAATACAGGAGAAAGAACCAGAGGTGAAGGAAAAAGAAGGTGATAGTACCAAGGTTGTAGAAGGAGAGAAGACCTCAACAGAGAAGACCACAACTGCTAGTGGTAAGAATGTAGAAGGAGAGAAAGCTCCAAGAGATAGCTCTAAGAATGCAGAAGAAAAGAAAAACCTGTCTCCGGCAAGAGACACTGCGAAAACTGTCCAAGAATTCTTGAACAAAGAAACAATGGAGATTGATGAACCGGAGCTTCTACAAGGACCATTTAATTTTGATTCTCTTTCTCTGGTACAGACAATGAAGATAGCTTCATTTGCTAATGCAAAGGCTAAAAAAAACTCCTAAAGTCTCACATGGAATACTGTGAGTTGATAGAAGCTGCTTCTAAAGTGCTAGAAAAGATTATGCCATTGTTTCAGAAGGATCCCACAGCCTCCTCATCTGGTAATCTCAAAACTCTAGTCAATAGTGTTAGCACACATTTTGATTCCCTAGAGAAGTTAGCAGAAGATAAGGTCCAGAAGGAATTTCTTGCAAAAAGATTATCAGAGGTACAAGGGTTGATAATTAATGATAGGAGAAATATGAATATTGGGATAAAGAGCTTAGACAATGCTCTTAAAGATGGCGGAGAAATGTACAAATTTTGTTTATCATGGTCCAAAACAATAGTGGAGATTGAGAAGAAAATGAAAGAACAGGAGGATAAACTGATAAAACTTTCTCAAAATTTTGATCCACTTACTACATCCATAATAAATCAAGAATGTCAAATGGTTGCAGTTTTGAATGAAATTAAGAAGCTTGAAAAAGAGAAGAAAAATAGAATCAGTAGGTTGAGTGAGCTCAGAGGGATAATTGTCCCTAAGTTAGAGGCCATGCATGAGGCCATAAAAGAAGCTCAAATCACAGCCCAGACCAATGATCCAACAGATCTAAAAAGGGCAGATGCATTTGCATTCCTGTTGAGTGGTCATATATCAATTTTGGATAGAATGAAGCAAAGTTGGGCTACATAATTCATTCAGTTGAAAACAACTTTTGCAGACATACTTCAGTATATGTAAGTATTCCATATGTATATACTTATGCGGACAAGATTTTGAAAATTTTGGTATGCGGACCCTACCCTTTGCCATTGATGTCAAAGGGGGAGTGAGGAGCAGTGAAAAATGAGGAATCCAACTAAGTGGGAGCTCTGGAAAATGTATATAAAAACAAAGCATCAGCCAAGGGGGAGCATAGTGTAAACACTTAGTCATTTTTCACTAAGTGTTGCCATCAATGCCAAAGGGTGAGATTGTTGGCAAGAGACACTATATGGATTCATGATTGTTGTCATTGATGGCAACAAAGTTCATCCCACACATCTATAGAACATGGTGTGTCTCTACCAAAAGTTAGAGTGAAGAATGTTGTGGTCTGGTAAGCAAGAACAGAGCATGTGGTGAGGTCCGACAGTCAGGTTTGAATCTCTTAGAGGAAGTATCTTGGTGAAGTACGGATTTGGGCAAGTCAAGAGGACTACTTTGAGTGATAGATTCCAAGGATTTAGCCTCCGGTGATAGATGAAGTAAAAGATATGTATACTTGAGTATCGAGTTCCTGATTGGCAGTGTGGACAGAGGAAGAACTGACTGGCAGAACAACAGACATTATTCTGGATGTGTTACTGATGATGGTAAAGGTTATTAAGGCATAAGTTATGATTGGCCGACATGATTGATGACTTCTACAAGTATATCCTTGATCCGCATTACTTGGTATGCAAGGATTCAGCCGACAGATCAGAGTTTGTGGAAAATATTGACTATTCCGGGTGCCGACTAGAAAGGTGATGAAATCACTTGTGTGCATATATATACAAAATGGATTTAGTTGTGAGAGGTGTTGTGGTGCAAATGAATGTGCGAAGAAAAGCAGTAGAGCTGAATAAAAGTAGAAAGGAAGATCCAGTATGTGAAAGGAGAGCAGCACAAAAGAAGAGGAAAGATGAAGTGCAGCAGATCAGTTTACTGAGCCTAACCAGAACTGAACTCCAGCATATGTTGATGCTCCTTATCAGTTCAAGTATTGTATTACACTCTTTATAAACTATAGATAGAGCAGTGTGCTCGGGCAGTGAGCTCTAATTGGCAAGTGCCATTTTGTATTTCCATTCTTCTAACAGAGAATACAATCTTGGGTTAATCACCCCGTGGTTTTTTCCCTTAACAGGGTTTCCAAGTCAAAAATATTGTGTCATGTGTATTTCCATTTCATGGTTATGTTTGCTTATTTGAATTAATGTTGCATTGATTATTAAGTTCAGAAAACAAAAATAATTTGGATAACTGATTCACCCCCCCTCTCAGTTATCAACAGAGGCTTCTAGGTCAATGATGATGGAGGCTAACCTACCGGAAGTGTATTGGAGAGAAGCTATACATACTACTGTCTACATTCAAAATAGAGTTCAAGTCAAAGGTAATGGTACTAAAACTCCTTATGAATTGTGGTATGGAAGAATTCCAACAATTAAATACTTCAAATTTTTTGGAAGCAAATGTTACATCAGAAGAGATGAAGAGTTAGCCAAGTTTGATGCTAGGTGTGATGAAGGAATTTTCCTTGGATATTCCACTAAGAGTAAGGCCTATCGATGCTACAACAAGAGATTGAGAAAGATCATTGAGAGTGCTAATGTGAAAGCTGATGAAGAAAGAGAAAGAATATCATATCTAAGTGGGTATGAATCAAATGAACATGTTGATACAACAAATGAAGAAAAAGTTGAACAAGATGATAGTCAAGTTGAAGAAGATAAGGCTCTAGAAAGTGCTCTTAAAACTCTCAGGAATGTAAGGATTAATCATTCTGATGATCAGATTATTGGTGATAAAAGCAAAGGGGTATTGACGAGGAAAATAGTTGTAGAAGAACAGGTGAATTACTATTTACTTTCAAAGATTGAACCTAAAACTATAAGTGAATCCTGCAAAGATGAAAGTTGGATAAAAGCTATGGAAGAGGAGCTGTTACAGATAGAGAAGAATCAAACTTGGGAACTACTTCCTAGATCTGCTGATAAGAATGCGATTGGAACTAAATGGGTTTTCATAAACAAGTTGAATGAAAATGGAAAGGTAGTAAGAAACAAAGCAAGTCTAGTATGCAAAGGATATTCTTGGGGTGAAGGCATAGATTTTGAAGAGACTTATTCTCCTGTGGCAAGGATTGAAGAAATAAGAATATTTTTGCATTTGCAGCACACAAAGATTTCAAAGTGTACCAGATGGATGTAAAGTCTACATTCTTGAATGGAGAGCTGGAAGAAGAAGTTTACATTGAACAACTAGAAGGATTTCAGTCATCAGACCAAGGTGACATGGTGTGCAAATTGAAGAAAGCCTTGTATAGAGTAAAGCAAGCCCCTAGAGCCTGGTATGCAAGGTTAGACAAGTATTTGTTGCAATTAGGGTTCATTAAAGGTACTGCGGATAGTAATCTCTACTTCAAAATTAATGATGATCAAATTTTGATTGTTCTAGTCTTTGTTGATGATATTATCTTTGGAGGCAATGAAGGTATGTGTAAGAGATTTGTAGAGGAACTGCAAAAGCAGTTTGAGATGTCTATGTTTGGTGAAATGAATTTCTTTTTAAGACTGTAAATTACTCAATCAAAAAAAGGAATTTTCATTTCTCAATCCAAGTATGTGAAAGAGTTGTTGAAAAAGTTTGGAATGGAGGATTCTAAGCTAGTATGTACTCCTATGGTAACTAGTTGCAAGTTGAGCAAGAATGTTGAATCACCTAAGACTGATTAGAAAAAATATAGGTCTATAATTGGAGGACTACTTTATCTAACCCATACAAGACCAGATATAATGCATGCAGTTTGTCTTGTGGCAAGATTTCAAGAAGATCCTAGAGAGTCACATGTGATGGCAGTTAAGAGGATCATGAGGTATTTAAAAGGCACTTCAGACTATGGATTGTGGTAACCCAAAGATATTGATTTCACTCTTAGTGCTTATACAGATGCATATTGGGCTGAAGATGTTGATGACAGAAAAAGTACAAGTAGAGGTGCTTTCCTCTTAGGTAATAGATTGGTTTCATGGTTAAGAAAGAAGCAAGAATCAGTTTCTTTGTCTACTGCAGAAACATAATATATTGTTGCAGCATGTTGTACTCAAGTGTTATGGATGAAGCAAACATTGAAGGATATAAGAGTTGTGTATGAAGAACCAATTTCAATCTTTTGTGACAATACAAGTGCTATAAGCATTTCAAAGAATCCAGTGATGCACTCAATAACAAAGCATATATTAATAAGGTATCACTTTCTGAGAGAAAAGGTAATAGAGAATGAAGTAAAGATGGAATATGTATCTACTAAGGATCAGATTGTAGATATTTTTACAAAGCCTCTGCTTAAGGATACTTTTGAGTATCTCAGGGAAAAGTTAGGGGTTGTTACCCCTCTTTCTCTAAACTAATATGCATGGGAAGTGCATCAATCCAATGGTGTCCAAAGTCTTATTCTTTGATCTGGATTGATGTTTTAAAGGCTACCTCTTAGGGAGAGTAAGTAGATGGTGTTGATATGATTTCCTGATAAAGAGCAATAAGTGTTGCAGTGTTGCAGTATTAATAAGATTTGAATTGAGCCTTGATAACTAAAGAAAGAAAAGATCCGACACCCTTTGCCATTGATGTCAAATGGGGAGAGAAGTTCACGTGAAAAACTTAAGAAATTTCTAGTCAGAGAAAGCATAAAGTAAGGGGGAGCAAAGAAGCAAAGCAAGTTTGTTTATCTTGATGGTTTCTTTCATCACGTGTTGCCATCAATGACAAAGGGGGAGATTGTTGCAAGTATGAGCAGTAAGTGTTGTCATTGATGTCAACACCTAAGGTCAGCATCTAAGGAAATTATTTGAATAAGTTTGAGCAAGTGTCTGAGAAGAATAGTAGAGTGTTTTGCTCCGCAAATCCTGTATATTGAATATCCTTGTCTGTGGTTTGGAAGTTATGTTAAGGGATGTCTGTAGTTTCTATTTTTCAAGTTTGAGCCTCTAATGTGAAGATTTGAGTGAAATCTGCTCACCAGAGTAAAAACTATTTTTCTGAGTATTCAATGGTCACAGGGAGAATGTATTCTACTCTGCATTTCCCCGCATTTAAGTTTTATAGTTTGCAGTTCTAAGATTAAGTCTAGGATGATGTTATGTGCCTTCAGTTGAAATGGTTCATGATTTGGTGCTCCACAAGCGATCTTTCCTTTATAACAGTGGCTGACAGTAATGTTTAAGTGCTCCAATTTGAAGAATCTTCTGGATAGAGTGTTTGGGGGTTCTGCAGAAGTTCTTGATGATTGTAACGTGCTTGTGGATGTCTCTAGATTGTGTTCCTACCATTTGATTGGTCCATAAAATTTAATTCAGATTGTGCATGAAGCATGTTCCTAAAAGTCTTAGTGTTAACACTAGTTTTGCCCGACTTGGTTGTTTTCACTACTTGCAGTTATGCTTTGGAGTTTGTGATAGCGTGTTGTTGCATGGAAGATTGCATTTGAGTCCTAGCTAAGGTATGGTGTGGTCCGCATTCATTTCTTCTCCTTCACAAATCTATTTTAAAGGTCTATATCTATTCTAATGTATGTGTGTATGTCGACCTTGAAGATTTTTCTAATGGTTGATAATTGTAATGCCGACCTTGATGTACATTCCAAGGTTGATGAATTGTATAAATACATGTAAAGAAGTTGTGAATAATTGATGATGATGCGAAGATGTGAAGATAAGTGTGAAGTGAAAAAGTAGAGCAGAGAAGAGAGATTTATTGCGCTTCAATGGAACTAAACCTTGGCATAATGTAGATGCTACTATCTCAGTTCACCAACTTCTGGCAGTGAGCCCTTTTGGCAATGAGCCCCTTCTCTTGGCAGTGAGCCACTTCTTTTACAATGGGCATTTTGGGCAGTGAGCCTTGTTGTAAATTTTGATATATCATTTATATTGTGAGTTAATCCTCGTTGTGGTTTTTCCCTCATTGGGTTTTCCACGTAAAAAATCTGGTGTCTCACGTGTTGAATGTGTGAATGTGTTTAAGCTTCTTATTTCATGTTCTCATTGTTAAATCATAATAACAGTGATTAAGTTATTGATGTATTGATGTTTGAAAGAAGTTAAGTTTTGGCTACAACTGATTCACCCCCCCTCTCAGTTGTCATGTGCATTTCAACAGGGTTTTCAGCTTCATTTACTCAATTGTGATCATTCGGTATGGTGCCTTCAACACATGTTTGGAACTAGGAATGATGTCAATCAAAAAAGATCAAATGCCCTTTTAGGGGGAAATCCTGGAAGGTCTTCAGGAAATACATCCTAAAACTCTTGAAGAAAATCATAATCTTGCACTTAGGGTCTATTTGTTTTCCTAGATCCTCACCTTTCTCATTCAATTCTTCCATCTTGATTGTAAACATCTGACAACCCTTCCGCTTGGCTCTTTTCAATTACATTACAAAAATTTGTGTAATTTTCATTTCTCACTGCTCTCCTTGAACCAAGATGCGGTTACCAACATCGTCAATACATTCCACTGTCCTAGAGAAGAAATCTACTCTCGCTCTAGATACTGCCACAACTAGTTCATTCCTAGGATAATATCATAGGATCATAGTGGGGCTACATACAAGTTCACTTCAGTAGAAAAAGAGGGCAAGCTCAATCTAGCTTCAAACAAGCATTTCTCTACCCGAGCTCTTGACTTGTTTGCATATTCTATTGTCCATGGTTTTTCCATGAACCCAGCTCTTCTAGGTATTCTACTAAGTAAACTAGGAGTGATAAATTTTTTTGTTGAACCATTATCTATGTGAATGGTAACTGGAATGCCAAATAAATTACTTATAGTTTCAATTGGGGTGCTTTGGTATTCAGCCCATCAGTTGTCCAAGGCAGCATGGGTCCTCTATTAGAAAGTTATTTTCTGCAATGGTAGAGAGTTACCATGATATAGGTTTGTTGGGGCCTTGGTAGGACATTGATTAGCATAGTGGTCTCCTCCACATGTAAAACACCCTCCAGGGGGACCTTTATTTACCAAAGGTCGGTTAGGATTATCAGCATTCTTTTTAGAAATATTGTCTCTATTTTCTTCCTTGATTTCATTTGTATGATGCCTAGAATCTTTACCATAGTTTTTCCATTTAGAACCTTGATTTCTATTTTCTTTTTGAAGGAGGTGGATGGATGATTCCAACTATACTTCTTACAAGATTTTTCCCAGTAAGCTAAGATAGACTTAAGTTTTTGTTCTTGTTTGATGGCATTCTCAAATACCTGGTCCATGGTTGTTGGTCCATGGACATCTACCTCTCCTCTTATTTGAGCATTCAAGCCCATAATGAATTTCCTTATCCTGAATCTCTCATCCTTTTGATATTGTGGTACATATTTCAATAGCCTAGTGAATTTTTCCCAATACTCTGTGCAAGTTTTGGAAATCATTTAGTTTTTTATCAAAATACAATTGCGGTAACCATCTTTTTCTAAAAGGGTCCATGAACTGATTCCAGGTCAAACTTAGGGAACTGAGTCCCAATTCCATTTTCTTATTCATCCACCATGTGGATGCTTATTCAGCCAGCTGATAAGCTCTCCAGACTGCCTTAGTGATCTCATAGTAACTTCTAATCTCAAAATATTTTTCTATTTCTATCAACCAAGCCTCGGTTGTATCACTAGTCACAGTTCCATCAAACATAGGGGGTATGATCTTTTTCATATCCCTTGCTAACTCATTAGTGAGGTGAGCTTTGATTTCACTAGGGACTTGAGAATCTTGTTTACTTTCTCTTGGTTCACTCTGAAAACTTTCTTCATGAATATTTCCTTCCCCTTTCTCAGAATGATGTTCTCTATTATTTTCTACTCCTCTAACTTCTTATTCTACAGTTACCAACCTCACTTTTGTTTCATTTAACATAGACAAGATTTGGTCAAGTTTTTCCATTGGCTTTCTCTCCGAACTAAACCTTCCTGGCTCTTCTCTAGTTGGTTTTTGGTGTGTACCATGCTGGTATTTTCCACATTTGACATTTGTATAAAATTTTTAATCAAACCATGAATTTTATAATGCTTAACTTAAGTGCAAGTTCATAAATGTAGAAAATTTCAGAATCATTTCACAAATGCCACTTTTATTCAAAAAGACAAAATTTGTTTCATTCTCATAATAGATTTGACAACTTTTTCAAATACAAAACTTTTATGTTTTCAAATATAAAATATTTACATATCACTTTCAGACAGAGGAATTTCCTTGGGTTCCTCTTCCCCATCAAAATCAACTAACACAAATTTAGAGGGTGGATGTAGTCATGAGTATTCAACCAACACCTCCTTTCCCATCACAGGCGCATCTCAGCCACACCCAAAAGGAAAATCCTGATGGGTGGATGGTTTACTAATCTTGAAAGCAGTAGGAACAAATGCTTTCTTAGTGGCCTCCAATTGTTTCCTCCTCTTGAGGCGGATATGTTTGAGTGCATCAACCAATGTCTTAGAATTAGTGAGCCCAGCCCAATTTACGTAGTTCATTGGTTCTTTCATTTTTGGCTTAGGAGAAGACTCTTTCTTAGGCATGTTTCTAGATTTTGTTTTCTTGGATTTCTTTCATGGTCTTCTCTTTCATGTGATTCTAGCATAAGAACAATCATTTTAACATTAGCATTACTTTGTCAATTTGTGAAAATTTGCAATGAGCTCCTAGGTCCAAGTGTTGAACCTAGTAGCTCTGATACCATATGTAACATCCCAAACTTAAATTCTAATAAAAACTTTCAAAAATTCAAACGATAAATGCCACAATATCATAATTCTTTTCTTTATCTTATGAAGTAAAGAAGATACAATTTCATTTACAAGATACATGAAATAATACATCATATGATGGTCATTTTATATGCTACTTACAATTTTTACATAAGTACACATACAAAGAAATGATGTCTTCTGCTCACAAGTCTTCAACAGTCAATTGCAAGAGGGAGAGCATCACCATGATGCTTTTCCTCCAACATAGACCGGTAGTCCCTGCACACCTTCCTATTGGAAGTGGCCCTTCCCTTCACTAGGGTATAGATAATGAGAATCAACTGATTCTATGTGTCATCTAAGAACTAGTGCAGTGTCCTAGCTTAAGAACAATCAGGTTTAAAACTCTTAGTCTAGCTCTAGCTATGTACAACCTTCTAACCATTCACGTTATCTGGAAACATAGTGAACCAACAATGAAAAAATTGATTTTGCATTATTTGGCCAAATTTTCATATAAATAAGTCATACGTTCACACACTCTTTTCTTGACTTGGAGACAATCATTCTTATATTTTAGTTATTAATAAATTAACATACTTTGATCTGGTTACCTTATATATGTCTATTTGACATTAAGTAAAACCCATTACTACATGTCAACTAGACAGGTATGAGATAGAGCCTGGGTGACTTATGTACTTGCATTGAGCCCCTCTTTGCATCCTTGTAATCTCAAGTCTATGACTACCTATCATTCTACTCAATGTCTAGTCAAACTTGATTTCATGCTCATGGATATATTTAGTATTCATTCTTTTAGATATGTAAGATCTATATGTTGACTTTGGTCGTTATGTCCTTGCCACCCAAGGAGCATTCGCCTTAGTCTAAATTTACACTCAACTTACTACTTGTCGAGGTCATCAATATAGTTAACTAATCCATCATATTTAATTTTTTCACATTTGTATATCAAGAAGATATTTCAATTAAAAGATAGTTTCTTGTCAATGATAAATTACACTTATATATATCAATTTGCCTTAGTATTTCCATCGGCAAGGCATTGGCTATACTTAGCCACTATCAAGATAGCTTATGACTATTCTTAGTCACAGCTTATTATAGACTGAAGTAACACTGGTAAATCACACAGAATATCTTCTCATTTCTACTACACATATAGTGTATATTATTTGGTCTCGCGGCCATATAAAACTAGCTACTAAGTCAATATCTCTTAAAAGACTAAAGTTACACTAATACTAGGCCCTCAGCCTCTTATAGTGATTAGTTATTGTTGTCACATAAAATTTCACCCAGCTTGGAGAGAGTCCAAGCATTCTAATGACACAATGGGAATGATCTCAAGGTGTGGGACCTTGCAAGTTGAGATCAAACCTCCAGAGAAGGATGGTTCCTCATTCTAAGCCTAATGCTTAGAGAATTGACTAAACCTAGTGCTAATACTGTAGGGGAAAGGGTTAGGAAGAAACTAAATGGAAATAAAGGTGACACACCAAATTTAATGAGTGGTAGTAAGCCTGGAAGAGACATAACAATGATTTCAATCACAACAGAAGGTTCACACAGACTTATAGAACTGATTGAGGCTTTAGGATGAAGATCCAACCTATAGAGGAGCCATTTTACTCGCAGAATAGATCACAACTTCAATTAAAACACAGCAATCAGAGCATATAAGAGAGGCAAGATATTGTGCATATATTGATCATGAAGGCCAGAAACTATTACAGTGCAAAATAATTCATAGAAGAAAAAGGCATAGTATAACCAATTACATTCATGAGTTGATTAGCCAGAGGACAACAAAGGCCAAGCTATAGGCACAGTGAGTCAAATTCAGATAATCCTACAATTGTACTAAGAGGTCTGACTATAAAGAATTTGGTAGCATAACAGCCCAGAAATTACTCACTCTTCTAACTGAAGATTACAATGCTTTTTATAACAAATTCTTGTGCAGAGGGCATTGAGGTAGGTCCACAAGATCCAAGGTCATCAATAGTGTCATCAATGCAGAGTCAAGAACAAATGGCGATGGGGACAGAACCCATGCCTCTGGCAGACCTGCAACACTTGGAATGGTTGCCCATATGCAAGAGAGGATAGAGAATTGAAGAAGAGAGCCCAAAAGTCATCGCCAATGACCGAAAGATCTACCACCAAAGTCCCTTCACATTGAAGAACCGTTCCATCCTTCTTAAATTTTGTCTATAGAGCTCACCAACTTGAATCAATGTGAAATATTTGCCTCTGCAACACTTCAAGTCGGTCACTGAGATGTCTTGTCAGTCGAGCCTACATATTCATCCGCAATCAGTAACTATCCTGATATCTGAATGTGCACATCCAGATCATGATATTTGGATCATATTTTGAAAGTGAGAATATCCCCCCCAAAAAAAAAAAAGCCTGTCAAATGAAAGAGGGGGGAATTCTAAGCAATTTTGCCTTTTGGATCATGTAGAAAATCCTCAAGATGAGGAAGATATTCACGGTCAAAGTTACGGTCAACTGACATATGGATGTCCACGTGTCATCATCTCACGACCGCGCATAGGATCTTCCTTGTAAGCAAGATTCACCTGTGACACTACACTACCATTCGATCTTTAAAGCTAACCCCATGGACCATGACAAACTTTACACTTGTCGTTATTTTGCAACCGCGTGGAAGGACTGTGATGTCAGCTTTAGGCGGTCTGCGGGCATGCGATATCCTGATGCACCTGTTAAATTTTCCTTCGCAGCATGGAGGGATTGTCATCCGCATAGATATCCGTCATTAGGATATTAACTTGATATCTAGATATTAACTTAATAGCTGGATGCTTCTTTATGCGCCACCCTTTGAATATCCTGATGATGTCATCGGCATGAAGAGTTTTGTTGAAGAGGAGATTTGGATGATGTCATTAGAATGCTTTATCAATACAGGATAATATGCTGAAGGTAGAATGTCTGAATGCAGTCATCATCATATTCACAAGGGTCTACACATTCGCAAAGGACTCAGACACTAGTTAAGATCCGGATGTTTAGAAAACATCTGGATATTAACTAAGGTCTGAATATGAAGGGAATATCCATACCTTAGCTAAGGTCTGGGATATTAAGATAATATTTGGGATGTTAGCTAAGATCCAGATGACATCATCAGGATATCCATACCAAAATGACTAAGTATGAAGATGGGAAATCCTTACAAAGGAAGGCATTTGAAGATTAAGGATTTTTGGTTTTTTCTAGGCTTTTGTAAGGATTCTCCAGACAAGATTTTAGGGATTTTTGCAAGGCAGAGCATAAGGATTTGAAGGATGAAAGCTTGTAGGGCCATATTCCAAGGGATATCAAGAAGATTTTTCAAGGTGAACCATTTGACTTTGGACGGAGGAAAATAGGTTAACATTTTGGCAACCTCTCAAGGATGTTTTCTTGCTAAACAAATAGATCAGTGGCCTTATTAATCCATTGGGCATGGGGTCAAAAGAAATTGCAACAAGAATAGACGAGCTAAACCAACCAGGGTGAGCTACCAAGGCAAAACAAAGCAACAAGCAAGAATGTATCCTCTTAATGAGAACACAACAAAGTGCAAGGGCACTTATTGAAAAGAAACATAAAACAGAAACAAAACTAACCTACACCTAAACTAACCAACCAGAACTGACCTTAAACAAAGCCATTAACTCGTTCATCAAAATAACTTCGCTTTCTCAACAATTTACAATGCTTTACATGCTTGTGGGTAGTTAACAGGAGGTGGAGGGAGGGATGGACATACAACAAATTGATGGAGCACTCCCCCAAGAATGGGGGTAAACTCACCTATCCACCTGAACTGATTGTTGATGTTGTTTCCAAGAGGTGAATAAATGGGCTGATCCCACTCATTTTGATGCTCAACTTCATGCTTGGAGGTAAGCATTACAAGTAGGGACTATTTTTGATATGGCTCCGGATGGGCTAAATGCCTAATAGGGCATCCCCTTGAAATGACATGCAAGTCAACAAAGTTGATCTCATGTCTCTGCTCTGATTCTTTCTCTGCTTTCCTATTTGAATGCTCTAGCTCTTGTATATCAAATGGAGGAATGACTACCTCCTCAATCTGTTGAAATGGCTTAGGGTTTACCTCATCTAGAAGCACTATTTTACTATCCAAGTTTGAGCATAAAACATCAAGATCATCCTAGCAATGAGCCTCCTCCAAGTCCTCTACACTCTTCAATATAGGGCTTCTTATATGCTCTTCCCCATGGGTTGGAAATTCACCACTTTGCTTGGCCTTAACCTGCAACAATCCTCCATCATTTTCATTGCTCCTATGTTGTTGTGTATCCATTGTCACCTGCTTGCCTTCTTCATTTTCAATGTAACTAGGTAGTTCATGAAGCAGGGCAACATCATCCACTTACCAATTTAGAAACACACATTCATCTTGCATTTGCCCTTGTCCCACTGCAGCCTACTAGCTGATCCAATCTGTTGTTTTGGGACTATTGATGGATTGCATGGATGGCGCCGCTCATTACCTTGGCCTAGGCTATTCTGAATTGGGACAAGCACACTTGATGTACTTGTAGCAGCTGAGCTCATGGAGTTCAGGGGCCTAACACAGCCCAGTTGATTTTGTCCTTGATTGTTCCCCTGACAAGGTTGCCTACTTGGTTGATAGAGATGATTGGGATCTTGGTATGGTCCATCAACTATAGGAATTGATGTCATAATTGGCTGAATGATTGGGGCTTCTAGAAATAATGGCATTGGATGTCTGGGGGCAATCTTTCCAGCCAAAATCAAATAATTTTCTGCCCTATAGCCACCTCATAGGCATCAGGTAACACATCCCCTCCTAGAGACTAAATCATAATAGAATTATCATTATTTAGGGATCTCAAATAATACAAGAAGGAAACATTAGGGGAAGGCCTCAACAATGGTGGGATTCTGTACCAAGTTTTTTGAAAGCTAAAATTAAAACACACCATGTATTCATAAGGAGCCCTTTTAATAATGGCTAGTTGCTCTATCAAGGACAATTGATCACTCTTGTCTTCAAAATGCTGACAGAGCCTAACTCCCAAATCATCCAATTCATGAATAGAATTTACAGGTAACCCCCTGTACCACTAGAGAACCCTTCTTTTCAAGGAAGTAGAAAGGAGCCTTACAGTGACATTGTCTTGGGTAACATTGTGAACATAACATACATTAGCAATGTCTTGGATGTGCTCAGTAGGGGTAATGGAATTCTCACAAGTGAAAAGGGGAATAGACTTCAAAGCTAAAACTAGGATGTCATCATATTGTGCAAGGTTGAGAGGGCTTCCACCATTAAAGGCCACAAATGGTCTATTTCTTGGCAGGGCCATGATAGTGGTATGAATGCTATGATGGGTGTATGGAAGCCTATTCTTTATGGAGGGAAAAGGCCATGACTTCCATAATTGCTTTACATACTAGAGCATTAGAATGCCAAATAATCATAGACAATATCTAGACAGGGTAAAACAAGTTTGCACCCAAAAAAAACTAGATACAACCTAGAAAGAGTCACCAGGTGATTTAAGGTACTTTTGAAAGTAGCATGAATTAGGAGAACCATCAAAATCTGGATCCTTAGAGTTCTTGATGCGCATGAACTGGCTACACCAGTAGAGTCACCATGGTGTTTGAAAGACTACCCTGAATGGCAAGATGCAATGAAGAGCACACCAGAACTCTTCAATGGATGATAAGGATCATCAAGTTTGTCCCACTGAGCATGCCATAAACTGTTGTCACATAGAATTGCACCTAGCTTGGAGAGAGTCCAAGCATTCTAATGACACAATGAGAATGATCTCAAGGTGTGGGACCTTGCAAGTTGAGATCAGACCTCTAGAGAAGGCTGGTTCCTCATTCTAAGCCTAATGCTTAGAGAAATTAACTAAACCTAGTGTTAATACTGCAAAGGAAAAGGGTTAGCAAGAAATTGGATGGAAATAAAGGTGATGCACTAGATTTAACGAGGAGTAGTAAGCCTGTAAGAGACACAACAATGATTTCAATCACAACAGAAGGTTCACACAGACTTATAGAACTGAATGAGGCTTTGAGATGAAGATCCAACCTATAGAGGAGCCATTTTACTCATAGAATAGATCACAACTTCAATTAAAACATAGAAATAAGAGCATAAGAGAGGCAAGATATTGTGCATATATTGATCATGAATGCCAGAAACTATTATAGTGCAAAACAATTCATAGTAGAAAATGATGCAGTATAGCTAATTACATTCATGGGTGGATTAACCAGAGGACAACAGAGGCCAAGCTACAAGCATAGTGAGTCAAATTCTGATAATCCTGCAATTGCACTAAGAGGTTTGACTACAAAGAATTTGGTAGCATAACAACCCATAAATTACTCACTCAAGATCTAACTAAATATTACAATGCTTTTTATAACAAATTCTTATGCAGAGAGCATTGAGGTAGGATGGGATCCAAGGTCACCAATGTTGTCATCAATGCAGAGTCAGGAACAAATGTTGATGGGGACAGAACCCATGCCTCTGGCACACCTTCAACACTAGGAATGGCTACCCATACGCAAGAGAGGACAGAGCATTGAAGAAGAGAGCCCAAAAGTCATCGCCAACCACATAAAGATCTGCCATCAAGCCACCGAAGTCCCTTCGCATTTAAGAATAGTGCCATCCTTCTTGAATTTCGTCTGCAGAGCTCACCAACTCGAATCAATGTGAAATATTTGCCTCTACAACACTTCAAGTCAGTCGCTGAGATGTCTTGTCGGTCAAGCCGGCATATTCATCCTCAGTCGGCAACTATCCTGATATCTGGATGTGCACATCTAGATCATGATATTTGGATCATATTTTGAAAGTGAGAATATCCCCCAAAAAAAGCCCACCAAATGAAAGAGGAGGAAATTCTAAGCAATTTTACCTTTTGGATAATGTAGAAATTCCTCAGGATGAGGGAGATATTCATGGTCAAAGTTGCGGTCAACAAGCATATGGATGTCCATGTGTCGTCATCTCACGGCTGCGCATAGTATCTTCCCTATAAGCAAGATTCACCTACAACATTGTGCTACCATTCAATCTTCAAAGCTGCGGCCATGGGCCACGACAAACTTTACACTTGTCATTATTTTGCAGTCACGTAGAAGGACTGTGATGTCAGCTTTAGGCAGTATGCGGGCATGCGATATCCCGATGCACCCGTCAAATTTTCCTGCACAGCATGGAGGGGCCATCATCCACATGGATATCCATCGTCAGGTTATTAACTCGATATCTGGATATTAACTTAATATCTAGATGCTTCTTTATGCACCACCCTTTGAATATCTTGATGATGTCATCAGCATGAAGAGTTTCATTGAAGAGGAGATCTAGATGATGTCATTAGAATGCTTTATCAATGCAAGATAATATGTTGAAGGTAGAATGTCTAGATGATGGCATCATCATATTCACAAGGGTTTGCACATTCACAAAGGACCTGGACATTAGTTAAGATCCAGATGTTTAGAAAACATCCAGATATTAACTAAGGCCTGAATATGAAGGGGATATCAGGACCTTAGCTAAGGTTCAGGATATTAAGATAATATCTAGGATGTTAGCTAAGATCTGGATGACATCATCAGGATATCCATACCAAAATGACTAAGTATGAAGATGGGAAATCCTTGCGAAGGAAGGCATTTGAAGATTAAGGATTTCTGGGTTTTTCTGGGTTTTTTACAAGGATTCTCTAGATGGGATTTTAGGAATTTTTTCAAGGCAAAGCATGAGGATTTGAAGGATGAAGGCTTGCAGGGCCATATTCCAAGGGATATCTAGAAGATTTTTCAAGGTGAACCATTTGACTCTGGATGGAGGAAAATAGGTCAATAGTTATCTCCACAACATTATATATATAGTGGCAATCAAAAGACATGGATCTCAGTCTTTAACTGAGGATTCGATAGCATTAGGCTATCAACCTTAGTTTAGTAGAGATACATTTATCTCAGATGACCATTCCATGGTCGGTCTCACTCAAAATGTTTAATAGTTACCCTTTATAGGTTTAAGAAGGAAAATGGCCATTCAACCTATATTTACTAGAGATATATTTGTTGAAATGCACCAGACAACTGAGAGGGTGGGGGTGAATTAGTTGTCTCCAAAACTTTCACCACTTATGAACATTAATGCATCAAAAACTTGTTCACTGTTATTCAAGTTTAAACATGTAGGCGTGAAATAAGAAACTCAACACAATAACATAATCAACACGAGGCACCAGATATTTTACATGGAAAACCCTATAAGAGAAAAACAATGGTGGGTGTTAGCCCTCAGAAATAAATATGTTATAACAATACCGAAAAACAGAGGCTCACTACCCAAAATGCTCACTGCCAAGGGGTGGCTCACTGCTAAAGGTTGGTGAACTGATTTGATAGCATCTACTCCATGGCTAGGTTCAGTTCCATTGAAGTGCAGTATAACTCCTCTGCTCTGCTCTTCTTACACTTTTTCACTTATCTTAACATTTTCACACAAGGACCTCTTTTTTGCAACGACATTACATGTTTTTATATAATTCATCAACCTTGGAATGTACATCAAGGTCGGCATTACATTCATCAACCATTGGAATAATCTCCAAGGTCGGCATTACAAACATACATAGAAATAGGTCTGGACCTAAACAAAATTAGCTAAGGAGAAGATGCATGCTGATCACGTTATGCCTTAGCTGGGACTCAAATGCAATCTTCCATGCCACAACATGCTTCTTCAATCTTCTATGCATCTCCACAAGTAGTGGAAACAACTAGGTTGGCCAAGACTAGTGTTAACACTAAGTCTTCTAAGAACGGTCTTCATCCACAATCCAAATTTCTCTCTACGGACCAATCCAAAGGTAGGAACACGATCAGGAGACATCTACAAGCACATTATGATCATCAGGAACTTCCACACCACCTCTGATCACTTTATTCATTAGATTCTTCAAACCAAAGCACATTCACATAACTGTCCACCACTGTCATAAGAAAAAGATTGCTTGCAGACCACCAAATCATAAACCATTAGAGTTGAAGGCACATAACAACATTACAAACTTAATTCCAGAACCGCAAACAAAAATACTTAAATGCGGAGGAATGTGGAGCAGAATACATTCTCCCTATCACCACCAAATGTACAGAAAAAAGTAGTTTTCACTCTGGTGAACATAACTCACTCAAAACTTCATACTAGACACTCAAACTTGGAACATGGCATCTTCAGACATGCCTCTAAATAACTTCCAATCCGCAAATAAAGATATTTAATCTAAAAGAAATGTCAAGCAATCTACCAGACTATTTTTCAGTAAACAGAGATACTTTTCAACACACTATTTCCACTGGAGGAGCAAATTTTCTCAAAAGCACTTGGAAACTCAATATCAGGATCACGTACTCATTATCTCCAAAACAATCAAGCATCAAAACAAGAGCACAGTTGACACCAATGACAACACAGATATGTTAGCATCAATGACAACACCGGTTAGGTACATACTTGCAACAATCTCCCCCTTTGTCATTGATGGCAACATATGATGTGAAAAACTGTAAAGACCGTCAAGACAAGATTCTCCCCCTTTTTCTTTATACATCTGTGCTCTTTCTCCCCCTAAGTTTTTCACATGATTTCTCTCCCCCTTTGACATCAATGGCAAAGGGCACATAGTTGCACTCTGCTACTCTGATCAAACTAAAAATACTTATTGCTTATTATCAGGAACTCAAGTCAGTAACACCTAGCTACTCCTCCTAAGAGGTATCTCTCAAAACATCAATCCAGATCAATGAACGAGGCTCTAGGCTCCATTGGATTGATGCATTCCTATCTATCCTAGTTTAGAGAAGGATGGGTAATAACCCCTAACTTTTCTCTGAGATACTCAAAAGTATCCTTAGGCAGAGGCTTGGTGAATATATCTGCAATCTGATCCTTTGTGGACACATATTCCATCTTTACTTCATTCTCTGCCACTTTTTCTCTCAAAAAGTGATATCTTATTGATATATGCTTTGTTCTTAAGTGTGTCACTGGATTCTTTGAAATGTTTATAGCAATTGTATTGTCACAAAAGATTGCAATTAGATCTTCATACACAACTCTTATGTCCTTCAAAGTCTGCTTCATCCATAACACCTAAGTGCAACAACATGTTGCTGCAAAATACTCTACTTCTGCAATAGACAAGGAGATTGAATCTTGCTTCTTGCTCAGCTATGAAACCAATCTATTTCCCAAGAAGAAAGCACCTCCACTTGTACTTTTTCTGTCATCAACATCTCCAGCCCAATCTGCATCTGTATAAGCACTGGGAGTGAAATCATTATCTTTTGGATACCACAAGCCATGATTTGATGTGCCTTTCAAATACTTCAAGATTCTTAGTTGCCATCACATGTGACTCTCTAGGATCTTCTTGAAATCTTGCCACAAGACATACTACATGCATTATATCAGGTCTGGTTTGAGTTAGATAAAGTAATCCTCCAATTAGAGATTTGTAACTTTTCTGATCAGTCTTAGGTGATTCATCAGTTTTGCTCAACTTGCAGCCAGTCACCATGGGAGTGCATATTAGTTTGGAGTTCTCCATCCCAAACTTCTTCAACAACTCTTTCACATACTTAGACTGAGAAATGAAGATTCCTTTATCTAATTGAGTAATTTACAAAACTGGAAAGAAATTCATTTCACCAAACATAGACATCTCAAATTTATTTTGCATTTCTCCTACAAACTTCATGCACATACCTTCATTTCCTCCAAAGATAATGTCATCAACAAAGACTACAACAATCAGGATTTGATTATCATTGATTTTGAAATAGAGATTATTGTCAGCAGTGCCTTTACTAAACCTTAATTGCAACAAATACTTGTCTAACATTACATACCAGGCTCTGGGGGCTTGCTTCAGTCCATACAGGGCTTTCTTCAATCTACATACCATGTCTTCTTGATTTGATAATTAAAATCCTTCTGGTTGCTTAATGTAAGCTTCCTCTTCCAACTCACCATTCAAGAATGCAGATTTCACATCCATCTGATACACTTTGAAATCTTTGTGAGTTGTAAATGCTAGAAATATTCTAATTGCTTCAATTCTAGCCACTGGAGCAAAAGTATCTTCAAAATCTATTCCTTCAATTTGAGAATATTCTTTGTACACAAGCCTTTCTTTGTTTCTTACAACTTATCCATTTTCATTCAGCTTGTTCCTGAAAAACCTATTTAGTTCCAATCACATTCTTATCAACAAGTCTAGGAACTAATTCCCAAGTTTGATTCTTCTCTATCTGCATCAGCTCTTCTTCCATGGCCTTTACCCAATTTTCATCATTGCAAGCTTCATTAACAGTTTTTGGTTCAAACTTTGAAAGCAAACAATAATTCACTTGTTCTTCTATAACTCTTTTCCTTGTCAATACCCCTTTGTTTTTGTCACCTATAATCTGATCTTCAGAATGATTAATCCTTACATACCTGGGAGTCTTAACAACACTTTCCGGAGTCTCTTCTTCATCTTGACTGTCTTTCTGTTCAAATTTTTCTTCATTCACTATAGCCACAGGTTCATCTGATTCATAGCCACTCAGATCTGATATTCTTTCCTTTTCTTCATCAACCTTCACATTAGAACTTTCAATGATTTTTTTTAGTCTCTTGTTGTAGCACCGGTAGGCCTTACTCTTAGTAGAGTAACCAAGGAAGATTCCTTCATCACACCTAGCATCAAACTTGCCTAGATCTTCTTCTCTTTTGATATAACATTTGCTACTAAAAACTTTGAAATACTTCACTATAGGAGCTCTTCCATACCATAATTCATAGGGAGGTTTAGAGCTGTTACCTTTGACTTGAACTTTGTTTAGGATGTACACAACAATATGTATGGCTTCTCTCTAGTACACTTTCGGTAGGTCAGCTTCCTTGAACATAGTCCTAGAAGCCTCTTAAACTATCATGTTCTTTCTTTCAACAACTCCATTTTGTTGAGGAGTCCTAGGTGCAGACAATTGTCTCTTTATCCCTTGTTCTTCATAGAAAATATTGAATTCATTTGATGTAAACTCATCTCCTCTATCAGACTTTAAGCATTTGTTCCTCAACTCTAACTCATTCTCAACCAGTGCCTTGAAAACTTTGAACTTGTCTAAAGCTTCAGATTTTTCTTTTAGAAAAGTGACCCAAGTCATTCTAGAATAATCATCAATAAGTAACATAGAATACATGTCTCCTTGTAGACTTCTCACCCTTGTAGGACCACACAAGTCTGTATGCACTAGATCCAACAAATTGGCAGAGAATTGCTCTTTGCTCTTGAAACTTGTTCTTGTTGGCTTCCCCAACTAGCATTCCTTACACATGGTATTGGCAAGTTTCACAAGCTTTGGTAAATCTCTCATAGCCCGTCCTGAACTTATCTTCACCAAATTATCAAAGTTGATATGACACATCCTTCTATGCCACAACCAACTCTCATATGTCTGAGACAATAAACAATAATCATTAGTTCCTCTTAATTGGTAAATGTTACCTCTGGTTTTCTTACCAGTAGCAATCACTGTTCCAGAGCTTTCCATGATCTCCCACCCATTATCTTTGAATCTCAGATCATAAACTTTGTCACACATCTGACCAACACTCAAAAGATTATGCTTTAAACCCTTCACATATATGGCATCACCAATGTTGTGCTTTCCATCAAAAGAAATAGATCCTTTTCCATAAATCTTACCAGCCACATTATCTCCAAACCTAACCAAACCTCCATCATACTTTTCCAAACTCAGAAACTTACTTTTGTCATTGATCATGTGATGTGAGCATCCAATGCAAATAATCCATTCATTCTTATCTTTCTCAACCTAAACAACCAAAGCACTTTCTTCCACTGGTTTTTCTTACTTCACACAGCTAGTAGGATTAGTAGACACATGTTCTTCTTTAATGGTAATAAACAACCATTCATTTGCACTAGTACTAGCATCATCAGATTCATCATTTGTCACACCTTCATTATCAAGATCTCTAACATAGTAGCATTTCTTTGGAACCCTAAGTATATTCTCAAATATTTTTCTATTCCTTTCAATTCTCTCAAGACACTTAGAAGCATAGTGACCAACCTTACCACATGTAAAACATTTGAAAGGTAATTTGCCTTTAAACTTACCAGAATCTCTTTGTAGTTTGTAAACAAAGTTGGCTTCAATTTCATCAAGCTCATCATTAGGTTCTACCTTGTACTTCTCAGCTCTAGAGATCTTCTCTGAAGTGCTGCCTTTGAAAGCAATCTCAATCTTCGGCAAAGCATCACCAAGCTCTCTCATCTCAAAAGATGTAAGCTTTCCTAGCAACTGATCCTTGGTGACATATTTCACAGTCATTACTTCTTCAAATGCAACTACCTTGTGACTATAGGGTTTAGATAATGACCTAAGAATTTTCATCACAACTTCCTTCTCATCAATAGTTCCTCCCATACCTTTTTATTCCATTGACAATTTCATCAACTTTTTGCATGTAGGTTGTTATGTTCTCATCTTCACTCATCTTTAAACCCTCATATTTTTCTTTCAGGCCCTGCAATTTGGCACTTTTAACAGACTCATCTCCTTCATATAGATTTTCAACTTTTCCCAGACTTCATGAGTAGTTTCCAAATCCATGACCTTTATCAACTCAGTGTTAGACAAGGCACTTAACAGAGCATTTCTAGCTTTTATATTTAACTCACATTCTTTGATTTCATCTTCAATTGTTAAACCATTCTGAGGCATGGTATACTTTGTCTCTATCGCTTTCCACACTCTATAACCAAGACAAAGGAGATGGCTTTTCATTCAAACCTTCCATAAAGCATAATTCATCCCATGAAACTGTGGAGCTTCCTTCATGTAAGACATCCTAGATCTACCTCAAGTTGTTAGGCTTACTTCCGAGGAACCTTGATCTGATACCAATTGTTGAAATGCACCAGACAACTAAGAGGGGGGGTGAATCAGTTGTCTCGCAAACTTTAACCACTTCTGAACATTAATACATCAAACACTTGTTCACTGTTATTCATATTTAAACATGAAGGCATGAAATAAGAAACTCAACACAATAACATAATCAACACATGAGACACCAGATTTTTTACATTGACAACCCTATAAGGGAAAAACCATGATGGGTGTTAGCCCACAGAAATAAATATGTTATAACAATTCTAAAAAATAGAGGCTCATTGCCTTAGGGATCACTGCACAATATGCTCACTACAAATGTTGAGGCTCACTGCCAAAGGTTGGTGAACTGATTTGATAGCATCTACTCCATGCCTGGGTTCAGTTCCATTGAAGCGCAATATAACTCCTCTGCTCTGCTCTTCTTACACTTTTTCACTTATCTTCGCATTTTCGCACAAGGACCTCTTTTTTACAACTACATTACATGTTTTTATACAATTCATCAACCTTGGAATGTACATCAAGGTTGGCATTACATTCATCAACCGTTGGAACAATCTCCAAGGTCGACATTACAAACATACATAGAAATAGGTCTAGACCTAAACAAAATTAGCTAAGGAGAAGATGTATGCAGATCACGTTATGCCTTAGATGGGACTCAAATGCAATCTTCCATGCCACAACATGCTTCTTCAATCTTCTATGCCAAGACTGGTGTTAACACTAAGTCTTCTAAGAACAGTCTTCATCCACAATCCAAATTTCTCTCCGTGGACCAATCCAAAGGTAGGAACACGATTAGGAGACATTCACAAGTACATTATAATCATCAGGAACTTCCACACTAGCTCTAATCACTTTATTCATTAGATTCTTCAAACCGAAGCACATTAGCATAACTATCTGCCACTATCATAAGAAAAATATTGCTTATGGACCACCAAATCATGAACCATTAGAGTTGAAGGCACATAACAACATTACAAACTTAATTCCAGAACCGCAGACAAAAATACTTAAACGCAGAGGAATGCGGAGCAAAATACATTCTCCCTATCACCACCAAATGTATAGAAAAAGCAATTTTCACTCTGGTGAACATGACTCACTCAAAACTTCATACCGGAGGCTCAAACTTGGAACATGGCATCTTCAAACATGCCTCTAAATAACTTCCAATCCACATACAAAGATATTTAATCTACAAGAAATGCGGAGCAATCTACTGGACTGTGCTTCAATAAATAGAGATACTCTTCAACACACTATTTCCACCGGAGGAGCAAATTTTCTCAAAAGCACTTGGAAACTCATTATCAGGATCACTTACTCATTATCTCCAAAACAAGAAAGCATCAAAACAAGAGCACAATTGACACCAATGACAACAAAGATATGTTGTCATCAATGATAACACTGGTTAGGCACATACTTGCAACAATATTTATCTTAGATGACCATTCCACGATCGGTTTCACTCAAAATGTTCAACAGTTAACCTTTATAGGTTTAAGAAAAATAATGGCCTTTCAACCTTTATTAAACATAGAAGTATTTACACATCCTTTAGTCTTATACAGAAGGAACAATGATCATGTATCTCATCTCAATACAAGATGTTGACAAAGAGGGTTTCAACCATTTCTCCATGGTCTCTATGGCTCAAGAAAAGGATTCTTTAACACCGAAATGAACATATGTAGTTCGTTGCTACAAACATCTATTGTTCACTTTCTGTGGTACATGGCTACTTAGGAATGGTTTGAATGTTTAATAAATATCTAGTCTTTGAAATAAAAGTTCGGTCGGGTTCTAATAAGAACACATTTGAGAGAAAGGCTCTTGGCTTGATATAACAACCGATCTAGATGGCCTTAAATAACAATGTTAAGATTACAAAAGCTTTCAACCATTTACTCAAGTGCAAGGATGTGCAACCAAGTATCAACATTGTATAGCCTAAATATAAACATTCCTACTTATACATTTACTATCCATTGTTGAATCCTTCAAGAGCAATAAAGATACATTATAATCATTAGAATTCAATAAAGAACCTATGAATGCAAATGCAGTGGCTTGAGATTTAAACGTTGCTCCTACAACGTTACTCCAAGTGGTATGAGAAATTTAAAATGCCTCTGTCATGTTGTTTTTGACTCCTCAAAATACCCAATTGAAGCGTAAAAACTCGTTTACTTTCAAACCCATTGATGCTTATCCATCAAGACTCGGTTTGAAGAACTAAAACTGAATGTTCTTCCCACACTACGCCCATGCCTATATGTTAGGATTGAGGGAGTGATTGTTCCCTCCTATCCCTCTAGGAATATAGGAGGCTATGGGTAGTGAGGGAAGGTTCTATTCCCTCCACTCATAAATTTGGGTGAGAAATAAATATATAAGAAATAATAATTTATTCTCCCCTATGCTTGGGAGTAAAAATAATATTATAAATAGTCATCATATTAATAATGACATTAATATCAACTAATAAAGTAATAACTTTAAATTGATAAATATTAAGTCCAAGGATCTCCTGATCAAGAGGCAAAAACATAAAATTGGGGCTCAAAAGATGAATACCAAACAATGAGATATTAGCATTGATGTACGACTCCATAATTCTCACAAAATATACGTGGCGAGAAATAGTTGTCAAGCTAAGATTGTGACTCAGATGGAAAGTGATCACAACTCCAATCGACATCAAATCAATGAAAGAGGAGAATATGAAAAATCAAAGGCATATCGACGCAATATGACTACTAAGTGTGTGGTTCTCAAATGGCACAATGATCACTAAATTCACGCGATCTATCACCCTCTCCCTGGTGATGCTTTCCCTCCTCTTCCGAGAGGGGAAAAACATTATTCTTGCATCCACCTCATTATACAACGGTAGTTAGTCCATTACATCATTTAACCATGCTTATATTAATCTAATCACATACAATATTCATTGCATATAAAATAATATAATTCACATGTATTTTTCTATCTAGTGCAATATTATTTTAATCATAATAATTTCACCGTCTACTCTATGTCTGTATGAAATAAAATGTTAAATATCTCTACTTTTAGAATGGGTTGTGAGAACAAGCAGGAGTTTTAACAAGTGACAACACTCCTGGGCATTGATATCATGATCTACCACAATCTCTATCAAGAACTTGTGAAATGTAAATGTGGTAGGTCTATCAGAATCAACACCATTAGAGATATGAGTAAGTATAGCATGGTAGGTTTTGAATGACGTTCAAATTTTGTAGCATATTTTGGAATATAGTTGAGGAGTGCATGCCAAGATAGAACAAGTTGGCAATCCACATTTTCTCACCATATGTAAAGCATGGTGAGGTTGTGAATATTAAATATCATCATTGTATGAGTAGGCATGTATTTGACATGGACATCATAAAAAAATGTCCATAGTTGAAACTAATTGCAAATCCCAAGGAGTTTTTTAGTAGCATGAAAGAAAGCATCCTTTCTTATACAAGCATGTATCTATTGTACATTTGGTATGGCACTCAACACGATTAACTAACTCAACATATTCCACATAAACATTTGTTGTTAAGATTCCATGTGTGTTCAACAAACAAGGGTCATCTAGAATGGAGCAATGAAACATTAAGGTTCTCTACCCAATTTCACATAGGTTCAAAGAATCTACACATATTTGTTTATCTAATCCACAACACCTTTGACAACAATCTAGTTTGTCCAATCAATTGTCTCAATGGTAGGTGCTTGTTCAAGCCAAAGGAAGTTGTGAATGTAGGAAAAACCTCTATTCTTCCATTTATACCTAGCAAAAGAGAGAGAAAAAATAAGAGACAATAAAAATAAGCAACAAAATAGGAAAAACAAGCCAAGGTGCAAAGGAGCTAACCTATACCAATAGCCCTTTGCACCTACAAGATTCTCAAGAACCTCCTCATGAAAAATAATGAAGCATCTATGCATGTACATTATAGTCAAAAGTGGATTGTGAATAATGTTTTAGACCCTCCATCATCAAGCATTGATTGGATTAGGGGGTGGCATCCTAGGCATGACAACATCCAAGTCTAACCACTTTGTATTAGTTACACTTGATGTGAATATCAAACTAGGGCAACCAAGTTGTATGATCATATTAAAAAAATCTCCTCAATACTTTATCCAAAATGGCCAAGCTCCATGTAAAGATGATCTAAACTGCATCAAGTGTTCTTCAAGCTTGTTATTAGGTAGGCCATGCAAGCACTGGTGTATCTCAACAATAGTAGATGGGAGGCTATCATCCCAACTCTTCTTGACATAAACTGAAGCAATGTCCTAGCTTCAATGCCACATCATTAGATTATACACAAAGTAGTGAAAGCATGGGTCCTAGACAAACCTATTATCATAGTATCTCATCAAATGAAGAGCATATTCATGCATTTTTCACCTCTTTGAGGTGTGGTTGTATAAATCTTGCAACAACTATAGGGAAAAGAGTTGGGAATTCCATTGCAAATAAGCCCTCTATGTTGTACTCATTAATTTGTGTCAATGAAGTAGATGGCCAATCAAAACATCAGTGGTATGGCCTAGTCTAAAATGCAAGAAAAAACAAGCCTCCTCCATCTCCCTTCAGCCAGGAGGGAGAATAGACACAAAATAATAATGCGGTTTAGGCTATTGTTGAAGAGTTCTTAGCCCCTCATCACCTATGAAAGAAGACCCAATGGGTGGCCCAATAATATCAATGGAGGAATGGACTATCATGGTCGATACATCAGTGGGGATTGACATTAAAGATGAAAGCGCACATTAATCAAGCTAGACATCCTTGTAGTATTGATTATGAGTAATTTAATATTATAAATCTTCAAGAATATGTGTTTAGCTAACATATAATTCATAGCTATTTTATCCTTGGCTATGCTTTCTTACAACTATGATGTCTAAATGATTAATACACCTTGGCAAGTGTTTAGTGATGCTAGTAATTTCTTATGGAAAGTTAAGTGTATAGCCACTACATTTTAGTTGGCTACATTGTGCATGATACACTTGGAGGATCGGATTAACCCGTACAATTAACATCTCCTCTACTTCTGTGAGAACCTATAGATAATATGGCTGGGTTCTAGGATCCATATTATTCCACTTGAAGAAATAGTTTCCAATTTTCTTTGCAATGCATTGGAACACAAACGTTGGTATCTTGCAATATATGAATCTAGATGCCTGGATAGAATTCCATGCATATTGAGTAGGTAGGCATAATTGTGAAACAAACTATCCTTTCCTAGAAACATTGTTTGGCTGCACCTAACAGTGAAATAAGCAAGGAAATGTCATTCGATGGAACATGCAGGCTATTAGTTCCTTGTGGCAGTAAGGATTGGAGATCATGTGTTGAACCATGAGGAAAAAATCTTGACCCAATCCACATTGAACTAGGCAGAGAATGGATATTGGGAGGAATATTTACTCTAGGGAGGACACCAAGGATTTCATGGTCCATCGACATGCACCTCTTCTGTCACCTGGCTTTGTTGAGATCATCCTTCCATGCTTAATGGTGCAAACATCATATCTCATTCCTACAAGCCTAGATTGATGAACCATTATTGGATGCAACATTGGTTATACTCGGGCATACCATAGTCAATCTTAGCATTAGCTTGAGAACAAGGTAGTAATAAAGTTAGGAATAGGAAATGACATGAAAGAGAAGTCTAGAAGAATAGTGCAACAAACTTCACATGTCACCAAACAATAAGCACGAGCAAAAGACACATTAATATGAAAATAGAAGAAGCTCGCCATAATATTAATTATCCTTTTGAACATAGTTGCATACAAAGTGAGCAAGAGAATACATCCAAATCACCATCATTCAATTAGAATAACAAAGTGCACATGAATAGTATAATTTGTAATATGCAATCATATACAAAGGCACCATAAAAAACCACAAGTGAAATGTGCATGTCTAAATACAAGAAGCCAACTAGAATACACATTAAAAATTTTGCAACCATATATGAGGCCAACCAAAATCCTAGCATTGGAATATTGCCATTTTAGTATAGTATGAGGCATTACAACATCAAAACCTCTAAGACAAAGTGCACAAAATCAAGGTAGCTAGGAATAAGGATCAAAGCTCATTCCATCCAATGGCCCAAGACACACACCAACAAGACAAGTAAAAGAAGGGAAAGGCATAAGATCTATACAAGCACTGATAGCTTTGAGATTTCATCAAGAAGTAGATGACTTTCATCACAAAGGAAATATGCTCAACCTTCATCACAACAACATTGGCCCTCTCTTCATCATTATACATTTCACATTTGACAAATAACCTAAATATGAATTATTGTGACACAACATTACTCAGACCCTATTGATCCACTTCATGTTTAGGTAGTAACAACTGCAAGTCCATGGCAATGAAACCCATCAAATCATTCCTAGATTGATCAAATGTAGTCACCTGCTTCATGCTACTTGTATGGTCTTGCAATTCAAGTTTTAGAATATAGTTGAAGTCATGATTAGTAAGATCTTTGCTACATTTTGGGAAATGCCAAAGGCTATATAATTTTTTTCAACCTTTTTCTTGTATTTTTTCCATTGACAAGAGCAGGACAAGAAAGACCTAACAAAAGTTGTCTAGCTATAGCTTTGTCACAATGGCACGATCAACCACAATATTTGTCCTATCAAAATTTTCAAGTGATCAATCATCTAAGAGGAACACATGACTAGATCATGATTACAAGCATGATCACCTCCTCTTAACAAGTATGTTGAAGCATTCAAGGCACCTTTTGAGACATACTAGGAATTTAATGCCTCGCCCTCTTTTAGAACAGAATTCAAATGGAATCATATAGTGTCGATGGTCTTTCCATTCCATGATGTCACATGACCACATATAACCATGAGTATGAGAGGATGTCCTTGTGAGCACAATTCATGTAGTTGACTGCCCTCTACATCAACATGTGTGTTCCAAAAATTCATGTCTATGCTAAACCTTTGCATGTCAACAAGACACCCAACATGTTTAGCTATCTCTATGCCATCATTATTATGCATTGTTGATATAGTAGAGATGGTCTCTACAATACTAATAACATCAACCAAGGAATTTTTTTCCAACTACCTAGATGTCCTAGATTTGTGTGAAGTGGAAATTATTGGTAAGTATGTTGGAGGTGTCACAATCATAGAGAATAATTATTGAAGAAGTTTGCAAGAAGATCTCCCATGGATTTGAGTAGCGATTATAAGTAGGGTTTGATGCATTGACATGACCATTAGATAGCTAACATAAACCACGCCAACCTTGACAATATCATAAAAATGACTGGTTGTACATCATTGAAGCATGTCAAATGTATCTCACTTTTGAGAGAGTCGACAAGGTCAAAGCCAAAAACCATTCCATTGCCTCTTTTATTTTTGAAGTTATGCAACACACCCTTAGCCAAAAAGAAGATGAACATAAACATCTAGAAACCATTGTTCATGTAAGGTTAAAATAGTATAAGAACATGTAGGGGGAGATGCAACCACTTCCGTACATCATTTTGTGGAACGTCTAATAAGCATAGCCTGTCAGCTGTACAATAGACTCCTCCACAAGGCCACCTCCTACAACAAGATCATTATATTTAAAGGGAAGAAAATCATCTGAGATTTAAAGACATAAATTCAAGAGTTACTAGGCTTAGATAGAATAGAAATCAATGAGATTACTTGTAAGGTACGACACATGTTAGAGGAGCCAACAAGTAATCCAGTAATAGCACCATTAGTCAAGGTGGTGTACATGATGAAAGAGAATAGAAGAGGAAGACAAGCCTACAGATAATTCAAAATAAATATCCAATGAGAAGAGAATAAAGCATGATAAAGGAGAAGGTATCCAATGCAAAAGAGGAAGCAAGAAACCCACAATAATGACAATCTTTAATTTGACAATGGATACTATATAGAGAATTTTGGGAGCAAACAAGTATGTCAAATGAGATGTACATGCAAGCATTAAATTGAGAAAGACACCCCAATGAAAGACATTGCAAGAAAAGGAAAAGCAAAAAGATAATTGACATGTAACATCAACACAACACAAGAGCATTCTATTTACAAGCATGATGTGCAACCATTATATACAACTATCAAAACATATCAATTGTTTATTTATAAGCATTTTATGTACAACATGGTCATAGAACCAACAAGTAGTATCAATGATTGGCGTATTCGTAATTGACACAAGTTCTTGACAATCAAAGGTTTCCAGGACGTATGTCAAAAAAGATATTTGATACTACATTTTAGCCAAGTAGTGTGCAAATGCATGCAATGGCTACACTGATCAACTCCCTCCATAGAATTGATCCTAGAAGAGCTCTATAAACCAAAAGTACAACCAGTCAATTTTATCATATGTTGTTTTGAGGTTAGCCAAAGCATCTTAGAATGCTTGCATCTTGCCCTCCAACAATTGTTGAGGAAGAGACACATTCCTAGCACAATCGACAATCCCACAACAAGGCTGCAACAATGTCAAGGAAAATCCATGGAGTCCCATCGTCATAGTTGCATCAGGTGTAGCATTAACCACTGACCCACCAAGAAGTGGGCTCGTCACACTCACATTTGAACTACTACTCAAGACTTCAACAACCTCAAAAGGGTGTTGAGGGGCTGCCATTTCCTAACCCACATATCTAGAAACTAAATTTCAAAACAAGCAAGAACACTTTAGACTCATTTCATGTACAATATAATTTTAATCAACTATTCTTGAGGGTGAACAAGGAAGAATCATCTAGCAAATTCTAATCACCAATACAACATAAGCACCGCTAAAAAATTAATAGATGCAACGACACTAAATACAACATAAGAATCATTAAAATAATTAATAGATGCAATTATTAGTTTTGACAATCAAACTATTGACATAAAAAAGTTGAGGTATAGAAGGAAAGGAAACAAGCCAAGAAATAAGGTCTAGTTTGGCAATATGCCTACAAAAATCAATAAATCTAACAATAAAACCAAATAGATAACATGTCTTTATCTCCAGTCAAGAATGTGACAAACTATTAACCACTCAATATTAACCAATGAATGAAGAATTCAAACATTGAATCCATCTGAGCACCATAACCTCATCAAAAAAGCCTAACAATTTCAATGTTTTGCTAGCTCCTACACAATTTTGAAGGACTAATTTCATAATATCATAGTTGAACATTGAAACAGGATACTAAGGAAAAAATCCACTTTAGAGTGTCAAAAAGAATATAGGCATACGATAATGAAAATGGAACTGATACAAAACTGTAGCATTATATTGAAAACAAACTCATGAAGAACCAACGACCAAAACTAAAATTTAGTCATTGAAAAAAGAAGCCAACTATTTACCACTTATTAGTAAGGATAAGGTGTAAAATTTTTAATTATGTGACCATTAAGAGGTGCAATGGCCAATTAGAGTAATGCTTGAATATATACTTATAAAAGAAGAACCAAAACATGTAATTTATTACACATGCATCCTTAAACTTGACTTCAAAAAAAGAAATTCCAAACCAAGACCAAAAGCCTAGAAAAGTAAATATCATCTTAAATAAACTAAGACAACAAAAAACTAAATTATATCCCTTGGTCCCCACAATTCCTAGTATATTTTATACCATCAAATACAACGACTAAACATTAGCAATGGTACAATAACATTGGGATACATCAAATTTATGTTAGGCAATTTGTGTATGGATACAAAGAGTATGCTAGCAAGGTGTGCATACACACTCATGGGCTAGAGGAGTTTCAAATTTAGAACTGTGGTAGAAGCTTGTGCTATCTAGTGTGTTGGCAAAACTCAGTTGGCCAACTATACTCAGTTGTTATACGTAGTTTAACTTTCCACCTTTGTTTTAATAGCCTATCATGACATGTTGGCACAGAGTATGTTAGAAATGAACATATTTGAATACCAGCATATAGCTAAACATAGGAATATGTCAAAAAGGAATATTTTTGAACGTCAACACACAATTAAACATAGGAATATGTTAAAAAGAATATATTTGAACACCACCACACTACAAAACACGAGAGTAGATAGAAATCTAGAAATCACACATGCTAATCAACAATTTATCTTTAAATTATCTAAAATCTAGGATCTAACTTGTAAATTTTATGTAACAACCTGTCTTAAGTTGTATTACTTTAGATGCATTGTATGGCATCCTTGTGTACCATCATGGCTAACTTCATCTACTCAATATATGGAGAATGTACATGTCTCAAGAGTTTCACATATTATAAAGAAAGAAAATCAATCCCACTACTCACTAATTCAACGTGCTTCACTTGTGACTGGATACACGGAGGAGGAGTCTATTTGGACCATTAGTCACATGAATGCTCAGTTTCTGTAGTAGTTGCATTACACCCATAACCCAAAACAAAGTTGTGTTGCTATTAGAAATTTCAGCCAAAAACTTTCCCATCTAAGGATACACAATAGAATGAATCAAAAACTTATGACAAAAAGGCAAATGAGTGCTCAAGCCTACCCATCAATCCACAAAAATGCTTAAAGGTTCTTGGAAGATGAACATAGGGATTTACTTTAATGAGGATATTCTTCTATGTTTGCACATAAATAGCACTAAGCCTTCCGGCCTTATTGAGAGGACTATCCAAAATTGCCAAAAGAGCCTACGAGCATTTAGATGTTGATCAAGGAATGAAATCTCAAATAGAATAATCAAGAATACAAATCTAAACCTATGTTCCCATTTGAATTTGAATGACATGTTAAATAACCTAATGAACTATATCAGGTTGATATGCTACTTGAACAGAAGGAAACAACATAGTTATTTCAAATTATCACTAAAGTAATACGTAGAGATGTTACGATTGACATATCAGTTGTAGCAACAAGAGCAACATGCTAAGGGAAATGAAGCATGAAGCTCAAATGCATGGACACTTAAGAGATCCCACCTCCTTTCCACAATCTAGGCACCCAGAAGTAACCAAACGCCACCAAAACAAGTGAGCACAAACAACATAAGCTAGACCGTAGTAGGAAGCCAATTCAAAAAAATTGAATAGCAACAATCTCCAACTGGTAAGCTTTAGAGGGACAAAGAGTGAACATTTCAATGAAGCATTAGGGGAGAAGGTCCAATAGTGGCGTGGTACCAATAGTTGTCATAGGACTAGTACATTGAAAGCTTAATATCTTAAAAAGTATGGTACTAGTAGTTGTAAGAAAGGACTTAATAGTTGAATAAAATATGCCCATTAGATTGAAAAAGCAACAAAGCATGTGATGTCACATTGACACACTAAAAAACATGACTTAATGCACAACTATTGGTCTAACTTTTGTGGGGGTCTATTATGACACCTCAACAAAAAGTATGTTGATGACACCTTTTTTCTGGGTCTATGCAGGTGAAACGAAATATATTTGAATTGTCCACATCCTTGGCTACTCAGAGATATGATTTTTTAATGTCAATGTTACACATACATTGCTATGTCAACCCATAAAGCTAGGGTGTACCACTATTGGGCCCTCTCCCCTAATGCTGGAAGGAAAGTGTGCAAGTAAGTGTGCACAATGATCATCTCCATTGCCAAGTGATGGTCAGCTAAGATCTATTCACTTGTCAACCTATCCAATTCTCACCTACCAATCTCCACCTACTCCTCAGATGATTTGGATATTTCAAATACTTTATCTAGGTGTGACGTGTCGAGATGACTTCAATGGTCGACTTGTACCTGCAGGAGGATGGAGACCATCAATCATGTCCAACATACAAGAGGTTGTCCCGCTCCGCAAATGAACACCTATCGGCATAATAATAATAATCAACTCTAATAACTTTAAAATTATAACTAATAATATTATACTACTAAAAATAATATCTTTAAATCTACAATATCTTTTCAACTTTTAGAACTCACCCAAACTATTGGATTCTTTCCCTACTCCTTGCACGTTTGGTTATTTGGGGTCATTCGCTTATGCTATGCAATACTGACGTCGATCACATCGGATTCCCCCCATATAACACGTATTGATGGAGTCACAATCACTCTCTCACGCATGGATGTACTTTGGCCTCTCGTCTGGCGGCACTGTAAAACATGTCCTGCTAGGTAATGCCAGCCTCCTGTCATGTGCAAGAGCATGGCCGCATCCAATGTCTCTTTCATGTTGCGTGGATGACACTATTAAGAACTTCCATTGACGGCCATGGGAGGCCTTGAAATTTGTTCAGTATTTTTAGATGGGAGGCCTTGTAATGTAATAATGTATCTCTATATATATATATGCTTCGAGTACAAATGAGAATTTCGTAGATGATGTTAACAAATTTTCAATAGGAAAAGATTGACTCGACTTCGTGTACGTGTTAAAAGTAAGAATATAGCAATTTTCAATAGTAAAAGATGTTCCAACTTCCTATACTATATAGAGCATTTTGAGAGCAAGCATGTCAAATGTGATGTATGTGCAAGCATTGAATTGAGCAAGCCACTCTAATGATGGACATTGCAAGAAAAGGAAAAGCACAAAGATAATTGACATGTAAAACTGACACAGTGCAAACCATTCTATTTACAAGCATGATGTGCAACCATTATATATAAATGTCAAAACATATCAATAGTTTATTTATAAGCATTTTATGTACAAATGGTCATAGAACCAACAAGTAATGTCAACGATTAGACTATTTACAATGGAAGCAAGTTTTTGACAATCAAAGGTTGCTAGGACGTATGTCAAAAAAGCTAATTGATACTGCATGTTAGCCAAGTAGCGTGCAAGTGCATGCAATGTCTCTGTTGATTCACTCCCTCCATAGACTTGATCATAGAATAGCTTTGTAAACCAAAAGCACAACCAATCAAATTTATCATGCATTGTTCTGAAGTCGACCAGAGCATATTGTAATGCTTGCATCTCACCCTCATCTGATAATTGTGCAAGAAGAGACACATTCCTAGTATGGTCAACAATCCCACAACACGCTTAGGACAATGCTAGGGAAAACTCATGGAGTCCATCATTATAGTTTCATCAGGGGTAGCATTAACCATCAACCCACCAAGAAGTGGGCTCATCACACTCATGTTTGAACTACTACTTGAGACTTCAACAACCTCAAAAGGATGTTGAGGAGCCACCATTTCCTAAGCCTCATATCTAGAAACTAAATTTCAAAATGAGCAAGAACAAGTTTTAGACTCATTTCACATACAATGTAATCTTAATCAACTATTCTAGAGGGTAGACAAGGAATAATCATTTAGCAAATTCTAATCATTAATACACCATAAGCATTGCTAAAAAACTAATAGATGCAACAACACTAAATACAACACAAGAATTGTTAAAATAATTAATAGATGCATTTCTTAGTTTTGATGATCAGACTGAAAAAAATGAGGTATAGAAGCAAAGCAAACAAGTCAAGCAATAAGGTCTAGTTTGGCAATATGCCTACAAAAATCAATAAATCCAATAATAAAACCAAATAGATAACATGTCTTTATCTCCAGTCAAAGAATATGTCAAACTATTAACTACTCAATATTAACCAATGCATGAAGTATTCGACTGGATTAAATCCATGTGAGCACCATGACCTCACCAAAACAAGCCAAACAAAATCAACTTTTTTCTAGCTCCTACGCAATTTTGAAGGACTAATTTCATAATATCATAGTTGAATGCTAAAGCAGGATACTAAGCAAAAAATCCACTTCAAAGCATAAAAATGATCATAAGCATAAGATAATGAAAATGGAACCCATAAAAAACTATAGCATTATATTAAAAACAAACTCATGAAGAAACAATGGCCAAAACTAAAACAACCAAAAAAGAAGCCAACTATTTACCACTTACTAGTAAGCATGAGGTGTAAAATTTCTAATTGTGTGACCATTAAGAGGTGCAATGGCCAATTAGAGTCATGCTTGAATATATACTTAATGTAGTGTAAGAAAATTGATTCAACCAAGAAAAGTCTTGTTTTCTAAGATAAATATTCTCTTATGGCACTACACTGGGAAAAGCTAGCTCTTTTTGAAGAAATTAACTTCTTGTTATTCTAATCAAAAAGAACAAAATAAACTAGCAAATCCTAATGTGTTTTAATCTTATGGCACTACACTGGGAAAAGCTAGCTCTTTTTGAAGAAATTAACTTGTTATTCTAATCAAAAAGAACAAATTAAACTAGCAAATCCTAATGTGTTTTAATCTTGCAGGACATTATTCTTTACCAAGCTAAAACACAAACGATAACTGAAAAGATGCTAATTTACAAATTTTGGAAAGTAAATTTGACAAAGACAAACACATAACTATAAATAATAGGCAAAACTGAACCTAATGCTTGAAGTTTGAAGGTCTCTATTGAGGACACCTATGTTATGCACGAACATCTATGCAATGCACTATCATCTATACAGTTGCTACAAAAAACTCTAGTAAAGTGTGATTCTTCATGAAATATATGCCTAGTCTGCATAGTAGAGAGACAAGAATAAGAAAGTAGCACTCTAGGTGATAATAGAAGCGGAAAGGAAACAACTTAATCTAAATATCTTAAGAAAAAAGATGAAAATGACAAGAAAAAGAAAACACTTGTAAACCTCTGTGTGGCTAAGTATTTCCCAACAAAATGTGTAGTTGAAACAAAGGAGAAAAAGGTTGGGGCTGCAAAGGAGCTTTCCACAAATGGTCAAGCCCCTATTTTAGTCTTTCAACCTCCACGCGTAGCCAAGAAAATGATAAAGTGTGTGCTCCTAGCCTAAATATGTCTAGAACTAAAAGTTGTGACAAGAATTCTATGAATGCTACTCTTAAGTCTATAAAGCACAACAAATTAGTGTGTATATGTGTAACGACAAGAGGATATGAGAACCTGAGAATGCCAAGAACACTACAAAATATTATATAACAATAACAAAAAAAAAGAAGACAAGAACACTATCACCTCCAACAAGAAGAGATGAAGACCACAAAACTAAGAGCCAAGGTGCCCTCAATAAACAAAGATGCTAAGTAAACCCACATCTAAATGTTGTGTGTCCAATGCCTTAAACAAAGTGCTAGAAAGTGTTGTAGATTCACATAAAAAACAAGAGATTGCTATAGATTGTAAAAAAACTATTGTAGATTGTTTAAGAGCTCAAGAGATTGCATTATATTTTAGAAAATATTCAAAAATAGGTTAAAAAATGAGGAATGAGAGGGAAATAGGAGGTCCAAGGTCTCAAGGAGCAATTCAAACTTGTGTAAGAGGTGTTACAAAATACGTAAACAAGGAGCAAGGTGGTGAAACACCTTAGAAATGGTCATTATATGATAGGAAGTCGATGGATGCTAGTGTGTCACATAGACATCCACACATCATGTTGGCGTCTAAGTAGCTACAACTCTTGGAAGGTCCAATCACAAAGGAACAATAAGAATGACATGGCATGAAAATAAAATTGCACAAAGAGGATACTAAAAAGTATTTAACACAAGTTTAACCTTGGCACCAAGGGTGGAGAAAGTCTAAGGCAAGGGATAAATAAGCCTAAGAACATGCTAGGGGAGATGGACACTAAAGTGAGTCCAAAACATAGCATGAAATTGCAAGGGTATACAATTTTCTATGTTAAATTTTGCCTCCACTTTAATAGTGAACTTATGACACTGAGTGATATGCTATGCTAAAGTACAAAAATAAAATGCTAAAAGTAGATATCATGAGAAGGATACCCAAAAGGATACTATAGATGATGCAGAAAGTTTTTCAAGCAAAGGAATCATGCCCCTAGGCTAAGAACCTACAAAAAAAACATTAGACAACAAAAACCTACAAAAAAAGCAATGTTGGAATAACATATAAACCTACAAGACAAGAGATAGATTAGATAAAATATAATCTACAAAACAAGGATGTTAGCAAATCATATAATCTAATACATACAAGACATGATATATAAGATGTTATGGAGTAAAAAGTGTCCACATGTCTTTTTACCTCCTCGTTTAGCTCCTCGGTCCCCGTGATTACATTATACATTCTAAATATTCATCCTGATGCAAAATTCCCTGAAACCAATGTAAATTGGGAACAAGGGGCCTATATTCTATCTTACCCCAGACCAAAAAGGTGCCTTGGGACTTGGGCACCGGCGCCCAAGTCCTCCCTGATTGGTTAGGGCAAATTTAAATGCATGTTGGCATAAGACCTTTAAAAAGGTTTCTCCTCGTGGGCTCTTTTGGTTAATTTCACGAATGTTAGTGGGAAAGTTGTATCATGTCATCTCATATTACCCGGATTTACATTCCCAAGATACTATCAAGTGAATAATCATGATCATCATAAACATGTATGTTTAACATTTACAATATTCATTTGCATAATGATTACATAAAAAGCATATCTTTTTTTTTCAATCTTTTCAAACTAAAAATTTATAACATATTCAAAGATAGCATGTTAGTGAATCCCTTCACTTTACAATCACAATGTTTTTCTCATGGCAATAAAGATAAATTTACATAAAGTTTGATTGTCAAGTCATATAAATTGAATATACTACATATGGAGTTTTGATATTTGTCTTCATAAGTCTTGTCTTGTCATCTACTTGGGAAGGAGATGATCACCCGAGTGCTTTTCCTCCAACCATAGACTAGCAGTCTCCCACACATCTTCCTTCGTAGAAGTGGCCCTACCCTTCATAAAGGGAATAGATATAAAGAACCAATAGGTTTGCCATCTAAGTTTCTAGTGTTGTGTCCTTCATATCCCATCATGGTCACACAACTATAGATCCCCTCTAACTATGTATGACACTACTAGATGGATATGTCATCTGGATCATAGTGAACCAACTAATGCATGCAGAGACGGATGTATTACTTTGGCCAAAGATTTAATATACATAGACTTTTCATAATGAACATAGTCGATTGTTCACACACTTCTAACTCGACTTAGAAGCTATCTCATCCTACAATGATTATAGTTTGACCTATTCCTGTCATGGGATAAATTAATTATACTTCCCATTTAGTCCATTTGACTTGGACTTCTAACACTGATCCCGAGAGTGCAATCCAAAAATTTTCTTGTTGCATCTACAACATAAAACCTTTGACTCCACATCACTCTATTGCTTTTTTCAATAATTTAAATGTTCTTGGTTTTCAATCTCAAAACAAATCTTGGTCTTTGTCTTCATGAGATTAGTTATGACGTTTATCCCATTCCAAGGATTTTCATCAAATCCATATTGATTATTGTTATCATTGGGAATTGTACCCATATGCAAGGCTATTAAAGCTCTGCAATTCTGTGTAACATGGGACTAATTTCAGGTTGTGGGTGCCCTATAATGAAATTAGACCTCCAGATTGTGGGCTAGTTCCCTTCAAATGTTCTATTGGAAAGTAATTTTTTGTTTTGGAAAAGGGAAGAAACAAACTATATGAAATGTAAATTGTAAAATTTGGTGATGCACCTAATTTGGATATAAAAATATGCAATATGGTCCACAATATTACTCAAAAATCTGACTTTCACACAATCCAATCTTGGCATAAATATCACAAAAGTGATTCTAAGGGAGGCTTGAAAACAGGCTTTCTATGAAGGAAATATTTTTTTCACAACACAAAAAGATTATTTCTGGTTAACACAACCTAATACCTGTGATGATTATATGCTTAATGATACAAGAAAGAAAGTGAGACAATAATTTTAAAGGTTTAATGGTTAAACACAACAAAATTTCATCAAATCACTTCAAATAATTAGCACTAAATGGAAAGGTAACTAATTGATCTCAAAGGAACAAAGGAAATACTGCAAAGAAGACAAAAATAGAACCTATAACCTGTCGATCGCTCAATAAAAACTGTAAAAAATGAGCTACAAAAATTCTCTAATATGTCTGAATCAGAATGAGAATCAAGAACTAACTTTATAATGAATGAAGTTTTATAATATATAGAAAAGATACGTCCAACAAATTGACCTAAAGACAACTGGAATTTGAACCTTAGTTATCTCAAAATAGCACATGCATAAAATGATAACTGATTCCCGTGCAAACCCTGAAATCATGCAAAAAACACCTACAAACTGATGGAAAAATAGATATAAGGTGTCAAAACTATCTCTAATCCATGCACCAATGAAATGAAGTGCTCGACTCACGGTGAATTGCTCATATAACTCCTCAATCTGCTCCTCAAAATTGCTTCTAACTAAAAGATCAAACTAATGAATCAGTCCCTCTTGTCACTCCATGCACAAGTCAATAATAACTTGTATCCTCATCGATCCATGCAATGCAATGGCTAGTAAATAATATTCAATAAATGAATATTCCATCAAGTCCTCTTGTGTACTATATATGACTTATATTTTAAAATAATTTATTTAAGCTATTATTAGTAACAATCAATGTAATTGTCTTAATAATATTTTAAATAAATTATAATAATTACTATTCATAACATAAGTCAAAACCTTCTGTCTCCCTTTAACTTCACATCTTCGTCATGCATTAAGGAAAAATTATCCTTATTACTCCACTTACAATACATTCACCATGCAAAAATAACAACAGTCTAAGAAGACCCCCTACCATCTTGCCAAATGCCTTCTCATGCAAATCATATCCTCTCTTATGCAAAACAATGAATTCTAAATATAGGCCTCTGCCACCTTGTATGCATCTTGTCTTTACATGACTCACACCTTTGACTTCTTTTGATGATTCCTTCTAAAGGCATAAGGAATATTCTTATTTGGCCATACAATGTCGACCATGTGATTACATGATTTATTTGACCTACCTCATAGTCGATCTCTAAGGAAAGGGGTTTTGCATTGAATATCACGAGGTATTAAGGCATAAGCCTTATCCTTATTACTACCGACCACCTTTGTTACACAAGACACCACTCCTGTCGGCCACTCCTTGTAATGATAACTAGGGATTACATCAAGTGACATGTTGACCTCGGTCGACAAATAGATTTAGTAATAATGTTTGGCATTTTATGAGTCAAAAATGAAAGATGAGAAAGAAGGTTCGAACAAAACAAGGAATAACCCTAAACTTTGTTATTCATTTTTTACTCTTTCATTTTTCTGGCCGCCACTCTGCAACTCCATTTCACTTTAGGGTTTGATCTCCTTCTGCTTGTCCTTGGGTTCCTGTGGCCGAACTCCATGATGTCTTTGCACTTCTCTGAGTGAGAAGAACTGGTGACGACTAGTGAGTGTTGTATCTTTGGTTTCATGCTAGTATTTCTTTCATTTTCCTGTAGCTTCTTGGCTCTATGGCCGCAGCCATGTATTTACTTCCCTCTGCAAGTTCTTTGACACTATGCTTTGTTTCCTTTTGTGTGTTTATCTTGAAACTCCTTGCAAATGTGAGAAAAATATGATAAGAAAATCCTCCAAAAAGAGGCTGCGGCTATGCTATCCTTCCTTCTCTAAAATTAAAAGGGTAAGCTCTCATTCATCTTTCCTGTAGGTTCCTTTTATCACTGTATATGCAAAAGATAATGAGGGTTTCAAGTTTTTCTATCTGGGTATCACCTTATACTTCTTTATATGACATGGCCGCGGCCATATTTACAATATGTAGCCTATTTCTCGACTCCCTAATATGAAACTTTTGAGGGTTATGTATCATGAGGGTTTTTATTGAAACATGCACAGGAATATTTCTCTATTCCACAGCCATAATGAATGTTGCCTTTCTTGTATTCTTCTTGACAATATCTCAAACACTTCTTTACTGTGAAAAATAAGAGGCCGTTCAAGGCCACTATATAGGAATGCAAGAAAAGTGTACATTTTCTGTAGCTTTGACAAGGGTTTCATTCATTTATGATGTTTTCACTTCGTGATGAAAGACTATAGGAACCTTCATTTTTTATATCTGGGTATGGAAAGATGTTACCCTTCACTACACGAATGAGATATCTATATTTCACTGTATGATAGAAATCTTTAGGTTCCCTTTTGTGATGGTAAACTGTATACCCTTTTGTATGCACTGAAACTTTGAATACTCCACTTTGTAAACACTGTATTTCTTGGTATATTACCTGTGACTGCTCTTTGATTTTGCCAAACTATAATTCTTGCCAAAAGTATGGCTGTAAGGAAAAGAAAAAGGTATTGACCTGGCTAGGGTTCTATTGATTATATCTCCTTTTGCATTTGTAGAATGTCAATATTCTTGGTATGTTATCCTTCTCCTTATAAAAGTTAACACAATGAGCATTCCCTTTTGTTGGCTGCCATCCTATAAGTGTTGTGTGTATGATAGAAATCTTTCCTCCCAGCTCCATGAGAAATGTTGCATATAGATAGAAGTAACTGCTCTCTGGATACTTGATTGTATCATCATGACATGTTTATATGGAGCTGCTTCAGTCCTTCTTCATTACAAAGTATGAATGTTTGATCTTCTAGATTTGTACAATGTGGCATCAAGTCAGAATATCCTGTAGCATATGAATTTCATTTGTCAACTGCTTTCTGAATGCTGAGGCAACCTCGTCTGTATATGAATCATTCTTATATGATTGTCTGTCTGTATATGCTTCTTTGACACATGACATTATAATTGCATTTGTCTACACTGTATTTATTTAGCAATCAGTCATTCATGCCTTTTTGATTGCATCTTGCATAGTCATCATGAAAAATACTTCTAGATTTCAAAGCATTATTATGTTTGGATATCATCCACCTCAATGGTGAAAACACTTCATGAGCAGCTTTACATTTTATTCACAACAAAGAGTGATAAATATTTGTCCTATTTTCATTGGCCTAGACTAGGCTGACGATTCTCAATACAACTCATGTTTCTTTGATAGATCTTTGAGGTAATGGTGCGGGTAATGATTAAGATGACAATACAGATGACATCCTACCTTGCTGAGGGGTTTCTCAAATATTGACAAACCAAAGTGATTGTTTCTCTTTACTGCCTTGGAAAATGAGTTTAAGGCTCACACAAAACCATAAGATCACTTGCGATATAGATAGATATCAGCAAGGCATGAATAGACCCTGTAGACAGTACAAAATCTGTAGGCTTCTGTTTTGGCAAAACTCTACTCAAACCATTATGCATCAACCATAACAAAGGTCTAGGGTTTATGCTTATAGTGTTTAATGATTCTAATTGAGCATACCTCTTTTTTCTTCATTACCGTATGGCACAAAGACCTAGGGTTGTTCATGGCTTTGTGGGGTCTACATAAGACTTTCATGATGATGACTGTTTTATAGAAGCTGGCAGAGGCAATTTTAGACTTAAGTCTTTGGCAGAGGGCAAGAACTATTGAATGGATGCTTGTTCTATTGTCTTAGATGCATATTTCTCATGACTCCTAGGGTGATGGGTATCTTTCATAGTCTCATTGGACATTTTGATTGATGACACTTACCAGGGATGGTTGCTTTGTTCGTTTCTGTCTAAAACCTTGCAAATTGTGAGTCAACTCAACTTTGTCCACTGTTTGCTGCCGCTCCTTAATAAATATGTCTCACATAATACATCTTTAAACAACATACATGAAACTATTAAAGTATCTATACCTCTGTTAGATTGGTCTTTGCAAAATCTTTTGTTGGTTTGTTATCAGCCTGCTAGTGTCCTATGTGGATTGACTATCCTTGTAGCACATGATTTTCATACATGATTGTCTGCAAGTACCTGTTTCTATCTTATGCATTGTATCTTTATATGAATTAGTTTATTGATGAAGGTAAGAGAAAGAAGAATATGAGGTACCAACTGTACCTATTTTGTTGTTCCATCACCTTGGCAACTGTACCTCTTGGCATGTTTGTTCAGTATGTATAATGGTGCACACCTCTTGATATAACTGCAAATGGGAGCAGTGGTAAAATGCATACAATAACTACTACTATGAATTAATGTTCACTATCTCAGGGATGACTGACTACATCTGTTACATGATGTATTGTTGCTCCTGATCATGCCAATGTTGTAGTAAAGTTTGTTGCACTTTTGCATTGAGAGATATAGATTGTACAATATATAGAAGACATGGCATCCTCATGATGAAATCATATTGTTTTTTAATGTAGTACCTAGACACTGCATCTTCTTGTATTTCTATCCTTATGATGTTCCATGCCTACCCTTGCTTACAAACACAAGGCACATAGTGTTGCTCTTTTGATTATGCATTTTCCATATTGGTGTTCTAGACAGTGTAACTTACATTTCGGTTCCAACTCCTTGCATTATTGCATACTTGTATGATTCATATATGAAATAACAAAAAGATGTTTCATTCATATCAAAAGATGGGAAGTACCTTTTACTTCTATACTTTGTACCTTCTATCCTTCATTGCATGGTACTTGACTCACATAAGATTGTCTTGGTCTGCTTCATGTGTTCAAAAGTAATATCACACTTCATTTATGACAAGTGATGGAAGAGTACCTGTATTGGAAGTTTTGACTGTAATCCTTGATATAATTGCACTTCACCTCTTATACTTGATCATTGATGAAATATGATTTGGCATAACGAGAACATGATGTAACATTGCAATTTGTTTGCTCAGTTGAATATTTTGTGTACAATGGAATCATTTTGAGCATGCTAGGCTCAATCCTTGTGGGAGCCACATTTCGTCCACATGCTTTGTCTTTGAATCAGCAATATTTACTTTTCCTATACCTGCACAGTGAACAAACAAGTTATCATAAAAGATATACCCGATGGTATTGATTGATCCTCCTTGATATTTTGGCTTGTAGAAAATGTCTGATCTGATCTCTCATATGAAATGTCTGATGTGATAAGTTGATATATCTGACTGGTAAAAGCATATGATAACCTTAAACATCCGGACCGCTAACAGGGTTGTCCCCAATTTTTTTGTAGATTCAACTAATGATGGGTGCTGAAGATGTAAACTGAAGTCCGACATCAACAAAACAACCTTCTTGTTTAGGCAATGATGGATGTTTCATTTTATCATGTGTTTATTTCATTTCTTTTATCAAACAGATCTATAGCTTGCATGTCTATAATTGCTCAGTCTAGTCACTCCCATGGCTTGTGTGGGACATATTTGAACACTTCTTTTAAACATGATCAATTAATTTCTCTTATGCATATGATGTATGTGTATTTCATTTTTAATCAATGCATAGGATAAAGTAACATATACTTGAATGTATGTTCAAAACATGACATGAAATAACAGTTCAATATAAATATCTTTCTTTTTTATTTGAAAACTGATTAACTGAATTTAACCAATTTAACTTATAACTCCTAAAAGATAACACACTATTAAAACAACTGTATTTCTTGAATGATTGATACCTTGGCAACCTAATTTTCTTGGCATGATGATTCATCAGTCTTGATTAGACTGATGGGTTATCCTATCAACTGAAGTCCATTTCTACTCTATCAAGATATCAACTATTCAATAAATGCTTAACTTCAAAGTTTTCTTTTATTCCTTCTAAACAACTACACTTAGGTCAAACTAATTTTAACTGTGAAAACAAAATTAGTAACATTTCTGGCAACCTCTCAGGGGTGTTTGCCTGCTAAACAACTTAGAACCAGTAACCTAGCCTTTCCATTAGGCATAGAGTCTTTTTTGCCCTAAACCTTGAAAAATTTCTACTAATCAAAACTAACTGAGACACAATAGCAACAAACTGAAACTAAAACTAAACTGACTTGCCTAAAACAAAGCTAGTAACATGTGCAAAAACACTTCTTGGAAATGAAATACTGAACTGAAATTCTACGTACCCTACACTAACCTGCCAAAGGTGCTGGTCAAACAAATCCATTAATTGTTTGGTTGAAATAACTTCCCTTCCTCAATAGGGAACACTGATTCACATGCTTATGAGCAGCTGAAATTTGGTAAAGTACAAGAAAGTACTGAATAAATTGCTGCAATGCTTCATAAAAAATGTAGATAATTTCACTCACTGGCTGAATCTGATCATGCAAACCTTTGTCATGGGGTAAAAAGATGATCTAATTTTGTTGTTCTGAGCCCAAAAACTACTTGGTTGGTACAATGGCAATCTATACTTGCTTCTTTAGCTCTCTGACAACCATGTCTCTGATTGGGCATCCTCTCGTAATGATGTATTCTTGGCTGATGATTCTGATGTCTAGATTTGGATCTGCTGTCATATGATCATTTGTACCACTTGTACTTTCAATCTGATTCAAAAAGGCTATTTCATATGACTAAAAAGGATGAATACTTGTCTCCTTGATTTGATCTTGTTGATCATATACTGTTGATTCACATGATATTACATTATCATTTATGTTAGAACAAAAATCCTCAATAATACCTGAAAAACAAGGTTTCATATGACTAAAAATCATGTACTGGAATTGTATATTCATCATTTCTTGACCTAAGCTCTTGATCGTTACAAGAATCTAGCAAATTGGCAAGCTCCCTATAGGCTGAACAGTCGAGATCTTGACAATCAGAAACAAAAATATCTTGAAAATATTGAATTACTTTAATTGGGCTACTTAGCTATTCTAAAAACAAATCAGATGCCTTATTCTGATAGAGAATACTATTTGATTTAGTTTTAGATTCTAGTTGGTTAATCTCATGCACATATAAAACAAGATCGTTGGCATCCTCTATGTGATTGTCTTTTTGCTCTTCTAGCTAATCTAAGACATCAGTTTCTTTAAAAATCAGCAGTACCTCATGTTCTGCAATATCAACTAGCTATCCTAAACTAGTTGGTAGCATGATGTCTTCATCTTGATTAACAAAAGAAGGTAGTTGATCAAACAGAGAAACTACATCTTCTTCTTTGTCTAGTTTATTCTCACTTACGACTTGGGCAATCTGTTTTTGCAATTGAAGATTCTGACCTTCCAATCTTTGTACCCTTCTTTCATTTATCTTGTAAACAGTATTAGAGAACTTCTTGAATGAATCAAAATCTAAAGGATTGAGAATCAAATCTGAAACATTATCGTCCTAGTTTGATTTATGCCTATTTTCATCTGGGAATACAGAAAAAACAACAGTAACATCTTGCACCATATCTAATTTTTTTTATTGAAACCTGGAATCTTGATTAGTTAGAGTTTTATTGATACTTCTTCCCTTTACTGATCTTGGATTGGTATGGAAGAGGTAGCTTTGATAAGATTTGGTACTTTATAATTAGGACATTTAGTCCAAGAAGACTGCCATGGTTGCTTATAAGCCTAATGATTTGATTCAGGTACTTGATACAATAGATACTGAGGACTAATAGACTAACCTTGAATGTAAATAGGTTCCTGATTACAATCAGAATTCCTAAAACTTGAAACTTGATATCTACTAACCTCATTTTGAGAATGCTGATCCAGAATGAATGCAGCTGTTCTGATGTTCTGCCTTTGTATTTGTGCAAGCAAATACTTCATCTATGCCTCTTTTGCTATAATCTATCTTGCAAGATCTTCTTAGAATTGTATCTTTTGCCCCTCTAATTCCTGCTCATGGAGATAGGCCTAATAATTTAGCTCCTCCTGCTACTGCTAATACTCTTGCTGCCTCTTGAACTCCTCTAGGTTCTTTGTGACTTTTAACAATGTGTCGCTGATACCACTCATGCTGTACTTTATATGCCTAACCTCTTGGGATTGATTTTGGACACGTAAATGCTGATATGAAAGATGAGCAGGGGTGGGTGGGAGGCAAACATGTTGAGCATGTTGATTTCTTTGCAAATCATAGGAATCAGGAATGAAATCAGTAGTATGGCTGATCTGATATGGATAATAAGATGAAGGTTTAGCAAAATCTTCATGATACGATGGATGATATGACATATTTCCCTAGAGGAAAGACATGCTTATTCATTCAAAAGGTCTGATCTATCAAACCAAAAAGATAGAGTCGCCAGGTATTTGTAAATAAACCTCTAAAAAGGCTGAATTAACTGTTGATCATACCAAAACAGTAGTAACGATAAGTCCTATTGAACTCAAAATCAGTTCAAGGTTCCACCGGGCGTGCCAAAAACCATTATCACTGGGAATTACACTTGTATGTAAGGCTATTAAAACTTTGCAATTTCGTGTAACATGGGACTAATTTTAGGTAGTGGGTGCCCTATAATGAAATTAGACCTCCAAATTGTGGGCTGGTTCCCTTCAAATGTTCTATTGGAAAGTATGTTTTTTGTTTTGGAAAAGGGAAGAAAGAAACTATATTAAATGTAAATTGTAAAATTTAGTGATCCACCTAATTTGGATATAAAAATATGCAATCTGGTCCACAATACTACTCAAAAATCTAATTTTCACACAATCCAATCTTGGCATAAATATCACAAAAGTGATTCTAAGGGAGGCTTGAAAACAGGCTTTCTATGAAGGAAATAGTTTTTTCACAACACAAAAAGATTATTTCCAGTTAACACAACCTAAGACCTGTGATGATTATATGCTTAATGCTACAAGCAAGAAAGTGAGACAATAATTTTAAAGGTTTAATGGTTAAACACAACAAAATTTCATCAAATCACTTCAAATAATTAGCACTAAATGGAAAGGTAACTAATTGAGCTCAGAGGAACAAAGGAAATACTGCAAAGAAGACAAAAATAGAACCTGTAACCTACTGATCTCTCAATAAAAATTGTAAAAAATGAGCTACAAAAATTCTCTAATTTGTCTGAATCAGAATGAGAATCAAGAACTAACTTCATAATGAATGAAGTTTTACAATATATAGAAAAGATAGGTCCAACAGATTGACCTAAAGACAATTGGAATTTGAACCTCAATTATCTAAAAATAGCACATGCATAAAATGATAACTAATTCATGTGTAAGCCCTGAAATCATGCAAAAAACACCTCCAAACTGATGGAAAAATAGATATAAGGTGTCAAAACTATCTCTGATCCATGCACCAATGAAATGAAGTGCTCGACTCAAGGTGAACGACTCATATAACTCCTCAATCTGCTCCTCAAAATTGCTTCTAACTGAAAGATCAAACTGATGACTCAGTTCCTCTTATCACTCCATGCACAAGTCAATAATAACTCATATCCTCATCGATCCATGCAATGCAATGGCTAGTAAATAATATTCAATAAATGAATATTCCATCAAGTCCTCTTGTGTGCTATATATGACTTATATTTTAAAATAATTTATTTAAGCTATTATTAGTAACAATCAGTGTAGTTGTCTTAATAATATTTTAAATAAATTATAATAATTGCTATTCATAACATAAGTCAAAACCTTATGTCTCTCTTTAACTTCACATCTTTGCCATGCATTAAGGCAAAATTATCTTTATTACTCCACTTACAATACATCCACCATGCAAAAATAACAACAGTCTAAGAAGACCCCCTACCATCTTGCCAAATGCCTTCTCATGCAAATCATATCCTCTCTTATGCAAAACAATGAATTCTAAATATAGGCCTCTGCCACCTTGTATGCATCTTGTCTTTACATGACTCACACCTTTGACTTCTTTTGATGATTCCTTCTAAAGGCATAAGGAATATTCTTATTTGGCCATACAATATCGACCATGTGATTTTGAACATGATTTATTTGACCTACCTCATAGTCGATCTCTAAGGAAAGGGGTTTTGCATTGAATATCATGAGGTATTAAGGCATAAGCCTTATCCTTATTACTACTGACCACCTTTGTTACACAAGACACCCCTCCTATCGGCCACTCCTTGTAATGATCACTAGGGATTACATCATTTGACATGTTGACCTCGGTCGACAAATAGATTTAGTAATAATGTTTGGCATTTTATGAGTCAAAAATGAAAGATGAGAAAGAAGGTTCGAACAAAACAACGAATAACCCTAAACTTTGTTATTAATTTTTTACTCTTTCATTTTTTTGGCTGCCGCTCTACAACTCCATTGCACTTTAGGGTTTGATATCCTTCTGCTACTCCTTGGGTTCCTGTGGTCGAACTCCATGATATCTTTGCACTTTTCTGAGTGAGAAGGAATGGTGGCAACTGGTGAGTGCTGCATCTTTGGTTTCATGCTGGTATTTCTTTCATTTTCCTGTAGCTTCTTGGCTCTATGGCCGCGGCCGTGCATTTACTTCCCTCTGCAAGTTATCTGGCACTATGTTTTGTTTCCTTTTGTGTGTTTATCTTGAAACTCCTTGCAAATGTGAGAAAAATATGATAAGAAAATCCTCCAAAAAGAGGTCGCGGCTATGCTATCCTTCCTCCTCTACAATTAAAAGGGTAAGCTCTCATTCATCTTTCCTGTAGGTTCCTTTTATCACTATATATGCAAAATATAATGAGGGTTTCACGTTTTGCTATCTGGGTATCACCTTATACTTCTTTATATGACATGGCCGCGGCCATATTTACAATATGTAGCCTATTTCTCGACTCCCTGATATGAAACTTTTGAGGGTTATGTATCATGAGGATTTTTATTGAAACATGCACAGGAATATTTCTCTATTCCACGGCCATAATGAATGTTGCCTTTCTTGTATTCTACTTGACAATATCTCGAACACTTCTTTATTGTGAAAAATAAGAGGCCGTTCAAGGCCACTATATGGGTATGCAAGAAAAGTGTACATTTTCTGTAGCTTTGACAAGGGTTTCATTCATTTATGAGGTTTTCACTTCGTGATGAAAGACTATAGGAACCTTCATTTTTTATATCTGGGTATGGAAAGATGTTACCCTTCACTACACGAATGAGATATCTATATTTCACTGTATGATAGAAATCTTTAGGTTCCCTTTTGTGATGGTAAACTGTATACCCTTTTGTATGCACTGAAACTCTGAATACTCCACTTTGTAAACACTGTATTTCTTGGTATATTACCTGTGACTGCTCTTTGATTTTGCCAAACTATAAATCTTGCCAAAAGTATGGCTATAAGGAAAAGAAAAAGGTATTGACCTGGCTAGGGTTCTATTGATTGTATCTCCTTTTGCATTTGTAGAATGTTAATATTCCTTGTATGTTATCCTTCTCCTTACAAAAGTTAACACAATGAGCATTCCCTTTTGTTGGCTGCCATCCTATAAGTGCTGTGTGTATGATAGAAATCTTTCCTCCCAGCCCCATGAGAAATGTTGCATATAGATAGAAGTAACTACTCTCTGGATACTTGATTGTATCATCATGACATGTTTATATGGAGCTGCTTCAGTCCTTCTTCATTACAAAGTATGAATGTTTGATCTTCTAGATTTATACAATGTGGCATCAAGTCAGAATATACTGTAGCATATGAATTTCATTTGTCAACTGCTTTCTGAATGTTGAGGCAGCCTTGTCTGTATATGAATCATTCTTATATGATTGTCTGTCTGTATCTGCTTCTTTGACACATGACATTATAATTGCATTTGTCTACACTGTATTTCTTTAGTAATTAGTCATTCATGGCTTTTTGATTGCATCTTGCACAGTCATCATGAAAAATACTTATGGATTTCAAAACATCATTATGTTTGGATATCATCCACCTCAATGATGTAAACACTTCTTGAGCAGCTTTACATTTTATTCACAACAAAGAGTGATAAATATTTGTCCTATTTTCATTGGCCTAGACTAGGCTAATGATTCTCAATACAACTCCTATTTCTTTGATAGATCTTTGAGGTAATGGTGCATGTAATAATTAAGATGACAATACAGATGACATCCTGCCTTGCTGAGGGGTTTCTCAAATACTGACAAACCAAAGTGACTGTTTCTCTTTACTGCTTTGGAAAATGAGTTCAAGGCTCACACAAAACCATAAGATCACTTGCACTATAGACAGATATCAGCAAGACATGAATAGTCCCTGTAGACAGTGCAGAATCTGTAGTCCTCTGTCTTGGCAAAACTCTACTCAAACCATTATGTATCAACCATAAAAAAGGTCTAGGGTTTATGCTTATAATGTTTAATGATTGTAATTGAGCATAACTATGTTTTCTTCATTACCATATGGCACAAAGACCTAGGGCTATTCGTGGCTTTGTGGGGTCTACATAAGACTTTCATGATGATGATTGTTTTATAGAAGCTGACAGAGGCAATTTTAGACTTAAGTATTTGGCAGAGGGCAAGAACTATTGCATGGATGCTTGTTTTGTTGTCTTAGATGCATATCTCTCATGACTTCTAGGGTGATGGGTATCTTTCATAGTCTCATTGTACATTTTGATTGATGACACTTACCAGGGATGGTTGCTTTGTTCATTTATGTCTGAAACCTTTCAAATTGTGAGTCAACTCAACTCTGTCCATTTTTTGCTACTGCTCCTTAACAAAGATGTCTCACATAATACATCTTTAAACTACATACATGAAACTTTTAAAGTATCTATACCTCTGTTAGATTGATCTTTCCAAAATCTTTTGTTGGTTTGTTATCAGCCTGCTAGTGTCCTTCTATGTGGATTAACTGTCCTTGTAGCACATGAATTTCATACATGACTGTCTGCCTGTACCTGTTTCTAGCTTATGCATTTTATCTTTATATGCATTAGTTTATTGATGAAGGTAAAAGAACGAAGAATATGAGGTACCAACTGTACCTATTTTGATGTTCCATCACCTTGGCAAATGTACCTCTTGGCATGTTTGTGCAGTATGCATAATGGTGCACCCTCTTGATATAACTGCAAATGGGAGCAATGGTAAAATGCATACAATGACTACTACTATGAATGAATGTTCACTGTCTTAGGGATGACCGACCGCATCTGTTACATGATGTATTGTTGCTCCTGATCATGCCAATGTTGTAGTAAAGTTTGTTGCACTTTTGCATTGAGAGATATAGCTTGTACAATATATAGAATTATATTGTTTCTTAATGTAGTACCTAGACACTGCATCTTCATGTATTTCTATCTTTATGTTGTTCCATGCCTGCCCTTGCTTACAAACACAGGGCACACAGTGCTTCTCTTTTGATTATGCATTTTCCATATTGGTTTTCTATATAGTGTAGCTTACATTTATGTTCCAACTCCTTGCATTATTGCATACTTGTATGATGCATATATGAAATAGCAAAAAGATGTTTCATTCATATCAAAAGATGGGAAGTACCTTTTACTTCTATACTTTGTACCTTCTATCCTTCATTGCATGGTACTTGACTCACATAAGATTGTCTTGGTCTGCTTCATGTGTTCAAAAGTAATATCACAATTCATTTATGACAAGTGATGGAAGAGTACCTGTATTGGAAGTTTTGACTGTAATCCTTGATATAACTGCACTTCACCTCTTGTATTTGATCATTGATGAAATATGATCTGGCATAACGAGAACATGATGTAACATTTCTATTTGTTTTCTCAGTTGAATATTTTGTGTACAATGGCATCATTTTGAGCATGTTGGGCTCAACCCTTGTGGGAGCCACATTTCCTCCACATGCTTTGTCTTTGAATCAGCAACATTTACTTTTCCTATACCTACACAATGAACAAACAAGTTAGCATAAAAGATATACCCGATGGTATTGATTGATCCTCCTTGATATTCTGGCTTGTAGCACATGTCTGATCTGATCTCTCATGTGAAATGTATGATGTGCTAAGTTGATATATTTGACTGATAAAAGCATATGATAACCTTAAATATCCGAAGTGCTAACAGGGTTGTCCCCAATTTTTTTGCAGATTCAACTGATGATGGGAGCTGAAGATGTAGACTAAAGTCTGACATCAACAAAATGACCTTCTTGTTCAGGCAATGATGGATGTTTCATTTTATCATATGTTTATTTCATTTCTTTTATCAAACAAATGTATAGCTTGCATGTATGCAATTGCTCGGTCTAGTTACTCCCACGGCTTGTGTGGGACATATTTGAACACTTCTTTTAAACATGATCAATTAATTTCTCTTATGCATATGATGTATGTGTATTTCATTTTTAATCAATGCATAGGATAATGTAACAGATACTTGAATGTATGTTCAAAACATGACATGAAATAACAGTTCAATACAAATATCTTTCTTTTTTAATTTCCAAACCGTTTAACTGAATTTAACCAATTTAACTTATAACTCCTAAAAGATAACATGTTGTTAAAACAATTGTATTTCTTAAATGATTGATACCTTGGCAACCTAATTTTCTTGGCATGATGATTCATTAGTCTTGATTAGACTGATGGGTTATCCTGTCAACTGAAGTCCATTTCTGCTCTGTCAAGATATCAACTATTCAATAAATGCTTAACTTCAAAGTTTTCTTTCTAAACAACTACACTTAGGTCAAACTAATTTTAAGTGTGAACAAAAAATTAGTAACATTTATAACATATCCTTTTTAAGTCGATAGTATAACATAAATTGATAGTATAAAGTAAAAGAAGAGTACCATTTTCCATTATAGTAGACTCTTAGTCTATAAAGACTTAAAAGGTTTATATCACCTTCTAATTCATTCCCAAAGTAATACCATTAATATAAAGAAAATAATCATAGAGATTTTCATAGCAATCGAGCTATCAAGCTCACCCTCTCATTTCTATTCATAGAAATCTAGAGTTATTCATGTTTTTATTTCCCTTGTGCTCAAAGCACTTCATGCAATCAGTGCAGTAATAATAATAGTACTATCATTTGATATTCCTCGAGTAGAGCAATAAAGCTCACGACTCTAAAGATTAGTTATGAATCCCAATGGCACATAAAGATAAGGGTTTCCAAGTCAAACCCTGTTAGATTTCCACATTCAATTTCCAAGGTCTTGGTGCCATAGTCAGCCAATACTATTATAATTGTTCATACTACTGTTAAAATACAATAAACATGGTTTCAAACACCATAGTTCTCATCTCTGAGATACTATCATTAATGGAGAACATTCTATGTGAATAGTTATTATTTAGAAGAGCTTGGTTCTCTTGATAACATGGCTTCCTACCAATCTTGAACCATAAGGATATCTTCACATTATTGGAGAAGTGTAGATAAAGACTATCCATGTTTTAAAGTATACATGTACCTTTCAACACAAAGACAATAATTGAGACGTCGATGGCTTCATCACAATCTCATTCTTAACAGAATGCAGAGATAGTATTGTCTATAATACATCGGCCTTATTACACAGACCTGATACAATATAACAAATAAACATTCGAAGCACAATAGTTTCAAGCTACATCTAGGTTTCATAGCAATCATTTATTAATGCCCTGAAACAAGCACCAAACCCAAAAGTTCCGAGCAATACACAGCTGGTATTATTAATACAACATAAACATTACCTGTATTCATTGAGTCACCAATTCTGAATGCAATTTTCTATAAGTTAGTCCTCCTTATTTTTACAGTCCTTCACTCTATATCATTCCAGTCGTTCCCTTCCAGTTCCTTCTGAGAATTCTCTCTCCTTTCAAAAATAGTCCCTTACACAATTCTTTCCTCCCATTTCTCTTTCACAGGGATAGAAACAAAGAAACCAACTTCCACCGAAACTAAAGCATGCATGATCATGGGCCTATGGATAATAAGGCTCATGCTCCTCCTTAAACTATACTCCCTCCAGTTTCTCCACGATCTGTGGGGAGTGGAGTCATGCCAACTTGAATAGGAGGAGTGCTCTCAACACAAGAGATTTAACATAGCATGAAAAGATTCAAGACTATCATAAGATTATTACTTATATATCACATAAGTAATAATAAACTAAAATAATTATATACTAAACTATTGGACACCAAGAGAAAATATCATCGCCATTATGGTGATAACAATAATCATGCAATAGAATACGAATACGAGGTTGAGGTTTTCTTCCTCCCCCTTGTAATCTAAAACTGACGTTAGTAAAATTAATTTGATACTTACAAAGTAATAATAATATCTTGGGAATCTACTACGAAAGACAAACATTAAATTCTAATAATTTATAATGTTCTCTAAACATTATTCAACCAAATCGACGTGGATAACGTCAAAAACCCTTAACGACCAATCGACACTGTCGAATAAAGATCGACTGAACAAAGGAAGTTAACTGATACATACCCCGTCTCAAAGGTTCATGCAGTGTACAACTTTGAAACTCAAATGGCAAACCTAAATTTTCCAAGACATCTATTCCCTTCTCTCTGGTGATACTCTCCTTCCATTCTTGGAGGTGGAAATCTTTTTCCTGTTTACATTCACAACCAATCAAACTATGATAAGTGCATCATCAAAAAATTGTTATACATCATCCTTAAATAATCTCAATAACACATAATTTCATTTCTAATTCTGATCATAACTCATAATTCATATAATCAATGATTTATCCCGGCATTTTCCCAAATGTCAAATCATTAACCTATGATTACTCATCCACATAATCACATGAAAGTAAAAGTTAAACATAGTCAAAGTTTGGGGATGTAACAAAAGCATATATAAGTGTGTTTTTGAATTCATTATGAACCTATATAGAGTTAGCTAACTTGAAGCATTGGATTAATGAGCATTCAAAGCATTCATTGTGATTCTAGAACAAATTTGTATTTTCATTGTGTGTGTTGTTGCAGGTTTGAAGTTATCATCTATCTCTCCTTATGAGTTGAAGAGCATTCATCCTCCTAAGGGTTTCATCACATAGGTGATACCATTTTTGTTCATCATCATTTGATTTCATCATATTGATATGTGTTTAGCCTCTACCCTGCAAGGGTACGCTCTCTTTATCAATAGTGTTGGGAATATTGAATGCTATCTCGGGATTTGACTGAGGCAAGTCCCTAAACACCATAACCCCCAAACCCCTTTTCTTCTTGTGTGCAGGTTACAAGTGTGAGATTTGGAAGAGTGAAGACACAGGAAGACTAAGAAAGGATTAGGGTTTCAGGATCTGACATCAGTTTGGGAATATTCCTCTGTGCAAGACTTGGGTGTTGGCACTGTAGTCTTCCTGCCCTTTTTGACATTAGATCTAGCATGAAGGAATTCTCTGCAACATTTCTCCAGTTTACAGTTTCTAAAGATTCCACCTTTCAGGATGCAGGTGCTCTTGAAATCATCCTTCGACATTCCTACTTCTAGGACACAGGTTCTAACATCTTCCCGATCACTCCTATGCAATTGGTTTATGATTATCTATTGTACATCTTCTGTTATGATCAGATCTTTTTAGAACTAGGGTTTTGTGTATCATTGACCTAGGGTTGGATAAAAAGACTTGATTAAATCAGGTCTTTCTATAGAACTCTTGAGTAGAAGGTCTATAGCTAAGTCCACCTCCACTTGGTAGTGATTTGGCTCGCTCTTGTCCTTGAATGTTATTGTGGAAGAGAGTTTGATCTAGTGTGCATGCTAGTCTTCTTCATTCTCTTTTTCATACATAACATTTTTGTGAACCCATAGAATCAAGCATTTGCATCTTGATGATATTTAAATTTAGATCTTGCATTGATTTATAGCATATTTTTCATTATCTTGCATCATTTTATGTCAATGGTTTGAAAATTCATAGTTTTGCAATTACACATTGTGTATTTCAACAAGCATAACTATCTTCATATTCATAATCTTATTGATCATATTCTTGGTTAGTGCATTAAGTGTTATAAGACTTTGTATGAGCTGTATAACCCACTACCCTAATACTAACACCTTGGTAAGAAGAAGTTGTAGACTAATGGGTTCTAGTGCTCTCAATAGCAACGGTGTGCAAACATCAGAAAATCCATTACTCAACTACTTTACAAAAGGTGAATCAACATCTTTACAAGATATCACAAACACCAAGATGACTAAAGAACAAATATTTCATGATGTTGAAGATGTGATTGATATAGTTACACATGTGCCTGACGAGCAACTCAAGAAACTGGACAAACAACTAGCTAATTTCCAACAAATTGTAGGAGGTGCACATCTCACTCAAGAAGTGATACCTATTGTTGATGGTATAAGAGGATTGTTACAAGAAGGACAAGAATGTGTTGACATGCTCCATGGACTATCTCACATAGTGGATCATAAAATTATATCAACGACTAGTCGTGTGAATAACATAGAAAATGTGTCACCACCAAAGTATATAAGCTCACAAGTATCGGTACCCATACCGACTACTGGAATATCCACTTTTGCACCATCAATTCTCACTACTAATGCACAAGCTTGTAGTAATACTACCACTACTATGGGAACATTTCACAGAATTACAAAGTTGTGGCATTTAATTATCAAAACTTAGCACCTAATGTATCCATACCCATGAATAATTATTCTCGACCACCCATCACCTCCACTTATTACCAACCACCTCTCAATTTCATGACTGTAGAATCAAATACTCTTATCTCAAATCTGCAAACCACATCACCCAATGATGCCCTTCTCAACCAGCTTTTACAAAGTATGTCATCCTTGCAACAAAAAGTGACAAATTTGACTAATGCTTCCTCTCAGCCTACTTTGCCAACATATCATGCTCGTAGTCCTTTATCTAACACAATCCTAAGAGCTCAAATGCCTAACAAATTTGAGACCTCCCATTTTGAAAAGTACAGTGGTAAAGGTGATCCTAATACTCGTGGCAACATTCACAAAAATGTGTAGTGATTTCTTCTTTGACGAGGCATTGTTAGCAAAACTCTTTCCTCAATCTCTCAAGGATACTGCTCTGGAATGGTTTTGTTCTCTACCTCCTAATTCCACACATTCCTTCTCACATCTAGTTGATCAATTCTTGCAACACTTCCAAGCAAACATTGGACCTACTATTTCATTGATTGATTTGGTCCATTGTAAACAAGGTCTGAAAGAGAAACTAATAGAATTTATCAATTGATATCAAGCTCTCTTTGCGCAAATTTAATTTTTTCTTATAGATGAGGATGTTCAAAAAGTATTCATTATGAATCTACAGCCGAACATACGTGACAAGATATTGTTGATGAAGTATAGTTATTTTCAACATTTATGGATAGCTCTCTGAGATTACCAACTTTCAGCTAGTCAGTATGAGAATCATAACTCATCAGCTATTGTTGGTCAATATGTAGCTGGAACATCTCAACACTCATTTAAGAAATATAAAAAGAAATTCATCAAGATCAATGGGCAACATTCGAATAACTTTCAATCACAAGTGTCTACTATTACAAAACCTAATCGGAAACCATTTCAATTCAAGAAACAATAGAGACAATTTACTCCATTACCAGATTCTCTCCATTCGATAATAACTCAAGCAGTAAACAAAAATCTTTTGAAACTTCCTCCTTCTCATCCACTAGACAGTAGCAAGATGAAAGGACCTTCATTTGATGCTAATGCCTATTTTTATTATCATCACTTGGTGGGGTATGATACTGAACAATGTATGTGTCTGAAACATGAAATTAAAGACCTCATTGACTCTAACATAATACAAGTGACCAGTGTGAATGACAATGGAAATAAGTCGGTGGCCCCTTCGAATCAAAATCTACAAATTTTCACTAATCCTTTTCCTAAACATAATGACAACATGGTGGAACAACAGAGTGAAGTAGAGAATGAAGATGAATATCTTGACTATGATGAAATAATTGCCATGATAGAAGTAGATAAGATAAAAAATGAAAATCTACCTCGACCATGAGGAAAAGGTATCTACGCTGAGGTTCCTCCTCCATTATTCCTTTATGGATAAGGAGATAACCAAAATGCACAAGATACGAAAATGGAGCAGCCTACAGGTATTTACTTGAGGCAAGAAAAAGTTGTAACGATGAAAAACATCACATTTCATCGAGAGTGGTTCATTCATCATGCAAAGTAGAATAAGAAAGAAAAAGAAAGGAAAAGAGAAAGGCATGAGTCATCTATGGAAAAAGGCAATCATTCACCTCCCCGCAAGCATCAAAATATTTCAAACATAAGTAATTTGGTGAAACAAACATCCTGCGACTACTCAGGTAATGAAAATAAAACAGGTATGAATCTCTCATCTATTCCACCACACTTGATGGAGCACCTTTATAAGATGCTCACAAGTTTGGCCTCCTCTTAGATATATATATTTATGTTTATGTGTTGTGTTGTGTTCCCCTGTATTGTGTTAAATGTTGTTAGGTCCCCTTGGATGACCCTTGATACTCTTGTAAGGTTAAGGATACAAGGAGACTGCCTCTGTTGTGATACTTCTACTTGTTTCTCTATTTCTTCCAATCTCCTCTCTCTTATTGTAATTGTTGTGTGTGGTGCCTTGGGGACATAACATTGTGGAGGATGTCTTGGGGGAATTTTCCCATGTTGTAAACCTAAGTCACTTGTGTCTCCCCTTGTATTTTTTGTGTTTTCATTCTTTCGTGGCTCTACTAGTCAACGAATGACAATAGAAAATAAATACTGATAAGGACCATGCGTCCCTACAACAAGAAAAATGGACCTAGTCCATATATAAAGATGGTGTTAATAAGTTACTGACGCTTGACTAGTAGAATCACTTTGTGTTGTGATGTGATTGTTGAAAGGCACAACACAACTCAGAGGGGGGGTGAATCAGTTGTATCAAAAACTTTAACTTCTTTAACTAAAATCACATTCACATTTACTTTCCTTAACTCCTTAAACTATTATGCAGATTAAACATGAAAAGCAAATTCAAAACATGAACACATCAACACCATACACACATGAACACCAGATTTTTACGTGGAAAACCCTAAACAGGGAAAAACCACGGTGAGTGTTAGCTCACAATATAATATGTAGGCACAATACCAAAAATCAAAGGCTCACTGCCCAAATAAGTGCTCACTACAAGGGGTGGCTCATTGTCGGGGGTGGCTCACTACCAGGGGTGGCTCACTTCTGAGTTGGTGAATTGAGCTAGTAGCATCTACACCATGCCTGACTTCAATTGCATTGAAGCGCAATATATCTCCTCTCCTCTGCTCTGCTTTTACAACTCACACCTTATCTTCGCATCCTCACTCACTCCCTTAAACATGAATTCATTACATGTATTTATACAATTCATCAACCTTGGAATGTACATCAAGGTCAGCATTACAATCATTAACCATTAGAACAATCTCCAAGGTCGGCATACATACATACATCAAATGAGAACTAGACCTAAACAATCTTGTGGACTAAGTGAATAAAGGAGGAACACTTCACACCTTAACACAGACTCAATTAAATCTTCACATGCTACCACATGCTTCTATAATTCAAGAGATTCATCCGCAAAGAGTGTTAATCATCCAGGTTGGCTAGACAGATCCAATCACCAAGAACACTTGAACACATGCTTCCATAATCTTCATTGCAGCTTGTGGATTAATCACACACCTTCAATGCATTCAAGGGACATCTATGGACATCATAGAATCATTTGGAGACTAGCAAATCCAACTGCAACAGATCTCAACTTGTTTCACTTGAAGATGGATTACAGACTACTCTCACTTAGACACTATAAAACTCTACTAATCAGAAACTTGCTTTCCAGAGCACCAAATCACAAATTCTTTGGATTGAAGATAGCTATGGACCTTGTAAGCTTAAGTCCAGGACTGCAATACCAAAGAATATACTATGGAGAAATGCGGAGGAAAATACTTCCTCCCTGTCACACTGCAAACTCTATCAGATGCAATCTTCACACTGGTGAATAGAACTTTTTCTATACAGCGATCCGAACCACCAAATTCTAGATTTAGCATCTTCAAACACTTCTTTAATTCATATTCAAATCTCATACTCTGGTCTTCAACACAGGAAATATGTAGAGCAAAATAATCAGACAGTGTTCTTCAATCCATTAATGAACAACAATGCCAAAAGATATAGTTGACACTAATGACAACACAGATATGTTGACATCAATGACAACACCAATTAGCACATACTTGCAACAATCTCCCCCTTTGTCATTGATGGAAATATATGATGTGAAAAACATGTTCCACCATCAAGACACAATTCTGCTTCAAAACTCCCCATTTGTTTTTATACTTCTACACTCTTACTCCCCCTGAGTTTTTCACATGATTTCTCTCCCCCTTTGACATCAATGGTAAAGGGCTTCACATCTTATCCACTGCACATACTTGTACACTTCTTCTCTAATCATATTGGAATCATTCTTTACTCCCCCTAACTGCAACAATAATCTCATATCACTACCTTCTCCCCCTAAAGGTTAATCCCCTAAATCAGTCCAGAAGAAAATATTCTTTGAGTCACACTTGACTGATGCATCTCCTTATGCACCTAGTTCAATGAAGCAGGGGTAATAAACCCTAACCTTCCCCAAAGATACTCAAATGTGTCATTTGGAAGAGCCTTAGTGAATATATCAGCAACTTGATCCTTTGTAGGCACATACTAAAGCTTCACAACATTATCTCCAACTTTCTCTCTCAAAAAGTCATATTTGATTGAAATGTGTTTTGTCTCTAAATGCATCACTGGAATCTTTGAAATGTTTATGGTATTTGTGTTATCACAAAGAATAGGGATTGGATCCTCATACTCAACTTTGATATCTTTCAAGGTTTGTTTCATCCACAACACCTGAGTGCGGCATGTTACTACAACAATATATTTTTCCTTTGTAGTAGATAAGGAGATTGATTCTTGTTTCTTTCTATGCCAGGACATTACCCCATCTTCAAGGAAGAATACACCTCCACTTGTGCTTTTCCTTTCATCAACACAACCTGGTGCAGGAGCACCAAACACAAGGTGGCCTCCATGAGGCACTCAACTTCATGTTTTTCTTTGATGTCATATTTTAATGTAATAAGGTCCAATGGACCACTTCCTAAGTGTTTGTAATAAGTTTGGATCCATTTTGTAGACATTTGTCCAAAATGCCATGTTTTTGTCAATGTTATCATATTGTTGTCACATGGTGAAAATGTAACCAAGGATGGATCCAATGAATGTAATAGGGTTGTTTGAGTCTCCTTAGGTGTGTCTAGGGTGTTTGTGGCCCTTTGAAGGTAGTTGTGCTCTTGTAGCCTTCAATATTGTCAAAATGTGCAAAGTTGTTTGGCAACTTTTACAAATTGTAAACCAAACAAAGGGCAAAACTATAAAAAACCAACGGTCACCCTCTTGAAAAGTAGTTGGGGATAGTTGGAACTGTAATGACATGCTTAAAATGCCTCTCAAGGGTCAAGTCAAGGCAATAGTTGGAGTTTTGGTCGAAGAAAAGAAGAACAATACAAAGTTTAAAGCCTTGTTTCCAGAATTTTCTGCATTTTTGCTGCTATAACGTTCATAACTTTCATATACTGATGAATTAGAAGGTGAGACCAGAATTTTTGGAAAGACCTATGTCTTACATTTCATTAAAGACTAATTTTGTGACATTTGGTTGAGATTTGTTCATTCAGTGAACATTTTTCTAAAATATGTCCTGAAACCCTATTCTCCTGAACTTCTACGCTGTTACAGTCCGTACTGTGCAAAGGTACAAGGTTTTTTCCACTTTCTCATGACTTGATTGGTTATATTATGGAGTTATCTTTCATTTGAAGTTAGTTTGGTGTTTTGACATTTCTATTGTAGGGAGATATAAGGTTTTTTCCAAAAACTGTCCTATCAAAACCTAATCTAGGGTTTGCTTCAAACAATGGAAAATTAACCATCCCACTATCTTTCAGGGCCATAAGACCAGTGGGATGGATGTGTCTATTTCATTTCAATTTATTTGGGTGTTTGCAGAGGAGAGGGAGTTGGCAGTTGCAAGATTTGATGGAGAAGGCTTAATATGTCCATGTATTAAGCCAATTTGAGGAACCATAGATGCATTTGAGGGAATAGTTAATTGTAGAAGTTAAAAACCTAGAAAAGTCTTGCTTTGGGCATGGGATTGAGATGTCCAATTGATTGGTTGAGTTCTGTGAGTCTCTGAAAGGGTGGTTGGTTCACAAATTTGGCCTAATTGGGGCTTTAGGTCACTAGGAGGGGTTATAGGTTGGACCATACTGTCCAAAACAACCCATACCCATTTTGAAATATGTCATGGGGAATCCAAATGGGTATCTCCAAATTGTCTAAGATCTAAGTTTGTAGGTCTATGTAAGAAGTTATTGCTGACTATTCATGTTTGGAGGGCTACAAGGGTTTTAGAGGCCTAAAGAAGGAAGTGCCAAAACCAAGTTTGTTCTGCCTTTGTCAATGGTTTGGATGGGTCCCATGGCATGCCAAATCAACCTTTTCATGATGAGTTTAGAGCCACTAATTGTTGTTCCCACTTTTGCAAGTTGATCTTTGAATTTGGGTTTTAGAGTGTAATGAAAACCTTGTCTATTTGTGAAGACCTCTACCTATCCTAGTGCCTCTACATCACAACTGACCTAATTTGCATCTATATAGGCACTTAGGGAGAAGTCATTATTCTTTGGATATCATAGACCATGATCTAGAGTACCTTTCAAGTACCTGAAAATCCTTTTCAGCACCACAACATGTGATTCTATGGGATCTGATTGAAATCTATCCACAAGACAAACTACATGCATGATATCTGGTTTGGTGGTAGTCAGATAAAGCAATCCTCCAATCATTGACCTGTACTTGCTCTGGTAAGCCTTAGGAGATTCATCATTTTTTCTCAACTTACATCCAGTAATCATAGGAGTGCTCATTGGTTTAGAGTCTTCCATTCCAAACTTCTTTAATAACTCTCTGAGATACTTTGATTGAGAAATGAAGATACCTTTGTCTATCTAATTGATTTGCAATCTAGGGAAGAAATTCATCTCACCACACATGGACATCTCAAATTCCTTCTGCATCTCATCTGCAAAATTCTTACACATTCCTTCATTTCCACCAAATATAATATCAACCACATAGACTTCAACAATCAGGATTTGATCTTTGCTTGCCTTGACATACAAATTACTATCTGCGGACCCTTTATTGAAACCTTGCTGCAGTAGATACTTATTCAGTCTTACATACCAAGCTCTAGTAGCTTGCTTCAATCCATATAGAGCCTTCTTCAACTTGCACACCATATCAGGTTGGTCTAAAAACTAGAATCCATCCGGTTGCTCTATGCATACCTCTTCTTCTAACTCACCATTCAGAAAGGTAGATTTCACATTCATTTGATACACCTTGAAATCTTTATGTGCAGCAAAAGCCAAAAATAGTCTGATTGCTTCCAGTCTAGCCATCAGAGAAAAAGTCTCGTCATAGTCTATCCCTTCCACTTGTGAGTAGCCTTTGCACACAAGTCTTTCTTTGTTTCTCACTTCTCCAACCTCATTCAGTTTGTTCTAGAAAACCCACTTTGTTCCAATCACATTCTTGTTTGCAGGTCTAGGGACAAGTTCCAAAGTCTTATTCTTCTCAATCTACATTAATTCTTCTTCCATTGCCTTGACCCAATGTTCATCATTGCAAGCTTCATTTATTGTCTTAGGTTCCACCTTTGAAAGTAAACAAAGATTCACTTGTTCTTCTGCAACTCTCCTTCTTGTCAATACACCTTTCTTTTTATCACCTATAATCTGATCTTTAGAATGATCTCTTTGCACATACTTCGGAGTCTTTGGAATTCTTTCAGGAGCATCTTCTTGAATTTCTTCTTCTTCAGGAGCAACTTGTACTTCAGTCTGAACATCCTTTTCTTTTCCTTTTTCTACCTTCTTTGTGGCAACATGTTCATCTGATTCATACCCATCCAACTGAAGATCTTCATCTACCTTTACATTTGCACTTTCAATGATCTTTTTCAGTCTTTTATTATAGCATTGGTAAGCTTTTCTCATGGTTGAGTAACCTAGGAATATGCCTTCATCACATCTAGCATCAAACTTCCCTAATTCTTTATCTCTTCTGATATAGCATTTGATTCCAAACACTTTATTTGACTAAAGGAGTCTTACCATACCATAGTTCATAAGGTGTCTTGGTCTCTTTTGCTCTGACTTGCATTCTGTTTTGAATATAAACAATAGTGTGTATTGCTTCTTTCCAGTACACTTCCTGTAGGTCTACTTCATTGATCATTGTTCTAGCAGCTTCTTGAACAGTTCTATTCTTTATTGCAACCACTCCATTTTGTTGATGAGTTCAGGGGGTAGACAAATGTCTCTTTATTCCATGTTCTTCACATAAATCATTGAACTCATTTGAAGTAAATTCACCTCCTCTATCAGATCTTAAGCACTTGATTTTTAGATCAAATTCATTTTCAACCATAGCTTTGAAAGTTTTGAGCTTTTCTAGGGCTTCTAATTTTTCTCTAAGGAAAGTAACACAATTCATTCTTGAATAATCATCAATAAGAAGTATGAAATACCTGTCACCTTGTAGACTTATTACTCTTGTAGGACCACAAAGGTCTGTATGCACCAGCTCCAACAGACTGGCAAAGAATTATTTTTTGCTTTTGAAGTTGGTTTTTGTCATCTTCCCCAATTGACAATCTTTAAATGTAACATTGGCAGGCTTCACAATCTTAGGTAGATCTCTTACTTGATCTTAGCAGTACTTATTTTCACCAGATTATCAAATTTGATTGTGACCCATTCTTCTATATCATAGCCAACTTTCATCTGTCATAGTCAGCAAACAATAGTTGTCAGAGCCTTTCAAGTGATAAACATTACCATGAGTCTTCTTACCAGCAACAATTATGGTTTCAGAGCTTTTTCTCATCTCACATCCTTTGTCCTTGAACACAAGATTATATCCTTTGTTGTACATTTGTCCAACACTTAGAAGGTTATGCTTCAAGCCCTTAACATAAAGAACAACATCTACATTATGCTTGCCATCAGAAGTAATTGATCCTTTTCCACAAATCTTACAAGCTGCATCATCTCCAAATCTTACCAGTCCTCCATCATACTTTTTAAACTTGACAAACTTACTTTTATCTCTAGTCATATGATTTGAACATCCATTGTCAATGATCCATTCATCTTCCTTTTCAGCATGAAATGCAGACAACTCTCATGGACTTCTATCCTTCACATAGCTAGCAAGGTTAGCAGAAACAGGTTCTTCTCTAAGTGTAATAAACAAGCATTCACTACTATTGCCATCATTAGAACTATCATCATCAGTTACACCATCATCATCTCTAACATAGTAACTCTTTCTTACCATCTTTCATTTATTTTCATTGAATTTTAATGCTCTGTCAGGACATCTTGAAGCATAGTGACCAATTTTTCCACAATTGAAACATTTGAAGGGTAACATACCTTTGAATTTTCCTTTGTTACCTCTTTTTATTCTGCTTGCAAACTTAGCCTCAATTTCTGCAAAATCTTCTTCATCTAATTCCACAACATACTTCTCTGATCTAGAAGTCTTTTCTTCCTTGGCCTTGAAAGTAGTCTCAATTTTCACAGGACCATTAGTAGTACCAAATTCCCTTATTTCAAAGGTAGTTAGTTTACCAAGCAATTGATCTTTTGTAAGTTTACCTGACTCAAGCATCTCTTCAATACCAGATACCTTGTGACTATAGGACTTTGGAAGAGTTCTGAGTATTTTATCAATAACATCTTCATCTTCTAACTTTCCACCAAGGGCCTTGATGTTGCTGACAACTTCATCAATCTTCTGTATATAATTTGTTATGTTATCATCTTTAGACATTCGCATGGTTTCATATGTGGCCTTTAAATTCTGCAACTTAGCTTTCTTGACAAATGCATCACCTTCATAAACATTCTTCAATTTCTCCCAAATTTCATGAGCAGTTTTAAGATCCGCTACTTTAGCCATTTCAACATTTGATAAAGCATTCAATAGAGCATTTTTAGCTTTGTGATTCAATGCAAACTCCTAGATTTCTTCTTCAGTTTTTGGACCATTTTCAGGTATTACAATTTCATTTTGACTATCATCCAGACACTGTAACTTATGGAAATAAGATAACTTTCCATTCGTACCTTCTAGTATGCGTATTCAGTTCCATCAAACTGAGGTGTGTCCTTTTTGTGTGCCATCCTCGATCTTCCTTAAGTTGTTAGGCTTTCTTCAAAGGAACCTGGCTCTGATATAAAAATTGTTGAAAGGCACAACACAATTGAGCGGGGGGGTGAATCAGTTGTATCAAAAACTTTAACTTCTTTAACTAAATCACATTCACATTTACTTTCCTTAACGCCTTAAACTGTTATGTAGATTAAACATGAAAAGTAGATTTAAAACATGAACACATCAACACCATACACACATGAACACTAGATTTTTACGTAAAAACCCTAAACAAGGAAAAACCACGGTGAGTGTTAGCTCACAATATAATATGTAGGCACAATACCAAAAATTAGAGGCTCACTGCATTAGGGCTCACTGTTCAAATAAGTGCTCACTACAAGGGGTGGCTCACTACCGAGTTGGTGAACTGAGATAGTAGCATCTACACCATGCCTGAGTCCAGTTCCATTGAAGCGTAGTATATCTCCTCTCATCTGCTCTACTTTTACAACTCACACCTTATCTTCGCATCCTCACTCACTCCCTTAAACATGAATTCATTACATGTATTTATACAATTCATCAACCTTGGAATGTACATCAAGGTCAACATTACAATCATCAACCATTGGAACAATCTCCAAGGTTAGCATACATACATACATCAAATTAGGACTAGACCTAAACAATCTTGTGGACTAAGTGAATAAAGGAGGAACACTTCACACCTTAACATGAACTCAATTACATTTTTACACACTACCACACACTTCTATAATTCAAGAGATTCATCCGCAAAGAGTGTTAATCATCCAAGTTAGCCAGATAGGTGCAATCACCAAGAACACTTGAACACACACTTCCATGATCTTCATTGCAACTTGCGGATTAATCACATGCCTTCAATGCATTCAGGGGACATCTATGAACATCATAGAATCATTTGAAGACCAACAAATCCAACCGCAACAGATCTCAACTTGTTTCACTTCAAGAGGGATTACAGACTGCTCTCAATTAGACACTGTCAAACTCTGCTAATCAGAAACTTGCTTTCAGAGCACCAAATCACAAATTCTTTGGAACGAAGATAGATAAGGACCTTGTAAGCTTAAGTCCAGGACCGCAAGACCAAAGAACATACTGTAGAGAAATGCGGAGCAAAATACTTCCTCCCTATCACACTACAAACTCTATCAGACACAGTCTTCACACTGGTGAATAGAAATTTTTATGTACAATGATCTAGACCACCTAATTCTAGATTTAGCATCTTCAAACACTTCTTTAATTTATATTCAAATCTCATACTCTGGTCTTCAACAAAAGAAATATGCGGAGCAAAATACTCAGACAGTGTTATTTAATCCATTAACAAACAACAATGCCAAAAGATATAGTTGACACAAATGACAACACAGATATGTTGACATCAATGACAACACCAATTAGCACATACTTGCAATAGTGATCATGTGTCATGTTGTAAAGTTCTTGTAACAAACCTTTGCAGTACTCTATATCCGCTTCTATGCAATTTGGATTGTTTTGTATCTTACCTTGTAGCTACACTCGGTTCTAAGATACCTGAAGTATAACCTAATGGCTATACTTGGTTTCGAACCCATAAGTGTAGCCTTGGTTTGTTTATGTGGTATGTTACCTTATTTCTATGCATGAGTATTGTTGATGATTAGAATATGATACTAACATGATTTGTTTGTTGGGAACAATCGATGATTGCAAGCACATGTCACTTTGGGACATGGGCTTTGCAAAAGCTCTTATTCCTTTGCGTGTTTTCAACACTACCTTAAATGTTTTTGATACTGGCAAGCAGGATCAACCACTTTAAGGTGGGTGCATATATTGTGGTAAATGTTTAGATATTCTAGATATTGTTGATAAAGCATGTTTGTGTATGCTTCCTTTTCACCATAAGGCATCTCCACGATGCAAGTGGGATTTTGTACTTTGTTTTGTTTTACATATACCTCCTTTTCACTATAAGGCATCTCTGAGATGCATGTGGGCTTGTATACTTTGAGAACATGCTTCCTTTTCACTGTAATGCGTCTGCGGGATGCAAGTGGGGTTGCATTTTGAAAGCCCTTTTGTGGAAGGTGAGATTGTGTCTTCCCTTGAGTGGTTGCACATCCTTTTAAAAGTCCTCTATGGAGGTGGGGTTGGATCTTGAGTTATTCACCCTTAAGCGTGTCTTTGGCAGTTGTGGTAGCGTAGGTCAACCGTCAGGTGTGTTTGGCGTGTCTTAGATGGCGACGCGTAGCGATGAGCTCTCCCCATCACTTGTGTTTTATGTGTTTAAGACATATAGTGTGTTGACGACATACTCTATGGCGCTCATGTATTTCATGTGCTTTCCATGTCTTCCTTGCATGTTTTTGTGGCAGCGTGTAGAGATGAGCTCCCCTCATTGCCTAGTTAGGGTTATATAATTGTTTAATAATGTTTTCTCTTCGCGTATGCCTTGTGTATTACGTGGATGCATTCATGTCTTCTCCATGTATTATGTGCCTTTTACTGTCTTCTTCATGTATTGCATGCTTCCTTATTGTATTCACTATGTCTTATGTGACTGGCAAGTGTTTTCTTATATTTTCCTAAGCTTGGGGGCTAGAAATGGTTCTTCCAAACTTAGGGTGTGTCTTTGCTCTAGTGTTTGATGTGTTTGATGTGCTTCAACCGTACTTTAATGCATGTATTGATCATAAGATCGTACACACATTAAACTGGGGGCTAAATGTTATGGAGTAAAAAGTGTCCACATGTCTTTTTACCTCCTCGTTTAGCTCCTAGGTCCCCGTGATTACATTATACATCCTAAATATTCATCCCGATGAAAATCCCCCAAACCAATGTAAATTGGGAAAGGGGACCATATTCTATCTTACCTCAGACCAAAAAGGTGCCTTGGGACTTGGGCACCCACACCCAAGTCCTCCCTGATTGGGTGGGGCAAATTTAAATGCATGTCAGCATAAGACCTTTAAAAAGGTTTCTCCTTGTTGGCTCTTTTGGTTAATTTCATGAATGTTAGAGGGAAAACATATATAAGTGTGTTTTTGAATTTATTATGAACCTAGATAGAGATAGCTAACTTGAAGCATTGGAGTAAAGAGCATTCAAAGCATTCATTGTGATTCTAGAGCATATTTGTATTGTCATTGTGTGTTGTTGCAGGTTTGAAGTTATCATCTATCTCTCCTCGTGAGTTGAAGAGCATTCATCCTCCTAAGGGTTTCATTGCATAGGTGATCATTACTGTTCATGATCATTTGATTTTATCATATTAATTTGTGTTTAGTGTCTGCCCTGCAAGGGCACACTCTCTTTATCAACGGTGTTGGGAAGCTTGAATGTTATCCTGGGATTTGACTTGAGGCAAGTCCCTAAACACCATAACCCCCAAACCCCTTTTCTTCTTGTGTGCAGGTTACAGGTCCAAGATCCAGAAGAGTGAAGACACAGGAAGACTGAGCAAGGATTAGGGTTTCGAGACTTGACAATAGTTTGGGAATATTTCTTTGTACAAGACTTGGGTGATGGCACCCTAGTCTTCTTGCCCTTTTTGACATCATATCTGGCATCAGGGCAGTCTCTACAATATTTCTCTAGTTTACAGTTTCTAAAGATTCCACCTTTCGGGACATGGGTGCTCTCAAAATCATCTTTTGACATTCGTACTTCTGGGACACAGGTTTTGACATCTTCCTGATCACTCCTATGCAATTGGTTTCTTATTATCTATTGTACATCTTCTATTATGATCAGATCTTTGTAGAACTAGGGTTTTGTGTATCATTGACATAAGGTTGGATAAAAAGGCTTGATTAAATCAGATCTTTCCATTGCACTCTTGAGTACAAGATATGTAGCTAAGTCCACCTCCATTTGGTAGTGATTTGGCTTGGTCTTGTCCTTGAATGTTATTGTGGAAGAGGGTTTGATCTAGTGTGCATGCTAGTCTTCTTCATTCTCTTTGTCATACATAACATAAGACACAACACAAACAATCACACACAAAGATCAAAAAAGAAGAGAGATAGAAAGTGATGCATTTGGGTGAGTGCAAGAAGTTGGGTCCACTTTTTGGCCAAAAAGTGGAAGTGTTTTTCCTATTTTTCAAATTTTGTCATAGTTGGAGTAAACATTTGAAGCACTTACACATAGAATATTAATATGATCTAAAATATGAAATGTAAGATTTTGTTTCTAGTTTTCAAATATATATTTTTTTCTAATACCCAGATGATAAAAGTTGGGTTTGTATAGGATGTACAAAAAGTAGCTTTTTGAAAGTCTCTTGTTTTGGACCAAAGCATGAACATGTGCGACCAACATAATTTGATCTAAATGAAGGTATTTTTCTGATTCCTTTTGTGAAAAGATGCATATGATGCTAAAGTTTGGTTAGGATATTTTTTTGTAATTTTTTGATAAATATTTTCTAGCCCTAATTTGTATTTTTTAAAACCCCTCATGTACGGACAACATAATTTGAACTAAACTAATCATAACATTAATTTTTTTCATCATGAAGAGAATGATGTCTAGATTGGTCAGACATAATTTGTTTTTCAAAAAACTTTCAAAATCAAAAGTTATTAAAAAAATAGTAATGTATGTCATTTCAAGTTTATGAGTCTATTTGTTTAAAAATTAATTCGTAAATATAAAATTATGTCCAATTGTAAAAAAAGTTGGATATTTGAAAACTAGACATTGTAATCTATAATGGGTTTTAATTTGGTAAAAAAAATTGAAAAAAGTCGTCAGCCATATTGGTGAAGTCAATTTTTTCTCTTGCTGTTAACATGGCCTTGTGCTTGCAAGTCCAACGCTAAGGGTTGGGTTTCCAAGCCTAAAACCAATGCAAATTCATAGGTTTCAAATTTTAAATTTGAAGTAATGGGCACGATTCTAAAATGATATGAGCACCTATTCTATAATGAAACGGGCACCCGTTATAAATGCATGCCATTAGAAAGAGGAACAGGCATCTGTTTCTAAATGGGCACCCGTTTCTTATTTATCCGTTATGTTTTTTAATAAAAATGTCCATGTATCCATCTATAAACTAGATTTAGTAGAAGGAGATGTAAGGTAGTAGCTAGCATATGGCAAGACCATGGATGTGTATGATGTTGTAGAGGAGGAACTTGAGAGGGATTATACCTAGAATGAAGGGAGGATTGTTGAATGCACAAGACAACTGAGAGGGGGGTGAATCAGTTGTATCAAAAACTTTAAACCATCATAAACATAATCACATCCACATCAATTCACTTAAACCCTATTTTTGTTATGAAGATTAAACATGAAAAATAGATAACTAAACTTAATCAAATCAACACATTGCACAAGAGAACACCAGAATTTTATGTGGAAAAACCTAAAAGGGAAAAACCACAGTGAGGATTAGCTCACAATATAAAGTAGTATCAATACTAAATTACAAAGAGGCTGACTTCCAAAAGAGGTGGCTCACTGTCGAAAGGGCTCACTGCCAAAAGAGGTGGCTCATTGCCAAAAGAGGTGGCTCACTGCCATGAATTGATATGATAGCATCTACTATATGTCTGAGTTTAGTTCCAATGAAGCACAATACATATCACCTTCGATGCCTTACAACACAAACATCTTCATCTTCACATCTTTGCACTTACACATGAATCATTTACACTTATTTATATCAATCATCAACCTTGGAACATACATCAAGGTCGGAAACACATTCTACAAACTTTGGAATAGTCTCCAAGGTCTAGATCTAAACACTCTTGTGAAGCAAAGGAATGAAGGTAGAACACTTCATAGCTTAACTCGGACCTAAATACATCTTCACACGCTTCAAAATGCTTCCAAAATCCATGAAGCACATCCACAAAGAGTGTAAACAACCAGGTCAGCCAAATCTGGTGTTAACACTAGGATCTTTAGGCACACGCTTCCAAGAGCACAATCATAACTTGTGGACCAAGAACAAGCCTTCAACATGATTTGGAGACATCCATGAACAACATGAAATCACCTAAGAGCGAACAAATCCAGCTACAACAAATCTCACTTGAAGACATATCACAAACTGCTCACAATCAACACTACCAAGCTCTACTACTCATGAAAGCTAAACTCCGGAGCACCAAATCACAAATCCTTTAGAATGAAGATAGCTAAGGACCTTATAAAAATATGTCCAGAACCATAACACTTGAAACCACTCTGCAGAGAAATGAGGAGCAAAATACTTTCTCCTAGACACCTCTGCAGAACCCAGAAACTCTGTCAATCACTAGTAGAATTTGGGCAAATAAATGACTACATGACTAAAATGTTTAGTCACAGGACTAAAATTTTTAGTCATTCTACTAATTTTTTGCAACACAACTATAAATGACTAATTTGATCGTCAGATAAAAAACACAACTAAATATTTAGTCATATTTCTAAATAATTAGTCATATGACTAAATATGTCTTCAAAGAACACTTTTGAAAAAAAAAACATATTGTTAAAATTTTAAGCGCTAAAAGCAAGCATATTTTTTTTAAAGGGAGAATCAAAAGGAAAATAGAAAAAGCTTAGGCACCAAAGTGATGGTTTCAGTTTTGTTTTCATTAGACCTGCATGCTAAGGAGGTTTAGGGTTATGGCACGTTGTGTTTGAAGTAGTCTTCCATGGAAGAAGCAACAAAGGAGTCTTCACTACCAAGCTAATAATCTCACATATTTAGAAGATTCATTCACATGAGCTCTCTCTAAATGGTTAATAGATTTTTTTTTATCATAACATGAATCTCTATTTTGGCTATACACTCTCATCACTGCACAGAGTAAGATCAGTTTTATGGCAGCTACAAGTTTTTGGGTCTGAAGCTTTTTATCTTGTTGAGAGGGTGATTATCTGTTGATAAAAAAAGTGTAAAATGACCGATTCTGTTGCTGAAAACCATGTTGTACTAGAAATTGAGCAAGGAAATAATAGGGCTCAGGTGATGGTAGGGGGACTGAGTCCGCTTAGTGAGGCATTATGGAAGGATAAAACTGATACAAAAGATGTTAATGTTTCTATCAATCTAACATTGCAAGATTTGAGTGTAACAGTATCTATTGGTAGTGGTGAAACTCAAACTGTTCTTCAGGGTTTAATGGCATATGCAGAGTCTTGCACCCTAATGGCTCTCATGGGACCTTCTGGGTCAGGAAAATCTACGCTTTTGGATGCCCTTGCAGGTAAAACCAATTGGTCTATATAACCCATCAATCTAATCACTTGATTGGAAAACTGTGGATGTCGAGAGGTCTCATTTTATTGCAAGTTTTACTTATATTTATTATTGTGTTCATATGAGATTTATGTGCCTAGGTCGTGCTATTTCATCATATAGATACCATCCCTGTATTTCATCTCCATTTGTACCATGCATCATTACAAAGTTATAAAGATTTGAAAAGCTTTTTGAGAAAACTATATAATAATTTTGTACACATTTGATTTTTTCATTATTGAATAGGTAATAGTAGTCAATAAAAATACAACATATGTTCAACATTTGACATTGGGTTTGTTGAAGAGGCCTTACGAACTTTTAAGCAAATGCAACTGATACTTATGTTCTATAACAAAAACTACACTAAGTTTCTTTGCTGGCAGAATAACCTTGGCTTAAACCTCATAGTAAAATAAATCAGAGTTGGAGAAACCCTCAAACTAAAGATTTAAACTTAATTATTACATAATTAATTCAAAGCAAATTTATCATTTTCTCTTCTCTTTCTCTTTCTCCTGATGATGGATCGTGGAGTGTGATTTGAAACGTTGAGGAAAAAACTTGCACATAGTTAAATCCTAAAACACTGAACTACAATTACAAAAACAACAGAGAGAGAGAGAGAATCATATTCTCCTTTCATTTGATATAGCCTTAAAAAAAATTGATTTGATTTTAATTTAAAAAAATTATACATAGCCATATGACTATCAAATTAAAACCCATGCATGGATGATGCATAGTGGTGCACATGTTCACATGGATGTACATACATGTTGGTGTGATTGTGGTTTCCTATGCATGTTCATGTCCTACATGTCACACATAATTGCATGCAGATACAAATGCATGTGCATATATACACATTTCAAGTCCTCTAGTGTATAGATACATGGGCTAAATTTGATGTCTACCGTATTTACACATTTTTTCCCTAAAACACAATAAATTTTTATGAAAGACTGTATCACATGTATGGGGAAATTTTTTGCAGACTCTAAAACATTCTAGAGTATTATATATATATATATATATATATATATATATATATATATATATATATATATATATATATATAGTGTATGTTGTTTCCTTCTTTAACCATGTTATTCCTTAGCATTTGAAGGGCAAATTTGAATGGATAACCTTACAAGGGATAAAAGTGCATGCCCTGCATTGTTGTAGCACTTGATTTGACCTATTTGGTGTGTGAATTGACTCCCATCCAGCAGCCATCAACCACTTGCTACTTCTGATCACCACAACCTTTCCATTAACTTATGCACAAATTCTTTCCTGAATGATTTCAAATTGTGATTAATTTTCCATCACCACAACCTTGATAAAAACTTATGCACAAAATTCAATAAAGAAGAATTTATGCACAAATTCTCTTTGGAATGATTTCAAATTTTGATATTTTTTTTGTAGCTTATATTGTGTGGATGAAATTTGAAGTTCCTTGTAGTTTCCTATTGTGTCATGGTATAGGGTAGGTGTGGCTCTGCTAACTCCCTCATATCCATTTAGATTCATGTTCACTGATCATTGATAAATGTTCTGTTGAAACATCTCTACAAAATAAATGGCTGGTGCAATGTGCTTTTTCTTCTGAAGGGTTTTTTTCTCTACAAGGATTGAATGCTTCATTTGAATTGTGCTTTGAATGATTTTTTGGAAGGAAGCTTTTGTTTGGGCACTGTCAAAGTGAGCCTAACACCCTTATCATTTTGTCAGATTTTGCAGGTTACTTAACCTTATGAAGTGAATTGGCAGAGGTACCTTATCTTATGATGAAAATTATTCCATCTTTTGTATCAAATTGCTCACTTAGTGGGTTTAGCCATACACTATTGTCTTATTTTGCAGGTTCCTTCAACTTCTGAAGAAAATTGTTATAGCTGTATTTATATTTTTAAGAAAATTGGTCCAGCAATTGCATTGGCATACAATGTACATCTTGATTTGTTGTTAAATTAATTATTGTATTATAGAGTATGTATGCTTATGTACACTGGACCATTGGAGTGAATGGCCCTACTTTTCACGATGTATGCAGCTACATTCCACATCTCTAGTTCCAGCATTGATGTTACTATAACTATGGAGTTTGCTTTTAGCACATGTGAAGGGAAATGCAAGGTATGTCCTATGTATATTAACTTGTTTTAGATTTAAGCTCTCTATGATCAGTTTGGGGTATGTCTATAGACCATTTTCCCAAGGATAGGATTGCATGCATTGATATGCCATCCGAGTTAACTAGATGGGTTTTACACTCTTCTAAACTTGATCTGACAAAATTCCTCTATCCATTACTTTTTGATGGATGTCCATACCTTGTTCCAATGCTCCCATTTTGGCAGAGGTAGGAAGGATGCTGGCAAAGGTTGTGGAATTTGGCTTTACACTAGCCAATTGCATTTGCTTTAAAATTTCTAAAGCCTTTTCAACAAATCCATTTTGTGCATATCCTGCAATCATTCCATGAGATGAGATGACATTTCTTTGAGGCATTCTATCAAATAGTTATTGTGCCTTGTCTATGCTTCAACATTTTGCATTCATGTCTACCAGAGCATTTCCAACTATAATATCTAAAAAAAATCCCCCTTCCATTATGTTTTGATGGATGTCCATACCCTATTCCAAAGCTACCATTTTGACATAGGTAGGGAGGATGCTGGAAAAGGTTGTGGAATTTGGCTTTACACCAACCAATTGCATTTTCTTTAAAATTTCTAAAGCCTTTTCAACAAATCCATTTTGTTTATATCCTGCAATCATTGCATTCCAAGAGATGACATCTCTTTGAGCCATTCCATCAAATAGTTCGCGTGCCTTATCTATACTTCCATATTTTGCATACATGTCTACTAGAGCATTTCCAACTATAATATCTGACAAAAATCCGCCTTCCATTATGTTATGATGGATGTCCATACCCTGTTCCAAAGCTCCCATTTTGGCACAGGCAGGGAAGATGCTGGCAAAGGTTGTCAAATTTGGATTTACACCTGCTAATTGCATTTGCTTGAAAGTTTCTAAATACTTTTCAAAAAATCCATTTTGTGCATATCCCGCAATCATTGCATTCCATGAGATGACATTTCTTTGAGGCATTTTGCCAAACAGTTCACATGCCTTGTCAATGCTTCCACATTTTGCATACATGTCAGCGACCACATTTTTTCTTAGAAATTCAGGGAAGACATCTATTGAGTATTTCATTTGGCGTGATTGTTGCCTCACCTACTCCCCCATAGCCTCTCAAGGGACCAGGACATGAGAGTGTGGGATGGCAGGCTCTCCCCACATCCCTCCACACACACAAAGGTTCCTTCACGGGGATGCAGGGACAGCCCGCCATCCCGCGCTCTCATGCCCTGGTCCTTGCAGGGCTGCGGGGGAGTAGGTGAGGCAACAATCACGCCAAATGAAATACTCAACAGATGTCTTCCCTGAATTTCTAAGCAGGTTCATCTTTCATGACTGCATTACTTAATCCAAGTGTTGTGGAAATTGCATGGTATCAATGGTGGGAGGAGTCTCATTTCTTTGTGGCTGATGCTAACAGCAAAAAGCATCCATTTGTAATTATATGTGATCTTCTCTTTTGGGTTTAGGAAAGATAACTATTATTAGATCTGAGGCAATCTGGGTTTCAAGACATTATTGTGCCTTTTTTTTCAAGAAAGATTCTTGGAAATTCCTTAAGGTTTCTAATGATTGGATATATATAATATCTAATAGTACTATAATCACATCAATAGATCATCTTAGATGTAACTCCTTAATTTCCATTGGTGATATTGGCTTATCATAAACTCTTACACAACTACATATTGTTTTTTAATATTGGTTTTAGAAACTAATAACTAATAAATTGACCAATCTAGATGGAGAATATCAAACATGTGTTTCAGTTTGACATGGTCAGCAACTCTCTGACTGATGCTTACATATCAACTGATGCATGACAATTTAAATTTCCTTGAAGTTTAAGAAGTGAGAATTGCTTAAGTCGCTGAGATTGTTAGTTTAACGTTTTGAACTTATACATGACATTTAGATTTCCCAAAAAAATGTGATGCAGAGGCATCCACACTAAAACCTTGACATACAGCATGTATGTCCACAACCCTTCATCATCATCATATTTCCCTTAACACTGTCAGCATCATCATATTTTCTCTGCCGACCGATATCCTCCTGCAGATAAACCTTCGACCCTTCGCCTGTCAGCAGCATCATCATATCCGGCTATCGGCAGCATCATCACATTCGGCAAGCGCAAACATCCTCCTGATGTTCACTGTTCATCTTACCGCCAAACGCTTTCTGCAGCATCATGATGTTCGACATCATGTTCATCAGCAGGATATAAAATATCCTGTTCCCTCCATATATCCTGATGACGACCCTTCATGCACCTTTCCTTCGATGCTTACGTCACCCCAATATCCTGATGACGATTATCCTGATGACGATGACGTCACATGCAGCTCCTTCAATATCCTACTGTCGGCCAAACTTAACCTTATCGGCCCGCGATGGTTTTATCAACCCGATCTTCTACCTTATGCCGATATGCTCCTCCTCGGCAATACCTGATGATGATCACCCCAATGCACATTTACCTTATGTAATCTACTGCATCATGCTCACCTCCATCTACTCGGATGACGCCCGAAGTAACTGCAGGATATACGCAGAAATATCCTGATGATGCCGTTGTGACAAATTTTTCAAACTTAACGGATTCTCAATCCGCCGAACCTCCTGAGGTGACCCGATCCGCTTCCTGGACAACTTTCCAGACTCGAACTACCAGCACGACCTAGCACATACCCATGCTAGGGTTCTCAACACCTCTTGACGACGATCCTGCACACCTGCATGCAAACAAACACAAAATGCAGACTAAACCCTAAGCTATTATACATGGCCATTCCACCGATTCGACGAATCAACCGGTGGAATGGATCAGCGAATCCATGCAACCACTAGAACAACAACTCGATTTCACAATGGAGATCAAACAGAAAATGAACACAAACAGGATCTTTATTGATTTCAAAAGATGCAATACAATGCTTAGTCTCTCTCCCCTCTGCCTCACTCTCTGCAAAGTCTGATCGATCCTATGCAATCTCAACCAAACCGCATGCATAAATAGGATCTCCTGCGAGTACTACCGACCTGACTCCAAGCGGCTGGGAAATCTCTCCAGGCGGTTGGGAGATCCAACCGGACATACAGCATAACAGCTGTCCTAACAACCTACCTAAAAATAGCAAAGTATGGTCAACATGACCTTATTACATGCATTGGTCTTATCAGACCTTCTTGGAAACATTAACCAGACCTATAACAAACTAACTGCCTCATGGAGGCCAGATGTCAGGTAGGTGCTCCTGCACCAAAATGGGCACACTCATGATTTCTCAAAGAAGTGAAGATGGAAGCACGTAATGCTTCAGATAGCACAAGTATGATCGGGAATGACTTATGTATGTGTTTTGAAGATGCTCATCTTCTAAGTAAGATTATTGTTCGAACATTAAATACATGCCTCAGTAAGTTTGCTGGTGGGTTTTGTCACCATTAGTTATAAGCTATAACTTATAGCCACACTTTTAGGAGACATACTCAAGGAAACCATATCAAGTTGGTAGATACTAATTTATGGTTTGCTGGGTTTAAAAGGCTTTAGACATTGTTTGTTAATAGAGTCTGATTCAGAGATTTTGAAATGTAGAAAATATGACAATAATGAATATGGAAAACCATGACATTTTCTAGAGCACGAGCATTATGATTGGAGCATGAGCATTATGACTAGAGTGTATATTTATGTGTTGCTCTGTAAATTGATATATTTTTTGCGTTGGGCATTCTTAACATACTTTGTTCTTTGTGTATATGAGATGGATTAGTCCATTGTTTAATATATTCTCCAATTCATCCATTATGCATTCTTAACCTATTTCTTCTTTTGTGTGTATGAGATGGATTAGTTATTGTTGGTATGTGAAGTCAGTTTATCTTATTCTAGCATTGGCAAAGTAGACGACGAAAGTCAATTGATCTTGAATGCAAATGCATGGTAAAATTTTGTAACAACGAATTTCTTCTAAGAATAAAATTATTGAGAGATCTTTGCCAGTGGTTTTTCTTGGTACAAAATAGATTTTCCACGTAAATCTGTGTTGTCTATTTTGTACAGCTTACTACTATTTCATTGTGTTAATTCTCAATTCTGCACTGCATATTTTTCTAACAGTTATTTGAATTAGAGTTTAGGATTGGTTTTCAACAGTATCTGTGCTATGAATTAGATAAATTATAATTTTATTCTTATTTGTTTATCGTTGTAGTGATTGCAAAGCTTCTTAATAATGCAATTGATGAGGTAATGTAGCTTTGTACTATGTTTCCTAAGATGAATTGCTAAGGTGGTTATAATCACTCGTTTGTGATAGTTACCCTAGAGATGAGAGAAGCTCATAACTAATGCTTATTTCTAAAATATCTCAGTCAATTTTGTTTGTTGAAGGGTTGTCTTGATGATGACTATTTGTCAACCTGATGTATGATGTTTTGATGATAAGATAGCTTATATTTGAAGATTAGTGTTCTATTATTGTCTATATTGTGGGTAGAAAATTTCCTTATTGTGTTTCTTATTTTGGTCCAATAACATTCAAATACCTCATGGTGCAACTTATGTCAAGGTGGACCAAATTTACAACCCTCGCGACTGCAGTCATGCTTCACTTTTTCACGGTGCGAATATTATTCCTAGCTTGCTATCACTATTTGTGCAAATTGGTATTGTATCTACTTTTATGAGCACAGACTAGTTGAAATTATCACCTTGTATTTTCTTTTGCAGATGATGGAGGGGGCATGGATCCTAATTGTATTCGACAATGCATGAGCTTGGGATATTCTATGAAGAACACAAACACTACCATAGTGACAACAGTTTAAAGTGACTATGCTAAGAGAATGTAATTGTTGGCTATGAATATACACTTCAAAGAACTGAGAGGGAGATGTAGAAGCTAATTATTAGTGACAATAAAGAGCACATAAGCAACAGGGTTGTAAAGATAGTGATCAAGGATGACAGTCTCAAGTGCAATTTTTGCATAGGTGGCAATCAAGTCTCAAATGCACAATATATTCTTAGTAATTATGTTTTGTTTATTGGCTTTTCATCTATTTTGTTGGACCTTGAGAGGAATGTTGGATGTGCCCAGTGTGTTCCTTGTTTCACTTGATAGTTTGCAATCTTAAAGGTTTTGAGACAATGAATTCCTGCTGTGTATTAGTCTCATTATGGGATTTTTGAACTGAGGTATACATTGGAGGTTTCAAACACTTTCAAGGTAAAGTTTGCAATGTATAAAGATGGCAGAAAATAGCAAGGCAGTGAAATCCAAACCCTGCATATCCAAGATTGCAATTAAGGCTTCATTGAGGTTTAAACCATGGTGACATAGGGTTTTGAGGGAAGTAGTTTTGACTATGAATTGTAGAAGGCAGAATATGGACTTGTTATGATATGTTGTCAAGAATTACAAGGTGTTTGTAGCAGATTACAAGGAATTGTAGCCTTCTCTTCATAGAAAGTTTTTTGTTTGAAGGCTTCTCTATTTAAGGTCTTCTGAGAGGACTTTTATTCTTTACTTCTTGCTTCTTTTGCAACAGCCATAGTTGCCTTGTAACTCTTTTTCAAGAGATTTTATGTAACAACTCTTTTCAAATTAATAAAGACAACAGTATTCCTTTTTCAAGACTTGTGTTTCTCTTTAAGTGATATGATGTTTAATAAAAAATGTATCAATATACTACAGTTGATAGAAATTAGTGAACAAAAACAATTAAATAAACTACCAAATTGATCAAAATGATGATTAAAATTAATGACTAAATAAACTACCAATGGAAGGAAATCAGTGAATAAAAATGACTAAATAAGTGGCAAGTTAACAATAATCAATGACTAAATTAATGACTAAATACATCAGTGAATAAAAATGACTAAATAAACTACCAATGGAAGGAAATCAGTGAATAAAAATGACTAAATAAGTGGCAAGTTAACAATAATCAATGACTAAATTAACGACTAAATATATCAGTGAATAAAAATGACTAATTAAACTACCAATGGAAGGAAATCAGTGAATAAAAATAACTAAATTTCAGTCTTCAAACTGGTGATTAGAACTTCCATTGCATAGTGATCCAAACCATCAAATTCTAGATTTAAAGTCTTCAAACACTTCTCTAAAACATATCCTAATCTCACACTCTGGTCTTCAACATAGAAGAAATGCAGAGAAAAAATTTAGACAATATCCTGCAAGCCAGAATGCTCTGCAACACACTGTTTCCTCTGGAGAGCAAATTTTCTCAAAAGCACTTGGAAACTTAGCAACAAGAGCAATATACCAACATCATCAACACCTCTAAAAGGAATTCAAATCACTTTAACATGACAACTCAATCAAGAAACAATCAACAATATCATAAGACACAGTTAACACCAATAAACATGTTGACATCAATGATAATGTTACCAGTTAGCACATACTTGCAACAATCTCCCCCTTTGTCATTGATGGCAACATATTATGTGAAAAACCATCATGACATAATTCTGCACTAATCTCATTCTCCCCCTTTCTTTTATACATCATACTCTCTCTTTGTTTTTCACATGAACTCTCTCCCCCTTTGACATCAATGGCAAAGGGTGATTCACCTTTCTCAAGCTTTCTCCCCCTGAATATGATACTGCACATACTTGCACTTGTTCTTAACCACTCTGTATACTTCTCTCTAACTGCAACACTCTTCAATGTCACTACCTGCTCCCCCTGAGAGGTAGCCTCCATCATCAGTCCAAAAAAGAATGACTCCTGAATCACGCTGGACTGATACACTTCCTTATGCATCTAGTTCAACAAAGGAGGGGAAATAACCCCTAACTTCTCCAGGAGATACACAAATGTATCCTTAGAAAGAGCCTTGGTGAATATGTCAGCAATCTGATCTTTTGTAGGCACATTCTCAAGCTTCACTTCTTTCTCTACAACCTTCTCTCTCAGAAAGTGATACCTGATAGAAATATGCCTTGTCCTTGAATGCATCACTGGGTTCTTTGAAATGTTAATGATACTGATATTATCACAGAAAATAGGAATTGGATCCTCATACTCAACTTTGATATCCTTTAGAGTGTGTCTCGTCCATAGCACTTGTGTACAATATGATGCTACTGCAATGTACTCCGCCTCTGCAGTAGATAAGGATACTGAATCCTGCTTCTTATTTTTCCATGACACAACTCTTTCTCCAAGAAAGAATACACCACCACTTGTACGTTTCCTATCATCTACACATCCGGCCCAAGCTGCATCTATGTAGGCACTTAGGTTGAAGTCATTGTTCTTACGATACAACAAACCATGATCTGGAGTACCCTTCAAATACCTAAATATTCTCTTTACTGCCATGATATGTGACTCTCTAGGCCCTGCTTGAAATCTTGCCACAAGATAGACTACATGCATGATATCTAGTCTGGTATCAGTTAGGTATAGTAGTCCTCCAATCATTGATCTATATTTGCTCTGATCAACCTTAGGAGATTCGTCATCTTTTCTTAGCTTGCAACCAGTTGTCATGGGAGTAGAAACTGGTTTAGATTCTTCCATTCCAAACTTCTTCAATAATTCTTTGACATACTTTGATTGTCAAATGAAAATGCCCTTATCTGTCTGATTAATTTGCAGTCCAAGAAAGAAGTTCATCTCACCACACACTGACATCTCAAATTCTTTTTGTATCTCATCTACAAAGTTCTTACACATACCTTCATTTCCACCAAAAATTATATCATCTACATAGACCTCAATAATTAGGATTTGATCTTTGCTTACCTTAATGTACAAATTACTATCTGTAGACCCTTTACTGAATCCTTACTGCAACAAATACCTATCCAATCTAGCATACCAAGCTCTAGGAGCTTGCTTCAATCCATAAAATGCCTTCTTCAATACGCATACCATGTATGGTTTGTCTGATAACTGAAAACCATCCAGTTTCTCTATATATACTTCTTCTTCCAACTCACCATTCAAAAAAGTAGACTTTACATTCATTTGATATACCTTGAAATCTTTATGTGCTGCATAAGCCAGAAACAACCTAATAGCTTCTAGTCTTGCCACCGGATCAAAATTTTCCTCATAGTCTATTCCTTCCACTTGTGAGTAGCCTTTGCATACAAGTCTAGCTTTGTTTCTTACCACTTCTCCATTCTCATTCAACTTATTCCTGAAAACCCACTTTGTTCCAATCACATTCTTATCTGCAGACCTAGGAACAAGTTCCCAGGTCTTGTTCTTTGCAATTTTCATCAATTCTTCTTCCATTTCCTTGATCCAATGTTCATCTTTACATGCTTCAAAGATAGTCTTAGGTTTAACCTTTGAAATTAAACAGAGATTTATCTGTTCTTCTATAACTCTTCTTCTTGTCAGAACTCCTTTGTTTTTGTCACCAATGATTTGATCCTTTGAGTGATTCTTTTGCACATACTTGGGGGTTTGAGGAACTCTTTCCAGAGCATCTTCTTCATAAATCTGAACTTCCCTATCTTTGACTTCTTCAACTACCTCTGTATCAACAGACTCATCTGACTCATAACCATCAGGCTTTGAGATTTTCTGAATATCTTGATCTACCTTTACATTTGCACTTTCAATAATCTTCCTCAACCTTTTGTTGTAGCACCGATAGGCTTTGCTCTTAGTAGAGTACCCAAGGAATATGCCTTCATCACATCTAACATCAAACTTTCCCAACTCTTCATCTCTTTTGATATAGCATTTACTTCCAAAAACTTTGAAATACTTGAAAGTAGGAGTTCTTCCATACCACAGCTCATAAGGTGTCTTTGTTCCATTTGCTTTGACTTGCACTCTGTTATGAATATAGACAATAGTATGAATAGCTTCTTTCCAATATACTTCTGGAAGGTCAGCTTCTTTGATTATTGTTCTAGCAACTTCCTGAACTATTCTATTCTTCCTTTCAACTACTCCATTTCGCTGAGGAGTTATGGGGGCAGACAATTGTCTCTTTATCCCATGTTCTTCACAAAAAGCATTGAATTCATTTGAAGTAAACTCACCACCTCTATAAGGCCTCAGACACTTGATTCTAAATCCATTTTATTTTCAGCCATTGTTTTAAATGCCTTGAACTTGGCTAGGGCTTCTAATTTTTCTCTAAGAAAAGTAACCCAAGTCATTCTTGAATAATCATCAATTATAAGTAGCACAAAGTACCTGTCACCTTGTAGACTTATTATTCTTGTAGGACCACATAAGTCTATATGCACCAACTCTAACAAGCCGGTAGAGGTTTGTTCTTTGCTTTTTAATCTTATCTTTGTTTGCTTCCCAAATTGACATTCTTTGCAAATGACATTAGCAGGCTTCACAATCTTAGGCAAGTCTCTTACAATTTGAACCAAGCTTATTCTCACCAGATTATCAAAGTTAATATGACACATTCTCCTATGCTATAACCAACTTTCATTTATCTGAGCCAACAAACAACAATTGTCAGTACCTTTCAAATGATAAACATTACCATGAGTCTTTTTACCAGTAGCAATTATTATTCCAGAGCTTTTCCTTATCTCACATCCATTATTCTTAAATACTAAATTGTATCCTTTGTTACACATCTGTCCAACACTTAGAAGATTATGCTTTAAGCCTTAGACATAAAGAACATCATCTATATTATGCTTTACATCAGAATTAATTGACCCTTTTCCACAAATCTTACCAGCTGCATCATCACCAAATCTAACTAGTCCTCCATCATACTTTTCCAATTTGACAAACTTTCTTATCTCAAGTCATGTGATTTGAACATCCACTGTCAATGACCCATTCATCCTTTTCCTTTCTAGCATGAAATGCAGACATCTCTTTCTCTTCTTCTGGACTTCCTTCCTTCACACAACTTGCAAGGTTAGCAGAAACAAGTTCTTCTTTTATAGCAATAAACAAGCATTCACTAGCATTACCATCTTCAAAATTAGATTCATCATCAGTTACACCTTCATCATCTTTAACATAGTAACTTTTCCTTACCATCTTACCTCTACCTTCTTTGTTCTTGATCTTCAAAATTCTATCAGGACATCTTGAAGCATAATGGCCAATCTTACCACAACTGAAACATTTGAAAGGTAACTTACCTCTAAACTTTCCAGTTCCCTTTTTCATTATGTTTACAAAGTTTGCCTCAATCTCATCAAAGTCTTCCTCATCTGATTCCATAGCATACTTATCTGATCTAATAGTCTTTTCTGATTTATCTTTAAAAGTAGTCTTAACTTTCACATGACCCTCAATAGTGCAAAATTCTCTCATCTCAAAAGCAATTAGTTTTCCAAGCAATTGATCTTTTGAAAGCTTGTTCATATCTAGCAATTATTCAATGGCAGACACTATATGACTATAAGATTTGGGAAGTGTTCTGAGTATTTTATTCACAACTTCTTCATCAGTCAAAGTTCCACCAAGACCTTTGATGTCGTTGATAACTTCATCAACCTTCTGCATATAGCTTGTTATGTTCTCATCTTCAGACATTCACATAGTTTCATATCTAGACTTCAAGTTCTGCATCTTGGATTTCTTAACAGATTTATCACCTTCATATATACTCTTTAATTTCTCCTAGATCTCATGAGCAGTTTCCAAATCCAAAACTTTTGCCATTTCAGTATTAGATAGAGCATTCAGTAGGGCATTTCTAGCTTTGCCATTAGTCTCATAAGCCCTAATCTCCATTCTAGTCTCTAGACAATTATCAAGTATAGTGTATTTATCTTAAACTATTCTCCACACATTGTAACCAAGAGAAACAAGATAACTTTGCATTTGTACCTTCCAGAAGGCATAGTCGGTTCCATCAAACTAAGGAATGTCTTTCTTGTGTGCCATCCCAGATCTACCTTAAGCTATTAGGCTTTCTTCCAAGGAACCTGGCTCTGATACCAATTGTTGAATGTACAAGACAACTAAGAGTGGGGGTGAATTAGTTGTATCAAAAACTTTAAACCCTCATAAACATAATCACATCCATATCAATTCACTTAAACCCGAATTCTGTTATGAAGATTAAACATGAAAAACATATAACAAAAACTTAATCAAATCAACACCATGCACAAGAGAACACAGAAATTTTAGGTGGAAAACCCTAAAAGGGAAAAAACACGGTGAGGATTATCTCACAATATAAAGTAGTATTAATACCAAATTACAAAGAGGCTCATTGCCCAAAAGAATGCTCACTGCAAAAAGGGCTCACTGCCATGAACTGATATGATAGGATCTACCACATGCTTGAGTTCAGTTCCAATGAAGCACAATATATATCACCTTCAATGAATTATAACACAAACATCTTCATCTTCACATCTTTGCACTTACACACGAATCCTTTACACTTATTTATATCAATCATCAACCTTGGAACATACATAAAGATCGGCAACACATTCTACAACCTTTGGAATAGTCTCAAAGGTAGGCAAACATACATAATTCAAATTAGGTCTAGACCTAAACATTATTTCAAAGTAAAGGAATGAAGGTAGAAAAATTCATATCTTAACTCGGACCTAAATACATCTTCACACGCTTCCACAATCCATGAAGCACATCCGCAAAGAGTGTGAACAACCAGGTCAGCCAAAACTGGTGTTAACACTAGGATCTTTAGGCACACACTTCCAAGAGCACAATAGTAACTTGTGGACCAAGAACAAGCCTTCAAAATGATCTGGAGACATCCATGAACAACATGAAATCACTTGAGAGCCAACAAATCCAGCTACAACAAATCTCACTTGAAGACAGATCACAGGCTGCTCACAATCAACACTACTAAACTCTGCTACTCATGAAAGCTAAACTCTGGAGCACCAAATCACAAATCCTTTGGAGTGAAGATAGATAAGGACCTTATAAACATATGTCCAAAACCGCAACACTTGAAACCACTCTGCGGAGAAATACAAAGCAAAATACTTTCTTCCAGACACCTCTGCACAACCTAGAAACTCTGTCAATTTCAGTATTCAAACTGGTGATCATAACTTCCATTGCACAATGATCCAAACCATCAAATTATGGATTTACAATCTTCAAACACTTCTCTAAAACATATCCAGATCTCACACTTTGGTCTTCAACACTGAAGAAATGCAGAGAAAAAACTTAGACAGTATCCTGCAAGCCAGAATACTCTGCAACACACTGTTTCCTCTAGAGAGAAAATTTTCTCAAAAGCACTTGGAAACTCAGAAACAAGAGAAATATACCAACATCATCAACACCTCTATAAGGCATTCAAATAACTTTGACATGACAACTCAATCAAGCAACAATCAGCAATATTAGAAGACACAGTTGACACCAATGATAACACACGCTTGTTGACATCAATGACAACACTGGTTAGCACATACTTACAGCAAGGATTCTCCTCAATCGCCCATTACACCATCAAGGGAGTATAGTCTTTGAGGAAATATGAAACCAAATTGTGAGGGTTTTGGACCAAATTTGGATTTTGAGTTAGGGTTCTAAGTTTAGGGTTCATGTTTAATGGTTTGGTTTCAAGATATGAGTTTAGGGTTCAAGTTTGAAGACCTTTATGGTTGGGGTTTTTATTTTAAGCACCAAGTTTGACAATGTATTAATATTTCATAGGTCTTGATAACTAAAGTACTCCTAGTGAATGATCGACTAAGGTGTATATAAATTAATGTTATTCTAATGGTGAGTTTAGCATACCCATGTCAATTCCCATTTATTTTTTGGCCTATTTTGTTGGAATGACTTAATCCAATTACTTGTTGATAAATGCTACACTCTTGTGTTATGTTTAGCTTATGGCCCAATGGTTATCAATTTTACACTAATCTACACTTACTTCCATGCTTGTGACCTTATCCCATGCCTATTTACACACAATCCCAATGTAATGGTGAAATTTGAATACCCATGTTGATTCTCATTTAGTTTTGGGTCCATCTTGATGGAATGACCTAATACAATTACATATCGACTGCCATGTTTAGTTGACAACTCTTACTAATCACTATCAATTTCACATTCTTTTTAACTATCAAAATGGATGCCACATCATCTAAGCCTTGTGAATGAGAAGAGCCAAAATTATAGAGCTAGTGAATGAGAAGAGCCAAGAATAAACTATATTCAACATATGGTCCTTAGCTCCCTTTATCAAAGAGGTTCAATTAGTTTTCAAGACATTGATAAAGCTATAGACCCTTGTACAAACATCTATGGCTCAAGCATAGGAGGTATCCTATGGATGCACCATTGAACTAGAGTGACAATTTAGACTCTTATAGAAGATCAATTTTCCCTTGGACAAAGAGTGGGAGAAGCATCTAGATTCTCTTTAGGTATACCTACTTCCATTTAAGAGCATGGACTATCATTGTTGCAACCTACAACCACGGCTAAAAGTAAATTGAATACACATGATTTGTACCCTTGGTCTTAATTTGATTGACTTGTATATCCACTGTAGACACCTAAAAATGTCTTTTACCATCAAACTGACTCCCGACATCCCTAAACATACCAATTTCTCTTCTAATCCATTAATTAAATTTTTATTTAATTAATTATCCCTTCATCGTCTAATGTTCCATCATTTTATCCCCAACAATTGAATTAATTTCATTAATTCAATAGTCTAAACCTTAGCCAATTGATTTAATAAATATACAATATTTATTTAATCAATTTCCCTCTCCTCAGTAAATCTAATTAATTAGCTAAACCATGCTTAACTAATTAATTCAACCTATTAATTGACCTATCCCTACCCTAAACAATTAAATAGCTATTATTTAATTGCCTACCCTAGCCTACCTCATCCTAGCCCTAGGATTAATTAAATAAAACCTATGTTTAATTAATCTTAACCTCTCATTTGGGTGGTCAAACCTAGTTTAACACCCTTCCCCACATCCTCCAAATAAAAAATTGAAATATATTCACATAAGTCAATTTTTTATTTAAATACATCCCACGTCACAATTAATTCTCCTTACACCCACATACCTCATTTATCTCCACTTATCCCCAAATGAATTTTTAATTCATTTTACATTCCCCATATGAATCTTTAATTCAAAAATAATCTTTCACACCCATACTCATTTGATTACCCCTTTTCTCAAAATGAATAAAAGATTTATTTTTATTCCTAGCCCTCCATTCCTCCAAGATCAAATCTAGGCCCTCCACATCACTTTTATCCTCCACCATTGATCTTCCAAACCAATCTCCACCCTTGGATCAAAATCCCTTCCAAAAATCTATAAATACTTCATCCTCTAACCCATTTTGGGATCCAAGTTTTTATGCAATGTTACCATGCCCAAATATCTATTGAGCTAATTAGTGAGTTGCAAATTAAGATAGCATTTCACATTTGAATCATTTTCTAAGGATTATCATGTCTTAGGAGCTCTTGGGTGCAAGTTTCCTCTTCCCTTGATGAGATTGGGTCTTCTTATTGAGGTATAGCTTCTTTGTGTTTATGCATTTTAGTTTGTGTTTTTACCTTGATTTGATCTCCTAATCTACATTGGCACACCCGGTGGGACCCACAAGGTCCAAATCTAATTTGTTTTTGTGAGTTTTTGTGTTTAGGACATGATTTTGCAGGTGTAGTGCTATATACCCCACGCAGTAGCGCTATCTTTGGTACGGTTTGGTGCTATTTACTATTTTAGCGCCATTTTGCAGAGCATTTACCCTTTCAACTCTCACTCACAAAAATCTGTTCATTCTTCTTTGTCTTCCTGTTGTTTCCCTATCCACCTGTACTCTATTTTTGTAGGAATATCGGGAAAAGAAGGGGAGGTCATGCCAAATTTTTCATAAAATCTAAACATGCATTTTGGCTTCTATTTTGTCTTGTTTTCATTTGTCAAGACTAACAATGCTAGCAGGACCTCATCTATGTGCAGCCTAAACCTCCTCTTTCACTTGGAAGACCTCTGTTTGCAGGACAAACACTTTCAGGCTTGTATCAGTGCTATCGGAGCCCAAATTGGCACTATCTGTAAACTGTGACCAAACCACTTGACAGCACATGCAGTGGCATCTTTTTATGGTCTTATTAGCGCTATTTGTTTTTGTAGTGCCTTACATACCCCATTATAGCACTATATTATGTACTAGGGCTTTGTGAGTCTTATTGTAATGTCATTATATGTATTGGCATAGTCTGTATCATGTATTAGCACTATCTTCTAAATTGGTGCTATCTGTATGTAAAGTGGCGCTATCTGTATGGGTGTTAGGTTTTCTGTCAGTTTCTGTTAAGAAGTGCCATTTTCTATCTGCAGTGGTGCGATTAGGTCTCTATTTTAGCGCTATTTCTGAGACTGACCTTTTGCGGTCTGTGTAGGGACTGACAATTTGTTTGCAGGTCATCAACGTCATCTCGAGGACACTAACAAGTTTTTGCAGGGTTCTTTCATCTTTTGTTTAACAAACACTTCAAATTAGAACTTAAAATGAACCCTTGCATGCTAGTTTACACAACATTTCGATTTGGTGTTATAAAATTGATCAACAAACAAACAAATCTTTGTGTGTATGTGTGTGTCAAACATTTGAATTTGGTGTTCTAAAATTCACAAATTGTGTGTCAACAACTATCAAAACATTTCGACTTTGGCTTTAAAAAAGAACCACAAATTGCATCAATGAAATCATTAGATTAAAAAGAACAACAATCTGCATTTTTCACTCATATAATCAAGAAAACCAATCTAATTTGTGTGAAGTGTTTTCGTGAGTTGTGTTTGTAGTGTGAAAAGTGTATGCCTCTTCCCTTGCACCATTTGGTGACCTTGGAATCAAAAGCTTCTCACAACACTTGCATGAATCACCCACAAAATAATCCAAAGAAATAAATGAACCATGTTTGGTGTGATGCAAGCACAAATAATACATATGCTCTCCCCTCACATCTTTGTATGAACTTGGGGATCAAAGTATTTTTGTGGTTGTATTGCTTTTATTAATCCTTAAAGGGCCTGCCACCCCGCTTCGAAAGGTGGGAATGACCCAAGCAGCAACAAGCTAAAGCCAATCTCTTTCAAGCCGCTATATACAATAAGGTGTTTGGGATGAAAGTCACAAGCAACAGGTGTTGTTGTGTTATACCGACAGCCAACCTCCCCCAAAACCCTCCAAGGCGTAACCCTTGGAGGCTGGGAGACTCCATAACAGAGAGTAGCGTTGCCGCATGTATAATCACTTGAACGAAAGCACTTACTATGAACCTTTGTTTAGCAAGCCAAAATCCTTCTATTTGTTGACGCAAAAGGGAAACCTTTGAAGCGGCCCCGATTCATGCGGTTCTTAGTCGAAGTAGCAGGGATAATCCAAAGGTTTGGTGAGGGACAAGCCTTATAGGAAACCCGGGATCTTGGTATGCATGAGAAGTGTGTGCAATTGTAAGGAGGAGTCGGTGCTACCAAGATCCTAGAGCTACCCGCTTTGAATAGGCACAGCTAGGGGATTCAACAAATACTGTCATATCTTTGCCTTAGGTTGTGCAAAGTGCATGTTTAACAAAATCACACATCTTTTTCACAAACAAAAATCTTGGTTATTGAGTGTTAATGTGCTTAATTGTGTATTAATATGCTTAAATTATTTTCAAACAACTTGCCAAGAGACAATCCAAACCATTTGATCAAATCTCAAATCAAAACAAATCAAAATTTGCCATCAAAATCTATCTTTTTCAGGACCTTGACCAACACTGCCCTGTATCAATGCCATCTCTGTCTGATTTTGACGCCATTTCACCTATGGATTGGCACTATTTTCAAATTGACTTGCCTGAGACTAAGACCCATTCAGTCATGATCTTCACCATCTGCTCTGCCATAATCCATATTCACATTCCAAAAAATCGTCCTTATCCCATCCATTTTTCTCCTCAAAATTTTCCAAATCATACCTTCATTTTGACCTTAGAGGATTAACCACTATCATTGTTGGACCCTTTGCTATATCAAATCTATTTCATTTCATATCCACTCATCCTCATTGATCTTTGCATACCTTTTTGGACCAAACCAAATATCCTTGTCATAAGAAATCATTCCAAAATCCCAAAAAACACGTCCAAAATCTTCCAAAATCAAAACACCCATCGAAAAATCATCGTCAACCAAAAACTCATCATCCCTTTGAGCTAAAGCTAGATCTAGATTTCATCATTCACATCATATCTTGCTTGGAAAGTCATTAGTCTACCTTTCAAGTAAAATAATCATCCTTCTTTGTGTAAGGTCATTAGTTTACCCCAAACAAAGAGAAACATCCATTTGTGTGACACAAATCTAGATCTTACCTAAGCTCAATTTGTTGACCATCAAATCCTTTTGAAAAACATCATCCTAGTCTCACATATCAAACATCAAAAAACAAACACCAAAATCCCTTCAAAGAAAACATCATTCATCACCTACCTTTTGGTCCAAATTTGTGCAAAAAGTCAATACCGTCCACTCTTATCATCCCTAGATTGACACTTTTGTTGAAGAGTCATCTTAGAAGTGAAAAATCTATTCCTTATCACACTACAACTCACCCTTTCCATCTTACTACCACATTCATCTTTGGGTCCAAAAATTTAATCCAAATTCTCTAAGGTCTCCATCCCCATTTCACCCCATCTCCAAAATCAAATCCATACACTTGCATGCCCATAACTAGATCACAACACAAGAAAAACCAAGCAATGGTAAAACAATATAAGGGCATAGGAATGCCTAATACCAATGACAGCAACATACCCATCAACCAAACAATCAACCCACCAACATTCTTCCAAATACCACCATATAATCCCAACGAAATTCCTTTCCATTTCTTACAACAACCACCACCACCACCACAAAACATCCCCACCATGTCCCAAGATGATCTAGATGTCTTGAGCTTTACACAAGATGCTGATAGCATGGACCTACTTGACAAAATCGTAAGGTTGGATCCAAATAGATATCTTGATTACCTCCTCAAAATTGGTGCTCAACTACCCCATAACACGACCTCATCACAACCATCCACCTCTAACACCATTCCTACCACATCAAACACCCAAACATCTACATCAAACACCCAACCTATCATCTCTCAAATGTCAACACCCACCGTATCTACCACCTCCACAAGCTCTACCGCTACCACATCTACAATCCCCACAAGTGTCTCCATCCCTACCACCTCCCAACCCGTCATCACATCCACTGCCACAACCACCATAAACTCTTCCATTCCACAAATCACCTTGGGCATACAAGGGAACATCACACATGCAAGTACCTCCATGAGTACGCCTCCACCCAACCCTCAAACCATAGCATACCTAAGACAATTATTCTCACAACCACCTTATAATGCGTCCAACCCATCCAACGTCAATCTGTCCAATGTCACGTATCCACATAACCCCATAACATCATCAAATCAACATAATCCCAACCCCCAAATAGCCCCACACATTCTCCAACAACTCTATGCTCACCAAAAACACCTCGCACAAAACACCACCTCACAATACCAAAACGTAACCTCCCAAAACCTCCAACATCAAACCCCACCTAATATCCAACATCTCATCAACCCGCAAACCCACACACCCTAACCACAACCAACCCATGATCTCACAACCATTGTACATGCCTTGATCCAAAAGGTAGATGACATGAAAACTAGGGGCAAACGTAAACATTACTCTTTTGAGGACATTTGCCCCTATGCATTTGATCGCACATTATACATGCCCCCTTTCCACAAGAACTTTGAAACACCTAAATTTGACAAATACAAGGGAAAGGGTGACCCTAGGGATCATCTTAGGGAGTTTTACCTCACTTTCTTAGAAGTCTCAAATAATGATACATATCTTATGAGACTCTTTCCAAGAAGCCTCGATGGTCAAGACGTTGAATGGTTTGCACATCTACCCCGGGCATTAGGTCTTTTCCTGAGCTCGCGAAGAAATTTGTCAACCATTTCTCCTACAAATTTGAACATGAGATATCTATGACCGACCTTTGCAACACAAAACAGAAAAATGGAGAATCCTTCGCTTCTTTCTTACAGAGGTGGAGAAGCTTAGCAAGCAAACTCCCATGGCCAATTCCTAAAAAACAACTTGTCACCATGTTCATGACCAATCTCAATTAGGAAATAGGGTTTCATTTACAAATCCTTTGTGCGTCTACATTTGAAGAGGTCATCAACAAAGGTACCACCATCGAACAGGCCCTCATCGCCAAGGGCTCCATCAAATTGTATGACTACAAATCCAACAACAACAATAACAACAACAACAAACCCAATAGCAACACTCCCAATACAAACAACCATGCCAACACGCAATCAAATGACAAGCCACGCTATTGGGGGAAGAACAAGAACACTTTGAATGACGGCGTCACGGATGTGAAAGCCATCCAACATGTACAGAATCAACCACCTGCACATACCTATCCCACCAATGTAAATAACCAAAGGGAGCAAACTAAACCACGCAAACCTCGAAGGCAATTTACACCCTTTGGGGAACCCATTGAGGACATCCTCGACAGATGTCTCAAGAAAGGTTTGATCACCCACCTGTTAGACCCCGTCAAGAGAATGAACTCAAAGCAACATGGTACAATGAAAATGATTATTACGAATACCACCGCATTGTGGGTCATAAAACTGCTGATTGCATGCAACTAAAGCATTGCATCCAAGACCTTATAGATCAAAATCAAGTCAGCCTTAATCAAAGCACCCAACCATCGCCAAACGCCAATCTCAGAGCTTACAAGGATCCACTACCCAATCATAATAAAGCATCCTCATCCAATCAAGCATACAACGTCACCCCACCACCCGCATCCTATGACTCTATCGTAGGGCGGATAGAACCATCATCTCACCATATCAACACAATCACCATTCAGGCACAAGCACCCGATTGCACTGTCACAACCCATCGTGGCCGTGTATCCATCTGCACAGCTCCTATCACTAAATAAACGCCTACATCCATATCTGATCCCCTACCCCCTCGTCCAATCACATGTCCATCACCTACCAATCAGTATAACCTCCTAGAGCATCTAGGAAAGACCCCTGCACAAATATCCATACTTGAGTTGCTCCACACATCACCCCTTCACAAGGACATCCTTGACAAAGTACACTTGGAAACTCAAGTTACCGCCAACTTGAATGTAACCCAATTCCAAGCCATGGTAGGACATATCGCCGCACCTCACCATCTCACATTTTCATAAAAGGACCTTCCCACTTCTGATCACTTACACAATGACGCCCTACACATCGAAGTCCGTATCCACAAGCACATCATCAAAAGATTCTTAATAGATGGTGGCTCCAGCCTAAACATATGCACTTTTAAACTTTTAAAACACTTGGGATACTTATATGTGGTTGTAGACACCAGTGAGTGCATCACAATCAAAGGGTATGATGACACCGAGCGGCTATCTGAAGGCACCATCAAGCTCCCTATTCAAGTGGGATAGAAAATACTAGAAACAAAATGTCAGGTCCTTGATCTTGACCTCCCCTACAACATTCTTCTCGGCTACCCATGGATCCATGCCATGCAAGCTGTCCCATCCACATTCCATCAATGCCTCAAGTTTCCTCACAATGATATGGAGGTAACTATCTACGCCGACCCCCGCCCCTTCCAATACTGCAATTTCTGGAAGGCCACATCCACACCTTCTGCCCATACAACAAAGCCAATCCAACATCTTCCACCTCATACATCGACCCCGCCAATATTGCCACCACTTCATCCCAAACACCACCACCGCCAGAGGTCAAGATCAAGCTCAGAGACATGGGATGTGGGGAATACGACCTGCACGGTACCTTTTGTGTGGGCACATTACCCAATCCTAAAAAATTTGGCATCCCAAAGACAGAAGCATCCAAAATAGTCATCATCAAGTGTAAACCATCACCCATCTTCGAAAAGAAACATCTTCTCGATCAAGATGTGCTTGAAGATATCTCATCCTGGCTATATAAGGACAAAGAACCTGAGCAAGAAGCCCCCACCATCCCAACAGAAATCTATGGTAAAGGGTTTGAAATTGTCAAACACATGGGTTATAAAGGACAAGGTGGTATCGGCCTTCATGAACAGGGGATTGTGCAACCAGTGCAAGTGACAAGAAATCCATATACTCAAGGGTTAGGATATGGTCAATGACAACGTATCCTCACTACCAGTGAATGCATCTTAGCCAAGGTCGCTACAATCTCCCTAGAAGCCGACAACATCAACGAAACAAACCTTCAAGACTCCTTTAGTGACTTTGCCAATTTCTTTGACTCATCCATTTGCACCATCTACATAGTCACCACTCTTGCATCATCATCCAATGACTTACCACTAGTATACCTGACCTCATAGACTAGGACCAACGGGGACCTCCTGTCTTCGACATAGCACCTAACAATGAGGCCATCGTAGAAATGATGGGCGTTAGAGATCACTTCCCCCTGGGAGATCACAGAGTAGGATACATCATGGAACTTGATATGCATGCCTATTTTGGGGAGACAACCCCTACTTCCAGTCATAAAAATATAAAAATCAAACACGGATCTGATGGTGAAAATTGCTCTATGACAGTGTCAGATCCCAAAAAAGTAAAAACAAAAGACGTATCTCCTGGTGAGAACCTCCATGAGGCACTAGGGAGATGGAAGCATGGGCCTTCCTAAGATGACAAGGTTTATCCAGACAGATCACCTGTCCTAGTCGAGCCAGCCCAAGAGATGAATCTTGGGACAGAAGAACCAAAAATCACTTTCAGGGCAAAATCTCTCAGTACACAAGAACAGGAAAACTTTTTGGCATTCTTCAAATGCCGAAATCGTAATTTTGCATGGACCTATGCAGACATGCCAGGGCTAGATCTTGCTTTGGTTATCCATCACCTTGCAGTACACCCTGATGCGAAACCAGTAAAATAGAAACTCAGAAAAATGAATCCTTAGGTGGCCCTCCTTGTCAAGCAGAGCTAAAAAAACTATTGGATGTTGGCTTCATTCGCCCAATTGATTATCCTGAATGGGTTTCCAACCTAGTGCCAATAGCCAAACTAGATGGCCGAATCCACTGCTGCACCGACTTCAGAGATCTCAACAAAGCCTACCCAAAGGATGACTTCCCGTTGCCTAACATTGACATGATAGTGGATCTCACGGTAGGACATGAGATGTTATCCCTCATGGACGGCTTTTCAGGGTACAACCAAATCTGGATCGCAAAAGAGGACCAGCATAAGACAGCCTTCATATGTCCATGGGGAATGTACTGTTGGGTCGTAATGCCATTTGGCCTGAAGAATGCTGGAGCTACATATCAAAGAGCTATGACTGTCATCCTCCATGACCTCTTCCACCACATCATGGAAGACTATGTGGACGAATTGCTAGGGAAATTGAAGACAAGAGAGGAACATCTTGATGTATTGGCAAAAATCTTCGACCGCTTAGAACAATACAATGTTCACCTCAATCCAAAGAAGTGTGTCTTTGGGGTCACCTCCAGAAAACTTCTAGGCTACATAGTGTCCAGAAGAGGAATCAAGGTAGATCTTGCAAAGGTCAAGGCCATTACTGAAATGCCTCCTCTAAAAACATTGAAGTAGCTAAGAAGTCTGCAAGGAAAACTCCAATCTATTCATCAGTTCATTGCTCAACTGGCCGATAAATGTCAACCATTCCAACACCTACTCTGAAAAGACACAGCTTTTGTTTGGAACATCCAATGTCAGGCTGCCTTCGACCAGCTCAAAGATTATCTAGCTAATCCCCCTATTCTAACTCCACCAAGGCAAGGAGAACCCCTCCTATTATATATCTCAGCAACAAAGACAACTATTGGAGCCTTGTTAGCACAACACGATGAGCAAGGGAAGGAAAGAGCCATCGATTACATTAGCCTCACCCTCATCTCATATGAGCTAAACTATACAAAAATTAAACGAGCATGTCTAGCCCTGGTCTTCACTTGACAAAAAATTAAGACACTAAATGCTCAATCATAAGACCAAGCTCATCGCCAAGATCAATCCATTAAAGTATCTATTAAACAGAGTTGCTCTTATTGGGAGAATGGCAAAATGGGTCATGATCCTCACTGAATTCGACATCGAATATATTGAGAGAAAAGCCATCAAGGGACAGGTTATCGCTGATCAGCTGGCCGAAGCACCCCTTCCTGCAGACCATCCTACACTAGCCGAGTTCCCCGATGAAGCCATCTTGAAAATAGGACCAACAACAGAAACATGGAAAATGTACTTTGATGGGTCATACACAAAGAGGCTCGGGGGCAGGCGTCCTATTTGTTACCCCTCAAGGTGACACCATCCCTAAGTCCTTCAAAATCACATTCCCATGTACAAACAACATGGCAGAGTATGAGGCTCTTATCACAGGCCTCTAAATGGTAATCAAATGGAAAATTGAGAAACTAATAGTGTATGGAGACTCTCAACTGGTCATCCGACAGGTAAACAATGAGTACAAGACCAAGGATGATAAACTTCTGCCTTACAAAAAGATGGTCGATGACTTTAAAGACTACTTTGATGACATCCACTTTGAGTAGATCCCAAGGCTAAATAACAAAGCTGTAGACGCCATGGCTACCATCGGATCTCTGGTCGACATGAAGAAAGACAGCAAGAGATGCGAATTCTTGATCAAAGAACTCCCTATCCCTGCATATGATGTTCCTCAATCCAAGCTCATGTGCAAAGTCATTGGTCCCCTATCCCCATGGTATCAAGAAACTTACCTATATCTCCATGACAACATCATCCCTCCTAACCTATCCACCTCACAATGAAAATCTTTCATCTGCCGAGCCGTCTGCTTCACACTTATAGGAGATACCCTATACAAAAGGAGTCTTGAGGGCATGCTTTTACGATGTTTAGACTCTAGGGAAGCTAAAGTGGCCTTGCAAGAGGTACACGCAGGTATCTATGGGGCACATTCAAGTGGACCCTCTCTTGCTAAAAAGATCCTGAGGACCGGATACTACTGGCCAACCATGGAACAAGACTCCTACCAGTTTATCAAGAAATGCCTACCATGTCAACAGCATGGCGATCTCATTCATGCACCAGCACAGGAGTTGCAACCCATCACAACGTTGTGGCCTTTCTCATAGTGGGGACTTGAGCTCGTAGGGAAAATACATCCCCCATCCTCCAATGGCCATAAGTTCATAATCACTGCTACCAAGCACTTCACTAAGTGGGTGGAAGCAATACCACTTACCTTCACCATTGGAACCCAAATATCCAAATTCATCCTCCACTATATCATCTACCTCTATGGTATCCCTCATTCCATCATCACTGATAATGGAAAGCCATTCAAGAACCAAGAAGTTCGCACTTTGTGTGAAAAATTCAAAATCAAACACCATTTCTCCACCCCATATTACCCTCAAGGAAACGGTCAAGCAGAGGCTTCAAATAAAACCATCCTCTACATCCTCAAGAAGACAATCAATGAAGCTGGCCGTGACTAGCACCTCCAACTCAACCCTGCCCTATGGGCCTACCGCACAAGCATCCGTACCCCCACTGGAGCCCCTCCATTCTCCCTAGTATTCGGATCTAAAGCCATTTTACCTATTGAGGTTGAGCTCCCATCCCTACGAGTATCCCTGCAAAACATAATCAATGATGAGGAATACTGAGTAGCATGGTTGCATCATCTAGAATTACTGGATGAGAAACACCTGAATGCGTTGAACCACATGCAGGCATATCAAAATCACCTCAGAAGAAGCTACAACAAGAGGATCAGAAACCAAAAATTTGAAGTAGGTGACCTTGTCCTTATGGAAAATCAAAAGAACTTGTAGGAGTGCCCTAAGCAAGGAAAGTTTGAACCCAATTGGCTAGGACCTTATGTCGTCATAGCCAACTATGGATCAGGAGCATATTAGCTTGTAACACCTGAGGGGCAGCCTCTGGATGAGCCTATGGACATCCTACATCTAAAGAAATTTTATGCATAACCCATCAGGTACCCCAAGTCAAAAAATCAAAAAACCAAAAAATCAAAAAAATAAGAAAAAACCCAAGTGCAGTAAAAACTTCCAATGGTGAAAATCACTTCGGTGATGCCTTGGATAGGTACCATGGTGAAAACCTGTTTTAGGTGCCATGCGTAGTGGCTGGTTCTACCATCTAATAAGTCCTCTTTCCGTCACAATACCCCATATCACACACATCCCATGGCTTGGAATTCTGAAACATCAAGTCCTATCGCCCATTCTACACTATCTCACCCAAGCCCAATCCATGGAACGAGGATCCTTGTAAGCTCCCCATTGTACAATTGAAAACCAGAAAAATCCAAAAACAATACAAAATCAAAAAATCCAAAAACAATAGAAAACACCAGAAAATCCAAAAACAACACAATTCACCGCAGATCACCCCATACATCGATCTCACTATAACTCGCAACCATCAACATCTATCAACTCATCACATCACACCCATCCTAAACCATTCCCACATCATCAAGTCTTACCAGAACTACATATTCATTTTGCACTCATCTTGAAAGTACCTTGATCCTGTGGACACAGGGTATTTAGGCAATCTCGAATACGAAGGATGTTTCTAGTACTCAGGTACCTAAGATGCACCCATCCAACCTGTTTGGATCGTCCCCACTCACTGAGCTTGCTAGACCCATTATATGATACACACACTAAGTATACATTTGAACCATCGTCCCTAATGAAAAAACCATCCTCCACATCCTCAAGAAGACAATCAATGAAGCTGGCCGTGATTGGCACCTCCAACTCAACCCTGCCCTATGGGCCTACCGCAAAAGCATCCATACCCCCACTGGAGCCCCTCCATTCTCCCTAGTATTCGAATCTGAAGCCATTTTACCTATTGAGGTTGAGCTCCCATCCCTACGAGTATCCCTGCAAAACATAATCAATGATGAGGAATACTGAGTAGCATGGTTGCATCATCTAGAATTATTGGATGAGAAACACCTGAATGCATTGAACCACATGCAGGCATATCAAAATCACCTCAGAAGAAGCTACAACAAGAGGATCAGAAACCAAAAATTTGAAGTAGGTGACCTTGTCCTTATGGAAAATCAGAAGAACTTGCAGGAGTGCCCTAAGCAAGGAAAGTTTGAACCCAATTGGCTAGGACCTTATGTCGTCACAGCCAACTATGGATCAGAAGCATATCAGCTTGCAACACCTGAGGGGCGGCCTCTGGATGAGCCTATGCACATCCTACATCTAAAGAAATTTTATGCATAACCCATCAGGTACCCCAAGTCAAAAAATCAAAAAACCAAAAAATCAAAAAACCAAAAAATCAAAAAAATAAGAAAAAACCTGAGTGCAATAAAAACTTCCAATGATGAAAATCACTTTGGTGATGCCTTGGATAGGTACCATGGTGAAAACCTGTTTCAAGCGCCATGCGTAGTGGCCGATTCTACCATCTAATAAGTCCTCTTTCCGTCACAATACCCCATATCACACACATCCCATGGCTTGGAATTCTGAAACATCAAGTCCTATCGCCCATTCTACACTATCTCACCCAAGCCCAATCCATGGAACGAGGATCTTTGTAAGCTCCCCATTGTACAGTTGAAAACCAGAAAAATCCAAAAACAATACAAAATCAAAATATCCAAAAACAATAGAAAACACCAGAAAATCCAAAAACAACACAATTCACCGCAGATCACCCCATACATCGATCTCACTATAACTCGCAACCATCAACATCTATCAACTCATCACATCACACCCATCCTAAACCATTCCCACATCATCAAGTCTTACCAGAACTACATATTCATTTTGCACTCATCTTGAAAGTACCTTGATCCTATGGACATAGGGTATTTAGGCAATCTCAAATACGAAGGATGTTTCTAGTACTCAGGTACCTAAGATGCACCCATCCAACCTGTTTGGATGGTCCCCACTCATTGAGCTTGCTAGACCCATTATATGATACACACACTAAGTATACATTTGAACCATCGTCCCTAACGAAAAAACCATCAATCAACATACCAATTATAATCCTACACCTGGCCAAACTGTTCTTTTGCCCATCTTTCAAAAATTTTCCAATCAAATGCAACTGATTCGCGTCCTAGGATATATCTTTCCCACAATGGATAAAAATCTGTCATCCTATCAATACGTCTCTTGGCAAGAGCACACAAAGGCTATTTGTATCTTTTGGTTGGTCTTATTGATTATTGATTTTTATCTTTTTGTCTCACTCTAGGTCATCTCCAAAGCTATCTTGATCTCATTATATCATGGTAAGTAGCGGACAACACCTGGAGTAGACATGGTCATTGTTTCTGTATCCTATGCTTGAGGGTTGCTTTCATTACTCCGGGAATAGTATTCATATCTTGAAGCCTGGGTCGGTTCTAGCATGATGTGTCCCATTTGCATATATAGGCATCAAAACCTTATATGTACTATTCGCACTCATCGCTATGAGTCCCCTTCCTAGGCTAGGCAAGATTATACTACCTTGGGCATGCATGAAATCAACCTATTATTTGTGGGTCTAGTCGATGCAATCGTGGGATATATATCATCACCTAGGTCATTTCATACCTTTGTGAGCTGTATCCTACATTGCTATAGTAAACTAAGAAATGCTCTTAATTAATCTTATGCAACTACTGTTACTAGCTCAAAATCACCATCCTAATCACTCATTCAACTATACCATCTGGGCCTAGATTTCGTAATCACCTACCCTATCCCCCCATCTAAAAATCCCCTCACTAATCCAACTCCCACATCTTTCTCCCACTTAACACATCCTGAACCAAAGTAAATCCCCTCTCAATGACGTGGTGTCATACGACCTAACAATTCTCTCATATACCCACCCCCATCCTCTCCCAATCCTATCCATACACCCCTATCCTCTCCCCACCTGGTTCCCTTTCACACAGCCCCACCACTCAGGGTCAAACAAAGAACATCATGTGTATCAAGACTTCATTATCTCACATATCACCCACTTTGCATCTCACCTAGCATCTTCCATATCATCACATATCATTTAGGTTCATTTTAGAATCATTTAATTTGCATATCATTTAGGTTCATTTTAAAATCATTTAATTTGCATATCACTTAGGTTCATTTTAGAATCATGTAATTTGCATATCATTTAGGTTCATTAGAATCATTTAATTTGCATAATCATTTAGGTTCATTTTAATCATTTAATTTGCATAATCATTTAGGTTCATTTTAATCCTTTAAATTGCATAATCATTAGTTTCATTTAATAAATCATCACATTTACATTCCATTCCATATATCATTGCATAATCACTAGTGACATTTTATAACTCATAAAACATTTAATTGCATATCCATATTTCCATTTATAACATGTGTTTATTTAGATAAACATAGATTCCCAATGCATTTGCATTTCACATCCATAATAAATGTTTATTAATCTAAACATTTATTTGCATTGTACATCATATAGTCCATAGTGTTAGGGTTAGCCGGCAGAAGATATCAATTAAATGCAAATAAAGATTAAACAGAGAAATGGAAATACACAGAATTAATAACAGCGAGAGACAAGATTTAACGTGGTTCACCCAAACTCGGGCTACATCCACCAAACAGAGAGTCCAATATTATTATCCAGTAAATCAAACCGATTACAATCAGCAATCCCTGCAACTCAATACCGCTGCAAATGCTACAATACAATATCCCAAAACCCTAACCCTTAGCCGCTTTTTATCAAGCTTTTTGTCGGTTACAAAATAGGGTTTTCTTATGTCGGTCAATGAAAAAGTTAACTCCCGGTGCATTATAAAATAATAAAAAACCGTGTGAGGTTTCGGGGGCGTTGCCCCCGAGCTCCCACGGGGGCGCTGCCCCTCGACCCCGCCCTGTATCGCGACAGGGAACGCGCCAGGGGCGCTGCCCCTGGACCCCGCAAGGGGCGCTGCCCCCAAACCCCCGCAAGGGGCGCTGCCCCTTGACCCCGTAGGAATTTGGGGGGAAACCGCGCTGATAAAAGTGGGGTAAATATAACCTCCGAGTCTGATTAGGCTTCATATAACAACACATAGATCACAAACCATACATATATCAAAATAAGTAAACTATCATTACATCCATCATAGGTGCATCCATAATATCAAAAACATAATTGCATAAACACAACACATCCATAGAATATAAATCCATAAAGCATACTACATCCATCAACATATGCATCATCATAATCATAATAGAGCATCATAAACAAATATATAGACCATCAAAAAGCATCATATCATATATCATCAATCGCAAAAAATAAACATCGCTCATATATACATCAAAAAATACAGTGTCCTGATACAATGCCTCCAAGGGCTAAAATGATAAAACTCTCACATAGAGGATCCTCTCTCTGATGGAGTCGAGGATCCTGACCCTAGTGGTGCATGTGGCCCTACTGGTGGCTGCGGCGGCGACTATGGCTGTGATTGTACCTGTACCTATGGAACCTGCTGAGGCACATGCGAGGGAGGAGGCATCATCTGTTGGACAGACTGAACTGATCTAGATCTATGTGATCTAGCTGCCCACGATCCACTAACCTGACTATAACTTGGTGCACGCTGCTCTGCAGGCACTACCGCATGATATAAGGCCTGATAATAGTTCGTTCGTCCTCTAGCCTCCAATAGTTGTGCCTGTGCCTGGGACAATTGTATTTGCATCAATGTCAAAACAGGGGCCATACCAGCACCTGAAGCCTGCAAGCTACCCACCGTAGCCTCTGCCTGTTGTGCCCTAGCCACATCTCGCTCTCTGATCAAAACAGTTGTGTCACCTTGGGCCTCTGCCTGTTGTGCCCTGGCGAGTGCCACATCCTGCTCCCCTATCAAAGTGACTATGTCACCCTGAGCCTGGGCAAGCTGTGCCTGCAACACAGCCACCTATCCATCTGCCCCATCCAATAAGGCCACTGCCCCTCACAACTGAACCAACTTGGCCTCCCAGCTCTCCAATGCCTCCTGCAGGCTAGCCACCTGTGCTCGTAAGGTCTCAATCTCCTCCTCCTCACCCCAAGGCCGCTGACGAGGTGTGAGCCTCTCAACCTGCCCCTGAAGGCCCTGTCTCCCCCTGCTGCTGTTGTGCTACCTGTGGTGGGGGTAGATCACCCCTATCCACCCTCGGCTATCCCCCACGCCGCTGAGGTCCTCTATGATGTCGCCCCACTCTAACCTGAACCTGCTCAACAAGCACCTACTATACAGCTACCTGCTATCCCCCTACTACTGGGGCACCTGTCCAGCTACTACTATGGCCAACACATCCATCGGCTGCCCCTGCCCCCCAACCGCCCTCTCCTCTTCATCCCTCCCAACCTCCATGATGTAGTCTACGATGATCTCCTCACCCTCCTCTAGGAAATCATCTCCATCAGAGTCATCATCCCCTGAGCCCGCTGCCTCCTCCACCAGGACTGCCCCCTCTGCTAGGTCCGTAAACCGAGTCAGCCGCCACATCTGCCACCATATGTCATATATGGGAGTAGTGCCTGCATCCTTGAGCATGCTCCCCCAATCCCACCGCACTGGCCGTAAAGCTGCAAAATTATCTAGAGCGACCTGTGGTTGTATGGCTGCAGGCCAGTAGGGCGCATCTCGACCAGTCTGTACAAAGATGGCCATATGCTATGGGGTATCCTGCCGCAATCCAAACTACCGCATGACCCACAAGGGTAGATACATATCTATGGTGTGGTCTCCTCGACCCATCAGGTATCGCTGCTGAAAAGTAAAGGGCATGTGCAAATCATCATCAAGCCATGGCTCCACTCCAATATACAGTCGCCAGGTCACTCAAATAACATCATCCAGCATCCGCCTCCAATAACGAACCTGGCCAGTATAAGTGTACTCGGCATCCCGATATAAAAATACAAAGGCCTCAAAGGGACGTCGATAGTACCCACACATCGACCGTGTAACTGTGATGTGCTCCCAAATCCACACGTGTAACAGAGTGACCCCGGCTGACAACATTGAATCATAAAGATAAACAACTATATGCATCTCATAATACAGCTACCCCAACATCGCTGGCCCCCAGGCATACATGGTCTCATGCCTCACCATCCCCTCAATCATCTCCCCCCAACCAACCGAGAAACCCCTGCCTCTCCTATCAGGCATCACCACACCACCAATCAAAGCGCATAGGAATAAGGCAAAGGGATCTACACCCATCGCCTGTGTCCCCTTGTAGCTCATCTCCCGCCTATCAGCAATGTGAGCCTCGCTGAATACTCTGATCAGGGCCTTCCATCCCCTCCTCGTATCATATCTAACCCACCGGCCTCGAATAGGTAGCTTGAGGATGCGATAAACATCCTCAAGTGTGATCGTGATCTCACCCGTCAGCAACAAAAAGCTACATGTCTCTGAACGGTACTGCTCCACGACTACTGTCATCAGAGCTCTATGAGCTCGTAGTACTGGCATCGATGCCATAGTCAAGAGTCCCAATCTAGCTAGACGGGCCCGTGTAGCATCATCAAACTGGTCAAACAGTGCCATCACAGATGGCACGCGTCGCTCCCGTGAATACACTATAAACGACTGCGTATCCTGCATCCATAACTTTCTGGTCAGAAATCTACCTATCTTTTTTTAAATCACCCCTTTTCTTCTAATGTTGAACGCCCGAATCATTTGGAACCAAAACAAACCTTACTTCGCGCCATTTTACAAATAGCACTACTACTTCTTCCAAATGGTGCTAGTATAGATAATAGTGCCACTGCGCAAGACACTTTGCACTACTCCCACACACTGCGCTACTGCGTAGCATACTTAGCACCATTTTACCAAATGGAGTTGCCCTGCCATTTGGCGCTAATCCAGTGAATAGCGCCAATTCTACCAAAAGTGCATATATCATATATTGCGCTAATCACCTATATAGCGCTAAAATGAAAAATCGTGCTACTACCCAAAATGGCGCTAGTTCACAACATAGTGCTACCCTAACATGCATTTGGCGCTAAAACGCCAAATCCTAGCCACTTTCCAACATTGCACTATTTCAAAAAATAACGCTAAAATGCTAGACAGATGGCGACAAACTGCCTCTACACTACCCAAGCAGATAGCGCCAATCCAGAGGATGGTGCTAATCCGCTTAACTTTTGGCACTACGTGATCTAACCCCAATTCTCGAACATAAAAAAGCGACAAAAAATAAAAAAATAAAAAAGTCAGGGTTAAGCCCTACCTGGGGTCCAACCGCCAGTGACCAGCCAAATGATCGAAACCACTCAGAGATGTGTCGAATACGCGGAAATTAGGGGTTTTGCTCTGCCATCTCTCCTCTGCTTCTTCTTCTCACCAAGTTAATGTGTGCAAATGTGGCACTCTTAGGGCCCACTTCTCCTAATATAGCATGCCATGTCATCCTTCTGCCCACTCCTTTTCCCCTCCAGGGTGCAGATCACAGCCTTTTTCCTCCATTTTTCTTCCTATCATCTTATTTTTCCGTCCCCTATCCAACTTTCACTCCCATTGCATCTTTTCGAGAGGTCACCCTAAAAAAAAAAATTCTGCCGACCTCTCAAGGGGGCATCCCTCATCCATCTTACTCCTTCCCGGCAGCTGGGGCATATTTTTCTTCGACTTGACGCCACTTCCCTCCTAGGTCCTGACACCATGTCAAAGAGAGGCAAATGTAGACACCTAAAAATATCTTTTACCATCAAACTGACTCCCGACATCCCTAAACATACCAATTTCTCTTTTAATCCATTAATTAAATTTTTATTTAATTAATTATCCCTTCATCATCTAATGTTCCATCATTTTATCCCCCAACAATTGAATTAATTTCATTAATTCAATAGTCTAAAACCTTAGCCAATTGATTTAATAAATATACAATATTTATTTAATCAATTTCCCTCTCCTCACTAAATCTAATTAATTAGCTAAACCATGCTTAACTAATTAATTCAGCCTATTAATTGACTTATCCCTACCCTAGACAATTAAATAGCTATTATTTAATTGCCTACCCTAGCCTACCTCATCCTAGCCCTAAGATTAATTAAATAAAACCTATGTTTAATTAATCTTAACCTCTCATTTGGGTGGTCAAACCTAGTTTAACACCCTTCCCCACATCCTCCAAATAAAAAATTGAAATATATTCACATAAGTCAATTTTTGATTTAAATACATCCCACATCACAATTAATTCTCCTTACACCCCCATACCTCATTTATCTCCACTTATCCCCAAATAAATTTTTAATTCATTTTACATTCCCCATATGAATCTTTAATTCAAAAATAATCTTTCACACCCACACTCATTTAATTACCCCTTTTCCCAAAATGAATAAAAGATTTACTTTTATTCCTAGCCCTCCATTCCTCCAAGATCAAATCTAGGCCCTCCACATCACTTTTATCCTCCACCATTGATCTTCCAAACCAATCTCCACCCTTGGATCAAAATCCCTTCCAAAAATCTATAAATACTTCATCCTCCAACCCATTTTGGGATCCAAGTTTTTATGCAATGTTACCATGCCCAAATATCTATTGAGCTAATTAGTGAGTTGCAAATTAAGATAGCATTTCACATTTGAATCATTTTCTAGGGATTATCATGTCTTAGGAGCTCTTGGGTGCAAGTTTCCTCTTCCCTTGATGAGATTGGGTCTTCTTGTTGAGGTATAGCTTCTTTGTGTTTATACATTTTAGTTTGTGTTTTTACCTTGATTTGATCTCCTAATCTACATCCACCATGAAATCTTCTCCCCTATTCAAATACCTATTCATTGATCCTAGGTGGAATTTATATTCTTGCAAGTGTAATCTTTCTCTATAATTGTGTGTCGATCAAGATATGTGTTTAATGATAATCTATTGTGCTTGGTCAAGATGTATGTGGCATGATTTGATTGAAGATCTATGCCCTTAGTACTATATGAATTAAATTGAGACACAAAGGTCTATATATGCACAAATGTAATTTATGTAATTGGGGTTTGTCTTTCAGCCAATTTCAAACACCTATAGCCAAATGATCTAGAGAGAGGGAAGTAGAGAGGGAGAGAGAGAGAGAGTGAGGGAGAGATAAAGATAGAGAGGGAGAGATAGAGAGAGATAGAGATAGGGAGAGGGAGAGAGAGGGGGGGCTAAGATAGAGAAAGGGATAGAGAGAGAGAGAGAGATAGAGAGGGAGATAGAGATAGAGGTAGAGACAGTGGAGAGATAGGGAGATAGAAAGTGGAGAGATAGAGAGGAAAAGATATATATATATAGAGAGAGAGAGGATAGGTAGAAAGAGACTCTCCCATATCTCTCTCTCTATATATATATAATCCCTCTTCCTCTCTCTCCCCATCTCTCTCTCTATCCCTCCCTCTCTCTATCTATATATCTCAATATCCCTTTCCCCCTTTCTCTTCCCTACCCTCTCTATCTATCTCTATATGTCCCTCTCTATATATATTACTATCTCTATCTCTCCCTCTCTATCTCCATCTCCTTCTCTATCTCTCCCTCTCTCTATCTTTACCTCTCCCCCCCTCTATCTCTCCTCTCTCCCTCTATCCATTCCCCCCTCTCTCTCTCTATCTCTCCCTCACTCTCCCCCCTCTATCTCTCTATTTCTCCCTCTCTCTGTCTCTATCTTTCCTTGTCCCTCTCCACCTCTCTATCTCTCTATCTATTCATCTCTCTATCTGTTGCTTTTTTCTTCTAGTATTGACTATAGTGTTGGTGTATGTCTAACACGGACTTAAATTACCCACTATCTTGTTGCTTGACCATATTAATACCTTAAAACTCTTTCTTATTGGTTGCTCAATTGTCTTTTATCATAAAAATTATATGTATATTTGAAATAAAGGAGAAAGTAGATTTCCTCCTAGAGGGTGCAAATTCAATGTACACTTCACCAATACCCATGGAGAGAAAATTCAAGAAGTGCACCAAGATAGAGTAGGCTAAGAAAATACTTAAAGAACTTGAAGTAAAAATAAAGGCATTAGAAGGCTAGGTCACCATAGTTGTAGAGAAGGCCATTGAAGCTAAAGATACATAGGTAGAAGCAACTAAAAAATAACTCCTAGAGGTTAAAACAAAATTTACTAAAGAAAGAATAGAGTTGGCAGTAGGGAAAAGCTAGATGGTAACTAAGACAACCACCAAGAATGCATTATCAAAGCAAGTGGAAGATTTGGAGGTACAATTGATCCATGAAAAGACTAAAACTAGTGCCAAGGCTATTGGAATAGGATCACTAAAGTAAAAGGCCTCTAGCCAAGATTATGAGCTAGCGAAGCTAAATAATCAAGTGGATGCCTAGGCCTAGACACTCAAGGGCCTAAGAGAAAAAGAGGTTGACCTAAAGAATATACTAGAAGAATCAAATGAAGAGATCAAGAGGTTACAGGCCCAAATTAAAGAGCCCAAATAGTTAGTGGCTTCCCTTGACCACATCAAGGTATTGTAAAGATCATATTTCAAGGCCAAAATGGAGGCCACATCAAATAAGCCTTGTGAAGATTACAATGAAAGGGCATAACAGAGGCCACATCATCTTACTCTATCCTTATAGTCTATGGAAATGGTGTAGGATCTAAGTGATATGGTGAAGAAAGAGATTGATATGGTGGAGAAAGAGATTTTAATGGTTTTTATTTCTATAAAGAGTGCATTATATCTCGGTAGTGACTGAGGCTCGCATTATGGATCAGTGGTTACTGAGCCTAGTGGCTTCCCTTGACCACATTGAGGTCTTGTAAAGATCATATTGCAAGGCCAAAATGGAGGCCACATCATCTAAGCCTTGTGAAGACTACATTAAAAGGGCATAATTGAGGCCACATCATATTTACTCTAGCTTTATAGTTATCGAGATGGTGTAGGCTCTAAGTGATATGGTGAAAAAAGAGAATGATATGGTGGAGAAAGAGATTTTAATGGTTTTTATTTCTATAAAGAAATAATGCGATTGCGTTATGGCTCGGTAGTGACCGAGGCTCGCGTTATGGCTCGGTAACTACCGATCCATAATGTGAGTGAGTTATAATGCACTCGCATTACATCTTGTTTGGACCAAAAAGTAGTTTTGGCCACTTTTTGGTCTCCCATCTTTCTGCACATGCCCATTACACTTAGGATATACACTATCTTAGGTGAAGTATAATATATACACCAACACCCCCTTAAGTGTAACTTAGAAGGCAATAAAAATAGGTCCCAACAATGAGGCCATGTTAGGAACCCATGTACAATGATACCCCCAAAGAAAGAGAGAGAACATCTCCCAAAAGAGAAAGAAGTGTGAAGAAAGAGACTAGGTATCCCCCCAAATGTAATACTTCCCAAACCAATGGTGGATGCTTGTCTCTAAATGCTGAAGAGAATCCATGCTTGTCAAACAATATTCCTCCCCTTAGGAAGAAATAAATCCAAAGGTGAATGCAGAAGTTCTTCCCATTCAAGAAAATAATATGTGGAAAGAAAACACAATATGTACTTCTCTAGAATCTGTGCAATGGTCCCCATGTTGATGATGAGTTGTTCAAGATCATATTAGGAGTCCCATTTTTAATTGAAAAGGATGACTACTCAAGACCAAGTGGAAAGTGATATACAACAAGTGCCAAAGAAGTAGTGTATGGATGTGGAATCTTAGTGCATGCCATGTGGCTACACTGCTCATCCCATGAGATGTCCTATTGCAAGGAATTATTGGAATCCATCAATGAAGTGTCTCTAAACATTGTAGATGTAATAGGTGAAAGTGAGATCTCGGTGCATGTCATGTGACTACACTACACATCCCACAAGATGTCTTACTACAAAGAATTGCTAGAAGATCTTGGTGAAGTGACCTGAAACTCTAGTGTCAACATAAGGTGGTGGTGGAATCACAGTGCATGTCATGTGACTACACTACTCATTCCACATAATGTCCACATAGATTCTTAAGTATGAGCATGTGGAAAATCTACTAAAGGTGTTGGAATGTTAGTGCATGTCAAATGACTACACTACACATTCCATAAACTACTCACATCAATGGTGTGAGTATGAACAAATATAGATGGAGCATCAAGAAAAATAATTGTTGTTTTAGTTTCATCCACATGTGTAAGGTTCTCTAAGGGAACATCACAACCTATTGGAGGTTCAAGATCCCCATATAGCTACTTGATTATGGTCATGGCAATGATAGGGCAATCAGTGTGCTCTATGTGATGTAGGATGTCAAAATTGTAAGACCTATTAGTCCATAGACCATGTCATTGTAGTTTAACCAAACACATTTTTGTTCATGGTCACTCAGCTTAGGAACAAGTCCATGGAGATAGGGAAGTAAATCTTGCTCTTAAGACAGTGATTATTTATCCTTTCTTTCTAGAATCAATTGTTCTCTTTATTAAAGGTGACAATAGAAGAGTGAAATGAAGTGTCAATAAACATGTTTGCAAACCCCCAAAATGGAACTTTATCTTAGTTATCATTACAATATCCCAAAAAAAACTTTGCATAACCTCATCAAATAGATACAAGGTTTGGTTCTTTATCTTTAGGGGAGAGGACCCAATACCCACATACCCTAACTTCGTGCACATCAAGCTCTTAAATGGTACATCAAATTTTTATAAAAAATTCAGCATGTCTCCATATCTAAGTTAAGAGTTTAAAGCTATGTTTGGGGTTCTGGGTATTAATGATGTAGCCTAATTAGCTACATCTTCGCTGAGTTGTCCAAAAACACCCCAAAAAAAGTTAGACCGAAACATGTGTGCACCAAGGCACCTATTAGCAACCACCTTATGTGTCACCATATGATTGGTTGTTTCTTTGATGTGACATGTGAAGTGTATTGCTACACATGTATATGTGCACATGTATTGATTCCTTATTAAATTTTTACTAGTATATTATTTCTTTTTTTTGTTTGGTAAGTCAGGAATTTTTAGCCTGGCCCTTCTAGGTTAGATGAATCACTTTTGACCGAAGCTATGAATCGGTGAGGCCACAACACAGAGGACCTCATCCCTTGGCACAAATGCCTGCATTAACGCTGGAAGTTCAAATCTGTGAGGTTGTTGGCCTAACGAAGGCCCACAACCTGCGAGCTCTTTGGCCCAATGGGGCTTTGAACCCTAGTGGCCGCTACTAGAACTGAGCGACTTAACCACTGAACCACGCCCTTAACGACACTAGTATAGTATTTCTTAATTACTATTGTTTTCATATATTTAGTTGGGGGTCTAAGTGCGCAACTTCATAGTGGCTATTAGGGCATGCTTATCTATTGGGTCCTTTCCCCTAATGCATGTTTACAATGCATGATTGCATAAAAGCCCTCCAAATGAACATAAGACAACACTTCATAATTAGTACAAATACAAGTCTATTTAAAGGTGCACATAGAAATTCCAAAAATATCTACTTTGAAACATGCATAAATCGCACCAAAGACGTAAACAAATTTCACCATGGGAAGAATGCAAAACCAAGTTTCTTTTAGAGTTCTATGGCAGGCATCTCACTACCCAAATTGTATTTCTATTCATCTCTCAAGTCGTTCTTCTATATGTATGAACCTCAACCTATGATTTGCATACATTGTATTAGTTATGATGTTTATCTTGACCCTTTGGTTGTAGGTGGAGTTTTATGCATGTTTATCAGACCGGTTCACTGCTGCTATAGCCTCTCAAACCAGTAGCTCATTCCTCTATTGTTTTAGTTCTTGTCTGTTGTGACTTCATTAATGTTTGTAATCTGGTTCTTTAATCTAATATATATATATATATATATATATATATATATATATATATTAAAAAAAAATAAAAAATTGACACCTAGGGTAAAAGATATACCTATTTTCAGGGAAGTAGCTTAAAGGGGACTTTAAAAAGCAAAAGAAGCCCTCAAGAGCTGTCAATATGACTAGGTGCAAAAAATTCCTAGACCCACATGACAATGGTGTGATGTCATAACCTCTTTTACATCACATAGGACAAAAGCTAAAGTAAGAACCCACTTAAAACGTCTTAAATTAAAACATTTAATTAAAATCTTTTTAAGAACTTTGAAACTGTTAAACAAATCATTACATAAATGCACTCCCTTTACACTTTTGATAATGATTTTGAGATTACGCCATGATATGTGGTGCCCCCACTTAAACAAGTTTTATGAAATTAAAATTGGCACAAACTTAAAAATTTGAGCTTTCTTTATGTCCATGAATGGCATTGAGTGTGTTGGCAAATCCTAATGATTACCTAGTTAAAAAAATTCCTTCCGTCTACCTTACAAAGGGTTGCAGAGATCCTATGTATGTCACACTAAAAAAAATAGTGACGTCAGGAAACTCAATGCTCGTCATACTCCTATAAGTAGGGGGGACCGCGATTTTTGTAAAAGGAAAGGCTACCTACCAACAATGAATAGGTGCCATGCCAATCAAGGTGCCTCCTAAAGCAACTTCGCCAACAATGACACCTCCACCATGAAGACCAGTAAATGTTTGGGCATAGATAAACAATGTCACAATAAATTTTTCTTCAACTGTGTAGTTGCAAATAGGGGAGAGGCCCAGTAGTTGAGTACCCTAACTTCATGCTTCTCAAAATCATACGTGGCAATTTCGAATCACTCAAAAAAATTTACAGTAGTTTACTTGGCAAGGCCCCTACGTATCACTAAGGTTTCAGGTACACATCATCAAATATGATGCCACATCAGCATGTTTTTTGTTAAGGTGTCCAAAAAGGCCCTAAAAAAGGGTGGACCAATAGCTATGCATTAAGTCATGTTTTGTTGGTGCGTTGATGTGGCATCACATGATTGGTTTCTTTTTAGATCTAAAGGGCATATTTCATTCAATTATTGGTACTTAGAGTCAACACTAACAACCTTAAAGTAACAACTACTAGTGCTAAACTTCTAAAAATATTGGGCCTTAAATCCACAAATACTATCATAGCTATTGAAACATGCTCAACAATTGGGTCCTTTCCCCTAGGCAAAGGAGGGCATTTTTTTCCATATGATAAAAGACAGTCAAAATTTATTTCTGCATGATAGTATTGTCACAAATTCTCCAAGATGTTTCAAAAAAATAATTCTCCACAAAAAATAAAGTAAACCTATATTCTTATTGGTAGGCTTGCACTTGTCAAATCTACATGAACCAACAATTGATATTAGTTAATTTGAATAACCCATACACAATGGTGAGCTTACAATAGCTCCACTATTGATCTGATATACCAAATACTCAAATCTACATGCTCCAAAAATCTAGAAATGGGCTAACCTTATAAAATTTGGCTCTAATACCATGTTAAAACTTGTGATAAATAAAATACAACCTAGGACCTAATGTTTATAGGTTACCCACAAAACCGGTTTAAAGAATAATGTTATTTTATATTCAATATAATAGAACAAATTTATAAAGAGAAATGTACAAATATATAGGCCTCTTGGATTCATGAATCAAGGAGATGACATGTCTAAGAGGTATGAGTTTAACTCTCAATCAGGAGGCAAGTTAACTCAATCTAAATGAGACAAAGGTGGCCTTGACTAAACAAAGGTGGCACCTAACTACCATCAATCAAGGATTGATGAGGTAGTGACAACACTTGTGTGTCTCAAGTCAATGTGTACATGTGTCGTTATTAGCCACCTTTGTGAGAATAATTAAACATTCCTAATATCCTAAGTAAACTTAAAAAATAGGTGCAATATTACACTTAGGATAAACACTATCCTAGGTGAAGTATAATATATACACCAACAAGAAATAGTTAGCATGGGTTGAAGAGATTAAAAAAGAAAAAGAAAACATAAGCTAATGCAGCTTCATATGATGAGGAAGGGAAATTATGTACAATCACTACAACTACAACTGTAAACTCATACTCTACATAATGTTGGTATTTGGATTTAGGACCAACACAATACCTAAAAAAGTTATTGCACAAAGTACAGTGAGATTTGCAAAGGTGAGAATGTTATACTTGGTGATAATAGTAGGCATGAAATGATTAAAGTAGGAAACATTTCATTAAAAATGCCTAATGGTGTGTATAAGGAAATTTGTAATGTATTGTATGTTACACCTTTAGCTAAGAATCTTCTAGCAATTAGTAAGATTATTCACGTAGAAATATAAACACAATTTGATAACAACACTTGTGTTTTAAAAAATACAAAGAGAGAGGTCATTGCAACAAGGATTCAAGAGGGAAATTTATTAAATTTATGTACACAACTCTAGAAGTAGTGATTATGACTTGATAGATGATGATAAGAGAGTTAACTCAATGGATGCTAGATTTAGACATGAAAATATTCACTCTTTTCAAGTTGGGAGTATGTGAAGGTTGTAGCTTAGGCAATCAACACAATCTTCCATTCTAAAAGAGGGAAACAAGAGAAAAGGAGCTATTGGACTTAGTTCATTCAAACATATGTGGTTCAATGCAAATTGCATCACATAAGGAAGCAACATAGTTGGAGAGGCCATTAAAGTGTTTAAGGTGTGATAATGGAGGTGAAAATGCCTCAAATGCTATCAAGAGTTTATGTGCAAAAGACGTGTTCAAGATAGAGTATATTACCCCTTACTCCCTACAACAAAATGGTGTGGCAGAAAGGAGGGACCAAACTCTTGTTGAGAATGTAAGATACATGATTAAGAGTAGTGGGTTTCCAAATTCTTTTTGCGCTGATGCAATTTCTATAGCAACATATGTCCAAAATAGATTACCAACTATTACATTGCATAAGAAGACTCCTTATGAATCTTCGTAGAGATCAAGCTAAGTGTTGGATGCTTAAGTAGTTTTGGTTTTAAAGCATATGCACACATATCAAATCAGAGGAGAAAGAAGTTGAAGATGGATCACTACAAGACAATGGGTACTTTGATAGAATTTGGTAAAAAAATTATCACTAGAAATGTGTCAAAAATGTAGGAAGAAGAAGATTACATGAAATGAATTCCTTATCAAAGTGTTGTAGAAGCCTTGTGTATGTAATGTTTTGTAGTATACCTAACATAGCACATGTAGTAAGTGTTGTAAGTCAATTTTAAGGGAACCCTATACTGCAACATTAGGCAACAATAAAGAGAATTTTAAGATATTTGCAAGGAATAATTAAGTTTGATATCACATTTAATGAGAGTTCTAAAAAATCCCTTAATCTTATGGGATATTGCAATGTAGATTGGTTAGGGGATGTAAATGATCATAGATCAACATTAGATTACTATTTTATAATTGAGTTGTGGCATAGTTTCTTGGATGGGTAAGAAATGTGTTGAAATAGTTTCACTTTCTAGGGCTAAAGCAAATTATATATCAACTTGTCAAGCCACAAAGGAAGTAATTTGGTTAAGGAAAATGTTGAAGGATATTGAGCTCCCTCAAACTCAATCCATAGTTCTAAAATGTGATCTAGTCAAAGTTGCATTACAATGACAAAGAGCTCAAAAATTCATGGCAGAACAAACATAGTAAAGTGTAGTATCATTTTCTTCATGAACAAATTGAGAAGAGCACAATAAATACATATTGTCTATCCAACATTTTGGTTGCACATTTTACCATATTTATTAATTAATTAAAATTTAGAATATAACATGATTTTGAATTTTAATTAATTAATAAATATGGTCTACAACATAGATAATGGTAGCAGATGTGCTACTAAAGGCATTGCCAAAAGATAAGTTTGAGTTTTGTAGGAGAGGATTTAATCTTCAACAAATTAACTAAGAGATATTTGTCTAAGTGGGAATATTAAGAATAGGTTTAGTCAAATATCTTAATTTGCAAAAAGCATGCAATTAGACTTAGAAATAGGTGCATGTAAAAAGTCACAATTTACATTTAAAGTGACAACTCATGACAAGTTTGAGTTTTGTAGGAGAGGATTTAATCTTCAACAAATTAACTAAGAGATATTTCCCTAAGTGGGAGCATTAAGAATAGGTTTAGTCAAAGATCTCGAGATGCAAAAAGCATGCAATTAGACTTAGAAATAGGTGCATGCAAAAAGTCACAATTTTCAATAAAATGACAACTCATGTATAAATATATAAATAAGAAAGCAAGTACCTAATAATACAAACAAGTTTTATATTATATACCTTGAAAAGACAACTAAATTTTGAGGAGTGTTATTTATTAGTTTTAAATATGTTCTATATTTTAATATCTTGTAGCCAAGGGATGAGAGATGGCCCCAAGAATCCTTAAAGAACTTGGAACCAAAGACATTTAGAAGAATCCAAATACTACATGAGAATTACCATTTTAGCCATTGAAGGAACCCCAAAACTAATGGAAATGAAATTTCTTATACATGAATACCATCCTTTGGTCAACCAAGAGGAACAAGAAGCTTGGAGAAGCAATTGTGGTCTATATTTCTTTAATTGGACTCACAAGTTGACTAATACTTTTCTCTATACCTAGTTGAATCAACACCATCGTTGTAGACATCCACTTTGGGAGTGATGAGTTGAATTGAATTGGCACACATATGGCATCAATAGAATATGATACTGTGTAAAATATCTACCACCTTTTGATGACCAAGAAAAGAATGTCTAAGCAATATGGCAAAGGCAAGAGATCAAAAGATAAGGACAAAAGGAACATAAATTAAGGAAAAAATGGAATAAGACATGGAAAGAAAGAGATAAAAGGGATCAAGCATGATCACCAAGTGAGGGAAGAATAAGATAATCAAAAAAAATAAACAAGGACAAAGACACTAAAGAGGAATAGAGGCAAAGGATAATGGTGACATAATAATGAGATCATCAATTGGCAAACTTAGACTCTTCTTCCATAATACCACCATCTTCTTTGTTCCAAAAATATCATCAAATAAATATTCAAGTTGCTTCTTTTCATGGCCTTCTTTGCTTGCTTTATCAATTACGTGTTTCCTCTTGATATTATTTTGTGCTAGGTGCAAATACATGATCAATTCATATGCTATCCAAGTTTTATTTTCTTGTTGTTACGGTTGAATGATATTGTTTTAATGGAACACAACTTCTTTCTTTGGTTTCCATGCTTCTTCCCTTACTTTGAACTTAATGAATTTTGATTCCTTTTGATATTTTCTTAAAGTGTTCTTTTTATTCTTTGCTTACATGTGTTCTTATTTTATCTCCTCCATGATTTTCATTAGATCCATGCTCATGAGAAATTGGTTCAAATTGAATCCTTGAATGTCAAATGCACTTTCCTAAATTTTATTTATTCTTTATGGATTCTCACCCACTGCAAATTTAGAAATAACAAATTTACAATGTGAGAAACAAATGAAATGAATGTGTAATGCGTTAATGGAGAGAAGATTTGGCTTAAATATAATCCAAACTAAGTTTTTATTTGTGTAGTCACACAAATGTAGTAAGTTTTGGGGTTAGCACACACATGAAACACTTTTTCTTCCTTTTTAAAGAAATTTGTGTGGGCAATTACACACATTTTTCTCAGATTATGTATAATTGCATAGGCAAATGTACATATTAACCCTAACTTAGTTATATATGTGTGGATGATTGCACACATTTGCCCTAAATTAGCTCTAATTATGTCAGTCTAATTGCATACATTTTACCTAAATTGCTTAGAATTATATTGGCACTTGCACCACATTTTCCCTAAACTACCTATAATTGCATTGATGATCACACCACATTTTCCCTAAATTACCTATAATTACAATGGTGATGAAACCACATTTGCCCTAAATTAGTTGTAACACCCTGCCAAGAATCGTTAGAGAACAACTCAACTATGCTAACCAAAAAGGGAATTTTTTTTTTAAACCAACGTAATAATGAAAAACTGTAAATCATATTTATTCAAACATCTAATAAGCTCTGTCCTCTAGGGATACCATGGCTGCATTACTAATAACAAGGCTTAACCAACATAATGAGTTACCTAACAACCATAGATCATTCTAAGTCTATTTGCATCAGAAGAATATACACATGCAATTCCATATTATAACATTAGATAAGTATTCATTAAGGTCATGTATAAAAGATTACAAGAAATTATCATGAATAATGAAAGATACATGTTTGATAAACAAGCAAGGTTTATTTTACAACACCAAGTTGGAAGATCCTATAATACTCACTTTTGTAATGTGGCAACTGATAACCAAATGCTGCAATTCGATTTCTAGTTAACTAGTATTTAAATGATATAAACAGAGATATAACCTAATTTACAAATTCATAATAAAAGATCTTTTCAATCAGGAACAAGATATTTCTCATGCAATTACAAACAAGTATAATAAGAGCCGTATACCTGTCCTTAGCATAGTGGGAAACATATTCTTTGCTCCAGTAAGCTACTCAATTAACAGACATGTGACTTCTTAGCTTCAGAATCTTGCATGTCTTAGAGATCTCAAACTGCACATATAATGAAACATTAGTCTTTCATAGTTACTAATTTACACAAAACAAATATCAACTGCATAAAATGACAAGCCCAAGGCCCTAGGGGCTGACCTAATGTCTCGGGGGCTCATCAATGATGGCCTTGCCTACATACGGGTAGCACAAAGACTTCGTAGTTTGAGAAACTAGTCTTGCAACCATAAGGTTGACTTAGATACAATATCTCTTAGAGATCTAGTTCATCATATAATATTTAAAGAAAGTAACATACATTTACAACTATTCATATATGCCAATCTATATTCGTGTTGCAACACTTTCATCATCCATTAAATATATAAGAGCACAAGTTAGGTAACTGCTAATTTACAAAAATAACATATATCTTCACGTAATAGCATTCCAATCAATTGAAGGTGACAACAACGTGCAAATGAATATAACCAAATAATGGATTAATTATCTAAATACACGCATGAGTATATAATATCCTAAAACTTAATTCATTTTCACATAGAAACAATATTCTAATATCAGATGAAATTAACAACATCAGCAAATAAGACACACTATCCATATAAATTATTTTTTTTATATAACATCGACACCCTCTCACATTCACATTTTCAAACCATTGTCAAAAGATGCATGCAAAACAAATCATTCATTCATTCATAAACATAAGATGGACTAATACTCTAGAAGACTAGTCTAAAAGACCACTTGAGAGTCTTTAATTAAGCAATAAAACTCTAATGCTATTCACAATTTATAGAAATATTTCACAATGATTGGCTCAGTTTCACAATCTTGTCATTCACACAAGTTTTTCGTTAGTAGGACAAAATTCATCATTTAGTTCCATGATGAGCATATTATTACATATTCATATTTTCCATACAAAGATGAAATCAAATACAATTCTAAAATAAAGGAAATACATTGCCACAGTACACTAATTCATTTGCACATGCATTTAGAAGAACAATCAAACCAATAATAATCTAAATCTTGAATAAGAATATCTAAATTTTAATAAGGACAATATGATTTTTCCTAAACTTATTTCCAAGCCTAATGGAAGGATTTCAATTCACATAAAATCTTCTAAGTCGAAGTTAACATCTACTACAATTACAACCATAATCATAAGTAAAATGAAATGCACTTAATCACAATACAATTCTTATATGCATATATGTGTTGCCAAACATAATTCCTATTCATAGGATCTAATGATTATACTACCATGAATAACTTTAATCATGCTTTGTTTCCAATATCTAACCTTTATAACCCTATTAGGGTCAACACCTTCTAAAATGAAAATACTAATATTATCCCAAAATTACTATTATAGTCAACATCATGGAAGGCAGATTAAGCATCTAAGAGTTTTAATTTGGTCGATGGTGTCAGTCACACCGACAGGGTAGTTTGGAGTAGCGATCGGAGAGACTCATGCTATCGGTGGAAGTTTGGAAGGTTGGCCCGATGGTGCATCTCTGGCCGATGGGGAATTGTAGTGTAGCAGTTGGTGAGACAACGGAGGTCGACAGGAGGTTTTTGAGGCGAGCCGATGGCTTGGGTCTGGGCGACGGGCTTTGGAGGAGGACCATGGGTCGAGCGCGGCAAAAGCGCTCGACATTTAGTATGTTAGTGGCCGTGTTTATAAAGTAATGAAGGAGTCTCCGCGGCACCAATGTGGGACTATTCTTCCTGCACATTTGAAACTGTGATAGAACGCGTTTTGGCGGGAATTTCTTTTTTGACTGCTGCGATGGTTTTCAAGCGGCCGCGGGTGGTTGAGCCATCAATGGCGACTGTAGCAGGGGCATGGGCGAGTTGTTGAACAGTCATGTACCCGATTTTTGGCTTAAGGACCCCAGATGGTGGCACATGGCTCGAGGCCCCCCTTTGTCTGCTGCATTAATATTTCCTAAGCGCCATTCCTTCTGAGGACTGTATCTAGCGGATTTTTTGTCAAGGCCATGTAATTAATGCTGAGTATGCTTCTCTGGCTGTTATAAGCAGGAAGTGTTACTCATTTTTAGGTTGTTGAAAGTTGAATATTTGGCTCTGTAACACAATACAGTTCGTTTTGGTTGCTCTATACAGTTAAACCTGTGAGTTTATGTATCTCTTGTTGTACGTTTTTGCATGAATCCACTGATTTCATGGTTAATTCTATATGAGAAATGCTATGTTAGCATGTGTTTTGTTAATTCTGTCTCCAGTATTGCATGTATCTTTCTTCTAAGTCTAGATATTTAAGCAATGTTTGAGACTCTAGAACATAGAATTCCTGTGTTGAATGTCTGATCTCTTAACTTCTGCTCAAGGGGTAGATTAAATTGTTCTCAGATTGAACATTGGGAAGGGTATACTACAGTAGGGATGCCATAAGTATAGATAGCTTAACACTCTGTATTGGGAGATATCTGTAAGGCAGTTATCATATGTGTCCCCCTGAAACCCAGTTTTAGTTGTTCATTCATATCATTCACAGGTGTATGTCTATTGACTCCAGGCCCTAGATAGGCACCGATCTAGCTTTGTCTTTGTGTTATATACCATGTCCAGCTTTGCATCCAAATATAAAACCAAAACCAAACTCTAAAACAACCATTAGGACATTAGAATTAGTTTTAGGATCCTCAGTCCTCTGTCTACAACTGCAAATAGGCCCAAAGCTAGCCCCTTTGCTCTTATCTTACAGTTTTGGTCTACTTACAGGAGGACTTATCTACTTTCTGTCAGCATCCCAGCCTTGTATGTATATCCTCATGGATGTTGAGTAGGGAATACCCCCCTAGGTTTTGCAGAGCCTGAAGAAGAAGAGGAGATAAAATATAGAGTCTATCTCCTACACTGTTGGCCCCTGGCCCAGAGATCCTATTGATCATTGATGGCTACCTTGTAGGGAAATCTGGGAATAAGCATCCAGTCTGGGAAAAAACCAACAGGCCCCACATTGGAAGCCACTCCCCTACTTCCACCTAGTTGACCCAACCCAAACAAGTACTATTCACAAGGATACACATGACATACCTCCAACTCTCATGACAAGCCAAAATAACATGAGGCATGCAAAAGTCCAAAAGAAAACAGTTTCCTCTCTCTAGAATACAAGGAATCAAAAATTCATCAATAAGTTCAAGTAATTTTTTCCATAACAATAATCTCAAACAAAGCCTCTGACTAGGTAACACAACCAAAAGAACCCATGAAAGAGAATGACAAAAAACTCTTATCCTAACCCTTCAACGGAACCCGACATTTATAACATTCAAGGTAAATCAAAATTTCAAAGCACTTGGCACGGATCAATACTAATGAAAACATTAAACCCAAAGAATCAATTTAATCCTTACCATACTATTAACTAACTAGAAGGTATTTGAAGAACAATCATTCTAATGTGTTACTCAACACCAAATCATAAACTTCTATCATAGCTCTAATTCGACCAATTTTAAACTGACTTTTCCCTTGACCTTAAAATAACACTTCTCAACAAAAATGAACTATTATGAACATTAACTAATGGTTGCAATAAATTTCAACCCTATTTGATTTGGACTTAAGATCTAAACTATAAACAATACTTATGACATAACACAACGTTAATATTAAAATTTATAAGAAGACCACTTGATTATAAATTACCTTATTTCCTTAATCTTCTCTTCACACTAATCACAACTAATAATCTTATGGAAGCAAGATTTATTAAATTTTCTAAAACAAAACATTGATAACTAAATTTTTAAAAAAAACTTAAGTTAAGACCAATACCAATTATTAGTCAACTTAAAAGCTAATATTCTATTTCTTATAATTTAAACTAGTATTCTATTCACTAACTACAAAAGCTAAAAAAAATTAATTCATTGATATAGCTATCATTCTTATTTATCTAGTAACCTTACTATCCTAAAAATATTAATTTCCATACTATGACCATTTAAAACTTTTAATTATCCTCAATATCCTGATTTCTAATAAGTGTGATGATTATAAGAAAGAAAGATTTCTAATATTCTATTTAACTAATAGATTACTCCTGAACGAATTAAGAAACTCTCTACTTAATTCCTATTTGCTAGCATACTATTTTATCAAACTTGCTATTTCTATCTAGTTTAAGGTTTATCAATGACAAGGAAAGATTTTCCTAAGCTTTATTCAGAGGTTTCACAAATGCAAAAGGACAACAGCCTGACAGAGATGAAATTATAGGTTAAAGAAGAAAATTTACATTAAATAGCTTCAGCTAAGATTTATATGAAATTTATTGTTGATTGAAGAGGTTTTCAAATAGGAGAATGATGGATACACGGTCTGCACAGGTCACACAGGAGAAATCATAGAAAAGACACAATTGATGGATGACCTGGCAGGGGAAAGAGCCAAGAGAGACAAAACTACACTGCATATCAAGAGAAACTAGGTAATGTTACTTCCCCCGGCGCTAAGGCGTTGGATTTAAGGTAAGAAAATGATGAAGTAGATCAGCCTAACTAGGCATGAATGGGAAGTTTCCAAAATATACAAACTCAGATGCCATCCAACAGAATGAGCTGCAACATGAGCAAGTGTCCCAACACAATAGCCAGAGGTAAAAATTGATTTGGTGAAGAACCGAATTCATGAATAGGTTTAATTGAATTCTTGTATGAGGTCTGGAGATATGGACGGAGAAGACTAGGCTAGCGTCACTCAGAAATAACATCGTTCCACTCAAAAAAAATCGTTCGGCTAACATTAAATGGCTTCATTCATAAACATCACTAGATGGTTTGTTTTCAGATTTTGGAATACAGATTCGATAGCAAGGAAAGGTTAGAGAAATGGACAGCTAAATACCAGACTGGATTTATTGAATTGAAGGAAGCTATTTGGTTGCGCCCATCCTAACTAAGTTTGGTTTAAAAGATGAATGCATAAATTGATTAGAACAAGTAGCATTTTAACTATAATATTTTTTTTAATAGAATTCCTCTAACAAATCGTCCCGAGTGGCCGAAGGATTGAGTATTAGATTAAAGGTGAAATCAAATACACATCCATGTAAATCATGGCCCATTTACTGGCAACATCATTGCAGAATAAGCCACAAGAATCTAGAAAGAGCTTCAGGATTAGGGATGGGTTCAGTTTAAAGCATTGGCAAGAATACATCAAGTGATTGACTCCACCAAAATAGTAAACAAGGTTGAGACATGATGAAGGGAGTGATTTAAAGAGACCATCACTGGACTCCTTGCAGAGAGAAGACAAGGTGGAAGAATTGGATGCAGACTGAGAACGAAATAGGCGACAAGAAGACATGAACAATCACCAGAACCACTGACTCCAAAGCAACAGAAGAGAGGGAATGATTCATTTCCAAAGACACAAATAACATTCATTCAAACATTCAGAAAACATACCTGAAATTTAATCCTCTAGCTCCATAATCCACCTCCCGTTCCAATTTCTCTTCCTCTTCTCAATTATTCAGCTTCTGTCAAAAACCCCCCCTTCAAAATCCCTCTCTTCTCTCAAATAAATCCCTCAAAATGAAAAAATAGACAAGGCCAATTAATTTCCCACTTCCCAAATCTGTTTTTGAAACCCACTAACTCTCCCAAAATTAAATGTAATAAATTTCTTCTTTCAAGGAGATTCTCAACTCAGAAAAATTAATGCTAGCCATTCACGGCAAATCTCAACAATAAATTATTAACTAATAATATCTTTCCCGTGAAACAATGTATAATTCAAACAATAAATATAATATTAATTACTTATGACTAAAATCATTATTACTAATTATTGAAGTTATAAATTTAATCTTTATTAAAAACACTTATTCACTATTTTCCAATTTCACGTTATTAAATAACAAACTAGAAAAAATACTATTATATCTAAACTTATTATTAATATTATTACTATCATAATCAATGCATCTCCAACAATAACACATAAACCATAAACCAAAAGCTCAAACAATAACAACTACATACCAAATGACAACCAATACCCGAGGGCAAGAACCCCTAAGTGACAACTAGATCCACGACCACAACTGAAGACAAAGACTGACATAGGGAACCCCATGTTATCTCCCATCCACATTATCCATTGGAGTAAAGGCATGCTCAGACCTACTAAGTTAGGTGGAGCCGATGCCTGGTACCTGCAACCTGCATCAAAACAAGATGTTGCATATGAGCATATACATATATAGCAAACACACAGTGTCAGGGAATCGTAGTGTAGTAGGGTGTTCATAATGAGTAGTACTACACTGTCCCTTCACTGAAAGAATGACATATAACATACACATCTCAAACTAACAATCAAGTATACATATAGCATGATAACTCTACTCTGCATAATCATCTAAACATTAACTGATCATGTCAAAACACATCATTTACTATAACATCAACAATGTCACTATAATGATTATAACAAATATCAATGACCACATCAATAATCCATAATGAGCATAACTAAGCATAAACAAGAATCTATCATCCACATGTCTCAAAAATGTCTAAGTGTAACTGAAAAACTATCAACTGGCAAAAGCCAAAATGAGGGGCACTACAAGAAGTTATTGAAATATCAAGTTTTTCAAATAATTTTATTTTTTTGGTAAATTGGCCTCATAGTGGTGCTATATATACATTTAGCCAACAATTTTAGTCGGAAAAGTTGTGGACATATCTAACTTAGCTAGAATGAATCTTACAAGATCATATGTTTGACCAAAATTGTTTTTTAGTTAGAAATACTTAAATTCCCTTGTGCTAATAAGTCAGCTAAAAGTGTGACACAACTTTGTGCTTTTACCTGACAATATGATTTTCCCTTAACTTATTTCCAAGCCTAATGTAAGATTTCAATTCACATAAAATCTTCTAAGTCGAAGTTAACATCTACTACAATTACAACCATAATCATAAGTAAAATGAAATGCACTTGATCACAATACAATTCTTATATGCATATATGTGTTGCCAAACATAGTTCCTATTCATACGATCTAAGGATTATACTACCATGAATAACTTTAATCATGCTTTGTTTCCAATATCTAACCTTTATAACCCTATTAGGGTCAACACCTTCTAAAATGAAAATACTAATATTATCCCAAAATTACTATTATAGTCAACGTCATGGAAGGTAGATTAAGCATCTAAGAGTTTTAATTTGGTCGATGGCATTTAAAATGGATCTAAAGAATATATATATATATAATATCACAAACTTCTAAACTGAGACTGAACACCTTGATATAACTTCTAAACATATTACACAGCTACTAATTACAATTACAATCTAATACATATTGTTCGCTTATCATGATGCCACAAATACATCAAAAATCAAACCCTACAGCTAACATACTATAAAATGATTCATAATCTATGACCCATGCAAAGTTAAATGACATTACTTCAATTACGTTCATAACGTTGCATATCACAATCATCCAAATAGCTTAAATGCTACCACTAAAATTTTACTACTAAGTAAAATATAATTTCTTACACATAAACCTTTTTCCACAGCTCAGAACAGTTTACTATGATTAAATTAACCATTCATTCTCATATGCAAATAATGACGTTTCCCAAGTTATAAAGACATAAAGATGGAAAACTTGCCTGAAATCTTAACACGGCAATGATGGACAATTATCGTGTAGGGAAAAGAAATGTTTTAAACGAAACTTTCAAGAAATTGCGGTTAAAAAAATGAACCAGACTCTGCGGCCTTTGTCAAGCATTTGGAAAATCTTTGGTAGACATAAAAAGATTACAGAATAAGCACAAAAATGGATATGATCAATAGACATGGTAGGCTCTTTGAAATGCATGGTCAAATATAAATGTTAGGAGTGATGATATCAAACTAACGCCTCTGTAGTATGGCAAGTTAGAAGGTTCTATTTACAAGTTTAAGTTCTACCAGAAATACCAAGATTATATTAAGTAAATCGATGCCTTTACAAAACTAAAATGATTATGGCATGACACCATTATTATGCAGATGAAGGCTATAGCAAGAACTTGCACCCATAAGGGTTTCAGGGAATACACCAATAGGAACCATGACATGTTTATAAGGTTTACAGATGTAAAGAAGGGTTGTGGGAGGCATTGTGGCCTCCAGTAGAGAAGATTTCCATGCATCCCTTGAGGGTGACTGTGGATAGGCATAAAAGGATAATTGCTTATGTACTTATAATGCAAATGCATAAGGGAAATAAATAAATTAATGCCAAGGAGGAGTCATAATACACCATGCAGGAATTTAATCTATGCTTGATTCAGAGAATATCAAACCTATTCATACATGAATACATCAGGGAATGTGCACAAACAAATTTAGTGATCAAGCTTTTGAAAATCCAAAAAAATGTATTTCATAAACCTTGCCATTGTATGATTCACAAAATGAATTGAAGAAAAGCATATAAAGTTTTCATGAAGTGAAATCGGCCGATAGGATCCCAATGCCACAAGGAGGGAGTATATTATGCAGAGCAAATTTTAGGTTAAAAGAAAAATGAACTACAAAACTAATCCTTCATGCAACAGTAAAACAAACATGCATACCTAGATTTCCTCTTCGAATCCATTCTATCAACACTATGAAACAATGTATCTGTAATTGTTGTTAGACTTAGGGCACACAACTGAGAGGGGGGGTGAATTAGTTGTGCAAAACTTTCTCCAATTTACACACTTAAATCCTCTTAGTGATTAGCAATATATTAAACATGAAACATAATGTATTCAAATCAAAAGCAGAAACTCATCAACACATAAGACACCAAGATTTTGACGTGGAAAACCTGGTTAAGGGAAAAACCACGGGGTGATTAACCCAAGAATGTATTCTCTGTTAGAAGAATAGAAAGAATAAAATGGCACATGCCAATTAGGACTCACTGCCTTAGCACACTGCTCACAAGAGGCTCACTGCCTACAAGAGACACACTGTCTACAAAGAAATAAGTATCACATACATGAACTGGAGAATAGCATCTTCACCATGCTTGAATCGGTTCCATTAAGCTCAATACTTCTTCTCTGCCTTTCGCTCTCCTCTTTGTTACCACACTCTCATCTCCACATGAAAAGGCGAGTTCAAACTGACTTCACAATCCCTTATTTATACAAGGCATCAACTTAGGAATGATCATCTAAGTTGGCAAACATTCATAAGATCATTTGACAGATGCATAACTCATCCAGTCGGCCTGTCTCAAGAAGAACACCATCATACAAAAGTTACTCTTCAATTGCGAGCTCCAACTTCAATGCGAACCACCAACACGAACTGGACACGATCCAAAAGACCTCCACAAGCTTGCCTGAGTCACCAAGAACATCCACACTTCTTCTGCTTACTGAAATCCTTCTCTCCTTCATCTGGAACCTTAAGAACACAGTCTGTCATAATTGTCACAAAAGAATAGATGCTTGCAGACCTTCAAACCACACACCAATAGAGTTGATACACCACAAAGACTTCCTCAGCACTCCCTTAGATCTATAGAATAGGAAACTCCATTTCCAGATCTCACCGGACCTTTCTTGTTACACACTGTCATCTTTGAACACCTACCGGAACCGGTTTTACTTGAGTGGCCACAACTTCTTCATATCTTCATGTGGACCTCTAAAATCTCTACTGGATCACCTACAAATACATATCTACAAACCCTTTAATGCGCATCCTCTGATCATCATCTGATCTTGGACTTTTGTCTTACAGTCATCATTGTTCTTCACTGATCCTGATTGAGACTAATTTTCTCAATATCCTCAGCTCACAGCTCATCCAAACCTTATCATTAATGCAACAGGAGTATGTTGACATCAATGACAATACCAATTAGGTCCATACTTGCAACAATCTCCCCCTTTGTCATTGATGGCAACATAAGATGTGAAAAACTATTTTAACCATTAAGATAAGAACTTCTTCTTACTGTCACAGCTCCCCCTATCAGCAACAACCATTCACATGTCTTCTCTTCCTTTACTGCTCCCCCTTTGATCAACAACCACTTGTTTTTCACATGTCTTCTCTCTCCCTTTGACATCAATGGCAAAGGGCACATACTTGCAATTCTAATACTTTAGAATCATACCTGCTACTCCCCCTGAGTAGCAGCTCCCATGAATCCGGATCACAAGATATGACTATGATATCCACCAGACTGATGCACCTCAGTGCACCTTAGTTCATCCCCAGAGGGGCAATAACCCCTAACTTCTCCCTGAGATACTAAAAAGAGTCCTTAGGTAGGGGTTTAGTAAAGATGTCTGCAATCTGATCCTTGGAGGGTACAAACTCTAATCTGACTTCATTCTTGTTCACTTGCTCTCTCAAAAAGTGAAACTTGATAGCTATGTGTTTAGTCTTTGAATGCAACAACGGATTCTTAGATATACTTATAATACTTGAATTATCACAGAAGATTGTGATAGGTTCCTCATACTCTACTTTGATATCTCTTAGCATTTGCTTCATCCACAAAACTTGAGTGCAACTACCTACTGCTGCAATATATTCTACTTCAGTTGTAGACAGAGATATTGCCTCTTATTTCTTGCTTAGCCAAGAAACCAATCTCTTCCCCAAAAAGAATGCTCCACCACTGGTACTCTTCCGGTCATCCACATCTCCTGCCCAATCAGCATCTGTATATGCATGAAGAGAGAAATCATGATCTCTAGGATACCACAGACCATACTCAACCGTCCCTTTTAGATATCTAAAAATCCTCTTGATTGCCATGACATGGGATTCTCTAAGATCAGCTTGGAATCTAGCAACAAGACCAACAGCTTGCATAATATCTGGTCTAGTTTGAGTGAGATACAACAATCCTCCAATCATTGATTTGTACTTTGTCTAGTCTACCTTAGGAGAGTCATCATCTTTTCTCAACTTACATCTGGTTGCCATGGGAGTATTCATTGGCTTTGAATCTTCCATCCCAAATTTTTTCAACAATTCTTTCACATATTTGGTCTAAGAAATGAAGATTCCTTTCTTTGTTTGAGTAATTTGCAGACCCAAGAAGAAATTTATTTCACCAAGCATAGACATCTCAAACTCACTTTTCATTTGATTTGCAAAGGCTTTACACATACTATCTCTTCCTCCAAAGATGATATCATCAACAAATATTTCAACAATCAAGATGTTTTCATGATTTCAGCAGTACCTTTGTTGAAACCAATCTTCAAAAGATGCTTATCCAATCTTTCATACCAAGCTCTTGGGGCTTGCTTTAATCCATACAGTGCCTTCTTCAACTTGTAGACCATATCACCACGATCAGACAACTGAAATCCATCCGGTTGCTCTATATACACTTCTTCTTCCAAGTCACCGTTTAGAAAGGCAGACTTGACATCCATCTAATATACCTTGAAATCCTTGAAGGCAGCAAAGACAAGAAATAATCTGACTGCTTCAATTCTTGCCACCGAAGCAAAAGTTTCTTCAAAATCAATTCTGTCTATTTGAGAGTAGCCGTTGCAGACCAATCTGGCTTTATTTCTGATTACTTCACCAACTTCATTTAGTTTGTTCCGGAAGACCCATTTGGTTCCAATCACATTCTTGTTTCTAGGTCTAGGAACAAGATCCCAAGTGTGATTTTTCTTAATTTGCATCAACTCTTCCTCCATTGCTTTCGTCCAGTTTTCATCATTGCAAGCTTCATTTATTGTCTTAGGTTCAATCTTTGAAATTAGACAGTATTCATCTAAATTTTGAGCAATTTTCCTTCTAGTTTGCACACCTTTGCTTTTGTCACCTATGATCTAATCTTCAGAGTGGTTCAATCTTACATACCTTAGAACTTTGGGAGTTTCTTGCACTTCTGCTTCTTGATCAGGCTCATTCAGACCTATCTCTTCTTCCTGATTTACCGGATCAGTTTGAATCTAACTTTCAGAAGAGGATTGAACTCCTTGAACTAGAACACCATTCTGATCATTTTCATCATATTCATAAAACCTTGAGGGTTTCTCTAATCCCTCATCAACCTTCACATTTGTACTTTCTATCATCTTTCTTAGTCTCTTGTTATAACACCAGTATGCTTTGCTTTAAGTAGAGTAACCCAAGAATATTCCTTCATCACTTCTAGCATCAAACTTGCCTAGATCTTCATCTCTTTTGATGTAACATTTGCTACCAAAGACTCTGAAATATCTTACAGTAGGAGTAATGCCAAACCAAAGTTCATAAGGGGTCTTACCGGTATTGCTTCTGACTTGAACGCGATTAAGAGTATAGACTACAGTGCTGACAGCTTCTCTCTAATAGATCTGAGGAACATTTGCTTCCATCATCATGGTCCTAGATGCTTCCTGGATGGTCCAGTTCTTTCTCTCCACTACTCCATTCTGCTGTGGATTCCTAGGAGTAGACAACTGTCTCTTAATTCCATGTTTCTCATAGAACTCTATGAACTCACCAGATGTGAATTCTCCACCTCTATCAAACCTCAAACATTTCAACTTTAATCATGTTTCATTCTCTACCATAGCCTTGAATATTTTGAATTTCTCAAGAGCTTTTGATTTCTCCTTTAGAAAGGTTACCCACGTCATCCGAGAATAGTCATCAATTAGCAGCATGAAGTATCTATCACCTTGAATACTCCTGGTTCTTGCCAGACCACAAAGATCAGTGTGAACTAAGTCCAATAATCTGGTAGAAGACAGTTCCTTGCTTTTGAATGTGACTCTTCTCAGCTTACCCAACTGACATTCCTTGCACAAGCTGTTAGTAGGTTTCACCAATTTTGGAAGATCTCTTACAGCCTGAGTATTGCTTATCTTGATGATATTATCAAAATTCACATGACACATCCTTCTATGCCATGACCAACTCTGATCAACTTGAACAAATAAGCAGCTTTTACCATTACCAATCAAGTGGAAGATATTACATTTAGTTTGAGTACCGGATGCAATCTCTGTTCCGAAACTTTCACAGATTTTGCATTTTTCGTCCTTGAATCGGAGATCATAGCCTTTGTCCACCAACTGTCCAACACTGAGAAGATTGTGCTTCAAACCTTCAACATACAGTACATTACCAGTTTTGTTTCTTCCATCAAAAGAAATAGTTCTTTTTCCTCTGATTCTACCAGTAGAATTATCACCAAACTTTATCACTCCTTCATACCTTTCCAAATCTACAAACTTATTTTTGTCACCTATCATATGGTGAGAGCATCCACTATCAATGACCCAATCATCCTTCTCTTCAATTTGGGCAGCCAAGGCTCTTTCCAGTCTTAAGATTGACAGATACAGAGGACATTGGATCTTCTTCTTTGATGGCAATGAACACCCATTCATTTCTAGATTTATTTCCTATCTCTGATTCATCATCTGTTACTCCTTCATTATCATCATCATCATGTACATAGTAACAGTTCTTTTAGAACCTTGGCTTGTTAGGATTTTGCCTTGAAAATCTTTCTGGACACTTTGAGGCAAAATGACCAATCTTATTGCAGTTAAAACACTTAAAAGGTAATTTTCCTTCATACTTACCAGATCCTCTTGGCAGCCTCTTTGCAATAAGGGCTTCAAGTTGAGCAGTTTATACTTCTTCTTCTAGATCTTTTCTTGCTTTTTCATACCATGACAATTTCCTTGAACAATTCTCTCCCGGATCAAACCTTTGTTTACCTTTAACAGAGGCACTGGCTTTGAATGCAGATTCAGTCTTGGGGGGGTCATCTCCAAACTCTATCATTTCAAATGCAGCCAATTTCCCAGCCAATTGATCTCTTGTGACAGTTGTATGGGCTTTGAATTCTTCAATGGTAGCAACCTTGATTTTGTAAGAAGCAGGAAGGGATCTGAGAATTTTACCAATAATCTCATTTTCATCTAAGACTCCACCAGTATTTCTAATTCCACAAACCAACTCATTCACTCTTGGCATAAAGGTGGTAATATTTTTATCATCTCTCATCTTCAGTTTTTCAAATTTCCCTTTTAGACTCTATAACCTTGCACATTTAACATACTGGTCTCCTCCATGCAAAAGTTCTAGTTTATTCCAAATCTCAAAGGCAGTTGGTAAGTCAATAGCATTTGAGAGCTCTGAGTCAAATAATGCGCTTAGAAGAGCCTCTTTGGTCCATAGATTGTTTCCAGCATCTGTGATTTCATTTAGGGTTGTCGGACCACCCTATGGAGGTACATACGATTTTGTAACCATGTACCACTACACCATTCCCATACACTACAAGTGACATTTCATGCGACCTTTCCAAAGAGCAAAGCTGGTTCCATCAAACTTCAGACTATCCTTCTTGTAAGACGACATCCTGGATCTCCTCAAGCAGTTAAGCTCCTTTTAGAGGAACTTAGCTCTGATACCAATTGTTAGACTTAGGGCACACAACTGAGAGGGGGGGTGAATCAGTTGTGCAAAACTTTCTCCAATTTACACACTTAAATCCTCTTAGTGATTAGCAGTATATTAAACATGAAACATAATGCATTCAAATCAAAAGTAGAAACTCATCAACACATAAGACACCAAGATTTTGACATGGAAAACTTGGTTAAGGGAAAAACCATGGGGTGATTAACCCAAGAATATATTCTCTGTTAGAAGAATAGAAAGAACAAAATGGCACATGCCAATTAGGGCTCACTACCCAAGCACACTGCTCACAAGAGGCTCACTGCCTACAAGAGACACACTGTCTACAAAGAAATAAGTATCACATACATGAACTAGAGAATAGCATCTTCACCATGCTTGAATCAGTTCCATTAAGCTCAATACTTCTGCTCTGCCTTTCGCTCTCCTCTTCGCTACCACACTCTCATCTCCACATGAAAAGGCGAGTTCAAACCGACTTTGCAATCCCTTATTTATACAAGGCATCAACTTAGGAATGATCATCTAAGTCGGCAAACATTCATAAGATCATCCAATAGATGCATAACTCATCCGATCGGCCTGTCTCAAGAAGAACACCATCATACAGAAGTTACTCTTCAATTGCAAGCTCCAACTTCAACACGGACCACCAACACGAATTGGACACAATCCAAAAGACCTCCACAAGCTTGCCTGAGTCACCAAGAACATCCACACTTCTTCTGCTTACTGAAATCCTTCTCTCCTTCATCCGGAACCTTAAGAACACAGTCTGTCATAACTGTCACAAAAGAATAGATGCTTGCGGACCTTCAAACCACACACCAATAGAGTTGATACACCACAAAGACTTCCTTAGCACTCCCTTAGATTTGTAGAATAGGAAACTTCATTTTCGGATCTCACCAGACCTTTCTTGTTACACACTGTCATCTCTGAACACCTACCGGAACTGGTTTTACTTGAGTGGCACAACTTCTTCATATCTTCATGCAGATCTTTGAAATCTCTACTGGATCACCTACAGACACATATCTACAAACCCTTTAATCCGCATCCTCTGATCATCATCCTATCTTGGACTTTTGTCTTACAGTCATCACTGTTCTTCACTGATCCTAATTGAGACTAATTTTCTCAATATCCTCAGCTCACAACAAACCCTATCATTAATGCAATATGAGTATGTTGACATCAATGACAATACCAGTTAGGCCCATACTTGCAACAATTGCCTCCTGAAGAAAAAGAGAGAAAGAGGGAAAGCTTCCTTTTCTTATCCCCCCAGAGTGAATAGAGAGCCCCCTTATTTATTTTCTTTTTCCAGGTCTCTCCCCGAAATGCACGCTCATGAAGGAAATAAATGCATTTTAAATTTTCCCTTCCAAAAGAAAAGTATTTGATTCCCATAACTTCCCCAGAATACCTTCTCCAGGTTCTGAATGTTTAAGAAGAGAATCTTTTCTTCACAAAGAAAATTGTCCATTATGAGAATACGTTACTTCAAATAAACAAGTTACTTACAAATGGTTCAGTTATATAAAATAACAAGTAAACATGTCACCAATATATACAGAAATATCCATTCTATAAAACAAGAAGATTTAATGTCTCTTTAATGTCATTAAAAGGTGATTATAATCCTCTAACTTTTATGAACTCATACACCAATAAATGGCTATTTATATTCATAAAATAATGAAGGTCAAATATCTTATTCTGGCTTCTCAGACAAACTTACCTATGCGCCATATAAAGGTAGACTATCATATCTAGCTATTTAAACATCAGAATACCTTACAGAGAAATTATTTCATGGTATGCACTAATCGCTGGGTATGCACAAATTGGTTTAGTTAAAATAAACTCAAGAGACTTAAGCAATGCAAATAAGAAAGCTTGTATATATGGTGTTTACTGCCAATTGTAAATTGATTGAAGCAAATCAATAGGAAATCTTAGACAATGGCATGCATGAATCCACACAGAATGTACAAGAAGAATCTTGCTAGATTAAAGGTATGTTTAGGACTCAGATTTCTAAGACACTTGCGAGCAAGCCCAAATAAATAAACCTAATGTTTATGTCTATCGGGCTTGGGTTTGAGATGCGACACTTACATCAATTAAATCAAAAGTATGATTCATATAAAGGTGTCAGGATTCAACTTACCAGAGACAACTTTGCTCAACAGTAAAAATTTACAATTTCTCCCTGCAAGGGTGCCCAATTCCATTAATGTCGATCCTCCCAAAGATGCAAGACTGAAACTCTTCCATCTTCTTCATTTGCTGGTGAATCTGTGGAGGCATTACCCAAACTTCCCGTCTTCTATGGATATCCCCATAAAATAACCATCCTCCACTAACTCCAATTTACTAAAATTAACTCCATTAATAAACTGAAAAAGAGATATTACTCCCAAATATCCCTTCATTAAATTTTGTAACTGCCACTTCTAAACGTGGAGCTAAATAATAATGAACTAAAAGAATCTTTATAAAATACGTAAATGTAAAAGCATAAAATAACAATACATGATTTTCTTTCGTACCAATAATAACTCATGTAGATAATTACTTCAAAACAATACAATTAATAAAATATCATAGTTAGTAACTAAGTTTCAAGTATGCTCTATACCTCTCGGTGGAGAGTGAATTCTGCACCTGAGTCAAACTTAGTCAAGGATCGTTAAATTGCACAACCACGGTGAGAATAGAAAGGCACTACATTAGTGATAATTGTGAGGGTGATGTCATCTCAAATTGAGGAAAAAATCATGTAAAATGGTGAGAGATCACCACAAAAATGATAAGCATTCTTGTCGTAATGGGGGTGCTCAAACCATAATTTTAAAAAGTAACAATTCAAATGAAAGGCAGTTGGACCCAAATTAAAATTGGCCTAATCATATATTGATGATATATTGTAAGAAATTAAAGTATTATTTCAAGGAAAATATATGCTACATATAGGGAAACTCTATCAAATTTGGGTAAATCGATTAGCTACAAAATGTGTACGATTATTCATTTTTAGGATGCCAAAATGCATATATTTTCCAACTAATGACAAACTGCCACTAATAACTTCACTGGATGGCACAACTTTGTATTGTTCAATCAAAGGTCTACCAAGCGAGACACCAAATCTATCTGATGATGGTATAACATGACATAAAACTAGCAATTCCTTGGATCCAACTCTTATTTTCAATAAGATGCAACCCAATGTACCAATCATCATTCCATTATTCATTCTCAACAAAATCCCAAAATGTGCATACTCTTTATGTGTAATATGATAATTAAATAATTCTTCTTTAGTACATATATTATATTGACATGCAAGATCAACAAGACATTGAATATCATTAACACTTCAAATAACACCCAAAACATATAATGGACCATGATAATCATTTTATGGAATTTCTTCATCAAAAAATTAATGGTGACATAGAAGGACACCAAGATGTGGCATTAGAATCAACATTCCCCACAAAAGCATGACCATCATCATCAACAACATCATTAATAACAATTTCCTCAATATTGTTAGAATGATTTGGAAATGAAACTATATACCCTCAAAGTATTATTAGCAAGTGCAACAAATGGATTTTCATTATCATTTACTCCATCAATAGGTGAGTGTACCAAGTTGAGGGACAAAAAAGTGGCCAAAAACCATTTTGGAGGTGAATTAAAGAAAATGTGCTCATGTTTTGAAAAACATAATGTGACCACATTATAGCATGCTAGTGTTATGAATCAGACATGGCTTGGTAAGCCTGAGCCATTTAACATGAGTGCACTATAGTGTTCTCACATTATAATGCACGTGTTTTATGCACATATAAAAAAATACTATTTTTTTAGCTTTATATATAGGATTTTTAATGTAAATAATGTGAGCACATTATAATTTTTCGTTCACCTATTAGGCTTGGAATAGGCATGGTTATTCAAGCTTGAGGGTTGGATCCTCTAGCTCCCAAAATTGTGTTTTACATATTATGTAGGATTTTCTAACTTTATCCTTATCAACTTTACTCATTTTACAATGAAATTTGACAAAACCACCATTGAAATGCCAATCTACTTCTTAGCTTTCTAACCATACAATTTTTTTTCTATTTTGAATATTTAAGATATTTATTTTGATTTATTTTTATTGATGCCTTCATATTCCTCAAATACATACATATTGTTTTTCTTTATATTTTTTTATCAGCTTATCCAAATTTGAAAATTATATAATATTTTTCTCTGCTTCATTCTATACACATCCAAAAAAATACATTTTGGATTATTTTGGTAGAAGTTATGTGACTCACATGCTTAGCGATTTAGTTTTTAGGATGCATCCACTTAAAAAAAAAATACAAATAATATATACATGTAATACTAGCTCTTAGCTATCTTTCCACCAATTGATTTTAAAAAATACTTAACATAACAAACAAATAGGGAGGTGCACACTAGATATTATGTTATATTTTAGTGATAAAAACAAAACTACTTTTTTGTGTGCTCAATGTTTGACCCTCTTAATCTTAACCATCTTTTAAATGCCTTAGTAGTTTATAAAACTAGATTTAGAGTGCTAAAGTTATTATTCTAATTACATCTTCAAATTTTTAGTATAAGCATCTAAAATTAAGCATCCAAGTTTAGGTTTTGCTAGTTTCCAAAAAAGTGGCCACTTTTGACCCCCTTTTGTCCCCCATTTCCATGCACTACCCCAATCTTGATTATGTTATTCTCTATTAGATATTGAACCTTTTGTTTAAGACCTACACATTTTTTGTATAATGTCCATCAACATGATGATACTTGCAAAGTGGTTGCTCATTTATACCATTTAGGGAGATGTTGATTAGTATTTATAGGATGAATAGGAGGGAGAGCAATAAGAATCTCACTCAACAAAGTTTGAAGTACATTGTACATAGATTCATTAAGTTTAGTAAAATTCATATGCTTAGATGGTCTAAACAAAGGAAAATAGAAAGTAAATTATCCACTTGATTTGCAATTTCCTTATTTTCATTACCCTTTGAAAAATAGCTTGACTTTTGAAACTTAGAAGAGTAAGAAGCATTTTGAATTGGACCATCCTTAATTTCATCCTTGCTAAAATTTTTGATTGCAATGTTTTAATATGAGCGCTTAAATCCATGAAAGAAGCAAAGTTATTGAGAAACACATTATCTTGAGTTGGTTTTATAAGCCCTTTGAAAAATATAGGTTGAATCTTTGAATCATGAAAAGGTGTAATCAACTAAAATAAAATACGAAAAAGAAACTTCACGACACAATCATTGATGTGTTCATTTGACCCCTGGTCACACTCAAATAACTCAACTATAGTAACTCTTAAGGCCCATATTGATTTTGAATTTCTTGAGGAACACTTTTTCTAGATCATTAAATATATGAATTGGCCCTTAAGGAAGTGTATAGAACCACTCAATAGTGTAATCCTTAAGTGTACATAGAAACAACTTTGTCAACATCCTATCCTCATAAATGAAATCCAGACATGTAGCTATATAAGATTTTAGATGAATATTAGGATAACCTTTCCCATCATACATAGAAAACCTTGATGCCACAAAACCCATAGACAATGGATATATCACAATCTCAAATGCAAGAGGTGTATGTCTAGGTTCTAAAAATTCATCATCTTGTCCATTACTCTTAGCATCCATATTCTAATCTACTTGATCAATATTTTGGATTGGTGCATCTATGGTAGAGGAGGATCTTTAGACTCAAAATTGTTACCGCACAATCCTAGATGATGGACTTAACAACTAGACCTGAGAATTTATGTTAGTCTAAACTAATGAGGAAAACCTCATAATAAGAGTGTGGGTAGTTAACAATAAATTGACAAGAGTGGGTAGCTCTTTTACACTTTTGGAAAGTTGTAAAGACAAGAAGGGTGATACTAGAGATCTATACAGGACAATTAAAGAGAAATGACTAGATGTTTAAGAACACCCCAAAAATTTGTCACTAGATGTTGACTATACTAGCTAACTGTAATCAATACCAAAGGACCCCTTTTAAGAAGATAAACCATTTATGTATGCAACCAAGAAATATGAACAAAATTTTCTCCCTAATGTAATATCAGGTACAAAATCATACTTCATACATAATTATTGAGAAAATAGTAATACACAACCCTCTAAAAATGGTAACAACCATTAGCTCTCATATGGTATTACAAGTTTTAAAGTCAATGGGTTATGCAATACTAGTAGGACAATTGTAAGACTAAACTATGTAGAAGAAATTTGATGTATTTGAATAAATTTTAAAGAGGAAGGATTAGCTACCAAAGACCGGTGCTTGATCTTATCCCAACGACAATCAAACTTTATAATCTTATGCAAAACACATGTACAAGGCTAAGCCAGTTAGCAAGATGTGAATTAAAATCAAACAAAGAACCATGTATGTACTTGGAATCCTACAAACCTTAGTTGTATTTTCATCCAAACACATTCCTAATTCTACCAAAAACATTCATAACTAGGCATACTTCAACAATCCATAATTGAACATAAATATCCCATATGTTATATTGAAAAGATTTCCCAAAATACATTCATTTTGGAGTTTTGAGATCCATAAGATCTTCCATGTCAAATCAAATCACATGGATCACAACACTAATAATGCACTCAATGCATATAGAAAATAAATCTCACAGTGTCCTACCATTATGCATTTTTCTTATGGGAACATTTTGCTAACGCGTTCCATGTGCACACAAATAAACAAAAGAACAAGGGCTCACTACTTAGTGGCTCAACTAAAATTGACCAATCTTGGAGCTCCCTTTGACATGTTTACACCTTTGAATTCTTTGAGTCATTGGATCACCTTTTCATTAGAAGTTCCACATGCACACAAATAAACAAAAGAAAAATGGCCTACTACTTAGTGACTCGACTAAAATTGACCAATCTTGGAGCTCCCTTTGACATGTTTACACCTTTGAATTCTTTGAGAGTCATTGGATCACCTTTTTATTAGACTTTCCTCGGAAACCAAAGAAATTGAGAGCTCTGACACCTTTGGGAACTCTTAAGGATCATTAGATCAAATCTCATTAGATGGTTCTCAGAATCCCTACTACACATAAGCTTCGTTGTTATAGTTATAAGCTATATTTGCCCCTTACCATATATAACTATCAATTTGATCATTGCTCAATGTTCTCTTTAAATCTCATACCCACGTGGCACATCCCTATTCGCCATCATCACATGGACCCCATATAATATATGCTCATTGGTCCCCTCTAGGGATGAATAAAAATTGATTGCACACCAAGTGCCCACATCACCTTGCATTAGCCATAAATGTTCTTTTTTTACAACAATTATTTTGATCATTGAGTATTGTTGATTTAAATGATCAAAGGATTTTCAAATTATTTCCCTAACACAATGTAAAATGATCTTGTAGATCTCTAAGAATAATTTATATCAAAGGAGACAAATAGTCCTCATAAACTCATTCTAACACTTTATAAACTCTTCCTTAATCTTTTGAGAACCCTCTGATCAACTTTGATCAAATAATATTTGAGTTTTGAGTTCTTTTCCTTATTTTATTTCATTGCATGTTGGACTCCAGTTGATTTCACACATTGGCATCATAACAATTCCATGTTTGCCTTTAAAACACTTACGTAGGCTATGAAATTTGTTGCTAATACCTACACCAAACTATAATATTAAACAAGCTTGCAAGATCATGGGTCCTAGTTATCCTACTTACATGGCCACCATGAGAGACCACATGAAGCTTGACTATAACACATAAATAAGGAAAAATGATATAGGAGCAACAATAAACACAGAGAGGCACAATTGAGACATCATAGAAACAAAAGAACAAGGGCCAAATAAGAATCATCTCAAATCGGTTATAATTAGGAATAGTCATATAATGATATAAAGAGACAGATTTTGGACAATGCAAGAATTATTACCAACATGATCACCACACAATAACAATAAATCCACTTAAGTCCTATCAAAATAGAATATAATAGGTCAACTTTAAAATACAAATAAAGTATGGATGCAAATATAAAGACATTGACATGCTAGGTTTGAATAGGTTGAACAAATACATGGACAATTAAACATACACTATCGTGACTGTAGAAAAGTAAAGTGTGACCAAAGAACACATACATGTTGAAAACTAAAAAAGAAGTTGAGAAACAAGTAGAGATATATATAGGGACATAGCACAAGACACAGAAAGAGCCCCTCATACAATCATTTGTAAGCACACAAAAAACCCTAATATTAGATTTCTCAAATCAATTATTACAAGAGGGCCATAGAATGAAACAAAGAGCTAGAAAAAAAGGGAAAACCAAAATAGGTGTTAGCAGAGGATATAATGACTATGGATGGGTTAGGACCACTATGGTGCATGGGTATAGACATGAGATGTAAGAGGGGTAGAGGAACTAGTTGTTTGGGTAAATGGGATAGAAAACTTAGGGAACTTAAGGGCATTAAATGTTTGAGAGGAATTATATGTAGAAGTGACTTGGCTAAGTGGTGATAACAGGATTGATATTAGAGGATGAAAGAGGTGTGGAAAAGGTAGTAAAGCAATGACTAGTGCTAGTGGATGAGGTAATAGTAGATGTAAGGTTCATGGTAGAAGTGGCAATGGTTGAGGCTACTATGGTAGAGGTATGGGTAGAAGTAGGTGCACTAACCTTAAGAGATTATACAAGTTTAGAATAGAAAATTTGTAGTCACTTTCCCATATTCATGATTTGCAATAGCACATGAAACATAACCACTAATTGTTTAGGATTTTGCACATTAGCCAAACTAGCAAGTTGAGTGGAAAAAGCTTGCTTCACTTAAGTTTATCTCAATTCGACCACCATTAAATATGTCACTATCACTAGATTGGGTGGCCCGATTAGAGTTTAAACAAGGGGTTCTTCTTAATTGGCCATGAGATCTCAAGGAGCCATTGACGTAAACAATAACATGAGTGGGATTAGGCAAGTAGATAAAAAAATTAGGGATAGATCATACCTAAAAATAAGTTAAAAAGTATAAACCCTAAGGCAAGACAAGGGTGGTAGGGATGACACAAGGATAGGCAATGGAAATAATCACCATACCCTAGAAATAGGAATATAGATCAATAAAGTACACAAACCAATGGATGGATCAAATCCATAAAAGATAAAATCATAAATAAATATAGATTTAAAAACCCTAGTTAGACCTTAAGTTTATGTAAGTTTTCTAGGTTGTTATATCACCAAAGTTGTGGGGGCATTATACCTTGATCAACCCCTTAATAGAAAACAAGATGGAAGACAAAAATAAAATAAAAAGCATTTACTGCTTTGAAGTACTGAATCAAAGTATATCATATTCAATACCTCTTTAATTCTCAAGAATGATGAGTGATCTTCAAATGTGTGGACTCTAGGTGATTAAAATGAATGCAATTGAATTTCTTTAAATACTAGCACATGCCATCAAATTACAAAAAATGTGTCTTTAGTTGGCTCTAGGTGTCAAAGGTGAAGAGGATCAATTAATCAAATTTGAATATGAGAAAATTGAGTTTGCACTCACGAGGTCAACCTTAAGACTATAGGTCTGACCTAGGAAATTAGAGACAGGCTGGATCATGACATATAAGAGATAGGATGGACTATGACAAATAATGGCTACCTCAAAATTAGTGTATAGATAGGTGTGGTAATCAAATAGATGGGTTGAAAGTACATAGAGATATGTGGACAAAGGAATAAGATATCCAGCTATAAGCATAGGACTATGTGTGAATAAGAGTGGATAACTAGGTAAATGAGCCTGCCTTTGCACAAGATTACCCCATTTGTCAATGCCATGTACATGTATTAAGACATTCCCTCAAAGGGGGTTCAAAACTAAATGAGAATGATGAGAGATCTTTGAATGTGTGGATTCTAGGTGGTTAGAATGAATCCAAATGGATGTCTTTATATACTAGCACATGACATCAAATTGTGAAAATGTGTGTTTAGTCAACTTTAGGCATGAAAGGTGAAGAGGGCTAGTCGACCAACATGGGCAAGTTGAGTTCGTGCTCATGAGGTTGACCTTGTGACTACAAGCTTGACTTGGGATAAAAAAATAGGCTAGATCATAATAGATAACAGCTACCTCAAGATCAATGTATGGATAGGCATAATAATTACATAGATAAGTCAAATGTACATAGTGGTATGTACACATAAGGATGAGATATCGCTATAAGCATGGGATTGTATGCAAATAAAAGTTGATAACGACTAGGCAAATGTATTAAGACATGACATCCTCAAAATGGGCACAAAACTAAATGGGAAATGGCATGGGTATGCTAATTTAATCATTACAAGTATTTTAACATTAAAAAGCATCACTTATGTGAATGCTAACATTAAAATTAACAAACTTGAATGGCAATAAAAGATAGTGAATACATTAAACCCAGAACAATATCTTTATTTGGCATGGTTATCAACAAGATCAATGCTTAACATTATAATAAATTGTAATTAGCAACAATATTTCCAAATTCCTTAAATATAGATTAAGAAAATTAGTCCAAAAACTTCTAGCTTTGGAATCCAAGAGTTGTATACTTTTGCAAATAGATCAATCTTTCCTACAATATTTTCCACTGCAACCTTAGTAAAATTTTTGGCCCAATGTTCTTGATGAATCAGCTTGTATGGTTACAATGCCATCTGTACGATGACTCAAATATGAACTATGTTGACTAGGCCAAAAAGACAAACAAATTTTAAAACATAAATAAATTTACAATGCCAAAACAAATCCCAGATTTATTCATTTATTGTTGAAACTATGGTCATGAACTTGCCTAGAGGAATACCAAGTCTCATATAGGCCTTTATACACACCTCACTATGATCCTATAATTATAGAACATTTCCTCTTAATAGTGTTTATATCAAAAGAAAAGGAAAAAAACAAACTACGAGAAGCCTTTTTATGGAAATTATTGTACCTAAATTGCAGAGGTGGAGTTGTGCGGCCATTGCAGCAAAAGAACTCAAAGCCTTGCTTCGTTGTTTCAGATCTGTATTATCTCTTCCATATAGTAGTTTGTCGAGTATATCACTTTCCTGCTCTGTTTGGGGTCCGCCCATTTCTCATGAGTCTCTTTGCACTTTTCTACATTCTAACTACCAAATGTTTTTAAGTCCTCTAAATCATCTTGTTTGATGTGATCTCATTGCTCACTATCTCATGGTCTTTGTAAGAAATAGAAAAAGGTTTTTGTTTCCTCATTTCAAAACTGATCTAGCATCAATGGGCCCTTGGTCTATGTAAGCACTAAAAATGCACATGAGCCTACACAATGATCCGATGATGAGCTGTAATCCTAAACACATACATGTAAGTGTGTAATTATGCCCTCAGTAGAATTTCTCTTGGTGACACGAGAATCGAGGTTCTCCATCTTGTTTGTGTTTCCTGAGTCCCCTAGTTAACTCTCCTAGGCCTTGTGTCTTCACCCTTCACTCCTTGTCGACTTTCCGCTTTTGACTCTTTCCAACCTTGTTAATTTAGGCCCATAGTGTCGCAAAATGGTAAATACACTTTCCCTAAACTTCTTTCATCCATTTCAACATTTCAGAAGCCTCTAATTGGCCTCCCAAATCATCCCCCTTCATCATTTTTGGTACCCATTTCTTCCTTTATGGGTCACACCCTATTATTTCCTAATCCCCTTGGGTGACCCATGGTCCCCTAAGGGGAACCCTGCCTTGCTACAAGAGGTGACAGGCTCTTTCCCTATATCTGCTAGTCAGTTTCCAGATTTAAATGACATCTTCACCCCTTTCTAACCATTTCTAGCCCTCATAACCACCTGCAGGACCTTGTCCTTGTGGGTCACCCCTATCTCTTTCTGATCCTTTTAGGCAACGCATGGTCCCCTAGGGGGTGACTAGCCCTATCACAAGGGGCAACCCAATCGTATTTTGAACACGAATTCCTCTTCAGTTCGGGCCTAAATTAGCTTCGTTTTGACTCTAGTTTGCATACAAATTCAACCCTGACTAAGCCCAGTCTATTCTTAACCCATTCTTCACTCCAATCACCCATAATTAGCTCCCATTGATCTATTCTTATCTCACCTTCTTCTCATACTAACTCTCATCCCTCCATGAGTGATAAGCTATCAAGCTTAGTTCACTGTCCAATCAACCCAATTCTCTAATCAATCAATTCTGTTAACTCTTCAATCAAAGGAGTTAACTTCTCAATCAATCCCACCTTTTTTGATCTCTACAACACTCTTCAAGTAGTAAGGGAGGCAAATCCATTATTGTAGCCATTTCACAAGCTTTGTTTTTGCTCTCCACTAGCATTTTCATGCTCATGCAGGACTTTGTGTCTTTTCTTTTATGCTTAGGATATATTATCAAGCTTTCTAAAGCTTCCATAGCATTGACATGCTCTCAAATTGCTTCCAAGCCATAGCCATTGTGCTCAATTACTCTTTTCATAGCACTCATAACTCTCCTCGAGCTTATTTATTTTCAATTTCAGCTTTCAAAGCTTGAGCCATTTTGAATCAATTGCCCCCTTTGTCCCTGTCACCAAGACGAAGGCCCCATTATTGTAGAGGAGAACGAGGTTGCCAAATACAAGGATTTTTTATGATAGTATGAAGCTCATGCGCCAAAGGATCCAGGTTCTTTTCATGTTTTTCGTAGATAACTAAATCACATTTTGCTCTTGGAGAAAGTAATCATTGTATTGTAATTTCCTTGATAGGATTTATTTCAAGTTGATTAGATTAGCATCATTTAAATTAGTTTCATTGCAATTCATAGATAAGATTTCATTCAAGTATTTTCAATTCCTAGTTTAGATTCAAAATCATCTCGAAAAACACAAAAACATAGCTTAGGTTGCATTTAGGAAAATTCATGTTAATTTGCATTCATATTTCAATACCTAGTTAATTAAATCATTTTATTATTCATTCGAAAAAAGAACAAAAAATCATTTTGCATTCATCAAAATACAAAAACATTAGAAAACGTGTCAAACCCTTGATCTCATCATGAGGTCAATTTCAAACATAATCAAAAACTCCTTGATATCATCACAAGGTCGAGTCATAGAAAACTTTTGGTCACATCATAAAGTTAAAGTTAAACAAAAAGTCAACACAAGGTCAACTTTAGTCATCTCTGTCTTATCCAAGCATACTAATATGCCCAGGAGTTAGAGGAGACTGGATTAGAGCTATCCTTGAGGAAATAGAGTTGATACACCCAAGACCACAACACGTTCAACAGACACAAGAAGAGCAGGAACACACCCATAGGGTCATACAACAAGCCAACATCATACAACAAATCATACGCCGACGAAGAAAGGTTACAACGTTCCATACTCATCAACGAACAAAATCGACATCCATCTAGACATTGGAACTTTAGGAATCCAAACAGGAGATTGACAACTAGTGACCCTTCGGGTCATAGAGTTATCTCCATTACAAAACAAACATTGACACAGAACCGCCCTCGGGTTATGCCTCCACTCGACTAACTTTGGTCACGAGAGTGGGAGTGACTTGAAAGTTGCCATCAGTAAGGAGAGGGTTCGTGTGCTCCATCGAAGCTGACTCACCCACATTTGTCCCTGAGACACGTTTTGAAGAATACGGTCTGGTGTACGTTTCCTGCAAGCTTATGTATCTCAGATTTCATAATTTCCTTGACTCAATCTGTCTGCTCCGGCATGTCCTCATTGTCCTGATCTGTCTTCAATGTGGTTAAATCTGCATCCCAATGTTACGCAATCATTATTCTCATATGTCATGAATTTGAAAAAGATTTGAGACCGATCTCCATCATAATGCAAATTAAATCAGAGTTAAAGTTGAAGATGATGACAAGACGAGAATGTAAAACACATCGCTTCAAATTAGAAGAAGCACGCTCCACGCCAGTAAGTAGTAGTATTAATTTCATTTGAATCCTGGCAACATAAAAAGATAAATTCATTCATTAGACAATAAAGGTCGGTCCCGCATTAGAATGTAACATCTCAAAACGAAAAACACGAGTGACGGACGCCATCAGAAAATTAGTTTTGTTTAAACTTACGGCTTAAATTTGAGCATGACCCAGGCTTCAAGAAAATGTGAGTCTCGCCCCCTGCACTGTCACAGTCGTATGATGAATATAATCCAATACAAGATTGCGAGATTCCAAACAATATATGCCCGCATACACCATCACGTTAAAAGCATGTTAAAAGATTGTCAAAAGGAGGGAGGAGATGGATGTAATAAACATATTAAATAGAATCAAATCCATTGCATGGATGATGACATTTTATATTGGGGTGAATCCGATTGTAAAATATTGGTGTGTTGTAGTCAATGTCCCGGGAGTATAAGTTCTTCTTATTATGCACGCTCATTGTAAATCGTTAACATGTTGTTGTCAATGTACTGACATTTTATATTGGTGTGAATCTTAAGGTGTTGGTGTGTTGTAGTCAATGTACACGGAGTATAAGCTCTTTCCATTATGCATAGTTATTGTATATGATATTGTATCCACACAACAAGAGAACTTGGCAAGATGAGTTTTCCACTATAGGCCAAGTTGGCCCAGAGCTCAATATGGTAAACCAATAGTGCCCACTACCAATGAACTACTTCAATGCAAACACAAGTTATCTAGATTAGGTGAAACAATCTAACATCAAGGAAACACTATAAATTGGCAAGAAGGGGAATGAGGTGCAAATTGAAAAATGTATAAGGCTTTACAAATTGCAAGGGTCCTAATTTTTTCAACTTCAATGTTTAGGCATAATAATTGGTTACTCTCTAGGAGAAATGCAATAGCATTTTAGAATCTAGAATCTCTAGTATCTTGATTCTATAGATGTAGACAACATTAAAATTTAAAAGGTAAAGTAGGGTTTTGAAAGGTCTCAAACCCTTGTACAACTAACAAATAGAAAACCACTAAACCAAATAAAAAAGGAGGAACATTAATACATATACCCTAATGGATCCCACGAGGATCGCCTCCAATTGAAACATAGTCACAACCCATAACATTAGTAGAAGGAAAGATCGAAACCCTAAGGGTAGAGAAGTCATTGCCAATGACACCTACCTGGGAGGCCGCACATTGACTAGACCTAGCAGCACCATGTGCATTAGACATTCCTAATGGAGAACTAGGCATGAACACCCTAGGGAGGGATGAGAAACCCTATAAAGAAACCAAGGGTAGGGCATGATAGTTGGAATGGTAGCGAGACCATTGGTCGTATTCATAATTTTATATTTTTCTTTCTCTAAAATATCAATAATCATTTTTCTCTTTTTTTAGTGCAAATGTATAAAAAATATATTTGTATTTTTTATTTTACAATAGTTTTTAATTATTCTTCTTATAAAATATAAATATATAAATTTATTAATCTTTTAATATTTCTTTTTCCAATGTAAAAAATATTTATTTGAATATTTATTTCAGGATAGCAAATTTTATTTTATTTCTTTAAAATTTTAAAAATATTATTTATTAGTTTTTAAATCTTTTATTTATTAGTTTTTAAATCTTTCCTTCTCCAATATATATAGGAAGAGAAAAAATGAATATTTATTTTATGATAGTTTTTTTATTTTTGTTTCTCTAAATAAGATATACATTTTTATTTTACAGTAATGTTTTAGAAAAATTATTTCTACAAAGTATATAGGAAAGAATAATTTGGAAGGCAAAATGAATTTCATTGAGAATAAAAAATATATTTGACATAGTTATTTTTTTAAGTTTATGGTAGGAAGAAATTTTTATCTTTTTAAAATTTAAATTCGTTTAACAAATAAATTATTGGAAGTAAAATTCAATAATGGAGAGAAAAATTTGAGGGTGGGTTCAAAATTTTCAACCTTTATTTTTTATTGGTTTGTGGCATTACAATATTACTTTCATTATAACACAATTACATATCACTTGTTGACAAGTAAAATTGGTATCTAATTAAAAAATATTTTAAGTAGTGTTAGGTCTCATAACCCATTTCCAATACCTCAAAATAACAACTTGTCCAAATAGGAAAAACCATGAACTCCTAAAAAGTTAGTTTGTTTCCAGCATATTTTCCACCATTAATAATTCAAGAAAATTTGTTGTGCATTTCTTCTATGATGAGGGAAGTAGCTTCTCTAATGTCAAATTCTTATACTTGATCCAAAATGGCATGTGAGAAAATTTGCAGTTTATATATATATATATATATATCAAGACTGTTGATGCTTGAACATATGTTGCAAAAGTATTTAACAATTCCCTTAGATGTTGGAATAGTTAAAATTACTTCGTTTGATTCCTTAAAGCTTCAATCACATGAAATCATTGTATATGGATTTCAAGTTGTCAACTTAGTATGGTAAAGGACTGTTATAAAGAAACATTAAAATAACTTTCTATTTGGATAGATAGATAGTGATGGAAATATAATTGATTGTCCCAAAGTGAATAGTGTTAGTGAAAATAGCATGCATAAATTTTGTGTGTCAACTATGAACATTGTGATTAAATCAATAGTACTAGCAAGTGGATAATTAATAACTATTTTCACTACTATTCGATTAGTAATATTGTGTAGATATAAGTAAGAAGCGTTGTGTTTATATTCATTAAGTCATCTTATGTTATGTGTACTTGATTATTAATGTTCTAGATGATTCCTTGTATAAATTGTGATTCATTTTGAATAGTGTAGATGGTGCTTTATTTGAATAATACAGAATTTTATAATTTATTTGGATATCATTAAAAGACCATAGTTCTCATCAAAGGGGTTGTGCTCAAATGGCAAGGTCATAGGGTTCTTACAATGGAGGTTGAGGTCCGAATCTCCCAAGTGACATCTAAGTGCTACAGAGCATGGTACGAGTAGTAGGCACACAGTTGGTCTTGAGTGGACATGTGTGAGAAATGTATGCAATTGTATGTCTTGTGGTGGACTTGTTGGTCCTTAGTGGACATATTGTACAAGGTGTGAAGCTCAAAACCAAACCCTCACTGTAACGCCCTACCAAGAAACCCCCAGAGAACAACTCAACTATGCTATACAAAAAGGACATTTTTTTAAAAAATAGAAAGAGATGACAAATAACGTAAATCATAGATACACATATCATTTAGGTTAAGATTTATCCTCTAGGGTTCCACGGCTGCATTATTAACGAACTAATAACAAGATCTAACCAACATTATGAATTAACTAACAACCATAGTTCATTCTAAATCTAATTGTATCAATTGAATAAACACATACATTTCTATATTATATCATCAGATAAGTAAACATCAAGATCCTATATATAGGATTACTAGTACATATACAATTTCCTTTACATGAGAGTACACAATTACATTATTTACAATATCACTTTCCTGATTATAGTGGAGTACATACATCAAGATAACAGTACATGATTCTACTGATATACAAGACTAGAACATGAACATAAATATCTGCCTCCTCAAGCTAGAACAAGATCTAAAATCTGCTACATGCGATACATCCTTCTCGCACATGAACAACAGCAAGGAAGCCAATGGAGATAAAAGCTCAACCACTTGACCATGTGGAACCCTAAGGTCCACCCCTCGTGCTAGGAGATAACAATAAGGTCCCACTATAGCAATCAGTCAAAAAGACAATAGACTAACAGGTGCAAGGACTACACAAGACTCCGATACAACATGGGTCAATATGAACATCACAAGCAACTCAAACATCACTTCCAGAGGCAATCACACAATGAAAGGGGAGAACACAATTAAGGAATGCTAGGTTGTAGTAGGGAAGAGCGTCATCGCATGGCCCTGACATGGGTTACCCTGATAGTCTCTCACTAGAGGTCGGCCCCCATCTACGGTTACCCTGACAATCTCTCACTAGACGTCGGCCCCATAGGGTGACACATGTGGAACCAACATTCCCTTTGTGAGGACAAGGAAGCTGATTTTGCCAACCAGGCCTTCTCATCCCATTCTTAGTCTGAACTAGAACTACAGGCATGAGTGAGGAATCTAATTACCATGATTAGTGTGAAAACTACCCAACCCTCTAAATTTATTATTATCACTGGATTAACAACTTCCAATGGGTTACCCTGGCAAGCCACTTTGGGTGCCGGCCCCACATTGAAAGCCACTCCCCCTTCACTGCATCTAAATTCTCAAAGCCCATAAACCAAGCATGAACTATCACATTTCTCATCATGGTGCATTTACAACACCAAATATACATCATTTCACATCACATAGAGCAAGGCATTACCCATCTTGCATAGCATTATAACCACGTGAATAGGTACATTAAGCAAGGTATTATCCATCTTACACATGTATCATACCAACATGAATAGGAGACAACATTCCAGGATTGTATTTCACTCAACTCACATGATGTACACATAGCCAACCCCCACACAATCACACCCTCCTAGGCCTCTGGAATCAACTTCCTCAAATGACACAAACACTTGACACCACTAAAACACAATGGTCTCACATCACATTCACTCTCAAATGCACATCATAAACAAAGATCCTTCATCAATATTTCAATTACAATACCATAAATGCAACATATAATATGATGCACTAGTTATGGGTCTTAAATAATGTAACATTAATCCAATCATGATCAATCATCTAATAATCATAAAGTGAATCTATCTCAACAATGTAGAACAATAATGATCATATGATATAAGTGTCCACGAGTAACAATATTTAACCCAAAAGATCCCGAGACTTATTTAGTTTCATCTAATTAAAGTGATTGCGAACAACATGTAAATAACCCTAAAGGCATGCTTACAATAACATAATAATTTATAAACATGTAATCCTTATCACAATGAGGAACTATCACCACAATTAAAATCATACAATAGAGTAATAATAACCATAACACAAGAATGATATAACCGATGACTACATAATTTACCATTATTAAACTAAACCACTATTTACATTGATGTAGATCTTGTTAATAATCTAGACAATTTTGTAAATACTATTCAAATATAACTGTATAAGCAAAACTAAATGCCTATAATATTAGAATGCTATTAGCATGTGTCTAAACAAAGAGAGCCCTAATATTAAATTGCAACTTAAGAAACAAGATTTTTAGATGTTTAATTCACCTGGCAATTCTATCAACTATGTTGATCTATTAAAGAAATTCCATGATCAAGGCACATTAGCTAATTAATACAAGGTAGACAACAACAACGCTAAAGAATGTATGCCTCCTCCTATCACATTCTCAAGGATTAAATACGTTAAAAAGTGAGGTAAACATATTGAAAGAAGAGGAAAGCTTATGTCACTATTTAGGGTGGAGCATTAATTCTCATAATCATCAAGTGCTTATTAGACAATGTTTTAATTATTATTTAGCCATTCTTTACCTATACATATGTATGCATGGGGAAAGCTCATATTTTGTAATGATACTTCTGCTGAGGAAAAACTAGTTGAGCAATATGTTCCGGTATTATTTGTTTGTAGCTTGGACTGTCATTCAGACTGTAATGGTGGTAGGTTTACTAGTCATGATTGCCATCAAATTTAGATCATCAAGAAGAAGAAATATTTGTTGGCAAGAGACACTGCTAGGATTCATAGGTGTTGTCATTGATGGCAACAAAGTATACTCCTCATATCCACAGTACATAAATTACTCATACCGAAAGTCAGTTTGAAGATAAGTTGATCCGGTAATCAAGAACAGAGCATATGGAAGGGTCTGACAGATTGGGTCTGGAACTCTCTGATGGTGAAACTCAGCATGTTGTGGATTTAGGTGAGTAGTAAGGAGTATCTAAACTATTGTATTCCAGAGATTTAGTCTCTAGTGACTAAGCATATGAAATATATGAGCATTTGAGTATCGGTCAGTACAGGCAGAGGAAGAACTGGTAAACAGGGTATCAAACCTCAATCCAGATGTGCAAAAGGTGTTGATCAAGTAACTTGAGGTGTTATATGATCTTGGCCGACTTAAGTAATGACTTCTACACCTAAGGTTTTGGTGTTCATCATCTATCAAGTATGAATTCAGCCGACAGAACAGTATCTTGCAAATATCCTAAGTGTTCTTGTTGCCGACTAGAAAGTTGATTGAAATCCTTGATACGGATATATATATATATATATATCCGATGGATTCAAGCTTAAAAAGTGTGAAGTGATATGTGTATGAATTAAGTGCAAAAAAAAGTAGAGAGAAGTGTGGAGACAGTAATCCAAGCCCAGAATGTGACAAGGGAGTGATACTAAGCAGAGGAAGAATGAAATGTGCTAGATCAGTATACTGAGCCTTACCGGAACTGAACTCTTGCATACACAGATGTTGTTCATCAATTCAAACACTTGGTTATCTTCTGTAAGTCCTATAGACAGTGAGTCTCTTGTAGGCAGTGAGCCTCTTGTGAGCAATGTGCTCGGGCAATGAGCCCTAACTGGCAAGTGCCATTTTGTACTCCTTTATTCTTTTAACAGAGAATACAATCTTGGGTTAGTCACCTCGTGGTTTTTCCCTTAATAGGGTTTCCACGTAAAAATCCTTGTGTTATGTGTGTTAATTTCATTTCAGTTCTTATGGTTGCTTATGCTTTCATGTTTTGATGTATCACTGAATATTAAGAAAGTAAAAGTAAGAAAAATTTGAGATAATTGATTCACCCCCCACTCTCAGTTATATGCCCTATTTCCAACAATTGGTATCAGAGCCAAGTTCCTCAGAAAAAGCCTAACAGCTTCTGGAAGATCTGGGAATCTCAATGGATGCATATGGTATGAAAGAACAACTTCAGTCTACCCTAGATGATCTTGAAAAATCCTAGTCTGAGGTCAATAATTTGAGAGAGCGACTCAAGGAAGCTGATGATTTCATCAATGAGCTAAAAGAAAAACTCAGTAATTCTGTGAAAAAGAGAAAGGAACTACTTCAAAAGTTAGCAAATTAGAATGAAGCCAATAATACTGATGAGGATCTGAATGAGAAAACTAAGCTATGTGAGAAGCTGTCAAAAGAAGTTATTATGATAAGACATGAAATGAAATCAGGGGTTATGAAATTCACCCAAGAAATTGAAGAGAAGAGAAAGACTAAAGATAACTTAAAACAATCCCTTAAGGAGAAAACAGAGGACTACCACAAAATGGACAAGATAATCAAACATCTTGAATCTGATCTTGAAGAAACTCGATACAATGAAGAACAACTTGAGAACCAGATTGACACTCTTAAACAAGATCTTCAAACTACAAATGAATACAAAGAAAAATTCAAGATAAGCTCAACCCAACTTGAAGTTCTTGAAATTCAAAAGAGGGTAGATGATAAGTGTGGCTTGGGATATGAGAAAGGTGAAAGCTCAGGATCTAGTCAAAAGAACTTTGGATCAGGAAGACAAAGAAACAGGCCTAGAAGACCTCCGGTAAGGCAACCAAATGCTCAAAGATATCCATCTTTCAATGGAAACTGCTTCAATTGCAACAAATTTGGTCATAAAGCAACTCAGCGTAGGAATAGAATGAATCAAAATAATCCATCCTTCTCCGGTCAATGTTTTAGTTGCAAAAAGTATGGTCACAAATCTCATGAATGCAGAAATATGCAAATGAATAAATCTTTCAATGGTAGATGCTTTACATGCAATAGAAAGGGGCATATGGCTAATCAATGCAGATCAAGAGGATATCAATCAAACAAGCAAGAAAATGTTGTGTGTTACAATTGCAATAAATCCAGTCATATAGCCAGATTCTACAGAAGCAGAAATTATGATGGAAAAGGTCTGGCGAAACATGATCAGAAACAAGACAAAGGCAAAGGTAAAGTGAATGCGGATGAGATTCAGAAGGAGATGAGAAAAACATGGGTAAAGAAGAGTGTGATGAACCTTGGTGATGAGTCCGCACCGAAATCCGGTGTTGGTAACCCTTCCAGAAATTAAAAAGTGAGCTCTGGGTCAGGGGGAGCTACAAAGAAGATCAAAATTCCCCTAGCCAGCTAGTAAGTGCCTGAATTCGGCACATTAGTTAAGAATCAGAGGTTGCAAATTAAAGGGGCTTCTTGGAGGTTCATCTAAAATTCATTCAGTTAAGAAGTTGAGAAATCTGCTTTTAGATTTGAAGAAGTTGTGAGTAGGTCTGGTTCTGACAGTTATCTGGTAAAACAGAATTACACAAACAGATCCGGTATGATCCAAAAATGCAATTTTATGGTTTGCAGATTTAGAGGCATGTTTTGAAAGGCTAAAGTTATGTTGTCAACTCACTTAGATGATAATTTGAAGATCCGCCCAATGATTCATGAGAAATTCACTCAAAACAGGGTAACCGGATGACTTCAAATGTGCATTTATGGCAACAAGGAATTAGGCTTTTACGCTAGGATAAAAGGCTATACATTCATCATTTTCAACACTTTACACTCACGAAGAAGAGAGAAGAGATCCTACAGATTATTAAAGTTGAAACTGAAGATCAAAATCAAGCAGAAATTTGCTCTGGCAGTTGCAACAAACCCTAGAAGGCAAAAAAGGTATTTCTTCTCTACAAAATTTCTTCAAATTTTGTTGTTAGAATGGCTACTCCCATGGTTGTGAATGTCACTGAGAGGCCAAGACCTAAATTCAAGAAACACCCTCACAAATCTATAGAAGTTGATCCCTTGAGTGCGTTTTCCTGAATCTCGTATGGTGTTTTACATGTAGAAGATATTCGGGTTTACATTCATGCAAACATTGAAGACTTTGGAGACTTAGAATTGATGGAAATATACCACAAACAGTTAAGAGATGAGAAATTTGATCTCAAACCAGAATTCAAGGCCCTAAAAGATAAGCACTTTGCACATTGCATACATTTCCCGTCTTTTGCAAAGGACGAATGGGTCCGATATGTGTTAAGTAGGATGCATGATAACTTTATATGGTTAATGAGTCCATTCAAGATAACCAAAGATGCCATCAGGGCTGTAACTAGATTGCACTCAACTAGTGGGTTGCCTGCACTCAAATATGTGAAAAATCAAACCATAACAAATGCCACCGGATCAAAATATGACAAGAGGGCAATGACTATAGATGATATTACTGACCCGGATGTCAAGTTTGCATCAATTGTAATTGGTTACAAAATTTACCACTCAAGTAGGGAAAATTCTGTGTCTGGTACTGCATATCAGATGGTGAAGGAAAATGCAGATTATGATTTGTGTGGGCTTCTGTTGAATCAACTGATGGAGAATCTGCAGAAGATTATGAAAGATAAGAAAAATTCCTTCGAGTATGGCAATCTGGTGTTGTGTTTGTTCTTCTACTACATGAATGAGTTACCAAGATCAAAAGGTCTGATCTGGGCAAATGATAGACCTATTGCAATTCAAATCAAAGATTATTTGTATGGACTTGGTGATGCACAAGCCCAAAAGACAGCTCTCTGGGGTTACTTCAAGAATTTCCAGAGCATGCATGCATGTAAGAGAAAGATTACCAAAATCAATTGTGGAGAAATACAAGGACATAGTTTGCTTCATGGTGACACAGATCAACGCCTAATGGAGGCAGTCAAGCCAAGAACTGCATGGATAATGCCCATAGGCTATGAAGTTGATGAAAACATATTGGAGGTACATGTTCAACACTTGCTAAGCCAACCCAAGGACACTGAGGCAGAGAGGTTTGGCACCTTTGATGAGCTAAACATAAAAATACATGTTGAATTAAGGAAGCCTGAGTCAAAAATAAAAGTGAGGAAGGAGGTTGAAGAAATTGCTAAGAGGTTTGGCTTAACAAAGGAGGCAGTAGATGCTAATAGAGAAAGAATAGAAAGGGAAAGGGAAGAAGTAAAGAAAGAAAGCGTCCTGATGGAAGCCTCTACCCGGACAAGATCTACTAGGAGTTCTATCCCTGTTTCTCCTAAAAACTCAAAACTGGTAACCAAACCATCTGACAAAGGTGAAAAGAGAAAGAAGACAAAGGCCACAAGAACATATGTGAGCCTCAAGGATGATGAAGACACAGAATTAGATGAGGAGGTCAGAGAATTAAAGAAATCCAAGAAGAAACCCTCCAAGGATGAAAAGAATGATGAGGAGCAGAAGATAGAAGAATTTGTTGAGAGAGCCACTCTCTCCATTGAAGACATCACTAAAACAGTCACTATGGATGGAAACCTACAGCCAATAAAAGAATTCTATGATGCAGACAAGAGAATTCTTGAGGAAGCAACTGTCAAGTACTTGAACATCTATAACAAAGCTTTCATTGAAATAATTTCCTTGGTTCCTAAAATCCTAGAAGAAGTACTGGAGTCAAGAAAAGAAAATGCTAAAGCAAAAGACCAGGAGATCCGGGAACAGGTAGTAATTTATAGTTATGTCCATCTATCACTCCAAAACAAATGGACATGGTTTTTAAGGACAGCAAAGAAGATTTCCAGAGCAAGTCTAGAATGAATAAGCTCATGCTTGTAGAAACTGACCAAATAGCTAATGAGACAAAAGAAATTCTCTGGAGAGCCTTGAAAAGGTTTAATCTTCCCATTGTAGAGGAAGCAAATGAAGAGCCTTCTGCCATGGATGTTGAAGGATTAAAGAAAATTGATGAAGAACCTTCTGACATGGATGTCAAAGGATTAAATAAAGATGATAAAGAACAAATCGAGGCCCTAGACTCCTCTATTCCGGAAGAGGAAGTGTAGAAAGAAGAAATAAATTATGTTGGTGGAAATAAGCAAATCAGTCTGGATGTCCCCAAAGAAAAGGAAGTTGAGAATACAAGAGACACTGCAGAAGCAGTACAAAGTTTCTTGGACAAAGAAGTTGCAGAGTTAGATGAACCTGAGTTGATTCAAGGACCACTGAATCTGGATTCTCTCTCTCTGATTTAGATAATGAAGATAGCATCTTTTACTCAGGCCAAAGCCAAAGAAAAACACCTGAAATCTCATATGGAGGACAGTGAGCTACTAAGTATTGATTCCGGAGTGTTGGAGAAGATCATGCCCACTTATCAGAAGGATCCTCTCCATCCAGTAATCTGAAGAACCTAGTTAATTTTGTTAGTACATATTTTGAGTCTTTAGAAAAATTAGTAGAAACTAAGGTCCAGAAGGAATTCTTGGGAAAAAGATTCAGTGAGGTACAAGGACTAATTGCTAATGATAGAAAAACCCTAGACATTGACATAAAGAGCATTGAAAACACTCTTAAGGATGGTGGGGACATATACAAATTTTGTTTTTCCTGGCCTAAAGTGCAGAAGACATTGAGAAGAAAATGAAAGAACAAGAAGGAAAATTGTCAAGTCTATCTCAGAATTTTGATCCCCTCACTACCTCTCTGGTGAATCAAGAATGCCAAGCTATTGTTATAATAAATGAAATAAAGAAACTGGTTAAGGAGAAGAAGAATATAATGGATAGAATGGGTGAACTCCAAGGGATAATCATCCCTAAGTTAGAGGCAATGCATGATGCCTTGGCAGATGCTCTAAGTACAACCCGGACCAGTGATCCAGTAGATTTGAAAAGGGCAGAAGCATATGCATTTTTGTTGATTGGATACATCTCCATTTTGGATAGGATGAAGAGAAGTTGGGCCATAGAGCTTGTACAATTGAAGACTACGTTTGCAGATATACTTAATTATATGTAAGTTTATCTTATGGATTGCATGTACATATGCGGCCTTATATAATAATTTTTGCATATTTTTGGTTCCCACCCTTTGCCATTGATGTCAAAGGGGGAGTAAAGAGCAGTGAAAAATGAGGAATCCAGTCTTAAGGGAGCACCGATAAGCAATGTGGAGAAATGGAGCACAAGGTAAGGGGGAGTTACAATGACAGTCATTTTTCACTAAGTGTTGCCATCAATGCCAAAGGGGGAGATTGTTGGCAAGAGACACTGCTAGGATTCATAAGTGTTGTCATTGATGGCAACAAAGTATACCCCTCATATCCACAGTACATAAATTACTCATACCAGAAGTCAGTTTGAAGATAAGTTGATCCGGTAATCAAGAATAGAGCATATGGCAGCATCCAACAGATTAGGTCTGGAACTCTCTGATGGTGAAACTCAGCATGTTGCAGATTTGGGTGAGTAGTAAGGAGTATCTAAACTATTGTATTCCATAGATTTTGTCTCCAGTGACTAAGCATATGAAAGATATGAGCATCTGAGTATCGGTCAGTACAGGTAGAGGAAGAACTGGTAAACAAGGTATCAAACCTCAATCCGAATGTGCAAAAGGTGTTGATCAAGTAACTTGAGGTGTTATATGATCTTGGCCGACTTAAGTAATGACTTCTATGCCTAATGTTTTGGTGCGCATCATCTATCAAGTATGAATTCAGCTGTCAGAATAGTATCTTGCAAATATCCTAAGTGTTCTTGTTGCTGACTAGAAAGTTGATTGAAATCCTTGATGCGGATATATATATATATATATATATATATATATATATATATATATATATATATATCCGATGGATTCAAGATTAAAAAGTGTGAAGTGATATATGTATGAATTAAGTGCGAAAAAAAGCAGAGAGAAGTGTGGAGACAGTAATTAAAGCCCAGAATGTGACAAGGGAGTGATACTAAGTAGAGGAAGAATGAAATGTGCTAGATCAGTATACTGAGCCTTACCAGAACTGAACTCTTGCATATACAGATGTTGTTCATTAGTTCAAACACTTGGTTATCTTCTGTAAGTTCTGTAGACAGTGAGTCTCTTGTAAACAGTGAGCCTCTTGTGAGCAATGTGCTCGAGCAATGAGCCCTAACTGGCAAGTGCCATTTTGTACTCCTTTATTCTTTTAACAGAGAATACAATCTTGGGTTAGTCACCCCGTGGTTTTTCCCTTAATAGGGTTTCCAAGTAAAAATCCTTGTGTTATGTGTGTTAATTTCATTTCAATTCTTATGGTTGCTTATGCTTTCATGTTTTGATTTATCACTGAATATTAAGAAAGTAAAAGTAAGAAAAATTTGAGATAACTAATTCACCCCCACCTCTCAGTTATCTGCCCTATTTCCAACAATATTCACCAGGTTAGCTTCATATTTCTTAGTCTTGTTTTCTTTGTTACTGAATATGGATAATGACTAATGAGTGAAAGAAGTGTGAATGCAGTTGTAGGGGCATGGATGGTTGTGAGAGACCTTGTTATACACAAGGATAAGGTGCCTCATTGAACATTCTACAAGTGGGCTAAAAGCTACGATCTAGTCTACTTTATCAGCACTGGGCTTGCATTTGTTGTTGTTGTATAGAATTCAACCAAAGCTTCTAGATAAGTAACCTATAATAGAATTAATCCCTCATAAGATACATTTCAAAAGGCGACTGAGGGTGCTGAAGAACATATCTCAGGTCACATGAAAGCAATGCATAGCTAGAGAGATTACTTTTGATAGGTCCTACAGATCGATAGCTTGAATGACATAGAAATTAATTTTAATCAATCATATATAATACCAAAAGTTCACGACAATAAGTATCTACTATGCATACAAGAGTAAACATGATAAGACTAGTGCAGAGAGAACACAGATCATAATAGGAATACCATGAACTTATCCTAAAGATGCTAATTATCCCTAAGGTAATCGCATAAATATGTTTCTGCATGCCTTTATATCACATAAAGTATAGGCTAGAAGTAATTGCAATGATGCTACAAAATGCATGTGGAGATCCATGCAAGGTTGGAGGAAATTGTCATGGAAGATATTTGTGGCAGAGTATCTCTTAATACGTTTACCTAAGCTTATGGAAGAGAAATAAAAGGAATTATTTCTCTGCCACCCTAAAGAAAATTAAACAATGTGTCAGAGCTCAGGTAAAAAAATGAACGAACATCCATCAAGCATAACAGAAGGGAAGGTTCGATAGAAAAGGTAGCCACAAGTTCCCTGGTAGACAAGCATAGAATCTTAAGACAAATCCGTAACGGTTGACATATTTTCTATATGAAACATGATCTAATAAACTGTACTGATTTCAAGACACACTCACAATGGTTTTGTTTAAAGATCTTAGGAAACTTTCAAACAAAAGTAATAGTAAACTCTAACGACCTTGCTGACTACACAAATCATGCTAAGATGAGGTTGCAAAAGCTGATTTCGTGGGATTAGTTGATAAAATGTTATCTCTTGGAATGCAATGGTTGCAGGATTACATAGAATGGATTTGTTGAAACATCTTTAGAAACTTTCAAACACATGCAATCATCGTGTTTATAACTAAATTCCTGAACCAGCTAACATCCACTCTGCTTGCACTGAAACGGAAGCTTTGAGAAATATGGCGCGGACTTCCATGGAGGATAAGGGAGGGTTAAATTTTCCTAATTAACATGCATGCTAAATATGGATTCAAATACTTGGCTTGCAGTTCGCTTAGCAATTCTGCTCAAAGAGATGTGACCTCAAAGGACATAGACAAGGCTCAAGATCTTGCATGTTGAAGCCGAAATGGAATTTGCAACCAAGACGAAATGGAATTTGCATGTTGAAGCCTCCAGATCTAAAGTAAAAGATCAAAAGATATGCTAAAGACATGGGAATGCTAAACACCTTCTATGACCTTATAATAAGAGAAAGGATGTAACCAATCGTACTCAAAATACATCAATATAAGGCCCTCCAAAATAGTGATTTCGGTAATAAACAGGGTATGTCATTTTGCAAATTGAAAAGTAAACAGTTATGTCATTATGTTCTAAGACATTAAAGAACATAGCATGAATAGAGTTCTTAAGGCAGAAGGAGATGCAGAATACCCTATCCAACATGCATGCAAAAAGAGAACTTATAGACAAAGTACGTGATTGTAGGATATGCACACAATGGATTTGAAATTGCCAGCATCCACTGACTATGGAAAAATGAGAGAACAAATAATGCATTCATAGACATATTGAAAGAATTCAAAAGGACACCGACTATCATGCCCATACCGACCTTACTGACAGGATGCAAGACTAGATACTCATCCTTTTCAAGGATGGTGACCAAGTTAGGGGACCATATGTTATCTCCGTTCAATAGTTTCCATTGGGTTTAAGGCACACTTAGACCTGTCAATTCAGGTGGAGTCGATGCCTGATACCTACAACCTGAAGCACACAACATGGTCTATGCACAAGTCTAATAAATATAAACTGGTTACGGAGTGAAAGAGAATCGCAACGTCGTCATGAATGAGTGGTATGACATTGTCTCTTTTCACACCACACAATAATCAAATCATCCTATATTAATATAGAATCAGTTGCATAAAAATCAATTCTAACATATGACAATCATAGTAAGATCAACATCATAATCACCTAAATCTAAAACAATCTCAGAGCATATGAATTATCAATTTCACAACAAAGATTATTGATAAAACATACTAACTGTCATATGAAACCACACATGAGCATAATCAGGAATGTCATCAACATGAATGTAGCCTCTACCAACATCATATAATGTACAACATCAATTGTCTAACATACCCTAAATATTCATATTATTTTACCTTCATCTGCATGCTCCTTAGCCAGACCATCTGCACATCCAAGGTGAGAATGGAGGGGCACTACATCCTCCCCCCCTAAAATTTGACTTACTCCTGGAAGTCACAGACTAGGGTGGAAACATAACATATTAGCATTGCAATTTTCTATTGCCGACATACGCATCCATATTAAACAATTGTTCATAAGACATGCACAATCGTTCAATAAAGACAAGAAGAACATCAATTCCTTACCTTTAAGGTGTATCATACGATCTACTTATAACCAATCACACATATTTTGAGAATTTTATATGATTTAGAGAATTGCATTCACATATTAACAAGGAAAAATACATCTCATCTCTTATTTCCACTATGGTTCTAACTAATTACCAAACATGCAAAGTACAATTCTCCGTGGAGTCTTCCCTTGTACATACTATCAAAGGTTCAAAATGAACATGATAGAAATAACACTTAACACGAAATGGGGCCAACAAAAACAAACATTTGGAATAGCCACCATAGAAATTTTTTTTTAAAATGCAAACCCAAGTGGGGGAATAATCAAATTCAATCTTAAGTCACAAAATACAGGTAATTTTCAACAATAAATCAAGTATAAAGAAAAGAGTTTTGGTGGCCACTCCTATCATAAGAGATTTCAAAGAAAACAAATTCACTGTTAGCCCACCAACAACACATGAAACAACTATCAAAAATTCCAAAATAACCAAATTACAAACAATCCACATCACGGTGTGACTAATTTTAGCCACAAAAGGGAGTATCCGCTACACAACACCCCATGACTCAAGTCTAGAATGTGTTAGAGAATGTACACGGACAACTAAGTTTTCTACATCCTCATATCTAAGCAACTTTTATACAAGAATTTAAGGCAACACAGTCACTACTTATATACAAAAAATTTCTATCTTTAATGCAGTACAATTTCTTTTTACCAAGCTATGAACATATGCAATTACTTCCTTATGCAAGAATATATTTACAAAGGGAATGTATGATGTCACACACAAGAATAATTAAAAACTCTAATTGACTTACAGTATCACATTCATGATCTCATGGGTCCAACACAAGCTCCAATTTGATCTCCTACACAGTTCTTACATAGGCATACAATGATAACTTTCATAAACCACAATAGATCTTCCACATGAGGTCATGGCCAACTAGGAGATAGATATCAGATTATCAAGCAACCACATAAAGATACCCCACACATGACAACACCTCATAACCACATGACTCGCGATGCATGATGCCACCAAATGATTAAATCATTCCAATACTTACACATATAATGCAATTAACATAAAGATGGTATGGTGCTTCTACACCCATAGCTAAACATAACCCCCAATTATGATTTCTTCACCAAACCAGGGAACACAAAACACCACTGGCCTTTCACAACACCCCACACAGAATGGGTACAAGACATTCACATCACTAGAGGGGGCAAATACCACACTCCTAATTACATGCACTAATAGTAATCATGCTTCTTTCTTCTAAAGCACTAGAGACCACAAGAGGAACTCAAGGCCTCAACAAATCAACAAGCACTAACATTCAGGAAACACATATTGTCAAATATATCATCACATTTTCAGAAAAAGGAGGGAGAACACATAGCAGACACGTAAGTAAAACAAGGCATAAAGAATTTATTTATTCCAGAATCAAAGAACAAGTCTGTAAATTTATCAACCTTCTAACATCATACTAAGGCACATAGGTGAGAGGTACTATTACCAACTCGCCACAAGGAGAAAAATGCTTAACCTAGAGCAACAACAACAATCCAGAGGTCCCATTGTTGCAACCTGGCTCTGATACTCACTAAATAATCTTTAAACAAGACCATAGTTCTCATACTATTATTATAAGAATTCTACCAAAACTAAATAAGAATATCACTTGTTGATATGTATTATTTTTCTATTAATATTTTAATTCCTATTATAAGTAAAATTGGTATGTTACTTGTTGATGTATAATTGTATTAAAACCTCCTGTCAAAATGGGCTCAAAACTAAATGGGAATTGGCATGAGTATTGCTAATTTTACCATTACAATTATGTGTTAAGTTTTGTAAGGTTGAGCCTTCAGAGTTTTTGTCACTTCTATGGAATAAGATTGACACAATATTCTTGGCATTGAATATTACTACCAACAAATTATATGCCCTTTAAATATAAAAATATTCCTTAGATCTTGAGGTGAGTTGTTTAAAGATATCACCAAGTAATGAAAATCTAATTTATGGTTGTATAAATCAATAGAGTAAAATGTGAAGAGTAAAAGAAGAGTCCAAAGTCGATGGCAAACAATGAGAGCTTCAAATTATAATATAAATACCAATCAAGATTTGTTACCAACCTAGACTCCAACCAAATTTTGGGATTATGGATTAGTGCTCTCATTCTAATCATCGACAGGTTAAAGCACATAAGTGAGTCCCAATTGTGGGCCAAAATAAAAATTACCAAAAATGATCATGCCCAAAATCACTTAGTTCAATCAAATCAAATCAACACATGTGTGGCACTACATGGCACCTAGTGGTGGTGGGGGTTTGGTTAAACATAGTTTGATTTGATAAAAGGGGGTTCAATTATAAATAGGGGGCCCAATGGATTTCTTTACACACCTTGCATGTCAACGTGAGGAGCAACCTACAAACGTGATAAATGACTTGTGAAGGTGTCTACTTCTCAAGCCATTTTTTATGTATTTTTCTTTTCCTTTCTCATTTTTAGTATGTTTTTTCATTTGTCATTTTTTTTTGTGTATGTGTGTTTTTGATAATTTATAATTTAGATTAGTTTTTTCTATATTTTAAATTTTTAAAAAAAAATTTAACTAAAATTTATAAAATTTAAAAAAAAACATAAATTTATAAAAATATTAAACATTAAAAGATTAAAATAAAAATATATAAAATTAAGAAATATATTATATTAAAGATAAAGAGATTAAAATAAAAATATATAAAAATAAGAAAAAATAATAATATTGATGATAAAAAATATAAAATAATAGAATTAACAAATTAATAAAATTAAAAATATATAAAATTAATAAATTCAAATATATAATTAATGAAATTATAAAATTAATAGAATAATGAAACACTAATAAATTAATAAAATTGATAAAATTATATATATATATATATAGTTTTATTTACTTAAGAGTTATTTTATTTTACTATGCAACTATGTAAAAATTATTTTATTTTATTTAAATTACTTAAAATAGCTATTTTTATTTACTTTATAGTTATTTTATTTACTTAAGAATTGTTTTATTTTACTTTACAATTATTTAAGAATTATTTAATTTTATTTAGTTGTTTACTAAGAGCTTTTTATTTATTTAATAGTTATTTTATGTTACTTTAGAACTATTTAAGAATTATTTTATTTTATTTACATTATTTACTTTATTTTTATGTGAAGAGTTATTTTTATTTATTTAAGAGTTATTGTATATAATAAACAAATAGAAAACATAATAAAAAAAATTAAGTTTCTCACCAACACAAATCCTTGTTTTTATTAAAGGGGTAAAATAGGTTTTGAAGAGGCCCTGAAACCCTGTTACAAAATGTTGCCTAAAGATAAAACAAGACCTACTGGTAGCCAACAAACAACAAACAAAAACTAACAGGAAACCAAAAGCAAAGAAACAACATAGCTACAGCTTCTTCAAAGAATCAGCAGACTCCAGTTCCTGCTTGTAGAACTCTTCGTACAGCTTCACGAATCCCAGCAGCTCATCTTTTTCAGCCTTGAAAGACTTTTACTCACTCCCACGAGTGCAAATGCTCAGACCTCCCTACTCAGCATTCTTACCCTGTTTATCTTTGGCAATGTTAGTATGATCCTATTCCCCAGTGTCTGTCTGAATAGCAGTACTCATGACCTGATCCTCCCAAAGTTCCTTCAGCTTATCAATAAGGATCTCGATGCTTTCCGCACTGTTGTGGATAGTGCATTTGCTAATCTCCACCACCCTCTCTAGGTTTTGTTTAATCTCCTTCATCTCTTTCTCTAGCCCAGCAATACGAGCTTCAAAGTCATGACTAAAATTACTCAGATCTCTTTCCATTTGTCCCATCTTCGGTATAGCATCCCAACTAAGTTGAATCTCTGTATCTAGTTTATCATCAATCTCCACTCTACTTCCCATTTTCTCCTACATAGCACTCAATTTGATATTAATTCTATTAATCTTAATGAAGAACCAATTGGTCATCTGATGTTGACTAGCAACAACATCCCTGAACAAACCTAAAACCTCCAACAACTCCTCTCTATTAGCATCATTAGAGATCAAGAAAGAGAACTCTTCAGGGATATTACAAATGGGGTCAGGAATAACCAGGAAAGACATAACAATTTTTGGTTCTTCAATGACAAAGCCCTCAGTCTACTTAGGCTTACCCTACGGATTCCAATCCATCCCCTCCTGAATAGACACCTTACTCTTACCCTTATCCTTCCTTTTGACCTGCTTCTCGTCAGCCTCCCCGATAGTGTTCTAGCTCAAGGTGCCCAAAGTTTCTTTACCACTCCTTCTTTGAGAACCCACCTCCTTCCTCTTATCCTTCTCACTCTCCTCACCAGAGTGAAACCCAATAGACTAGGAACCCCTCTCCTCATTTCTCTGTTTCTTGGGAATTCCCTTCACCCCGCTTCTTTTCCTTTTTCTAGAATTATCTGCCTCCTCTTCCTAAGAAGAATAGATATTAGAGAAGGCTTCCACCAAGTCCTTCTCCTCCACCCACTCAGAATCATTCTTCACCCTCCATCGCAGAGTTGGTAGATTCAAAGTAGTCCACAATGAGGGTTTTACCTTTCTTTTTTGATTTACCCTTAATCTCTAAGCTGGGAGCTTGAGATTCCACATACTCCATAATTAAGAGAATCAACCCTTCATGAAGAATAGGGAGCTTGGGGTTCCTTCTATTTTCCTTAATGGCATAATCCAAAGAAGATAACAAGTAGAAAGAAAAAGAGACAACCATTTTATGACGAAAATGGTTTTAAAGCATGAAATGGTAACCATATATAATAGGAAACCTTGCTTCCAAAGAAATGTACCTCATTACGACTTCGGCCACCTCTACCCAAATGGGTTTGATCAATTTTCCTTCATAACCTCCAGATTGAAACTTCACTAGCTTATTCCTTTCCTTCCCTTTAAAGAACAAATTGAGGGCTTCTTCTCCTGCCTTACGGTCTTTAAAAACCTTCCTGCTAGTAGTCGAGAGACCAGTTATCTGAGCTATTAGGTCCTCGTTAATCTCAACCTCTAGGCCATGGGATTTAATCGTTTTGTTTTTCCAACCCTTGACAAATATATTTGTAGCCATTGGGTCAAAACCATGTAGTTTTTCTAAATAGGGGACAAGGCCCCCTTCCTCCACCACCTTCCAAACAAGTGGCTTCTTGTGGACCCCATCGTTGGACAAGGGCTCCACACGATTCCTATCACCCCCCATATCTAACACAATAGCTTGATTATCTCTATTTAGCTCCCAACAGTTAGCAATTTGCAAAATGCTAAACAAAAGCTAATTAACATTAAAAAGGAAAGTGCTCGAAGTACCCAGAATGCATGTGACACCTTCATCAGTAATCATAATCATAAAACCCTCATTAAAATCACCCTTATTGGAACTCATGAGATATAATGGTTTGTGCTTCAATGGGAAAAGTGAAGTACACTTCCCACAGCTTGAAAGATTGGGTTTTAATCCCCGCGTTGGCAAGGACATCAGCATCTCTATTTCCCTCACGAAAGATATGGGGAACAACAATCTCATCAAAAGAATTTATCATATTAATCAAGTCCTTAATGAGCATCTCGATTGTCCAACTAGGATTTTGATTTTTTTTAGGCTTTGGATTATGTTGAGGGAGTCTCCTGTTGCAAGTATGTGCCTAACCGGTGTTGTCATTGATGTCAACATATCTGTGTTGTCATTGATGTCAACATATATGTGTTGTCATTGGTGTCAACTGTGCTCTTGTTTTGATGCTTGCTTGTAATGAGTTAAGTACTGAAGATAATAAGTATTCCTGATACAGCATAATAGTCAAGTAGATTGCTTTGCATTTCTTGTAGAATGAATATATCTTTATTTGTGGATTGGAAGTTACTTAGATACATGTCTGGGGATGCTATGTTCCAAGTTTGAGCCTCCAGTATGAAGATTTGAGTGAGTTATGTTCACCAGAGTGAAAACTATTTTTTCTGTATATTTGGTGGTGACAGAGAGAATGTACTTTGCTCCGCATTGAAGTATTATGATCTATGGTTCATGAGTTAAGTCTGAAATGATGACAAGTACCTTCAACTTCAATGGTTCATGATTTTGTGGTCCGCAAGCTATCTTTTCTTTATGACAGTAGTTGACAGTGTTATTTATGTGCTCTGGTTTGAAGAATCTTCTTGATAGAGTGGTTAGAGATTATGCAGTTGTTCCTGGTGATTACAATGTGCTTGTGGATGTCTCCTGATCATGCTCCAACCTTTGGATTGGTCCGTAAAGAGAAATTTGGATCGTGGATGAAGACTAATCTTAAAAGACTTAATGTTAACACCAATCTCAGTCGACTTGGTTGTTTTCATTACTTGCGAAGATACATTGAAGATTGTGGAAGTGTGTCGTGATGTGGAAGATTGCATTTGAGCCCCAGCTAAGGCATAACATGATCCGCATACATCTTTACCTTAGCAAATTTTGTTTAGGTCCAGACCTATTTCTATGTATGTTTGTAATGCCGACCTTGGAGATTGTTCCAATGGTTGATGAATGTAATGCCGACCTTGATGTACATTCCAAGGTTGATGAATTGTATAAATGCATGTAATGTACTTGCGAAAAAGATGTCAGTGTGTGAAAATGACAAGATAAGTGTGAAGGTGTAAAAAAAGAGCAGAGCAGAGGAATTATACTGTGCTTCAATGGAACCAAACCCAGGCATGGAGTAGATGCTATAAAATCAGTTCACCAATCCTTGGCAGTGAGCCATCCCTTGGTAGTGAGTCGATCTTGGCAGTGAGCCTCAACATTTGCAGTGAGCATATTGGGTAGTGAGCCTCTATTTTTCAGTATTGTTATAACTTATTTATTTCTATGGGCTAACACTCGCAGTGGTTTTTCCCTTTTAGTTTTTTCCACATAAAAAACCTGGTGTCTCATGTGTTGATGATGTTGTGTTGAGTTTCTTATTTCATGCTTTCATGATTAAATCTGAATAATAGTGAACAAGTGTTTGATGTGTTAATATTCATAAGTGGTCAAAGTTTTGAAGCCAACTAATTCACCCCCCTCTTAGTTGTCTGGTGCATTTCAACAATTGGTATCAGACCAAGGTTCCTCGGAAGTAAGCCTAACAGCTTGAGGTTGATCTAGGATGTCTTAAAAGAAAGAAGCTCCTCAGTTCGATAGGACAAATTATGCTTATGGAAGGTACGAATGAAAAGCCATCTCCTTTGTCTTCATTATAGAATATGGAAAGCAACAGAGATGAAGTATACCTTGCCTCAGAATGGTTTAACAACTGAAGATGAAATCAAAGAATATGAGTTAAATATAAAATATAGAAATGTGATGTTAAGTGCCTTGTCGGACATTGAGTTGATAAAGGTCATGAATCTAGAAACTGCTAATGAAGTCTGGGAAAAGCTGAAAATTTTGTATGAAGGTGATGAATCTGTTAAAAACACCAAATTGTAGGGTCTGAAAGCAAAATATGAGGGTTTAAAGATGAGTGAAGATGAAAACATAACAACCTACATGCAAAAAGTTGATGAAATTGTCAATGGAATAAAAGGTATGAGAGGAACAATTGAAGAGAAGGAAGTTGTGATGAAAATTCTTAGGTCATTACCTAAATCCTACAGTCACAAGGTAGATGCAATTGAAGTAGTAATGACTATGAAAGATGTCACCAAGGATCAGTTCCTAGGAAAGCTTACAACTTTTGAGATGAGAGAGTTTGGTGATGCTTTGCCAAAATTGAGACTGCTTTCAAAGCCAGTACTTCAGAGAAGATCTCCAGAGCTAAAAAGTACAAGGTGGAACCTGATGATGAGCTTGAAGAAATTGAAGCAAAATTTGTTGATAGACTGCAAAGATCAGGTTCTGGTAAGTTCAAAGGCAAATTACCTTTCAAATGTTTTTCATGTGGTAAGGTTGATCACTATGCTTCTAGATGTCTTGAAAGAATTGAAAGGAATAGAAAAAGATTTGAGAATAGACCTAGGGTTCCAAAGAATTGCTACTATGTTAGAGATCTTGATGATGAAGGTGTGACAGATGATGAATCTGATGATGCTAGTACTAGTGCAAATGAGTGCTTGTTTATTACAATTAAAGAAGAACCTGTGTCTACTAATCCTGCTAGTTGTGTGAAGGAAGAAAAACCAGTGGAAGAAAGTGCTTTGGATGTTCAGGTTAAGAAAGATAAGGATGAATGGATTATTGATAGTGGATGCTCACATCACATGACCAGTGACAAAAGTAATTTTTTGAGATTGGAAAGGTATGATGGAGGAGTGGTTAGATTTGGAGATAATGCAGTTGGTAAGATTTGTGGAAAAGGATCTATCTCTTTTGATGGAAAGCACAATACTGATAATGTCCTATATGTGAAGGGTTTGAAGCATAATATTTTGAGTGTTGGTCAAATGTGTGACAAAGGTTATGATCTGAGATTCAAAGACAATGGGTACAAGATCATGGAAAGCCCTGGAACAATGATTGCTATCGGTAAGAAGACTAGAGGTAACATTTATCAATTAAGATGAACTAATGATTATTGTTTATTGGCTCAGATAGATGAGAGTTGGTTGTGGCATAGAAGGATGTGTCATATCAATTTTCACAATTTGGTGAAGATAAGTTCTGCAGAGGTTGTAAGATATCTGCCTAAACTTGTGAAGCCAGCCAACACCATTTGCAAGGAGTGTCAATTTGGGAAACAAACAAAAATAAGTTTCAAAAGAAAAGAACAATTCTCTGTTGGACTGCTAGAGCTAGTACATACAAATTTGTGTGGTCCCACAAGAACAAGAAGTTTGCAAGGTGATAGGTATTTTATGTTGCTTATTGATGACTACTCTAGAATGACTTGGGTCACTTTTCTAAAAGAAAAATATAAATCCCTAGACAAGTTCAAAGTTTTCAAGGCAATGGTTGAGAATGAGTTAGAGTTGAGAATAAAATGCTTAAGGTCTGATAAAGGAGGTGAATTCACTTCAAATGAATTCAATAATTTATGTGAAGAACAAGGGATAAAGAGACAGTTGTCTGCACCTAGAACTCCTCAGCATAATGGAGTTGTTGAAAGAAAGAATAGGACAATTCAAGAGGTTGCTAGGACTATGCTAAAGGAAGCAGACCTACCAGAAGTATATTGGAGAGAAGCCATACATACTGTTGTATACATCCTAAACAGAGTTTAAGCCAAAGGTAATAGTTCTAAAACTCCTTTTGAATTATGGTATGGAAGAGTTCGTACAGTGAAGTATTTCAAAGTTTTTGGTAGCAAATGTTATATCAGAAGAGATGAACTAGGAAAGTTTGATGCTAGATGTGATGAAGGAATTTTTCTTGGTTACTCCACCAAGAGTAAGGCCTATCGGTGCTACAATAAGAGACTGAAAAAGATTGTTGAGAGTGCTAATGTGAAGGTGGATGAAAGAAAGGAAAGAATATCAAATCTGAGTTGCTATGAATCAAATGAACCTGTGACTACAGTAAATGAAGAAAATTTTGAATAAGAAGACAGTCAGGATGAAGAAGAGGCTCCAGAAAATGATGTTAAGACTCCCAGGTATGTAAGGATTAATCATTCTGAAGATCAGATTATAGGTGACAAAAACAAAGGTGTGCTAACAAGGAAAAGAGCTGCAAAAGAACAAGTGAATTATTGTTTTCTTTCAAAGGTTGAACCAAAAACTGTGAATGAAACTTGTAATGATGAAAATTGGGTAAAATCCATGGAAAAAGAACTAATGTGGATTGAGAAGAATCAAACTTGGGAATTGGTTCCTAGACCTGCTGATAAGAATGTCATTGGAACTAAATGAGTTTTCAGGAACAAGCTGAATGAAAATGGAGAAGTTGTAAGAAACAAAGAAAGGCTTGTGTGCAAAGGATATTCTCAAATTGAAGGAATAGATTTTGAAGAGACTTTTGCTCTACTGGCTAGGATTGAAACAATCAGAATATTTCTAGCATTTATAGCTCACAAAGATTTCAAAGTGTATTAGATGGATGTGAAGTCTGCATTCTTGAATGGTGAATTGGAAGAGGAAGTTTACATTGAGCAACCGAAAGGATTTCAGTTATCAAACCAAGGTGATATGGTGTGCAGATTAAAAAAGGCATTGTATGGACTGAAGCAAGCCCCCAGAGCATGGTACGCAAGGTTAGACAAGTATTTGCTGCAATTAGGGTTCAATAAAGGTATTGTTGACAACAATCTCTATTTCAAAATCAATTATAATCAAATCCTGATTGTTGAAGTCTTTGTTGATGACATTATCTTTGGAGGAAATGAAGGTATGTGCATGAAGTTTGCAGGAGAAATGCAAAATGAATTTGAGATGTTTATGTTTGGTGAAATGAATTTCTTTCTAGGTCTACAAATTACTCAATCAAATAAAGGAATCTTCATTTCTCAGTCCAAGTATGTGAAAGAGTTATTAAAAAAATTCAAGATGGAGAACTCGAAACCAGTATGTACTCCCATGGTGACTGGCTACAAATTAAGCAAAACTGATGAATCACCTAAGACTGATCAGAAAAGGTACAAATCTATGATTGGAGGATTAATTTATCTAACTCAAAGTAGACCTGATATAATGCATGTAGTATGTCTTGTGGCAAGATTTCAAGAAGATCCTAGAGAGTCACATGTGATGGTAGTCAAGAGAATCTTGAGGTATTTGAAAGGCACATCAGATCATGGCTTATGGTGTCCAAAGGACAATGATTTCACTCTTAGTGCATATACAGATGCAGATTGGGCCGAAGATGTTGATGATAGAAAGAGTACAAGTGGAGGTGTTTTCTTCTTGGGAAATATATTGGTTTCATGGCTGAGAAAGAAGCAATATTCAATCTCCTTGTCTACTGTAGAAGCAAAGTATATTGCAACAGCATGTTGTTGCACTCAAGTATTGTGGATGAAGCAAACTTTGAAAGATATACAAGTTGTGTATGAAGATCCAATTGCAATCTTTTGTGACAATACAAGTGCCATAAACATTTCAAAGGATCTAGTGATGCATTCAAGAACAAAGCATATATCAATAAGGTATCACTTTTTGAGAGAGAAAGTGACAGAAAATGAAGTAAAGATGGAATATGTGTCCACAAAGGATCAGATTGCAGATATTTTCACTAAGCCTCTACCTAAGGATACCTTTGAGTATCTCAAAGAAAAGTTAGGGGTTATTACCCCTCCTGCTCTGAACTAAGATGCAGAAGAATGCATCATTCCAGTGGTGTCCAAAGCCTCATTCTTTGATCTGGATTGATGTTTTGAGAGCTACCTATCAGGGGGAGTAGCAAGTGTTCTTGATATGTGTTCCTAACAAAGAGCAGTAAGTGTTACTATATTCATGAAAGAGCAATTTGATCAGAGCAGCTGAGTGCAAGTATATGTCCTTTGCCATTGATGTCAAAGGGGGAGAGAAATCATGTGAAAAACTCAGGGGGAGAAAGAGTGCAGATGTGTAAAAAGAAAGGGGAAGTATCTTGTCTTGATGGTCATTATAGTTTTTCACATCATATGTTGCCATCAATGACAAAGGGGGAGATTGTTGCAAGTATGTGCCTAACCGGTGTTGTCATTGATGTCAACATATCTATGTTGTCATTGGTGTCAACTGTGCTCTTGTTTGGATGCTCGCTTGTAATGAGTTAAGTACTGAAGATAATAAGTATTCCTGATACAGTAGAATAGTCAAGTAGATTGCTCTGCATTTCTTGTAGAATGAATATCTTTATCTACGGATTGGAAGTTACTTAGATACATGTCTAAAGATGCTATGTTCCAAGTTTGAGCCTCCGGTATGAAGATTTGAGTGAGTTATGTTCACCAGAGTGAAAACTATTTTTTCTGTATATTTGGTGGTGATAGAGAGAATGTATTTTACTCCGCATTCATCTGCATTGAAGTATTATGATCTGCGGTTCATGAGTTAAGTCTGAAATGATGACAAGTACCTTCAACTTCAATGGTTCTTGACTTGGTGGTCTACAAGCTATCTTTTCTCTATGACAGTAGCTGACAGTGTTGTTTATGTGCTTCGGTTTGAAGAATCTTCTTGATAGAGTGGTTAGAGATTCTGCGGTTGTTCCTGGTGATTATAATGTGCTTGTGGATGTCTCTTGATCATATTCCTACCTTTGGATTGGTCTGCAAAGAGAAATTTGGATCGTGGATGAATACTATTCTTAAAATACTTAATGTTAACACCAGTCTCGGCCGACTTGGTTGTTTTCATTACTTGCAAAGATACATTGAAGATTGTGGAAGCGTGTCATGACATGGAAGATTTTTGAGCCCCAACTAAGGCATAACATGATCCGCATACATCTTTAACCTTAGCAAATTTTGTTTAGGTCCAAACCTATTTCCATGTATGTTTGTAACGCCGACCTTGGAGATTGTTCCAATGGTTGATGAATGTAATGTCAACCTTGATGTACATTCCAAGGTTGATGAATTGTATAAATGCATGTAATGTACTTGTGAAAAAGATGTCAGTGTGTGAAAATGACAAGATAAGTGCGAAGGTGTAAAAAAAGAGCAAAGCAGAGGAGTTATACTATGCTTCAATGGAACTGAACCCAGGCATGGAGTAGATGCTATCAAATCAGTTTACCAATCCTTGACAGTAAGCCAACCTTTGGTAGTGAGCCATCCCTTGGCAGTGAGCTAATCTTGGCAGTGAGTCTCAACATTTGCAGTGAGCATATTGGGCAGTGAGTCTCTATTTTTTGGTATTGTTATAACTTATTTATTTATGTGGGCTAATACCCACCGTGGTTTTTTCTTTTAGGGTTTTCCACGTAAAAATCCTGGTGTCTCATGTGTTGATGATATTGTTGTGTTGAATTTTTTATTTCATGCTTTCATGATTAAATTTGAATAATAATGAACAAGTGTCTGTTGTGTTAATGTTCATAAGTGGTCAAAGTTTTGAAGACAATTGATTCACCCCCCCTCTCAGTTGTCTGGTGCATTTCAACATATCCCTCTATCCAAACTCTTTTGTAACCTTTAGAATAGGCAAGTCTGATACCATTATAAGTCGTAGCTTCAGCATAGTGGTTGGACTAGATGCCCAAAGGGAGTGCCACCGCTGAAATAAACATGTCTTTATCATCTCTTAACACTCCCCCACAAACCCAAACCCAACACAAACCCTTATTACACTAAAGTGGATGTGATCAATAGATTTTTATGTTCTTGAGAGAATTTTGGTTGCTCAAAATAGCAACATAACAATGCATTCAAGTGATTTTTTGAAAAGAGCTCAGGTGATTAACTATTTATAGATTTGGAGGATGGAGGATCAATAGATGAGATTGATTCTTGAGATCAAGGGCTAGGGTTGAATGAGAGGCAAGGATGCATGAAAGGCCTGCAAGTGTCACCTTGTGATTGGTGCACATGATTAGGCCCATGATCCAAGGGATTTGGATGATGGAGATTTTATAGGAGAAAATTGAGGGTGGAGATTGAAAAAATAGATTTTTTGAGCGATGTGCTTACATTGAGCCATGTGCAAGGTTGACTTGGTTAATCATGATTTAGATTGTGCAAATGATTATCTTCGCTAATTAAATAGAAATTTTTAATTAACTAATGATTGAAGGAGGAAAATAGAGGAATTAAATAAATATTGGCTATTAATTTAATTTTTAAGATGTTGGAATGAGAATGATGAACTTAATTAAATAAATGTTGATTTATTTAATTAAGGCTAGGCTATAGAGAAACATGTTGATCAAAGAATTAAATAAATAAATAATCAAAATTTATTTAATTAATGCTAGAAGAAGGATTGGAGTAATTAATTAAATAAATACAATTTATTTAGTTAACTATAGAGAAAAATTTAGTTACATAAATTAAATAAATATAGTTTATTTAATTAATTTTAGGAGCATAATTGCGGGATGAGATTGGTGACAAAGAAATGTTGGAAGGCAATTTTAGGTGTCTACATTTTGCCTCTCTTTAAAATGGTGTTATATAATGTCATTTTCAAAGAAAAATAAAATATAATGCTCTTGGAAGTGATGTGACAAGATGTTGCAATTGGTCGGAAAAATGAAATTAGTAGGTGGAAGGTTAATACCCCCTCAAGAGAGCAAGTGGGCAAAAATTGTGCAAGTGGTCTCTCAAAAGAAGAAGCGGAGAGAAAAATATATAAGGGGAAAAATGATGAGTAGAGGAGGAAAAACAGGTGAAAAAAGGGAAAAACAAATGAAATAGAGCAAAAGAGATGAAAGGGGTGAAAATATAATCAAGGGGGAAATAAATTCAAAATGGCGAGTGGGAGGGGTTAGGGTAAATAAATAGGGGTAGGGGGTGAAAACTATTCATTTTCACCCTCAAGCCTTAGTAATTTGGGAGTAGAGTATAGAAAGCAACTAAGCAAAGATGGAACATATACCAGTGTAGGAGCATCATGTGGAGGAGGTGAGGAGCTACAGGTAGTCATCAAATACCATGGTAGGGGTATGTATAAAAATTTAGCATTTATGGTTATTTTTGGTGCATTTATGGAGGGTAGAAGTTAGGGGAAAAGTGTGTACATTGAATCACGAAAATCGCCCTAAAGAATGTGTGTGATGTTTTGCAGCATGTGCATGAGGGGTTGCAATGTATACAGAGCTACACAATGTGTCTATGTGGCAAAATGGTACTTGCATTAGGGCTAAGCATGGGCACAATTCTTGTAGTGTGTGCATGTTTAAGCATAAGAGTTTAGGGTGTATCATATGTGTTGCACTCTGAGTCATGTGTGCAACATAGAATAATTTGTGTGTGTTTAAGCATAGGAGTTCAGGGTGTAGCGTGTGTGTTTCACCATGAGCCATGTGTGCAACATTGAATAAAATGTGCCTTTATCATGCAAGAAAAGGATAGAGCTAACATCGTGGCTAATTGGATGCAGGTGAGGCTAGTGTCCCTGGTAACCCAAGAGTGTCAATCGGCTTTACTATGACTGATGGGAGGGTTCAAAGAGTATGAGTGGAGACCACTGGAGCAAGTGGGATTATGGTACATAGCATGCACATGCCAATAATTAGAGAACATTGAACACTCCTGACTACATTGGCTGAGAGGTGGTGGTCAGAGACTAGCACCATCCATCTTCCCACAGGGGAGATGATGATTACATTCAAGGATGTTTGGAAGATTCTACAAATCTTGATCCATGGGAGACCAGTGTACTACTAAATGGGGGATCTAGCTGCATCATTGTAGAGGCTATTTGGGAGGAGTGATCTACCCCAGGAGGGCTTATCATAGGATATCAATGAATGTGGGGGGATAGTAGTGGAGATTCCTCTAGTGATGGAAGCCCTTGTTAGTGGCATCTTGCTACCTGACAATATAGGTAGGTTCTTCTCTATTGGATGTGCAGAGTGTGTGATGGACATGCTTATTCTAGAATGGCAATTTGCATGGGGTCCTACGTGTTAGCCTAGTTGTACAAGGATTTACACTTGGTGACTTACAAATGTGGCCAAAGCATAGCCCATGTTGCACTATTATAGATCTAGGCATGGGAGCATATTGCAGGCTTCACCCAGTGGGGATAGGGTAGAGTGGGAGGATGGAGAGCCATATGTGTTCACGTGGGTAACTTAATTGAGGTACAAGCATTTGGGTGAATGTATATACTTTTAAAGAGTATTAGATGAGTTGAAACCATGAGGCATAGTGTGGAGGCAATAGCAACAGTTTGAGTGTAATGAAATAACTTGCACAATATAAGAATATAATAGGAAATATGTTGTAAGTACTTTACATTAATAAGCCACTTCGAGGGGGTAAACCTCCAAAAGTCTCCAATAAGAACACAATTTGCAATATGATGATCAAATAACACTCACTACCTTCTATACATACCCTACTTATGCCTTGGATATCACTCAGGCCGACTTAAATACCAAAATATAACACCTAGGCCTACCTAATTATCTAAATAATCTAATATAATAAATGATCATATAATTTATTTAAGAGTTAAGGTAGCCACAAGCCGACTACTCATAACCCTATACACACTATAAGATTAATGGTGTAGCATGCCCCCCCATCTTCAGAGAAGCATTGTCCTCAATGTTGATCAATTATGGACGTTTCTTCACAAAATCTTCATCTTCCCATGTGGCATCTTCAACTAGTAAATTCTTCCATTGAATGAGATATGTAGTGATTATCCCAGTCCTCAACTTCTTTGTGCATGTCTAGAGAATTAACTCTAGATCCAAGATGATTCTTCCTTCTTCATTTAGCTCTGGTAACACTATCTATGCAAGAATCTATTGACCAATCACTCTATTTAAACAAGAAACATGAAAAATTGGATGTATCTTTGTTGTAGGTGATAACTCAAGCTTGTAGGCTACACTTACAATCTTTTATAGAATTTGGTATGGCCCATAATATTTTGGTGATAACTTATTATTTTTTGTTTGTTCTTTCAGGGACATTTTCTTATAAGGTTGTAATCTCAAGAGAACCCAATCACTGGACTTCAAAACTCCTTTCACTACAATGTTGGTCAACCTATTATTTCATTCTATTTTGTGCCATGACCAAATTCTCCTTGAGTCTTGAAAGTACCTATTATTGATAATTCATGTTCTCCACAACTTGAACTCTTGGTGTCACCTTCAATGATGATGTGATGGATGGAGGATGGTATTCATATAATCCCATAATTGGGGACATTTTTGAAGAGTATGGAAGGAAGTGTTACACCACCATTCTGCTAGTGGTAGCTAATCCACCCATTGAGACTACTTATCTATAGTGAAACAACATAGACACCTTTCCAAGCACTTATTGATGACCTATGTTTACCCATCTGATTAAGGATGGTATGAAGAGCTACGAGCCAAATGAGTACCAAAACAAGAAAATAAATCTGTCCAAAAGTTACTAGTAAAGATAGGATCATGATCACTGGCAATAACCTTTGGGGTACCATGTAACTTTTGTATATTCTCCATAAATATTTTTTCCATTTTACTTGTTGTAAGAGGATAGGGTAATGCAATAAAATGGACATATTTGGTGAGGTGATTCACTACTGCCATGATGACACCCATACCTTTAGACCTTGGAAGGCCTGTAATGAAATCCATGGAGACCTCTTCCCACTATTGGAAGGGGATAGCTAAGGGTTGTAAAATATTGTTTCTTAATTGTCTCCACATTATTTCTTTGACATACCAAACATTCTGCCACAAATTTTTTAACATCATCTTTAAGCCCTTCCCAAAAGATATCCCACTTGATTTGATGATATGTCTTCAAAAATATGAATGATCCCCAATTGGAGAACCATGGAGCTCTTCGAGAATCTTGTGTTTAAGGGTCAAATTTTTGCATAGGTATAATCTCTCTTTGTACCATAAAGAGTCTTCCTTCCAACAAAACTTATCTAAACTACTAGGATTAGTTTGCAACTGTTGAATGAGATTTCTTATAGCAACATAATTCTACCACTTTGCTTTGACTTCTTCAACCCAATCTTCTTGTAATATTGAAATGGCACACAATAGTGCCTCATCCTTCTCGTCCTTCTTGAATAATGCATCAACCACTATGTTCTCCTTTCCTCTCCAATATATGATCTCAAATTCATACCCCAACATCTTAGTGGCATTTTCATTGCTCTTCAAATGATAACTATTGCTCCAAAAAATATTTTAAGCTATCATGATCTGTCTTAATTTTGAAGTGTCTACCCATCAAACATGGCCTCCATAGTTTCACTGCATGAAGAATAGCTAGCATTTCATTTTCATAAATGGGTTTGAGTTGATTCTTACCCTTTAAGTAATAACTTTTAAAATTAATGGGCCTACCTTCCTACATGATAACTACTCCTATACCATTTCCTAAAGCATCACACTCCACAATAAAATCCTTGGTGGAGTGGCTAGAACTAGAGTAGTACACATAGCCTCCTTAAATCTCTCAAATGTTGTATTACCTAACTCATTCCATTGAAAAGCATCCTTGTTCAATAGAGTTGTAAGGGGTGTTGCTATGGGCCATAGTTCTTCACAAATCTTCTATAATATCCAGTGAGTCCTAGGAAACCCCTCAAGTTCTTAATGGTTTTATGAATAGGTCATTCTATCATAGCCTTGATTTTGTTAGGATCAACCTTTACTCCTTCATGTGACACTATGTGACCTAAGTACTCCACCTCTTTGAGGCCAAAAGAACACTTGGAAGGTTTAGCATAAAGCTGGTGATGTTTGAGAACTTGTAATGCTTGATCTACATGACACAAATGTTCTTCCCATGTCTTTCTATAAATCAATATATCATCAAAGAACACTAATACAAACTTCCTCAAAATGGCTTAAAGATGGCATTCATCAAACTTTGAAATGTAGGGGAAACATTAGTAAGACCAAATGGCATCACTAGAAACTCATAATGACCCTCATTGGTCCTAATTGTTGTCTTGGGAATATCTTCTTCCTTAATTCAAATTTGGTGATAACCTGATCTAAGATCAAGTTTTTAAAAAACATAGCTCCATTAATTTCATCTAGTAAATAATCAATGAATGGAATAAGAAACTTATCTTTGATGGTGTACTTGTTGAGCTCTCTATAGTTTGGACACATGTGCCAAGTGTCATCCTTCTTACACACCATCACCATGGGAGAGGAGTAGGCACTCTGGCTATGCCTGATAATACCTGCCTCTAGTATCTCCTAAACCATCTTCTCAATCTCACTTTTTTGTATATATGGTACCTATAAGGCCTATTTTTGGGTGGTTGTCTCCCTAGTACTACTTGAATGGCATGATCTTGATCCCTTTTAGGAGGCAATCCTTTAGGCATATCTCCAAAAACCACTGAGTGACGATCTATAATTGCTTGCAAATCTAGCTAGATAAGAGCATTTGGCTAATAGGTTGCTAATGAAAATAATTAGGCCATAAATCTATTGGCCCCTTTTTTAAGCATCTTTTGCATTTGATGAGAGCTTACCATTTGTGGGTACTTTGCCCACAACCCTCTTAGTTCAACTATCCTTCCCTCTGAGTGAAATCTCATGAATAGCTCCTGGTAGTTCATCTCAATTGTCCCTAATGTAATGAGTCACTCTACTCCTGACACAATGTTTATTACACCCATGGGAATAACAAACATTATACAATCAAGTTGATATTCTCCCATGGTCCATTTAATGTTGACATTTTCCTAAATAATTGACAATACTCCATCTGCAATTTGAACCTGAAATTCTAGAGCAGGATATATAAAACAATTCAGATGAGTAGCTAACTTCTTGTTGATAGAGTTGTGAGTGCTTCCTAAGTCTATCAAACACTATTACTCTCTCTTTCTTCAAGAAACCCGCCACCTTGATAATTTGTGGGTAACTAACTCCAACAAGAGCATGACAAGAAATGATTGGTTGAGTATCTCTTGATTCCTCATCTAACTCATTGTCGCCCTCTAATATTGGTTCCTCTTCCTCTTATTCCTCACTCGAACCTTCAATATAGAACAATTTCTTTTCAATACATTTATGTTGATGCAAGTGGGACTCCCACAAGCATGACAAAACTCAACTCCTCATTACTGCAAACACACAAATTCACTTACACAACAAATTGTAAATAAACATACATGCTTCATCTTATTGAAATCAAAACTCACATATACTTTATCCAATATCAAATTATAAAAATCTGTAATACAAAAACAAATCTGCAACAATACATTTGCCTTCATGGCTTCTCTCACACATATCTACTCTGCACTTGCTCACTCCAACACCTCCATGCTTCCTTCAAACCGTTGTTCCTACCTCTCTTGATCCCATAGCTGCACCTCTATTGACTTCTTTCTTCAAATTTCTACATAAAAATAGTGCCTCACAGAGGCTACCCTCCTCTCTGTTCTCCCATACTAGGCTCTTTTCTCCTCTCCATTCCCACGCTGTAATACCTGACCCCCTTTTTCTTCTTTTTCAAATGCCTCCATTTTATTCATTTTTAATCTACAATCAAATGAATTTTGAACTTCTATTTTTTTTAATTTCTCTCCACTTTCAACACCCACTCCTCCATTCTTTTTTATTATTTCTATCTTTTTTAAAAAAAAACCAGTCACCAGCAGATCGTTCCAATTTCTACTATCAAAAATTCTACATACTTTTTGTTTAAAACCAAAACCCTCCAAAAAAGGATGTTTTCTTAAGTTGCACTCCTTATATGGTTGTTAAATCTTTTGTTGGCGCCTATATTTGTGAAACCGTCGCCCTTTTCTCTTAGATTTTTCTTGAAACCACGTTCCTATATTTAAATTTGGCAGAGATAAAATGCCTTATCCATCCTCACACCTTCCCACTCTATTTTTTGTCTTTTTTAATGCAAAAGGTGCTTTATTCCCTATATCTATAGAGTATTACTAATTTTGCTAATGTTAGAATCTGCCCCTTTTAAATGTTTTAGTTACATGGAATATCAAAACTGAAGATTCTCCCTCTCCACCATCATTAATATTTGAAATGAAAGGATCAATTTTAAAACAATTAAAATATCATGAACATCACCTCAAAAATCTGCTCAAACAACTTTGTAGAAGAAAATTTTCACTTTGTGACTTAATTTTAGGCGTCGGTTAGCCTAAAGTTTGACTTTTGGCGTAACTTCTTACCGGAAGCTCATCTTTGTGTAAAAACTTTTCAAGATGTATGTAATAACATTCCTAAGCTTCCCATAAAGTGATTTTTCTCCATCTTCCATAAAAATCTATATTTTAATTTTCCCGTGAATTGCAAGCGGTGAACAGGAAACTTTTATTTCTCCCAATCCGTGAGGAATTTTGCACTGATTGCTTTTGCATTAAATGTGGAATGCATCTAGGAATGTCCCTGTAAGATTTTTTTAGACCAGCCCTCCAAAATCTCCAGAAATAATTATTTCCATAAATCAGCCTACGACGCACGAAACTGTAATTTGATGAAAAGTTGAAAAATGCCATTCTGGTCATAGGAGAAATTTCTAAATGCTAAGAGATTCCTGAAGACACCAACACAAACTAAAACATACACCAAAAATGAAATGAAACAAGAAATGTTGTTGGGTGATGCAGGATCACCTGTGGACCTGGATGCTCCTGCATCAAACACATCGGGTAAGAAGTTTTTGAGCATACACTCACAAATGTGGTGTTGAATGGTAAACCATCATTCCAGATTGTGAACAATTTGCAGTGAACCCCATCGCTATAACAGGTACCACTGATCATTTCTTCTTTCTTCTCTTCTAACATTTGACTGGAGCATTTGCCATCCTTCTCCGCCATTTATGCTCTTAACTTCTATTTTCCCTCTTCCTTCTTCTATCAGAAGCCAAACTCCACCAAAAGGTTTCCTCAACCTCCTCTACAACATCTGCATAAAATATTTCCATTTGCTCTTATGCATACACTTCTTCACATTCTTCTACATCATCATATTCTTCTCCTATCACCATCTCATCTACATTCGAATCCACACATACTTCATCATCACTAAAGCTAAGAAAATTAAAACTTACCTTTCTCCCTTCTGTTGCTACAACCTTTTCCTTTTCACCTTCCGCTGCAACATCCCCATATTCACACTCAGCTCCACTTTCTTCTAACACCTTCATGTACTCTAAAGGACACACAGCTACTACTGCAACTTCATTCTCCACATTCTTGTCTTCAATTGCTACTACAACTTCTCTGCTCACATCTTCTTCCTCCTTTTCTTCCTTGTCTTTAGTTGCAACTTCCTTCACCATCCTCTTCATGGCTTCAACAAGACATATTGTTGCAACTCTATCTCTTTCTTCTTTCATTTCTGCAAGAAGTCCAACTGCTGAAATCTCTTCATCTACATGCAAGCCATTCTCATCTACATCGTAAAAATGAAAAACATCAAGTATTACCTTACTAACCTCCTCTTTGCTTTCCTTTGTAGCTTCATTTTGCTCCTCAACCTCCGTTGTAATTTTTGTTTTGATGCCTTTAACAAGGCATGCTTCTATAATCTTTGTCTTTTCTTCTTCATCCTCTTGCATGAGGATCTCATCTTCACACTCTTCTACATCTTCTCGTTCATTTGTCATTTGTCCTTCAAATAAAATTTCTAACTTTTTCATCTCTTCTTTCAATAGAAGATCTTCATCACCTTCACCTAATTCTTCATCAAATATAGGACCCTCAAAGTCCATCTTCTCATCTTCTACTGCAAACTCATTGGTTTCTTCTTCTTAATTATCCTCAAGGACTTCCACTTCTTTGCCTTTGCTTTCCTCCTTATCCATGCCTTTGAAAATACATGTTTTAGCTACAATCAGGTTCTTCTTCTCTTTCATGCCACTTTTATGACATTCTTTCTCACACCTTCTTTTACCCACAACCACTATAGGATCCTCTTTCTTCAACTTTGCTCCATGTTGTCCTGCTGCTACCTTGTCCTCTTTCCTCTTTACTACCTTTTCATTCATAGTTTTTGTAACTTTTCTTTCACCTACAATCTTCTCATTCCTTCGGCTTTGCTCAATCTCAAATGCATCCATTCTAGCCTCAAGTTTTGCTAATTCTTCATAGGCCATATCTATGCACCTATCCACATACCTTTCTCTTAGCTTTTCCATGTACAAAATCTTCACTCGCCTCTTCATGACCATCCTTGTCCTCTTCTTCGAAGACATCTTGCTCTCTACTGCAATCTTCTACATTTCTCTTAGAGACTCACATGTCCCATTTCCAGTCACAAGACTTCACTCGCAACAATCTCTTCAACTCTAGGGTATCAACCCTCTACAGTTACAGGTCATCTTTCATATCTACAAAAAAAATCACACTTACACAACTACCCTCTACCCAACAAAGACTCTGGAAGATGCACCTCTCCAAGACCTCTTCTACCCACCTTCTCTTAGTGGAACAAGTATGTACACCTTCTACCCAGCTTAATCTCTGCTGGAGGATAGCCTACGTGATTCTCATGGAATCAACTTTCTCTCGCGGCTTCACTACTTCACTCTTCACCATTCTTCACCCACAGGTCCTAGTGTAGACTCTACACTCTCAAGACCTTCTCACTCTGATACCATCTGATGCAAGTAGGACTCCCACAAGCATGACAAAACTCAACTCCTCACTGCTGCAAACTCATAAATTCACTTCCACAACAAATTGTAAACAAACGTACATGCTTCATCTTCTTGAAATCACAAGTCACATATACTTTATCCAATATCAAATTATAAAAATATGTAATACAAAGACAAATCTGCAACAATACATTTGCCTTCATGGATTCTCTCACACATATCTACTATGCACTTGCTCACTCCAACACCTCCATGCTTCCATCAAACCATTGTTCCTGCCTCTCTTGGTCCCATAGTTGCACCTCTATCGGTTTCTTCTTCAAATTTATACATAAAACTAGTTCCTCACAGAGGCTGTCCTCCTCTCTGTTCTCCCACACTGGGCTCTTTTCTCCTCTCCATTCCCACGCTGTAATACCTGACCCCCTTTTTGTTCTTTTTCAAATGCCTCCATTTTATTCATTTTTTTTCTACAATCAAATGAATCTATTTTATTTTTTAATTTTTCTCTCCACTTTCAATGCCCACTCCATTCTTTTTTTTTTTTTCTATCTTTTTGTTTTTAAAACCAATCCCTAGTAGATCATTCCAATTTCTACTATTCAAAACTTCTACATACTTTTTGTTTAAAACCAAAAACCTCCAAAAAAGGGACCTTTTCTTAAGTTTCACACCTTATATGGCTGTTGAATCTTTTGTTGGCACCTATATGTGTGAAACCGTCACCTTTTTCTCTTAGATTTTTCTTGAAACCATGTTCCTATATTTAATTTTGGTAGAGATAAAATGCCTTACCCATCCTCACATCTTCCCACTCTATTTTTTGACTTTTTTTATGCAAAAGGTGCTTTATTCCTTGTATCTGCAGAGTACTATTGTTTTTCTAATGTTAGAATCTGCTCCTTTTAAATGTTTTAGTTACAATTTTGCATTTGAGTATAATTGTCACATCCAGCGGTTACATGGAATATCAAAACTGAAGATTCTCCCTCTCTGCCCTCATTAATATTTTAAATTAAAGGATCAATTTTAAAACAATTAAAATATCATGAAGGCCACCTCAAAAATCTACTCAAACAACTTTGTAGAAGAAAATTTTCACTTCGCGACTTCATTCCATGTGTCGATTAGCCTGAAAATTGACTTTTGGCATAACTTCTTACCAGAAGTTCATCTTTGTGTTAAAGATTGTCAAGATGCATGTCATAACATTCCTAAGCTTCCCATAAAGTGATTTTTCTCCAGCTTCCATAAAAATCCATATTTTAATTTTCCTGTGAATTGCCAGCAGCGAACAAGAAACTTTAATTTGTCCCAATCCGTGAGGAATTTCTCACCAATTATTTTTGAATTAAATATGCAATGCATCTAGGAATTTCCTTGTAAGAGGGTTTTAGCCCAGACCTCCAAAATCTCTGGAAACAATTGTTTCCGTAAATCAACCTGCGATGCGCAAAACTGCAATTCGGTGAAAAGTTGAAAAATGCCATTCTGATCATAGGAGAACTTTCTCAATGCCAAGAGATGCCTGAAAACACCAACACAAACCAAGACACACCAAAAATGAAATGAAGCAATAAATGTTTTTGGGCAATGCAGGGTTGCCTGTGGGCCCGGATGCTCCTGCATCATATGTCCTTAGTTGTATTTGCTATCATAATTAAAATATTAACCATTTTTCTCCCTTCTCTTCAATTTGAGCATAGGTGTCAATCTAGTAGGCTAAGGAAGTGACTGTGTAGGAGTGCTTCTATTCATTATGTTTACAAAACCTTACCTTTTATTAGCAATTATTTAATAGAAAAAGAGGGGACAATGGCAAATGGGGTTTTTAAAGGGTTTTTGTTGATCCTCCTTTCACCACTAAACATTCAAGGACATTAAACCAAGTAGAGAACTCTACTACATATCTCCTCTCACTTGGAACATAGGAGAAGATTGGAATTGCGTTAATTTGTTGTTCAATTAAGTCCAATTATGCTCAAAACCCTAATTTCATGAAATCGTAAACAAACAGACAAATTATGGAAAATGATTGCACACAAAGATATCAAATTACAACCAAAAACATACCAGATTTCAAAGTTTGGTGTACAAAAACGTCAGGGACTAATGAGCGGGCGCCCTAGTCCAGTGTACCTATTTTTGTTGGGATCTCTGAATAATGTATGCAACCTATTCTTGTTGTCACAGAGATTTCTCTGCTTCAGAATCTAAAGGACTAATGAGTGGGTGCCCAAGTCCAAGCCCGAATTTTCTTCTCAGATCTACAATTCTGATAGTCTGCACTGCTCTCCTGCAACTCCACTTCTTTCGCTTTTGAAACCTGTAATCTACAATCACAGAAAAGTGGGTTGGGGTTGTGGTGTTTAGAGGCTTGCCTCGGTCAAGCCCCGGAGAGACATTTAAGTCTTCCAAACACCATTGTCAGATAAAGAGTGTGCATCCCTATGGGATAGAGGGAAAATCCAAATGATCAATGATAGAAAACATAATTGATATCACCTTGTAGTGTAGATCTCATGGAAGGAAGATGCTCTTCATGCCATGAGGAGATGGATGTCAAATTTGCAAATACAAACACAATAACAACACAAAATACTGCTCTACCACACAATGAATGCCTTGAATCACTTTCACATAAGCTCGTAGATCAAAAATGCCATCTAGTTTCCAAATGAATCACTAATCATGCTTATAAATGCAACTACAAACATTCCTGCTTAGAATTTCATAATTCAAACTTAGGATGTCGGCATAGGACCTAATAACGATCATAAAACTGACACCCAAAAATAGGTCCTGACCTAAAATAGGACAGGACTAGGGCATGAGCGCCCAAGTCCTCCCCCTATTTCAGGCAAGATATATGTTAAGCACACCCCCTAGGTCCCATTTTCCATTAAACTTCAAGGTTTTCTCATCGAGAGTCACCATTAACATGCAAGATGACCTAAATGCATTCTAAAGGACCCATGAGCTAAACCTTAAGAGGGAAAAGCCCCCAAGGGGACATTTTCTAACATAATAGCAACAAATTTTTCCTCTACTTGTCTTGTCATAATCATTGCTTGGGACATAGAATTTGGACAAAACATGTGTACCTCATATTTGATGTGATCCTTTAAGCCTCTGAGGAATAATTCCATCAATTTTTTTTCTGCCACATTTTCCACTCTTAATGACAAAGTTTGGAATTGATGAATATAATCCTTGACCATACCTTTTTTCTTTATCTTGGTAATCTAGTTGAAGTAGCTATCCATAAGATTGTCACCGTAATGTGTAGTGAGTTGCTCTTGGAAAATAGACCAAGTGAAAACACATTCTTTCTTTTTCTTTTCTTCACATAGCCAATGATACCAAATCAATTGGTCAAGTTCCAAGTATAAGTAAGCCATTAACACCTTTTGTTAACAAGGAACATGGTGAATGTAAAAGAATTGATCCATTTAACGGATCCAATTGGTAAGATCTTTGCCATCAAAATTTCACATATCCAAATTTGGTGTGAAGTGCCTAGCCATAAAATTATTTAGGTGATGATCCATCTTTAGGTCTGATTCAAACCTAAAAGCACCATTCCCCTTACAAGACTCATCATTATCCCAATCCTTGTTGTGTGACTCCCTATGTTTGGAATCTCTAAAATGTTGGCCATAAATAAATTTCTCTATCATTTTCTCGATATCTGTCTTAGCCACCCCTTGCATTTGCTATTTCATAATTAACAAGATTTCATCCTTCATCTTATTGGTTTATTTCTAAATTTGTTCCATTATAGATTCATTATCTTTATGACCAATATCCTCACTTTCCACATCCTCATTGCCTGAGATTTTCTAGGTGTGACAAAATTCTTTTTGCCTCTTATTGTAGGCCCCTCCATGATGGAAAAAATAATTTTGCAATAAATCACACGAAATAAATCCAACTAATCAAAAAAAAATATTGTGCCTTGCCAAGGCCTAGATCTCACTTCCTAAAAAAATCTTCAAGAAATTTGTTGACTTGTAGCCTTGAGAGTGAATTTGGTGGAAACCCTAATTTTGTAATAACATCCTTAGATCTGCTCCACATTCCTTCAAATCATGACTATAGGTATATCAATGTGCCCTTGTGTGATGTAGGAAAAACTACTCCTCAACTAAACGTATCAATCAAGGGAGCTTTCCACTAACATTACATTAGGGTTCTGTTAGCTAATGTTTCACACAAAATCTATGTCTACAGAACCACTTTATGCTTTGACAGAGATGAATCAAACTAAACTAAATATTTAAGGAAGGAAAGAAACTAATTACATTGCTATAAAATGAATAATAGTAGATAGCATTTTGAGAAATGAACTACAGAAATGAAAAGACAAAATGATAAGGAACCTAACACCAAGCGGTCAACCTCACTGTCCAAGATGCCAGTGCATAGTGTGGACGTCTACGCGTCGCACTGTAGTCTATATGGTGCTAAGATCCAAAGTTTCATATTTGTACAGCTCCGCACGAGTTTCAATGAATTCATATTGACAAAAGATCCAATAATCAATACACATAATTTGAAAGATAACAAAAATAAATTGAAATGAGGGAAGCGACAAGAAAGGGAAAAGAATGTGCAAACACTTGCGTTTACAATCTTCTTCGCACAACCTATAACCTGCATAATAGAGAAAATAGGGTTGGGTTGTATAGAGGTTTGCCTCAGTCAAACCCTGTCTTTGGTATTTCTATCTCAACGACAGCCAGAGATTGATATGTTGATAAATAGTGTGTGCTCTTGAATTCTAAATGCATCTAGAATTGTAGCGAGTAGTGACAAAATGAGATTTTTTTTGGATTGAAGATTGTTCACTAAATATATTCAAAAAGGATAAAGATGTAGTACAACATAGTGGCCAAAGAGGTCACTCTAAATATCCCACCTACAACCTAAATCAATCCAAAACCCATGTCTATTACATACTAATCATCTTGTTAAAATAGGATCAAAATAAAGAGTATATAATAGAGTGTCCCAACATCCTACTATCAACTATTGCAAATAACAACATTTATAAGCTCAAGTACAAAATATATGGATGTCACATGTTATGTTTTCTTAGTCTTGTTCCATAGTTTCAGCCTTGTTGTCTACTGCCTTGGCTTCTTCCCTATTCATGTTCTCTTCCTCGTCATTAATTTGCATTCCTGAACTTCTAATTTGTTGTCCTTGATTGCCCTTTGTGCCCTATAAGTAACCTCCAAAGTAGTAACCTTGACTGTCATCTAGTTCTATTCCATAGTCTTCTTCTATTGCCTTTGTGTTGTTTTTGTTTTCCTTCTATTGATTGATAAGGATCTAATATTTATGTGCCTTGTTGTATTCTCTGTCATCACTGTCCTTAAATGAGTCTACTCCTTGAACTCTACCACTAGGAAGGATCTCTCTCACCTCACCATTGTTGGCACTGTAGTTCTGGAATGTAGTTTCAAGGTATATGTGCACGTCATCTCTCATTCTTTCAATTTGATGTTGTATGCAATACTTATCTTGGAAGTCCTCGTGATCCTTGTTAAACTTTCCCTCATACCTTCTCCAGTCCTGTCTCTAACTAGGTGTTTGCCGAATGTCTTCTTTGTATATCATTGCACCACCTTCTATTATCTCATTGAGCTTATCCACTGTCACCTCCAAAGTAACCACCACAGGTTCAGTCAATTTAAAGTTTGTGAGTCTTTGGAAAGCCTTAGTGAGAACTCTCTTATTACCTTGGAATTTTTCCTCATTTATCATTTTCCATAGGAATCACAATATTTTAGTAAACAAGACAAGCCAAAATATGTTAGACTTTTCATTTAAACCTTCAACATAACCACATAAAATTTCCTTCCAATTGACAGACTTTTTAGGAGACTAGTTAGGAATGTTTCCCGTAAATATTGACCAAATAAACATGGCATATTCACATTCAAGAAAATATGAAAACAATTTTCAACAGTCCTACAAATAGAGCACAAATCATTGTCTAAATCTAAGTTAAGTTTGTTTAAGATAAGGAGCCACCTAAAACCACTTTTCTTGGGTTTGATATTTCTTGACCAAATCAACTTAAAAGTTTTAGACAATGCTTTATGATCTAAAGTGTAATTTGAAACAATGTTAACATGCTCGAATACCTCCTGATAATTAGTGCTCATCTTGTACACTTTTCTTGGATCAACATTCATAAGCTTAGTACCATCTTTCCACACAAGCCTTTCTATGCACTCTTCCCCAAGAACAGACACTTCTTAAGCAAGCTTGACTAAAAAGGCCTTAGAGAGAGTAAAGAATGCTCTTTTCTGAGTATCAGCCAAATTGAACTCTTTTTTAAGTTGTTCCCATGTTTTAGGAGTGTTGTTTTCCACCAAGTTACTCAGTACTTTAAGTCTCTGTTTATTCCACTTCTCGGCAGAGCATCCCTGGAGGAGAGCAAGTGGTTTACCTTTATGTTCCACACTCCACCAAATAGATCTATGGCCACAAACCATATTGTTGTTTATATCAAAAGATTCTCTATTTAGAATTAGATTTTTAGCTTGTTCCCAAGCTTTCCATATACTAAGAACAACATGCCTTATGTTATTTCTAACCAAGATTTTCCAAGTTTCATCTCTAGCCAAGGACTTAATAATCCATTTCGTTGCCAAGGCAACACCTTGCACTTTCAAATTTTTAAGCCCCAGACCACCTTCACTTTTCTCTAAATAGTACCATTCCCATCTGACAGAGTGTTTCTTACTATTTCCTTTACCATCAGACCAAAGGAAGCACCTTATGACTTTTTGAATAAGCTCAAATTGAAAGTTAGAAAATAACCAAATTGAAGAGTAGTAAATGGAGTGAGCTGAAAGTACTTTATGGTAAACTTGAATTCTTCCTATTAGTGATAGGTATTGTCTATTCCAACAATTCAGTTTCTTTTCAATCTTCACAAATAGCCACTCCCATATCTATTTCAAAGAGGGGCAGATAGCAAAGGGGATGCCCAGAAACCTAATTTGTTTTTGTTGGCCTCCTCATTTCCACTTACTCTCATTTAACCAGATAGGGACATCATCATCCCAACAGAGCAGGATTGATTTAGTAGGGGAGATTTTAGCACTAGAAGCAAGGCAAAAGATGTCTAATCTGGCTTCCAGATTTCTGAATTCTTCTTTATCTATCTTGGGAAAAAGAGTGGTGTCATCATCAAATTGAACATTCAGTAACTTGTCTTGATTGGGTAGAGTTATACCTTCTACCTCTCCTTGAATACTCTCTTTTCTTAGCAGGTAGTGTAGGGCCTAGTAAGATGCAATGACAAATAGGGCAGGGGCAAGAGGGTATCCCTGCCTTATAGATCTACCCATAGAGAAGGGTTTAGATAGAGATCCATTGACCTCTACTTGAGCTAAAGCATCTCTAAATAGCATGTTCACCATATTGCATTAATGCTTAGGAAATCCAATGGCTTTGAGCATCATTAGGACAAAGGACCATTCTACCCTATCATAGGCTTTTTCAAAGTCTAACAATAAAATCCCTTCCTCTTGGTTTGTTTCTTTGGCCCAGTATAAAGCTTCCCAACTGGTAATCAAGTTCTCTAGGATATACCTACCCTTAATAAACCTAGTTTGGGTATTACTTATTATTTTGGGCAAAATATCCCTTAGTCTTAAAGCTAGTACTTTTGCAATGATTTTATAGGAAACATTCAATAATGTGATTGGTCTCCAATTTCTTATATTAGATTTGTCTCCATCTTTGGGCATAAGTTTTATAATGCCTCTATTGATTTCCTTCCCCAAGGAACCATGATTAACAGCTTCTTGATATAGTTCACACAGGTCATCAACTAACCAACTTAGATTAGCTTTGTAAAACTCCATAGGCAATCCATAAGCCCTAGGAGATTTACCATTTTCCATTGACTTAATAGCATCTTCTATTTCATTTTTGGATATCTTTGCATTAAGTGTTTTACTCATTTCTACATCTACCTTCTTTATACATATTCTCTTGCATAGCTCTTGAGCCTCCTTGTAACCATACACATCATCTTTGGATTTGAACAACTTTTCATAAAAAGATCTGAGAATCTCTTTAATTTCCTCATCCTTGTGGTACCATTTTCATTTTTCTAAGATAGGCCCTATTTTTTCCTTCAAATTTGTGTACTTAAGGAGATCAAAAAATACTTTTTTCCCTTATCCCCTTCTCTCAACCAATTCAATTTGGCTCTTATCCTAGCACCTTGGGCCTTTCTTACTGGTAATTGCCTTAATCTATGCTTTATCTCCCCTACTTTTTTTATCAGATCTTCCTCACTGTGTTTCTCTTGTACCTCTTTTTCCAAGTCTAAGAATTCATTTTGCAGCTGGCATTCCTCTCTCCTCCTGTCAAGTGAATATTTTTTACCCACTTTTTGGAACACAATATTACATGAATTAATAAACTTATTCCAGTATTGAATGACACTAGAATTTTTTGCACCAGCCTTACATAATCCTCTTAGTGTTTTAATTATATCCATGTATTCTACATCCATCAGTAAAGAATAGTTAAGCTTAAAGTTGCATTCCTTTTGTGTTTTGACTTCTTTATCTTGGTTCTTAACTGCAATTATTGATTTGATAGGGTGGTGGTCAGACAGTGCATTTGGGATGACCTGCACCAAGTTGTTACTATTATCATTTTGAAAATAAAAATTATCTTTATTTGCATAAAACCTGTCCAAGCTACGGTAGATTCTCCTGTTCCCTTTTTGACTATTGCACCATGAGAACCAAATACCTTTACTATTCTTTTTCATTCCTTCCAAGGGGTCACTAAGCTTCAACATTTTCTTTAACCTCTCCTAGAAAAATTTCTCATTCCCTCTCCATTCAAGTGAATTACCCCCTTGTTTATCCTCCTTTTGTTCTATCATATATTAAAATCTCCTCCTAAACTCCATGGCACCTTCGATAGTTCATTTTCCATTCAATTCCACAATTCAGCTCTATAATTGTACTCATTATGGACATATATGGAGCAAAGACCAAAATTGGTCTCTTCAATCTCAAGGATTACCTAGACACATCTGTTACAAAAAGATTGACCTGATTGTTTGATAAATTTCTCCCATCTTCTATTGAGAAGGATGGCATTGCCACCCTTACCCCTATCATGCTTGGAGGAGAAAGCAATTGCCTCCCTCCATATAAATCTTAGAGTATTTTCTAGCATGAAGCCAATGGCCTTCACTTCTTGAATAAATAAGATATCCATATTCTTGTTTTTATTACAGAAATCTCTGACAACATATTTTCTATCAGGGGACTCTAGTCCCCTAACATTCCAGCTAAAGCAGTGCAAGCTTTTCATCTATCTGATTTAAGTAGAATATTGTCTGTTCCCACAATATAGCCTATCAAAGCACATAGGAATATGTTCATCTTTACCTTTTTTCCCAGGCTTAGATGAGCTATTAGTTCTTCTTACTACTTTCCTTTTTTAATCTTTTTTTCTTTCTTATCAGTCTCATCAATGGGAAGCGTATTGCTTGCTAGATTTTTAGTTTTATCTTTTTCCTTTCCAAGACCTCCATTTACATTCATCTCATTTATTTTAAGGACATCCAATGCCACTCTTCCAGGATCTGCTATTTTATTTCTTATAAATTCCTCTTTCAAAAGGTCTAGCTTTTCTCTTTGGGTAGCTATTTCTCTTATTTTTCTAGGGCCAGCTCTTAGCATTCTTTTTTTCCAACCATTCTATGATCCTCAATTTGATGGCATGCCTGCTCCGAGATAATAGGTTCCTTCACCAAGACACCAATGTGGTATGAAGGAGACCTATCCTCTCTTATAACCATTGGGGGATCTGGCTGAGAATCCATCAATTGGGATTCATAGCAGGGATTATCAAATAAGATATTGTCACCACCCTTATGGCTCTCCACTATGCCTTTAGGATTGTCCTCTTGGGTTTCATCTAAATCATACATATCAAAGTCTTTGAGGATATCACCAACCTCCACTACATCCTCTAAATCTGCGGGAATATTTATATCCAAGTTATTATCAGACAACTCTGAGATGGTAGGTAACCCAGAATCTCCCTTACTTACCCTACCACTGGGAGATATTGTTTGCAACAATTTTATCACTAAGAACATCATCACTTGCGGACAAAAAACCAGGCCCAGAATTACAAGGTGGGCTCAGCATAGGCTTACCCCCTCAACAATAGAAGTATTTAGGTTAGGGCTAGACATTTCCTCACAATTGTTATTCAGAACCCTAGTTTCAAAGTTTAGGTCATCTCTGTTTCTCCTCAAATTTAAAACAAGGCAGTCTTTTTTCTGATGTTCATCCATTTTACATTAAAAAATGAGTTAAGGCCACCAAGCCCCACCACATCACATACAACAGTTTTGTTCTCCAATTGAATTTCTAGAATCTCAGGTACCTGAATCCCTATGTTTAAAGAAACTGATATTCTTGCATCCATGTGGGGTAGTGTCACTCTTGTTTCATCTATTTTAATGTTTCCAAAAGTTTTTACTACTTGAGGCAAAAAGCCCCACATTTGAACAGGGACATTCTTGATAACTATCCACCTCAGTATTGAACAGAACTGAATCTCTTAGTTTGTAGTTTCAGGGGCCTAGGGGAAAGCCTTGAAAAGGGCTTGGCCTATATTCTAGAAGTTATGTTCAACCGCCCTCTTATGCATATTGTGGTTTCTAAGAAAAATGATAAACAAACCATGTTGAATCATTCTGCAAAAATAAAATTGAATTCCAAGCTTTCTACCCCAGACGTACACTAGCCAATTATCAAAAAAAATTCTTGAAGGCAATTTATTAATGTTAATACACGTAAAAAAGATAGCCACATTTTTCAAACTCTTCTCTTCATTTTTAATGGCTCTCTGCACTTCATCGTTAGGGCACAAAAAAACTTTCTTGGGAAATGAGAGAGTCTCACCTTTTTAGCTTTCTCTTCCCTCGCTTCTGCATTGCCCTTCACCAGAGACTCCACAGTCAGCTCTGAGAAGTTACTGGACCTCGAAACCAGTATTCTCCTCTGGAGTTTTAGCATCATCTCCACTAACAACCTCCTTGTATGTCTTTCTCTTTTCCTCCTCTTTTTCATTACCTATCTCTGCTTGCTCCTCCATAAATTCTCCAACCATCACATTAATGATCATCCTATGGAGAGTTAATTCCCAGGCGGTACCCAAGCATTTGACTGACTATGGTGACACTAGGTGACGCCATAGGATGGGCGGGAAGAACTTTCAAACTAACAATGAAATTACTACTAAATTTTAACATATAACAAGAAAATTAAAAAATATATGCATTGATATAAACCCTAAGTTTTGGCTTTAGAACTCAAACACACTAGGACATCCAATAACAACAAATGATAAATAAAGATTATCCAAGGAAAAAAGAGAGCCCAACTAGGTTGTTCATGGAGGAGCAATCAAACCCTCAAACAACCTTTGGGCTCTCCTTGCAAACCAAAATTCGACAAAATGAGATTTGATAAGATAATATATATTAAATACAATTAATCTATTCAAGCAAGTGACATGAAATGATTAGTCTAAGCATGAGCAAGCTAATAGAGCAATGAAGAGTGTTGATTTTAGCAGAGGTTCATTGTGAGAGAATATTGATTTGTAAATTCGGTAGAGCTTCACTATGAAAGAAGATCCATCCTTTGAATGATAATTCAAAAGGGTTTTATAGAAGAGGAAGGAGAGTAGAAAGCTAGGAAAAGAATCATTTGGGCACGGATAGGCATGCAGGAAAACTCAGAATGGCATGCAAGAAAAAACACACCTTCCAAAATGGTCGATGAACTAAAAGACACTATTGGGATGCCAAACACTATTGGGATGCCAACGGTTTGCACAGATGTCCGCACCTAGTGCTCTTGTCTATGCAACTTCAGTTTCTAGAATGTCCAGATCGCTTGGGGCATTGCCAGGGTTAAGGCACTTTCATGGTTTTTGGCTATGATAAGCAGAAAGAGTAAAAGCAACACAAAGGCACATCTCGTGAGTCAAGGGTAAGGCCAAGGCTTGAAATGATCTTAAAAAAACACTAAGGCATGGACACTAAAGCGAGTACCAAACATAGCCTGAAATTGTGAGTGAGCACAATTTACAAAAGAAGAAGTAGGACCTCCACATTAATTTTTGATGAGGTCTACTCGATAGAGGATGCAACTAGAAAGGCATAGCCCACCTAATTTTAGATGTATATTTTCTTTGTTGACTAACAATGAGCCTAGAACAATTAAAGGGGCAATGAAAATGGATGATTATGAGTCTTAGAAATTAGCCATGGATAAGGAGATAGTTTCACTAAGGAAGAAGATGCATGGGACTTGGTTGAATTACCTGAAGGATGGAAACCCATTGGCTGCAAATGAGTATTCACAAAGAAGTTGAGTTTTGATGGTGACATTGAGAAGTACAAAGTGTGGTTGGTTGCCAAGGTTATTTCCAAATTGAGGGAATATATTTTGGTGAGATTTACTCCCCTATTGTAAAGTTGTCATATATTAGAATACTATTAGCTTGTGATGTTTCTTTTGATCATGAGGTTGATAAAAAGTATTTGAAGACAACTTTCTTGCACAATGATCTAGTGGAGGAGATCTACATGACAAGTAGCCAAAGCACTATGTTGAAATGGGTAAAGAAAACTTGGTTTGTCAGTTGAAAAACTTCCTCTATGGTTTAAAATAGTCTCCTAAAATGTGGTATAAAAAGTTTGATTCATATGCTCTGGGGTTGGGGTTTATTAGTCTAAGTTAGATCATTATGTTTACTAGAAATAGAATGGTGATAATTTTATCATTATCACTTTATATGCCAATGATATGTTGTTGTTTGATAATGGAAAGGAAATTATTAGGGATTTGAAATCTCAACTTTCATTACAATTTAAAGTGAAGGATTTAGGGGATGCTAAGTGTAAAGTCAAAATTTGCATACCCTACAATTTTGACACTACAAATTATCCTTATTTTAGTGTCTATACTTGTAGTATGTTTTAGGAAGCATTTTAGCCCTCTATCCTAGCCTGGTTTCTAATCTAGATGTCAAGTTTTGTGTGTTTATGTTCTTGTTGTGTATTTTTATTATTTCTTGTGTTCAATGTGACCATTTTGTAATGTTTCTCATTTGTTTCTTCTTGTCCATTAGCACAGTCACGCAAATGTTTGTGTGGGCATACTAGTATTCTACGATCGTATAACCATATGAGCTTTATTTAGCATTCAAAATTTGTGTCTTTTCAACTTCCATTTTGTTCATAACTGGCATTCACCCAACATTTCAAGTTTCCAATAGTCATATCCTTATACTTTTACCCAAAATAGCCTCTTTCATGATTTATATTTTGAAATGAGATTCCTCCTTCCTCTTCATACATTAAACTAGTTTTGATTTAGCATCTTCTACATTCCCAAGTTACCTACAACATTCTATAATGGGATACTAGTTCTTTAATCATCTTCCTTCCATATTGTGAAGATCTCTATACATTCCATTAGACTCCACTCTCTTGAGGTGGTTTGTTGTGCTTTCTCTTTTCTTTACCATTCTATATTTCCTTAAATCTTTGGCATCTATGGATTCTACATTTCCTAACTCTTCTCCATACAAATAGGGATAATAATAGACACACTTATTATTATTCCTTTATAATTTTTTTAATTCTCTTAGTCCTAGATGCACTTAAGATAGGAGCACACACTCTCCAATCTTTCCATTTGACTGCTAGTGGAGATTGAAAGACCAAATTATGGGCTTGACCATATTGACAAGCTCCCAAATAGTCGCCAACATTTTTCATGTCCTTGGAGGCTATCTCGCATGTAGACATTTCTAGATCTAGCCAGCCACTTTATTTTTCTGTTGCTTTCTGATAATAGCACAACTAGAGGACTACATCATAGGCATACTAGAGTATAAACAAAAAACCTTCCAAATTTATTCTCCAAGTTCTCATTTAGTTCAAGTTTACACGTTTCAACTCCTTTTCCATATTTGCTCTTTGTCTTTCCAGATTTCTCATTTTCGTATGTTAATAATATTTCTTATACTTAAATACAAAAGTAATAAACAATTTCAACTCCATATGTTCCAGTTAGGATAAATTGCTAGTTTCATTAGAACATTAGTGTAAGGTATAAATTAAGTTGCTTTAGCATTAATTACATTAACTTGAAATTTATATTAGATTTTGGTGAACTTGTTGGTTCAACACAAAAGCCTTTTCTTTTCCCTTCCATTTTCTTCCTTAAATTGGGGGCATTGCCCTAAACCTTGTTCCAGTCCTAAAGGAGAAAAATAGAAGCCTTCGATCAACTTGTCCACACCTTTCTTGATTAATTTTCTATCTCCCATGTTTTCTCATGGATCATTCTAGTTCTTTCTCTTAGAATTATTTGCATGCGTACATCATGGACTATAATTTATTCTCTCACTTTATTGATTCCTATCCATATGTCTTGGATGATATAACTTTCATCTATAACATAGATACATATACATGTTCCCTGAATGAAATCCTTAAAAGATTCTCTAATCCTTCTACTTTTACAAATCTTATTTATGTCTTCCCTTCTATGTTAGAAGACTTTACTATATTTATCTCCATGATTTATTAAGATAGTACATTCTATGAGATAGGTGGTTTTGACACTCATTCTATTGCCTTTCATTTCACTTCTCATCTTGTTAAGAATCCTTCTTCTAGTTCCACTACCTCTCCCATAGTCCATGATGGTAACATGTCGTTTCCCACTTTTCTTCCTCCTTTGGCTACATGTTCAAACTATATGGATGTCTCATAGGATGATGGGCCTCCTCTTCCCTCACCACCTATGAGGATCCTATTCTTACAGTTGATGATACTCCTTCATCACATGGCTCTCAAATTTCTATTGATAATCTTTCTTTTAGTGCCTTTGGTGACTCTTCTTCAAGTGATGATGAGACACTAGCTTCTATTGATCCTTTCTCTCCTCTTTCTTTCGAGGATGAACTACCTCTTTTGGACAATATTGAGCATGCTAGAATCATTCATCACTTCCTTAATGTCAATTAGTTTAATTTCCTCCTATGATAGATATTGATCCTCCTCCTCGTGATTATTTATCTAATATTTCCTCTCCTGCATCTAAATCATCTCTTTTAGGTCTAAGACCCTTTCCACTATATTTCTCCACCTTCTTTGCCTACTACCTCTTCATTACCACTTTCTTTTTTGGAGGCATCAACATTTATTTCTCATGAGCTACCTCCTCCTAATACTACTACTATTGATACAACACCCATCCCAATTGTTACTCCAACTTATACCTCTCACCCTACACATCAGACATTATTACCTCCTCTTAAGCCACATGTTATTCATTTGCTCTCTTCCCCTAATCTATCCTATGTCTATGCCAAACTCCTACAACTTTCTTCTAAGTTGGATACTTCTCTTCATCCTCTTCTTTCTCCATCTACACATGCACCATACTCTCCCTTATCTCCTGAGATTCCTGCATACCCTTCTCCTATTGGTAAGGGACTCTTTCTTTAGACAAATACAATGGGCATGGTGATTTTTTGCACCATGTGAAACACTTCTCCACCCTATGTTAGACCCATAACTATGATGACTATATTTTAGCCAAATTATTTCCTAACACCTTGACAAATATTGCTTTAGACTGGTTGTATACCTTACCTATAGGTTCCCTACACTCCTTTTCTAATGTATCTCATGCTTTTATATCTCATTTTCAATATAACCTAGAACCTAAAGTCTCCCTTAACCACTTGGCCCAATGCAAACAAGATGTTCATGAAAGTGTTAAGGGATTTATCTCTTGCTTCTTTTCCTTGCTTGTTCAATGGGGTTGCCAACCTCTTGATGGCCTTCTCCTACCTCTTTTCTATGAGAAATTACTACCACATATCCAACAAGCTCTACTTTTTCAATAGTTTTTTTTTCTCTTAATAACTTAGTTCTTTATGCCATTGATGTTGACCAAATCCTCCTAGAGCATCCTTACCTCAAATATGATGAACCATCTCCCTCCCCTCCACCAATGTATCCCCCTTGTGACTTTCTTCCTCCTACCCAACCTTCTTACTATACATCCAAACTTGAACCGAGATCCTAGATACACCTCTCACTGACCCTCCTGAGCATGTCTTAGCCATTATCTTACAATCAAAACTTATAACCCTCCCACCTAACTAATTTAAACACTCCTCTAAGCATGGTCCCTCATCCCTTCTTTCATGTGCATACCATAGGATGTTTGGCAACTCTACCAATCTTTGTCATGCTCTAAAGTCTAAAATTCAAGATTTTATTGATGAAGGTGTTATCTTTCTTATGATACACCTCTCTCATCTTCTCATGACTACAATACTCCATTGGTAGATGACACAAAATACATACATGATATATATCATATTTGTGATACATTTGAGGTTAACCATTGTCCTTTAATCATACACTCTAAAAACCATTATATCCCCACCCCTTCCACAACTTCCCCTATGTCACTTATTATTGTTGTGGAGCCCACTACCACTTGTGAGGCCTCTCCTATACCACTTGTGAGGCCTCTCCTATACCCCACCATGTACCCTATTTCTATTGTAAATAACACACTTCTCCCTTCTTCTAACAAGAATTTGTTTCAATCCATTGTCGACATTCATTCTATAACTTTTGTATTAACTCATGATACATCTCTATCTTTGGAGAACTATCTTCTTTATTCTCTTTGTGAGGTGCACTTGGTTAATTCATCAAATCATTCTATCTCTATCATTGGTCAATTCCACTCACACATTTATTCACTCAATTATGTTGGTACCTATTATGTGGCACACATAGCTTTCTTTCTTTGATTGTTTTCATTTTATAGCAACACAATTCTGTGAGGCCTACCATTTTAATTCTGTTCATGTGACTATTTACCTTACTGTTGCTGATAATTTTATATGTGTGGGACTATTGATCCTAGATTCTGAACTATTGGACTTTATTATTTTATAGGAAAACTAATTGGGTGCTGTTAGATAGATGTTTACATTACAGGAAAACTAATTGGGTGATGTTAGAAAGAAAATTGAAATGTGATTTCATTATACTTATGAGAACTGTGGTATGTTTTAGGAATGCATGTTTTAAATTTGCTTCGGCTATGATATTTATACATGGAATTAACTTTGAAATTTAGTGTGCAGGTATTTCTAACAAAACCACAGACACTGGAGATTATTCCACACCTTATGTTGTAATCCCTTGTGAAGCCGATCTGGTTCCACTAGGAACCAAGATCAACTCTGTGTTTGAATTATTGTTGTAATGTTGTCTTGCATGAGGTTGAATGGGTTAGGTCTACCCTCTTGTAAATTTGAATTATGATTTGTGTTGTGAAAATTGTATTTGAATTTCATTTTTAATTTTAAATTTTTGAGACCCTTTTCTTGTGTCTTAACTTGACCCTTGGTGTCCTAACTAGGTTAAAATTGACCCTAGGTTATACCCCATAGGTCTAGGGTCCCTTTTGACTTGGGTAACCCTTGGTTAACCTCCGTATGGTCACCTTAACTTCACAGTGAAGTTAAGTGACGAATTTGGAGGCATGGGAGGAATAGGGTGAGTGGTACAACACTAAAGCCCATCCCTCTCCAATTCCCAAGGCTTGTGAGACTCCCCATGGAGTTTTGTGGTCCTTCATGAGAGGGAAGGAGGGGAAGACATGTGTCATCCTTTCCCTCGCCAATCCCCCTTTTATTTCCCATGTGTAAGAGAGATGACATGTGGTAAGGGATAAGGAAGACTTTGGGGATGGGTGAGTGACATGTGTCAACACCCATCCCTTGGGACACAATAGTGTTTGGAAGGAAGAGTGAGGAGGTGACAAGTGTCACCTCCCCACTCCTCTAAGCCCATGGGTGGGGTTATTTTAATCCCACTTGGGATAGGGAGAAGGGTTGTTGAATTTTGGAGATTTTTATTATTGGAAATTGTTTTTTTTTGGAGAAAGAGGATAGAGGGAGTTTGGTGACTTAGGTTGGAGGAGATTTTAGTGGAGCTCTACATCAACTACATCCATTAAAGGATTTTTTAAGGTTGGATCTCAAGGCCTTTCCTTTGCATTTTCTATTTGTTGCCTGAAGGATGTGTGAAATTGTTTATTTTGCTTTGTTGTATTTTTTTGTTATTGTGGGGAAACTTTTGTTGGGTTGTTGACAAAGCTTCTTCCACTTGGGAGAAATGCTCATCAAGTATGGGGTAGGGGAGGAGTGATCCTCCTCGAGTTCATTCCTTGTTTTGGGATGTTGAAAGCCTTGAGGGCATTTGTGTGACTTTGAAAAATTTTGTTATTTGGCTTGAGAGCCAAAATATGAACTCCTTGGAATTTTTTTTGTTAACAAGTTTGGCTTGAGGCCATGAGGAATTTGTGTTGTTATATTATTTGAAAGGGTGGCACTCTAGAGTTGAGTGTGTCCACTCTCCTACCCCTCTTTTGACTCACTTTAGTTGAGTTTGTGTTGTGTAATTATCCATGGGTGTTTTGTGTTTTGGAGTGTTGTATTGCTTTGTTGTGAAGTGGTTTGGATTCCCTAGGTGTGTGGATGATCTCCCTAGCTCGGGGGTGACCCTCTTGCGGGTCTACAGTATGGAGGAGAGCAAGTTGAGTGGTGTTTTCTCCCCTTGTGTGATATGCAGGTTCTTGGAGCTTATTGTGAAGCTTGGAGAAGATTATTTGAACTTGGAAAATATTTTATTTTCCTTAAGTCTTAAGGAGAGCTTGGTCATTTAATAGCTTCATCCTTGTTGATTTGCCAAGAGGAGAACATTCTCTCTCCTTTGTTGTATAAAGTGGTATTTTGGAGTTGTGAGGAAATCCTCCCTTATTGTGTTGATAGTTGTAATTTTTGTATTTTTGAGTTAGGAGGAAATCCTCTTCATTGTAATAAAAGATTTATTTATAGTGTTATTAAATTTTGTTATCATGTATGAAATAAATAAGAAGAGAAATTTGTTTTTAAAAGGATATTAGAATTGTCTATTTCCTTCTCCTATTTGAAAAATTGTGAATTTGTTGTTGTTATAAATAAGTTGCTAAAAAATTATTTTATTAGATGACTTGTGTAAATGATAATTTTAATAAATTATGTGAAGTTGTAATTTTGTCATTTGGAAAGGAAATGAAATTGGGGTTATAGTTATGCTTTCGAATTTTCTTGCAAATAGTTAAATGCTTATTATATTTAGATTTGCATCATTTGTCTTGAAATTAAAAATTAATTAAAGGGGAAATAGATTTTTATCATCTATTGAATAATACTATTTTGTATAAAGTTAAATTTTTTTTTTAACTGAAATTACATTGTTATAAATGCAATATAGAATAAACCATTATTCTGCCTTTTATAAAAATAAAAAAAAGAATAATTAACAGTAATTAATATATATATATATTTAAAGTTTCTGTATTTTTTTTACAGTTAAATGAGTTATTAACGAAACTGAGAATTAAATTTCTGTGAGAGATTGTGGAATATATATATATACATATATATTTAAATATATTACAAATATTAAATAGAATTTAAAAGGGAAGAATAAATATATTGTTTTTCGCAGTGTTCTGTGTATTAAACACAGACAAAGGAAATTGCAATACAAAATGGTGGGGGTTTGAACCCCCACCGAATGTTTGACCATGGGTGTGGGGAGGGGGCGGAACCCCCACCCACACCCCACTACATGGGTTGTGGGTGGGGCCTCTGCCCCCTCCCCACACCCCTGTATAACCAAAGCCCCCATGGGTTATTTCCCCCCCCCCCCCGTCGAGCCTCTACGGAACTTCCCATCCTCTGCCGTAGGTCCCCTCCGCCCTATGCCACTCCACCTCCGCCGCTTCCTGCGGTCGCCACAGACCTCCCATCTGCTACTCCCCGTGACACCGTCGCCCTCTGCGGATACGTCCCTCTCCCATCCGCCACCTGATCTCCACCTCTGCGGCCACTACTGTGGCTTCCGCCACTTGAACTCCTCACCTTTGACCTCCCCCTGTCGCGGCCCACACACACAGATCTGCCATCGCCATGGTCGTCGCCGCCGCCATCCATTGGACCCTACAAGCCAATACCATCACACAAAAATCTTAGGGTTTCCCAATGGAATTCAAGAAGGAAAAGAATGAATGAAAATATAACATTTTTCAATGTTACATAAACAAAAAAAATATAAGATTAAATTAAATTATATATATATATATATATTATTTGTTTGCCAATACTTTTGTAAATTCATTTAGATAATAACATATACATAGGTCTATATATATATAATTATTTATATATATATATATATATTTATATATATATATGTATTTATATATATAAATACATTATCTATGGGTAATTTTTTATAAAAAAAAGAATAAATAAAATAGGGGCTATATTTCGATGATAATACATATATTTATATCAATTCAACTGTAGGGGAATTGCACTTTCAGGAGTTAATTAATTTTATTTTAAAAAAAAATATCAAGAAAATGAAAAGAAAAATATACCTATCTGTGTAAATGCAAATAAGCATATATATACATTATATATATGTTTATTTGCATTTATATAGATATGTGTATCTTTATTAATGCAAATAAGCCATCACAGGCATTCCATATGTGGCCATTGTAAACTCAGACTGTAGATGGAGTAAACGTCCAATTGAGAAAAAGAGAGAGAAAGAGAAAGAAAAGTTAACCTTGGACAAACAAAGAGGAGAAAATGTGAGACATTTCTGAAATGGGCTAAGAGAACTAAGTAAGAATTAACTCTCTGTTAATCCTGATTAGGAATAATGTAAAGGATGCAGTGATAACTCTGATTGATAGAGAACAGGAAGAAAAGCAGGATAAACATAAAGAAACCTTACACAACAGGAAAGAGAATGTGATAGAAATACAATCAAAATTAAATTTTAGAGAAATAGAAGAGAGGGCAAATGTACAGGCTTTGTTGAAAATGCTAAGTCTGAAGGAGGAGAAATTAATATTAAATTTCAGAAAATGGGAAAGAGAACAGATGATCGGGCTTTGTTGAAAAATGATCCATTAATGAGATCAATTGTAAATTCATTATGATTAGGGAGTAGTAGGAAACTTGTTAACCCTATCAAGAAACCACGTGTTTAGATTAGTGTTTGTGTAATAAATCCCACTAATGCCCGTGAGGTGTTATGCTGCCAGATTCTTCTGGAATCTAGGGTTTAGAAGCTTAGAAAGTTCAACCTCGTAGCGACGTCAACCGCGTTGCAAAGACCCCCTTGTTGGCCTTCTTGTGTTTGGGTGAGCGCACGTGTGTGTGTTACCCCACTAACAACTATTTTGTTTACGCCTTAAGCGTACGCCACCGAGCACGCTTAAGTGTATGCCACCGAGCACGCTTACGCGTGCGAGGGGGTTTCTAGGGAAGCGTGGGAAAAATTTTGATATTTCGTGTCATGACCACATGACACATGTGGACATGACACGTGTGATGCGAGTTGTGACTGCATGGGAAATGTGGGCATGACAAATTCAAGTGCAACCATTTTCCCTTATCGTTGGTAATAGCACAACCATCTTCATTTTTGTCTACCTCATCTATACTTTGGGGGCAAGCACGATTTATTTTTCCTATTATGGGAGTAACGTATCATCAACACTAGGGGTATACGCCTTGTATACATCCTTCCTAAGGACCTTTTCCTTTTCTTGTCCCCTTTCATCCACCTTAAAATCAATTGCATACACTTCTTATATGAAATTATTTGAAGGGGGCATACATCTACAATTTACACATTTTAGCATGATTTCCTAGCATCTACAATTTGTGGTCCCAAATACAGAGTACGCTTGGACACAACCACCTTTATCTGAATCACCTAGTAACAAAGAATGCTAATACATGTGATTCATCTTGTCAATTGGTTCTAATGAGTCGTAGCGACAAAGCAAGCTAGATCTTGAATCATATATTTTTCCTTCGAATCAACCATTTTATTTCTCCTTCATGTACATTAGTTTATTCTTTATAAATCATATATTCTAATCATTACATTCTTCTTACCACATAATATCTCCTCTGTAGTAGTTTCGTTATACATATGTTGTTTATCGTTTCCATATACATGCTTGTGTTGTTCTAACATAATTGTTTTGCAGGTTTTATATTTTCTAACATCTTGGTGTTGTAGGTCATATTTTTATGATACTTATGTGTTCTAGGTTTTGTTTTTCCTGACATGTTTTATAGATCTTGGATTGAGGGCATGGATTCCTCACTTGAATACTGCTATGTACCATTTTCTATATCCTCAATACATTTAATAGTTTCTACATTTTTATTTTTATACTTTAGCGTAGCTAATATCACCTACTGACATCCCACTAAAGCACTACATTAACAAGGGTAAAGAAAACTTAGTTTTTAAATTGAAAATTTTCCTCTATGGTTTAAAATAGTCTCCTAGAATGTGGTATAAAGAGTTTGATTCATATGCTTTTGGGTTGGGATTTATTAGGTCTAAGTTAGATCATTGTGTTTACTATAAATAGAATGGTGATAATTTTATCATTATCACTTTGTATGTCAATGATATGTTGTTATGTGGTAATGGTAAGGAAATGATTAGGGATTTGAAATCTCAACTTTCATTATAGTTTGAAGTGGAGGACTTAGGGGTTGCTAAGTTTAAAGTTAGAAATTCCAAACCCTACTATTTTAACACTATAAATTACCGGTAATTATTTTAATGTCTATTCCTATAGTATGTTTTGGGGACCATTTTAACCCTCTTTCCTAGGATGGTTCCTAATCCAGATGCCAAGTTTTAAGTGTTTCTGTTGTTTTTATGTATTTGTAATATTTCTTGTGTTCAATGTGACCATTTTGTAATGTTTCCCATTTGTTTATTCTTAGACATTAGTGCAGTCATGTGAATGTCTATGAAGGTATGCTAATGTCCCCATGATTGTATGAGCTTTATTTGGTGTTAAAATTTGTCTTCTTGACTTTCATTTTGTTCATAACTAACATTCAACCAACCTTTCAAGTTTCCAACAATCCTTTCCTTCTAATTTTACCCAAAATAACCCCTTGCATCATTTAGATTTTGAAAAGTGATTCCTTCTTCCTCTTCATGCATTGAACTGATTTTCATCTGGAATCTTCTACATTCCCAAGTTCTCTTACAACATTCTATAATAGCATACTATTTTTTGGTTCATTTTCATTTCATATTGTGAAGCTTTCTATACATGCCATTAGACTCCACTCTCTTGGGATAGTTTGTTGTGCTTTCTCTTTTGTTTACCATTTTGTATTTCCTTGTTTCTTTGGCATCTCTAGATTCTACATTTCCCAAATCTTCTACATACACATAGGGATAATAGTAGACACTCATTATTGTTCCTTTTGTTGAACACACCAAGATACTGAGAGGGGGGGCGAATTAGTATCTAAACAAACTTCAAATCCTCTAGAGCAGATTAAAACTTAAGCATTACAGCATTAACATAAACATGAAAGATCAACACAATGCACATCAACACAACACCAGATATACATGGAAAATCCAAGAAGGGAAAAAACATGGTGAGGATTAACTCACAATAAATGAGGCTCAAAATAACAACTTTGTTTTAGGGATACAACCCAAGGAAGCTACTACTCCCTACTAACTTTATTTTAGGGCTACAACCCAAGGAAGCTACTACTCCCTGAAAACTTTGCTTTAGGGTCACTCCCAAGCTAGCTACAACTCCCTGTAGACTTTGATTTAGGGTTACAACTCAAGGAAGCAACTACTCCCTGATCTAAGAACAAACTCAGATATGATTACAATATGACAGTCCTTCTACTACCTGAAAACTGACATTGAAGCTCACACCTTTTATGATTGCAATTTTACTTCTTTTGATGATTGGATCAATTAGGCACACTCTTCACTTCCCTCCTGTCACAAAAATTTCTTCAAGATGAATCAGGACAGCCTCTAACACTTCTACTCTTTCTCCTTTAGTCGCACATCACAATGCATATTACATGCATATTCTACTCATTACACACTCATATATTCATCTTTGCAATCATACCTCACCTAGACCAACTAGGTTTACAATATATACATGACATTACATTGATTTCATTACAAGTCAGCCAAAACAACAAGAGTATTACATTTTACAAGTCGGCCAGAGATCACACAACATGAAACATGCATAGGGCAAGCCCTATCATGAACTACACACTACTCCACATGCTTTATGGATCCCAATACATGCTTAGTCATGTCCTGAGCATTCTTCATAGCATTGTTCAAGGAATCACCTCTGCACACATCACTTATTTGAAATAGGACGGCCTTAAGTAGGAAGACATGAAATTTGAAGTATAATGGTCACCACCACTTTGAAAACCTTGTGCGGTACTAGAAACACAAAAGATCTTCATGAAATTATTCCAAATGAGTCTTCATGACTCATACAACACCTTCAAATACACATCTAACTCTGCACAACAAATACATTGTACTACATACCTTAAAACATGCACACTAAGATCAAACAGCCATCCAGAACATACTATAACACACTGTCATTGAGAAACTAACCTTGCAGAGCACCAAAACACCTAAAGCTCATATGGATGCACTCATACCCTTCTGTGAACATGTCCTCAAAACTGTACAACCATATCTATCATTGCGGAGGAATGCAGAGCATTCCAAACAGTCTTCTTCATTACTTAATTATGCCAAAGCATAGATCAGAACTCTGTCTCTCATAACTTTCACTGCGGAGAGATAAACAATCTAAAACTTTGGATTTAGCACCTCCACCAGACACTAAACTTAACTTCTAAACCTCAAGTCCTTATCTTCAAATGTGGAGAAATGTAGAGCCAAACATTGCAGTACTATGAATACCTTCTTTAGGAACAACATTGTCTTCAAACTGTCAACTGCAAAACACTCTTCCGGTAGTCCAAACAATATGAAACTTGGAACACACATAATTTGACACTATATGAGGATGTATTCCACTCTGCAAAGATACACCATCAAAAGCATAAAAATGTGGAGCAATCTCCTTGAGACAGTCTTTTAGACAATTCTCTAAAGTAGAAACCTTCACCAAATTCTGGAGGCCAAAACCTTCATATAACAACATATACACCCTTAAGAACAACAAGAAGGATCAATCAACATTCCATAGGCCATTATCAACATATTTTCATCCTCACTATAGCTTAATGTAACATCATTCATCATAGTGCTTCTAATTCCCATATTAATATGTCTTCTATGTTGTCAACAAACATACTCAATGAATACAGTGTCTCTGCTGACCAAGAACTTTAGGAACATGACATCCAACCATGAACTGTATCTTCTTTGTTGGATGGTACATGACATCCAACCATGAACTATATCTTCTCTGTTAGATGGGACATGACATCCAACCATGAACTATATCTTCTCTATTGGATGGGACCTTACATCCAACCATGAACTTCTAATTCCCATCTTAATATATCTTCTTTAGGACATGACATCCAACCATGAACACCATCACACATCCATGATAGTGTTGACATCAATAGGAACCATATGTGTAACAATCTCCCCCTTTAGCATTGATGGCAACACACCTGTTACACACAGTTGCTCATTCTCCCCCTTTGACATCAAGGACAAAGGGCAACTTCTTCTCCCTTAGGGAATAATTTCTTCTAACAATAAATAGACTCCCCCTATCATCAGCAACCACTACCTGATCCCCCTAAAGAGGTAGCCACCATCAGTTTAGGAATAAGATATAACATGAACCACTCCCCCTGAACAAATGCACCACTATGCATCTAGCAAGAAGGAGGGACAATTACCCCTAACCTCTACCAGAGATCCTCAAAAGTGTCCTTTGCAAGAGACTTTGTGAAAATATCTACAATCTGATCCTTTTTTGGAACATATTCCAACCTTACTTCCTTATCTACAACCTTCTCTCTCAAAAAGTGATACCTGATTTCTATATGCTTAGTTCTAGAATGCATCACTAGATTCTTGGAAATATTGATAGCACTTGTATTATCACACAAAATAGGAATAGGCTCGTCATACAATATCTTTATATCCTTCAAGGTTTGCTTCATCCACAACACTTGTGTACAGCAAGATGTTGCTCCAATATACTCAGCCTCTACAGTTGATAGGGACACTGAATCTTGCTTCTTGCTCTGCCATGAAAACAATTTGCTTCCTAAAAAGAAAGCACCACCACTTGTACTTCTTCTATCATCAACACAACCAGCCCAATCAGCATCAGTGTAGGCAGATCAAAGCCATTACCTCTTGGATATCAAAAGCCATAATCTGAAGTTCCCTTCAAGTATCTAAATATTCTTTTCACTGCCTTCTCATGTGTTTGCTTGGGATTATCTTGATATCTGGCAACCACACATACTGCATGCATGATATCAAGTCTAGAAGCAATCAAGTACATCAATCCTCTAATTATAGATCTATAGCAAGTCTGATCAACCTCCGGAGACTCATCATCCTTGCTCAAGTGATATCCAGTGACCATGGGAGTACTCACTAGTTTTGAATCTTCCATACCAACCTTCTTCAACATCTCTCTAGGATACTTAGCCTGAGAAATAAAGATACCATCATCTAGCTGAGAAATTTGAAGTCCAAGGAAGAAAGAAATCTCACCAATCATAGACATCAAACTCTTTTTCAATTTCCTCTACAAACCTCTTAGACATATCATCATCTCCACCCAAGATGATGTCATCAACATATACTGCAACTATCCATATCATATCTCTTTCTTCCTTGATGTAAAGATTGCTATATGTAGTACCTTTCTTGAATCCCTACTGAAGTAAGTACTTATCCAACCTAGCATACCAAGCCCTAGGTGCTTGCTTGAGACCATACAAGGCCTTTTTGAGTCTACACACCATGTTCGGATCTTTTGATATCTAAAAACCATCTGGTTACTCAATGTAGACTTCTTCCTCTAGATCATCATTCAAAAATGCTGACTTGACATCCATTTGATAAACCTTAAAGTTCTTGTGAGCAGCAAGAGCAAGAAACATCCTGATTGCATCCATCCTGGCTACCGGAGCATAGGTCTCCTCAAAGTCAATGCCTTCAACTTGTGAATATCCTTTACACACCAATCTTGCTTTGTTCCTCACAACTTCACCTTCTTCATTCAGCTTGTTCCAAAACACCCACTTTGTTCCTATAGCATTCTTATTGGCTGGTTTGGGAACCAATTCCCATGTCTGATTCTTCTCAATATGATCCAATTCTTCTTCCATTGTCTTTATCCATCCATCATCGTTGCTAGCATTAGAAAAGGTTTTGGGTTCTACCTTTGATAATAAACACATTCTACCTTTGATAATAAACACAAGTTTACTTGTTCATATGCTTTTGCAAAATTTCTCCTGGTCAACACACCTTTATTATTGTCCCCAATGATCGGATCTTCTAAATGGTTCTTCTGAACATACTTTGCTGGAGTCTTGGGTATCTACTCTGGTTCTTGTTCTTTTCCTCTTTCCCTTCTTCTAGTTCATCTTCAATGCATGGAAAGATATCAGATCTAGAGTCCTCTAATTCTTGTGAGATCTGATACAAGTCTTCATCTACTTTGACATTTGTGCTTTCAATCATCTTTCCCAATCTCTTGTTGTAGCATCTATAGGTCTTGTTTCTGGTTGAGTAACCAAGAAAGATCCCTCCATCACTTCTTGAGTCAAACTTTCCTAGGTCTTCTTCATCTCTTCTGATATAGCATTTGCTGCCAAAGATCCTAAGGTATCTGACAGTAGGAGGTATTCCATACCATAGCTCATAAGGGGTCTTAGTACTATTGACCCTTAATTGCACTATGTTAGTCAGATAGACAGTAGTGTGAACTACTTCCTTCTAGTACATGTCAGGTAGATCTGCATCCTTCAACATTGCCCTAGCCATTTCTTGCATAGTCCTATTCTTCCTTTCCACTACCCCATTTTGCTGAGGGGTCCTAAGAGCTGACAGATGTCTCCTAATACCATGATCTAAATAAAACTTATCAAATTAATTTAAAGTAAACTCACCTCCTCTATCAGACCTTAAACATTTTGTAGACACCTTAAAATATCTTTATTATCAAACTGACTCCCAACATCCCTAAACATACCAATTTCCCTTCTAATCAATTAATTAAATTTTTATTTAATTAATTATCCCTTTATCACCTGATTTTTCATCATTCTATCCCCAACAATTGGATTAAATCTATTAATTCAATAGTTCAACTTTAGCCAATTTGATTAAATAAATATGCAATATTTATTTGGTTATTTTCCCCCTCCTCACTAAACCCAATTAATTAGCTAAATCATGTTTAACTAATTAATTCAGCCTATTAATTGAGCTATTCCTACCCTAGGTAATTAAATAGCTATTATTTAATTGGCCTACCCTAGCCTATCTCATCCTAGCCTTAGGGTTAATTAAATAAAACCTCATTTAATTAACCTTAACCTCTCATTAAAGTAGTCAAACCTAGCTCAACACCCTTCCCCACATCCTCCAAATTAAAAATTGAAATATATCCCACATAAATCAATTTTTAATAAAAACATGTCTAACATCACATTTAATATCTCGTACACCCCTTACCCATGCCATACCTCATTTATCTCCACTCATCCCCAAATGAATTTTTAATTCATTTTACCTTTCCCCATGTGAATTTTTAATTCACAAATATTCCATCTCACCCAACCTCCTTTACACCACCCCTTTCCCAAGACGAATTTAAAATTAATCTTTATTCCTAGCCCTCCATTCTCCCAAGATGAAATCTAGGCCATCCACATCATCTTCATCCTCCACCATTGATCTCTCAAATCAATCTCAACCCTTGGATCAAAATCTCTCCAAAATGTCTATAAATACAACATCTTCCAACCCATTTTAGGATCCAATTTTCAAGTAATGTTACCATGCCCAAAAATCTCTTGAGCTAGCTTGTGAGTTGCATTTGAGAAAGCATTTCACATTTGATTCATTAGCTAGGGTATATCTTAGGAATTTTTGGGTGCAAGCTCCTTCCCCTTGATGAGATTGGGTCTTCATTGTGAAAGGTATAATGCTTGTTTATGCACTTGTTTTATGTTTTCTCTTTTCATTTTGATTTCCTAATCTACATTGGCACGCCTGGTGGGACCCGCAAGGTCTATATCTAATCATCTTTTTGTGAGTTTTGTTGTTTGAGACGTGCTTTTCACATCTGGCGCTATCTATCTGTGCAGTGGTGCCATCTGTGACGCCTTTTGGCGCTATCTGTTGTTTTAGCACTATTTCACACAGCACTTTCTCTCCTAAATCTCACTCACATATCCATCTAACTTTTGGTCTTCCTACTATTTTCTGGGGCTATCTACTCTCTATTTTTGCAGGCACCTTGAACGAAGAGGGGGAGGTCATGCCAAAATTTTATTAAGAAACAAACATACATTTTGGCATTTATCTTGTCTTGCTTTCCATTCATTAGGCTAACAAGACTAACAACCCCCTTTCTTTGCAATCTAACCCTCTATTTTGATTAGGAAGACCTCTATTTTGCAGGACTGACAAGTTCAACCCTGTATCAGCGCTATCGGCACCCAGAGCGGCACTATTTTCAACTGTTGACCAGACCCATCAGTTGCACGCGCAATGGCACCTAGTTATATTCATATTAGCGCTATTTTCTATTTTAACGCCTTATGTAATCTATTGTAGTGCTATCGTATGTTCTGGTGCATTCTGTATTTTGTTGTAGCGCTATATTGTATTCTGGTGTAGTCTGTATCTGGTTTTAGTGCTATTCTGTAAAGCAACGCTATCTATATGTATATCGGTGCTATTTCCTAAGGTGTCAGGGTTTTTAGGTCAATTTCTGTCAATAGCGCCATTGCAATCTGTAGTGGCGCCATTTGGTCTTTGTTTTAGCGCTATGTTTGCAGGCTAACTTTGGGTTCTGTGCAGGGACTGATAAGCTGTTTGCAGGTCATCACCATCATTCTATAGCCACTAACAAGTTCTTTCAGGGTTGTTTATCTTTAGTTTAAAATGAATACTTCAATTGGTGCTTAAAAAGAACCCTTGTGTGTTAGCATAAACAAACATTTCACTTTGGTGCACTAAAATTGATCAACAACAACAAACAACAAACAAATCTGTGTGCCTTAGCTTAAACAACATTTGAATTTGGTGCTCTAAAATTCACAAGTGCTTGAAAACAACTCTACAAAACATTTCAATTTTGGGCTTAAAAAGAACCACAAAGGGCATCATAACTCATTGGGATAAAAAGAACAACAATCTGCATTTTTCACTCATCTAAACAAGAAAACAAATCAAATTTGTGTGAAGTGTTTTCGTGATGATGTTTGTGGTGTGAAAAGTGTATGCTCTCCCCTCGCACCATTGGTGATCTTGGGAATCAAAAGCTTCTCACAACACTTGTGTAAATCACCCCCAACATAATCCAAAGAACTAAAATGAACCTTGTTTAGCATGACATAAGCACAAAATATACGTATGCTCTCCCCTCGCATCCTTGTATGAACTTGGGGATCAAAAGTATTTTTGTTGTTGTGTTGCTTTTGTTAATCCTTTGGATGGCCTACCACCCCGCTTCGAAAGGTGGGAACAACCCAAGCGGCAACAAGCTAAAGCCAAGCTCTTTTAAGCCGCTATATAAAATAATGTGTTTGTGACGAAAGTCACAAGCAACAGGTTTTGTTGTGTCATACCGATAGCCAACCTCCCCCAAAACCCTCCAAGGCGTAACCCTTGGAGGCTGGGAGAGTCCATAACAGATAGTAGCACTGCCACACATATGGCCACTTGAACGAATGCACTTACTATGAACCGTTGTTTTAGCAAGCCAAAAACCTTCTATTTGTTGATGCAGAAGGGTAACCTTTGAAGCGGCCCCGATTCATGCGGTTCTTAGCCGAGGTAGCAGGGACAATCCTAAGGTTTGGTGAGGGACAAGCCTTCATGGAAACCTAGATCTTGGTATGCATGAGAAGTGAATGCACTGTAAGGGGGAGCCAATGCTACCAAGATCCTGGAGCTACTCGCTTTGAATAGGCGCAGCTAGGGGATTCAACAAATACTGTCCTATCTTCACCTTAGGTTGTGCAAGGTGCTTGTTTGAGAAAATCACATATCTTTTCACAAACAAAATCTTGGTTATTGTGTGTGTTATTGTGCTTAAAGTGCTTTCAAAAAACTTGCCAAGAGACAATAAAAATCACTTGATCAAATTTCATACCAAAACAAATCCAAATCTGTCATCAAAATCCATCTTTTTCAGAGCCTCGACCAACACTGACCTGTTTTAGTGCCATCTCTATCTGCTTTTGGTGCTATTTCACTTGTGGATTGGCGCTATTTGCAGATTGACTTGCCTAAAACTAGAGAAAACTCCATTGTGATCTTTAGGACTTGCTTCACCATAATCCATAATCACCTTCCAAAAATCTGTCAATATCCCACTCATTTTATCCTAATTTTTCCAAATCATACCTTCATTTTAACCTTAGAGAATCAAATCACTATCATTATCAGACCCCTTGCCATACCATAATCCACTCAATTTCATATCCATCCATCCTCATTAAATCTTTGCATACCTTTTGGACTAAACAAACATCCTTGTTACCAAAAAAAAAAAAATCATCCCAAATCCCTTTCACTTCTCTCATCAAAAACTTATCCAAAATCTTCCAAATCTAAACACCCATCAAAAAACAAGCAACCAACATCAAAAACCTGTCATCCCTTTGAGCTAAGGCTAGATCTATATTTCATCTTTTTCATCATATTTTGCTTGGAGAGTTATTAGTCAACCTTTCAAGTAAAATAATCATCCTTCTTTGTGTAAGATCATTAGTCTACCCCAAACAAAGAAAAACATCCATTTGTGTGACACAAAACTAGATCTTACTTAAGCTCATTCATTGACTGTCAAATCCTTTTCAAAAACATCATCCTAATCTCTCATACCAAACATCTAGTTCATCCAAAAATTTCACCATCCAAATCAACATCAAAATCCCTTTCGTCAAATCATCCTCAAGCAAACTTCATCTATCATCTACCATTTTGGTCCAAAACTTTGTAAACATCAATATCACCCACTCTTATCATCCTTAGATTGACACTTTTTTGGAAGATTCATCTCTTAGAAGTAAAAATCTATCTTTTATCATGCTACAATCACCCTTTCATCTCTTACTCCATTCCACTACCACATCTTCTTTGGGTCCAACAAATCAATCCAAAATTCTCTAAGGTCTCCATCCCCCTTTCATCCACCTCAAAATCACTTGCATTCCCATAACTAGATCACAACACAAGAAGAATCAAGCAATGGCAGATTTTGGACAATATATGGGCATAGGAATGCCTAATACCAACAACAACAACCTACCAATCAACCAAACACACAACCCACCTTCGGTCTTTCAAATCCTGACATATAATCCCAATGAAAATCCCTTCCATTTTTTGCAACCACCACCACCACCACCACAAAACATCCCCACCATGTCCCAAGATGACTAGATGTCTTGAGCTTTACACAAGACGTCCATAGCATGGACCTACTTGACAAAATCCTAAGGTCGGATCCAAATAGATATCTTGACTACCTCCTCAAAATTAGTGCCCAACCACCCCACAACACGACATCCTCCCAACCACCCACCTCTAACATCAATCCTACCACATCATCCCAACCATCTACATCAAACACCCAACCTATCGTCTCACAAACCTCAACTCCCACCATATCTACCGCCACCACAAGCTCTAATGTTACCACATCTTCGATTCCCACAAGTGTCTCCAATCCTACCACCTCCCAAACCGTCATCACATCCACTACTACAACTAACGTAAACCCTTCCGTTCTGCAAATCACCTTGGGCATCCAAGGAAATCCCACACATGCAAGTGCTTCCACAAGTCTCCCTCCACTCAACCCTCAAACCATAGCCTACATGAGGCAATTCTTTTCACAACCACCTTACAACACGACCAACTCATCTAACGTCAATACATCTCGTGTCAATCCATCCAACGTCAATCCATCCAATGCAATCCATCTAATCTCACATATCTACAAAATCCCCTAGCATCATCAATGCACCATAATCCTAATCCTCAAATACCTCCCCACATTCTCCAACAAATCCACGCTTACCAACAACACCTCGCACAACTCAACCAAAACACCACCCACAGTACCAAAACATGATCTCCCAAAACCTCCAACACCAAACACCACCCAATCTCCAACACCTCATCCATCAGCAAACCTACACACCTCAACCACCACCAACCACAGACCTCACAAGCGTTGTACAGACCTTGACTCAAAAGGTAGACGATATACAAACTAGGGGAAAATGCAAGCATTATTCTTTTGAGGATATTTGTCCCTATCCGTTTGATCAGACACTATACATGCCCCCTTTCCCCAAAAATTTTGAAACGCCCAAATTTGACAAATACAGGGGAAAGGGAGACCCTAGGGATCATCTTAGGGAGTTCTACCTCGCTTGCTTAGAAGTCTTGAACAACAATACATATCTAATGAGACTATTTCCAAGAAGCCTCGATGGTCAAGCCGCCGAATGGTTCGCACATCTTCCCCCGGGCATTAGGTCTTTCCCTGAGCTCGCAGAAAAATTTGTCAATCATTTCTCCTATAATTTTGAACATGAAATCTCTATGACAGACCTTTGCAACACAAAACAAAAAGGTGGAGAATCCTTTGCTTCCTTCTTGCAGAGGTGGACAGGCTTAGCAAGCAAACTCCCTTGGCCAATTCCCAAGAAACAATTAGTCACCATGTTTGTGACTAACTTAAATCAAGAAATAGGGTTCCATCTACAAATCCTTTGTGCATCTACCTTTGAAGAAGTCATCAACAAAGGTACTACCATAGAAAGGGCCCTTATCGCCAAGGGCTCGATCAAATTATATGACAACAAGACCTACATCATAACAAAGCCTCATCATCCAATCAAGCCTAAAATGTCACCCCACCTCCCGCATCTAATGACTCCATTATAGGGTGGATAGAACCATCATTTAACCATGTCAACACCATCACCATTCAGGCTCAAGCACCCGATTGCACCATCACAACTCGTCATGGCTGCGTATCTATCCGCACAGCCCCTACCATTGATCAAATGCCCGCATCCACATCAGACTCCCTACCCCCTCGTCCAACAACACGGCCATCGCCTACCAATCAGTACAACCTCCTAGAACACCTAGGAAAGACCCTTGCACAAATCTCCATACTTGAGCTCCTCCGCATGTCACCTCTTCATAAAGAATTCCTTGATAAAGCCCTCTTGGAAACCCAAGTTCCTGCCAACCTGAATGTGAATCAATTACAAGCCATGGTGGGCCATATCGTCCCTCCTCATCACCTCACATTTTCAAAAAAGGATCTTCTCGCTTCACAACACTCACACAATGACGCCTTAAACATCAAAGTTTGCATCCACAAGCATATTGTCAAGAGAGTCTTAATAGATGGTGGCTCAGGTCTAAACATATGCACTCTTAAATTACTAAAACAATTGGGATACTCGGATGTGGTTGTAGACACCAGTGAATGCATAACAATCAAAGGGTATGATGACACTGAATGACTATCTGAGGGTACTATCAAGCTCCATATTCAAGTAGGACAAAAGATAATGGAAACAAAATTCCAGGTCCTTGATCTTGATCTCCCCTACAACATTCTTCTCAGCCAACCATGGATCCATGCCATGCAAGCCGTCCCCTCTAGATTCCATCAATGTCTAATGTTCCCTCACAACGGCACAAAAGTAACTATCTATGCTGATCCCTGCCCCTTCCAATACTGCAGTTTCTTGGAAGGCCATGACCACACCTTCTGTCCGTATAACAAAGCCAATCCCACACCATCCACCTCATACATTGACCCTACCAACATTGCCACCACTTCATCTCAAACACCTCCACCGCCTGAGGTCAAGATCAAGCTTAGTGACATGGGATGTGGCGAGTATGACCTACATGGTACCTTTTGTGTGGGCATGTTACCCAACCCTAAAATGTTCGATATCCCAAAGAAAGAAGAAGCTAATACAGTCGTCATCAAGTGTAAACCATCGCCTACCTTTGAGAAGAAACATCTCCTTGATCAAGATGCGCTTGAAGACATATCATCCTAGCTATATAAGGATGAGGAAACAACCCAAGAAGCTCCCACAATACCAATAGAGATCTATGGTAAAGGGTCAGAGATTGTCAAAAGCATGGGCTATAAAGGATAAGGCGATATCGGCCTTCATGAACAAGGGATCGTGGAACCAGTCCAAGCAACAAGAAATCCTTACACCCAAGGGTTAAGATATGGTCAACGAAAACATATCCTCACTACTGGTGAATGTATCCTAGCCAAGGTCACTACAGTCTCCCTTAAAGTTGATAATGTCAACAAAACAGACCATCAAGACTCCTTTAGTGACTTCACCGAACTCTTCGACTCATCCATATGCACCATATACACAGTCACCACCCTAACCTCTTCATCCAATGACTTACCCCTTGTATACCTAGACCTCATAGACTGGGACCAACAAGACCTCATGTCTTCGACATAGCACCCAACGATGAAGTCGTCGCTGAAATGATGGGGGTTAGAGATCACTTCCCCCTGGGAGATCATAGAGCAAGATACATCATGGAACTTGATACAGCTGCCTATTTCAGGGAGACAACCCCTGCTTCCAGTCACAAAAATATAAAAATCAAACATGGATCTGATGGTGAAAACCATTCCGCGGCAGTGTCAGATCCCAAAAAAGTAAAAATAAAAGACGTATCTCCTGGTGAAAACCTCCATGAGGTGCCAGAAGATGGAAGCATGGGCCTTCTCAAGATAGACAAGGTATATCCCAATAGATCACCCGTCCTAGTAGAACCAACTCAAGAGATGAATCTCGAGACGGAAGAGGAGCCAAAACCACCTTCAGGGCAAAATCTTCAGCGCACTAGAGCAGGAAAATTTCTTAGCCTTCTTCAAACGTAGAAATCACAATTTTGAGTGGACTTATGCAGACATGCCATGGCTCGATCCTACTTTGGTTGTCCATCACCTTGCAGTACGGCCAAATGCAAAACCAATAAAATAGAAGCTGAGAAAAATGAACCCTCAGGTGGCACTCCTAGTCAAAGCAGAATTGAAGAAACTACTAGACGTCGGCTTCATCCGACCAATTGATTATCCTGAATGGGTTTCCAACCTAGTACCAGTATCCAAACTTGATGGTCGAATCCATTGCTGCACTAACTTCCGAGATCTTAACAAACCCTACCCGAAGGATGACTTCCTGTTACCAAACATTGACATGATAGTGGATCTTACGGAAAGACATGAGATGTTATCCCTCATGGATGGTTTTTTAGGGTATAATCAAATCAGGATTGTAGAAGAGGACCAACATAAGACAGCCTTTATATGCCCATGGGGGACATACTGTTGGGTGGTAATGCCTTTTGGCCTAAAGAATGCTAGAGCCACATATCAACAGGTCATGATTGTCATCTTCCATGATATTTTCCACCACATCATGGAAGACTATGTAGATGACTTGCTAGGAAAATCAAAGACATGGGAGGAACACCTGGATGTATTAGCAAAGATCTTCGACCGACTAGAACAATATAATGTTCGCCTGAATCCAAAGAAATGTGTCTTCGGGGTCACCTCTAGAAAACTTTTGGGATACATCGTCTCCAGAAGGGGAATCAAGGTAGACCCCACAAAAGTCAAAGCCATCATTGAAATGCCTCCTCTAAAAACCCTAAAATAGTTGAGAAGTCTGCAAGGGAAACTCCAGTCCATTCATCAGTTTATTGCTCAACTTGCCGATAAATATCAACCATTCCAACATCTACTCAGAAAGGATACAGCTTTTGTATGGAACACTTAGCGTCAGGCTACCTTTGACCAGCTAAAAGATTATCTAGCTAATCCCCCTATTCTAACTCCACCGAGGCAAGGAGAACCCCTCTTATTATATATCTCAGCAACAGAAACAGCTATTGGAGCCTTACTAGCACAACACGATGAACAAGGGAAGGAAAGAGCCATCTATTACATCAGGCGCACCCTGATATCCTATGAGCTAAAATATACACCAATTCAACAAGCATGTCTAGCCCTTGTCTTTACTTCACAAAAACTAAGACACTACATGCTCAATCACAAAACCAAGCTCATCGCCAAGATCGATCCACTAAAATATCTGCTAAACAGAGCTGCTCTTACTAGGAGAATGGCAAAATGGGTCATGATCCTCACTGAATTTGACATTAAATATACTGAGAGAAAATCCATCAAAGGATAGGTTATCGCTGATCAGTTGATAGAAGCACCCATTCCTGCAGAATATCCTACACTGGCAGAGTTCCTTGACGAAGCCATCTTGACAATAGCACTGGCAACAAAAACATGGAAAATGTACTTTGATGGATCATACACATAGAGAGGCTCGGGGGTAGGTGTCCTATTTGTTACCCCTCAAGGTGACACAATCCCCAAGTCATTCAAAATCACATTCCCATGTACCAACAATGTGGCAGAATATGAGGCCCTTATCACAGGTCTCCGAATGGCAATCAAATGGAGAATTGAGAAGCTGACAGTGTATGGAGACTCTCAACTGGTCATCCGGCAGGTAAACAATGAGTACAAGACCAAGGATGATAAACTCCTGCCTTATAAAAAGATGGTCGATGACTTTAAAGACTACTTCAATGACATCCACTTCGAACAAATCCCAAGGCTAAACGACAAAGTTGCAGACGCCATGGCCACCATTGGATCGCTGGTCGACATGAAGAAAGACAGCAAGAAGTGTGAGTTCCTAATAGAAGAACTCCCTATTCTAGCTTATGATGTTCCCCAATCAAAGCTAGTGTGTGAATTCATTAGTCCCCTATCGCTGTGGTATCAAGAAACCTATCTATATCTCCATGAAAATATCATCCCTCCTAACCTATCCACCTCACAACAAAAATCTTTCATCTGCTGAGCCTCCCGCTTCACCCTTGTAGGAGATACCCTATACAAAAGGAGTCTTGATGGTACGCTTTTACGATGTTTAGACTCTAGGGAAGCTGAAGTGACCTTACAAGAGGTACATGCGGGCATCTGTGGGGCACATTCAAGTGGACCCGCTCTTGCTAAAAAGATCCTGAGGACCGGATACTATTGGCCAACCATGGAACGAGACGCCTACCGATTCAAAAAAAATGCCTACCATGTCAACAACATGGAGATCTCATTCACGCACCAGCACAGGAATTGCAACCCATCATGACGCCATGGCCTTTTCCACAATGGGGACTCAACCTCGTAGGAAAAATACATCCACCATCATCCAATGGCCATAAGTTCATCATCACAGCTACCGAGTACTTCACTAAGTGGGTGGAAGCAATACCACTCACCTTCACCACTAGAACCCAGATATCCAAGTTCATCCTCCATTATATCATATGTCGTTATGGTATCCCTCATTCCATCATCACCGACAATGGAAAGCCATTCAAGAACCAGGAAGTCCACACTTTGTGCAAAAAATTCCAAATCCAACACCACTTCTCCACTCCATATTACCCTCAAGGAAACGGTCAAGCAGAAGCTTCAAATAAAACCATCCTGCACATCCTAAAGAAGATGATTAATGAAGCTGGTTGTGACTGGCACCTCCAGCTCAACCCCACCCTATGGGCCTATCATACAAGCATCCGCACCCCCACAGGAGCCACTCCATATTCCCTAGTATTCGAATCCGAAGCCATTTTACCTATTGAGGTCAAGCTCCCATCCCTAAGAGTATCCCTGCAAAACATAATCAATGATGAGGAATACCGAGTTGTAAGGTTGCATCAGTTAGAATTACTGGATGAGAAACATCTGGATGCGTTGAACCACCTGCAGGCCTATCAAAATCGCCTCAGAAGAAGCTATCACAAGAGAATCAAAAACTAAAAATTTGAAGTAGGTGACCTTGTCCTCATGAAAAACCAGAAAAACTTGCAGGAGCGCCCTAAGAAAGGAAAGTTTGAACCCAATTGGCTAGGGCCTTATGTCATCACAGCCAACTATGGATCAGGAGCATACCATCTTGCAACACCTGAGGGGCAGCCTCTAGATGAGCCTATGAACATTCTACACCTGAAGAAATTCTACACATAACCCACCGAGTACCCCAATCAAAAAAATTAAAAAATCAAAAAATCAAAAATTAAAAAAATCAAGAAAAACCTGAGTGTAATAAAGACTTCCAATGGTGAAAATCACTTCAGTGACGCTTTGGATAAGTACCATGGTGAAAACCTGTTTTAGGCACCATGTGTAGTGGCCGGTTCTACCATCTAATAAGTCCTCTTTCCATCACAACACTCCATATTGCACGCATCCCGTGGCTTGGAATTTTGAAACATCAAGTCCTATCGCCCACCCTGCAATATCCCATCCAAAGGCTAATCCATGGAATGAGGATCTTCCTTTTCTACAGCTGCAAAATCGCAAAAATCCAAAAAATAATAGAAAATCACAAAAATCCAAAAACAATAGAAAATCACAAAATCCAAAAACACTAAAAAATCACAAAAAATCTAAAAAACAATAGAAAATCACAAAATCCAAAAAAAAAGAAAATCACAAAATCCAAAAAAAAAGAAAATCACAAAATCCAAAAAAAAGAAAATCAATAAAATCCAAAAAAATCCTTCCTAACGATTCGCTGCATATCACCCCCATACATCAATACATAATAATACTCTCTGCAAATTGCGACCATCACTATCCATCAATCCTCACCATCACACCCATCCCAAACCATTCCCACATCATCAAGTCTTGCCAGAACTACATATTCATCTTGCCCGCATCTTGAAAGTACCTTGATCCTGTGGACACAGGGTATGTACGTAGTCTGGAATACGAAGGATGTATCCAGTACTCAGGTACCTAAGATGTACCCATCCACCCCATTTGGATGGTCCCCATAAACTGAGCTTTCTGGACCCAGTAAATGATACACACGCTAAAGTACGCTTGAAGCATGTCCCCTAACGCAAAAATCATCAATCAACATACCAACTATAATCTCACAAATGCCCTAACTATCCTTTTGCCCACCTTTTGAAAATTATCCAATAAAATCCAACCGATTCGCATCCTAGGATATATCGTTCCTACAATGGACAAGAATCTGTCATTCTATCAACATGCATCTTGGCAAGAGCACATGAAGGCTATTTTTATCTTTTTGTTGGTCTTTTTGATTATTGACTTTTACCTTTTTGTCTCACTCTAGGTCATTTCCAAAGCTACCTTGATCTCATTATATCATGTCAAGTGGTGGACAACACCTAGAGTAGACATGGTCATTGTTTCTGTATGCTGTGCTTGTGGGTTGGTTTCATTACTCCAAGAATAGTATTCATATCTTGAATCCTAGGTCGGTTCTAGCATAATGTGCCTCATTTGCATATACAGGCATCAAAACCTTATATGTATTATTAGCACTCATCACTATGAGTCCCCTTCCTCGGCTAGGTAAGGTTATACTACCTTGGGCATGCATGAAATCAACCTATTGTTTGCGGGTCTAGTCCATGCAATCGTGGGATATATATCATCACCTAGGTCATTTCATACCTTTGTGAACTGTATCCTACATTGCTATAGAAAACCAAGAAATGCTCTCAATTAATGTTAGGCAACTACTATTACTAGCTCAAATCATCCTGCTAATCATTTATTCAACTATACCATCTAGGCCTAGATTTCTTAATTGCCTAGCCTATTCCCCCCCCTTCCCAAATCCCCTCACTAATCCCATTCCTCCAACTTACTCTCACTCTAACACATCCCGAACCAAACCATATCCCCCCCTCAATGACGTGGTGTTTCATGACCTAGCAACTCCCTCATTAACCATCCCAACCCCCCCCCCCCCACCCAATCTAGCCGCAACCAATCATACTCGTACCCCATCCATCCACCCTTATCCTCTCCCCACCTATTCCCCTATCACACAACCCCACCACCCAGGGTCCAACAAAGAACATCATGTGTATCAAGACTTAATCATCTCACATATCACCTAGTTTGCATCTCACATATCACCTAATTTGCATCTCTTAAATCACTTAGTTGCAATCCTACATATCATTTAGTTGCATATCATATATCATTGACATGTCATTAGGTACATTTTAGAATCAATTAGTTGCACATTATATATCATTTAACATTGCATATCATAATCCTTTAGTTTGAAATTCATTTAGGTGCATATCATAATCCTTTAATTTGCAATTCATTTAGTTGCACATCATAATCCTTTAGTTTGCAATTCATTTAGTTGCATATCATATATCATTGACATTTCATTAGGGACATTTCATTAGTCGCATATCATATATCATTTAAGTTGCATAATCCTTTAGGTACATTTTAGAATCCTTTAGTTTACATAATCATTTAATTTGCATTTCATTAGGTGCATTTTTAATATAGTTGCATTTTAGAATCATTTAGTTTGCATCTCATATATCATCTATGTTGCATTTTAAAATCATTTAGGTTGTAAACACTTATGTGCATTTTTCCTTAAATTGCATTCCCTAATCAATTAAATTGCATATAATCATCATAATCATTTAGTTACATTGCATAATTACAATCATAATCATTTAGCTACATTTTGTAATCATCTAGTTGCATATCCATATTTCCATACATAACATGTGTTTATTAAGATAAACATACATTGCCATTGCATTACATCCTTAATAAATGTTTATTAATCTGAACATTTATTTTGCATTATACATCATAGTCCATAGATCACAAACATGCATATATCAAAACAACTAAACAATAATTACATCCATCAGGTTACAGCCATAGGTATATCCATAACATCAACATAATAAATTGCATGAACAATAGCACATCCATAGCATATAATCCATAAAGCATACTGCATCCATCAACATAAGCATCATCATAACCATATAAAAGCATCACAAATAAACAAATAAGCCATCAAATAGCATCATATCATATATGATCATCACAAAATACACATCGCTCATATATATATACATCAAAAAATATAATAACATGTCATGATACAATACCTCCAAGGGCCAAAATGATACAACTGTCACATAGAGGACCCTCTCTCTGACGCACTGGGGGATCCTGGCTCTATCGCTGTGGCTGCAGCTGCAGCCGAACCTAAACCTGTGGAACCCGCTAGGGCACATGTGATGGGGGACCCATCGCCTACTGAATAGACTAAACTGAACTAGATCTGTGTGACCTAGATGACCTCAAACCACTGACCTGACTATAGCTCGGTGCACGCTGCTCTAACTGTCGCGTGATAGAGGCCCTGATAATAATCTATCCGTCCTCTAGCCTCTAACAACTGCCCCTGTACCTGAGACAACTGTCCTTGTACCTGATATAACTGTGTCTGTGCCTGAGACAATTGTGTCTGCATCAATGTCAAAACTAGGGCCATACCAGCACCTGAAGCCTGCAAACTACCCACCATAGCCTTTGCCTGCTGTGCCTTGGCAAGTGTCGCATCCCGCTCTTCTATCAAAACCACTATATCACCCTGAGCCTGGGCTAACTGTGCCCGCAATGCAGCCACCTATCCATCTGTGCCATCTAATAAGGCCACTGTCCCCCGCAACTAAACCAACTCTGCCTCACGACTCTCTAAAGCCTCCTGCAGGCTGGCTACCTGTGCCCGCAGAGTCTCAACCTCCTCCTCCTCTCCACTCCGAGGCCGCTGACGGGATGTGGGCCTTCGAACCTCTACCTCTCCACCTGCCCCTGAAGTGCCTACCTCTGCCTGATGTCCCGCTGCAACAGCCTGCTGCTGCTGCAATACCTGCAGTGGGGGTAGAACACCCCTACCTGCCCTCGATAGTCCCCCATGCTGTCGAGGTCCTCCTTGCCTCCGCACTACTCCAATCTGAACCTGCTCAATAGGCACCTGCTGTACAGGTACCTGATGTCTCACCTGCTGCTGGGGCACCTGTCCAGTTGTCGCTGCTGCTAGCACATCCATCGACTGTCCATCCCTCCCAATATCCCTCTCCTCTCCATCCCCTCCAACCTCCACGAGGTAGTCTACAATGATCTCCTCACCCTCCTCCAAGAAATCATCCCCATTGGAATCATCATCCCCATCATCCTCAGACTCCTCATCCCCTGACCCCATCGCCTCCTCCGCAGGGACTACCTCATCTGCCGGATCAGTGAACCGAGTCAATCGCCACATCTGCCACCATGTCTCATATGCAGGAGTAGTGCCTGCATCCCTGACCATACTCTGCCAATCCCACCGCAACGGCTACAACGCCGCAAAATCCTCCAGAGTAACCCGGGGCTTTATGGTTGTTGGCCAATAACGGACATCCCGACGGGTCCGTGCAAAAATTGCCATATGCTGTGGGGCATCCTGTCGTAACCCAAACTGTCACATAAATCACAACGGTAGATACATGTCGATCATATGGTCTCCTCGACCTATCAAGTAGCACTGCTGAAAAGTAAAAGGCATGTGCACATCATCATCTGGCCACGGCTCCACTCCGACGTAAGGTCACCAGGTCACCCGAATGACATCATCCAGCACCTGTTTCTAATACCAAACCTGTCCAGTATATGTGTACTCAGCATCCTGATACAGGAACACAAAGGCCTCAAACGGACGGTGATAGTACCCACATCTCAGCCGAGTGACCACAATATGCTCCCAAATCCACACATGCAGCAAAGTAACCCCAGCTGATAAAGCTGAATCATAATGATAGACAACTATATGCATCTCATGATAGAGTTGCACCAGCATCGCTGGTCCCCAAGCATACACGGTGTCATGTCTGACCCTCCCCTCGATCATCTCTCCCCATCCAACCGAAAATCCCTTGCCCCTCCTACCAAGCATCACTACGCCACCAATCAATGCACACAGGAATAAGGCAAAGTGGTCTGCACTCGCCGCCAGTGACCCCTTATAACTCATCTCCCACTCGTCTGCTGACAAAGCCATGTGATCGCGGCCAAACACTCTGATCAAGGCCCTCCATCCCCTCCTCGTGTTGTACCTCACCCATCGGCCATGAATAGGTAGCTTGAGGATGCGATAAACATCCTCAAGAGTGATAGTAATCTCGCCAATCGGAAGCAAAAATGTACAAGTCTCTGGCTGATACCACTCTACAACTGTGGTAATCAGAGCTCTATGAGCTCGCAACACTGGCATTAACGCAGCTGTCAAGAGCCCTAACCTCGCCAATCGGGCCCGGGTGGCATCATCAAACTGATCAAAAAGCACCATCAAAAATGGCACGTGTCACTCCTGCGAGGACACTATAAATGACCTCGTCTCCTGCATCCACAACTTTCCAGTCAAAAATCTACCTATCTTCTTCTGAATCAACCCTTTCTTCTAATGTTGAAAGCCAAAAAACACTTTGGTGCCACAACAGACCATGTTTTGCACCATTTTTAAAGATGGCGCTACCACATCTCCCCAAGGCGCTAATATAGATAATAGCGCCACTGCGCAAGCCACTTTGTGCCATTTTCATAAATGGCGCCACCCTTCCACTTGGCACTAATCTAAAGAATTGCACCAATTCTCCCGATAGCGCATATATCACATATGGCATTGATCCTCTACATTGCGCTAAACCTAAATATAGTGCCACTACCTAAAATAGCGCTAGTCGAGAACATTGCGCTACCCTAATCCCTGTTTGGCGCTAAAATGCCAAAACCCTAACTCTTTCACACATTGCGCTATGATAGACGATAGCGCCAAAACAATAAACACATGGTGCCAATCGGTCTCTATTCTACCCTAGCGGATAGTGCCAATCCAGAGGATTGCGCTAATCCGCTTATTTTTGGCACCGCGCGATCTTGCAATAGCGCCACAGTGCCAATACCCAATTCCTAAACCCAAAAAAATGTGACAAAATCAAAAAATCACAAAGCCAGGGTTAGGCCCTACCTGGGGTCCAGCCTCTGGTGCCCGGCAATACGATCGAAAACGCTCAGAAATGTGTGTGAGTTGCGAGAATTAGGGATTGCGCTCTGCCATCTCTCCTTTGCTCCTTCTTCTCACGAGATCAATGTGTGCAAATGTGGCATCCTTAGGGCCCACTAGTCTAAATATAGTAAGCCATGTCATCCTTCCGCCCACTCTTTTTCCCCTCTAGGGTGCAGATCACAACCTTTTTCCTCCATTTTTCCTCCCGTCATCCTCTTTTTCCATCCCCTATTCAACCTTTGCTCTCGTCATGTCCTTTCGAGAGCTCCCTAAAAAAAAATTATTTTTTTTGGTGACCTCTCGAGGGGGCATCCTTCACCCATCTTATTCCTTCCCGACAACTGGGGCATATTCTTTCTTCGACCTAACGCCATTTCCCTCCTAGGTTCTGAAGCCATGTCAAAGAGGGACAAATGTAGACACCTAAAAATGTCTTTATTATCAAACTAACTCCCGACATCCCTAAACATACCAATTTCCCTTCTAATCAATTAATTAAATTTTTATTTAATTAATTATCCCATTATCACCTGATTTTTCATCATTCTATCCCCAATAATTAGATTAAATCTATTAATTCAATAGTTCAACTTTAGCCAATTTGATTAAATAAATATGCAATATTTATTTGGTTATTTTCCCCCTCCTCACTAAACCCAATTAATTAGCTAAATCATGTTTAACTAATTAATTCAACATATTAATTGACCTATTCCTACCCTAGGTAATTAAATAGCTATTATTTAATTAGCCTACCCTAGCCTATCTCATCCTAGCCTTAGGGTTAATTAAATAAAACCTCATTTAATTAAACTTAACCTCTCATTAAAGTAGTCAAACCTAGTTCAACACCCTTCCCCACATCCTCCAAATTAAAAATTGAAATATATCCCACATAAATCAATTTTTAATAAAAACATGTCCAACATCACATTTAATATCTTACACCCCTTACCCATGCCATACATCATTTATCTCCACTCATCCCCAAATGAATTTTTAATTCATTTTACCTTTCCCCATGTGAATTTTTAATTCAGAAATATTCCATCTCACCCAACCTCATTTACTCCACCCCTTTCCCAAGATGAATTTAAAATTCATCTTTATTCCTAGCCCTCCATTCTCCCAAGATGAAATCTGGGCCCTCCACATCATCTTCATCCTCCACCATTGATCTCCCAAATCAATCTCAACCCTTGGATCAAAATCTCTCCAAAATGTCTATAAATACAACATCCTCCAACCCATTTTAGGATCCAATTTTCAAGTAATGTTACCATGCCCAAAAATCTCTTGAGCTAGCTTGTGAGTTGCATTTGAGAAAGCATTTCACATTTGATTCATTATCTAGGGTATATCTTAAGAAATTTTGGGTGCCAGCTCCTTCCCCTTGATGAGATTGGGTCTTCATTGTGAAAGGTATAATGCTTGTTTATGCACTTGTTTTATGTTTTCTCCTTTCATTTTGATTTCCTAATCTACACATTTGATCTTAGTATCCATTTCATTCTCAACCATAGCTTTGAAAACATTAAACTTATTAAAGGCATCTAATTTTTCTTTGAAGAAAGTAACCCAAGTCATTCTAGAATAATCATCAATAAGTAACATGAAATACCTTTCTCCTTGTTGACTCTTTACTCTTGTAGGGCCACATAGGTTAGTGTCAATCAACTTTAATGGCATTGAAGAAGAATAATCCTTGCTCTTGAAGTTTGTCTTTGTATGCTTTCCCATTTGAAATTCCTTGCATAATGTGTTTGCAGGCTTGGTTATCTGGGCATATCTCTCATCGCATGTATAGAGCTAATCTTTATCATGTTGTCAAAGTTGTGTCCCATTCATTTGTGCCATAGCCAACACTCACTAGATTGAGCCAATAAGCATGTTCTTCCATTTACCTCCTTAAGATGATAGATATCATCATATGATTTGATGTCTTTTGCAACAAGTTTTTCGGACCCTGCCTTCCTGATTTCACAATCTTTGGCATGAAAGGTAAGATTGTATCCTTTACTGCACATTTGACTAACACTAAGAGGATTATGCTTTAGTGCTTTGACATAGAGAACATCCTCAGTCTTGTTCTTCCCATCAATAGTTATAGCACCCTTTCCATAGATTTGTGTTGACTCATCACCACCAAACTTAACGGCTCCACCATTCTACTTCTCAAGGTTGATAAACTTCTCCTTGTCACCAATCATATGATTAGAACAACCATTATTAATTACCCAAGCCTTGGCTTCTTCTATTGCATGAAAGGCAGTCCATACCACCATTTATCTATCATTGTTTTGGTCAGCTTGCAAGGTATCAGTCTCTTTAAATTTTTCTATATCATCCTTTTTGTTAGGGACATTCAAGGCCATGAAAAGTGTTTCATCATTTGAATCATCATGTTCCTCATCTTTTGAAGAACAACTGCTCTCTATGGAATACAGGCTTCTTTTGAACTTGTCTCTCTTCTTACTACCCCTTGATTCTTTGAAAGGACATTTAGAAGAAAAATGACCAATTTTCCACAATTAAAACATTTAAAAGGTAACTTACCTCTGTATTTGTCTGTGCCTTTCTTCAAAGTTCTTACAAAGTTTGCTTCTACCTCATCCAGGTCATCATCTTGATCAGTTGCTTCATCTTTTGTCTTCTTGCTTTCTTTGAATGTTGCTTCCTTCTTTGGAGCACCTTTGTCAAATTCTCATTTCAAAAGCTATGAGAAAGCCAAACAATTGATATATTGTGTATGTATTCAAATCCTATGATTCCTCAATGGGAGACACCTTATGACTATAAGATTTAGGAAGAGTTCTCAAAACCTTCTTCACAATATCGTCTTCTTTCACTTCCCCACCAAGACCTTTGATGTCATTGACTATTTCACCCACCCAGAGCATGTAACCAACAATGTCTTCATCTTTTGACATTCTTAGGGTCTCAAATTTGCTCTTGAAGATTTGCATCTTGGCTTGCTTCACTTTACTATCTCCTTCATAAATACTTTCAAGTTTATTCTAGACATCATGAGTAGATGTACAACTCATTACCTTCACAAGTTCTAAATTAGCTAGCCCACTCATGATAGCATTCTTTTCCTTGGCATTGTTATCATACAACTTAATCTCATCTGCATCTGTAGGATCACTAGCAGAAATAATGTAACCCTTCTTGATTGATTTCCAAATGCCATACCCTAGGGAAGACATAGTTTTCCATCCTTGGGTTCCAAAAGGAATAATTTGTTCCATCAAACATAGGTACCTTGAGAGATCCATTATTAGCCATCCCAGACCTTCCTCAAGTGGTTAAGCTTGTTCTGAGTAATTTGGCTCTGATACCAATTGTTGAACACACCAGGATATTGAGAGGGGGCATGTGAATTAGTATCTGAACAAACTTTAAATCCTCTGGAGCAAATTAAAACTTAAGCATTACAACATTAACATAAACATGAAAGATCAACACAATGCACATCAACACATAACACCAGATATACATGGAAAACCCAAGAAGGGAAAAACCACGGTGAGGATTAACTCACAATATATGAAGCTCAAATAACAACTTTGTTTTAGGGCTACAACCCAAGGAAGCTACTACTCCCTGCTAACTTTGTTTTAGGGCTACAACCCGAGGAAGCTACTACTTGAAAATGTTGCTTTAGGGTCACTCCCAAGGAAGCGACAAGTGCAACTACTTCTTGATTTGAGAACACACTCAGAAATGATTATAATATGACAGTCCTTCTACCGCCTGAAAACTGACATTGAAGCTCACACCTTTGATGATTGCAATTTTTCTTCTTCTGATGATTGGATCAATTAGGCACACTCTTCACTTCCCTTCTGTCACAAAAATGTCTTCAAGATGAATCAAGACAGCATCTAACACTTCTGCTCTTTCTCCTTCAGTCGCACATCACAATGCATAATATATGCATATTTTTCTCTTTACACACTCATATATTCATCTTCACAATCATACATCACCTAGACCAACTAGGTTTACAATATATATATATATATGACATTACATTGATTTCATTACAAGTCAGACAATACAACAAGAATATTACATTTTACAAGTCGACCAGAGATCACACAACATGAAACATGCATAGGGCAAGCCCTATCATGAACTACACGCTACTCCACATGCTTTGTAGATCCCAATACATGCTTAGTCTGCTCCTAAGCATTCTTCACAACATTTTTCTTCAAGGAATCACCTACGCACACATCGCTTATTTGAAATAGGACAGCCTTAAGCAGGAAGACATGAAATTTGAAGTATAATGGTCACCACCACTTTGAAAACCTTGTGCGGTACTGGAAACACAAAAGATCTTCATGAAATTCTTCATGACTCATACAACACCTTCAGATACACCTCTAACTTCACACAACAAATACATTGTACCACATACCTTAAAACATGCACACTGAGATCAAATAGCCATCCAGAACATACTATAACACACTATCATTGAGAAACTGACCTTTCAAAGTACCAAAACACTTGAAAATCATATGGATGCACGCATACCCTTCTATGAACATGTCCTCAAAATTGTACAGCCATATCTATCATTGCAGAGGAATGCGGAGCATTCCAAACAATCTTCTTCATTACTTAATTCTGCTAGAGCATAGACCGGAACTCTGTCTCTTATAACTTTCACTGCAGAGAGACAAACGATCCGAAACTTTGGATTTATCATCTCCATCAAACACTGAACTTAACTTCTGAACTGCAAGTCCTTATCTTCAAATGCAAAGAAATGCAGATCCAAACATTACAGTACTATAAATACCTTCCTTAGGAACAACACTGTCTCCAAACTGTCAACTGCAAAACACTCTTCCGGTAGTCCAAAAACTATAAAACTTGGAACATACTATATAAGGCTATCTTCCACTCCGCAAAGATACACCATCAAAAGAATGAAAATGTGGAGCAATCTCCTAGACAGTCTTTCAAATAATTCTCTGCAGCAGAAACCTTCACCAACTTTCAGAGACCAAAACCTTCATATACACCCTTAAAAATAACAAGAAGGATAAATCAACATGCCACAGGCCATCAACAACATCTTTTCATCCTCAGCATAGCTTAATGTATCATCATTCATCTTAGTGCTTCTAATTCCCATATTAATATGTCTTCTTTGTTGTCAACAAACATACTCAATGAATACAGTCTCTACTAACCAAGAACTTCAGGAACATGACATCTAACCATGAACTATATCTTCTCTGCTGGATGGGACATGACATCCAACCATGAACTTCTAATTCCCATCTTAATATATCTTCTTTAGGACATGACATCCAACCATGAACACCATCACACATCCATGACATTGTTGACATCAATGACAACCTTGTGACAGTGTTGACATCAATGACAACCTTAGGAACCATATGTGTAACACCTTTATTATGTATATTAATGTTCTTAGTCCAAGATGTACTTAGGACAAGAGCACACACTCTCCAATCTTTCCATTTGACTACCCATGGAGGTAAAAAGACTAAATTAGGGGCTAGACCATTTTGGCAAGCTCCCAAGCAATCGACAACATTTTTCATATCCCATGTCTACAAGTATTTCTTCGAGGCTATCTCGTAAATAATCATTTTTGGATCTGGTAGCCACTTTATTTTTATGTTGGTTTCGGATGACAACATGACTAGAGGACTACAACATGGGTGCACTAGAGTCTAAATAGAAAACCTTCCAGATTTATTCTTTAGGTTTTATTTAGTCTAGGTTTGCACTTCTTAGCTTATTTTCTAGATTTTCTCTCTATATTTCTATATTTCTCATTTTTCTTAATTAAGAATATTTCCTTTTCTTAAATACAAAAGTAATAAACAATTTCAACTCCATATGTTCTAGTTAGGCCAGCTTATTAGTCTAGTTAGAACATTATTGTAAGGTATAAATTAAGTTACTTTAGCATTAATTACATTAACTTACAATTTATATTACACTAAGTAAATCATTGGGATGCAAATTAGATGGATAGCGCTAATAGAAAACTTTAGATTGGTTAGAAAAGTTGTGTCAAGTCTTTTTTGTAATGTTTCAGTATGGTCGATAGCAAACTAGTTGTTATTTCTATTTATATGGGAATTAAGATTTCAATTGAGCAATGTTATATGACTCCCACTAAAATGGAGGAGATATTTTAGTAGCTTGTGCTAGTGTATTTGGGAGCCTTATGTGGGTTACAGTCTACACCAAACCAAACATTGCCCAAGTAGTGGGAGTCTTGAGTCATTATATGGATAATCCTGGAAGGGAACATTGAGTTGTAGTGAAGAAGGTCTTTAGGTATTCGCAAGGTACTTCTAAATATTTCACATGTTATCATAGTGATATTTTAGAGGACTAACACTCAGTGAATATACAAGGTTATGTGGATTCAAATTGGGTAGTGGATGTCGATAGTAGAAGGTCTACCAATGGCTACATGTTTAGCTTATTTGGTGGTGTAGTGAGTTGGATGAGTAAACGACAAGTTGTAATCACTTTATCCACAACAAAGGTAGAGTACATGGTATTCATGCCTATAAAGAGTCCATTTGACTTTTAAGACTATTTTTGAATGTTGGGTTGTGTTAAAAAGTAGTTAGAGTTTATTGTGATAGTCAAAGTGCCATCGACTTGGTAAAGAACTTGACCTTTTGCATGCAAATAGAGCACATTGATGTACAATATCATTTTGTTCATGAAATGGTGGAAGATGGGAGGATATTGCTAGAGAAAGTTGATACTTAAAAAAATGTTGTAGATGCTTTGACAAAGCTAGTTAGCACATAAAAGTTCAAGTGGTGCAGTAAGTCTACAAGCCTCTGAGGCCCTAGCAAATAATTGATAATGTTGGTATTTCCTTTGCTTTTGCAAGGTGTTCAAAAAGTTGGACAATGTTAAGAAAGGTGTCTCAACCTTGCATCCTAATGTTCAAATGTAATTTCTAGGCTATAAAGGTCATTTTTGGCCCTAAAATTTACTAAAATGAGATTTAACTAGCTAAAGTGGGTTATGGTGACAGAGCTTTTTGAGATCTTTAATTTACAAAAAAAGGGCTCAATCGGGTTCCTAAATTAAAATTTATGGCCACCCGAGGCTAGACTCCCACTTCAAAAATGTAAGGGTGTCTATGATACATAAGAGAGATGTAATAGAGAGTTACACATGTTGATCAAGAACATTCACCAACCTATAACATGTCATTATGAATTATATCATAAAGCATCTTTGGAGGGTCTGAATAAGACAAATTGGAGTGCCCAAGTTGGGACAATAGCTATGACACATTATGACTGATTCTTATAGGACTTCTCTTGGGATTTAGGTGTTGGAATTTGACTAGGGGATTTGGGCACCAATTTTGGGTGGTATTAGCTCATAGTTTTGTGATTCCCCATTGGTAGTTTCATGTATCAATTTCTCTATTTATTGGGTGCTAGAGATGAAGTTAGCATAGTGTATTTTGTAAGTATTGTTATGCTACCATTGTTACTCCATATTTGAGTGTTGGTGTTGTCTTCTATGAAGGCTCCTTTCTTAGATTGTTGTAACCAATATTGTTTCTAATTTATACATTGGTTTGGAGTTTGGAGGTTAAGTTTTTTTCTAGAAAGGGTTTTTCTAGGATACATCATTATGTTATGGTGAATGTGTTATTATGTTGTTTGTTTAATCTCTCCTCTTAGATTAGTGTACGAAGTGATTTCACACCTTAGCTTCCTTTCAAATGTGAGCTCTAGCTCAAGAATATATCTTAGATATTTATATCCTAGGTCAAACAAAGTTGACCAATGCAATCACAAGTTACAATACCAAAGAAGGGGTTGCCAATGTAATGCAAGAGGTACTCCCTCTCGTTGCACACACTCAATCCCATAACACAAACATAGACCCTCTGCTCACAAACTCAAACTCAAATCACAGCATAGACACAGTTCAGTCACAAAAGATATCAAATTGTTCAATCTTTGGCAATACAAATCTAGCTACAGTAGCTACAGGAATACAGGTTATTCACAATCTTGTAAAACCTCAAATTCTTCATTATTTAAATTCATTTGCATAATCAAAACAAAACTACAATTCCGCCACAAACATTACACCATGGCCTTCAATGGCCTCTTCTTTCTGCAAGAAACAATTCATCATCTTGAACCAAATGTCTACAACTCAATTATGCCTTTACCTCTCTCTCTCTCTCTCAATTTGTAGCATCATTTCTCTACAATAAAATAATGTTCTTCCTCCTCCAAATGCAATCAACTAAAATTTATGTATTCTTCAACTCCTTCTCACTCAAGTTAGGCATCCCATCTGTTGTTCAAACTCTTTATTTCATTGTTGTCTTCTTCCCTGCAGCACAATATTATTCTTTATTTCCCTCTGACTTTACTTCCTTGGCCAAACCTCATTCTACATCACCTTCCTCTCTGTAATTAATGTTTTGTCTTGTTGTGCTCTAATCCCTCCTTTGTTTAGTCGACTCCTCTGGTCGAACTTCCCTACCATACACTAGTAGCATTCTCCAATTTCCTCTAAGGATCTATTTTCATCCTCCTCCAAATCTGCACCTTTGTTAAGCCTCAAAAGAGGTGTTTCACCCTCTACACAAACTATCTGAACCTACAAGTTTCTTGTCTGGAGGTGTCCTCTTCCCTCAACGTCTCTCTGGCCACTTTCCTCTGCTTTGGCATTGTTCCATTTGCTTCCCATGGTGTGCCTCTTCCCCCTATCTTTCCTTCTTCTCTATAGCCCAACAAACCCAAGTGTTATCATTCAGGTTTTATCTTGCAAAGGCAACAAGAAATGAGAAGTCATGAAGTAGAATCAACTTTAGGTAGGTGGAGTGATGCCCTCTAAATAAATTGGATCTTTTGATATTAAACTGACTCAGTAAACAACCTCCAAAGCCATGGTTAGCAAGATAAACAAATGACAACTTGTATGAATTACTTGGCATCAATGAATTGAGGGAATTGACATGATATTCTGACTGCAATGACTAAGAAGAAGTCAACCTCCCATCATACATTGCATATAATTGTTGATGAATTTGACTTATACCAATAGATAGGAAGAAAATTCCCACAAACACATTCCTCTATGGCGGTTTTCATATTAGTTTCACCTTAGCACCGAGTTGATAGCTCCTATGAGCTTGAATCCAACTTATCAAACTCAAAGCATCTGTTTTACACTTCAACCACCTCTTCTCAATATTCATTGCATATCATTTCCAAAGCATGAGCTTCAAGTTCTTCAGTAATGGCATCAAGCTCTATCCATAACCTTCCTTCCAAATTTTCATCTTCAAGATTCAAGAAACCAACCAAAGTAGCATACAATGTACTCTTATGTGGAAGTTCTTCGATGCAATGCATGACAAGCTCTGAAAGGTCATCTTCAAAATGTTCTAGATCCCACCAAAGGATGTTACTATATGTTTCCTTATGAAGGTGTTCAACTAACTAAAGGAAATCTATTATACAACTACAACAGGACGTGCAAAATTGGGTACCAGTAGGCGGAAAATCCAAAGTTCTTCGTTTCACCTAAAAAATGGCAAGTACACTTGGAATGACACCACAAGGTCCCCTGCAGAAGGATTTTTCTCCAACCTTCAAGAATCATGAGATATTAAACTTTGCGTAAAACTGCTAGGACCAATTTCTGGCATTAAAATATCCCAAACAGTGAAAGATATGTCTTTAATTCTTTTTCCACATTTGGCAAAATGTATTCAAAAACACACTTGTCAAAGGATTTGTCGCCAAACCTCCAGGATCTCCCAAAACATTTTTTTTCATGAAATCAACATGTGTGCCGAAACCATCACCTGATGGAAACTCAATTCTTGCAAACCTAAATACATGAAGTGTTCCCAAAGCTAAGAGATGCCAAACATGACCAAAAACAAACCCAAAACTAAAAACTAAACCTTAAAATGTTTTTGGTTGATGTTAAATTCTAGTTTGCCCGGATGCTCCTACATCATGATGTTAGTGATTTATTTTCTTTGGATCTTCTTACCTCTTCTACAAAAGCCAATGTCATCCTTTATGAAGCCAAGAATGGCCTTGTTGTCAATTCCTTGGTTGAGTTCAAAGTTGTTTCAAGTTGCCAAGAGAAATCCCTCAGTGGGGATCTCAAGGAGCAAGCCAAGAATGTGATCAAGGTGAAAGCACAATAGTGTATCCCACTTTTCAACCTTATTGGGCCACAAAAATTAACATTTTAGTATTCAACACATTTTATCAATTATACCAATCAAATTGTTAAGAATTTAAAGATAAGGTAAACTAGTGATTTGTGACATTTTCTATGTAGATTCAATTTGTAATTGTTTTTGAAAATTAAGAAAAATATTTTCTATAATTTGTGGTGAGTTTTCATCATTTTTAAAAAAATTTCCCATTATTTGACTGTGAGTGACATTTTACCATAACACAACTTTTGCTATAAAGAAAATCCTTCCAAGATTTCTTGGAATTAGATCATTAACTCCAATATTTAGTGCACATATATTTTTTAGTAATTTTTATTGGATATTTTATTTATTATTAATTTTTAATTGGTACTAACATAAGTTTAGATCTGCATTTTATTGTAGTGCTTTTCTTTTTGTCTATTTATTAAAATTGATTTTTTGAAACAAAAACATTGATGCAAAATGTAATGCAATTTTAAAAAAAAAATTGACCTAGTTTGCTATTTTTCCTAGTGTCTTTAATAGAGACTTTTTTCTTATAATGGATCTATCTTGCTTATAAAATAAATAAAAATAATAGTATTAAAAATATATTATATAGCTAATTCTAAGGACTACATATAAGTAAAATCTTGTCTTCAGGTGATTTTGTTTGACCTCAACATGCATGATGCAAAGTTGACTATTTTGATAAATAAATTGCAACAGGGGGATAGGAGAAGAAAAGTCTACCACAGATACACCACATAAGAGGGTTTGATCAAACCCACTTCAATCAAAGCCTCTTGCTACTTCTATAAAAGGTGGGGTTGACCAATTGTTTTAGCACTTCTAGCTACTCAAATTTTTAATCTTATCACAACTTGATAACGTCAACAATTTGAGAATATTTATGCTCATGTTGGTTTGATCGAATAAACTTGCGCATAAATATTCTCATATTTCTAACCTTATCACTACTTGATAATGTCAGCAATTCAATAATCATCAACATTATCAAGTTGTGATTAGATCATAAATCTAAGAATATTTGCACTTGAGCACACATATTCTTAAATTTCTAATGTTATCATAACCTAATAACATTAGCAATTCACTTTAGAAATTTGAGAATGTGCACTCAAATTGGTTTGATTGAAGCACCTTTGATCAAATTTATAATCTAAGAAAATGTGACTTAAAGTTAGGGATCCTAAAAAAAATAAAATCAAAGGGGTAAAAGGCCATGTTTGTTGCTACAAAGGCAGTTTCAAGTGAAACTGTTTCTATCAAAATACATATACATAGTGGTTTATTTGAAGAAGAAAAAAGAATAAAGACTATGGGAATTATAAAGTCAATGCTCAATCTCATCTTGCCAACTCATTTTTATTTTAGCATTTACTATTCTTCATAAATGTTAGTCTAGACAAACCTTAAAATTGCTAACTCAAATTCAAAAGATTCATTACAATGTTTATTAGGGTCAAAATTCCATTTTAGTTTAGTTGTCACAATTAGGGAGATCTATATCATCAAAATCACCCTAATATTATCAATGAAGGCTCATAAATCAGATCAAGAATTTACACCAACTAGCTAGCGATGATGCCAAATAATTAGTATATTATTCCTGATTTGATTAACTTGTGCATTCTAGTGCACAACCCCTACTAAGTCTTATGCACCAAATTCTCTCAACATGCAAGGTCTCTTATTTGGTTTGTGGGCAAAAGTGCTAAAATAATTGGCTAACCACATCTATACTAGGGGAAATCTGGAAGATGGTTCGACTGAATCATTTTTATCAAACCAAGTCTCTCCACTTGGTGCCACAAAACACCATGGGTGTGCTAACTAGGTTTGATTAAAGATGGTTTGATTGAACATATTTGATTTTGAGCATAATTTATTTTTTCATTTTTTCATTTTGGCCCAAAAGTGGGACTCACTTATGTGCTTTCACCCATCAACACCATTTATTTTCTATTGCACAATGTTGCTACCAAGGCAAGGATAAGGAGAAAAAGGATGAGACAATTGTAGTGCATGATATTAGTTCTAGTGATAGAAACTAGATGTTTCCTATGATTAGATTTTTAGTTTTGAAGTATTAGTTGTATCTAGGATAATACTAGGAATATATATTTTATAAGGAGAAAAAGGAGGAGACCATTGTAGTGCGTTATATCAGTTCTAGTGATAGCAACTAGATGTTTCCTATGATTAGATTTTTAGTTTTGAAGTATTAGTTTATCTAGGATAATACTAGGAATATATCTTTTGTACTCATGCTTTGTTTGCCATCTCTCTAATCTAGTAACAAAGGTTTTTAATCTTTTTATCTTATATGTAAAAGTTAGTAGCCCCCAAGGTCACATTTACATATAAAAAATAACAAAATTGAAAATATATAAAATTAAAAACTATACAATTAATAAACTTTATATATAATTAATAAAATAATCAAACTAGCCCCAGGGTGGAGACTAAATGGTTGAGCCATTGAAAAACACAAACAATGGTTGTAGGTTCAAAACCCACCTTACCTGTTTGCATGGAATGGGGCCTTTGTGCGCAATCGTGGAGTTATACGAGTTCACCCACTTCTCACGTATAAAATATGTTTAAATATAAGTAGTAAATTTATAAGATTATTAAATTAGTAAAATTAGTAGAAAAAGTTACATTGGGCATGGTGATGCAAAAATTTATAGGGAATCTCATCAAAGAAAGAAGTGAAGGAAATAAACGCTTCTTCCATGAATAAGAAGGAAGGAAAAATCTTAACCAAAGTGAAAATAGTAGAAGGGGGAAGTCTCCTAAAAGAAAAAAGGATAGCTTCTAGGCCCCAACTAGGTATGAAGCCAATGGTCGGTTAGGAATCCCCGATGAAAGGAGAGGGACAAAAATTCTTAGCAACGGTAGATTCCAGAATGATTCTTGGAAGCGACAATATTTGCCTTCTCAAATTGAACGTGGTAAAAATTCCCTCCCTATTTTTGGTGGGAAATTTTTTCTTAAAATCTGACCAATGATTTACGGGCTAGGAGGAAGGACAATATGAAAACCCCAAAGATCTCTAATGCAAACACAACTCCACTGGGAATTTAGGAAAAGGGAAAGGCAAGGAGATTAGTCGATATCAAGGAATAAATGATAGGACCTTCCATGCGACAATTGTAGGAATGCGCCTTATCCACAAAAGTGGCCAACTTTTGTCTTCTACGGGAACTAATGTGGGATTGGATCCAAAAGAGGGGGGAGGGGGGAGATAAAGTGCAAACCACCACTGAAAGGTTCTTCCTAATCGAATGCCCTAACAAGGGAAAAAATAGGAAATATTGGAGGGAGGTCCATGGATCATAGAAGGTCTCATTATATTCATCAAAGAATGGGACCTAAACTTTCACCCTACCTCCTTTGCAATAACTAGATCCCTGATGTGGATCTACCTATAAAATCTTCCTTCAAAATATTTGGCTCTCTTGGTGAATTCATAATGTTTTAGAAGATAATGCTAGTGTTTATGCCCGTCTATGTGCCTATTTGGATCTATCGAAAATGATCTTAGAAATAATTAAATTAATATCAAGCTTTGGAATATGGTGATAGTTGATAGAATTAGAAGGTCCTCTTTGGAAGCTCATTCGAGCTAAGGAGGCCTCCCTCCCGAAATAAAGCAAAACTGATAAGTTTGAGGAGGAGGAGATGATGGGGAAAAATCTAGCACAAGTGACTCAACTGCTTGTAGGAAATGCGGTACAGGGCCAAGACTTATCTTCTTTCTTGCATTCATTGCAAGATCTAGATTCGAAAGATTATCCATAGGTAAAAGAAGGTTTGATTTCCCCTTTGGTTTGGGATAAATTCAAGTCTTAATTTGAACATGATTTAGAAGAATTTGGGACCTCCCCATGTTCGAAATCAAAAGAAGGTGTGGACATAGTCATGGATTTGATAGATGAAAATAAAGCTCTAGAGGAAGAAGTGCAGGAGGACAATGAGATCATTAACTTGGAGGAACAGATGATTAGTTAAATAGAATCAATGATGGACAAAGCTAATTGTGGGAATCCAAAAAGGAGAGGAAGGAAAACTAATAAACAGGATGGTGAATCAAAAAGCTAATTAAAGATTCTAGCAATGATTCTAAGATCTGGGAAGGAGGCATCCCTTCCCATTAGCTAATGAAGATCCTAACATGGAATTTTAGGGGCATAACAAGAGGCACTTAACCAAGCACCAAATAGATTTGTCCAAATTTAATATTTTAATGCTACAAGAAACAAAGCTTGATATGAGAGATGTTGATATTCTCCTTCAAAATTGGAAGAGATGGAATAGATTTTTTGTTGAAGTAGTAGGAGCCTTGAGGGGATTTGGTATCCTCTGGTCACCATCTACTATCAATTTAATTGAAATAATTAAAGGCCAAAATTGGTAGGTATGCAAAGTTTCAAGCCAAAACTCTAATTCAAACTTTTTCTTTTTAATGTTTATGGTCCCACTAGTTGCTCTCTTAAAAAAGGTTGTGGGATCACCATTCAACTACCTTCTCGCTCCCCAATGTTAACTTTATTGTAGGGGAGATTGTTGGCAAGAGACACTGCTCTGATGAATGTTGAATGTTGTCATTGATGGCAACAAAGAAAAGAGATTCCACTGGCATGGCAAAGAGACTTTACTCTGGAAGGATAAACGACTAAGTATGGGCAGTACACATTATATAGTGTAAATGACAGTGTTTGAGTCAGTATGCCTCCGCAATTGAAGATCATTATATATAGTTCAGGTATGTTGTTCATAGCTATTTGATGATCATTTGTTCCAAAGTTCAAGTCCTGACTTCCTCTGAAAGTCATATGGTGCAATAGCTAAGTCCGAGTGAACAGAGTTAAGTCAGGAACAGTGCACAGTACCAGAGAAAAAGGGTCCGCATTCCTCCGCTGTGGCATATTTTGTCTTACGGTTCTGAGGTAGCAGAGATACATACTATGACTACCTAAATCCAAAGTTATAGCTTCTAAAGCTCAACAGATCATATTCTACAAATTCTCCAATATCAACTTCTAGTTTGACAGTATTCCACTATGACAGAGTGATAGTTCCAAGATCCGCATTTTGCTATAAAGGACTATGATGTCCTACGGTTCTAAAGGTATGCTAAAAGGTCAATGCTTAATGTTGGATAAAATTTTGAGAGTCTCATATGGTCCACAGTGGAAGTTATGATGTCACAATTGAATTAGTCAAGTGTGTTCTTAAGGAACAAGCCGACAAGCATATTAGATCTATATACGGAGAAGATACATTGTTTGATGAATTAATTAAAGTAGTTGAATGATTGATGCTGACCTATATGAAGACCATTGTATGTTTGTTTGAGTCTGCATTGCTATTTATGCACAAGATCAAGCCAACAAGGTACAACACTTGTATACACATTTCATGTCTAAGTTGTTGATCTGATTGTGAGATGAATCTTGTTGCGGATATATATATTCGATGAATTTTGGTGTTGAAGGAATGGATGTGTGGATAATGTGTGAATTCAATATGTGTATGATCTAAAGTAGTTTGCAGAGCAGAAAAGGATAATAAGGGCAAAAAATAGAAGCATATGTGAAGCAGAGCAGAAAAGTAGGGCAGACAGTATGAAGTCCTTTGAATCTATATACTGAGCAAATTGGTACTACACCTCAGCATTTTGTAGATGCGCCTATAGCAGTCATTTCCTAGTAGTGAGCCAATCCTTCTTCTTTCTTCTCTTCTATTTGGCAGTGAACCTTATGTAGTGAGCATTTCTTTGGACAGTGAGTCCTTGGGCAGTGAGCCCTAAGGCATTGAGCCTTCATGTAATTCGGTATTGCTATCATAATATATTGTGAGCTAACACTCACCGTGGTTTTTCCCTTTTTTGGGTTTTCCACATAAAATCCTAGTGTCTATGTGTTATGAATTTGTGGCTGCTCTTCTCATGTTTACTTTGCTTTCATGTTATTAAATTTGGTAAGTGGATTAATGAATGTGTAAATGAAAAGGTTTTAAGGATACTGATTCACCCCCCCCCCTCTCAATATTCTTTGCATTCAACAATTGGTATCAGAGCAAGGTTCCTTGGAAGAAGCTTAACAGCTTGAGGAAGATCTAGGAAGGTGTACACATGGAAGCTAGAAGATATTTCACTTCTCCTGAAGCCTCATATGAAAGCAATCAAGAATTACAAGCTGCTCTTGAAGATCTTGAAAAATCTGTAGCTCAAATCAGGGATCTAAAGGATAACATACAAGAAACTAATGAATGCATTCTAAAGCTAAAAGAACAAGTCAAAAAGTTCAAAGAGAAATACAAGGAGGTTAGTGAACAATTGATATTAGCCAATGAAACCTTGGATGATTTGAAAGTGGAAGTTGTAGAAAGAGATAAAGTAGAAGAAGATCTAAATCTGTTGGTAAAAGGCAAATTAGAAGAATGTGATAAAGTTGAAAAAGAAGTTATAAGCCTGAAATCAGACTTGGAGAAGGCTAAGAGCTATGAAGAAAAGTTCAAGATAAGTTCTGTAAACCTTGATGAGATGATTGCTAGTCAAAAGAGTTCAGATGACAAGAAAGGGTTGGGATTTGAAAAAGGAGAGAGTTCTAAGTCAAGTCAAGAAAACCTTGAGATGAAGAAAAAAAAAGGCAACCAGTTCTAGAATCAAAGAAGAAGACCTAGAAGACCTCCGGTTAGGCAACCAAATGCTCAAAGGTACCCATCTTTCAATGGCCATTGTTTTAATTGCAATAAGTTTTGTCATAAGGCTACTCAATGTAGGAGTAGAATGAATCAGAATGTTCCATCATTCTCTAGTCAATGTTTCAATTGTAAGAAAATTGGTCATAGATCAAATGAATGTAGAAGTCTGGTAAGAAATGGTTTTAACTATGCAAGGAATACTCAATCCTTCAATGGAAAGTTCTTTGCATGCAATTGATTTGGGCATATGGCTAATCAATGCAGAACAAGAATGAATCCAATCAACAGAAGAAATCAAGAACAGAGGAATGTGGTTTGCTACAATTGCAATAAGTTTGAACCTGTTGCAAGATTCTGCAAATACAAGAATGAGAAAAGAGACTATTCTATAGAGAAGAGGAAAACATAGCAGAAAGAAGATAAAGGCAAGAACAATATTGATCCAGTGGAAACCAAGAAGGAAATGAGGAAGGTCTAGATTAAGAAGGATATTAATGAGGTCAAGGATGGATCCACACCAACCTCTAGTGCAGATACTTCCTCTGGGAAGTAAATTGGGAGCTCTACTTAGGGGGAGCAGTATTGTAAATCCAAATCCCCTAGCCAGATAATCAGTGCTGGGATTCGGCACGAAGATATGATGCAAATCTTCATATGATATATCCTTTGAAAGTAATTCTGGAAGAAAAGAATCAAATGCGGAACATTGCAAAGCAATCCTAATTGACTGATCTTAACATAGAAGTGTTTGACAGCTTTTTGAAGGACTGCATTTATGACGATTAGGTTGAGACAATCAAAGGTTAAAAGGCTCAAATTCAAAAGGTTAATCAATTTGCATTCAAGAGTCCAATGAGAGATGAAGAAAGACTCTAAGCGACTACAACTATTTCCTAAAATCCAAAGTACTCAGAGCGATTTCAAGTGAAGAAAACCCTAATTCGATGAAAGAGGTACTTTACAGCTTGAAATCCTACTGCAAATTTGTTTGAATTGTTATGAAAATGGCAACACCACAAATAGTTGATATCACTAAGAGGCCACGACCGAAACTCAAGAAACACCCTTTCAAATCAACAGAAGTGGACCCAGATGGTGCATTCTCAAAAATTATGTTTGGAATTATGCATGAAGATGATGTTAGGGCTTATATCCATTTTTCTCTAGATGAACATGATGGCGGCAAACTCGCAGAGTTATATTTGAATCACTTGAGTGGAGATCAGTTTGAATTGTTGGACAAATACAAAGCCCTGGAAGACAAGAAATCCATACAGTACTTGGATTTCCCTACTTTCACTGAAGATGCATGGGTTTGGTATGTGTTAAGCTGAATGCATGATGAGTTCATGTGGTTTGAGTCTACACATATTATAACAAAGGAAGCAATAAGGGCAGTTACTGGTTCAAACTTTATTGGTCCAATACCACAGTTGAAATATGTGAAGAATGCAATAGTCATAGAAGCCACTGGAGCACAATTTAACAAGAGGGCTCTAACTGTGAATACAATTGAGGATCATGCAGTCAAGTTTGCATAGATATGATCATTAGTTACAAGATATACTATACCAATCAGGAGAACTCAGTCTCCGGAACAGCTATATATACCGCATATAAGATGATCAAGGAAAATAAGGATTATGATTTGTGTGAGCTTCTCCGACAGCAGTTGCTAGAAATTTTGAAAAAGAGTAAGGAATCAAAACACCCTTTCAAGTTTGGCATGTTAATACTTTGTTTATTCTTCTATTTCAAAAGAGAAATTCTGGGAATCAATAACATTGTTTGAGATCCAAGCAAACCTATCGCTGTACAAATAAGAGATTATATTAGCAGTCTAGGTGATGTAAATGCTCAGAATGCAGCATTGTGGGGATACTTTAAGAACTTTCAGAAGTCAATGCAATCTAGAATAAGGATCCCTAAATCAGTTGTAGAAAAGTACAAGAATGACATTTGTTTTATTGTGAATAAAGATCAGTGTATGATGGTGGCAATAGAGCCTAGGACTGTTTGGGTACCACCCATGGGCTATGAGGTGGCAGAGGATGTTCTAATAGGTCTTGCAGATCTTATGTTGAGCAAGCCCTGGGATACCTCTGAGCCAAGATTTGGCACTTATGAAGAATTATATGTAAAAGTCCATGTTGAACTAAGGAAACTAGAAACCTAGAAAAAGATGAGGAAATTGGTGGAAGAATATGCCCAAAGCATAGGGATTACAAAGGAAGAAGTTGCTAAAGCAAGGACAACAATAGCTGAAAATTTTAAGGAAGCTAATAAACCTCTGAGGGATCATGATGTGCAACAAGAGGCATCTGCTACACCAAAAGGAAGAACAAGAGGTACAAGTTCTGGTATTCCCTCCACAACAACTACAGAAATGCAAACAAGCAAAAGGAAGAAGACCAAAGGTCAGAGAGTATATGTCAGTGTTGGTACAGATGATGATGAGGAAATTAAGACCGATGAAGAGGTTAAGAAGATAAAGGCACAGAATGCATCACCTTCTGGTTCTCAACAAAGCAAACCCTCCGGTGCCACAAAGGAGAAGACCTCTGGTAAGGGTAAAGGGAGAAAGAAAGCAAAGACTGAAGAGACTGTGAAAGTACAAGATACAATAAGTCTAGAAGAAGTCTTGAAGGCAATCACAATTAACGGCAATCTAAAGCCTATTGCCCAATTATATGATGATTATAATGATGTAGATAAAAGGATCATTGAGAATGTTGTTGTCAAATACTTGGATATATATAATAAAGCTCTCAATGAGATAATTACTGATCTCCCAGATAGTTTGGGAAGTATTATGTCTACAAGAAAGGAAGTCTCCATGCTAAGGATGTTGAACTCAGGGAGCATACACTGATAAAGTTATGTCCGGAGATCACACCAAAAGAAAAAACAAAAATCTCTAAAGTACTACATAAGGAATTTAGAACAAAGAGGAGGATGAACACTCTCATGTCAGATGACATTGAGAAGGTAGTCAAGGAGACTGAGGAAATCACTCTGAAAGCATTGAAAGAATTTAATCTTCAAACAATATATGATAATGAAGAAACAGGGGTTAGAAATGACACAGTTATTCTGGAAGTTAGCATGGATCAAGGCTTTGAACAAACTGATTCAAATCCTCTGGTAAGAGACAAAGAAATGGAAGAGGAAGAAGAAGAGATAAGTCCTGAGAAAATTGAGAAATATCTTGAAGAAGTAGCCTCAAAAAAAGAAGAATATATTCAAGCCCCTGCTGCTAACGATCAAGCTGAAACAAGTCCTCCTATAGAATAAGACAAAATTGATGATCAAGAAGAAGAACAAGCTGAAGAAAAATCTGCACCAGAACAAAAGAATGATGCAAATAATGTCATAGATTTAGATCCTCTGGAACAAAACCAAGAAGAAGAAGTCTCTGGTATAGCAAGAGACATTGTAGAGTCCGTCAAAGAATTCTTGGAAAGAGAAAAACAAGTCTTGGATGAGCCTAAATTTTTGCAGGGACCAATAAATTTGGATTCAATGTCCTCTATGCATAAATTTAAATTGGTATCAATTGTTCAAGCAAAGGTACAAGAAGAGATGATGAAAACACACATACAACACAATGAGCTCATTGGTACAACATCTGATGTATTAGAGAAGTTGATGCCTAAATATCAAAAAGATACATCATTATCATCAACTGATCAACTCAAAGGTATGATAAAATCAATCAGCAATCATTTTGAATCTTTTGAAAAATCTGCAAAAACAAAAGTCAGAAAAGAGTTTGATGAGAGAAGATTAGCTGAGTTAAAGACCATTTTGATCAATGATAAAACTTCTTTAGACAATGGAATAAGAGGTATACAAAGTACCATAAAAGAAGCTTGTGATTTGTAGAAATTTTTTTTATCATGGCCAGAAGCCACAAAGGAGTTAGAGGTGAAGATTAACGATCTGAAACTACAGCTAACAAATATTTCTAAGTCATTTGATCTGGCAATTGAGTCAATAAGTAGCCAAGAGATACAAGTGATCAATATCCATAATGAGTTAAGTAATCTGGTGAATAAGAAAGATCAAATGAAAAATAGAATGTGTCAATTGAGAGGACTAATAATTCCCAAGTTAGATTCAATGTCAAATCTTGCAGTAGAAGCACTATAGGTAAGTGCACTCATTGACATACCTTCTGGTATACAAAAAGCATAGAAATTAGTCTTCTTAATAAGTGGCCATAATCAAATTTTGGATAATGCTAAGAAGAGTTGGGATAGAGAGTCAGTTCAAATCAAGAACATTTTCATGACATCCTAAAACCCACAACAAATTAAGTTGAAGATTGCACCTTTACATATGCGGCATAGTATGACAGTTTTTACATCTTTTGACACAATTTTGACTCCTGTACACACACCTTTGCCATTGATGTCAAATGGGGAGAAGAAAACCAATGAAAAATAGGTAAACACCTGAGAGAGAGAAGAAAAATAGAGTTCATACAGTAAGGGGGAGCAGATGAGCATTTTTCACTTAGTGTTGCCATCAATTCCAAAGGGGGAGATTGTTAGCAAGAGACACTACTTTGATGAATGTTGAATGTTGTCATTGATGGCAACAAAGAAAAGAGATTCTACCGGCATGGCAAAGAGACTTTACTCCGGAAGGATAAACGACTAAGTATGGGCAGTACACATTATATAGTGTAAATGACAGTGTTTGGGTTAGTATGCCTCCACAGTTGAAGAACATTATATATAGTTCAAATATGTGGTTCATATTTATTTGATGATCATTTGTTCCAAAGTTCAAGTCTTGACTTCCTTCGGAAGTCATATGGTGAAATAACTAAGTCTGGGTGAACAGAGTTAAGTCAGGAATGATGCACAGTACTAGAAAAAAAGGGTCTCCATTCCTCTGCTGTGGCATATTTTGTCTTGCAGTTCTGAGGCAGCAAAGATACATACCATGACTACCTAAATCCAAAGTTATAGTTTCTAAAACTCAACAGATCATATTCTACAAATTCTCTAGTATGAACTTCTAGTCTGACAGTATTCCACTATGACAGAGTGATAGTTCCAAGATCCACATTTTGCTATAAAGGACTATAATGTCCTATAGTTCTAAAGGTATGCTAAAAGGACAATGATGAATGTTGGATATGATTTCTACAGTTAAATTAGTCAAGTGTGTTCTTAAGGAACAAGTCGACATGCATATTAGATCTATATGCGCAGAAGATACATTGTTTGAAGAATTAATTCAAGTAGTTGAAAGATTGATGCTGACCTATATGAAGACCATTGTATGTTTGTTTGAGTTTGCATTGCTATTTATGCACAAGATCAAGCCGACAATGTACAACACTTGTATACACATTTCATGTCTAAGTTGCCGACCTAACTATGAGATGAATCTTGTTGCAGATATATATATTCGATGAATTTCGGTGTTGAAGGAATGGATGTGTGGATAATGTATGAATTCGATATGTGTATGGTCTAAAGTAGTTTACAGAGCAGGAAAGGATAATAAGGGCATAAAATAGAAGCATATGTGAAGCAGAGCAGAAAAGTAGGGCAGACAGTATGAAGTCCTTTGAATCTATATACTGAGCAAATTGGTACTGCACCTCAGCATTCTGTAGATGCACCTATAGCATTCATTTCTTGGTAGTGAGCCAATCCTTCTTCTTTCTTCTCTTCTATTTGGCAGTGAGCCTTATGTAGTGAGCATTTATTTGGATAGTGAGTCCTTGGGCAATCAGCCCTAAGGCAGTAAGCCTTCATGTAATTCGATATTGCTATCATAATATATTGTGAGCTAACACTCACCGTAGTTTTTTCCCTTTTTTGGGTTTTCCATGTAAAATCCTGGTGTCTATGTGTTATGAATTTGTGGTTGCTCTTCTCATGTTTACTTTGCTTTCATGTTATTAAATTTGATAAGTAGATTAATGAATGTTTAAATGAAAAGGTTTTAAGAATACTAATTTGCCCCCCCCAGTATTCTTTGCATTCAACAGAGATTTCAATGCATGTCTGAATAACTCTAAAAAGAAGGGTGGGGTTAACAAAATCACCAAAATTCTAGAAAAAATTTAAAATTTTGTAAACAAAATAGGTCTGATGATATTCCCACCAAAAATAGGGTGTTCACTTGGACAAATAGAAGACTAGGCTTCAATTGCATTGTAGAAAGATTAGACAATTTTATATGTAGTAATTCTTGGTTCAATTCAAATAAACTCTTAGATTGCTCTATTTTATCAAGCTCAAGCTCAAATCATTTTCAAATTCTTCTTTCCATTTCAGAAGATAATCAACCTTTGAGGTGTCCTTATTAAGTTTGAAAATATGTGGTTCTAAGATAAAGATTCCTTTGAGTTAATTGAGGAATGGTGGAAAGAACCATTGAAAATCAAAGGCTCCAAAATGATCCTCCTTTCAAAAAGGCTAATTTTCATAAAAAGCCAAATTGAAGCAATGGAACAGAGTAAACTTTGGCAACATTTTTGAAGAAAAAGGTGTGGAAGTTGAACTTGCCACTTTAAATGAGGAAAATTTACAAAAAGGCATTAATTAGGAAGCCTTTCACAAAGAAAAATCCCTTTTGGCCAAATATGTAGAGATTTTGGCTAGAGAAGAAATATACTAGAGACAAAAATCTAGAGAACTTTGGTTGGATCTTCTAAAAGTGGTCCATCTCGATCCTTAATAGAGGTGATTCAGTTAACATTTCTCTTGGAAACAAAAATAAAAAAATTCTTCCATAATATAATCAAAAAATAAAAAATTCTTCCATAATATAACCAAATCCAGGAGAGATGTTAACTGAATCACCTCTATGAAGGATCGAGATGGACCACTTTTGGAAGATCCTAAGGACATAAGCAATGAAGGACTCTATTTCCTTGAGAATCTTATCAATAATGTTGAGGGATTAGATCCATAAAACCAAGAAGATTTGTTATTCCACATATTGTCTCAAAAGAATAAAATGCAATGCTTGTGGAACCTTTCTTAGAAGATGAAATCAGATTGACCACATTTCAACTACATCTAGACAAAGCACCTAGACTAGATGGTTTCCCTACAAGTTTCTTTCAAAAAAGTTGGGGGATTGGAGGAAAGGATATTTTGGAGGTGGCAAAGGAATAGAAAAAGCACAAAACCCTTTTGTAATATTTTAATGTATTTCCCTCATTCTAAAGGAGGCTACCTCTTCCTTTGATGATGATCAATTGGTCTCTATCTTTCTCCAATACTATGTACAGGATTATTAGTAAATCCATGGCTAATAGGCGTAATTACTTCTCCTAGAGACCATTTCAGAAGAACGGAATGGATTTTTCCCTATAAGGGCAATCTCAAATGAAATTATCATCACCCACAAAGTAATTCATTCGATCCAGGTCAAAAAATAAAAATATGCTAGTCAAATTAGATATTAGCAAGGCATATGATAGGATCAACTAGAGATTTTTTATGAAAATAATGGAGAGTTTTGGTTTTAGTCATCATTGGATCAATTAAGTATTTAGTTACATTTCAAGCCCAAGATTTATAATATTGGTTAATGGAATTCCCTGTGGTTTCTTCCCCTCCACTTAAGGGATTAGATAAGGTGGTCTAATTTCCCCCTTCCTCTTTATCATAATGGTTGAATCCCTAGGAAGGCCGATTAGAAATTATTTCTTCAACAATATTTGGAAAGGAATTGAAGTAACTAGTGGGATGGATGTTGTCACTCATCAATAGTTCATTGATTGCATGATTTTACTTAGAGAAGCTAACATGGAGGAATCCAAGTAGATACCTAAGTCTTTACAAAAATATTCATAGGCTCCAGGCAACTAATCAACACTAACAAATTAAAAAACTTCTTCAATGTTAGGTCAAGAATGCAGTCTCACATCACTTCCTCTCTCAATTTTAAGATTGGAGTTGTACAATTTAAATACATGGGTGTCCCTCTTTTCTTTGGCACTAGCAAAGTAGCTTTGTGGCACAATCTAATAGATAAATGTTCTTCAAAATTAACCTCTTGTAAAGGTAAGTGGTTGACCTTCACGAGGAATATTTTGATGCTCAAATTAGTGATCTCATCCATCCCTATCTATTTGATGTTATGCATTGAAATACCTTCCAAAACCTATAATGATCTAGAGAAGATCATGAGATCCTTTTTATGGAAAGGAGACACATACAAGAAAGGTATCCCCCTAGTTGGCTAGAGTAGAATTTGCACTCCAAAGGATAGTGGCCGCACTAGTCTCCGCAATAATTCTTTACAAAATAGAGCTCTTGGAGATAAAATCATCTAGAACCCCTTCTCCTAGCCAAACCTAAAATGCTCCAAGATTCTCTGGAGCAAGTATTAGGATTTAGATGATCCCACTCACATTCTAACTATTTCTAATCCTCCAAAAGATTTACACATCTGAAAATTCATGCTCCATTGTAGGAAAATAATCACTCACCACTTGACTTGGGAAATAAATGATGGAAAAAGAGTAGACTTTTGGGGGGATTCCTGGAATGGCTATCTCTAACTCTCCAATAGAGAGGACTTGAATGAATCCAAAGTCATTCTCTTAGTTGCTTGGGGGACCAGAATTAAGGACTATGTCACACTAAGACAATCTATTGGACTCATAGAGTGGGTTTGTAAGGAGGTACAACTAATGGGGATCTTATAAGATCAAGTTACACTCTTGAAGGAGGAGATTTCTAGAATAAAAGTCTTTATAAAAGAAGAGTATGACAAGATTACATGGATTTGTTCAAAATTTGAGGAATATATTGTAAAGTTGGGGTACAAAGTGGAAGATACCTTGGTGGTGGAGCACAACTAGCAATCCTGATTATGTTGGCATAAGGATTGCCATCCTAAAGAAGGAGCATTCTCTTGGAAGGAAATGCAAAAGGAAATTTTAACAATTGACAAGTTTGTCTCTATTGATTTTTGCAATTCCTTTGAAGTGTTACCTTTATGTCTCAATGGAAGAAATGGCCAATCACCTTTTGGCCAATTTCCCATACACTTCAAAGTGTTATCAATGGATGTGTGCCAAGCTTGGTTGGTTAGGATCTCTTCCAAAGGATCTCTTAGAGATTTTTAATTCTTGGCAATGTGTCTAGAAAATTTTAGTTTTATCTTGTATATTGATTGTAAGCCCTTCACTTCTAATTTGGGAAATTTGGAAAGAAAGAAATCGATGCATCTTTGTAACATCACTTTCTTTAATGCCCAAGATTTAACATAAACATTCATCTTAATCAAGAGACTAGTCAACAATATGATTAACCAAATCAAAATTTAACCATAATGAAACATTATCATTTCATCAACTAAGCATGTTATTCTAACATAATATAACAAAGCTTATAATACAATAATTATTACATATCCTTAGTGAGTAACCATCACTAATCATGTACAAGTTATGCCCAAGGCATCATGAATCAATTTATAAATTACATTTGATCGACAGGTCATTAAATGCAAAACACTGTTCTGGAACAAATGACATCAGTCTTTGTAAGCCTCAGCTTGTCTCATGCTTGGGAAGGAGAGCATCATCCCGGTGCTTTTCCACCAACCACGGACCTGCGGTCCCCTGCTCAACTTCCTAACTGGAAGTTGCCCTACCCTTTAGGGAAAGGTTAGATATTAGGAACCATTAGGTTAGCCATCTAAGTATCTGGCATTGTGTCTTTCCTAATGTCTCATAGTCACACAACTATAGATCCACTCTAACTATGTATGACACTACTAGAGACACTAAGCCATCTGGAGCACTATGGACTGACAATGCATGCAGAGACGGATGCATTACTTTGGCCAAAGATTTATATACATATATGTTGCACAATGAACATTGTCGTATGTCCACCACCCTGAATCGACTTATAAGCTGTCATGTCCTACAGTAAATTCAAATTGACCTTTCTCTCTAGGTCTAGTATAAGTGGGATCAATTCGATTCATTGTCCATGCTTGGACACTCGACTCCCATCATAAGTTGGTTATGACTAAATGGGTTACTTTCATAATGAGGAACTTGTGACTCCACGTCACCTTATTCCACTTTCAATTCATATCATAATCGACCATTTTTACCGCCTTGGGTATTCTATGGTTTACAATTTCAATTTAAAATAACTTATAGATTAGAATCATAATCTTGTTACTCTAGGCATAGCTTGCCTTAACAAATGAAATGGTTTCATAATGAATGATAGCTCAAATTACTCTTATGAGATTTTAGTGATAAACACTATCCCCATTTGTTTACTCATAAGTAAAGTAAAGGGTTATAAAACTTGTGATCATAACCATATAGGTCTTAGTTATCAAAATAAAACAATTTCCATACTAATAATTTAGTAAGCATGCAAGTTGTCGCATGTTAAATCTATGATCTTTAATGATCACACCACCTCCTTGGTCGAGGGTAGACAAGTATAGTCACGACTATTTAAATAACTCCTTTGTAGCCACAGTCGGGTTTTCATGCAAGTTGAATCAAGATTTTGTTTGAGTGCTATAAGCACAATTATGTTTAAGGCCATATCGGTCATCACCATAGTCGTGGTGGCTGTATTGGTTATAATGCAGGCCGTAACAAAGTAAGTACTAAACATCATCGTTCAACACTTCTTGTGCCACGAGAAACTTAAACTTGAGTCTTGGCACTGTTATTATACAAGCCACGTCATTATTCGATGTGTAAATGTTGTAGTATAAATATGTGATCGGCCATAATGGCCTCGAGTCACAGTTACAGTATGGATTATAATGTATTAAGCTCGGCCTTCGTGGCCTTGAGCTACAGATATAACATGGTAAACATTGCAATATAGCTCAGCTTTCATGGTCGTGAGCTTTAGTGCAGGTAGGGATACAATGTATTGAAGCTCGGCCTCCATGACCTCGAGCTTAGACACAGTGAAGAATATAGTGCAATACGGCCTGATCGTAAGGCCTTGAGCCTCTAAAATGAAAAGAAATGTTTTAAATATTATGCAAGCTCAGCCATAAGGCCTCAAGTCATTACCATATAGAGTATATCATAGATAAAGACACCACAATAACAGTTATAAAAGCATGAACCCCATACGGTATGCATGCTATGGGAGATCGATATAAAAGAAACTCATAACTAAAAATGTATACAAGGATAACATTCTTTATTCTACCTGAGCATAGTCCTTCAAATGCGAAGGTATTCCCAGTTTGACCTCCATTTGTCTTGCTCTATATTTCTTTCCCTACGCAGAGCTAAAACTCTCCCTTCTTTTCAAAACCAAAAGATCATAATGATAGTCTTTCTAGAAGACTAAAGGATTATTACCTCATCCTAATTCGCATGCCTATTTTCATGGAAACTACCACCCTTTACCAAGGTGGCGTGAGTGGTTTCTCCCACTTAGCCAACAACCATGATCATGGCTCACACAAGCATGACATCTGCTAGTCTATGGTGAGCTCAAAGCTCCCATTAGTTATGATGTCAACTATATCAAAAGAATAAACACAATAACATAGCAAAATATTAAATATCAAATTTATATAATTATATTATAATATTTTGACATGCATCCACTAAATGCATGTGAATACTAATATTAACCAAGATGTCATTTTCTAACATCACCTCCTTCATGGAGATAGAGTCATCGTGTGATTTAGGGATCACGCACCGCTCTCCCTTCTTCGTTAAGGACTTGAAACTTAACAGACCAAATAATAATGGATTTATAATCTTAGTTCAAAAATATTTAGAGAAATAAGAAAATGCTCTAACAAAAAGCAAGACTAACTCTCGACTCGTATTGGCATTCCAATAATGTCGTTGGGTCGAGTCAATGCAACATTGTCGAAATGACTAAATCGACAAGATGACACAAAAGGAAAATCAACTGGCCAAGAAGAAGCATAACTTATGCCAACTTACATGGTTTGAAAGGACAAAATGGCTGACACTCAGATGGCTACTGACCCCACTTCCTGACATCTAACTCTTCCTCCAAGATGAACCTCTCCTTCCTTCAAAGGACGTTACATTTTCTTGTTCACACTCAGGACCACAAAACCATGATCGATGCATCATTATCATATCCCATAATATAAATCAATTAATGTTCAAAACTAATTAACATCAGTCACTAACTTCATAATCAAAGATCAAATCAGATATTTTCACAACATCAAATCAGTTAACTATGATAAATCCTCCTGATTATCATGCAAAGTTAATGATTAAGTCTAATTGTAAGTTGGGGTGTAACAATCTTCTTGGATAGAAATATGGAGGTTGAAAGACTTCAACATAAATTGGAGGTGGCCTTTAAAGTTGTGCAAAATAGGCTTGTTACACAAAACACTAAAAATTCTTTTTCTTATTGGGACAGTGAGATCCTTCAAAGGTGGAAAGGGATCAAAGCTCCCCCCGTTCAAGGGGTTAAAAGAGCTAATTATTCTCTAAATTATTTTCAAGAGATAACATAAGGTGGCATACTACTCTAGACATATGGATGAAACTAAATTTTAATGTAGATGGAAGAGGAAACCAAGGCCCCTCTAGTGCAAGATGCATCATATGAGATTCAAAGGGGTCCATGATCATAAAAACTTCAGAAAAATTGAAAGATGGGACTAATAATGAGGCAAAATCCTAAGCCCTCCTCTTGGGGATACATGTTTACAAAGATAAAGGCTTCAACTCTATCCAAATTAAAGGTGACTCAATAATACTTGTTAGTAGGATAAATCTGACACTAGAGAAATAATTATCCTTCTTTAAAGTCCATAAAAATCTCAAAGAGACTAGCCCCATTTACTTTGTTGGGGAAAATATGTTCTCCCTAAGGTTGGTGCCTTCTCCTAGTTGGCTCTAAAAAACAAAATCCTCACTAGTTTCAAATTCACAAAATTAGGGGTGGCAAATGCCTTTAACTATGTACTATGTAGTGTTCTCAACGAAGATACCAATCATCTCGTTCTCCACTGTTCTTTTGCCAATAGTTGCTAGAATCAGTTGTGTTCAAAGCTACATTGGCAAAGTGCACGCCCTAACAATATCATGGACTTGTTTGTCAATTGGTCGTCTCTCTATGTTAACTTAGTTTTCTCCTCACTCTGGCAAGTTGCTCCTTCCATTATATTGTGGAATCTTTGGTTGGAGTGAAACACAAGGATTTTTAGAAAAAGAAACTGGGAGTTTTAAAGAAGTAATCTTCAAAATAGAAAAGTCCATAACTAAGGTGCTCATGTATAATGCCCAAAATCAGATTAATACTTCTTTTTCCTCATGGGATTACAAGAAGATAAAGAATGGCCTCAATTACAGCATTTCAAAAGTGCCTCTCAGCCAACCAAAGTTGTTATGGATAGGATGCAGGTCCACTAGCAACCCCCAAGTAAGGATTTTGTTAAGCTCAAATTTGATGGGGCTTCCCATGGAAACCCAAGTACCTCAGGGATTGGGTGTGTTATAAGAGACTCCACAAGTTTGATTTTGGTGGCGCTAGCGGCCAAATTACCTACTGGCACAAACAACCAAGCAGAAGCCCAAGCCCTTCTCCGAGGCCTAAAATTGGCAAAAAAGAGAAATTTTAAAAACATATTAATTGAAGGGGACACCTTGAATATGATTAATGCAATTAAAAAGAGATCTTCTAGTAGTTTGTAGATTAATATCATCCTGCAAGAATCCTGGCCATTACTAGACTGTTTTGCTTTCTTTGTTTCAACACATGTTTAAGGAGAAGGGAATAAGGTGGCTAACGCTCCAGCTAATTTGGCATGTGACCAAGAAAGCAAGGTAACAGAGTTAGAGAGTGACCAAGTGTTTATCTTTCCAAAAATTTGGGAAGCAATGTCTTTTGATCATAAATCAATGTAATCTTCTGAGTTTGGCGGTGACTATTATAATTTCTTAAAAATGGGGGATATCATTGGAAAGTTGTCAAAGGTAGAGGTAAAAGGTAAAATTAAAAAAAATCTAACCCCCTTTTTTATAAGTGCTTCCAAGTCACATCCAAATAATTATTCTAGCCTCCTCCCCCATCTACCAAAGTGTGTAATAAATGCACACTATAAATATGTTGTTGGCAATGATGTTGTCATGCTTTTCCAAGGGGAAGTATTCTACAAAATATGTCATCAATAGGACAATACCATTACCATTATTTCTCAATTGTGTCATGCCTCTTAAATTGTTCCCTACACCTTGGTTCATTACACTCAATTTTTGAAATCCACTAGCATGGTGATTCAGCTCAACAAGTGTATGCTATTTCTTGTTAACAAATGAGAATTCCCAATCCAAGGTGGCTTCGATTGGGATACTCTAGGGAAAGTTTTTAAAATCAATTGTGAGGAGGTGGAGAATCCATTAAAGAAGTCACAAGCCGAGAGTTGCTTAATGAATTCCCTCGAATTATGTACTATTCACAAGTGATCTTCATCTTCCTCTCAAATTCTATGGACTTAATCTAGAATGCAACAAAAATAAAAAAAGTTAGCTTTTGACTATGTTCAAGAATATCCAATTTCTGAAGAGGTTTTCAATGATGTTATATGCAATTACAATTTGTTCAATTGTCATGGTGCCCTTGTGGGTGCTCTCTTTAAGAATAATGAAATTCAATGCTCCCCTACCATTACTTGTGTTTTCAATTCACTCAAACACGACCTGCACAACGCGTGCCCTGTTACGGTTAGCAACTCTCTCCACTTTCACAGGGATGAAATTGGAGTTCAAAGTGTTGAACATGTTGAGGAGGTCTTTCAAGCTATGCTCTTTCTGGTTTCACATCACCCACACCCACCACCACCACTAGTGCAAGATGCAAAATATGATAAAGAAGAGCTTAATGGTTTCCATCAGGTTATCAAAGTAAAAGAGCATCCTTTGCAATATTGGCTTATAGTCTATGATGTATGTGTCATATATGTCATTTTGGGTCTATTTTTTGGTCCAAAAATTTTAACAATCTGCCTCCAGTGATGTATCAACAGATGACTGTTAGTGTTCTCCAATATTCGGCATTATGGGGTTTCCATATGCCCTCTGCATTAGAAGAGGCTTGCATTTTTGGAAATTGTATTTTTTAAATCTAGCCATGTATCAGGGCTCTTTTGTAATCGTTATATATTATGTTAATATAAATATTTCAGGTTTGGTTAAAAAAAACAATCACCTAGCGCAAATGGATTGTGCTAGAAAATCAGCCAAAAGACATGGGCAACACAAGGAGACACACCCTTTACTTATACTTGGCTATAAGTAAAGGTGTTACAAAGACAAAAGAAAAAGGAGGAAGTAGAATAAAAAGGCATAAGAAGGGAAATATACCTTCTAGAGTGTGAAATAGATGAAAGTGTAATATGTATGGGACATATGTATTAGATAGAATATAGATCCATACTTGAGTATGGTTGTAAAAATTAACAATGAAGGATAATGCATTCTCTAAATGTAATCTCCTATATATATACACCACAGACTATTGGGACTCACTGTGATGTGTTATGGTGTATGTCATAGTTGTTAATAACTTCATTGTTTTATCTGCACATATTATTTCTTGTTGCAACCTTTTGTATCCTTCTGCACTCACTCAAACTCTCCTTTTATCCCTAACATTGGGGTATAAATAAAACATTTCAAGGACCTAGGCACATAATCTTTGATTTGCACCCATCCTTGCCAGCATCTTGGTTTCATTGTCAAGACCTTGGTAAAAGGGGTAGAAGAGAGGTCCAAACAATAGATATATCAATTGTAGTAGAAAATACTTACATAAAGGAGGTGTGTACACTCAAGGAAAGACAAGAATTCATAATCACGATAGAAATTTCTAGGTTCTAGCCTCATGAGAGGTGGTTAGGCACCTAGGAGATGATGAATGGAAAGGAGGGGATCCTAAAGGGATCTTTGAAGAGATGTGACCCTTAAGAGAAGAATTTGAGCGTGCCAGGGAGGTTGTTGCTAAGAATGTTGAAGAAGAGGAAGATCCACCATTAGAAGAAATGAGTGTAAATGAGCATTCCAAAGGGGTCGTGGCTAAACATCAAGATTCTATTGAGATTAATGAGACTCCGCAACTAGAGGAACTAGGGTTAATTGCATCTCTCCATGACAAAGATACATCTGAGAAACTCAACATCCATCCTGAACAAACAATAATAATTTTATAAGGGTTAGAAAGACAAATTGAAGAATGTGTGGTATCTAATGACTCATTAACAGGGGGTGTAGAAGTATCGGTGCTTCGCCATTTGAAATTTTGATTTGTAACCCTCATTTGAACCTTGACCTATCTAACCTAAATGTTATAATTAATTTAGGATTTGAGGAACTCTTAAACCCTTTTATGAAACTAAAACCTCTAAATTTTAGTATAGGTTATTAAAAAAGGTAGTAAGAAAAATTGTGGTTTTACAAAAAGAGAAGTTGATGAAAGATTGGAACCTACAAGAGAATAGAGAAATTGTGGTACAAAAATAAATTGAGAACCTTTCCATGGACACAATTGAAATGATTAATGAAGGATGGGAAACCTGTATATTAACAAATGAAATGTCATTAACTAACAAAAGGATGTCTCCCAAATTGATATAGTCGCATGAAGAGGTGAACCCCCCAAACCAAGAGTCATCTCCTGTGCCAAATAAGACAAGAAAAGTGCTTTTGGAAGGGATATATAGCGACTCAAATTGGACAATAGAGAACCAACAACAAGAATTGATGAGGGATTGTGTAGAAATATTGGGAACTAATTTTTTTGAGATTGAGTTAGCAAGAGATAAAGGAAGAAATAGGAAGTTGGTTTAAAGAAAAGAAATTGTGCTAAGAAATTAGAGAAGGAAAATACCTATGAAGAGCCTATAATATAGTAGTGTAACTCACTACAAAGAAGAGGAGAACCCTCACCCAATACTGACAAATCTAGAGAACAAACGTCAAACATGGACCTAAACATGAAATTACCTATCTTTGGAAAATATACTATTGAAGCCTCTAAACATATCTTTGTGTTGGAATCAATTTGAAGAAGGAATGCAACTAGAAGTAATCAAGCCATACTCTATGATTTTGTAGGAACCTTAAACAATGATGCCCTCAAATGGTACATGAAAAATACCGACAACATGATAAGCAATGGCAAGAGATGAAAGATGAGTTTCTATCTAACTTTGGATCTCCTGAGATTCCATCAAAGAGTGTTAGTAAGATGAGAGAAATGGTATAGGAGGAAGGAGAAAAGGTTAAAGAATTTGATTGTATTGAATATTTAAGGAAGTAGTGTGATCCTATGCTCATTGCTTATATCATATGCTATCTTATGTCCTTTTCATTGACATATGCTTTTAGAGTTGTCTTATTTCATTGAGGGCATAATGACTATACCACTTGATACTTACATTTCCATGTCATGCTTCTAGAATTACCTCGTTATATTGGGGGCATCTTGCCTTCCCCAATACACATTATGATTTCATTTCCTCATCACACTTCTAGATCTATCCTTTTATATTTGGCATTATGCCTTCCTCACCATGTTGTGCTTACATTCTTGATCATGTTTCTAGAGCTATCTTACCACATTGGGAGCATCACAACTTCCCCATCCTATTGATTGCTCACATGTTTTATCATGTGCCTATATCTATCTTATAATTGGGGACATCATGCCTTACCTATACTATTGTGTGCTCACATGTCTTATCATGTTTCTATAGCCATATTGTGGCATATACATCACCTCATGTTATATGTTCTTACACAATCCTTATCTCACCTTTGGGGCTACCTTACTTTTCTCAATTGTCTATATTGGGGGCAAAGTTATGTTCCTTGATGATTATCTCTAATCCATATGATTTTCATGCTCATCATTTGAGACACATTACTTGTTTGTCACATGATGCATTTATGACACTTATTACTTTACATGATTTTTTGTGCTTACATGCTTGCTTATGATTACACTTATGTAATGCTTTTCCTCTCCAATTCCTTGCATTTGATGGATGCAACCAATTGAAGGGGGTCATATTTTGTGGCTAACACTCTTATTTTAATATTAAAAATAAGTATCATTGCTACATATAATTCATTGCCATTCCTAGATGGATCTTGACCACATGACATGGCCATGCCTGAAGTGCCATACCACTCTATTGCCACCACACAAGGTGAAGTATTACCATATTGTAGACACCTAAAATTGACCATGTCTTACGACATTATCTTATGTCACCTTGCATTACCTTGTGACCTATTTTATTCTAAGGCCCTTTCATGACCCCTTCCAACATTCCCATTAGTTAAATAAATTACATTTATTTAAATAATCCCTCTTATCCATTTATTCCCCTTTTACACCAAATTAAATAAATCTTATTTATTTAATCCCATTTTCCTCCATCATCCAATTTAAATAAATTAAATATTTATTTAAACACCACATGTCTCCCATAATTTAAATAATTTTATTATTTAAATTATTTATTCCCACTCACATCCCTATTTTTAACCTCCTTAAATGTGCGTCATAAGCGCTTCTCTAAAATCAATTTAAAAAATCCATTTCCTCCACTCCTATCTTTATTTTAGTCACATGTCATCCCCATTAAATGCACGTCATAAGCACTAATTTCAATTTTCAATCATATCCATCCACCTCACACCTCACCCTTCTAATCTTGGCCATCCATTTGATTCCCTCTCAATCTATAAATTGAAACTCTCATTTCAATTTCAAAGGCCCCCCAACAAATCTTCACACACACACACACACACACATATCTATTATTTTCTATCTCTATTATCATTTTCAATATCTTTTGCTTCCATTTCATCGAAGTTATATTGGTTTTGTGAGCAGTCCACATTACAGCATCAAAAGGACAAATCCAATGGAGCCTGGGTGCACTCCATTCTGTCTTATCAGAAGTCCAATTTTGTGTAAGGGTTAAGGTATATTTGCATTGTTTTATTCTTATGTTATTGTCCTTGCATGATTTTTAGGGTTTCATTTTGGCAAGCTCAGTTATTTTTTATTTTTGCAGGTTTTGTTAACCTTTTGTTGCAACTTTATGCCATTTTTGGATAAAACCCTAATTTCTAAATATTTCATCATATCTTCCAAATAGCTACGAATGTCTCTACAATATTTTAATAGAATTTTTTGGATCATCTAAGGAAGCTACAATAGAAAAATAAAGTTTTTATCATCATTTTTGCGTTAGTTATAATGATTTTATGATTTTCTATAAATCTGCATTTCTGGGTGCAAATCAATGAATTTTTTAGAAATTTTTACATTTCTAGAAAGATATTGAAATTCTAATGGGGGTCTTTTCTTTACAGTTTTATTTTTGAGGTCAAATAAGGTACAAAATAATCATATCTTTATCGACTGTAGGTTTTTCATAAATCCACATTTTTGGGCACTAATCAAGGAATTTTTCAGACATTTTTTATATTTCTGGAAAGGTCTCAAAAAATTAGTAGGGGTCTCTTCTTTGTATTTTTATTTTTCAAATCAAAAAAGTTTCAAAATAATCAAATCTATGTCGATTATGTAAAAAAAATGTATCTGAAATTGCAATCTTGTGATGAACATATCTTTTTATGGCTGCCTTATAACATTATTTTTTGATTTTGCAGGGGTTTTATTATCATTTTCAATACATCTTGCAGCAAAAGCATTTGTCCAAGATTATCTTTTTCAATCTAACATACTTATTTTGTATCTTTCGCTTGCCAAAGCTCAAAATCATTGAAACTATTAACAAGTTGTTGCATATTCGCATGTCAAAGAAATTATTCTATCAATAATCTAGGCACTTAGTCTAATCTAGGGGGACAATAATTGAACATTTTTTGCTTTTTCTTCAAATTTTGAAAAGAGTGTATGCTCTCTCCCTTGCACCTTTTGGTGATCTTGGAGATAAAAAACCCCTTCATTATCCTTGTGTTTATTTGTTCAATCTCAGGAACATTATCTCACGTATGCTCTCCCCTTGTGCTTTGTGTGAGCCTAGGGATCAAAAGCGAATAGTGTTTCTTCCATTTAAGAGGCCTGCTAGGGTATTTCATCACCCCTAGGGATGACATCAACCACATGTTCTGGTAGGGTATATCAAAGGGGGGAGAACAAAAGTTGTTCCTCAATGTAGTCATATAGTCATTGGGACAACCTTGGGGCCTTGAGTGATTCCAGACACAAGGTGAAGCGGTGTTTGCTTAATCGCTTATGCCACATCCCTTCAACAGGCTTGTGTTCACAAATTTGGGCCTCATGGTACCTTGTGTATTTGGAGGACTCCCCTAGAATCTAGTAAAGCCTAGTTAAGACCCTTCAGCCATCATATCTTGCGGTGCATCGCTGCAATAGGGGGAGAAGAGCTCACGCTATTACCTCCATTATTTGAGATGGAATAAATATTGGTCAAGACTTTAGTCTCCAAGGTAAGGGGTATAAGGTGTTACATGACCTTGCATTCCCTATCTATTTAAGCAATGGTAAATGGTGTCAAGGAGATGGAAATCACCATTATCTAATAGTGGAGATTGAAGTCACACTTGAGTGAGTCCATGGGATATGACACTCCTACTTGAATAATTCTAGGTTTTTTCATGTGCTTGACATGTTTTCCTTGTGCAAAACCAGTAAAAGCCATTTTAGCCGTGAAGCAATTCGCACCAATTTCCTTGTTAAGTCAAGTCAACCATTGTCTTTTTGTGTTTGTTTTTCTTGCCAAAAATCTCAAAGTCCAAAAAAACCAAAAAAATATCAAAATTAAAAAAAAAATTAGTCACAAATCAGTCCACCTAATCCTCCTCATCATTCTAATCATAATCCCATTCTTGAGCCTAATCTAATCAATCATTTGTCAAAATGGTTGTGATCATTAACAAGCCTAGGTCAAATCCAAAACCCAAAGTCACAATCCTAGGAGGTCCACAATTTCCTCCCAATGATGATGATAACCTTGTAGATCATGGTGCATATTTTGAGGAACAAGCCGAGCAACAAAGCTTAAATACATGTATAAATCCATCCCAACACTAGAGAACAAGATCCTAGAGGATGATCTTTATGGCACCCAAAGAATGTTTGATGAACTTAAGAGATTATATAGAAAGGAACAAGTCACTACCCCACTACAACTCCAACAATTCCAACAACAACAACAATCCCAAATACAACAACAATTCCTAGCCCAACAACAAGCCTTTTTCCAACAATTCCTAGCCCAACAACAATTCCAAACATAACAACAACCACAACATCAACAAATTTCACTTCAATCCCATGTGGCACCTCCATCATCATACCAACTTAATCCATCCACATATCAAGTTACTTTTACATCAACCTACCCCACTTTTTCCAATATCAACCAATTTACATATCAATCCATACCACAAGATCATCCAACTACTTATTCCAAAATTTCACCTCAACCCCAAATCCATTCACAAGACTATCAAGTTCCTTCACAACAAGAACATACAAGTCCAAGTTACCCTTTACACCAAAATGAAATGTCATTAAGTCCTCATGCTACCTTTAACAAGGGGAACACCACTCTAGCTTATACATCCTATGGATATCCTCCATCATCATCCAACCAAATGCCTATCCAAGAGCCTACTAGTAATATCCCAACACCACCATCTAATCCTAATCCTAATCCATTGGTCCATCAACCTTCTAATCCATCAAGCCCTTCATTACCTCCATCACCATGTTCCTCCAATCTAACACCAAAGGATCCCATGGAGATACTTGTACAACAATTGGTCCAAGCAAACTTGATTGAGCTACCACCAATAAAACAACATGGAAAAAGTCAAGTTAAATCTCCTTGGTATAACAAAAATGACTATTGTGCATACCATAGGATCAAAGGTCATAAGACATTCAATTGTCCCACACTTAAGAGATTGATCAAAAACCTCATACATTGTGGTAATCCTGTGTTGGATAATCTAAATCCATCTAATACCATTATCCCTCCACCTAATCCCAATCCTAATCCTACACCATCTACCCTTAGTATCCATCCACTATATTGTTCATCCACCCATACACTTATGAAGGATTTGATCCAATGGTTATTATCAAGGAATCAACCATCTCCATGTAATCAAATGCCTATCCTTGAACCTATCCAAGAACCTTCAATCAATATGTCTATTCCTCCAAACCCATCATGTAGCCCACAACCCATCAAGTCTCTTGAAGATCCCCTTACCATAAGTGCAAGTTGAGATCCATTATACACTCATGTTGTTGAGCATCTAGAGCCTATCAACCTTATCCAATAGTCTCTCACTTCCACTCTCATCCAAGAAAATCAAGAGCTATGTCAAGAGTCTAGTCTAAAGAATTTGGAAACATTAACCTGTCATATAAATCATGATCAAAGTACCTCCATTCAACCTATCCATAACCTATATCTTCCCTATGATCAAGATGTTATCTATGATCAAGATACTATACATGAGCAAGAAATCCAAATTCCTCCTATCCATAATTCACTTAAGCCCATCCATAATCCCACCAATACTAGTCCTATCCATCATCCAACAACATCCACTTCCCTTGATGGTACACTTAGTCCCCAAGAAAATAAAGAAAATCAAATTCTTGCTGAGCATAATGTTGATCAAGATCCTCATGATACTTCACCATCCTCTATTGATCCCATTCCAAATCCATCATCCTATCCTCTTTGATCCAACACCTTCATTCGTGGTGGCTCTCTTCTAGAAGATAAACAACTTCTATCCACCACTCCACCCTCCCCATCTAATAATGGACTCATGTATTATGTCCTAAACAATAAACATCCCATTACACATCGCATGCTCCAAAACATGAATTATTATGATAAAGGATTAGGCCTTCATGAACAAGGTATTTTGGAGCCCATCCATGTCAAAGTTTCTCCACAATTGCATGGCCTTGGCTATATACCCCAAGGAAAACAATCCCAAGATGTTGGTACCACCTCCATTCCTTCCAAACCCACTTCTTTCCATCCCAAACCCCATGCATCCCATCTCACCGCCAAAACATATGTCGCTATCCCTCCTCCATCATCAAACAAATCTCAAAAGCATGTGACCATACACCTTCCTCCATCCACTCTTCCTCCACTCCTCCCAACGCCTAATATCCCCATCCTCACATCTCCTTATCCTTTTATCCACAATTCCACTAATCCCTCCATCCATACATCCCATTCCATTAAATCCCCTAAAATTCCTACTCATGATCAATGAATGCACACATCGACCAAACATGAAGCTATCACAACTCCCATGGGATTCAAAAATAGAAATTTGGATGCCTCCTTACATAAAGCAAAAAATCCTAAAGATCCTCATGCAATAGGACACCAATGCAAAGAATCTAAGAAAAAATCATCCAAAAGGCTACCCAAGCCCATGCCTCCAAAAGAAAACTCCAAAACTAAAATGGTTTGTGTCCCCAAACAAAAAACACTTAATCCAAATAAAGCATCCACAATTCAAAAATCCCAAAAATCTCGTTCCCTATCACAAAATCCTACAATTCCTAAGACCATTTGGGTACAAAAATTACTAAATCGACCATCCCCTAAGCAAACATCTCCATTATTCCCAACTCCTCTTTCCATTCAAAAGCTTCAAAATTAAATTCAGTGTGTGCAACCGTTGGTCTTGGTTCCTTTCCATTCGACTTGACATTCCCACATACCTCCATCTACCTATCTTATATCCACTATCCCACATATTTCCCCCATCATATCCCTATGGTCCATGCTTTTGCATAATCCTTTCACCCATCCATCACCCACATCATAATTCACTATCCATGCATACATAATCCACTATCTATCTTCTCCATCTCTCTCTCATGCAATCCTCTACCAACATCCATGAGCATAATGACACTTGACATGATCCATGTGCGACATCCCTCTATAATGGGACATTATCATCTTTCATGGAACTAGACGGTTGAAGTCCCCATCCTCTTCCAAATTCCTCCTATCCATATCACCCTATCCCATCCAAAAAAAAAGGAAAAAAAGATTCAAAAATCAAAATAGTAAAGAGAAATCTCTTCGTCCAATGGTGAAAACATCCTTGGTGGCACCTGTTTAGGTGTTAAAAAGGGGGGGAAATGTTTTGGTTTAGGTTTCAAAGGCAAATCCTCCCTTCTCACTAAACATTCAAGGGCATATCAACCGAGTTGAATCTACACTAAGTGAGAGCAATCACCTACCAGGTTGGGCAGCCACTTGGAATGATGTGAAAGTTCAGATATATCAAACAATATCTTAATTCAATGCTCAATTACTCTTAAAACCCTATATATGTAAAATAGTAAGCAAATTAATGAATTACAGCAAATCCTTTTAGACTGAGATGAAGGACAAAATTATTAACTCACTATTTTTTGAAATCTGGAATGCGGAATAGTCGGGGACACTGGCACTAGCGTCCCTGTCCAAGGTACAGTATTCATCATGGAATCTAAATCTGCTTCTGACACTGATCTGCACTATATCTTCCATTTCTGCCATGGAAAAGATGGAGGACACTGGCACTAGCACCCTTGTCTCGAAATGTTCTCCTTTGTCCTCTTTATTTCATATCCCGAATCCTTGTTATCTGCAATCTCCTTTCTGCAACTCCACTCCATAAAACTTGGTACCTGTAACCTGCAATCAAAAAAGAGTGTGGGAGGGGGTTGTGGTGTTTAGAGGCTTTCCTCAATCAAGCCTTAGAGAGACATTCAAGTCTTCCAAACACCGTTGTCAGATGAAAGTGTGTATCCCGGTGGGATAGAGGCAAAATCCAAATGATAAATGATTGAAAAAACACAATAGATATCACCTTGTAGTGTAGATCTCACATAAATGAAGTCTCTTCAATCACATGAGAAGATGAATTCAAATCTGCAATCACAAACACAATAACAATGCTCTGCTCTGCAACAATGAATATCTTGAAACCACAAAAATGTACAAAGTTCGCAATCATCTTCTAGTTTACAAATGAAACACTAAACATGCTTATTTTTGCAACTACAAAGATTTCCGCTAAGAATTTCGTAATTCAAACTTGAGATGTCGGCATAGGACCTAAATAATGGTCATAAAACTGACATTTAAATTTAGGGCAGACCCAAAATAGGGCAAGACTAGGGCGCTAGCACCCAAGTCCACCTTGTTATTTTTGTTCAGGGATCATCAAAATAGCACCCCCTAGGTCTTATTTGCCATAAGACTTCAGGGTTTTCTCATCGGGAGTCAAAATTAACATGCAAAATGCTTTAGATGCATTCTAAGGACCTGAGAGCTAAACATTAAGAGGGAAAAGCCCCCAAGGAGACATTTTCAGACATAACATTTATCCCCCACTTTAATGTATGTATAAACACAAGGCCAATACATGCATTAAAGTACGGTCAACAAACACAGCAAACATGCCAAGCACAGTGAAGACATGCCAAACACATTAAAGATAGTAACAGGCACGCAAAACACAGAGAAGATAGCTACAGTCACACAAAACACGGAGAAGACAACATTGAAGACACGCAAAACATAGTGAATACAATGAATGCAGTGATTATTTCTTTTTCTTTTTCTTTTTCTTTTTCTCATATATATGAAATGCAGATGCAAGTACAAGGAAACTAAACACACAACCCAAATGTAGGAGGAGCTCATCGCCACCAGTCTTGAAACTACATAAGGGGCAACAGACACGCCAAACAAATCTCAAAGTGTAGGAGGATCTCATCGCCACCAGTCTTGAAACTACACTTGAGAACAAACATGCCATACAAATCCTAAAGCATAGGAGGAGCTCATCCCCACCAGTCTTGAAACTATGCTTGGGAACAAACATGCCATACACACACACATGGAAGACACAGAGAAAACATGACAAATAAGCGATGGAAGAAACCTATTGCTATGTTCGTAGCCATCTCAAGCACATTACAGGCACACACTGATGATTGGGCTTCGCCACAACAATCACTGAAGATGTGCTTAAGGGTTAGGATAGTCTCAGATCTGCTCCCCACCTACTCGAAGGACTTTTTGAAAATGACAAGATGTGTAATCTCCTCAAGAAATATACCATTCCCGCCTCTATAGAGGGGTTAAGTGATTGTGATATAAAAGAAAGAAAGATGTGTACTCACTCAGAGATACAACATCCTGCCTCTGCAGAGGACTTCAAACATGCTTCATTAGTACCGAAATAATTAGACAGCTTACCTTATATATGCCCCCACCTTAAGGTGGTTGATATCATGTACTGATATCAAGCACGTTAAGGTAGGAAGAAAACACATAAGGGAACACAAGCTCTCGCAAATCCTATGCCCCCTAGAAGTGACATGTACTTTACGATCGCCAAATGTTCCCACAGACACACAATTTCCTGCAAGAAAAGGTGTTAGCATCCATATAATCATGATAAACAATAATGCATGTAAAAGAGCTAAGGAAAGCAAGATCCAAGATAGTCAAAGTGCACGGAGTAGTAGTATTGTTATGTTTTGTAAGTGCAATAAGACAACATCAAGATAGTACACAGAGTGATTCTACTAGCCAAGCATCGGATAATATATATCAACCCCATCGTCATGTATGGACTAGGTCCATTTTTTGATTTCTTGCTAAAGGGACACTAGGTCCGTATCAGTATAATATGTTTTTCATCATCCGTTAGCTAGATAGAACCACTAGAGGAAGGGAAACAATAAATCAAGAGAGGAGAAACAAGTGCCTTAGGGACAGTCACATAGAAGGGTGCCCCCAAGTCACCAACCGCAATGCTATGTCCATAAGACACAACACACAACAATGAAAATATAGGAGAGGCAATATAGAAGAATGATGATACAAATAGAAGAAGAGTCACAACAGAGGTGATCTCCCAGTATCCTTGACCTTACAAGAGAATCAAGGGCCATCCTAGGAGGTCTAAACAATACATAACACAACACGAGGGAAACACAACACGGAGGTAAAGAGTTAGAAATACTTCCCTGATTCATCCCATGTTAAGAACATATGTATCTAGGAAGAGGCCACCCTTGAGAGTAACTGTAGTAGTTGCTACGAGTGTGGCTTAAAGGAGGAATATTTGCATGTTGTTTCAGTCTTGTTGATATTGTGTTAACATTGAGTTTAGGATGACGAGAGGCTTTGGTGGGTTTCAAAGAATGGTATCCAATACTAGTTGTGTAGTTAATTCCAACAACTTGTAAAGGTACTCTAATTCCTTGTTGATTTACACCACATCCATTACCTACATAGTCACAGTTGTTATAAAGGATTTAAATCCTCGACCATAGAGGGATGTCATTTCTTTAGAATATGGTGAAGCCTCATAGGTCTCATAATTTGTAGTATAAGTAAGGGTATTGTCTTTATTTTATACCAAGGAGACTTTATGTTTCTGAGGTGTTTCAAAAGATTGCTTGGATGAGATCGATGCGACTTTTGATGTGTTAGGGTTATTAAGTTTATATTCCCCTATACTGCAAGGATTAAAATTTAATGAACCCCAATCATCACCAAAAAGTGCATTCGATGTTTTAGAGTCTTGCACAACATTATCCATGGCAAGAGGCATTGATGAATCAACTTGTAAGTTGTTTAGACACGTATGATTGTAAACTTGTTTTTGCATTTCAATATGTAAACAATTATCTGGTTTAGGATCGGCGTGTATGGTGCGGAGCTTGTCTTGATAAATAAACTTTATTGATCTATGAAGGGTAGATGGAACTGCCCCCATGGCATGAATCCATGGTCTATCGACAATCACATTATATGAAAGCAGGTATGACATGAAAAAGGGTACGTAAAGTCACATGACCCACCTTTATAGGTAAGGTTATAGTACCTTCTGACTGTCTCCTGTGATTATCAAAGCCATGAATGCTAAGTCGGCCTTTATTTTGTGTAGTAAGTCCATGCCACAAACATTGAGAGCCAATCCATTGTCTGTCATAACTCTCTTTACCAACTTGGTGTCTATCGTGAGAAATATTATAAGTGGATCATATTGGTTTTGAACTTCAATTGATGGTAATTCATGTGATTGAAAGAGAATATCCATTTTTGTCACATGCATACTATCTAATACAACTGCTACATCATTAGGCTTAGTAGTAGGTGGGACAATCACCTTTTGTAAAGATTCTTGGAACATTCCATGATATGTAGGTGATGTTTGTATTAAATCCCAAAGAGAAATCTTAGTCGGAGTAGCGTGAAGCGGCTTGACAAGATCATATTCTTGACTACTTTTATGAGTGAGACGAGGTGGTGGAGGAAGCATAGGTTGAGAAGCTAGGAGGGAGACAGGCACATGAGGTGCTTGCTTGCTTTGTTTGTTATTATGGGTGTTGTATGTGTGGGAAATCACATTGTGATATGGTTTTTGCAACATATTTTGAACACCTTGATTTGTTTGAGAGATTTGTCTTGCATAGTTTAGAAAGTAATCCAGGTGTCTAGGTAGTTTTTGATCACCTTGAATCATAATCACCGGTTTTAAGCAAGGTGTATTAAGTGCCCCCCACACAACCATCTTAGGAACATTGCTACAAAGTCTATTAGTGAATATTGAATTAACATTGTTTCCTTCTTTATTAAACCCAACATCTATCCCTAAAGGATTTAATGTGAGAGACCTTTTCTCATCCACTAATGCTACATCTTGGCCAGGGAGAGCATTGGAATGAAAGAAAGGTAAGGTGTTGTCAGGAAGGTTAGGTGGTGTATCGTTAATAGGGCTATCCATAGTCTTCTCATCTAAGGTTCTTGGATATTCAACTATAGGAGAAGTAGGATAACTTATGGAATCATCATCATCATCATATATTTTAGCTATTAATTCCAAAGCATTAAGAGAAGTTTCACACTCATCATGCTCAATGTGTTTTGTTAAATCTTCTACTACCAAAGGGTATGTATTCATGAGAGATGTGAAGCTGTCAAAATCAAATACATAGTCAAGGATTTCAAATGAAGTGCATTTAAATGTATCCTTGTGATACATAGCTTGTATATAAGTGAGAACATGAGGATTCATAGTAAGAAATTTGTAGAAATTCTCAAAGTTTTTGATATATGCATGTAAGGATACCAAAGAGTGATGAGATAAAGATGCCATAATGAAATATCTTGTAACATCAATGTCTAATAAGATCTAGTAATACAAGACATGCAAAGTTTTATGTTACTTGATACACCCTAGGTGTGTGATTATTTCACTCCTAAGCACCTGTTTGATAGAAAGGGCTAAAAGGACACACCAAGTTCACAAAAAACACAATGGATAGGAGGAATAGAGTACAACACAGCAAGGCCCAATTGATGAGTTTATGTTTTTAGATGAAATGCAATGAAACAACACAAAATATGCTTGTTTATGCACTCAAAATGTTCGCTTTTTTCAATGCAAATGAATGAAAGAAGAGGTGTTGTGGAAAGTTTCAAGAGGGACAGCAAATAATATTCCTAAGAACAGCCCAATGATGCAACAATATCTTCCACAATACGCCTTTGATGCAAGTCTAGAGTGATGACAAGTCAAAACCTACTGAAAATACACCTAAAATATTCAATTTTTCACCAATTTTCAATATAAATGCATAATAGAAAGGGTGTTGTAAGGAATTTGAGAAGGGGAATCAGATAATAACCCTAATATTAGTCAAATAATGCAGCAAAATCCCTCACAACATGCTTGTAATTCAATTCTAGAGAGACGATAAGGCCAAATCTAGTGAAAATGCAAAGTTTTCAAACCCTAGACATGAAATTTTGCAAGAAAGCCACTATGATGTAGCACTACAATTAGAAATCAGTCCTAATGAGTGTTTGAAAAGGGTAGTAAAATCTAAAACAAGATTTTGACTACAAACCCTGGCTAATGCAAAACTAGGTTTTTATGAAAAATGCACAATTTCAAGCAATTTTTATCAATTTAAACATGAAAATGCAATGCAAGTGAATACTAAATAATGAATTTATATAACTTAAATCAAATATAATAAAAATGACAGAAATTTGATGAAATTAAATGCCAATTAATTCAAATTATGTTAAAATGCAAGCCTAAGATGCCAAATTTTTTAAATTTTTCAATTTTTTTGTAATTTTTTGAATGCAAATCTATCACACAACACTCAGCAAGGTGCAAAAAGTCTAAAAACATGAGTTCACCAAAATGTTTAGGTGTTAAAAAGGGGGGAAATGTTTTGGTTTAGGTTTCAAATGCAAATCCTCCCTTCTCACCAAACATTCAAGGGCATATCAACCGAGTTGAATCTCCACTAAGCGAGAGTAATCACCTATCAGGTTGGGCTGCCACTTGGAACTATGCGAAAGTTTAGATGTATCAAACAATATCTCAATTCAATGATCAATTACTCTTAAAACCCTAAATATGTAAAACCGTAAGAAAATTAATGAATTACAACAAATCCTTTCAGACTGAGATGAAGGACAGATTATTAACTCATTGTTTTTTAAAATTCAGAATGCGGAATAGTCAGGGACACTGGCAGTAGCACCCCTGTCCAAGGTACAGTTTTCATCACGGAATCTGAATCTCCTTCCGACATTGATCTACACTATATCTTTTGTTTCTGTCCTAGAAAAGATGGAGGACACTAGCACTAGCACCCTTGTCCTGAAATGTTCACCTTTGTCCTCTTTCTTTCAGATCCCAGATCCTTGTTGTCTGCAATCTCCTTTCTATAACTCTACTCCGTGAAACTTGGTACCTATAACCTGCAATCACAAAGGAGTGTGGGAGGGGGTTGTGGTGTTTAGAGGCTTGCCTCGATCAAGCCCTGGAGAGACATTCAAATCTTTCGAACACCATTGTTAGATGAGAGTGTGTTTCTTGGTGGGATAGAGGCAAAGTCTAAATGATAAATGATCAAAAACACAATAGATATCACCTTGTAGTGTAGATCTCACATAAATGAAGGCTCTTCAATCACATGAGAAGATGAAGTCAAATCTACAATCACAAACACAATAACAATGCTCTGCTCTGCAACAATGAATATCTTGAAATCACAAAAATGTACAAAGTTTGCAATCATCTTCTAGTTTACAAATGAAACACTAAACATGCCTATATATGCAACTACAAAGATTACCGCTAAGAATTTCATAATTCAAACTTGAGATGTCGGCATAGGACCTAAATAATGGTCATAAAACTAACATTTAAATTTAGGGCAGACCCAAAATAGGGCAAGACTAGGGCGCTAGCGCCCAAGTCCACCCTGCTATTCTTGTTTAGAGATCATCAAAATAGCACCCTGTAGGTCTTATTTTCCATAAGACTTCAGGGTTTTCTCATCAGGAGTCAAAATTAACATGCAAGATGCTCTAAATGCATTCTAAGGACCCGAGAGCTAAACCTTGAGAGGGAAAAGCCCCCAACGAGACATTTTCTGACATAACAGCACCTTGGATAAGTACCATGATGAAAACCTAGAAAATAAATGTCATGTGTAGATTCCTTGTCTATGTGTCTTACACTTGGGGGCATGTTGTCTCATTTATCCCATCCTATTATTTTCCTCCTATCCTACCATCTTCATCCATCATATTCTCATACCTACTTAGCCATTTACCTATCCACATACCCATCTTCCCTTCCTCCTTTGATCTTGATAAAGACAGGGGAAAAATGTTGAAAAATGCTTTAGACATCCCTTGATATATCCAATCTTTTCCCAACCAATCCTATCATCCTATCGTCATAAGATTTGTCATGTAAAATCCTAAGCATTACACCTAGAATGGGGCATGTTATTTCTATGTGATATAGTCCTTGGAGATCACATCCAGAATTCTTCCATCCATCTATCTTTTATGCATTTACCGGTGCATATATTATCCACTATTACCCACCCTTCTACCTATCCATCCATTTTACACTTCTTATTCCTCCCATCCACTATCGTCCATCTCTCTACCAATTCACAATTTTCCCTTGTCATTGGTATCTAGCAATCCAATGTCATCCCATAATATCCCAAAAATATCAAAAAAATTGAAATATCCCAAAAACACCAAAAAAATCACAACATTCCAAAAATACCAAAAAAATCAAACTATTTTCAGAACTCCAAAAAAATTTAAATATCCAAAAAATCCAAGCAATAAATCCAAATGCAAGTAATCCTTAATCCATACCAATCTAGTCAAAGTAATCTAGCCAAACCACCCAATAGAATCCTTGGTTTTGTTCCAATATAGTTGTCAACCCAATCAATAAATCATCATCATCAATGGGATATATCGTTCCCGCATCCTTGTGTTGATCTACGGATATATCGTTCCCCACAACGACAACACTATCTTAATCAATCAATCAATCAATTATTGGTTTAACAACTTGACAGGGGCATTACCTTGTTTGTTTTTGAAACATTTATACATGCTTGCTTGTGTGTGTTATCATTTCATCTTGCATTTATGTCAAGTTCTTATTACTACAACTAATATTCATATCTTGTGTCTAGACAAGGTTGTATTATGCTGTGAAAGGAATACAAAGTCACCCTAGTTCCTTATACCTTGGTGCATAATATCCTTTTTCTATATCAAATAAGGATTTCTCTACATACTATACTAGCATAACTATCCCCTCTCTATCCACTATATCCATTATGACTATAACTTATCTATTTCCAAATCCTATTCTAGAGCATTCTTCACCTCTCAATCTATATTTATCCACTATCTATTTCACCTCTCTCTTTCAACTTAACAATTAATCCTAACTATCCATTCCTAACCCTTATCCTTTTCCATCATTTCTCTTATCCAACCCCTTTCATCCATTTCGAGAGCATACCTGTGTTCTTCTAACCCACCTATCCTCTCAAGGGGGTATCCCATCCTTACATCCATTCCTCCTCATCACTCCGTCAAGTGGCTAGGGCATCCTTTTCCCTCCATCAATACCTTATCTTCTTTGAAATTATGTTACTTCTCTTAGTCGCAACATCATCTCAAAGAGGGGCAAAATGTAGACACCTAAAATTGACCATGTCTTACAACATTATCTTACATCACCTTTCATTACCTTGCGACCTATTTTCTTCTAAGTTCCTTTCATAACCCCTTCCATCATTCCCATTAGTTAAATAAATTACATTTATTTAACTAATCCCTCTTATCCATTTATTCCCCTTTTACACCAGGGTGAGTGCAGGATCATCGTGGGCCAAACAGTGGCAATAGAAAGAAAAACACGTCTTGACTTAGCCAAAATCGTGAAATCTAAAAGTTTGACTTTTTTGGGTTAGAGGGAATATCTGTTTTGGAAATCATAAAAAGAAAAAAAAGGGCCTGCATTTTGCAAACCTGTGGCCTGCAAAATACAGAGCTCTCCAAAAACGGATATCCAATTCAAAGAGGCAAGGTGTGATTTTTCTCTTTTTTGATTTTTTTTTTAAATGAAATTATTATTTTTGTTTACATCCTAAATTGGCATGTTTTATATTTTAAATAGGTAAAATAGATGAAGAACATGAACCCAAACCCTCTCCCACCAAACCTTCCCCCTCCAATAATCTAAGAGAAAAATGAAATAAATATTGATCAAATAAGTAGGATTATAGAAATTTATTGTTGCCACCCTCGATTGTCTTCAATGACATTGAATTTAGAGAGGATTATTACTCATGTTCAAACCCTCACAAGCCAACATGAATCATTTAGGCAATGGCGAGAAACCAAGAAGGCAGAATATGCTAATGGTTTATCATACGATCAAGTGAAAGAGTTAGACATTACCAAAGCTATGTTAGCCCAATATTTTGTCAATCCTAAAATCGGATTGCATGTTGATGTTCGTAAGCCTAAGTATTCAATCAAATGGTGTACACATGAGTGTATTAGTCAGAATTTTTGGGATCGTTGGTGGATGGTTTTTGATAAACCACCCAACAACAATTTAGATGTACCTTTGTATTTCCTTCATAAACTATATGCAGAGTTTGTAATGGGTCACCATGTGAATTATTTTGATTTTAGAGAATTCTAGGGAGTAGATAAGGGAATGCCTCAAGATAGACCCGGGGCAATGGGACAAGTGCAAGGTCCTTTTATTCCCCCTTCTGCTATCCCTTCTCCACCTCCAATTCAGCACTCAGACGTTGTTACAAATGCAACACAATAGAGCCTCATTGCCATACATTCTTTGACTAAGCACTTGATCACACAAACCTCTTAGTTTGCATGTACATGATATTAGTGGTCATACTGGATCACTTGATATTACTAGACCCTCCTCGTCCACACATGTTTGTGTGCCTCATCATTGCATTTTTTGCAATCAATTGTGCTTAGGCCCTCTTGTTGAGAGTAGTGAGCCACCCCTGAACACTTCAAAGTATGATATCCCTCATACATCACCTCCATGAGATGAGGCAACGGGGTCCAAAACTCAAGCTAAGGGGTTGAGGACAAGAGTAGGAGCACAACCATCAGGGGGCAGAGAAGAAGAGGAGCATAGCCAATCTTTTATAGAGGTAAAATTTAAATTTAAATTTCATGGTATATTCCATTTGAATAATATAAACAAAGATTAGTACTAATGTATCTAAGGGGGATAACAATTGATGACAAAGGAGGAGTTGACAGAAGTTCATCATAGAATTCTTTGTGCCATCTAATTTGGCTTGGACTTTCCGGTATAATTTTTTCTACACATCAAAATTTTTATTGTATGCATTTAATTCTTTGTGAGTAATTATATATTAATTTATATCGTTACTTTAATTTTATAGTCAATCCAAAATGTGAATGATGTGGCATCTTTTCCAATATTCTTTAGTCAAACTCCTGATTGACCCAAGGGACCATCATTTGTGTAACGGATTTTTGAATTGCTAATAAAGGGTGGAGGTAATTCAATTGAACTGTACTTTAACTGATAATTTAAAAAACTTAAATATTTGATTATAGTCATTTAGATAAATAATAAAATAGATAATCATGGTGTTTGTTACATGTTTGATCATATAAAATAATGGTTAAAAGAATGAAAATGAGAAACAAATAAAGAAACATGTATTATCCATTATTCATAATATAGATTTGGGTTTTACTAACACATCAATTATTCATTTATATATTCATACAAATTTTGTAATTGATTTGAAACTAATGATTATGTGATCCATTTTAGTGCAAATTGATTGATTCATCTTATGAGGATTCCATTATGACATACAATGTTCATCTATCGCCATTGTGTGTATTGATAAATCAATGTTATATCATTTACATACACACATCAACATATAAAAAACACATAAACATACAAGGAAACTAAAATTCCATAAAAAATATAGATCATATAGATGCCCATGCCATAAACCAATAAATATGAAGACTAACCATACATATCATAGTGTCCAATACCAAATGTCTTCAACATAACAAAAATCATAACATGGTCAGGCACATATAATAGTGGGGACACATCTTATAATCTTCCTTCTCCTTTTGATCCTCTTGAACCCACTCCTCTACCTACATCTAATGGATATAATAGTGGGGACACATCTTCTACCAATAATCTCTATGCATTTGTGACCCTGCATCATCCTCAACGACAACTTTAATTGGCTCATCTCCATCATTGTCATTAGTAATTTCGTGAGTGGAAAATGGTGGTCTATCTATCTCCCAAGGCCTAAGTGGTGAGTTTTGGTGCCTCCTATATATTTCAGGTTTCAAGGGAACATCCTACTAGATAAAAAACTATTTTAGGATCCACTTATAATGAAAACACTCCAAATATGTAAACAAATACTATTATTATGTGTAGAACTACTAAGGTGGCAATATACATGCATTGGAATACTTCATATTATATGATTATCCTATGACAAATATAAAAGGTGAGTACAATAAATACCTTGTATTTTCTCATGAAATGTAAGAGGTTTTAAAAAAATTCCATGATAGCTCATTTTCGTTGAATCTTTAAAAACCCATTTTAAGGACACTTCACACTAGATGTGTTGATGTGGAGAGTTGCATCATGAGTCACACCTCTAAACCTTAGTTGTAGATAGATAAGAGTCCATATCACATTTCTAAAAAAATAAAGGTCCTACAATATTTCATGTAACTTATACATGGTCGTAAAGTTATCCCTAATGACTAATAGCTCCTCTCCCCTAATGCTAGTGAACATTTTTTTGTTTTGTTTAAATTGATCTATTAATTTAAAAGTTATTATGATTATTTGTATACATAGAGTCTTACATTCTTGTCATTTTTCATATAGGAAATATTAGTTGGTTCATCCATGATCAGTCCTTCTCAATCGATGCAGGAGGCCTCGTTGGTGGTATGTGCTTGTTTTCTAGTAGACAAGTTTTTGTTTAGTGCAGTCTAGATTGTTTATGTGTAACACATTCAACCTTTTTTTATGTATGCATTTCTTTTTTTGTTATTAATTATATATTAATTTATTTCAATGTTACTTTACTTTTACAGTCAATTGAGAAAGTGAGTGATGTGCCACCTTTACCATCATGCTTCAGTAGGACACCTAATCGTCTTAAGAGACAATCATTTGCAGAACAACTCTCTAAACAACAAGAAAGAGTTGAGGTAATTGAGTTGAATTTTTCTAAATAACTGATAGTTTATAGAGGTATTATAGTTGAGTGTAGTGATTTAGATGTATGTTAATAAATGAAAGTTCTAAATTGTAGTAGATAAGATTCCATTTACTAACTCTGACTTATTTATATTTACCATTGAACTCGTTAATCAAATTTGTGGTTTGACTTGTTAATGTAGTCACTTTGCATCCATCAACTACTAGACATCATGGCACGAAGAGGACACTTTTTGAGGATCCATCACAGGTTCAGAATTCACCAGAGACATCTAGGGTCAAGTGGACCTTTAGTATTTGATGTAGATATTTGGCATGTAGATTGTATATAGATTTTGAGACATGGCATATGCCACGTTTTGTAAAAAATGTTTTGAGTTGGCATATTTGCCAAATTTATGTATATGTCTACCATTATGGACTAGATTTGAATATATATATACACCTTGATATACAATATAATTTAAATTCCTTACATGTGCATGTATTCCTACTTTGAAAATTAAAAGGTTAATGTATAATCAGTTTACAATGGTTGAGTTATGATCAATAACATGTTATAGATTGATTTCTTGTTATATATGATTATTTTTCTTGGTAGAAAGACGATATATGTAGTTTCATACCTCAATACATAACTGATCTTAATTTCCATGTAATTGTAGTTTTAGTTAGATATAGGATTTTCTTAGAACATTTGACATGTGAGCTTTTTTCATTCAAAGCTTACATGTTATCTTTTATTAGAACACTAGATTTGATATAGAAACTACTAGATTTGATATGATAATCATTGATGATTTCTCATCTTACATGTTAAACATGCAAAATACATGTTAAAAATGACAAAATTTATGATGTTTATCATTCAATCCAGGATAGTTATTTTTGTATTAATAAGCAAAAATATGTTTGTGTGTTTACCCATTTCGTTATCTAGTTTATGCAAAGAAATGTCATCCACAACCCAAATTCAATAGTCATTGCATTTGGAAATGTAAATAGGTGTACATCTTAAATGGAAGTATGTTTCGATATCATATATACTCCATGTTTCAATATCATATCCTCATTTCATGGTCTGTAGATCTAGCATACCCTCATTTCACCTTCTATATGGGTTATGGAAAGAGCATCTAATGAGGTAGAGAGGAAGATAAAGAGACATAGGGAGAGAGACACATTTGGCATGATTCACATATCCTCATTTCACCTTCTATATGGTCTCCATGCTTTGCATATCCTCATTTCATAGGTCCACATGTTTGACATGATTTACTTATCCTAATTTCACCTTCTATATGGTCTCCATGCTTTGCATATCCTCATTTCATAGGTTGACATGTTTGACATGATTTGCTTATCCTCATTTCATCTTCTATATGTATAATGTATCCTCATTTCACCTTCTATATATAATGTATCCTCATTTCACCTTCTACATGTATAACATATCCTCATCTCACCTTCTATATGTTTGACATTATTTTCTTATGCTCATTTCACCTTCTATATGTTTAACATGATTTTCCTATCATCATTTAATTGTCTATAAGTCTAGTATACCTTCATTTCACCTTCTATATGGGTTATGGTAAGAGAAGAATGAGGTAGAGAGGAAGAGAGAGAGATAGAGATACATAGGGAGAAAGAGATGTACATTTGGCATGATTTGCAATCCCCATTTCACCTTCTATATGGTCTACATACTTTGCATATCCTCATTTTCCTCGCATCTACATGTTTGACATGATTTGCTTATCCTCATTTCACCTTCTTTATGTATAACATATCCTCATTTCACCTTCTATATGTTTAACATGATTTTCCTATCACCATTTCATCGTCTATAGGTCTAGTATATCCTCATTTCACCTTCTATATGGGTTATGGAAAGAGAAGAATGAGGTAGAGAGCAAGAGAGAAAGAGACATAGGGAGAGAGATGTACATTTGGCATGATTCACAATCCTCATTTCACCTTCTATATGGTCTACATACTTTACACATCCTCATTTTCCTCATGTCTACATGTTTGACATGATTTTCTTATCCTCATTTCACCTTCGTTATGTATAACATATCCTCATTTCACCTTCTATATGTTTAACATGATTTTCCTATCATCATTTCATTGTCTATATAGGTCTAGTAAACCCTCATTTCACCTTCTATATGGGTTATAGAACAAAATGAGAGAGAGAGAGAGAGAGAGAGAGAGATGTACATTTGGCATGATTCACAATCCTCATTTCACCTTCTATATGGTCTGCATACTTTTTGTATCTTCATTTTCCTTGTGTCTACATGTTAGACATGATTTTCTTAACCTCAATTCACCTTATTTATGTATAACATATCCCCATTTCACCTTCTATATGTTTAACATGATTTCCTATCATCATTTCATTGTCTATAGGTCTAGTATACCATCATTTCACCTTCTATATGGGTTATGGAAAGAGTAGAATGAGTTGTGCCCTCGGTGCGTTCCAATGTTTGTGGGTGAGTGAACATTTTGCCCTTGTAAACGACAAAGATGACTACATAGGGAGAGAGATACATTTGGCATGATTCACATTTGGATCTAACCGATGGCACCAATAGGTAAGGGTGGGTGGGTTTATGCTAGTGGAGGCCCTGTTTCATTCCTAATGTGTCCCAATCAAATCGGGCTATAGTGTACCAACAAAGTCTCTTAAGAGACCTAAGAGCAAAAAATTGTCAGACTTTGACAGAGTAGTTCTCGAACTTCATGGCACCTACAAATGATTTGTTTGGACCTACAGTTGGATGTCAGGTTCCTCCATAATAACCTCTCTCGATTTTGACCAACTCAACATCGTTTGACCGTGCCAATGACGGATGCATTCTTGCAAAATGCCTCAGTGACATTTAGTGTAAAGGTGCCAAGAGCCATATTTTGTGTTCTTCACCCCATGGGACCTAACTGACAATGCCGATAGGTCAGGGTGGGTGGGTTTATGCTAGTGGAGGCCCTGTTTCATTCCCCAGGTGTCCCAATCGAATCAGGCTACAGTGTACCAGTAAAGTCTCTTAAGAGACCTAAGAGCAAAAAATTGCCAAACTTTGACAGAGTAGTTATCAGACTTTGTGGCACCTACATATGATCCATTTAGACCTACATCTAGATGTCAAGTCCCTCCACAATAACGTCTCTTAGTTTTGACCAACTCAACATCATTTGATTGTGCCAACGTTAGATGCATTCTTGAAAAATGCATCAGTGTCATTTAGTGTAAATGTGCCAAGAGCCATATTTTGCGTTCTTCACCCCATGGGACCTAATTGATAGTGCCGACAGGTTAGGGTGGGTGGGTTTATGCTAGTGGAGGCCCTGTTTCGTTCCCCAGGTGTCCCAATCGAATCGGGCTACAGTGTACCAACAAAGTCTCTTAATAGACCTAAGAGCAAAAAATTGCTAGACTTTGACAGAGTAGTTCTCGAACTTAGTGGCACCTACAAATGATCCGTTTGGACCTACAACTAGATGTCAGGTCCCTCCACAATAACCTCTCTCTGTTTTGACCAACTAAACATCGTTTGACCGTGCCAACGACAGATGCATTCTTGAAAAATACATCAGTGACACTTAGTGTAAAGGTGCCAAGAGCCATATTTTGCATTCTTCATCCCATGGGACCTAACTAATGGCACTAATAGGTCAGGGTGGGTGGGTTTATGCTAGTGGAGGCCCTATTTTGTTCCCAAGTGTCCCAATCGAATTGGGCTAGAGTGTACCGGTAAAGTCTCTTAAGAGACCTAAGAGCAAAAAATTGCTAGACTTTGACTTAGTAGTTCTCATACTTTGTGGCACCTAAGAATGATCTATTTAGACCTATGGTTGGATCTCAGGTCCCTCCACAATAAACTCTCTCAGTTTTGACCAACTCAACATTGTTTGACTGTGCCAACGGCGGATGCATTCTTGCAAAATGCCTCAATGACATTTAATGTAAAGGTGCCAAGAGCCATACTTTGCATTCTTCACCCCATGGGACCTAAATGATGGTGCCGACAGGTTAGGGTGGCTGGGTTTATGCTAGTGAGGGCCCTGTTTCATTCCCCAGGTGTCCCAATCGAATTGGGCTAGTGTACCGGCAAAGTCTCTTAAGAGACCTAAGAGCAAAAAATTACAAAGTAGTTCTTGGACTTCGTGGCACCTATGAATGATCCATTTGGACCTACAGCTAGATGTCAAGTCCCTCCATAATAACGTCTCTTGGTTTTGACCAACTCAACATCGTTTGACCCTGCCAATGACGGATGCATTCTTGCAAAATGCATCAATGTCATTTAGTGTAAAGGTGCCAAGAGCCATATTTTGCGTTCTTGATCCTATGGAACCTAATTGACAACACCGATAGGTTAGGGTGGGTGGGTTTATGCTAGTGGAAGCCCTATTTCATTCCCCAGGTGTCCCAATTGAATCGGGCTACAATATACCAGCAAAGTCTCTTAAGAGACCTAAGAGCAAAAAATTGCCATACTTTGACGGAGTAGTTCTCAGACTTCGTGGCACCTAAAAATGATCAGTTTGGACCTATGGCTAGATTCCACATCCCTCCACAATAACCTCTCTCGATTTTGACCAACTCAACATCGTTTGACCGTGCCAACGACGGATGCATTCTTGAAAAATGCATCAATGTCATTTAGTGTAAAGGTGCCAAGAGCCATATTTTGCATTCATCACCCCCTGGGACCTAACTGACGGCACCAAAAGGTCAAGGTAGATGGGATTATTCTAGTGGAGGCCTTGTTTCGTTCCCTAGGTGTCCCAATCGAATCAGGCTATAGTGTATCGATGCCATTTACTGTAAAGGTGCCAAGAGCCATATTTTGCGTTCTTCACCTCGTGGGACCTAATTGAAAGCATTGTCAAGATACCATGAGGGTGTCATGAGTGAAGGGTAACCTTGTTGAGTATCCAAAACCCTCAGTATCCCTGTCAAAAGCATGCAAAATTATGACATTCCTAAGACTGTAGTAGCAACAAGAAGATGTCTTTTTCATAAAACCATCACCATTAAATTTAGCATAAAACATAATGAAAAAACACACCTTAAAGGGTGTGCTACTAAAATCACATGAAATGGTTATCAATTCTTAGCACCAAATGTGAAGAAACACTAGGAGGATATGTAAGATTGAAACATTATTATATTGTGGTCATAATCTCCTCATAGGATATACAAAATATACAAACAAATCTAAAATATAAAAAGTATACAAAATATCCTAAAAATGTCTCCATGATGGAAGCTAAATGCTTTAACCACTGATCTTAATCCCTTGAATACAATAGCTTTATAGTCCAAAACATCTACATTTATAAGTTAAAAATTTGTTAAGCAAAGTAAACACCATCACCTACAACTAACTTAATATTTTTTATAAGAAGTTTGATGAAATATATCTTATATGTCACCTTAGGAATTATATCAAAATGTCTCCAAGATGAAAGCTAAATGCTTTAACCACTAATATCACTCCCTTGAATGTACAATAGCTCTATTCCCCAAAACACCTGCATTTATATATTAAAATTTGTCAAGCAATTTTTTTTTTAACCTACTATTAACTTAGCAATGGTGGATGTATGTCCATCGTAACCACGAGTCATGGTCTAGGTAGAATACACAAAATGTTGTTTCCAACCGCATAAGTAGATCTAAGTGTTGATAACTAAGAGGGGGGGTGAATCAGTTATCTTAATTATTTTAGCTTTCTAAATTTCCTTATCAATTAGTGCAGCATTAAATTAAATAAGCAAACATAATCATGAAATGGAAATAACATCAATACACATGACACAATGATTTTGACGTGGAAAACCCTGTTAAGGTAAAAACCACGGGGTGATTAACCCAAGATTGTATTCTCTGTTAGAAGAATAAGATAGTACAAAATGGCACTTGCCAATTAGGGCTCACTGCCCGAGCACACTGCTCACAGGAGGCTCACTGCTTACAATAGTTTATACAAGGAAACTAGATATTTGAACTGATGAGAAGCATCCACATATGCTAAGGTTTAGTTCCGGTTAAGCCCAATAAACTGATCTGCTGCACTTCATTCTTACTCTCTTAGGTGTTGTTGTCCTGTTACATTCCGGACCTATCTTACTGCCTTCACACTACTCTTCTACTTTTCTTCGCACCTCACAATATACCACACACCCCTTCACATCCAAATCTATCTAGTATATATATCTGCTCAAAGGATTTCATCCTCTTTCTAGTTGACATCCAGAATAGTCAATATTTTCCCAAACTCTAGTCTGTCAGCTGAATCCTTGCTTACCAAGTGATGCGAATCAAGGAGATACTTATAGAAGTCATCTAACATGTCAGCCAATCATGGATGATACCTTAAGTACCTTGATCACAATCAATATCTCATCCGAAATAATTTTGATGCTCTATCAATCAGTTCTCCCTCTGTCTACTATGCCAAACCGGACCCCAATACTTAGATGCTCATATCTCTTCACTCTTTCATCACCGGAGGCTCAATCCCTGGAATCTATTAGTCAAGGTATTCCTCTTGACTTCCCCAAGTCCACACTTTACAAAGATACTTCCTAAAAGAGATCCGGACCTGACTGTCGGACCTTGCTGCATGCTCTGTTCTTGCTTATCGGACCAAAGTATTCTTCATTCTAACTTTCGGTAAAGATACACCATATCCTGTGGATGTGTGGAATGGTCTTTGTTGCCATCAATGACAACACCAATGAAGCCACATAGTGTCTCTTGCCAACAATCTCCCCCTTTGGCATTAATGTCAACACTTAGTGAAAAATGACTAAGTGTTATACTACACTTCCCCTTGGTTGATGCTCTATTCTATTGTACACTTTACCAGAGGTCCCCCTTAGCTGGATTCCACATTTTTCACTGCTCCTCACTCCCCCTTTGACATCAATGGCAAAAGGTAGGGTCCGCACACCAAAATTTCCCAAAAATAATCTATACTTAATCGCATAAGTATATTATCTGGTTATACTTTACATATACTTTAAGATATCTGCAAAAGTGTTTTTCAATTGTACAAGTTTTGTTGCCCAACTTAGCTTCATCCTGTCCAGAATTGAGATGTGACCACTCAACAGGAATGCAAAAGCTTTTGCCTTCTTGAGATCTATTGGATCACTGGTCCGGGCTGTGGCCTGAGCATCAGTTAGGGCTTCATGCATGGCCTCTAACTTAGGGATAATGATCCCTCTAAGTTCACTCAACCTATTTATTCTATTTTTCTTCTCCTTCTCAAGTGTCTTTATTTCATTTATGACTGCAATAGTCTGACACTCTTGTTTTACTATGGAAGAGGATAGAAGATCAAAACTTTGAGATAAACTTAACAGTTTATCCTCTTGCTCTTTTACTTTCTTCTCAATGTCCTTGGTCACTTTAGGCCAGGATAAACAAAATTTATATATATCTCCCCCATCTTTGAGAGCATTTTCTAGGTTCTTTATTCCGATATCCATAACTCTCCTATCATTTGATATTAACCCTTGTACCTCTGATAATCTTTTTACCAAAAATTCCTTCCAAACCTTATCTTCTGCTGACTTTTCTAAGGAATCAAAATGTGTGCTAACACTATTAACTAGAGATTTGAGATTACTGGATGAAGAGGCTGAGGGATCCTTCTAAAACGATGGCAAGATCTTCTCCAATACACTGGATGCAATTTCTATAAGCTTGCAGTCTTCCATGTGAGACTTCAGAAGCTTTTTTTTTACCTTTGCTGAAGTAAAGGATGCTAGCTTCATGGTTTGAACCAGGGAGAGGGAGTCAAAATTGAACAATCCTTGAAGAAGTTCAGGTTCATTAAATTCCATCATCTCCTTGGTTAAGAATCTTCGACTGCCTCTACTGTGTCTCTTGCCGGAGATAGAGTTTTCTCCCCTTCTGCACCCTTACCACCATCATTTGTGGCCTTCTCTGTTGGAGTTTTCTCTTTTTCTGGAGCCTTACTACTGTCATCTTCTTTTTCCTTCTCCTCTGCTTGTTGACTAATCTTCTCTTGTACTCTTTCTTTTTCTTTGAATCCGAAGTCTGTAGGGGAAACCAGAGGAGAGATGTTTGCTTGATCATGGACCTCCTCTTCCAGAGCAGAGGAATCTAAGTCCTTACCTTTTTGTTCGCCTGTCTCCTTTACCTCTTCTACCACTGTCTCAGTAGATTCTTCTTCAACATCTGTGGCCGAGGGATTATCACCTAAGTCCTCTATAATAGGAATGTTGAATCTTTTGTATGCATTCCAAAGAATCTCTTCTGTCTCTTTTGTTACTTTGTCAGTTTCTCCGAGCATAAGCTAATTCATTCTAGCTTTGCTCTGAAACTCATCCTTACAATCTTTAAAGATCATATTCTTCTACTTAGGAGTGATTGAAGAATATAGCTGAATAGCTATCTATTTTCAGATCTCAAGATCCTTTGCCATAGCATTATTCTTTCTTATTTCTAATTCCTTTTCTAGGCTTTTGGGAATAAGAGATATGATTTCAATAAAAGCCTTGTTGTAGATATTCAGATACCTGACTATGGCTTCTTGCAAGATTTTTTGGTTAGCTTCATTGTAATCATTATAGAATTCAGCCATTGGTTGAAGGTTCCCATCCACAGTAACTGATTTTATGATGTAATCAATGCACAGAGTAGGTTTCTCAACAAATTCTTCAGTAGACGGTTCACCAGATGTTTTCCTTTTGTTCTTCATTTTCTTTACTTCCTCATCTGATTCTATCTCTTCTTCATCCTTTTGGCTTGTGTAAGACCTTGTTGCCTTTTTCTTGGTTCCCTTCTCTCCTTTTCCAGATGATTTTACTTCCGGTTTTGATGCCTTTGAGCTCTTTGCAGTGGTAGGTGCAGAGGTCTTAGAGGATCTGGTCCGGGAGGGGACTTCCACCAGAGCACCTTCTTTCTCTGTCCTTTCTGTCTTCCCTCTATTTGCATCAATTGCCTCTTTTGAAATTCCATGCCTCTTGGCAAACTCTTCTACTTCCCTCGTCACTTTTCTTTTTATTTCCGGTTGTCTTAGCTCCACATGGATCTTCACACTTAATTCTTCAAAGGTTCCAAACCTTTCTGCTTTAGGATCCTTGGATTGACTGAGCATGTGTTGAACATGTAGCTCAACAATTTTCTCATCTACTTCATACCCCATTGGCATGATCCAGACTATTCTTGGCTCTATTGCCTCCATTAGACATTGATCAGTTTCTACCATAAAGCATATTGTATCTTTATACTTTTCAACTAAAGATTGGGGGATTCTTTCTCTTGCTTGCATCATGCTCTAAAAATTCTTGAAATAGCCCCAGAGTGTTGTATTCTGTGCCTTGGCATCACCAAGCCCATGTATATAATCTCTGATTTGGATGGCTACTGGTCTATCATTCTGCCATACCCAACCACTAGATCTGGGAAGCTCATTCATGAAGTAGAAGAACAAGCACAGTATCAGCCCACCATACTTGAAGGAGTTCTTCTTGTCCTTCTTGATCTTTTGTAGGTTTTCCATTAGTTGGCTCAGAAGGAGTTCACAAAGATCATAATCTGCATTTTTCCTCAACATTTCATAAGCAGTGTAAATTGCAGTTCCAGGTATTGAATTTTCCCTGCTAGAGTGATATATCTTATAACTGATAATCATGGAGGCAAACTTGACATCCAGATCAGTGATGTCTTCTATTGTCATTGCTCTTTTGTCAAATTTTGATCCGGTAGCTTCACTCACAGTTTGATTCTTGATGGATTTGAGAACAGGAATCCCACGGGATGAGTGCAATCCAGTTACTGCCCTAATGGCATCCTTAGTTATCTTAAATGGCCTCATCAACCATATAAAGTTATCATGCATTCTACTTAGAACATACCAGACCCATTCATCTTCTGCAAAATAGGGGAAATGAATGCATTGTGCAAAATGCTTGTCCCGGATGGCTTTATACTGAGTTTTGAGTTCAAATGAGTCATCTATCAAATGCTTGTGATAGATATCAACTAGCTTAGATTCTCCAAATTCTTCAATATTCGCATGAATATATGCCCTAACATCCTCTACATGCAGAACCCCATGCAGAATGCTTGAAAAGGCACCTAGGGGATCAACTTCTAGGGATTTATATGGATGTTTCTTGAATTTAGGACGCAACCTATCAGTGATCTTTAAAACATTCGGTGTAGACATCTTCAAAAGATTTTACAGAGAAATATTCAATAACAGAAAATACCTTTTGCGCTTCTAGGGTTCGCTGAATGAGCCGGATTAGTTTGCTGGATGAATCAACTTCAACGGTTGATCCTTTGATAATTTGAGATAATTTGTTGCAGAGCTCCTTTTCTCTTCTTCTTGAATGCAAATGTGCAAATGACAAGTGAATGAACCCTTTTATTTCTAGGAAAACCCTAATTTCATATTGCAATAAATGCACAACTCAAGTCATTTCGGTTGCCTGGTTCTTCTTATTTTGAGAAAGATCTTTTTCCAGATCACTAAGATATACTTAGAGTAATCCTTGGTGATTAATAACAAATTATCTTACTTTCCCCAAACACTTGATCTATCCACAGAACAAGATGCCTCAAATTTTAATCATATCAAATTTAACTGTGATAATCCTGTTTTACCAGATGACTGTTAAACCAGATCAATGTTGGAAGATTAGACACTTCAAATCTTCCTGCGGATCTTCCATATCTTTACCAAGCTTTCTTTAGATGTTTCTCTGAGAATCCTTTTATTCCGCAACTTCCCATGTGCCAATTTCAGGCACCAATTAACTAGCTGGGGGAAAATGTTTTTCCTTGTGTCTCCCCCTGAGCCAGAGCTCACCTTTTAATTTTTGGAAGGAATATCAACACCAAATTCTGGTGCGGATCCATCCCCTACATTATCTGTACTTCTTTTCACCCAAATCTTGTTCATCTCACTTTTAACTTCATCCGCATTCACTTTTCCTTTTCCTTTGTCTTGATTCTGATTATGATGCACCAGACCCCTTTTGTCCTGATTCTTGCTTCTATAGAATTTGGCAATATGACTGAATCTATTGCAATTGTGGCAAACAACATTTCTTTGCATATTTGAATGATATCCTCTTGATCTGCATTGATTAGCCATATGTCCCATTCTGTTGCATGCAAAGCATCTACCAATGAATGAATTGTTCATTTGCATATTTCTGCATTCATGAGATTTATGACCATACCTTTTGTAGTTGAAACACTGTCCGGAGAAGGATGTATTAGTCTGATTTATTCTCTTTCTGCACTGATTAGCTTTATGACCAAACTTATTGCAGTTGTGGCAGTATCCATTGAAGGATGAATATCTTTGAGCATTAGGTTGCCTTACCGGAGGTCTTCTAGGCCTGTTCCTTGGATTTCCTAATTCAAAATTCTTCTAACCAGATCCAGAGCTTTCACCTTTCTCATATCCCAAGCCACGCTTGTTATCTACCCTCTTTTGGCTTTCAAGAAGAACTTTAAGTTGAGCAGAACTTATCTTGAATTTCTCTTTGTATTCATTTGTTGTTTGAAGATCTTTTTTAAGAGTGTCAATTTGATCCTCAAGTTTTTCTTCATTATCTCTAGCATCTTCAAGATCAGATTCTAGATGCCTGATTATTCTATCCATTTTGTGGTAGTCTTCTGACTTCTCCTTGAGAGATTGTCTTAGATCATCTTCAGTTTTTCTTTTTTTTTTCAATTTCTTGGGTGAATTTCATAACTCCTTATTCCATTTCATGTCTTACCATAATGACCTCTTTTGATAACTTTTCACATAACTTGGTTTTCTCCTTCAGATCTCCATTTGTACCATTATCTTCACTTTGACTTGCCAATTGTTGAAGTAGATCTTTTCTCTTTTTCATAGAGATACTCAGTTTCCCTTTTAGTTCATTTATGAAATCATCAGCTTGTTTGAGTATTTCCTTCAATTCATTGACTTCAGAGTTTGATTGCTCAAGATCATCTAGGGTAGACTAAAGTTGTTCCCTCATACCATACACATCCATTTGAGTTCCCAGATCTTCCTCAAGCTGTTAGGCTCTTTTTGGAGGAACTTGGCTCTGATACCAATTGTTGATAACTGAGAGGGGGGGTGAATCAGTTATCTTAATTATTTTAGCTTTCTGAATTTCCTTATCAATTAGTGCAACATTAAATTAAATAAGAAAACATAATCATGAAATGGAAATAACATCAATACACATGACACAATGATTTTGACGTGGAAAACCCTGTTAGGGGAAAAACCATGGGGTGATTAACCCAAGATTGTATTCTCTATTAGAAGAATAAGATAGTACAAAATGACACTTGCCAATTAGGGCTCACTGCCTGAGCACACCGCTCACAGGAGGCTCATTGCCTACAATAGTTTATACAAGGAAACTGGATACTTGAACTGATGAGAAGCATCCACATATGCTAAGGTTCAGTTCCGGTTAAGCCCAATAAACTGATCTGCTGCACTTCATTCTTACTCTCTTAGGTGTTGCTGTCCTGTTACATTCCGGACCTGTCTTACTGCCTTCACACTACTCTTCTACTTTTATTTGCACCTCGCAATACACCACACACCCCTTCACATCCAAATCTATCTGGTATATATATCCGCTCAAAGGATTTCATCCTCTTTCTAGTCGGCATCCAGAATAGTCAATATTTTCCCAAACTCTAGTCTGTCGGCTGAATCCTTGCTTACCAAGTGATGTGAATCAAGGAGATACTTATAGAAGTCATCTAACATGTTGGCCAATCATGGATGATACCTTAAGTACCTTGATCACCATCAATATCTCATCCGGAATAATTCTGATGCTTTGTCAGTCAGTTCTTCCTCTGTCTACTTTGCCAAACCGGACCCCAATACTTAGATGCTCATATCTCTTCACTCTTTCATCACCAGAGTCTCAATCCCTGGAATCTATTAGTCAAGGTATTCCTCTTAACTTCCCCAAGTCCACACTTTACAAAGATACTTCCTAAAAGAGATCCGGACCTGACTGTCAGACCTTGTTGCATGCTTTGTTCTTGCTTACCAGACCAAAGTATTCTTCAATTTGACTTCCAGTAAAGATACACCATGTCCTGCGGATGTGTGGAATGGTCTTTGTTGCCATCAATGACAACACCAATGAAGCCACACAATGTCTCTCGCAAACACTAAGTACTCCAACCTGTGTGAAATACACATGCATTTATAATGCGTTAAAAAAATTTTAAGCAAAGTAAACACTATCAACCGCAAATAACTTAAAATAATTTGTAATAAGAAGTTTGATGGAAGATTAAGAAACACTAAGTTTAGAATTCTATATTATACGTCACCTTAGGAAATATATCAAATGTCTCCAAAATGAAAGCTAAATGCTTTAACCACTAATCTCAGTCCCTTGAATGTACAATAGCTTTATTCTCCAAAACACCTACATTTATATATTAAAATTTGTCAAGCAAAAAAAACTTTAACCTACTATGAACTAAGCAATGGTGGATGTATCCTAAAACTCTCTACCAGTCCTTGAATTTGACAATTACTTCACAAACAATAAACCCCTATTTTCTCAGCACCTTCCTTTTATGACTGATTTTTTTAGATTTTATGAAGATAAGTTGTTTAGAAGATGAATCAAAGTTGTTGTGGTGATTTTCATAATAGTCCTAAACCATGACCAAATCTCAAATACATCAAAATATCTTGTTCTTAGACCTATTATATACCATAGACTAGATCTAAGAGTGAATAGAGTGGTAAAGTTTAAGGTTCAAAGAGTTTTATTCTGAAATCCAACTGGAATGGTCTTAGAACAGACTTAGGATTTGGTTACCAATGGCAACTCACCAAACCCTAGGGTCAAACTTGTTTAAGGATCACTTTTATTGATGCCTGACAATGTAAATGTTTGATTCCTTATGGTTTGAATCTAGATCTAACATTTGTTTTAGTGTTACAAGGTCATTTGCACGATTTTAGCTATAAAGCCACCTTGCAACCATGACAGTAACATTTGAGGACTGCTATAAAGTTGAAGTTTTGGCATGAGGGAGGCTATCAAAGGAAGTATGTGTTACATCCCCAACTTACAATTAGACTTAATTATTAACTTGGCATGATAATTAGGAGGATTAGTCATAGTTAATTGATTTGACATTGTGGAAATATCTGATTTAACTCTTAATTATGAAGTAGTTACCAATGCTAATTAGTTTTGTAAATTGATTAATTTATATTATGAGACATGCTAATGATACACTGATCATGATCTTGTGGTCCTGAGTGTGAACATGAAAAAGAACATCCTTCAAAGAAGGAAGGAGAGTATCATCTTGGAGGAAGGGTTAGACATTGTGAAAGCAAAGGGTTGAATAGCCATCTAAGTATTGACTTTTATGTCCTTCTAAACTCCTCTGAGAAGTTGACACGTGTCTTGTCTCTTTTCTTTAGCTACCGTGTTCTTTATAAGTCATTGGAGTTATCATGACAAGTTGTGACGATCAAACGATATTCTTGGAGAATCATCCCTAGTCGAGAGACAATAGTGTATAGAGACGAGGAGGTCTCTCGTTGTCCTTTTGTTCTCAGGGATTATTATTTCCCTATTCATTTGACTAATGGGGATAGTTGATTTCAGGAAAGTATTACTCAACCATGATAATCGACGATCTTGTTGTGACTCAATTTGTGTTTTCTTTTATATAGTGATAATCCCTTAGTAAGGATGAAAACCTTGGTATTGGTTGTATTGCAATAATATATATTATTATTATTATTATTATTTTTACTTATCATAAGATTCGATTACTATCGAATGTTACTAATTGTTTTGGTCAGCCTTGAGAAATGATGGAGAACTTTGAGCGCATCCCATCTTACACGATGCCTGGATCGAGCCACTTTTGGTGGAATAGATCAAGTGGAAAGGTAGTTACCCTCCAAGACAGCATGCCAAGAGTCGGTCGGAATGCAAAAAGCCTTGATTACTCTCTTTTTGGTAGGAGATTATGTTTTTTTGGTAGGTCGTGTGTTGGGGTTTCATGAGCAGGGTGGCGAAAGCTACATATATAGCACTGACATATTGAAGCTGTGTGCAACTCATAGGAGACTAGGATTGGACTGGAAGGACGTTCCCATTGAAATTATTGTCTAGGTATTATGATGGACAAAGTCCTTTTGCCTTCAATATATTAAACATGGACTGTATTTAATCTCTATCAGGGATAGATTAATGTTATTTTTTATATCATATGTTTAATTCCGAGGCACGAGGCCTATAAGGCCATGCCATGATATATACAAACCTTTTCATAGTTATGGCTCAAGCCTATTACAATTGAGCTATTGATGTTTTAAAGTTGTATTTTGTATTATGGCTCAAGGCCTTAAAGCCGAGTTTACCATGTTATTTCTATGATGAGATAGGCTCAAAGCAATAATTGCTAAGCTATCAAAACAAATAAACTTCCATATGAATGAACTCACGGCTACCAAGCCAAGCTTGAAACCCACAGAAGTCATTTAAGACTACACTTAAGGCTGTATGGTCAACTGTTGAAACACTGTAAACTTTTCAGAGACTGCGCTCCAAGCCGTGAGGCTAGGGCAGTAAAGTTTTGTTTTCCTTTTGGTGTCTAAGCTCGAGGCTTAGAAGCCGAGCAACAACTGCTTCATGACTAATTTAAGACACTTGCTCGAGGCCACATTGTCGACCCTTCAAAGATGAATTCTTTTCTATGTCTGAGCTAGGGTCTTACGACCCAGATGTAATACATTCTACCTTTTACAATGCTCGAAGCCGTTATGGCTGAGCTCGATATCAATGAATGTTATTTGCACATCATTTAATGACGTAGTTAAAGCTTAAAGAGCTCTTAATGGAGTAAAGAATAACTCCAGAATGATGACTGTTATAAATGAATAATATAGTCATTCGATTGTGACAATAGTCGAGAGGATAATAACATCAATAATACATTCATTCGACTGTGATAAAAGCTGGGAAGGCAATTAATTGTCAATGTGTATTCAACACCCAAACTAATACCAAGTCGGGCTTGTATGGAAAGCCGACTATGAATCCTTTATAGGATTACTTAAATTGTCAAAGATTTTACTTATAAACCTTCGATTATGGAGGTGGAGAGACCAACTGAGAACATAGTCTCGTCACAAAATAGTTAAAATGTGCTTATAAAAGTATATAGACTGGTTCTACATGTGTATGAATTAAGATTCAATGGTCGATGTTATGAAATATAATTCCATTACTTACTTAAGTGTAATTTAATAGGGCAGGTGTATAACACCTTAAGCTCTTAAGGATGGTAAGAGCTTTTAAACCTAATGAAACTAATTCTCTTTACTAAGGCATGGTATGCCTTGACTACTATGAAATTGACTTCATCATAGGTGATGATTTATTATCAAAAATGTAAACCATGGAAGACCAAGGTGGTCAAATGGTCAAATTGATATAAAACAAAATAAACAAGGTGACGAGGGGTCACTAGTTCCTCGTTACGTGGATAAACTATTTGATCGTAACCAACCTATAATGGGAGTCGAATGTCCAAGTATGGACAATGAATTGAATGGATCCCACTCATACTAGACCTAAAGAACAAGGTCGTTAAGAACTTATTGTAGGACATGACATCTTATAAGTCAAGTTAGGGTGGTGGACATATGACGACATTCATTGCGCAATGTGTATGTATGCAAAACTTTGGCCAAAGTAATGCATCCATCTCTACATGCATTGTCGGTCCACAGTGTTCTAGATGGCCTAGTGTCTCCAGTAGTGTCATACAAGTTAGAGTGGATCTATAGTGTGTGACCGTGAGACATTAAGAAGGACACAACACCAGATACTTAGATGGCTAACCAGATGGTTTCTAATGTCTAACCTTTCCGTGAAGGGTAGGGTCGCTTCCAGTTAGGAAGTTAAGCGGGGGACCATAGGTCCGTGGTTAGAGGAAAAGCACCAGGATGATGCTCTCCTTTCCAAGCATGAGACAAGCTAAGGCTTATGAAGATAGATGTCATTGGTTCCAGATACAGTGTTGCATTTTATGACCAGATGGTCTATTCTAATGTGAAAACTTGATTATGATGCCTAGAGCATATAATGTATTTGATTAGTGATGGTTACTCACTAAAGATTGTAAATGTTTACTGAATTGTAAGCTTTGTTATATCTTTATTTGATTAACATCTTAAATTGATGGAAAAGATTATGTTTCTTTTGGTTTAAATTTTGATTATCTCTATCAATTGTTAATTAATGACTTGATTAAGATACATGTTTAAGTTAAAACTTGAGCATTATGGATAGTGATGTTACATATGGTATCAGAGCTACCAGGTTCAATACATGGACCTAATGAGCTCACTACATGATGATTATTGTATCCAACACTAAGTATGCTAATGATTGGATGTTCTATGCCAGAATGGTAAAAATTAGAACCACACCTCAAAAGAAGGTAACGGAACATGGTCGTTACCACGCCAACAAAAGATCTTGAAGGCACAAGCCTCCATGAAGGAGAAACTTGAATAGATTGGATGCTTGGTAGGAGCATGGTTATCTGATGAGGAAACTTTCACTGATGTAGTGAAATGTATCAAGTGGGAGTTAAGGAAAGCTGAAAGGATGGCTGCCCCTAACTCTACTAATGCATCAAAAACACCCTCTGCCTCTAAAGCACCAGCTGAGGGAGATAACCCTAAGGATTGTAATGCACCAAAGGAGGATGTGAAGGAATACCAGAGTGTATCCTCACCTCTTGAGAATGTCAAGAAAACATGATTATGGGAAGTTATCCCAAATTGTAAATGACTTGCAGAGGTAAGGTGTAAACATAATTTTGTAATTTTGTGGATTATATGTAATCTAATGGAAACTATAATGCAATGGAAAATTTTGACAATCTTTCCTTTCTTGTTAAAGATTACATGAATGTGAATAGATTTGTAAAATGAATGAATTGCATAGCATGGAAAACTAATCCGTGATCAATCTGCAAACTTTAGGAAGAAGTAGATTGCAATAAAGGTTCAAGTTAGAACCAGAATGGAGGATAGCCAAGATGAAGGAGCACCTTCAGGGCAATCCGAGTCTAAATTAGACCAAATCTTGACTTTGTTGAAAGAAACAAGAGCGAGGGTGGAAACTCTCAAACACAAAGTGGGAGGGCAATCAAAAGACAGGTGAGATGATTATGATGGGGGTGATGGCAAAGAATGCCATAATGACACCACCCAAAGCCAGCACGGAGAAAATAACGCTAAAGCTAGATAGCAAGGGGACAAGAGGAGCCTTATGGCTATGGAATTATCTCATGACATGAAAAAGGTCATGCCACCTAAATTTGATGGATCCGTAAGTGGAGATGCCATGAAGGCATGGCTTATGAAGATGGAGAAGTATTTTGAAATTAGAAATTATAATGAGGTTACCAAAGCTGTATGGGGAGCATTTCAGCTAGAGGGTGAAGCATCCAAATGGTGGATGAACAAAAAGATGGAATTAGGCTTGAGGTCTACAAGCCTTACTTGGGACAGGTTCATAGAATTGTTTAGGCAAAGATGGTTTCCTCAACTGTTTTATGATAAAAAACTTATAGACTTTCAAAACCTAAAATAGGCTGATATGACTGAAACTGAGTATTGGGAAAAATTCACCCAACTATTGAAGTATGTGCCACAGTATCAGCAAGATGAGAAATTCTATGTCTAGAAGTTTATAATGGGGTTGAATGCCCAAATTGGGGGAGAGGTTAATGTTCATGACCCTACCACTATGGAACAGGTCTACGGGAAGGCCATCAGACAAGAACAGAACTTGAAGGCTATGTCGACCTATAGGGAAAGAAATCGCAAGAGATATAACTGGTCTCAATCTTCTCAACCCTCAAGGAAAAAGGGGAAGAAACAAGAATATACTAAAAAGAATGATAAAGGGGCCAAAAATAAACAAAATGAGTCCAAGGGAGAGACAAAGGGGAACAACCACTCTAGGAAGAATGGGAACAATTCTGGCAAACCTCAAGAGAGGCGAGGACTAGTTGGTGGATGCTACACTTGTGGCAGAGATCACTACACCAATCAGTGTCCCAACAAATCATAGGGAGTGCAATCAAGAGGGAATCCTCTACCTTCCCAGCAAGTGGCATTCCAGCAACATATCCATGTGGCCTTGGACAACCGACAAGCTAAGTACCAAATAACTCCAATAGAGACAATAGGTATTTGATTTGGAGTTCCAATTTTAGTTTTAATTGATACAGGCACCACAAAATGTTTTATTTCTCCCAAAATTATAAATAAGATACCTAGAAAAGTAGGATTCATGGCAAACACTTGGTCTGTAGAATATGCAAATCACACCAAGGCTTAGGTAGAGCAATGCCTGTTTGAGGCTCGGGTTGAACTTCCAATCTTTTCTATGAAAGTAAATCTATATGTAGCCCCACTTGGCTCATACGATGTTATCTTAGGGATAAATTGTCTATGGAGACATTGAGCCAAAGTTGATTCTTATTCTAAGACAGTAGAATGTTTGGATGATTTAGGAAACAAAGTCTTTCTCCAAGGGAAACCTAGGGAAATCAAACTAAGGCAAATTTATGCCTTACAAATGAAAAAGGCACAGAGAAAAGGATGCCAACTTTTTGCTGTCAAGATGGACAAAATAGATGAAACAAAGGAAACCTACTTCCAAGATGACTTGATGTTTTATGAATCTCAAAAACTTAATGAAGTAGGGATGAAGGAGTCCATAGGTCAGAAAGGATCTGATATAGACAAGTATCCCTTCCTCAGAGATTTGAGGATGTTTTTCTAGATAAACTACCAGGGTTACCCCGTAAAAGAGCTTTTGATTTTGCCATTGATATTATTCCTAGGTCAGAACCTATTTCTAAATCCCCCTACAGAATGACCACAACAGAACTAATAGAATTAAAGGCTCAACTGCAAGAGCTGCTAGATAAAGGGTTGATTAGACCTAGTGTGTCACCGTGGGGAGTGCCTGTCATTTTTGTGAAAAAGAAAGATGGCACTTTGTGGTTGTGCATTGATTACCGCATGTTAAACAAAGCAACCATTAAGAATAAATATCCTTTACCTCGCATCGATGATCTTTTTGACTAGATGAGGGGTGTAACAATATTTTCTAAGATTGATCTTCGATCTGGATATCACGAATTGAGGTTGAAGGATGAAGACATCCATAAGACAGCCTTTAGAACCATATATGGACATTATGAATTCACTGTCCTACCTTTTGGGTTGACAAATGCACTAGCGACGTTTAAGAAATCTTATGAACAGTGTGTTCAGAGACTGTCTAGACAAGTTTGTCTTAGTATTTCTTGATGTCATTTTGATCTATTCTAAGAATGAAGAAGAATGTATGCAGCATTTGAGAATTGTTCTTCAGAGATTAAGAGAGCATAAATTATATGGCAAGCTCTCTAAGTGTACCTTCTTTCAGAAAGAAGTACAGTATTTGGGTCATATAATTTCAACTGAGGGAATAGTTGTGGACCCAACTAAGATTAAGGCTATTTCTAAACGGCCAGAACCAAGAAATGTTCATGAGGTCTGAAGTTTTATGGGCCTTGCTGGTTATTATAGGAAGTTTGTGAAAAACTTCTCTAAAATTGAACATCCTATAACTTCCTTGCAAACAAAGGGCAAGAAGTTTGTATGGTCAAAAAAGTGCCAGAAGGCCTTTGACCTACTGAAGGAAAAATTGACTTTAGCTCCGAGATTGAAAATACCTGACCTAAAAGGTCAATTTGTAGTCATTACCAATGCCTCAAGGGAAGGCTTAGGTGGTGTACTAGTCCAAGATGGACATGTCATTGCGTATGAATCACGCAAACTAAAAAACTATGAACAAAACTATGCCCCACATGATTTAGAACTGGCAGTAGTCATTCACGCACTTCAAATGTGGAGATACTACCTGCTTGGAAAACCATTTGAGTTGAAAACAAATCACCAGGGACTTAAATATTTGTTTACTCAACCCCATCTTAATGCTCGACAAAGAAGATGGCTAGAGTTTATCTCATATTATGATTTCAAGATTAAGTATATTCAGGGAAAAGAAAATCAAGTGGCAGATGCTTTACGTAGGAGAAGGTATATCTTCTCTATGATCTCTATACATTCTGATTTTAGAAATCAGGTGTTACAAAAATCTAAGGGAGATGAGTTTTACGAGCAAGTAAAATAAGCCCTTGAGAAAGATCCACAAAATCCAAAATATGAAGGATTCAACCTTGAACTAGATGGGTTATTAAGGTTTAAAGGAAGGATGTATGTACCTAACTCAGCAGAGTTAAGGAATATGGTTTGGAAAGAGGTTCATTCTGCACCATATTCTGGGCATCCTGGAGTAACCAAGTTACTCGCTGATGTGAAACCTTTATATTTTTGCAAAGGAATGAAGAGGGATGCTGCAAATTTTGTAGCTACTTGTATTGAATGCCAAAGGGTGAAGGCATAACACCAACACCAACAGGATTACTATACCCTCATGAAATTCCTGAGTGGAAATGACATATTATAAGCATGGACTTTGTGCAAGGGCTTCCTATGTTAAGGAACAAGCACAATTCTATTTTGGTTGTGGTGAACAAACTCACCAAAGCAACCCATTTTATACCTGGAAACTTGACGGATGGGGCACCTGTCATTGCTCAAAAATTTGTTCAAGAGATTTTCAGACTACATGGCATTCCTGAGAAGATTATCTCAGATAGGGATGCATGGATGACATCGAGGTTTTGGCAAACCTTGTCCTCTTCACTTGGTACATAGTTGAACATAAGCTCTACTTATCATCCTAAAACAGATGGACAAACTGAAAGTGTGAACTAAGTGTTGGAGGACTTATTAAGGATGTATTGCATGGATCAGCAATACAAGTGGGAGGATTATCTTCCTCTAGTAGAATTTGCCTACAATAACTCTTATCACTTAGCTATTAAGATGGCACCATTTGAGGCATTAAATGGATGGAAGTGCCGAACCCCTATAAGCTGGGATAAGCTAGAAGATAGGGTTAGCCTTGGTCCAAAAATGTTGTCTGAGATGGAAGAACAAGTCCATTTGATTAAAAGGAGGCTAGTGGAGTCCAATGATAGGCAAAAGAGTTGAGCACATGCAAAGGGTATTGAAAGGTATTTCACTGTAGGAGATAAAGTTCTCCTAAACCTCAGAAAAGCTCCATCAAATTTGGAAAAATGTCCAAACTGGCACCAAGATATGTGGGTTCATTTGAAGTTCTAGAAGAAGTCAACCTAGTGGCATACATAATTGCTCTACCACCAGCACTTGCCATGATGCATAATGTGTTTCATGTTTCTTATTTGAAAAAGTTTAATTCTGTTGATAATCAAATTCCTATGCTTGATTGGAATATTCTACAGGTGAAAGACCTAGGAGTGGTGGTGATCGAGCCCATCAAGGTGCTCAAAATGTGTAAGCTACGCTTATGTGACAAAGAAATAACACAGTGCAAGGTCCAGTTGGACCAATATTCGGTGGAAAATGCTACTTGGGGAAAAATTATGATGACTTCCACGCTAGATTTCCTCGTATTTTCTAAGACATTTGATATTATGCTTTTGAAAACATTTTCATATTATGTTGGTTTATCTTAAAGACAATTAATCATCGGGGACAATGATTCTTATGGGGGGGAATATGTTACATCCCCAACTTACAATTAGACTTAATGATTAACTTGGTATGATAATTAGGAGGATTAGTCATAGTTAATTGATTTGATATTGTGGAAATATCTGATTTAACTCTTGACTATGAAGTAGTTACTGATGCTAATTAGTTTTGTAAATTGATTAATTTATATTATGAGACATGATAATGATACATTGATCAGGATCTTGTGGTCCTCAGTGTGAACAGGAAAAAGAATGTCCTTCGAAGAAAGAAGGAGAGTATCATCCTGGAGGAAGGGTTAGACGTTGTGAAAGCAAAGGGTTGAATAGCCATCTAAGTATTGACTTTTATGTCCTTCTTCTAAACTCCTCTTGTAAGTTGACACGTGTCTTGTCTCTTTTCTTTAGCTACCGTGTTCTTTGTAAGTCGTTATGTCATTGGAGTTATCACGACAAGTTGCGACGATCAAACGATGTTCTTGGAGCATCATCCCTAGTCGAGAGACAATAGTGTATAGAGATGAGGAGGTCTCTCGTTATCCTTTTGTTCTCAGGGATTATTATTTCCCTATTCATTCGACTAATGGGGATAGTTGATTTCAGGAAAGTATTACTCGACCCCAATAATCAACAATCTTGTTGTGACTCAATTTGTGTTTTGTTTTATATACTGATAATCCCTTAGTAAGGATGAAAACCTTGGTATTGGTATATATATATATATATATATATAATTTTACTTATCATAAGATTCGATTACTATCGAATGTTATTAATTGTTTTGGTCGGCCTTGAGAAATGATGGAGAGCTTTGAGCTCATCCCATCTTACACGATGCCTGGATCGAGCCACTTTTTGTGGAACAGATCGAGTGGAAAGGTAGTTACCCTCCAAGATGGCATGCCAAGAGTCGACCGGAATGCAAAAAGCCTTGATTACTCTCTTTTTGGTAGGAGATTATTTTTTTTTGGTAGTTCGTGTGTTGGGGTTTCATGAGCAGGGTGGCGAAAGCTACAGATATAGCATTGGTAGATTGAAGCTGTGTGCAGCTCGTAGAAGACTAGGACTCGACTGGAACGACGTTCCCATTGAAAGTATTGTCTAGGTATTATGATGGACAAAGTCCTTTTGCCTTTGATATATTAAACATGGACTGTATTTAATCTCTATCAGGGATAAAGTAATGTTATTTGTTATATCATATGTTTAATTCTGAGGCACGAGGCCTGTAAGGCCATGCCATGATATATACAAATGTTTTCATAGTTACGGCTCAAGGCTGTAACAACTGAGCTATCAATGTTTTAAAGTTGTATTTTGTATTATGGCTCAAGGCCTTAAAGCCGAGCTTACCATGTTATTTCTATGATGAGATAGGCTCGAAGCAATAATTGCTGAGCTATCAAAACAAATAAACTTCCATATGAATGAACTCAGAGCTACCGAGTCAAACCTGAAACCCACAAAAGTCATTTAAGACTACACTTAAGTCCGTATGGCCGACTGTTGAAACACTGTAAACTTTTCAGAGACTACCCTCCAAGCCGTGAGGTTGAGGCAGCAAAGTTTTGTTTTCCTTTTGGTGTCTAAGCTCGAGGCTTAGAAGTCAAGCAAAGACTGTTTCATGACTAATTTGAGACACTTGCTCGAGGCCACATGGTCGAGCTTGCAGAGATGAATTCTTTTCTATGTCTGAGCTAGGGTATTACAACCCAGATGTAATACATTCTACCTTTTACAATGCTCGAAGTTGTTATGGCTGAGCTCGATATCAATGCATGTTATTTAATGACGTAGTTAGAGCTTAAAGAGCTCTTAATGGAGTAAAGAATAACTCCAGAATGATGACTGTTATAAATGAATAATATAGTCATTCGATTGTGACAATAGCTGAGAGGGCAATAACATCAATAATACAGTCATTTGACTGTGATAAAAACTGGGAAGGCAATTAATTGTCAATGTGTATTCAACACCCAAACTAATACGAAGTTGGGCTTGTATGGAAATTTGACTATGAATCCTTTATAGGATTACTTAAATTGTCAAAGATTTTAGTTATAAACCTTCGATTATGGAGGTGAAGAGACCAATTGAGAACATAGTCTTGTCAAAAAATAGTTAAAATGTGCTTATAAAAGTATACAAACTGGTTCTACATGTGTATGAATTAAGATTCAATGGTTGATGTTATGAAATAGAATTCCATTACTTACTTAAGTGTAATTTAATAGGGCTGGTGCATAACACCTTAAGCTCTTAAGGATGGTAAGAGCTTTTAAACCTAATGAAACTAATCTTCTTTACTAAGGCATGGTATGCCTTGACTACTATGAAATTGACTTCATCATAGGTGATGATTTATTATAAAAAATGTAAACCATGGAAGACCAAGGTGGTCAAATGGTCGAATTGATATAAAACGAAACAAACAAGGTGACGAGGAGTCACTAGTTCCTCATTACGTGGATAAACTATTTGATCGTAACCAACCTATAATGGGAGTCGAATGTCCAAGTATGGACAATGAATCAAATGGATCCCACTCATACTAGACCTAAAGAACAAGGTCGTTAAGAACTTACTATAGGACATGACATCTTATAAGTGGAGTTAGGGTGGTGTACATACAGCGACGTTCATTTCACGTGTATGTATGTAAAACTTTGGCCAAAGTAATGCATCCATCTCTGCATGCATTGTCGGTCCACAGTGTTCCAGATGGCCTAGTGTCTCCAGTAGTGTTATACAAGTTAGAGTGGATCTATAGTGTGTGACCATGACACATTAGGAAGGACACAACAACAGATACTCAGATGGTTTCTAATGTCTAACCTTTCCGTGAAGGGTAGGGTCGCTTCCAGTTAGGAAGTTGAGTGAGGGACCGTAGGTCCGTGGTTGGAGGAAAATCACCAGTATGATGCTCTCCTTTCCAAGCATGAGACAAGCCGAGGCTTATGAAGATAGATGTCATTGGTTCCAGATATAGTGTTGCATTTTATGACCAGATGGTCTATTGTAATGTGAAAACTTGATTATGATGCCTAGAGCACATATTGTATTTGATTAGTGATGGTTACTCACTAAAGATTGTAAATGTTTACTGGATTGTAAGCTTTGTTATATCTTGATTTGATTAACATCCTAAATTGATGGAAAAGATTATGTTTCTTTTGGTTCAAATTTTGATTATCTCTATCAATTGTTAATTAATGACTTGATTAAGATACATGTTTAAGTTAAATCTTGAGTATTATGGATAGTGATGTTACAGTATGGATCTAAATGGAGTGGTTTCATCACTTCTTGCTACATGATTTGTTATGTTATCTAGGGTGTGGGAAGATTGTCATAAAACCCAATAAAACCTTCACACCTAGGACATTCATGACTAAAGATTCAATGCATTATAATATAATCAGTCCTTTGTGATATCCATGTATTCCAAGCACATTCCTAGTAATGAGGATGGAGTTTTGAGACCCTAGATAAACCAAGGAGGGTTAGCATAAGATTTTTAAGGGGTCCATGGCTATAACAATCATAATGGACTAAGTTTATGTTATTTTGGGGCCCATAAGTCTTGAGATCTATGTGAAAAGGTGATGAGTGACTAGAATATGATGCTAAGACTTTGTGCACAATGTCAACCCTCCTTTCTTGAATGTTATAGCTATGATGGAAGCTATCTTTATTGAGGCATAGGGGATTGTTATACCTAAACTGTCCTAAACAGTTATAAACCTTAAGATAGACTAGAGATTTTCATATAGACTATGTCATATTGGAAAGATGGAGTGATGAAGGGAGGGTAGTCATGAGAAGAAGTTCTTAGGAAGTGTGAAGAACATCCAAGGGGCAATGAGGATTAAGAAACACTAAGGATTATGAAGGAGAAAGTTTGAATTATGGTTTCCAAAAGACTAATACTATGATAGTCATAGTGGATTGATGTACATAAATAGTTTTGTTCCTTCAAGACTGTCATGAGTATTTCCATAAAGGAAAATAGGGTTGTCAAGATACTTCAAAACTATATAATTGAAACCATAAGGTGTTGAGAGATCACTATTTAAAGGGGAAAATATATGCATAAGTTGTTGATCAAGTGCCATCGGGGACTATCACAATCAAGAGACAATCATAAGGTGATGTTTGTAACCTTGATTCATTTGATGATAGTGGACTGTTATATAGACTTGTAACTATCCTAAACTCATGAAAACCTCCTTTTTAGTGTTTTATCTCCTTATAACTCCCTTTTTAATCATCTTGTATATACCCTAAGACAACCCATAAACCTCTTTTTTCATGGAGATTTCTTAGATAATGGGCATGATACAAATTGTATATGACTATCATAATGGCAAATATTCTTGAATCCCTTTATGTAAATTGTCTTCTTCTCCTTTACATGGATTGTCATCTCTATCTCTAGTTGATGGTATCTTCAAATTATCTAAAATGAATGATACAATAGGATCGCTTTTGTTCTTTTAAGGGGATTGCTTAAGCAAGAGGAAATAAGAGAACATTGAAATTGAGATTGATGGAGGTTGACATTTATTACTATTAGCATTATGATGTTGGGATGTCCTCTAATTTCCATCTTACTTATAATTGTTATGGTTGCCTTTAGTCCATGATAATCATTAACTTAATAATGGAACTAGTACCCATGCATTTTCTAACAAATAGATGAGTGCTTCTTCTAGGAATATTGGTCCTATGACATGACATGAAATAGGAGTAGGACTATTGTATGGATTGTGACAGTCCCTCTTTCTTCAAATTCAAAATGACCATCATGTGAATGTTGACAATGGCCCCTTAGAAGATGGTAGTCATGAATGATGTTAATTTGATACCCTACTAAGACCACAACCTAAATTTATAACATAAAACAATGATCCTAAATGGATTATGGTAGCTTCTTAATATGACAACATAGTCATGAAGGGTTGGGACAGTCATGGTAGCCTCTTAATATCCCAAAATAGGAAAGCAGGGCAAATTTCACAAGTATTACTTTTAGGATAGTTTTGGTCCTATGTTAAGGTAATGCATTGAGTGAAGGATCACAAGGTCACAAAGATCCATTGTAACACCTAGAATGCTAAGGTTTAATAATCTAAATTCCCTCTAAGAGTAGCAAAAGTGAATGAAGGTGAAAAGGCAGGAATCATCGTCACCATGCAATGAAGGAACCTCGTTATCAACTTTGCATGGACTATCATAGAATCTAACTTGAGCAACATTTGGTATGAGTAGTTTACGAATAGTTATTGAGGCCATAAGGGTTATTCTCTTAAATCAATAGCTTTCATCATTAGGAAGTGAGATTGGTGGTAGAAGGAAATATTGTTTTAGAATTGGGGTTTGGATGGATTGAATTGGGTTTCAGAATTGGCATAGTCAAAGGTAAAGGACTTTTTAGCCACAATCATCATGAGGTTCATATCCACAATATTCTTGAGCAAATTTTTTTCTTCTTCTTTGTCCATGATATTGCTCTTATCAATAGGTGTTTCATAACATTTTGCAACATTTTCATTTGTAGTACCATGGTCAATTTCATTCTTATCTGACATTTCATTATATTCAAAATTAACACTTTCAATTTGCATGTCATTAGATGGTAAAGAAGAAGCTTCACCTTGATGAGCATCCACCAAACCCGGTCTTCAAATCCTCTTCCTTGCTCTATCCTTTTCCCTAATTGCTTCAATTTCCTCCAATGTAACTTTCCTCCTCCTTTTTGCTTTACGACGAGTGTTACTCCCCATTAGGGGAACAAAAATATCACCCTAATGATTGAAACAAGCAAAATTTGTGTCAAAAAGTGTATAAAAGCATTTTTTTTTACTGTAATAGTAGAGATCACGGGTTTCTCGATAGCAGAGGGTTTGTGGGCACGGTTGTCTGGACCAACAATATTAATTTTTGCCTTTTTTGGCTTTTATATAAGGGATATCTATTTTAAAAATGGATATTTGTTACCTAAAGCCCAATTATTTGGGCAACAGATATCTAGGTAATGGATATCCATTCTATAAAATGAATATCCATTCTAGAAAATGGATATCTGTTCTAGAAAATGGATATCCGTTCTGTAAAACAGATATCTGTTATGTTTTTCTTATGTTAACAAAACCAAAGGACTTATGTGTGCTTGAAAGAAGGTGTTGAATAAAACCAAAGGACTTATTGGAGACATTGCCAAGGGTGTTGATGACAAAATAGAGATTTCAAGTGGCAAAGGCACTAGTGTAACCTATGAAATTTTTATAGGGATCATATAGAATATCATGTACAATATACATATCAAGGAATGCATCATGATACTTGGTATGGGTATGTGAGACTAGTAGAGTTGCTTGGTTGGAAGAGGCCAAGTGTAGGAAAGAAGATGAATTTCACCAAGGTGTAGATGGACTAGAAATTCTAGATTAGAGGATCTATTGACATAGTCTATGATGACACTTGAAAGGATAAAAGACTAGCATTGGAAATAGGTGGATAAAAGATGTATGAACCAATAAAAAAGAAAATCTATGAGGTTGTGGTCAACACACAATGGACATAGACCCATCAAAGGATGGAATAGTAAGGGTAGGAAGGCAAGAGAGGTAAAAAAAAAATTGCCATAAGAAGAAGATGTAGATTGAAGGGAATAATGACATATTTTGTGCTTATAGATTTTTGGTGACACAACCAACATTAGGTAAAGAGGAGGAATAGTTTCCCTATAAGAAACAAGTGATTGTTCCATGGAACAATGGAGTTGTGGCTAGATAATTGACTCTGAATAACTCCACAAATCCATTTGCTAAAGGATAAGTCAAAATGTCATATGCCAAATGATTGTGAAATATTTTAGTAGTGTCATTTTTTGGTTGAACACTTTGTGCATGAGTATCAACATATCATTCCAGATTGTCAATCCCAGTAATGAGGTAGTTCAAAAAAGGTGAAATATCATTCTCAACATGTCTCAAACTCACATGTGTATGCCTCGTGTCATATGTAACAATGGTGGAGGGTGTCAAAAATATATTATCAACTAATGCCACCTTGTCCTCACATATACCAAGTAAAAATTGTAAAAGATCCTCATGTTGTTATTCATTCTTAAGTATGTCTATATCATGTGCAAGATGGGATATAGGAGGAGGTACTCCATAAGTACTTAAAGATATGACATGTGAAAGTATGAATGGATCCAAATGGGGGTCTCTACTAATTTGGTATATCATACTGATACATAAAAAAGTTAATGGGATCTACTACAAATGGGCCACTAGAAGGAGAAGAAATAAAACCATGAGCAAAATATTGTCTAGGGCCAATAGTAAAGTGATCTATGAAAGCACATGACAATGCATGAAAGGATGTATGCGAAGCATGACATGAATTAAATTATTACTTAGTGGTAAAAATTAATGTATCACTAAATGTATGTATCAAAATATAGTCATCATGTATAGAAGAATAATTTGAAGATATCAATTATATAGCATGTATCTTTATATCTTCATTACCACTAAATGACTCTAGCATATGTGTATTAAGAGAATTTTCATCATAAATCACATAATCATGTAACAAAGAGGACACCATTAACCTCATCATAAGAAGATAAAAAAATATCACTATGCTCATCACTAAACATATCATCAATAGACCATGAGCCACAAGATAGAGAAGATGGATCATTGTGAAATACATGGGAGGTAATGACCTCATGTGAAGTTGAACAAGGTGTATCATGTATAGGCCTATCACTAGTGAGAGATGAAGTACAATCATCATAAATCTCATCACTAGGATAATCATCATAGATAGATAATTAAATTCAACAAGTATATCACTAGGCATGGATAGAGGTGAATCATCATCACATGTAGGTAAAAGTAAGGCATATATATCTACATTATGAGTGTCCATATGTTTAACATGAGATATAGAAAAATGATCATTATACTCATCATCATGTATTAAAAAAGGTAATTCATTCAAAGCACATGAATCTATGGACATAGGACCAACATGACATGCCAAATATATATCATCAAGATAGGGGCCCTCTCTCTATATAGGCACCCTCAAGCCCATCCCCATAGGTCAAGCCCTATATATCCAAGGGAGACTAGGCTTAGGCTATAGCTACATATAGTTGGTAGTCGGGTTGGCACCCCCTCCCCCAGCACAATGAACCACTACTAATATGATGCATAGGTGAGGGAGGTGTGATATCATCAATAGCAATCATACTATATGTATCATAACATATTATAAATCCATACTAGATGTATCACTACCGTACCAGATGATTCACTACTATATGTATCATAACACATTATAACTCCATACTAGATGATTCTCTAGGCTTTTGGGAACTTCATATGGAGCCTAAAAGTGCTTTTTGGTCTGAATGGCAAATCCAACATTGGTTTCTATGTCTCTTGATACTAAGAAGTTGATAATTGGTACTATTCACAAACTTAATATGTATTATGAATACATTCCATAGTTAATTTACCCAGTACTACAATTTTGATCTTCTACTACTGGATTTTGCAGTATTTGCACAAGGTTCAACATTCTTTGATCATAGCACTTAATAGATTTGTCCATACCTTGTTTCAAACTTTTTAATTCATTTAGAATATGGTCATCTAAATTCGTTGTTGAATTCTGTTTTCACTTTAGCCGAAGTATCTTTCTCATATCTTTTCATCAAATCATACCATTTGATGGCATTATCTTTCAACGTCCCTAGCAAATATTGAAGTCTTCTTTTATTTCCAGATAATAGAAACAGATATCCGTTTCCTAGGAACGAATATCTATTCTTGGCTCTACAAAATGGATATTCGTTACTTTAATAATGAATATCCGTTTCCTAGGAACGAATATCCATTCCCGGCTCTACAAAATGAATATCCATTTTACTTAGGGAATGCCTTGTATTTAGGCTTGGGATTGTCATAGTTGGCTTTCTCTCAATTCTAACGTGTTTATGGGTTTCACCCTCTTCTTTGAACTTCACCCTTTGTGCTGATGACTTTTTTTTAATTCAAATTTAGTAAAACGAAAGGGTTTATTGAAGAAATTGTTAGCTTTCTAAAAATATAAGATTTGCTTGATTATCATATTATTAAACAATTAATAATAATTTTCTATATAGAGTGTGTCTGAAATCCTGATGGACACACTAATTGAAAAACATCCATAACTTTCAAACCATTTCACCTTTTTCAAATCTGAAAGATGCGTCACACTTTATGCTTTTTTGGCTATAGATTTAAAAAGTTGAATTCCAAATTTTTTGATCGAGTTATGTTGGCTGGAAAATTATTTTTTAGTTTTAAAAAAAGCCACAGTAAAAAAATCATAACTAATTATTTTCTTGGAGAAAAAATTCAAAAAAATATGCGTCACATCCAAGCATGCGTCCTTTACTTATTTTGAAAGATTAATTTTTTTTATTTTTTTTGTTCATACTTAGGTTGGCTACAATGATACCCACTTTTTTTTTTTTTTTTTCTAAAAAAATTAATAGATGTTCATTGAAATATTCATTTTTCACCAATTAAATTTAGTTTTTACTGAAAAAAATAGTAGCCCATAAACTAGATTCAATTCTCTACAATTTTTGTTCTTACATATAGTTTTTACTGAAAAAAAATAGTAACCCATAAACTAGATTCAATTCTCTACAATTTTTGTTCTTACATATTTTTCAAATTGTGTAGATAATCCATTCAAATTTTTATATGAACTAGATTAAGTTTGTTTTTTAGTATTTTCATTGCCACATAGAGGTATTGTTTGACCCATCATGATCTTGCACTCACCCATCAAATTAAATAAATCTTATTTATTTAATCCCATTTTTCCTCCATCATCCAATTTAAATAAACTAAATATTTATTTAAACACCACATGTCTCCCATAATTTAAATAATTTTATCATTTAAATTATTTATTCCCACTCACATCCCCAAATTTAACCTCCTTAAATGTGTGTAATAAGCATTTCTTCTCCAAAATCAATTTAAAAATCCCATTTCCTCCACTCCTATCCTTATTTTAGTCACCTATCATCCTCATTAAATGAGCATCATTAGCAATAATTTCAACTTTCAATCATATCCGTCCACCTCACATCTCACCCTTCTAATCTTGGCCATCCATTTGATTCCCTCTCAATCTATTAATTGCAACTCTCATTTCAATTTCAAAGGCCCCCCAACAAATCTTCACACACACACACACACACACACACACACACACACACACACACACACACACACACACACATATCTATTATTTTATATCTCTATTATCATTTTCAATATCTTTTGCTTCCATTTCATCCAAGTTATGCTAGTTTTGTGAGTAGTCCACAATGCACGATCCATAGAACAAAGCTGGTGGAGTTTGGGTGCACTCTAATCTGTTCTATCCGAAGTCTAAATTTGTGCAAAGTTTAAGGTATTGTTGTATTGTTTTATCTTTATTTTGTTATCTTGCATTATTTTCATAGCTTCACATACCACTTTCCATACAGGTAGAATTTTCTAAACCTATTATCTCTCTCTCTCTCTCTCTCATTTTTGTATACAGTTGACTCAACTTGTAGTTGTGCTTATTTGTACTTATGTGATAGAAGCTACTCATTGCATATATTTTCTATAATTTGTAGGTTCCTATGGAGCACACGTGTCAAGGACGAGGAACACATGAAGAAATCAAGATGGGTCCCTTACTTTACATGGACCCCACATCCTTTTATATTTAAAAAACTTACTTTTATGCATGGTTGTGAGTGCTCATATACTTTGAATACATGTTTATGATAGATTCACACACACCTCAAAGTGGGCGTAGAATGTAATGTTGAAATTTGCATACCCATGCTAATTCCCCTTTAGTTTTGGGCCCATTTTGATGGAATACCTTAAATATGATTACATAGTGACAAGCGACACACTTTTGTGCTAAGTTTGGTTCATTCCTTGATCCTTATCCCCACATAATCACCTTATTGTCAACCCACATTTCCACGCATTTGATCTTTGCCTTGATATTTTGCAATCGTTATCTTAGGTAAATCTTATGGAAGGTAGGCTTGATCTTGCATGACACAAAACTAACCCCATTTTTTTTTAATTTAAATTTGTTGACTCCCACCCTTTTCTACTAACCATTGTGAGTAGACTTGGTACACATTTGTGCCCCTATTTGTTATGTCTTGGTATTTAAAGACATTCATTCATGCATTTAAACACATCTTGGATCATATGATCATTTAGGAATAACAAGGAATATCCTCATTACATGAAGCATTTATTCATGGGAACTATGTATGATAAAATGTGGAATAAACAACAAAGATAAATGGATATAAAATACCTATTCTATTCTACATTAATCAACACCTCGGATTGAGATAAGATCGCATAACAAAAGAGTGATACCAAACAAGAGATCTCACCATGCAACCTTGTTGCCAAGAAGGAATTTGCTCAAGATGAATGTTGTAGTTGAGTAGGGATGTGGTTGCTTGCTTTGACATCATAACTATGAATTTCATTCAATTCTAAAACTTGGGAGTGGCTCAAGGAATGGTTGATTTATAGATTTAGTTTGGAGATGATGGATGGATAGGATTAGATCTTGGATGGTGGATGGATGAGATTGATCCATTCTTAAGGGAGAATGAGAAGCCAACATGTGACATGTTGTGATTGTGACACATGATTAGGGAAAGGATTGAGAAGATATGGAGGGTAGAGATTTACTTGATTTGAATGGAGGGTGAGGATTGAAATGGGGATTTTTGGAGCCATGTGCAAGTGTGGAGCCCTGTGCAAGGTTGACTTTGTTGATCTGGTGGAGGATTGTGTAAATGATTAGTTGGTTAAACTAAGTTTATTTAACCAACTAATGAGGAGGAGGATTTTGGGATAAATTAAATAAATATTACGTATTTATTTAAAATTTTTGGGGGAATGTTAAGGAGATGATTGATATAATTAAATAAATGCCGATTTATTCAATTAAAGTTGGAATAGTCATAATTTATTTAATTAATGTTGGAAGAAAGGTTATATTTATTAATTAAATAATACGACTTATTTAATTAATGTTAGAAGACTGATCGAATCGATTAATTAAATAAATATGATTTATTTAATTAACGCTAGAAGGGGAGATGCAGGATGAATTTGGTGTGATGAGGGTCGGTTAGTGTGATACTAGGACACAATATGATTTAGGTGTCTACATGAACATTTCAATTTAGAGCATTACAAATAATCAACATTTGCATCATAATCATCTAGGACACTTGCATGTGTGAGAGCATTGTCTTCGATATTCATCTACAACCATAAAGTCTCTAATCAAGGGTTTGACATAGGAGAACAAAACCCTTGCGATTTGACGATCTACCCAGTATATTTTTCAATATCGTCAATCCTTACATATCATTAGACATTAGAGAGTAGAGTGAATTAGGTTGCAAAGGTACATAGTCTACTAGTTATATTTCATGGGTTATAAGGTAGATCCACATATTAGAACAATTTTGTAGTGTAGGGTCAATCCCAAAGAGCACGAATCAGACTTGCACAAAATGTTGTGCCTATTATAGTTCCTAGACAACAAGCGCCTTGAGGATATTATTTTCTAAGCATTGACGAATTGGCTCTGTACTCCATCAACCATTATTCTTCATCATCGTTCCAATAGCTAAGTACCTTATCTCTCCTCATTTAATTTCTAAATATTCATTTTATTACACATTTGCTATTCCTAACTAATAAACTAATGTAAGTTAAATGTACTTTTATTGTTTATCTAGATTTATGTAAAACGATTTTATTCCTTTATAAATAGATATAGTATTATTATTTTTAATAAAAACAATTAAATTAAATAAATATGGACATCTCTATCTTAAAAAAGAAAAGTGGATTACAGCTTAACGAATAAACAAATTCTATATATATTATTTTAGACTATTCTCCCACCCAAAAAAATAAAAAATAAAAACCCAACATGAAAAAGTAAGACTTAGACAATGACCGATCTCAATTCTTATCCGCCACACCACACTTGACAGTTCCATAAAATGAAAGATTTTATACTCTCTAAAATAAGACTTAGACAATGACTAATCTCAATTCTTCTAACATCCACCACACCACACTTCCATAAAATGAAAGATTTTATACTGTCTCTAAAATCCCACTATGAAATGAAAATAAAATTTTTAATGACGTCCACGTGACCATTCAATCTATGTAAAAAAAGGAGCAGGTGAGACAAAGTTTGAACAAGGCTATAATGCAAGATTTGAATTGGCATTCTCACAAAAATACAGGGCCGTGTGAGGGACCCAATGTTGGTGATATAAGATTCTCTTTCATCATTATCATGGTGAGCGTGCGTCGCGTTGTGCCCCCAAAACAGGGAAGCACATTAGCTAACAACCAAAACAAGACAATGGGATTTGAGTCCCACACAAACAGAGAAGCCCCATTTTAAATTCATCATTATTTTTACTAGCTAAATTATTATACAAGTCTACGCATTGACTAACTCCGATAAGACAAACAAGTTCCAAGCACACACCATCCATTAATAAAATCCTCTGCATATACTGTGGCGCCATATGTTAAAATCTAAATTGTAATCTATAGAATAATCTTAGAGCTTTCCTAATTAAATCACTGTATGCATGTGTTGGAGCAGAGGGAGATTCTTTTGTTATTTGCTCGTGCTGGCCTTGATTCATGTTTCGAGGGGATTAAAGGAGCAAAGATTTTTCTTGTTGGATTGCCTTGATTGCTTCTTCAAACCTCTCGGTAACAGCACAGATAAGTACAAAATAAAGCAGACCTTTCTTTAAACATTGTTGTGTTTCAATGGATTTTGTAGATTGTTCATCCCTGTCCAAGTGCCCATCCCATCCTAAAAAAGAGTTGTGTAAGTTTGCTTTTAGTTCATGGGGGAAGTAAAATGGTTCATAATTTATAAAGAAGTATAGGGATTAAGTTTTGTTGAGTATAAATCTTTTTAAAAGTTAAAGTGGGAATCGTGTTGTAAGAGAATTTGTCTAAATAAATATTTAACAAATTTCGATCTTATATGGAAGGAAGTAATAATTAGGATACTCATTGTACAAATAATATTATAAAATATTTTGTTGATAAGGACCTGGTGGTTCGGTGGTCAAGTCGTACGGTTGTTGTGGTGGCCACCAAGGTTCAAACCCCTGCTGGGCCAAAGAGCTCGTAGGCCTTGTGCCTTCGCTGGGTTGGCGTGCTCGCAGGATATGTGCTTTTGCATATAATGCTTTGGGGATTGAGACCACCCAGTAGTGCCTTCGCTGGGCTGTCGTGCTTGCAGGTTGTGGGTCTTCGCTAGGCCAACGAGCTCGCGGGTTTGAACTTCGCTTAGCTATCGTGCTTGTAGGTTGTGTGCCATGTGCCTTCGCTAGGCTATCATGTGCTTATAGGTTGTGTGCCTTTGCTGGGCTATCGTGCTTGTAGGTTGTGTGCCTTCGCTGGGTTGTCGTGCTTGGAGGTTGTGGGTCTTCGTTGGGCCAACGAGCTCGCGGGCTTGAACTTGACGATAATGCTTTGGAGACTGAGACCCCCCAATAGTGCCTTCGTTGGACTGTCGTGCTTGTAGGTTGTGGGCCTTTGTTAGGCCAACGAACTCGCGGGTTTGAACTTGGCGATAGTGCCTTGAAGATTGAGACTCCCTAATAGTGGTTTCGACAATAAAACCTTGGGAAGAGATAACTGTAACAAGTTTCCCCAATCAAAAATATTATAAAATATTTTAAACATTGATTATTTGATTGTCTTATTTGAAAATGAACTATTAAAAAAAAGTTGATTAAAATTTATAACTGAAAATTCAAGATTAAAAAAAGAAATGAATATCAGTCGACATAATTCAAACAATATCTTGCAACAATATATGTAGATAAAGTAACTTTATTATTATCCTTTAATTCCAATAAAAAACAGTATAATACAGTTAACCCAAAGACATATGGGAGAAGAAAATGGAAAGAATAAAGAAGAGTGAGAATTAAGCATAAATGAGAGGTGGGGCCCCTGTCCGGGGATGAGTGTGGGACCAGGGGCCAAGAAAATGCCTGCAAAGTCCAGGCCCTCGGTCGTATGTCGGGTATACTTTTTAAAATCATGTGGTTGTTATTAAAACACATTTTTAAGTCCTCCTCCCTTTGCCTGGAAATTTTTTCCTGACACAAGCTTTCCCAGGCATTAATTTGTCCAGTAATGATGAGGAGTTCAAGTGAGTGTGACTGCTGTGATATATCCTTCTCAGAGCCTCTTGAGAAAATGACAGTAGGTATGGATGGCTGAATGAAGAAACTTCTAATTGATAATGGTGTGTGAGTAGTCATTTTGAGATAGAGATTGACAGAGCCTTGGGAAAGCGGTTTATTGTTTTGTACAATGAGTGCAGAATTCAAGTGAATAAGGATTGGCTTTCATTTTCATAAATGGTTGTTAGTTGAATGGTTCAGTGTTGTGACCTTTGTGACAAACATATAGATACTGTCTATATATCGCTGTCATGCTGTGGATGTCTGCTGCTGTGAGATTAACGAGGTATCGTACAGTTCAGCCCCTTCTATTCACTTATTTATGATGTTGTCTTGTGTTGGCCCTTGATGGGTTTTTCTTTTTGCACTGTTTAATCTGCCTCTGCCTCTGCCTCTGCCTCTGCCTCTGCCTTGTCCTGACCTGTATGGGATTGTGGCAAAGGCAGAGGCAGTGGATTGAACTTGGAATTGATTCATGAGCTCTATTTGAACTGAATGGATGAATTGAATGGGTGTGAACCCAATACCCAAATGGCTGTCACCTGTGTTGGAGTTCTCTTTTGTGTGCGATGTGATGTCACCCTTTTCCCAGATAGAACAGAATTGCCGGAATGAGTTCTTGTACCTAATGAAAGATGATGACCGGTGCTCAGCGTGGGACAGAAGCAAAGATAGGATTGTTGAATGCTTTCCTATGCCTCATAAAAACATCTTCTTGCATGCAAGATGAGTTTTTAGACTGTTTTTTTGCCTGCCCAAATGGCATAGATGTTCGTATAGGATAAGATTGTGCAATGAACTAGTCTGTTTTCTTGATGAGTCCGAAATGGGATTGTGGAAGTTTTTCTTTTATTGACATGGTAGCCGTAAGATTGTGAAGTGAGAGCTTCATTTTCTTGGTGAAGCTTGGACAGAGCCCAAAGGTCATCACACAGAGATTTGGTTTCTTTAAACTTGTGATAAGGTTGTAGACTTATTTGTTTCATGGATGCACGACTTTACATCGTTTCTGTGTCTGCTGACGCCACAATTGACTAACATGTAGCTTCATTTCAGGAAAGCCACTTAAATGCATTGAATGCTTATTAGAGTTTAAGGTGCTGAAACTTTTGTAACCTGTCTGATCCCCAATTTGAAGCTATCACCCAGATGTTGTAGGTATTCTTGTATTCCGTTTCAAAGCAACATTCCAATTCAATCAATACATGTACGATTCTGTTTTCAGTGGTTACTATTAGATGAATTACCATATTTGCAGTACGATGGATCATCCAAAGCAAATCTAAAAGTGCCTTCTGTCTAAGTGACATGAAGATCATATACATGATGCTCTTCAAGCTCATGGATTTTCTACCTTAGCGCAAATTTAATTTTCATGGATTATGCTTATAAGTCGCTAATAGATGAACTGAATCAGACTGACAGAAGGTGTCTGCTACTTCCTCTCTCTTCCTCTCAATGTCATGGTGTACACGGTGTTTTGAAAATTTCTTCATTGATTTCAAGTTTGTTTCCATAAATTAAAGTCATCAGCTTTTTAATCAACACTCCAATAGGTACAGAAACCACAACATGTCCAGATGTGGCTTTCTCTTCATTTGCTTGAATTTTTTATTAAAATACAGACCATGCCATAAGCTTTTTCTCATGAGAAGTTATTGTTCTTGTTCCTACCCTCCCGTCTTGGTCAAGCATTGACTTCTTCCTTTTTATTCCCTGAAGATGGATCCAGGAGTAGCATCTAAAATGTCGGACAAAAATTCACACATGCAATTGATTCGGTAAACCTTAGACAATAAGGAAATTTGCAGTTGCTGGCTCTCATCCTTGGACCAAGCAAGTTCAGATGGTAAGAAGGAATTCGGCTAGGTTGAATGCCATTTGGCTAGGCTTGACTGCTATTAGTAGTTGCCTGCTGTTTTTAACATCTGCAAGGTATCTTGATCATTTTGGTTGCTGTTATAACTCATTTTGACTGCTGTTGAATGCTATAACTACATTGACGAGTGATGGATGCCATTGACTAGAAAGTAGAATGTATTGATAGTTAACTGTTATAATGATGAGCGTCTGCTGCAATTAAACGTTGCTGTACATTTTTGGCATGTACATGCTTGGGTTGATGGCTGTAGGTTGTCCGCTTTGTGGCATATGCCTGTAAGTCATCTCATGAGAACGAGGGCTTAAAATATTTATAGATGCTTGTAAATTGTCCCAGGCTGTGGTTGGCAGTTAGCACCTATAAGTAATCTAGCGAGGACACTTGAGTTTTGGTCCTTTGTGGTTGATGCCTGTAAGTTGCTCCCCTTGTGGTAGATGCCTGTAAGTGGTCATTTGACAATGACAGCTTACCCCATTTGTAGATAAATGCAATTCTTTCCAGGAGTTGGTTGATGGATGTAAATCATCCTCCTTGGTGGCAGACATCTGGAAGTTGTCTCACATGTGATGTAATGGTATTTCTATATTATGCAAGTGAAATGGCAGAAAACCAATGGGACAACAATAACATTCCACACGGTAACAATGCGATAGAACATTTTAACATTAGTAGAATAGATCAAAAATGACAACTGATAGCTGAATTGCCAATATACTGAAACAAGAGAGTTGAGCATTTTAAGGTGGCAACCTGCAAATACTAAACCAAAGATATGATTTACACAATTATGATTTCAAATGAAGTCCTATTCCTTATTTATATAGTCACAATTAGGTTAGGTCAACCCAAAAGCCTTAATGAGGCCGACCTAATAAATAGGAGAAAACTTAAGAAGCTACCGGAAGCTTATTCAAGGTTTACGTGTGTCACATGTATGCCACTCCATTATTTAACCATACATAATGAAACATATAGGGCTAGAGACACAACATGCCCTTACCCTGCATTGCTCGCAATGCTTGAGAATTGTGGGTGCTTCTGCATGGATTGCTCATTCTTCTAAGTAGCAACTTTAGTTGGGAGGTTCATCCATCTGATGAGATGTCCCATGATTGTTGTGTTACACAACTGCTTCACTCGCTGATCTGACATTACTTCTGGTTCTAGGATGATTTTGCCTTCCTCATCAAGCTCTAGAAACTGTCTGTGCTAGAATTTGATAATTGAGAACCTTCTTCAGGAATGATGCATGGAGGAGTGGGTGGATCCAAAAAGAAGGGGATATCTCCAACTTATATGTGACTCTGTCAGTCCTGGGAGGTATCATGTAAAGGCCTTAGAAGTTGGGCGAGAGTTTGCTGCCATTATGCTTTGTGAGACAATTGTTTGTACGGTTGATGCCTTTTTTGAAAGATCCACTCTCTGACTCCGAAGTATCTGTCACTCCCATGTTGATCTGCTTGGTGCTTCATTCTATTTGATGCCATAGCTGAGTTCTCCTTGAGGATTTGGAGGACATTAAGATGGTGCTGCATGTAGTTTTCTATTGCTTGAACTTTTGACTAACCCTGCAGATAATTCTCCTTGAGGTTTGGAGGATGCTAAGATGGTTCTGCACATTAGTTTTCTATTGCTTGTACCTTAAACTAACCCAGCAGATTTGAAGTGGCAGTGACTGGTATATACCCATACAGTTCTTTGAATGGTGTTATCTTAGTTGATGCATCAAAAATAGTGTTACACCATTTAACCTAAGGAATCCGTTTGAACCTCTGAGCTTATTTATCAAAAGAAAACAATGGACGTAACCTTTAAGATATTTGTTAATAATTTTTGTCTGCCCATCTGATTGAAGATGGCATGAAGAACTATGGTACAAGTTAGTTCTAAAAATCTTGAACAGGTTTGCCCAAAATTTCTCAATGAATACATGATTGCTATCACTGCCTATGAATTTTGGAGTCTAATGATGCTTTTGGACATGCTCCATAAAACTTGTTGCCACTGCAATACTGAAAATGGATGAGACATGCCTCAAAAGATATTGATATTTAGTGAACTTATCAACCACGACTAGAATAACATTCATTCCTTTTGATTTAGGAAGGCTTGTGATGAAGTCCATCGCTACCTCCTCCCATTGTTGGCCAGGAATAACCAGTGATTGCAATAGTCCTGGTGATTTTGTTTTCCTGCTCTTGTTACATTGGCAGATAAAACATTTTGCCACTAACTTTTGGATATCTCTCTTTAGTCCTTCCAAAAAGAAATCTCGCCAAGTCTTATGATATGTTTTGAGGAACCCTTAGGGGCCTCTTATAGAGGGTGCATGCATTTTTAAAGAATCTAATGTTTCAATTGTGAAATCTGACTTAGGTACAAACAGTTTATTGTTCCATATGGATCCCTGTCTCCAAGCAAACTATCGATTGCATTTTTGCCATGTTATAATTGTTGGATTAGTTGTTGGTTTGTTGGACCTCATTACCATTCTAAACATGCTGCTTCAATCTTGTCAACTTGCATGATGGAGATTTCCCAAAGGAGGGCTTTATCATCTTCTAAGTAATGGAAAGACCATTTTTTGCCACAGTCTCCTCTTCTCTTTTGTAAGTGATCTCGATAGTGTAGCCTAACATCATGGTAATGGACTTATCTTGCACCTATAAAGATGACCTCTACTCCAAAAAATATCCTAGGCTTTCATGATTTGCCTTGACCTTGAAATGCCAACCCATTAAATGTTGCCATTGCTTGACTACATAAAAGATGGTCAACATCTCTTTTTCATTTGTTGGTATGACTAAATTCTTTCAGTTTCAATTTTTTTTTTCCTTTAAAATGCGAGAGGCTTACCTGCATGAATATTGCTCGAGTAGCCACACTTGAAGTGTCACACCCCATGACGAATGCCATGTTGAAATTTAGGATAGCTATGATTGGAGTTGAATTAAAAGCTTCCTTGAGTCACTTGAATGTTTGAGTGGTGGTATTAAACCATTGGCTTACCTGCATGAATATTGCTCGAGTAGCCACACTTGAAGTGTCACACCCCATGATGAATACCATGTTGAAATTTAGGATAGCTATGATTGGAGTTGAAATAAAAGCTTCCTTGAGTCACTTGAATGTTTGAGTGGTGGTATTAAACCATGCAAATGATTTTTTCTTCAAAAGGGCTGTTTAGAGGTTTGATGATGAAGGCATAGCTGTGGACAAATCTATGGGAATGTCTTGTCAAGCTGAGGCTCTTTAGAATGTTTGGTACAAACCATCTGAGTACTGCTTTTCTCTTTGAGTATCCTCCTTGACTACTCCATAAGAGACCATGTGACCCATGAACTCAACTTCTTCACCCCAAAAGCATGATTGGACTTCTTGCAATAAAGTTGGTTGTTTTCAACATTTGAATTACTCTAGCATAAGAGATGTTTGTATAGATGCATGATGTGTAAGTGAAAAGTTGTAAGATAAAAACTGATTTGTAAAAGGAGAACTGAATTGTCTCAAGAATCTGAAGAAGAACCACCAAACAAGTATCTCATTTGAAGGTGATAAGTAACTAGTGGATGTCGCAGGTAGTGACAAAACTATCGACTACAGTTTCCAGTATATGATTGTCTCTATTGTTGGACATCACATAAAGAAGACCATACTCTAGCATTAGAGATGTTTGTATGGATGCAAGATGTCAAAGATGTGTAAGTGAAGAATCTTGTAAGATAAGACCGATTTGTAAAAGAAGGAGAACTGAATTGTCTCAAGAATCTGAAGAAGAACCACCAAACAAGTATCTCATTTGAAGGTGATAAGTAACTAGTGGATGTCGCATGTAGTGATAAAACTATTGACTACAGTTCCCAATGTATGATTGTCTCTATTGTTGGACAACACACATAAAGAAGGCCCATGTGCTGCGCTGCTAATGGATCAGAAGGTGAATTGATAATTTACTTTTATACTTGCATTAACCTATAATTAATGTTGTTGAATAGGGGAGTGCTGCAAGGATGGACTTGTGCTCAAATAAATGTTCTGTACATTTCTTGTCTGCCTGTGTTTGGGTTGGTGCCTGTGATGCCATCCCTATATGACAAACAAATAAAAGTCGTCCCATGATAATGAGGGATATAACTATTTGTAGAAACTTGTAAGCTGTCCTAGGAATCAGTTGGCACTTGTAAGGCATCCTGTTAGAAAACTTAGTCCTTTGTTATTGATGCTGGTGAGTTGTACCCTTTTTGTAGGCACTTGCAAGTTATCCCATGATAATGAGGGCTATCTGAGATTGGCATTATAAGGTTAACACATATAATCTGTCCTCATATGTGATAGAAATCCCAAAATTATTCCATAAGTATTCAACCCATTGCAATTGACTACAAGTCATCCCCTTGGGATGGGACAATATGGAGACCTTACCACTATGTCGCCCCTTACCCATCCTCATGGTGACATGTTAGGGAGACCAGGGTGAAATTCAAGGGACTTCTTGATCTGGAATGGATTGGGTAAATAGATTGTAACTCAAACCTCAAGTCTCCAACATCGAATACTTCAGTATTGAAACATCAAAAGACATGGTATCTTGGCATTCACCAAGTTGGTGACAACAAGATTGAGGGCTTGTGTTGCAACCAGTACCTAGATATTTGAAGATCCTATGAACTATACATGGTCAAAATCCAGATGATGTCAAGGTTTCAAAATTGGCAGGACTTAAAAGGTCAAGCATGGTATATTCACCACTTCAGGTGCTGAACTTTGTTTGTAAGTGTGAGTTAGCCTATGAAATGGACACAAGAGGTTTCCTTAGTGTCATGATCACAACCCAATTGGCAGCTTTAAAGAAACCTATCTATAACAGATTTGCCACCACAGATATCAAATTTGCACAAGAGGACCATTCAACTTCCAATATGGGTCCAGCGGGAAGCATATAGAACAATCAGGATTTTGGCACACTCAGATGATTTAACCTCAACCCAATACTTGTAACGTACATGCAAGGAAAGGGAAGCCCAAACAACACCCGAGATCCAGTAATTTAGCCAAGCTGAATTGAAAAGGCATTCCATGGTTCCATATTTAATTTTGCATGTGTTTCAGATAGTTTGGAGAAAGGAGCAGAAGGTAGTAGGCAAATGAGGAGGAAGGGCTGTCATGCCCAAGGAGGATGAAGTGCAAAGTTCCCATGCTCCAGGAGGGAGCAAGTAGTCTTTTGAAAGTGCTGTAATAATCTTTTGCTTAATAAAGGTGAATTTTAATGCCAGAGTTTTTCCCACACTGTGTTTTCTCCAAGGTAAATTTGGTGTTAATAGTATGTGTATTCAAATAACGTTGATATCTTTCTATGTCTGTCCAATTTTCATTGCCATAGCATGAATAATAGTTAATTTGGAATATGGTTTATTGCACACCGAACAAAATTCTTAATGCATCAGCAATGGTAAAACAATGTCAACACCAGGAATATCCAGTGCAATTAGAGATCACTTCTACACGTTGCCCTGCAGGCTTCCCCGCTCGGAGCTCACAAAAATTTGAAAAAATTATGTACAAAAATAACTAGTAACTAACCTAACCCAAAGGTCATAGAAACTAAATCCAAGAACCAAGATACATTTTGTGACCAGTTTGTGCACAGGTCAGTGCAGAGCTGCCATGTCCAAGAGAGGGTGAAGAGAAAAACTCCCCATGATTCAAGAGGGATAAAAATACTCCTTTGAAAGTGTTCTAATAGTTTTTGGCTTAATAAAGATAAATTTTAATATTCAAGCTTTTCCCCCATTGGGTTATCTCCAGTTTAAATTTGGTGTTTACAGTGCACATTCACTGATAGAAATTCCTTTACATGTTTGTTCAAATTTCCATTTCTGTAGCATGGATTTTAGTTCATATGGACCACGTTTTACTACACAGCAAACATAATTCTTAATATATCAGCAGTAGTAGAACAATTTCAGTATTTATTCTTGTCAAAGATCTGTGGGGAAGAATTATACCAGAATATCCAATGCGATTGCAGATCGTGTCCTTCCTCATGTGCCTCACTTGAGGATTGAAAATTAAAAAAAATATACGCTTCATAAAAACTCCATTAACTAAACCTAATACTGAAGTTCTTAAAAAGACCACTAAACCTTAGAATCAAGATACGTTTTGGACCTGTTTGTATGCCAATACTTCTAATTTGTCTACTGCTAAGTGTACTTGAAATTGTAATTGTAATTTTTAATATTTTGTATTATTATTTGAAATTAAAAAAAAAAACTGACAGCATTTATTATTGTCAAAGATCTGTGGTACAGAATTATACCAGGAATATCCAATGCAACCACTGATCACTTCTAGGTGTCCCCCTGCACAGGCCTCACTTGAGACTAACAAAAATTAAAAAATATATTTCTACAAGAAAAACTCCACTAACTGAACCTAAATTAAAAAACTTAACCCAGGAATTAAGATAGATTTTAAGACCTGTTTGTTTGCTGTTAATTCTAATTTATCTATTGTTAAATGTTTTTTATTTTAAAATTTTTAAAATTGTAATTTATCAATTTCTATATAAGTGTATTATTATTATTTTATTGAACTGTCCCCTCTGCTGTCCCTTTTTTCCTAGGATTTTGGAGGTACTTTCACCCAGCCCCTTTCTACGCCCCCTTGTTTTCTTGTCTCCCTGAAAAGGGAACTTGGTGGAATGCAGATCTTACCTTGGACGTAACTTCCATTTTCTTCCTTATGTGTGAAGATCTATTAAGAAAATCAACAAGCACTATCAGTACTGGTGGGTATATATTGCAGTTATTAGGTCATGGCTTATGATATAATGGAATGATGTACTTAGAGTGTCATATAGCTTTGCTCAATGCAAGGATTTTTGACATGCCTACCTATATTCTATTATTAAATGAGAATTTTCTAGGGCACAATATGACAGCAATGATTGAAAAAATGGAACACTATTTTATATTAAAATTTTATAAAATGGAATTCTATAGTTTGAATAACTGGTGTCAGGTGACATTGTTGTGGTTCAACATGATTTGAGTTGTTACTTGTAAGCACTAGAGAGAGATACCACACTCATTTGGGGCATGTTACTTTTTTTGGGTCTCATCTTCCTATCTAAATTTATGTAAACATGGTCAGTGTTAAGGTCACTTGCAGATTCTAAGTAATAATAATTATAAGAAATTCTGCCAGATTTACTCTGAAGTCTGGGCATAATTTCTATTAGGGCCGTACTAACTGCCTTATTGGTAATTTACCATAGCATTACTAAAATTCATAATACCCAACAAGGAGCATTGGATTCTTTTGAATTGTATACCTCTGTGCTTGTTTAGAGTCAGCTGTTCAGTAGCAACTTGAATATGGCAAAGGTGATTTAAACACAGCAAGTTTCAAGGAGGAAACTGTAATAGAAGCTGCATGTAGATAATAAAATGTCTGTGCAAGCATATAATTTGGTTTGTAACTTTGTTTAACTTACCTTATAATGCCAATCTCAAATTGATATGATTGCTAGGTGAACTGGTGGATGATCTTGCAGATTAACTAGTAATTCAACAAGATCATACAATGCGTAATGAAAAACAGAAATGAAAACCAAAGACGCATATGCCACTTCTATTCAGTAAGAACAGGGGAAATGTAAAGATGGTTTAGATGTGAATCTATGGATTCCTCTCTAACTATACAAGATGTACAAAGCATGTTTTTATACACAATGGTATAGGTAGGTTGTTCGCTAGGCGCCACGTAGATGTTGACAAATGTCCAATGCGTATGGATGCATGGTGCATGTGGATAGGATGACACAAAGTGTCAAACCCATATGGTGCCAGTGGTATTGCTAGATCATGTGGTGTGGATGCTGTCATGTGTCGGATGCGTATGGTGCCAATATACCAATTATATTGTCATGCCCTGTGGTGCATAGGTCACCAGGTGTCGCGTGCATATGATGGCATAACATGTGGATGTCGATGCCTCATGTGTCGCACATGTATGGCCTGACTTGGCACAAGCATGTGCAACCATGTGCAGGGCCACACTATGCACACATACAATGTTGCACAGTTGCGCATGAGTGCTATGCACAAGGTGTTGCATGTGGATGCATGGATGCTGTGAGGTGTGCATTGAGCAATGCTAAGTGCGCTTATGAAAGTGCCACTGAAAGTGTTGCTTGAGGCTGTGCTCGGATCACAAACTATCTTTGAAATTTTTCAAAGCATTGATTGATTATACTATTTTAATTTAACACACTTTTTAATGGTCAGTGTAAATATTCTTATAGAATTTGAGTTTAGAAGCCTTTGTGCCATTTTTATATATCACAAGCAGTTGATAAATATTGAGATTAATTGATAAGGAGGTATTTAGTGGCAGCCTTAGCAACAGTGATTTTTTCATCAGCATTATTAGTTAAGGCATTAAAGGCAACCATCATTTTTCAGTGTAATATTTTTTATTTTGTATTGTCTCTTGGGAAGATTCTTAGGCCTTTGATCATAAGAGAGGTTTCTAGAACCAATGTGTTGAACTTTCCTTGATTTGTTTCTAGAGTCACAATTTGTGACTTTTTTGGTGTCTGTATTTGTGAATTTAAGTTGCACTTTCATGTTGTTTCTAGAGTCACAATTTGTGACTTTTTTTGTGTCTGTATTTATGAATTTAAGTTGCACTTTAATGTTTATTGCTTAAATTTATCATGGTAAGAATTATAAATCAAAGTCCTACCCTTAACTTTTTCATTTTTCGTGTAGAAGCAAGTAATATGCTGTGGAACAAGTCCTTCAGTTTGACTGATTCACTGCAATGCTTCATGTATGCGGTATTCTTTGTTCAGTTCTATCCTTAAGCTGAGCTGTGTTCCATACCAGCCATGCAGGTAATTAGCTTTGAGCATTTAATTTCCATCTAATCACACAGGTGTAGTATCTAACCTTCTTCATGCCAATAATTCAGATGTTGCTTTCAAGTGAGGACAGCATTCTGTGAATAGCATTTTGACCGAACTGAAGATCACTTTTACCTTATTATCATCATTCAGGAGCAGGTTCAGTCTAGTAAGTGAGGCTCTTGTTAACAGAAATCAGTTTTTCCCTGTTCCAGCAATTCTGAACGTGGAACTTGCTGCTGGATTGCATTAATTTGGTTACTGACATGATGAGAACAGTACATTTTATCCACTTCTAGTCCGAAGAATTATTCATATGACATCAAGTAGAATTTCAATTATCAGAACGAGGTCCTCAACAGACACAAAGGTGGAGAAAAATTAGTGATAACGTTTAAAGCAGAAGGATGGGCTGTTGTGCATATGAAGATGTCTCAGCAATCAACTTTGGGTTTGGATAAGTTGCAGCAACAAACTCATGTTGCACAGCAAAGTCAGCAGCGTATACTTGAAATTCCAGGGTCAGAACCTTCCTTGTCTCCCCAGTGTCAAAATAACAACGAGCATTTACAGGAACCAACTTCTTCCTATCCTGAATGTTCAGCAGGGTACTCGAAAGGATATCGAGAAAATACTGGTCAAAATAATATTGAGAATGTATTTCCTGGTTACAGTAATAACATGATAGTTTCTGATCCCTATAACTTCTTTGGCAGTCCTGATTCACAGCTTTTACCAGCAAAATATACTAGCAAGCTTCATGCAGAATTGGGGCAAGAAACTCCTCCTTTAGCTGGAAACATCAAGTCTGGAGATTCTCTCATACCTTCTAGTTTCAACAGTCGTGTGAATTCATCAAGAATAGGAAGCTGGGATTCTGGTCGCCCTCAGTTAGGGATGATGAATAATAATGCTTTGGCGAACTTACCTTTATCTGTAAATATTACAAGTAGTGTTCCAGCTGCAGAGTTGTTGGCTGCACCAAGCAGACAGTCAAATACATTTGGTTCAAATGGCAGAGAGGAAAGCATGGGTACATATTTTCCACATTCAAGTATCCAAACAGACACCATGCAGACCCTCTACCTAATGAACCCAGGGGTTGCAGGTTATACTGATTCAGTGGCTTCTGGGAACATGGTACTCATTAACAATATGCCAGGAAATGTATTAACTACTCATAATTTTGTTGGGAATGGACAACCACAACAACATTTCATTGAAATCAGTGTCCCTGCTGCTTCCCCTTCCCAGCGCTCTTCTTTGGGTGCTGTAGAAAATTCTGCTGCAGAACAACATAGTGTCACTTCAAGTATCCTCACATCAGCACTTGGAGCCCATCCTTACAATTCTTGGCAGGGTAGAGGAAATGAGATGACTTTCCAACAGGCAACAGATGCAGCATCCAGCAATCAGTCTCTCTGTGGGCAATTGAACAGTTCTGCCAAGTTTGATGGTCCATCAGTTGCTGAGATTTCTCAACTAGGGATGAGGCATCCACCCATGTCATCAATTGAAGAGCAGCAGCCAGAGATACTTACCAGGGGACTGCAGTTGCAATTAGATCATTCATCAACTGCCACTGGCCAGAGACAGGAGCTTTCTCTCAGACTTTCCCCACAGCATCCCTCAACTGTTCAGCTACATTCTTTTCAAAATCATCACACTGAGCTGGATATAAACTGCCCAGGTATTGCTCAGGCAACTTCAGAAGACAATATGTATGGAGTTGATGGGGCCAATCGAGATGGGATCATGGGAACTGGGTTTTCAAATTCTATTCATAGTCCTCGCACTAGCAAACAAATGCATTCCAGTTTAAATGTAGTAGCCGAGTTCCCAAATGTTCTTAGGGGCTGCAAATATCTTAAAGCAGCACAGGAATTGCTTGATGAAGTTGTAAGTCTTGGCAAGTTTGGCAAACATGACTACACTAAGCATCATAAATCACAATCTCTATTTGGTAGCAGGAAAGATAAAGAAAATGCTTCCACAGAAGAGGGCGGAAAGGATGGAGTAGTTGACACCAGAACTAGACATAGAACTTCATCTGAAGAAGCCAATAATCCTCATAATACTGAGCTTACTCCGGCAGAAAGGCAAGAGCTTCAAATAAAGAAGGCAAAGCTTGTTGCTATGCTGGATGAGGTGCACACTTTTTATGACTTTGGAATATCTTTTCATGTTTAAATATGATTGTCTGCAGAACACAAATTTGCATGTTAGTCTTGACCTTCAGGAGTGAAATTAAAATGCACTTGAAAATTGACCATGGGTTGCATTACATTTTGCATGCACTTAAAGTAGGATAGAAGACATTATGCAAAATCATTTTTTGAATAGCCATGTTGACATCTTGAATTTGTTGCACAATATAGACCAAAGTTACTACATACGGTGGATTTGGAATCCTCTGCCATATTTTATTGTTTTTTCAATTTACTGAAAAAACATAAATAAGTGGTATTTGCTTATTAAAAAATAAAAAATACAAATTATATTTAAGAAATTGAGTGGTGAATGTGAAAAAATATTTTTCATGATTTTTATATGTGGATTTTTTAGTTGTACAGCACCAACCTAGTGGATAAAATCATGAATTTTGAGAATATCTAAGAGCTTTAGAAGAGTTTTTAATTATTTTTTAGAATGTCAATAAAAAGGAGTTTTTTTGGTATGCTGATTTTTATTTACTAGTAATTTGTTATTTTTAAAATATATAATTTATTGCATTTCCTTTATTTAGGGTCCACCATATTAGATGTTCTATGTGAAAGTTGCTACCTTGTATAGACAGTAATGTATTAATATGAAGTGTGTTCTTGTATTTTTTCTATTGTCTACAATTATTTATTAGGACATCTATAACACAAAATGCACAACTACCAAAAATCAAAACAAACCTTGTTAAAAGTAGTAGATGGCAGCCCAATCAGTAGATTGGTTGAAATGCTTTCCTAAGATTAGAGTCAATAACCTTCAGACTCTGAAAAAAATTAGAGACTATACTCAAGAAATGATGCATCTCTATATATTTCACAAGGGAAAGCTGTCACCAAATTGCATCTGTATGGTGTATTAAATAACAATGAACATTCTTCTAAATTTTGGTGACTACTCCAATTAGAATCATAAAACTCATTATATGAACCTTAGAAAAAGATGACCCTTGCAAGCTTTAGGATTAGCTATGGAGGTAGCTATCCCAAGATCGAGATGCCTAAGAGCTAATCACAAGAGTCAAAGAAGATCAACATGATAAAATAACAATAATCTATACAAAGGATGCAAATACAATTGTATTATAGTACATAGAGAACCCTTGTTTATATAGGCAAGGGTGAGACGCAAGACAACATAGGATCATGACAAGTATCATAATCATATGACATGAGACACAAGTAAATAACTTAAATGTGCCCTAAGTAAACTTAACTAACTAGGTGTGAAAAGGACCCAAAAGGGAAACTGGTTAGGGAGTAACCTTGTTTGCACCAACACCCCCCTTTAAGTGCAACTTAGGAAGGAACAAAAAAATTCAAAGATGCAATGACGGGTCTCGACAACAAGCCTGATGAGGTACCCATGCACAAAAGGTTTTTCACAAATGGAGAAAAGGAGAAAACTCGTAGGAAAAAAACTCCTCCCCAAAAAATAGAAAACATGCAAAGAAGACATGTACAAGTGAAGGAAGGAAGAAAGGAGGACTCAACATGACCCCTCAAGGACTACTTCCATCACCAAGATACAATAGATTTCCTCCCATAGGAGGGATAACAAGAGGACTAAGAAGCAACCCCAAAAGTTATTCTAGAAAGATTAGCAACATGAAGGTGAACATGAAGAACTCCACTGAAGCATGAAGAAGCTCCAAATAACTGTCAAAGGGCAATTGCTCTACTTCTGAAATTGAAAAACCTCCATTGAAATCGGGATGAAGATCAAGATCAAAGAGATAAATCTATATGAGTGACCCCAACGAAACTACTCAAACAATGCACATATGGCAAACAAGGCAACAATCTGACAATTGAAGATGCAAATGGTACACCACAAGGTACCAATAGTCTCAAGAGCACTGATCAATTGAATAAGATAGAAGGTCACCTCCCAAACATGAATGTAAGAGTGTCTATATGGTGTGTGTTACATCACACTGAAATGTATGGGTAACCAACTACTGCATCTGCCTAGTATATAGGAACAAAAACTAGATACATAGCTCACTCTAAAGCAAAACCAAGGAAGCATTAGCACAGGAAGTATGGTACCCCCCATAATGTTGTCAAGGGAGAGGTATGGCAGCTCCACTGAAATTATGTGTCACAATGTAGCGCAAGAAGGTGAAAAAACAACATCAAAATGTCCAAGATGAAGTACCTACAATTGAAACAGGGTCACTCTCATGGACATTGCTATAAAGGGTGTGCAAGGCACACTCGCATGAAGGTAGACAAGTTTGTGATTGCAAAAACAAGGCGGACACAACAAACCCCCCATGGCACTTTATAACGTAATGTGAGTATAGCAATGGTACAATATGATTTGCAAGATCTCCAAAATATAAGTACAATATGTGGCACTTTATTTCAGTGTGTTTACAAATCTGAAAATACATACAATGGATTCTTACAATGTCTAAAAAAGGACATGCTGAAAATACAATTTTGTTAGAAGATGAGAGGAAACGGAAGGGACCATTGCAAAACACACAAAAAAATCACACTTTTAAAAACAAATGGTCCCAAAAAGGAGTCCATATGCATACATTATGGCCTTTCAAAGTTTCTAAAACGAGAACTGCATAGCAAGATCACTAAGAAAATTGAAATTTTGAAAAAAACTGGAAGTCAAAATTGAAAAATACCTACACCATTGTGACAAATACAAAATTCTGCCCCATTTCAAAAAAAATTCTCGAAAAAAAGAGCTTGTATGAGCAAGATCAAAGCCTTCAAAGTCTAAGTGCAAAAATAAAACTTCCAATTGTGAGGGGGGCATAAAAATCCAATAGTGATTGATGTCAGCACGACATCACCACCAAGTTTGGAGGAAACTACCAACTATAGCTACTTTGTAGATCTTTTAAAAATCGTGAAAAATAGATTTTTTTAAATTTTTGATTCGTAGAGAAAAACTTGCTTGCATAGAGAGTTATTCCAACTGTTGGTGCTTTTTTTTGCAACTTCTCAATTCTAAGGCATCAATCACACTATCTAGACACAAGGATCAAATTAACCTAGACAGGGATGAGAACCTATGATCAAAATGAGGACAAGGAAAAGCCAATGAATAGGAAGGTAAGTAAACCTCCTCTACACTTTGAGCCTTGCCAAGCTCGGGAGGGTGTTCCTAGAGATCTCTAAAAGATTCAGAAAAAGGATAAACAACAAGGGAGATCTCTATTTAAGGCAACTAGGTTAAAATGGTGCCAACATATGATAAACTAGTTTATAATCCTTGTAAATTCATTGGTGGTTTCTTACAACACCATTAACCTAGATAACAATACATTATGCACAAGTCCTCTAATGATATACATTAGTTGCAGATTTCACACAGGGTTTGACAAGAATTAGAACATTGGACTTTGTGCATAGTGGTATGGCAAATAAATTATAAATAACTCACTAGCACTGTGAAGATGATTTTCACAGTTAGAAAAGTACAGGGTTATATTTGACTGCTTTAGACCGGTGCCCAATCTTGTGGCAACAAAGTCACACTTGGAGCAAAACCCATAATGAAAAAGAAAACATAACTTTCAAATGAGTCTAAATAGCTTGGTTTCTGCATTACAAAAACATTAAACTCTTAACTGCCCTTCCATTCTCAAAATTATACCCATTCTTAATTATCCACAATATACTGAAATCTCCCAAAAACATTAAACTTTCAACTACCTTTCCATCCTCAAAATTATACCCATTCTTAATTATCCACAATATACTAAAATCTCCCAAATATTTGTCTTGAAAGCATGCTGACTTAGATATTTAAGCAAAACACCTTTAATGCATTCCTTGAAATACAAACTAACAAAGACTAAATATAGAGAGTATCAAATGTACACCCAGGAACCCCTTGGATTCCCTGAAACACTCAGACATTAATGGAGATAGAATATAAGGTTGACAACACAAGCATGGTCTTACATTGATATATTGAAAAGATTTTCAAATCCATTATAGAGATTTACTCACAAATAGACCTATCGTTACATAAACCAGACATTCAATTTATTACAACTTGAAAATAACCCCCAGATTGACTCCCATACTTCAGACCTGGTCTGAAAAATGTTCTGGAACCAACCCTTACAAAGACCCAGAAAATACAGTTTTATAGACAAGAAGAAGAAAGGAGATGGAACAAGAAGGTGACATCTGTCACAAATAAAACCTCTGATCTGCAACTGATTTTGGCATAAGAGAATATGCCACAACATCCTTTAATGTCCCTCTTCATTTTCCCTCCTTTGTAAATCCCGTGCACAATTTTACCCTAGTGGTAAAATTAATTTATTGGCCCTATTTTACCCTGCAGATAAAGGAATTTTAACCTGGCCAGTTTCCCCTCTTTACTAGCAGTGAAAAACATTCCTTTAACAAAAAATTTACCCTCCAAAACTTCTAATGAAATATGCAATGCATTTTAGCTATTGCGTGCAATCAAAATATTCAAAACTCTATTCAAAATTATGCCTAGGTGTTTAAAACAATGCCAAGGCGTTTTTGCATATGTAGGGGGTGTTTGTGTCATGCTGGGACATTTTAAAAGCATGCCAGGGCATTCCAAGTCCATTCCTAGGTGAAAAAATTACTGTTGGGACGTTTGAAACTACTGTAGGTTGTGTTTCTCAATGGTGGATCATTTGAAGCCATGCTGGAAGTAATTAAAAAGTTGCAAGGGCGTTTTTAGACATGGTAGGGCGTGTAGAAAAGTGTTGGGACGTTTTGAAGATGAGAGGCATTTTTCTCCCTTCCCAGGCGCTCACAAACAAGCTGTAGGCGTTTTTATGATTGCTGGGCCGTTTTTGACAATACCTGTGGTTAAAAATCACTCAAAACATCCCGAAAATGTCTTCTGGGTGTGAGAAATGCCCCCAGGCAAGTTCTGGACGTGAAAACACTGTTTAAACAGAAGATAAAACCACAAAAATCTCTCCCTGAGCCCCCTCCATGTGGCAGATTCTGATTGCAGCGCATACTTTCTCAGTGCAGCTTTGGATGAAAAAGAACTTTGAAAACTTGCGCAATGTGCAATGGGAAGCTGACAATTTAAAATTTTAATTTCAACCTTGGACCATTGGTCCATCGCACAACGCAGTTCTACATTTTGAGTGGATTTTAAAGCCTGTGCTGATGCGCTGGGAAGGGGTGAAGGGAACTTTATTTAATTTTTTGCTTTTTATCCTTCAAAAATTTTTACCCAATGGTCCATCATTGTGATCTTTACAATGCACGAGAAAAATAATTTCAAACCGCCTCCACCAAATGTCTTTTGCTTATTAAAATTAAAATATTGCTATTAAATAAATAATTTTAAGTTAATTGCTCCAATTAAAACAATTTTTAATTTTCACCTTATATGTTGGCATTTAAACACTGCTGCGGGAATGATGGGAATAGTGCCACGAGCTTGGATGACATCCGAATGCCGCAAAAACTTGCAAGGGGCAATAATATATGCTGATAAACATTGTGCAACGGACGGAATTGATTAACTGTGAGATTTTCGGGAACTTCCTTTGTAACTGGGACCAGTCGGCAGGCCATTTTAAATATTTTCTTTGTTTTGTGCCACAACCACAAAACTTACCCAAAGGATTCGAAACTGAAGCTAGAGCATCCTAATGCAATGTCGAAACTCGTCAATTCTTTAGAATTGATTAATTGAATCATTTGGCCCCTGTTTAACACTCTCGCTAAACGCCAAAACATTAAAATCAGGCTCAAAATTCATCCAATCAGCACAAAATCAAGACTGAATGTACCTCATGCATACTAAAGAACCTCTACCAAACGGTTTTTGGATAAGAGCTTTGGATTGAGAGAATTTAATGCCGGTAATTTCAGGCCAGCCTGTCACTTCTGGAGCTAAAAAGAGAATTTTTTCGCCAAACTAAAGGTTGCTCTGCTCAGAAAATGAGGCACAAAAACAAGTGCCAATACCAACAACCAGGAATATTTTGTGGAATATTCCGTATAGCCAAAGTGTAATTTTTTTTGCCTTTACTGCCAACTGCACCAAAATGAACAAATTTTATGTTGATCTATAGGTTATTGGGCCTTCCAGACGCAATAACAAGGTCAATTTTGCCCCAAAATGCTCCAAATAACAGGTGATTTGTGGACGCCCAATAGGAAAACCCTTCCTTAAAACTTTTGTAGATTTTGCTTCCTGCGTCCGATTTGGACGAAACAAAAGACAAAATTAACTTTGTCAAATGCTTTGGATTCAACGGTGAGCTCTAATGTGCTTTACAAATCACCAAAAAGAAATTTGCAAAACAAAACCTCAAATAGGAACCCCCCCAAATCTGTTATTTCTCTTAACCTTTTTGATTCTTCAGATCATTCAAGGATGCAAGACAAGAGCATACTCAGTTTCAAGAAAGAAAAAAAATTAGAATCCTAGATCTTCTAAAAATGGACTAACTCTAGACTATCTTCTGCTCTGATACCATGTTAGGATCAACTATGGAGGTAGCTATCCTAAGATCAAGACGCCTAAGAGCTAGTCACAAGAATCAAAGAAGTTCAACATGATAGAATAACATTAATCTATACAAAGGATGCAAATACAATTGTATTATAGTACATAGAGAACCCTTGTTTATATAGGCAAGGGTGAGACATAGGACATCGTAGGATTATGACAAGTGTCATAATTGTTAGCGTTTAAATTCACACCTTTCGGTGCAACTCTAAACGGAACAGCGTGTATAGTAAGTCTGTTCTTCAAATTAGGAGGCGAAGCTCCCTCAAACAAGAAATTTTAGAAGACGATACAATTTAACCTATCTTTTTGTTTTCTCAAGGCATGAGCATAAGGCTATTCAAGCTCTTTTGCAATCCTAAAGAAGTTTTTTGAGTATTGCAAAAGAATAACTAATCTAATAAAGCATACTTTTGATTTCCCTGAGTACATCTAGAGCACAAATAAATCAAAGGAACATTGGCGAGTTGATTTGACATAAAAACACTTAAGAACAAGGAAGATCTGAAACAAATGTTTAAGCATAAAATCATAAACAATTGCTTCGAACCTTCAACAACACAAAGCTTCCACAAAGATAATGCATATATTCATTCTCAAAGTAATAAACTACGCAACATACTTGAACAATAATTTGTGAGCAATAAATCCTTTAACATTTACCATTAAGAAATTAAGTGTGTAGAATACACTTATTTATACCCTAAAACAAAAGGTGCAAGGAAATAAAAGGAAGAGTTAACTAATACTCTCCAACCTAATCTTAATGCTGCACGCAAGCATGCGAAATTATTAGCATTTAAAAATATAAAATAAGTCTCATACAATTCAGTTAACTGAACTTGCATGTTATTACAATTTGAGTTCCACAAAAAGATATTTTGCATGATTTCCAAAACAAATCCAAAAATAAATTTATCTTTGAAAAGCAAAGTCAGTTCTCAAAATAGAAACTGCTTTAGAAATCCCTCCAGCCGCCAAAAATAGAATTCTCCTGCAGATACTGAAAAATGGTTAAGTCTAGGAATTGTGATTTCTCTCCAATTCATCAACTTTAGCCTCACTTGGAATAATAATGGAGTCAAGGTGAATAGACTTCATCTGCAGGATGACACTTGCATCTTCGATTATCTTCAATAGATCCATATGCTCCTCCATGGTGATAGAAGAAAATTGCATGGTGATTTTATGACTTGGAGAAGTGTTCCTCTTCGCTGTCCCACATTGAAAAAGGTAAAATCAGACCTTTTTAAGCTTGCTTGTCCAAGAAAATCAGACTTTCCTCTTCGCTGTCCAACTCTGATTTTTCATGAAAAATATGTATATTTTGCCTTGGAAAGTGAAAATACTGAGTTATACCTTCAAAGATGTCTTGGATTTGGGTTCTAGAATGGTCAAAGATGCCTTTTCCTGAGGTGGGTTTACAACAAAAATGGAAAAAAATGGATGGAAATGCCTTTAAAACCCTCTTTTCTATGGCTGGAAGTGGTGATTTTAACCTTGGAAAATCTGAACCAGCACCGAAAAAGCTTCAAATTCTCTTTAAAATGGCCTCCAATGCTGGAAATCCGGCTTCTTGCTGTGTATGACTGCTCTAGATGATTAGAAATCAAGTTTTGATGTGAAAACTACCTCCTCAAAGTGAAGTGTAAGAGTCAATGTGACTCAGCAAGCCAGGATCACCTGCAATCAAGACAACCTTCCACACAAAGATAACAGAGAAGATGCTAAAACAATGGAGCAATGAATCTATACAAAGATCATATAACTGTATGAAATACAATGAGAGATAGCCTTGCTTATAAAGACAAGGTGAGAGCTAGAAAGGTGGGGTGAAAGGTGGAGTGGAAAGTGGAGATATTCCAACAACATGTGTCAATTAGAGGATGATAACTAATTGCACATGTGGAGGATATGACAACTCACTCCAACAATCAACAACTCAACACACAACTAGACTCAACTAGACATCTAGAAGACTCACTAAGTCAACTTAACATGTGTGAATTATGTGTTCACACCAACACCCCCCCTTAAGTGCAACTTAGGGAGTAGCTGACTAAAACAAAGATGCAATGATTGATGATTCCTTCTGCGCAGGGAATATTCCTTCTGCGCAGGGAATACAGAGGGCAGAGGCAAAAAAATTTTTGCCTTTTTTTTTTAACTTCTTTGATTTGGGCGTTTGGACAGCCGATCTATACAGATTTGGGCCTCCTAATCACAACCGTGATGTCGGATTTGCTCCAGGACGCTCCTATGACGTTGCTCCAAGCAGAACCTCTCCAATGAGGGAAGGGAATTGCAGATTTAGCTCTGATACCATGTAAGAGTCAATTTGACTCAGCAAGCTAGGATCACCTGCAATCAAGACAACCTTCCACACAAAGATAGCAGAGAAGATGCTAAAACAATGGAGCAATGAATCTATACAAAGATCATATAACTGTATGAAATACAATGAGAGATAGCCTTGCTTATAAAGGCAAGGTGAGAGTTAGAAAGGTGGAGATATTCTTACATGTGTCAATTAGAGGATGATAACTAATTGCACATGTGGAGGATAAGACAACTCACTCCAACTATCAACAACTCAACACACAACTAGACTCAACTAGACATCTAGAAGACTCACTAAGTCAACTTAACATATGTGAATTATGTGTTCACACCAACATGAAACGCTGCCCATAAAAGCCCCCAATTTGTTGTGTATTTGATAAAAACAATGAAGAAATAGCTTCCTCAACTTGAGCGCCGCTTTCAAACCTTCAAGCTGCCCTTGCAAGTGATAAAAACAATGAAGAAATGGCCTCTTTATGTGTAATGGCCCCTTTCTAGACGAAGCACTAAAACCTGAATCTGCATTCAAAGTGATTCTCAAGGAGACATTAGAAATATTATAGATTTATAATTTTCGATAATGTATTCACATCATTCCTTGTTAAAGGAATATTTATTTTCTAATTTGTTACTTGCTATTAATAACTAGTCTATAATACATTCCATAATTCAGCCATTCATATTTTCCTCTTTACTCTTCCTCATGGAACTAGGCTTTACATGTATAGGGCGCGCTGAAACCATCTCTTGACCCAGCCTACGGGAAACTATGTCCCACCCTACGGGGCTTAATACGGATGGAATTACTCCGCCTCTCCCCACACTACCTAACATTCCTTTAAGGATGAAGTAATAATCTAAGTTCATCTTCCCATATCATCTTCCTTCTGTTCCTTAACCATGGATGGGAAAATTATATGTCTAGGGCGCGTTGAACCCTCTCCAATGCGATTGGGAATGGAATTACTCCGCCTCTCCCTAGCATCCTTGTCTAGGGCACGTTAAACCCTCTCCAATCCATCGTGATGGAATTACCTCGCCTTTCCCTAACAAGACCGCCTCTCCTATGGTTATGGGAAATAGAAGTGATGAGATGGTTATGTTATTTCTTACCAAGTTTCCTAATATATTTATATATATTTATTGTTCATAGACTTGTGTAATTCTAATGAGATGTATGACATATGGATCTATTCCAGATTATATTATATTATATATATATATATATATATATATAGTGAATTGTTTATATTTTTTTATTTACTAATCATATAAACAACATTAAGACATTACTTACCTTAGAGGTTGCTAAGATTTTCTAAGGTACTGTTGTACCTTGCAGTATCCTAGTTCTCTACATTTATTATTTACATTAAACTATCAATGATTTAATAATACTTACTTTGTACCTTTATTTCCGTTAGTTCCTGCTGCAGATCTAATTTTATTTTTAAATCTCTGAATTGTTCTTACTGCTGAATACTTTTCTGATCTGTATCTTCTTCCTTTATATCTCTTAATATGATCATTTTTATGTTTATGCAGGTTTAAATTATTAATCTAGATATAACATACTCCAGACATATTTATTATTCATTTTTTCTAAAATCCGATATTCTTTTTATATTTTCTTCCGATGATGTTTTCCTTCTATCGCACAACCTTTATTTATTTCCCTTTCAAGGGATATGTTCGAAGAGGCACATCTCTTATTATGCTTGGTGGTAAAAGACATACCCTCTTATAATTATTATTACTTTATATTAATTCCCTTTTGTGGTAAAACTAGTTCTAACCATACGTAACTCCCTTATCATAAGAGTATAGGTTAAAAGATGTTTATTTATATTATATCATTATAATAAATGATATATTATTTATTTTATATCATAATAAATGATATATGGTTTATATTGTATTATTTATATTTATATTACAATATAAGAAAATAATAATAATATTTGTATTCATATTATTAGATATATTTATAATATATTATTTATTTATGTGATCACTGGTGTCAACCAACTTAATTGCTGCACTTATAAATATCCTCCTTCGGCCTCCCCTTAATCTTTTTAAAATACATTATTTATATAATATATATAGTATAAAATTTAAATAAATACATTTGTTATTAAGTATGGGAGCTCTTTTATCTTATCTTATTCACAAGCATATAATATGGTGGGATAATGTTTTTGTTTTACTAGACTTCTATCTTTATATGATTTTATTTTGAATTTGACCTTTTGTTTAACCGTATTACTTTGCCTTATCCCAAATAACTTGACTTTCTAACTTTAATGGGTAATAGCTTTAATGGGTAAGACTCTTCATAATATTTATTTTTATATATATAATAATAAATCTTATTAATTATTCACATAAATATTATATTAAAAATATTTATATTTATAATATATCTAGTTAATTAAATATATATATTTTATTAAATTAATAATATTATTTATTAAATAATACATATTAATAATATATTATATATTTAATTTATATAAAAATAACTTATTATTTAAATAAACGATTCAATTATAAATCATTATAGGGACATGACAATCCTCCCCACTCAAGTTTGCTTGTCCTCAAGCAACTATAATTAGGTTTCCCTTATAAAATAATATTACACTCACCAATAATATAAAATAACCCTTAAAATAATAATTTATAAATTTGGATTGACCCTTTTAAATTTTCAGCACTAAGTTTTATAAATTATTTCTTTTATAGCTATATTTTATTAAGGTTTATCTACACCATAAATACTTTGGGTTAATTGTTTACGTATATTTTAATTTGTTTTTTCACCCATTTCACCCCACCGTAGGTTAGCCATAGATGAAAATAACTTTGTAAAATATATTACTTATAAGAGCTTAGAGATATCTTACTACATATTTATTTATAAATTATATTTTAATTACTTTATTTGACTATTTCATTAAGTATATTTACTTAATGTAATTTTATTGTTATTAAGAGTTATTTTATTCTTGTTTATTTTTTACCTTATTTACTCGTTATTTACTACATATTTGTAATAAATTTTAAATTTTTTTTCTAATGTTGCATCAGAGTAAATTTCAAGTTTTAATGTTACATATATATATTTGAAATATTTTATCAATGTATTAAACACCATTATTCCAACAAATTCATACCTGCGATTTTCATTGATTCTTGTTTTTTTATTTTTAATTTTTATTTAACTATTATTCACAGGATGACAGGATGACTGCTCTGATACCACTGTAATGGCCCCTTTCTAGACGAAGCACTAAACCCTGAATCTGTATTCAAAGTGATTCTCAAGGAGACATTAGAAATATTATAGATTTATAATTTTCGATAATGTATTCACATCATTCCTTGTTAAAGGAATATTTATTTTTTAATTTGTTACTTGCTATTAATAACTAGTCTATAATACATTCCATAATTCAGCCATTCATATTTTCCTCTTTACTCTTCCTCATGGAACTAGGCTTTACATGTATAGGGCGCGCTGAAACCATCTCTTGACCCAGCCTACGGGAAACTATGTCCCACCCTACGGGGCTTAATACGGATGGAATTACTCCGCCTCTCCCCACACTACCTAACATTCCTTTAAGGATGAAGTAATAATCTAAGTTCATCTTCCCATATCATCTTCCTTCTGTTCCTTAACCAGGATGGGAAAATTATATGTCTAGGGCGCGTTGAACCCTCTCCAATGCGATTGGGAATGGAATTACTCCGCCTCTCCCTAGCATCCTTGTCTAGGGCACGTTAAACCCTCTCCAATCCATCGTGATGGAATTACCTCGCCTTTCCCTAACAAGACCGCCTCTCCTATGGTTATGGGAAATAGAAGTGATGAGATGGTTATGTCATTTCTTACCAAGTTTCCTAATATATTTATATATATTTATTGTTCATAGACTTGTGTAATTCTAATGAGATGTATGACATATGGATCTATTCCAGATTATATTATATTATATATATATATATAGTGAATTGTTTATATTTTTTTATTTACTAATCATATAAACAACATTAAGACATTGCTTACCTTAGAGGTTGCTAAGATTTTCTAAGGTACTGTTGTACCTTGCAGTATCCTAGTTCTCTACATTTATTATTTACATTAAACTATCAATGATTTAATAATACTTACTTTGTACCTTTATTTCCCTTAGTTCCTGCTGCAGATCTAATTTTATTTTTAAATCTCTGAATTGTTCTTACTGCTGAATACTTTTCTGATCTGTATCTTCTTCCTTTATATCTCTTAATATGATCCTTTTTATGTTTATGCAGGTTTAAATTATTAATCTAGATATAACATACTCCAGACATATTTATTATTCATTTTTTCTAAAATCCGATATTCTTTTTATATTTTCTTCCGATGATGTTTTCCTTCTATCGCACAACCTTTATTTATTTCCCTTTCAAGGGATATGTTCGAAGAGGCACATCTCTTATTATGCTTGGTGGTAAAAGACATACCCTCTTATAATTATTATTACTTTATATTAATTCCCTTTTGTGGTAAAACTAGTTCTAACCATACGTAACTCCCTTATCATAAGAGTATAGGTTAAAAGATGTTTATTTATATTATATCATTATAATAAATGATATATTATTTATTTTATATCATAATAAATGATATATGGTTTATATTGTATTATTTATATTTATATTACAATATAAGAAAATAATAATAATATTTGTATTCATATTATTAGATATATTTATAATATATTATTTATTTATGTGATCACTGGTGTCAACCAACTTAATTGCTGCACTTATAAATATCCTCCTTCGGCCTCCCCTTAATCTTTTTAAAATACATTATTTATATAATATATATAGTATAAAATTTAAATAAATACATTTGTTATTAAGTATGGGAGCTCTTTTATCTTATCTTATTCACAAGCATATAATATGGTGGGATAATGTTTTTGTTTTACTAGACTTCTATCTTTATATGATTTTATTTTGAATTTGACCTTTTGTTTAACCGTATTATTTTGCCTTATCCCAAATAACTTGACTTTCTAACTTTAATGGGTAATAGCTTTAATGGGTAAGACTCTTCATAATATTTATTTTTATATATATAATAATAAATCTTATTAATTATTCACATAAATATTATATTAAAAATATTTATATTTATAATATATCTAGTTAATTATATATATATATTTTATTAAATTAATAATATTATTTATTAAATAATACATATTAATAATATATTATATATTTAATTTATATAAAAATAACTTATTATTTAAATAAACGATTCAATTATAAATCATTATAGGGACATGACATTATGCTTGGGTGCTGCCTCTAGGGTTTCCAATCTGCTTTGTTTTATTTTTAGAGTGCTTTTCTTTTTACCTTCCATGCAAAAAAATGATGAGTGGAGTTGAAGTGGGAGTTTTTTGCTATTTATAACCTTTTGAGAGCCTCTAAAAACATGCTTTTTTCTCTTGTATGGTCGGCCAAAAATAGGAGGGCGTGGGTCTTGGTTTTGAGCACCTTCTAGGAAGAGCGCTTGGTGCTTCTAAGGGAAGGCGCACCTTTCCCTTGGCGCCCGCGCCTTGGGAAAAGCACACTTTTACCCTTGGCATTTTTGCCAACCTTCAAAAATTTACAACTTTGCCTTTGTTTCACAAAAACACTTCAATCTCTTTCACTTTCCTTTGGCGCGTTTTTTGCCTTGATCAATGCTTCAAACACTTGGACTTTTGCCTTAGAAATTTTGACAAAGATCTCTTGGATTTTTCACTTTTGACGAATGTTGACCTCCGTCTTGGAAGCCTTTTGGACTTGGAGCGTGCTTCGAGGTGAAAGTGCTCCAAACACACTTGGGAGTGCTCTTGATCTTGCCTTAGATGCCTCCGTGCCTTGGAACTTTGATCTTTATTTGGAGTGTTTTGGAGTTGGAGCGCGCTTCACGAGAAAAGTGCTCTTTTGACTTGACCTTTTGAAGCACATTTTCAAACAAATTCACGTCAATCGACGAAGGAATGCCTTTGACACTTGAGATTTTGACTTTATGATTTGGAGCCTTTTCTCATTGGCGCGTGCGCCTTGGGAAAAGCATGCCACCATGCCTTAGAAATTTTCAATTTTTTCAAAATTCTCAAAAATGCTTTCTGAGTCGCCCGATGTCTTCTTATTGCTTTTTGCCGTTCCTTTGCAGTGTTTTGGTCTTCAATCCGTCACTTTTGACCTCCGCTTCGAGACGATCCTTCATGGCTTATAACCAATTTGGCTCTTTGAATCTTTTTTCATCTGGGCCTTGTATCAATCTCCTTTGATGTATCTTGTACTTGCGGGGTTAGCAAATAATGACAAGGCGACATGGTGCTTGGGAGGTGTGTTTTGGCATCACTTTTAGGGTGTTTGTATGCATAGACGAAATTTTTTGTATGGGTACAACAATAATCATATGACATGAGGCACAAAAAGTAAATAACCTAAATGTGCCGTAAGTATGCCCTAAGTAAACTTAACTAACTAGGTTGGAAAATGACCCAAGAGGGAAACCGGTTAGGGAATAACCTTGTTCACACCAACAACAAGTACCAAAAAAAAACTCAAAATTTAAAGGCACTGAGATTCTCTAATTAGGAAAAGATGTTATGATTCGAAACTGTTGATGGAATGAAAGTATAAGATTGTGTTGAACCCAATAATAGACTGTTTGAGAAAATCCTATTAAACTGAAACTCAAGGAATAATCAGGGAATAAAATTGTACCACGTGAAAATGCATGCTCAGATCTTTCCAACAATTTATAATACACCTATATGTGGCAAAATTACAAAGAAATGATTAAAAATTCTATACACCTATATGTGGCAAAATGACAAAGAAATGATTAAAAATTCTAATTTTTTTCAGTAAGTTTGGACATGTTGATGTTATGGGGTAACCTTGGTTGGGGTTGATGTGGATGACGAAACAATGATTGGAGGCCATGGATGAATTCTGTAAGTTTTTATTAACTATGCATGGAATTTGGGAAAGGACGGGACTGTTAATGGCTAGAGGATTGTAACCTTGTACAATAAATTGAGATGATCTCATCACACAAAGTAATCAATGAACTTAGCAAGGGTGATTCAGTGTGTTTTTTGTATAATTGTACAAATGGGTTGCATGTCAAGGTAAAAGAAACACACCTACAACGGAGGAGTGAATGCAACTGTTAATACAAGGATATTTATTTAGGGGTCCCACTCAGAAGTTAAAAACAATAGCAAAATGGAGAGAATCAGATCTGAACATGACTTGTAATGATCTCCATAAGAAAGCCAGGAGAGAAAATCTGGAAGGCAACTTTAATTTTCATCTCTTTGCCAATCCATAGAAAATTAGAAGCCAATATATGACTAAAGAGTGATCATATCTTTCCATTTTTTATCAACCTAGAGAAGTATCCACAAAATTGACAAGGAAGATATAATCCTTAAAATCAAACAAATATTTTGACCGGAAGAATTGTAAGCTCTGAAGTTATTAGGTCATGAGATCAGAAAGCTGAGACAAATAGGGGCTTGATTGGCCAGCATACTACATCCAATCACTACCAGTAGGGATTTGTCGTCAGCCACCATATCACAGTGGAGGTAATGTCAACAGAGGACTTGTCCCTCCAAAGCTCCTCCACAATTACATTAAGACCCACAAGGGTCAGAAAAAAAATACATTAATGTCCACAGAAGACCTAAAGAAGGTTAACGGCACTAAAAAATTAGAGTTTGAAAAGAGCAGTAATATAAGAAGACCCTAGGTTATGAAAAATAACTACAAACTGAGTTCTATAGTATTGTAAATTGTAATCATAAAAACTGTGAATCATAAGAACTAAGTACAAACACAAATTGTCTTGTGGGGGAAGGACCCCTGAATGAAGCATGGAGCAGAATAAGATGAAAGTAGTTACATGTTTGTACAAAGGCTTGGGCAGTGAGAACCTGCAAAAGTGCTAATGCATGATTTGATAATGCTCATACAGAAATGTCAGTGGCTGAATGGGGTGAGCTGGACAATCATTAGAGAAAATAGGATGATTCCCTATAATCTCTCCTAACATCCGCAACTGATGAACCTTTGGTGGCAGGTAAAACCCAGTAATGCACACTTGTCTCCATGACTCAGGTTGTAGACAAGGGGAAGGCCCTTGACATCAAAACAATACGGATTCTGGTTTTCTTCTAAAAGATACAACTTATTGATCATAGGAACTCTAGTAAAATATTATTGGCCTCACATTGTGAGTGCACCTCCTTAAGTCAAGGCATACAAGGTATGCAAGGAAACAAGGAAAGAGAATATATTTTACATATATATATATATATATATATATATATATATATATATATATATATATATATATATATATATATATATTTTAAGAATTAGAAATACAGATATAACTGGATGAATAAGAGCGAAGGAACATGAATGGTTATTTTTATGCAATAGAGGAAAAACATGGGTATATGAAATACCCTCATTACTTAATTAGGTATACGGCATGCCCTCCTTGGAAAAAATGCTTTATCCTCAAAGCATGGGAGAGAGAGAGATGCATATCTGTCTGGAATGTGATTTTTGTGTGAGTTTACAGAATTCCCTCAGATTCAAACAGTATTTGATCCTCCTTATCAAGGACTAGTATTTCAGTTTGGACTGGAGTGTGAACTCCCTCTTTTTTCATACAATAGGATGCATGAAAAACATTATGCATGATCTGATTTTGGCAGGTCTTCTGTATAAGCAATTGGAATTATCTTTTTGCAAATCTAAAATAGCCCTTAGAATTTGAGTGATAATTTTAAGTTTATGCTACCTTGTTTAAATGAAGTTTGTTTGTATGTTTGGAGGTATACAAGAATCCAGTCACCTTATTGAAATTCTTGTTTGGTTCTATGCTGAACTGCTTGTTGCTTCATACAATTGAGAGTAATGTCCAAGTTTTCCTTATGGATGCTAATTATATATTGTGACTGCTCTAGAATCATATCATCCTGTCATCTTTCATTCTTTCACACATCACATTTTGCAACATACACTACAATATTGATTTGCCTTCTATCATTTGACACGTGTCACATTTTTTCAACATTCTTCCTATATATGTTTCATTGTGTCTTTCCAGTAAAAGCATTGTCATGTAGTGTAATCAGTCTTAAAGAAATCAACAGCCATGATTCTCTTTTAATAGTCACATCGTAAATTTTGAAATTTGAGGTATATATATAAATTTTGAACAGAAATATATCTTACCTAGACAAATTTAGGCTACTTCTCAATTTCTTTAACGATCATTCTGCAATTACCATCTTTTGACAAACTCTGTGTGGATTTCTGTAACCCATTCTAGAATAACATCTGAATATAATATGCAATATTTGCCTTGTTTTTATGAGATACTGCATTTTCAACAACATTATCTTTGCCTGTTTGCACAAAATTTCAAAACAGTTTGAACTTTTCTATCCACTTTGGTCTTACAGAGTGGGTAAGGTCTTCTTTTGGAACTAATATTGTTTGTACTTTGCCAAATTATACACAATTGCAAGCATTTCCTTATCATAAGGTGAATGTGAATTTTGTTTTTGCTTGACTTTGACTTTTGAAAGTTAGAGGATGGTCATCATTTAAAATTATGGTTCCAATGGCAGATCCAGAAGTGTCACATTTAATAGTGAATGGTTTTAACTTTTGAGATATCAGGTGTGGGTAATATTGGGTTTGCCAACAATGTTATTGTTAATCTCTCAAAGTTCTGCTCCACCTCATTTGTCCATATAAAATGTTTTATTTTTAACAATTTTGTTAGAGGCATAGCTATATCAGTATAATTTGTAATCAAGCATTGATAGTATCCAACCAAAGTGAGGGCTCTTCTTACTGTAAAAACAGTTTAAGTATTGGTTATTCAACTATGGTTTTAATTTTTTCAGTATTGGCTTTGACACCTGATGAAATAATATGGCCTATATAGCATATCCTAATCTCTCTTTTTCTGAAACTGCATTTAGACTTTTTGGCATAATATTTAAACTTATTTTGTCCAATATAAAAGGTAAAAGGTAAAGGTTGTTTTTTAGGTCACAATGAAGCAAAACACCAATTTAGTGTCTGAGACACCTCGTCTGGGAGCCCACAAGAGGATTTATTTACATTTAACTTATATATTGTTCAAAGTTTGTAACCCTGGGTTCTGCCCTTGTGACCACGCTTGGGAGTGCACCGAATCTTGCCAATCCACTTTCAACTAGGTCCTAGAGCACAATCTGGGGCAAGTTTATGTATAGAAATGACTTGATCAATGTGATGAAGATCATTCATCTTTAATCACAATTTCCCTATACGAGTGTGAAAAAAATCATTCATAGGAAGCTAGAAAGTTGCAGGTGCATTGGTGAGTCCAAGAGGCATGACCTTGAACTTGTAGGAACCTTGTGAGTATGGAATGATGTTTTCTAAATATCTATTGACAGAACATGATAATATTTGGATCCAAAGTCCAAATTTGTACAACACTTTGTACCTGCAATTCATCTAACATGTAATCATATCATAAATGGTATTGAAAACTTGTTTTTATACTATTATCATGTTTAATCCTATGAAATCAACACAAAAATTATATGATCCATCCTTTTACCTGACCAACATAACGGGTGCAGAATATGGATCTTGGTTGGAACAATTATACCTATGTCTAATGGTTCCTAATCGTTCAATTTCTGTTTTGTGATAATGGGACATCCATAAGGCTTACTATTTAACCAATGCAAACCTTGGTTGTATCTCAATATCATGTTCAATATCTTTTTTATTGGTTAGTCCCAGTGGTAAATCAATGAAAACTTCATGTTTATTAAACATTTCATTTATTTCTTTATTTTCATATTTCTATTTGTCAATTGCTTGAATAGCTTAATATCTATCTATAAATGACAATGGCCCTTCTTAAATTGTTTTCTCTATTTTATGAGATGATACTAGCTTGGTTGGTGGAGGCGTAGACCCTTTTAATGTAGGCTTTCTGCTAAAACTAATTAAATGATCTGTGAGATTCATCAAGAAGGTATTCAACTCTTCAAACCATTCGATTCAACACTTAGAAGTTTAGAACCATAGCAGCAAGAATCGTTCTTGGGAATAAATCGGCAAACTATTTCTTTTTTCAAAAAATCATGATTTAATTGGTAAAAATTGGGTCAGGGTTTTCAAAAAATCAGTCAGCCAGCAAAAGTCATGACAAAATAGGGTTAGGGTTAGGGTTTCCAAAAAAATTGGCCAACATTGAAAAAATTGTGATTATGGCGATGTAACCTTGAAAAAGGTAGTTTTTTTGGTGATTTAATTGGTGAAAATCACGATTTTCTAAGTTTAAATCAATAGGGGTGATGTTTTTTAATTTTTGTGTAGATCACAAATTTTTTAGGGCAAAAAATCGTGCCCGAGTGCGAGTCACACTTACCCGTGATTTTTTGCGACTTTTGCTTCTTTGTTGAGAACTATATGCACTATAAGCAAAGGCAGGGCATAAATGATTTTCTAAAGCATAAAATCCAGATAAGTGAGGTGCAGGATGCCTTGTAATCTATGGCTTTGTTTAGTGAATGGGTTAGAGAGGAGAGGCCAAGACAAATAAGAGAGGGCTGATGATTGGTGGGGAAATTTGATGTATATAGTCTCTATAGCACCTATTATATAGGTCATTAGATATGCTGACATAGACAATCCTAAGTTTGGAACTTGTATGATTTTTGTTTGAGTTTTATACCATTTTGGAAATTTTCTTTAGTTGTTTTTTCTTCTTGCACTTTCTTCTTGTCTCCTTTTTCTATTATTTAATGGAGTGTACTCGGACAAGGTGTTTGCTACAATGTTTCTTTTCCTCACATATAGACTAGTTTGGGTCAATATCCTTCAAAGATTTGGGACTATCTATATTGCATACTAGAATGCTATACTTTGAGAGGAAAGTGCATTGAGGTAGTGATTTGAAGTTTTGGTGGAACAAAAAATATTGCATAGATATCTATGTTTTGTGCAATTCATATTCTGGCTTTATCACCTTGACATCATTTGCTAGGATGGATCCTGTGGCGTGCCTGCTAGTATGAATTTAAATTTTGAATGGTTATACTAGGTTGAGTAATGTTAAAATGGTTGTTTTTCATGCATTTTGCTTTATGAATATTGGGTGCAATGATTCCTGTTTTCTAATCAATGTCTTTAGTTGAATATATGATACTAAGGGTTTAGTTACATAGGCCTTTTTAGAAAGCTTAAACTTCTAACCCTAGTATAGTTAGGCCATCATTTTCTCAATACAGATCAATCTTTTTAGGCTTTTGTATTATGAGAACAATGAGTTGCAAACTATTGGAGATACTCTCCTCGCTGTCAGCAACATACAAATTTCCTTGTGTCAACCTTGCAACACACCTTCAACACATTTTTTACTACCAAAACATGGGTATAGTAACAGTCTATTATGCTCATTTGATCATCAACATATAGAGAATGCAAAACAAAGAATACAAGTGTAAAGAAACATAAGACCATAGGTTAAAAATCCGGACTCGGAAAAAACTCGGCAGGCCTAAAATTTTGCTCGGACTCGAGATGCAACAAAATTTGTCAAAATTTCCGAACATTAAAAAAACACATATTTACAAAGTACTCTTAAAAAATGTGCATAAAACTGAATTTAGAGAACTGATAAGTAGTATTTCATTCATTTATAGATCAAAAAAGAAGTTCAATACACATCATAGTGTCATATGATCATAAATTTACAAATTCAGATCAATATTTTGCAAATTTTTTTTCAAGTAAAACTTCTAAGTGGTTGTGTAGGTGCCCTCAAAGTGGATGGTGATGATTCCTCTCGAGGAAGAATATCTTCCTTATGCATATCATGTGCAACCACATCCATGAAGCCCTTATTGACGCCTCGCCTTCTGCCTCCTCTTGTGTCGCTACATCTGCCACCTATTTTGTTGCTTTTCTCTCAAGATTATGATAGCACGGTCATCCTCCTCCCATGATCCTTAAACAAATTTCTTCCTTTGTCCAAATGGACTGTTACAGCTTACTGTCAAAATGGTGATAGGAACTAACATGCGACATATTAAAGACAGAATGACATGAATTCAGACTTAGTTCAACCAACTACAGGAGCTGTTCACACACATGATACAAAGACATAATGCATAAGAAATTTATCTTTCATTTCATTTAGCCAACTTGGCCTCTATTACAAAATATTGCAAAAACTATTCAAAATCACATCTACACCTCAATCTCTTTGGCCTCTCATCGGCCTTGACCTCCTTGTTGGTCTACACTATTGGACCTTGGCTCTAATCGAATCCTTCTTCTCAACTTTCCATTCTTCTCTTCTGAGTTTCTTTCTCGGCTTGCAAACTTTCCTTTTTTTGACTGCTCAACAATTTCATCGATCCACACTTGGACCGTCAGCTTCTCTTCAATCCTTTGTCAAAAACCTTCGCCTCAGCATTCTTTGGTATTCTGCCTCACGGCCTTGCCTGGCACTTGCTCTGGTTCTGCATTCAATCTCTCTCTCACGGCCTCTTCTTGTCTGATCTGCAATTGTCTTTTCTCTATCATCGATCCATTACCTGATTCGACCAGTCTGATTGTCTTGACTAGCGGCCTCCTCCCAATACTTGCGGCCTCTTCTCTAGATATACACGGCCTCTCTCTATATTTTATGGCCTCCTCTGCTAAACATGCGCCCTCCCCTTCTTTTTGGATCGGCCTGCTTGCTACCTTATGTTCCTCCTCAGCAATGATCGGCCTTTCTCAAACTTATTCGGCCTTCTGTTGTCCTCTGGCCTATCGACCTCCTCTCTATTTGGCCTTTCTGAATATGTGCGGCCTCTTCTCTTTGGCCTATTCTCGGTCACCCACTTCTAATTGCATGCGGCCTGCCTTTATTTGCTTTGTCTATTTTAGTCTTTCTGCCTTTCCACTGTCAGTCATGATAGAATCTCATCAATACGTCTTCATAATAGCTGGCACCACCTCAAAATAGCCAATGATCCTTCTTGCACCTGATTTAGGATATAATCACCATTATTCCACTTTCTAGAAATTAATGAGCAATTATTAAGGCGACAGGAGCCTCCTTCCTCATGCTTCTGTCACTTAACCCATTCATTAAAACCAAAAATCAAATACCAATGACAATTTTCAAATTTTAATAGGATGCCCCTGCATCAGATTAGCGACCTCATCCATGGAAAAGATGGGCTCCACATCATCAAGGATCCAATTTGAATATGGATCTATGTCATCAAGGTTAGTGGCTTTGCGTGTGCCCTTTCCCTCCACCTTTTTGGTATGTAGACGAAGGTTGTAATGCACAAAAACAAGTTCGTTCAAGTGCTTTTGAGTCAACCTATTGCACTTCTTGGTGTGAATGTCTTGAAATGGGCCCTACATCATCAACGATCCAATATGAATATGGATATATGTTATCAAAGTCAATGGCTTCATGTGTGTCCCTTCCCTCTACCTTTTTTGTACATAGACGAAGGTTTATTGCACAAGAACAAGGTCGTTCAGGCACTTTCAAGTCAGCCTGTTGTGCTTCTTGGTGTGAATGGCCTAAAATGTGCTCCAATTGTGCTCATACTTAGAAGTGCTATAGGGCAAGGACAAAATGTGGATGATGAGTTTTTAAAGATTAGGTGATTTTGCACCATAATCTTCCCACCACAAATCTCTAAGGACAAAGTTTAACTTTGTAAGTCACTTAGTAAACTAAAAAATAAGCTAGAATTTAAATTTATTAAAGTGAAGTCTTAGTTAACAATGAATATATATATATATAGTTGCAAAGTCTTTCTTCTATGAATGCATAGAGGTGAAGAAAACAACCTCCCTTTTGTGGCCTTGTAAACTTGCAACTCATCCAAAATCACGTCTCTAAGGTCTTCATAGGGACCATCCTCTCTATGCATGTGTTGAGGTCATGACCTCCTCATTAGGCCTAAAGGTAATGGAGAGGAAAAACTTCGCGTTCAAGCAATAGGCAACAACAAGAATGTGTTGGTGGAGTTGTTTGTTCCACCTCCAATCAATAATGCTTCAAATGGGTTCATTTTTTTTGTTTGACCCATAAAAATGGTGTATTGCCTCCTTTCCTTGTTAGTGGGCCTCATGTAGAAAATCCATGGGATTGTTCTCCCCATCTTCGAACCGTAGAATCCTTACCAAAGGTTTTGACACCTAAAAGAAAACATTATATAAAATAAAAATATGATTTTGAATGTAAAATACAAAAAGAGTAAACTAAAATCATAAAAACTTATTATGGAATATCTAGTTGATAATTTTGTAAGTTACCTTGATGATCTCATCCATGTGTTTGGCAAAATGTTCATAAAAAAATACTCCTTGCTACCCTCTCCCCTTTGGTCTTCTTCGAATAAGGAGAGCCCCCCCACTTAGCGCTCACAAACATTTGCTTCGGAGATGGTAGTGAGGCTGCAATACCCTGCAAAGTGATGAAATTGGTGGCAAATTGTATGACACTTGACTGCACAAGCTCCTCACCATTGGTGTGTTCTCTTATCAGATTAATCAGCCAAGGGTGGTTGTAGATATATTTTGTTATGTTTCTTGCGTCCTCCACCATAGTTTTGATCCACCTAACTTTGTTGATATCCTCAAGGAGTAGATCAATGCAATGGGCGATACAAAGGCTCTAAAAAATAGTAGGGTGCCTCGCCTCTAGTAGCCTACTAGTTGCCACGTATGTTGCTACATTGTCTGTCACAACTTGGACAACATTCTTTATACCCACCTCCATCACCACCTCATCCAACATGTTGCATAGTGTCTCGGCATTTTTTTATTTCATTAGAGGCGTCAATTGACTTTAGGAACACCAACTATTCACTTGAAGCCACGAGGAAATTAATTAGAGTGCAATTCCTGCTATTTGTCCACCCATTAGACAAAATAGTGTAGCTCTTTCTTTGCCAAATGCTCTTTTGTTTCTCCACCAAGACTTTTGTCTATCTAACAACATCCTCCAATAGCTACCCACTCAAATCATAAAGGCTTGGTGACTTGAATCCTTTCTTTGCTATTGTCAATGTAGTGACAACTAACTCCTAATAAGGGTTGCTCACAACTTGAAAGGGTATGTTGTTGAAGTACCAAAGATTGGCAATTGCCAACCTTGCCTCATCATGCTTCTTTTGGTTCTATGTAGTACCTTCTAGGGAAGGTTGGGTACGAGGATTTGATTGTGATGGCTGGCTAGAACTACCTATGGTGGGGGAGCTCCACATCTGTGGGCCAATGCAAGAGCTCGTTACATCAGTCTTAGGAAAATAAGCCATTACAACTGCGATTGTCGTAATGTTCCTGTCCTTTTCTATTTTACCCTCCTCATAGGAAGAAGTGAGAGCATTAACCTCTCGTATAACCTTGGGCTCCATTTTATTACAAAGCAAAACTTCTCTTCCAAGGATTTGCACAAGATGATATTTGAGGTGGTTGATGCCTCTTGTCATCTTCATCCCACAATAATTAGACACTACTAGTCTTGTTTGTTCCCCTAAGATTCCATGCTTCCAAGCGGGGTCCCTAGGCTTGCCACCAACTTTGTTGCTTCCTGATGCCATATCTCAAGCAAAAAATTGAATTTGAAACTTGTTAGCATTTTAATTTGTCTTCTGCAAGACAACACAAAATGGAACAATGTGTGTGTTGGGAATGTAATTCCTGTCACAACCAACTTATAGCTTGGGATGCAGGAACACTTTAAGATTATGTGATACAAATCTAGTTATGTTTGTTACACCAATTCAATTTAGCAACATTAAAGGAAGCGCATGAAATACTATGCAAACCACAAATGCACATGAGACAAGATTTATGTGGGAAACCCTTACGGGTAAAACCCACTAGTAAAAGGACAATAACAATTATATTTATAGGAAACAACATCCATTACAACAAATCTTTCTTGTAGAGTATTTCATTTTGCAGATAATAGCATACAACCTCCAACCAAGTTTACCACACCTTCAACAACCGGCATCCAACATCAGCCTATTACATCTGTACAAACAATTAGATATTTCCGTTCTTATGGAATTCCAACCGTCTAACTGTCATGTAGAACACCAACATCACACAATCAAAAACATGATCGTATCGTGATGTCAACATACCGCACATTATATCGAACATGACTTACTCCACATGGATAATCACCGCATATAATAAGCTGTCGCTCACACTTGGTCAAAGGTTGTTGACCATCTATATGTGAACCGTGCACGTCTTCCTACACTATAGCCAAACACCAACTATGGCTTGTGGTAGTAGAGACAAACACTTGATTGCTTCTTGTTGCTTGCGATATCTCTAAGCATCCCCTAGAACATTACCATGCTCTTAGCTATCACCGCATGTACTCCAACACTGTCGCATGTGCATCTGCACGGTCATATACACTCTAGTAACTTGGACAAATATGCGGCGATGAGTTCTCCTCCAAATGGCTTGCGGTTGCAACCATAACAACATTGGATTTGACAAGCCTCCATACTAAATTGCAAAATTTGAAACTCATTGCAAATAACTTTGTAGTTGTTTATTGGTTTGCAATCAAACACTTGAACATGAACTCAAATAGTTCACCATCTTCTCTCACCAGGAAATCTTTGTAGGTGAATAGCACACTAAAGTTCCAACATTCTCTCACTTGATAATTACCGCAGGAGAGTTTGTGGTATACCCCGAAGAAGGCAACTCATGCATGGGAAAGGGATAAACCCATTGCATCCTTGTACCACAAAACTTAGTAGTATTTATAGGCTTTGTCAAAGAATCAATAGTATTTACTTGAGTGTCAATTTTCTCTATCTGAGCTTTTCTTGTCTCAACCATCTCTCTAACAAAATGATATTGAACATCCACATGTTTAGTTCTAGCATGACAAATAGGATATCTAGCCAAACAAATTGTTTCCTGACTATCTCTTAAAACTAATACCGTTACAAAGCCTTTGTAAACACACAACTTTCTTGCAAGCATGTTTTGTTGCCATATACTTTGCTTCAGTCGTGGACATAACAATTGTCTACTACCACTACTCATCCACTTGACTGCTCCGCCAAATAGAGTAAAGACATAACTACTCGTTGACCTCTAGTTATCTATATCTCTAACCCAATCAAAATCAACAAACCCCCTATATGTTCAAAACCTTGCCAACATCATTAGAACCACGAAAATCCAAATTGTAATCCAAAGTTCCTTTTGAGTATCTAAAAACTTTTTTAACCTGAGTCTAATGTTCTTTGCCAAGATTTGACGTAAATCTACTTAGAACTCCCATTGCTTGGGCAATGTCTGGTCTTGTATAGACCATTGCATACATAAGGCTTCGTACCTATCACACTTGCATAAGAAACATTGCACATATCCTCTGAAGACTTTTCAAACTTAGAACACTGTTCCAAACTCAACTTAGTGCCTACTAGTAAAGGGATACTTATAGGATTATTGTCATGCATGCCAAACTGTTGCAAAATAGTTTTAAGATACTTAATATGATTTAAACACAAGTTTCTGCTAGCCATGTCTCTATGGATCTCCATAGCAAGTATGAGCCTTGTTGAACCTAGATCTTCCACATCAAATCTAGCAGAAAACTGAGTGTTGAGTTCTCTAATCAATGCCTTATTGTTTCCAATGATAAGCATATTATCAACATATAAAACAATGATTAAAACATGATCACCAACAACCTTGAAAACAAACAACCTTCTTTTGCGAATCGGGGAGACAACATTCAGAAATGGGAATGTAGTGAATTTTGGCTTGCACACCTAACACATTGAAGATGTCTTAACGAAACATGAGAAAAATGTTGTTCAAGTGGTGAGTTTTGCAGGGGTGTAACAAAACTCTAGCATAAACAAAAAAAGATTTTTTTTTAAAGATTATAAAATGTAAACCCTAGCAGCTAGCTAAATAACAAAAATAAAAAAATAAAGAATTAGAACAATAAAACCCTAGAATGAAAGGGAAAAACAAAACAAAAATCTGAAAATAGAAAACAAAAGTAGGGACATTGTTACATACCTTTCAAATGCTGCTAAAAAACTTATCAAATCAGTTCAAGATCACTCAAAATTGTTGAAATCACTTGCAAATGCATCGAATGTTGTCAACATGTTTAAGGAGTGAGAGCTAGAAGAACAAACTATGAAAAATGATGGGTTTTGATGCTTTTTTGGCCACTGACTATCATTATCTGTCAGTGGGTTAGTTTTGGCACGTTTTTGGGTAACTAACTCATTGAGAACTCACCAAAAACTCCTTGGTGAGTTTTTAGGTGAGTGACTCACTGTAATGTCCCCTTCTAGTAAGCCAAAATTTTCACAACCTTGCACAAAATTTCAACTCACCAAAAGAGAACATTAGAGTTCAATTCTTCTTTCATATCATAATTAGGATTAATGATCAATAATCAAATCCATTTACTTTCCACAATTGTACTTAAGGCTTGTAACCTTATAATCATAATCATATCATTTCTCTTAACATAATAAACATATGCCTTCTACATTCACATTATTATAAACATATACATTACACATTCACATTATTTCTCTTTACATTATAAACATATGCATAACATATTCGCATTATTTCTCTCACAACTCTCATGCACTATCTTGAGGGAGCCTTAGGGTAGCCCTACCATTAATCAATTCTATCTCCCATATGAGCTTGGTTTGTTAAGGCGTCCATATCCATCCCATACGGAGGCCCAATGGCTTCACCCACACCTGGGGTCCCTCACCATTTGGCTCGAGGGGACTTCATGCAACACCCGGCATTCCTCATCCCATCGAGAGTCACCTACTGTTGGGCACAATTATAAACAATATGAGCTCATACTTACCATAGGCCCAAGAGCTTCACACACACCCGGTGTTCCTCATCCACTTGAGGGTCGCCTAGGTTTAATCATACGTCCTTAACCCAAACTCACAAGTGGTAAGATGATTAAGGGTGAGGCTTGACATCCCTCTTGATTTTATCATGAGTTCGTGAGCCATAAATCATTATTCATCATCTTGAGACCCTTTCCCGGATCATGATGTCATTATTCTTGTTCCACTTGGGAATCTTATCATTACTTAGTCATAGCCTTATGCTTGGCTCATTGACAATTCAATTTATACTTATTCTCATAGATGACCTTGTTATCTTTTATTTGATCTAATCTTTAATGTAATCATTCTAATCAGCTTTCTTATATCATATGTTATTCTCATAACAGTTATATCTACAATAGAGAATACATTCATTTATATGTTGATCCTTTTATATGTAATAAACTTATACTACCATCACATATTCAGATTTGAGATGATTATTATGTAATAACACATTCTAATGAATTCACATCAAATTTAAACATAACGTGAGCATATTGATTTCCTACGCTACATATTTAATAATGTTATGCAATTCTACGCATATGTAATGTCTTCATGATATCATCGATGAGCAGAGATAACATTGATAAATATAACAATCATACCTGGTTATGATTTGCGGCCTTGGCAAGAGGTAACTGTTATTGATGGCTATTATTTAGACTCCTATTGTAATATAATTTCTTTTGCAGACGGACTTCTTTTCAGACTTAATGCAGATTAATGTTATTAAGATATTATTCTAGAATCATCTATTTTTAGTTAATGGTCAGTACCGTGTAAGTGTAATGGTCTTGTAATGATTTCTTGGATCGTGTGTCGATCCTTGGCAGTTTCTAAATATAGAAACGTGCCTATTTGTGTACATTCTGTAATCTATTTATTGAGCATTCGCTCATTGTTAATATCATCCAACAATTTACCAATTACCTGTGTAATATGGTATCAGAGCTAGGCCTAGGCTAGGAGCCCCAAGCACACGAGAGGTGTGGCTTAAGGGGGGGTGTTGGTGTTGGAAATAAGCCACACCCGGACCGACGATGGACTGGTCCAAGAGGGGCCAGTAGCTCAGCGGTAGAGCACTCCAGCAGCGAATGGAAGGTCCTAGGTTCGAGTCCTAGCTGGTCCATGTCGAAACGTGCCTATTCGTGTACATTCTGTAATCTATTTATTGAGCATTCGCTCATTGTTAATATCATCCAACAATTTACCAATTACCTGTGTAATAAATGTTATTGTGTGATGATCGAATGTTGTGATCTGATGCCTGGACTGCAATATTCGTATGACTCCCCCGTTATTTCTTGATTGCTGGATATTTTACTCTTAGCTTGATTCGCTGATTGAGATGTTTCCAATTTCCTGTTGGATTGATGCTGTTGGCTTTGTGGTATGAGATATCTGATTGCAGATTGCAAACTGATGCTGGATGATGAATGTATGTTTAATTTATTCGCTGTCTAATGATAGTTGCTGGGATCGATGCAGAGCTGTTTTGCAACTGGATTATGAGATGATAAGTTCCTTCAGTGGATGACCACGATCCCCCATTAATACCTACTAACCATCTCATCTCCAAATCAGTCACGTCCCTTCATTAGAAACTCCACCATCTAGATTAAGATCGGCACTCTTGTGTTTTGGATCGGCAGCCAACAATTCATTAACATAATCGCCTTTTTGTCTTTTATCTAATTTGTCCTACTCTTGGATCGCTGCCTTTTGGTCTTTAGTCGATCTTGCAAACAACTTTAAACTTTATTCATTATTGCTTACGTGGAAGATTTCTTCTCTTAATCGGCTATTGGTATGTCATAATCTATGTTTGTGAGGAATCGGTCTTATGAAGGAAATGTTTCTTGCACTCACGCTCCAAAAAGAGTGTCTATATTCGGATGGAACATCACAGCTGCCTTTGCCTTATGCATTTATTATATTTATTAAGTGGATCTTTCATACGACTAAGCCTTCATCGATCGGTGCTTTCATGACTATGTTTAGATACAAATGTTGCAATCATACTCAGAGGTTGTCTTCATCATCGATTTGGTTCTCTTAAGCTTGATTGTGATAGCATGATAATTTTACTATTCCAATCTTTAATTGGAATAGGGCCATCGAGGGATATGACACTCACCTAGAGTGTTAGCCTTGTGGTTACTCGCAAGTCAAGGAGTTTTTCCGTGAGTTTTTGACCTATGCTAAAGACAATGACTAGAACACACCATCTACCCTAGAAAAACCCCCAAAAGGGAAAATTTCCAGCAAGAGTGAGCCTCATGCTCCTCATTCTGCTATCATTCAATCGAGTAAAAATGTACACAGTGCCTCTAGGGTGAGATTGGGCTATGACAACACATACATAGCTCCACAATACTTGCAATATGCCTTTGTCTCCATGAAACCTTTGCTCATATGCATACAACAATTGTAAAATGGACAAAGAGAACCAACCTCTTCAACGATGTTTACAAGAAACATATACCTTTACTATAACCTCCCATGCCGAAAATGGAAGATCAAACGTTAAGAAGGTGATTTGAAACGTCAAAACACTTCACATTCCACATATTGCATCAATTGTGACAAATTCGCTTCTTCCACTAGGAGGTGATTTCAAAATCGCCATGGGCAAGGCAATTAGCTGCGGTCAATGACGATTTTGCCACTTGTACAAATTGGGGATTTCGCTAAAATTGGTTTGATCACTTGCTCTTTTGTTTCAAGGCATCCTTGAGATGCTCTGAATCATCCCAAACATCATTGACAAAATTATGGGCTTCTTGGCAATAAAATCCCTTGAACTCACGTGTCCATGGCTTCTAAAACACTTCCTCGATTGAAAGTGGCAACATGACCCTAATCATCTTGCATCTTTGATTTGAGTTTTCGGTAACACCTCCCCCATCAGGAGGCTTTTGGCCCCCAAAATCTTAGTGATACAAAAGGTGAAAAATTCCTTTCCTCACATCTTTTTTGAAACTCCACTTGGCCTTACTTGGAAACAACACCTTCAAGCCTATTTGTTCTCAAAGCTTATATGAACCAGACCTTATAGGTTTCTTGACTAGTCCATCAACTGAATCGCATGCTCATTAACTTCATGAAAGTGCAGTCCTTTACGCTCAAGAAGCAACTTAGAACCTTAGTGCATGTGCTGTCCTATTCCTTGCTGCTCCTTTTGTGACTGAAACCCATTCATAGCTCCAACTACAATTTTTTCTTGCGCTTCTTGCTCACCCAATAATGGCAGAACAAACTGCACACTAGCATTGATCAACTTCTTGAATTGCGAAGTACTCGCTATAGTGACCTTGGATTTACAACATAGGAGTGCAAGGTAAAAACTTTTCCATTCAAATAGAGCCTATACTAATTCTCCCTCCTAAAGTAAACATCTCTCTCGTAGATATAAGGGCTCCCAAAAATAACATCACAAACATCTAAAGACATGACGTCTGTTGATGTGTTTTTTATGACGGCAACAACATTAGAATAAAACACTAAGTGCTCTATCCTCTCTTGAACAAAGCATCTCAAATGCTAAACTATGTGATCAAATGAGATTACTCCAAGGTTCCTTGAATGTCAGGTCTTGGTGTGCACATGGATAGACTCAATGGAATGATGTGATTTTGTTGGTAATCACAAAGGGACTTACGCAATTGTTTGGTGCAAGACTTATTGTTTCCTTCACAAAGGGGAAAGACTTGGATTTTCTAAGTTCTATTGCTAAAAGGGTGTATGATTTCACAGTAAGGCTCCTTGGAAACTAATCCTAGTGAAAATCTAAAACAAAATGCAAAAGAGAGATGAAGGTTTAGAAATCTACTTGATGCAAAAAAAACTACTGCTGATTTATTGAAACCAAAAACATGCTTTGCTTCGTCATGAGACAACAACTACACAAAGATGATGCGATCTTTTAAGGTGTTTCTGACGATTTTCGAACACTCATTCATAAAACATAGAAATGAAATATGCAGAAAGCAATCGAAGTTAAGCTTTAAAGAGAGTTCAGGCTAACCATACACTGTAATCTGCAAGCCACAAATCACAAATGGTATGAACACAAGAGTTTCAACATGCATCAACATCAATATTTTCCACCAGTTTTTTTTAAAACTAAATGAAGACTAAATGAAACGGAAATAAAACAGATCTGAACTTGGAGCTTATGATTTGCTTTAGAGAAATCAGAAAACCATGCCAACATTCCAAAGAACACTACAAACACCAAACTTCAATGCTCATGTATTGATTTGGAAATGTCTTTTGCAACAATTCTGCTAATACCTCAAAGTTTCTTGCTCACAAAAATGGAGTACAACTACAACTATGAACAACTACTTCTACTCTTGTTCTCCTCTCTATTCTGTCCTTCTTATGTATCTCCTAAATGAGGCGAAATGGGCCTATATATAGGCTTCAAAATTACAAAGAAAGGCCTAGATTGATTCTAGGAATCAACGCCCAAGATTAGGTCAACCAAAACCCTAATGAGAAAGAAGATAAGGCTGCCAACATTTTGGCCAATGAAAAGGTGACACATGTACTAGGGCGCCTCCCCATGTTGACTAGGATTCCGACAAGGCATCATCTAGGAGGTCGCCACCTCATCTTGTTCTTTTATCTCTAGTTCAATGAATCTGGTCATAACAGCTTCTAGCTCCTCCATTGGAACACTCGGAATGTTCTCCATCTTGTAATCCATGACTGATAGGTCAGCATCACATGTAGTGAGAATGTTCTCCCAATCTGGTCCCAGTTCGTGAATTCCGTTCATGAAAGTAAGGAATGAAGAAGCATCCTCGAAACGTCCTTCTTGGATAGGATGGGTATCCCTGAAATATATCCTTTGCATCTTATCCTTCAAACTTGCCACGTTCATTACTTCGTCATCTTCTATCTCCTGATCGAACCAAGCCTCTATTGAAATAAGGATTTTATCCCAAATTTCTTTTACCATCATCCTTGCTTGGGTGGCATCACTTTCTATCTTCTCCATTATTTCTCTCAGCATGACTAGAGCAGAATACCAACTGTGGAAGTCATATGCTTGATTTGATTGTATTATGTTACCCTCCACCAAGACCTGCCTTGGAGTATCAATCAATGTCTTCAATCTTGGAATAGTCTCCTCCTTGACGATGCTGAAATCTTGACATGCTTCTAATATTACCTGAATCCTATCCATGAGGGTGACAACTCTCTCATATACTTCGATGAGTTCATCCACGAATCCATGAGCTCTTTCCAAGACACTTCCTATCCATCCCTTTGCTGCATGACTAATTGTCCTCATTTCCTCCAACTCGGCCAGTGAATCCTTGGAAATACCTGCACGCTGAGCAGTTGTCCCTTGGGCTGATTGGAGAGGATTCATCAAGTGCTGGATGTAATGCTTTAATTCATCATTTTCCTTCTTCAACTGATCCTTATTTTCTTCCTCCTTCCTTAGCCTTTCCTTGAGTGCTATTACTAAATCCTCTAACTCCTCTACTTCCTGTCTCTTTGTAGTCAGTCCCAATCAACCGTCACTACATATTCCTCGGGAGCAATATCCTCTTGTGCCTTATCTATCCTTGGAACCGCAATTTGAACTTGGCAAGAGCCGGATTCTTCTTTTGTGATTTTCGAATACTTCTTTGCCTTTTTCTTCTCTACGGGCTTGCCTATCCTGCTCAGGAAATCATCTAGCTCGGCAGATGGATCACATTCTACAACTGATTTCTTCTTCAACTGCTCTTGCAACCATTCAGGTCTCGTGGAAGGTTCTTCATTCTCTTGAGGCCCTTGATGTTCACGAACTTCATGTGGAGCGGATATCTTGGAGTAATTGAATTCCTCATCTAGGAATCCCAAGTCTTGGTCTTCGAATATATCTCCAATAGGGATTGTCTCTGGATTCCTTGGGGGATGATCAGGAGGAATTCCCACTACCGGATTAGAAGTCTCTTGCTGAGTGGACTCCATGGATTCATTTTCACTCCTATCTTGTACATTTGGGACCGCCTCATTGTCCACGTGCTGCTTATTCTTAGTAGTTGATAGCATATTGTCATCAGAGGACAAATTGACTTGCTGGACAGAAGAAGTACTTGCTGAGTGAGGCCTACTTGTCTTCTGTTCTTCTTGTGTTGGTTTCTTAGTGGAAACTTTTAGAACCTTCGCCCTCTTTAGAGGTGGACTATCAATTGCCTTATTCTTTGCCTCATATCTTCCTATTCCTTGTTCCTTCTCATGTGATTCCTCAGTTATTTCATCCTTGGAAGATTGGGACTCCAAGTCTCCCATCAAGTCATAGGTCGGGTGGATACTCTGTTTATGCAGCCTATCAACTTGCTGATTTATCCATCTTTTGGTGTTTGCCAGGACTGGTGCCATCAATTCATCTAGGATGGTGACTTCTTGCTCAGCGTAATTGAGTGCAGGAAGAGGCTTATCCTTTTCACTTTCAAAGAAATGTTGAACTGGCCTCCCATCTTCCTTGACTTGATCCGGAACATAAAATACTCGGGTTGCTCTAATCATGTCCAAAGATAACCTAGAGCACATCCTTTTCCTTACCTCGAAATCATCCACTGCATTTGCCCAATGATCCTCAAGTTGTACCTTGTGTCTATACCTTCGTCCACAAGCTACCCGGGTGGTGTTGAGAGGATCGAAATTTGCTCTTCAGGTGTGAGTCACAAGGTTGTAGAATTGCAGTTCTTCGGTAGATTTCTCCACAGCTTGGATGGATGAACAAACTTCATTTGATCCTCGAATTGAAATCAGGAATGTCATTCCAGCCTTCTTCTTCTGGATCTTGTCGTAGGCTGATAATTGCCTTGGCAGTTCAAGCAATACCATCTTGTCCGTGGGATACCTTGGTAATCTGTATTGATAGGATGAGAATCCTTGCACCCTGATATAAGTGAACTTTGGAAACTAGATGAACCAAGAACCGTATTTCTTGACTAGCTTCATAGCTTCCTGTGATAGCCTCTGATGAGTCCCTCCTTGAAGTGTTCTCGTGATATGCATGGAAAATGCATTGTTGAATCTCTTGAAATGGGCTATGTTTTGAAGGTGCAATTGTGGATAACAGACATAGACTTTGACTTGCCCTTGAGCATTTCCAACATGTCCTTTCCATGACAACCCTTTGTATCTGTTATTCCTTGCCAGCATGTAAATCACATAGGAACTCATGTAGAAGGTCTTTGATTGCTCCAGATTCTTCAATTGTTCATCAATGTTGTCACTTATTAGTTGGGCCCAATCAATCATCTTTACTCCGCTAGTTATCTCCTCTATGAAGTAGAACATCCAAGGTTCAAAAGTTGAAGCTTGAGGGCATCCCATGACTCTGTTTAACAAGATGACAAGATCTCCACATTCTTGCTTGAAGTCAAACTTGAGAAGCTTCTTCGGCAGCTTGTGTAAATTCAAATCGAACTTATAATCTCAGACTTGGATATTTTCTGAAAGTTGGATATTTATATAGCAGACTTAACTTATTACTTTCTTTTGTATTTCAGATGCAATTTCCACTTCTCATACACTTCCAATTTTTGTGTCGATCCATCGTATTGCAGGGCAAAGACATTGATATAAATATGTGAGTGACGGTAGGAGTCACATCTGTGATAGACGTGACTCCTATCACAGGTGTGACTTTGTCACCGTTTGTATTGTAATCGGTTTCACTGATTTTAACAATTACTAATCACCGTTTAGAATGCAAAAGATGTTTATGCTTTGGTAATATATCATTCGATCATGCTATATTGATATTTATCTTAACATACCTTATATATTAAGTATGAGTATATAAGTAATATTTAATATTACTTATATATTCATATTTATTATTATGTTATCTGATCGAAGCTACAAACAACTCAACACTCCCTCTTAGCTCGGGAAGATAACAATATCACAATAATCTCTGTGAATATCAATTATCTGATCTATAATGAATTACTCAAAGTAATTTAATATCACATAACTCATGATATATAGTATCACCTATCTCGTGATACGTAGCATCACCTACCTCGTGATACTAAAGGATATACTATACTCGAGAACATTACATTCTCCTTATATATATCCCAGTTATGGTATGTGCACTGACATTAAGTCACATAATGTCTACCATAACTTAATCATGATAACTCCATGATTCATACCAATATCAAGTCACATGATAACAGTCTAATGAACATTATAAGATTGTCACCTTATAATGTTAGGTACAAGTGTAGATTATCCAAAAAATCGTCACCTTTTGGAAATAAACACAGAATGGGTAGGCCCATAATGTCATAGAGTCACACATATGACACAAGATGTTTACACATTAAACATCTTTAATATATTAGTATAAATCAATTAGAATTTTACATTTCAATCATACCAAGATTTTTTCTGAAGTATTCAACTTTCACCTTGAGGAGTGGTTTAGTAAGAATATCTGCAGTTTGATCTCCTGTACCGATATACTCCAACTGAATCACATTCCTTTCCACCATATCATGCACATAGTGATGAGGAATCTCAATATGTTTAGATCTATCATGGAATACTGGATTCACGGATAGCTTAATACAACTTTGATTGTCGCAGTGGATGATAGTTGGTTTCAGAGGTTTACCAAATAATCCCACAAGCAGTTTTCTAAGCTATACTACCTCTCTAGCAGCCATAGAAGCTGCAATATATTCGGCTTTTGTAGAACTCTGAGCAACTGAAGACTGTTTTCTGCTGCTCCATGATATCATTGCTGACCCTAAACTGAAACAACATCCGGAGGTGCTCTTCCGGTCAGTTACACTTCCAGCCCAATCTGAATCTGTGAATCCATGTAGATCTAAGTTAACCTTTTCATATTTTAAGCCATAATTTAGAGTACCTTGAAGGTATCTCATTATATGTTTCATAGCCACAAGATGTATCTCCTTGGGCTCACACATAAACTGACTTAAGGCATTTACAGCATAACAGATATCAGGTCTGGTATTGACCAAATACATCAAGGATCCAATTATCTGTCTGTACAGAGTGGGATTTGCCAACAGAGAATCTGCTGCTGCTTCCTTCAATTTATGAAGATTTGTTTCCATGGGGGAAGACATAGGTCTACATTCCATCATACCAAACCTTTTTAATATATCAATTGTGTACTTCCCTTAATTTAGAATAATATAGTCTGATTTCTGCCATACTTCCAGTCCAAGGAAGTAGTGTAATAGACCTAAGTCCTTCATGTCAAATTCTGAAGCTAGATCTTTCTTACACTGATCAATAAGGTGATTTTCTCCTGTAATCAATTGATCATCAACATATAATATCAATATTAACATATCACCTTTGCTTTGTTTGAAGTAGAGATTTGGATCTGCATCATTCTTTGAGAAGCCTAATCTCAAGAGATAACTGTCAATTCTTTGATACCAGGCTCTAGGGGCCTGTTTAAGTCCATATAGAGCTTTCTTTAATTTACATACATGGGATCCTGCATTGTGAATCTCAAATCCTTCGGGTTGCTCTAAGTAAACCTCTTCTTCAATGGTTCCATTTAAGAAAGCAATTTTTACGTCCATTTGATGGACTTTCCACCCTTTGGCTGCTGCAATAGCTAGAACTGCCCTGACTGATGTATATCGAGCAACTGGAGCAAAGGTTTCATCGTAATCAATTCCTTCCTTTTGTGAAAATCCTCTGGCTACAAATCTTGCTTTGTATTTCCCTATACTGCCATCTGCAGCATGTTTGATTTTAAATAGTCATTTTGAAGAAACAACAGATTTCCCTTTTGGTCTAGGTACTATATCCCACACATCATTCTTCAGGATGGATTGATACTCCTCTGTCATGGCATCCTTCCATACTTGGTGCTTAAGAGCTTCTATAGCACTAGAAGGTTTTGATTTAATGAATTCACTCATTAAAGCTACATAACTAGAGAATCTCTTAGGTCTTGTGCTTTCCCTAAAAGTCCCTGATGGAGCGGCATAATTTTTAGCTTCTTCCATTGTTTTGGTGGCCCAGAGTGGTCTTTTCTTGGGATTTTCTAGTGATGTGATTTGTTCATGGTTTACCTCTTCCTCAGGATACTCCCTTTGAAACTCAGGTGTAGGATCCTCTTCTATGCTTGAGTTGGAAGTTTGAATTTCTGACTCAATATCATTTCTGGCTCTTTTGAAAGCCATGTCTTCCTCAAAAATCACATCTCTGCTTAGTTCAATCTGTCTTTGACCAGGTATATATATTCTATAAGCTTTTGATGTTTCACTATAGCCTACAAAGATGCCTTTTCTCCCAGAAGGTTCTAGCTTAGTTCTTTTCTCTTTGGGCACATGAATGTAAACAGGACAACCAAATATCCTTAAATGACTAATGTCTGGTTTTGTGCCAGTGAAGGCTTCTTCAGGAGTTTTGTCATCAATATGAGAGTGAGGACATCTGTTCTGTATACAGACAGTAGTACTAGATGCTTCTGCCCAAAGTGAAGTGTCTATGTTCTGATCAAGTAACATAGCCCTAGCAGCTTCTACAATGGTTCTATTTTTTCTTTCTGCAACTCCATTTTGTTGAGGATTATAAGGTACAGTGAACTCCCTCTTAATCCTAGTGTTTTTACAAAAGTCTTTAAAAATGTCTGAAGTGTATTCATTCCCATTATCTGTTCTTAAGGTTTTGATTTTTCTCTCGGAAGAGTTTTCAATAATGGATTTGAATTCCTTAAATCTTTTAAGGATTTCCTGTGATTCTTTACATTTAAGAAAATAGATCCATGTCTTTCTGGAGAAGTCATCAATGAAGATTACATAGTATAGAAACCCACCTAAGGAGGGTACAGACATGGGTCCACATAAATCTGAGTGGACTAGTTCTAATACTTTATTTGTTTTGCTAGAACTATTTTGAAAGGACCCCTTTGTATTTTTCCCTAAGGCACACCCCTTGCATACCCTTGAATTACATTGTTTGAGTTTAGCTAACCCTGTAACTAGTCTTTCCATGGAAGATAGGGCACGGAAATTTAGGTGTCCTAGTCTTCTATGCCATATTTCATTAGAGTCTGCAATTTCATGAATTAGGGCTTGATTTGGTTCCGTACATAACTCGTACAAGTACCCTTGTCTATGACCTATGGTTTTGGCTTTCTTAATAGTAGAATTCTTTGGCCATGCCAATACTTTGCTATCCATAAAGGTCACCCTTTATCCATTATCTTCAAGTGCAGATATGGAGACTAGGTTTCTTTTGATGCCTGGGACAAACAATACTCCAGTAAGTTGGATGGAGATGCCAGTCTTTAATTTGAGGGTGCATGTGCCAACACCCTTAACTGGATGTACAGAGTTATCTCCAATTGTTACTTCTTCGTCAGTCTCTTCTACCATGGTGTCTAGTAGTTCCTTGAACCCTGTGATGTGTCTTGATGAACCACTATCTATAACCCAGGTGTTGGATTTATTTGATACTTGGTTTGAAAGTGCAGAGTAGAATACATATTTCTCGGATTCATGCTCCTTTATTTTGGCATAAGATGCTTGTTGTTTGGTTCTGTCAGGACATTTGATTGCATAGTGTCCATATTGGTCGCATCTGAAACATTGGATGCGAGAAATGTCTTTCTTGAATGAACCTTTCCCGTGATAATTTTTCCTCTTCTTGAAGTGTTTCTTCTTCTCTTTCTTTTGAGAGTTTGTATTTAGAACATGAAGGTCTTCATCTATATTTTTCTGTTTTGACCCTTTCTTTGTTTGTCTAGATTCTTCTTGAAGACAGTCTGATCTTAGGCGGTCAAATTTTGGAAATTTGGACCTTGCACTAATGCCTTGAACAAATGTCTCCCAGGAATTTGGGAGACCATCTAGAGCAATAAGTGTTAGTTCCTTGCTTTCAATTTGGTACCCAAGTGTTGATAGTTGATCCCTTAGTGCAGATATTCTCATAAAGTATGCATTGATAGAATCTCCTTTGTTCATACTTATATGATTTATTTCTCTCTTTAGGGCTAAGGTTTTGCTGGAGTTATTAATTTCATAATTGCCTTCAAGTGACTTAAACATATGATATGCAGTCTCATGTTTTGTCAGAATCGGCACGATATGATCTCTAACTCCATCGACTATGATTTTCATGGCTTTGTCATTTCCTTCAATCCATGTCGTTTTATCAGGATCATTCTCTGGTTCCGTTTTGTTTTCTCTCACAAATGAATCAACTTTATTTTCTTTTAGTATCATCATAATTCTGAATTTCCATGATGAGAAGTTATTTCCTCCTTCCAATCTGTCTTCGAATCAGATTGCTGCTGTCATTTGAGAATTGAGATATATTAAATCTGAATTTCTCAAGTTCGATTTTCTACCTGGATTCTGCTTACCTTGGCTCTGATACCATGTAAATTCAAATCGAACTTATAATCTCTGACTTGGATATTTTCTGAAAGTTGGATATTTATATAGCAGACTTAACTTATTACTTTCTTTTGTATTTCAGATGCAATTTCCACTTCTCATTCACTTCCAATTTTGGTGTCGATCCATTGTATTGTAGGGCAAAGACATTGATATAAATATGTGAGTGACGGTAGGAGTCACATCTGTGCTAGACGTGACTCCTCAAGTATCACAGGTGTGACTTTGTCACCGTTTGTATTGTAATAAGTTTCACCGATTTTAACAGTTACTAATCACCGTTTAGAATGCAGAAGATGTTTATGCTTTGGTAATATATCATTCAATCATGCTATATTGATATTTATCTTAACATACCTTATATATTAAGTATGAGTATATAAGTAATATTTAATGTTACTTATATATTCATATTTATTATTATGTTATCTGATCGAAGCTACAAACAACTCAACAGCTTGGAATAATGGGATCTTTTCTTTTCCATCCATGAAGCATTGATTATCTCCATACAAGCCTCGGGTCTAGCTTCAAACATCTTTGATGCGTCTTTGCTCTTGTAGACGGTGGAATTGTAGGCAGGAATGTTGAAGGCTTCAGCAATCATCTCCTTGGAAAGATATGCCAACGCTTTGCCATCGGGAGTAATAATCCTTCGTTGCTTAGGAACATAATGTTTGGCACATTCCACGATTAGCTCGGAAGAAGGTATGGCAAGAGGAAAACAGGTGGCTTGCACAATTCCATTACGGACCATCTTCTTGGCGATCTTTGATGGAGAGTGTCCTTCGCTCCCGTACATCCGCCTCTTGTTCTCGTCCATGTTGATATGCCCGATATTGGTGTCACCAACGTTCCTCCACTTTGAAGCAATCTTGGATTCGGGGAACATTCTTTTGAGAATGTCCCACATTTGAGCTTGTCTAGAGGTGGATCCGGCTTTAGCACTTGCCATTTACCTAGGAGAACAAAGCAAATCCAAAAAAGAACAATGGCATAATTAATAAGAGTTCTCTAAATGTAAAGAAAATTTACTCCAAATGCAAAGAAGTCCTTGTTAATTCATGCATGTAGGATTAAAAAAGTCATGAAATTTCAGATATATTTGTGAAGAAAGATAGAAAATATTAGCATTTGTAAGCAATTACTTCACAGAAATTTGTCCTTTACTTGTGGGAAATTTGCTTCTTCCTAAAGAATTCTGCTCTTTTTAATGAAAACTCTGCTTTTTATGAAGAATTCTGCTTTATTTTGATAAAATTCGCCCCTTTTAAATGAAGAAATCTGCTTCTTTGAATGAATTCGCTGCTGTTTTAAGGGGAAAATCTGCTTTTTGATCAAAATTCTGCTCTTCCCTAATCTGAAATTCGCCTCTTGAATGAAAAATTCTGCTCTTGTTTTGATAAAAAAAAAATCTGCAATGAAATAGTGATTTGATTCGTTTTGAGTTGTGATTTCAAGCACCTCTATATATATACATATGCGAATTCCTCTCCACAAGGCCTACTTGGATATAAAAGGGAACTTTTTAATGTTTATATACTTCTATTGAGGCCAACCTCTTTAAGGGAGAGAAATCAATGTTTTCTGAGATTTTCATTGGCCGACTTGACATAGGCCGACTTAAATAAGGAGTCTAACAATAATCCGATGCAATTTTTACTTGCCTGGCCGACTTAAAAAATAAGGTTTTAAACACTTTTCTTAGGATTTTCTATTCCAAGCGGTCATTGAGGTCGACCACCGCCTCAGGGACCTTAAGTCGGGGATTCCACTATGTCGTGGAACTTCTCTTATGGAGCGCAAATTTCATCTAGACGTGGATTCTGTCTTTGAAAATCCTTGGGCGCATTTTGCACTAAGTCCTGGATTTTGCGCTCAAGGATTTTCCCTGCCGCGGATTCCATCTAGTCGGGGATTTTTGCTTGTTGCGGATTCCTTGTAGTCCTGGAACTTCTCTTCCTTAGGCGCATGTTGGATCTCTTCTTGGATAAATCTCGTGATCCGACTTTGAGTCTTGGATTTTTTATACTTGAGCGCAATTTCCACGATCTCTTGGATAAATTCTTGGAGCGCATATTCCTTGTTCACTTGGATTTAATCCCTTGAAATTCCCCGTCGCATATTCCATAGAGTCGTGGATTTTGCTTTGGATAAGTATTCCTTGGATTCATTTTCGCCTGAGCGCACTTTCCATCTAGTCGTGGATTTTGCGACTTGGATAAGGGTGCTTATTCCTTGTTGAAGAGGATTTTCCTTTAGCTAAGTCGTGGATGAATTCCATGTTGAGGATTTTCTATGTTATGGGATTCTTCCATGTTGAGGAGGATTTTCCTTAGGTTCGAATTTAGCTAAGTGGTGGATGAATTCCGTGTTTCCCATTTTGAAGTCCTGGATAATTCTTTGTCGTGAATTCCTTTGAGTTGTGGAAAATTCCCTCCAAGGTTGCACTTTTCCTCTTGTGCGGGATAATTCCATTGGTCCAACTTTGAGTCTTGGATTATCCCATACTTGGGGGCAATTTCCATGATTTTCTGGATAAATCTTCCTTGTGCTGGATGAATTGCATCCATGAGTTCTTTCTAGAGGATTATCCCAAGTCACTACTTTGTTGAAGAATCCTTTCATGAATGCATTTTCGTGATGGTCAAGGAAAAAATGTTCAGCATAACCTAGACCTTTGGATCTTTATCTATCCTTGGAACCTAGGACAAAATTTCCGGATTTTGGCAAGGGATAGCGCATTCATCATGGATTTTCATGTTCAAAGTGAAGGACTAAGACATTTCATATGGAATGATGGACTTTTGACATGGATTGACACGATTTGGGTGAGGAATGATTTCTAGTTAGGGCTTCAATTTATCCTTAGGAAAATCAAACTTCACTTCATTATTTCAACATGCTTAAGTATTCCTCAAATTCCCTGTGAGCTAAGTGTGTTGAAAGCTTCATGGATTTGAGCAAGAAACTGCAAGATTAGAGCAAAACTGAAACCAGACCAGAAAAAAGAGGGGGACCCATCTACAATGGGGTGATGTGTGAAAAGGTCACAACAACGTCCAGCATTACTTCATCTTTAAATTGTGGACTAAGTCCAAAATATAACTTGCATTGCTTGATCACTATCTTTTCTACTACGTATCACTTGTATCCTACCTCCTTACCTAATAGACACCCTTGCAGAATTTGGCACAAGACAATCTCTCATCTACTTCGGAGCTGCATTCAATTTCTATCCCCTTGCTCACATAGGGGAAATTCTTACCTTTCTCCTCCTCCCACGAAGGCACACACGTTGGATGTAACTACTAACATCTCTCTTTTGAATGCGCTTCTTTATTACAATGGGAGCAATGACAGTTTCCCTTACCTTTTCCCCTTGGATTGATAGTAGTAGTGGCATTCTTCTTGCCTTTACCTTTGCTCTGCTCTTTGTTCTTCTCACCACGAAGACGCTGCTCTTCACTCTGCTGCTTTTGCTTGTAGGAAGAGTTACCTTTTTATCTAGCTCAAGAAGGAAAGAAAGAAAGAAAGAAATTATATTAATGTCCATTGATGACCAAAAGTAGGTCAGTGGGACTCAAGAGAACGACAGTATACAATAGAGAGTTCTAGGAAGATACCATGCCTCATCAATGTCTTGGGGCGTGGCCATCAAGACGGGCCTCTTAAAGTGACCAAACAGCCCACCAATGCTTTTCATTATAAATTCATGGTTCATAACATCCTTTCCAAGCTGAATCACTCTTTTTAAAAACTCGCTAGTATATGCTTGGACACTTTGTCCTTGCCTTTGCCTCTAGTAATGCCATTGCATCGCCCTTTCCTCTTCATGGCATATAGGGTAAAACTGCTTTCTTACCTTCCCCTTGAAATCCTTCCACTTGGAGATTGAGTTAAAAAACCAGATATGAAGTAGTCACCACAAAGGCTCAAAAACATCAATTAGTCAATCATCTTCAACATTTTGACTATTACATTTCAATGGCTTATTTCTTCTTTCCAACTACCTAAACCACCCGACAACTAACATTATTAATTACCAAGGTTGCATGGACACTAGTACTGGTACTAGTACAGGAGACTGGTACCGGTACCGATACGTCTGTTTTTAAAAAAAATAGGAGACAGGGGTACTTGGAGACGCCATTTTTTTAATAAATATAATTTAATAATTTTATTAATTTATTAATATGCTAACATTAAAACTGAAAATACCATGACATTGAACTTTCAAAACAAGAGAACTGGTAAGGTTTAACATTAACTTTGAAGTTTAAACACACAAATGTCAAAGAGTTCATACTACATATTGATATTACATATTGAAATTCAAAAATGTTGATAGCCTGATACACATATAGAAAACAAAAATCAGAAATCAGAAATCTATTGTCTACACTTCTATGTCATCCATCTCTAGGTCCTCAGCTATGATGCTCTCCAAATACTCATCACTCTCAAGCTCAAGGTCCTCTAATGGTAGTAGAAATGGGGGTAAATCACTGAGGCCATCTGCTTCAACCACTTCATCAACCAAGGCTGCAACTTCTCCATTAGGTGAAATTTGGTCCCATTTTGCTGAAGGACCCTCCTTGTACCTAGGTTCTCCATGAGAGATAAGGCAAAGTGTGCTATGAATGTACACTAGGTTCTCCGCTTTCTTTGACCCTAACCGGTTCCTCTTCAGTGAATGAATAAAACCAAACTACTCCAATTCCTCTCACAAGATGAAGAGTTGGCTACTTGTGAGAGCAATCTTATTGCGAATGATTGCAATTTAGGGGTTTCACTTCCATGGTTCCACCACCACTCTATAGGGTCTTTCTTTGCATACATATCATATAAGGCTTCTACGGAAGAAAAATCACCATGCCCATGTGAAAACTTATTCCATTGAGTCCTCATAATTGAAGCATCCTCACCTCGGCTATAAATCTTTTTTATTGCAGCCCAAAATCCCTTCATTACCTCTCTATCCTCATATGGAGCCCTCTTATTGGTCACTTGTAGATCATACCATTTAGGATTTAAGGCATAGGCAACACAATGAAAGGGTGTGTTAAGTTTGTTCCATCTTCCATGTATCTTTGTCATGTCCCCATATTAAGGCATTGTTTAAATTAAAGATTTAAACCTTGTTTTAAAAGACGATGAAGTTGCTTTTGTAAAATATCAATTCAAATGATAGAAACCATTATATATATATATTAATATATTATTTAATAAATAATATTATTATATGAATATTTTAATATAATTAAAATATAATATATTTATATTATTATATTTATAAGTATGGATATGAATATAATAATTGAGTATAAGTATGATCATATAAAATGAATATATATATGTTATAAAATGATATACAACAGCTGTAGCAAATCAGTGATTATATTCATATATAGCCAAGTATTAAAGGCGTAACTCTCATCAATAGCCGATTTCCATAAACGAATGGAGGAGAAATAATATTAAAAAGAGCTCAAGTGGCAATCAGATAAGACAAACTAAAAGATAAGACAAAGCAGATATAAAGTACGCGCTTAAACAATGCTAAGCAAGGGCATCGATTTCCCATAATCGGCCAACAATGATCATTTCCAAATTGACGAGCCTAAGCAAGCCGTTGATGAATGATAATTAAAAGTAGCGATTAGTAAAGATAATGAACGATGACCAAGCCAGCGATCAGTCACGTCCCTTGTAGAAGGTTATGATCGATTGGTATAAAATAGACAAGGATCAATCATCCAAAGGCATCCGTCATAGAATCCTTACAAAGATCATAGCATAGAAAGCAATTAAGATAAAAGAACACCACAGCATTGAAGCATAGAACACATCATCCACGAACAATACTGCTGCTAATAAGTTAGAATACAGCAATATATCTACTTCAGCGGGTTTGCCATATTCAGTCTTGGACAGCGATCAACAGCAAAGTTGAGTTTAGTACTTATGATAATGATGCATGTTTAATATGAATCTTACCATGATTAAATGATAGTAGCAAAGGGATCACTTAGATGCATTACAAAGTTATATTATTCAATAATAATCATTTATGTATGCATGGAATAAATAGAAATATGATGCTATGATCCTAATCATGATTAAGGCATGAGAATGCCTATATGAGGAATATTATTTCTTAAAAGAAGCATGATAAATATTGCTAAAGGACACTATCAATAGTATAGAGATCACATATAATTATGGTAAATAAGAAAGAATAGCATAAAATATGTTCATATGATAAATAGCATTGAAAGTGATGGACAATCACGAGATAGTAAGGATAATATCTATGACATAAGATAAGGAACCTGTAGTTAGTCCACCAACTCCATATGAAGCGATTGATAATTAGGATGAGTAATTGGCCTAACCATGGGTAATGCTCAAGATGAGCTTAAATGAATAGGCCCTTGCCTCAAGCTGGTGCAACTTCGCCCCCTCGAGACAAGTGGTTAGACCTTTGGCTAAAGTTGGTGATCTATTTAGCCCTCGAGCCAAAGGAGAGAAATAATGGGCCTTTGGCTAAAGTTGGTGAACTAATCACCCCTCGAGCCAAAGGAGAGAAATAATAAGCCTTTGGCTAAAGTTGGTGAACTAGTCACCCCTCGAGCCAAAGGTGAGAAATAACAGCGCTTTGACTAAAGTTGGTGAGTTATTCACCCCTCGAGTCAAAGGAGAAAAACATTGGACCCATGGCAATAAATTGGTCTATTGCATCCTAACATATCATCTCATATGGAATGAATGGTTGGATTAACGTATAGGCCCATACATAATGAGTATGAGGAAAAATGTGAAATGCATATTGATTGTGTTTACAAGGCTCTAACCCTTGAAGGGAGATGTAATAAATATATGAATTGGATATTCTTGTGGATATTGCAATAAGTTGATATTATAAGAAAGAATTGTGTACTAATGTTCTCTTTTCTAAGTTGAAATTGTGTGCAAGGTTGTGAAATTTTGGACCAGCTAAGAAGGGGACATTACAATCTTTTCTTCTAGCAAGGGATATAGAGAAAGATCTCTTGCATCTGTTATTTTCTTAATTCTTTCACACATGTTGTAACATGCCACATGTTCTACCAACTAAGATTTACCAATTTTAACTTGAAAGTAAATAAAGTCGTGAATTCATAACAGGAATAATAAAAATTTTGCTCCGAACATTTGATTAATACACATTTGAAACATATTTCAAACTTCTATTGCATAACCAAATTACATTTCTCAATAAAAGAATTCAATATTCAACTTTTACAACTTTTTTTCATAAATTACATAGAAGCTTCAAGAGCTTAACTGATAAATAGAATCACATTGTTGTATACTTGTCTGTCTTCAATACTCCCGGCCACCAACTGCATGAGGGGAAGCATCACTCAAGTGATTTACCTCCAACCACGGACTAATTGCAGTCCCCCGCACATTTACCAAATAGGTAAATGGCCCTACCCTTCAACAAAGGGATTGGTATAGCAACCTCAAAGTTAAGCCTAATTTGAGCAGATGTTGTGTCCTACATTAACTAGTACTATCATACTATGGCTACAACCATCAAAATATGACATCACTACTTGGTAATGCAAACCTGGAACACGGTGAAGCTAGACAGTGTAAACGTTGGCTATTTACACCACTTTGGCCAAAGTTTTTTTCGTCTCATAGTCACCCACCCTTCTATCTCATGTGGGAAAGACGACAATATTTATACTAGGTTATCTACCTCTTCCATGGATCACATATCCCAAGGTTAACCTATTACATGCTTTACTAGGATACATATATCGAAGTAATACCACTTGAATCCTATTCTCACTATCTTTCCCCTTGTACAATTTTCCTATATAAATACCAATCAATGATTGATTCACGAAACTATCTAGGTAAAAACCAAACCATAGACACTATCTCACATTCACAATACAAGTTTGCTATCTAAATATATATATATAAACTATTATACAATCAAAAGACATTAACAATGATAATTCAATATTGCAATCACTTAACAATAATACATCACATAATATTTTGAAAATAGGAAAAACATAGAGAAGGAAAAAAAATCCCATGCCTGAGAATATAACTCCAAATGGATCAGATACTCTTCTGCTAACGACCTTCCAATACTCTAGATCGCTCTTCCAAATAAAATAACTTATAAAAACAAAACGACAAATTTTCGACACTAATGCAAAACTCAAATTTGAAAAGAGAAAAGCTTTTGATTAGAAAATGGTGCAATTAAAAATGAGGGAGAGTACCTCCTTTTATACCGCAACCAATTCAAAAATGTTGATATAATGTCGACATGCTTAACCAACTCAATAATGTTGACACTATGAGGACATGCTTATCAAAAACTAAAATTAGTTCATAAAAACCAAACAACCTTCTAAAAATAGCGTTAGATATAAATTAAAAATAAAATAAAATAAATAAAATTAAAAGTATTAACTATTCACAAGTTTTAAGGGGCCCGCGTGCCTAAATAGTTGTAAAACTTTACAAAATAAACTTAAAAGCTTAAGGTGGGGGGGGGCGCGTGCCTTAAAGTTTAAAAACATGCCCATATTTAAAACTTTAAACACCATTCGTTTAAGAAAAAATAACATACGTAACCCTTAAAAAGAACACTTTAACCTTATTTTTATTATTTTACTTTTATAATATAATTTCCTTTTATTAAACACTTTTAATTCTTTATTATTTATTTTATTATATTTATTATTATTACTCTTTTTTTATAAAACTATTCTTTTATTATTATTATTTTTATTAAATATTATTTTATATATTTTTATTCTTCTATAAAACAATATTTACGAAAATCAATTTCCGCAAAATGATAAAATCATATTTCCGCTATTAAGGGAAAAATAATAATAGTATTTATATTAAATACATATATAGAGAGACGATAAATATACATTTATATATATTCGCATATGTATAAATTTATCATCGTAAAATCAAATATAACTCATAATAAAAAATGCATATAAAATCGTAAAATCTTCATAGACTTTTTCGTTAAAGAATACAAGAAAGACGATAATTCTTGCATAGCCCAAATCGACATCTCCATATCTATGAGTAATATGCCTATGAATATACATAGGTACGTCTACCTACATATGTTCATGCTCATATCGACTCACATATAAGAACGTATCGAAGACTTGCACGAGCATAAATTAACTCAAAGAAACCAAACACTTAACAACATGCAGGTTCGAACATCCAATCAAGACTCAAGATACATAACTCAGATCACTTACCACTATCCACACTGACTCGACTCAACCTAGGTCAAGTTAGGATGTGTGTGTGTGCTGCTCAGTTTAGGCTTCTCTTTTACGTTTACCAGACTAAGTCCTTCTCTTGAGTGATACCTCTCCTCTTTTCTGGAGGGACAACCTGTTCCTGCAACCACTTAAATCATTGCCACAGTAGTTAGCTGATCAAAATATCATCATTAATTAACAATAACCACATTTAATACAAGACATTGCATTATTCTTTTTCTCATCATATTGCATTCAAGATAGATAACACACATAGATGCAAAGATTCATAAATACTTCAATTTTCACAAAATATCCAATTTATAGTAAATTGATAAAAAGTAAAACACATACAGATGCAGAAATCTATAATTACTCACTTTCCAAACAAATTAACCAAACTAAATAAATAGTAAGTAGATAGAAACACATGGGGTGTAACACATGTAATATATTTCTTCATAAATTTCTCCCAAACATGGTTTGTCTGAATCTGCAAATTTGATCACCTCACATATGGGCTTAATAAAGTCCACAACAAATTTAACTTCAGCCCAAAAATGGTCATCAAGGACCATACCTCTCACCACAACTGCAGTATTTGATGTAGATTGTCTCCAAGCTGCCCATGCATCACTAACTACTGTGGAACACAAAGCTCCTTTGACTTCACAAAGACACTCAAGAAGAATAAAATAAGAAGCAAACCGTGTATCAACAGGTTTGAGAAGTTCCACCTTGGCAAATGTTTGATAGATGGCTTGTGTGTGGTGATGGTTACATATGAACATTTGTATTTTTCTGCCCTTTTCAATGAGATCTGAGATTCACTGGAACTTGCCAATATCTTTGAGTGCATTATTCAATGAATGCACACAACATGGTGTCCAAAATATATGCCTATTTTTTTCTGCACCAACATGCCTGCTGCCTTACAAATAGGGGCAACATCTGTAACAACTTGGACTACATGTGATGCCCCCACCTCCTCAATGCCCTCACATTGCTGGTTATGAAGGATCTCTGCATTTTTTTCTTGCCCTAAACAATCTATTGCCTTCAAAAAATAAGGCCCTTTGCTGAATGTTACCATAATATTAAGTAGTGGACGATTTCTAGCATCTGTCCACCCATCGATCACAATACTGCATCCTTTTGTAGACCACACTCTTTTCATTGGTCACAATACTGCATCCTTCTGTAGACCACACTCTTTTCATTGGTGCGGTTTGTTGCTCTAATCGGATTTTTTCTTTTATCACTTAGAGTAGTGTGAAACTTTTCATACCCATGTGGTTTATATCCAGGTGGTCCATTGTTGATAGCTTAGACCATCTTCTAGTAGAAAGGTGAGCGAGAAACATTAAACGATATTCCATTTACATAAAAGAAGCGTGCAATCGTTGCATCAACCGCTTCTCGACCTTGCACATCAAATAATCTTCCAATGGGGTTTGAGCTGCCAATGTGCGATCTCTTGCGAGAATATCCTACTACTACATCTTTTGTTGTCACATGAAAATCTCTAGAAGACACATCCACCTCTGATTCTCTATTCTGATTTCGAGTTGAAGCAGTTGCCCCTGTTGTCGAAGCATGAGAGCTCAAATGAGACACTTTCCCATCAGCCCTTTCTTGATCCCTAACATTGTCATATCGTTCTACCTCATTTTTACAAGGATCAACACCTTTTACAGGTATGTGAAGGAAGTGAGCCCTCACCATCGTGTAAGTACCTTGCCATGGCTTACAATCACAAAGCTTACATGTGATGGTGGTTGTTCCACCCGACCCCTTCGGCCCTGGAGCACGATCACAATACTTCCACAGTGGATACAAGCCTTGTTTTCTCCCACCTGACATATCTCAATTTGTAATAGAATGAGAAAGACAAACAATAAAATTAAAACAGTCAAAAAATAATTATTACATGTAAAAAATGTTGTTTGTGAATTGTAATAAAATAAAATTAACAGTATTTAGTCCCAGGTATATACGTATCAGCCTATCAGGATCTAGAGATGGAGAGAGGGAGTATATGTGTATTAGTCTCTTCAAAAACTTAGAAAACGGAAACCAAGCCAGTATACAGTCCAGTATAAATTTGATGATTTAAGATTTTCAAAGCCCTAGTAACTAGTTAACTTTTCTGGTATAATTTTTGTTTTTTAGTTTTATTTTCTAACTGTAGTTGGTCTTAGAAAAAGTATAATGGAATGCTATGTTTCATAATGTTCACCTATCAATAGATTCTAGATTTTGTTGTTCCTCTAAGTAATATGCCTAGAGATACGTTCAGCTGCAATGGAGGATCGAGAGTCATTTTGTGTATGCAACTCTGAATGCACACATTTTTATTTTATTTTTCTAATTTTGGGTATGTAAATCTGTGACCAAAACGGAGTGAAAACAATGATAGAGTGAATGAGATGGAAAGAGAAGAGAAGTGCAAATGGATGATGAATGTCACAGATTTGCACGTGGTCCGCACTACACAATTGTTGACAAAATGCAAGAATGGGGATGGGCAAAACAATGGTTGTTGCATGTGGTTTGCACTGCATAGCCATTGTGTGGACCAGATTTGAAGCAAGGACAATCAAATGGAAGGAAAACAAAGAGGTCTCACAAGAAACTTGCTTTGATACCAAATTAAAAAATGAGATATGAAGTAGAGCCAAAGGCTTAAACACATTAATCGGTCAATCATCCTCAACATTTTGATTATTACATTTCAAATGGCTTTATAAAAACTTTCAACTTACCAACTACCATTTTGATTATTATTATTTTCGACGAAAGGTGCAAGCACCTAAACTATATTATTATTTTATAATAGAAGTTACAAAATGGAGGTCCACGAAGATAGCCAGATACAACATTGGCTACTCCCAGACATGATCAAACCTTATATAGATTATCTACTATATGAAGGCCCAAAAAGGAGATGGCCTTTTAAAAACTGACAACATCAAAGCATTATAAGAAACCCCAAACAAGATATATGGCATTACAATCTTGCAAAAACTATTCGAACCCGAAACAGATATACACAAAAACTAATATTGTTGGAGATGTTCATTAACATTGATTTCGGTGAAGAACTGGGTTTGTTGGTTGACATTTTCCTCCCCTTCTTTATATGGAGCTTCTTGGCCTTGTGGGGTTGGCGGATGAGGGTGGTCGTTGATAAGAAACATCGCCTGAAACAGATCTTCAATCCTTTCCACCTTTTGGGGACCAATCTCATTACGATGTGAACAGAGAGAGTTGTTGACAATAACAGTGCAGGCATTATGCAAACCATGTTTAATAGCATTATACACACAATTCATTGCAGGAGACCTTGGTATGTCTCTATGTTTAAAAAGCCCTCCTACTAAAGCTCGACCATTGAACAAGTTGTAATTACCCAGTGCAATGTTAAACGAGTCTTTCGAATCAAATGATCTTGAATATAGTCAAAGGCTAGGCTCTTGATTATATTTGCATCTTGAATCAAATCCATAGCATTCGACAGAAAAGTAGAAGTCACCTAGGAGTGGTAAAGGATTCTTGGAAAGTCTTGCAATAGACCTTGTCCAGTAATCTACCGCATAGCTTCCTGTAACTTCAATGCAATCAATTTTGAAGACCTTTGCCAGTGCGTCTGAGTTGAAACCTCCTTGTACTGGGTATTCCCATTTGTTAATCGGGAAGAACATGCATTTGTTTATCTGCAATTCCATAGCTTCAATTGTCTGTAGATTGTTGTAAAGCAATACATGCTATAAATAGAGCTCTACACATTTGGAATTATTCCATTGTCCTGTTCGTTACAACTTACAACTACGACACCTCCAAATAATAATTACTCCGCAATTGCAATAGATTTGTATTGATCTCATTGTACAGGCCATAATACTCACACACTTTGACAGATGAGATAGTAAATTGATTTGATATAGATGATGTTAACTTGTAATCACTCATCAAATTCAAGGTTAGTGTAAAAAATCCTCATGTTTGATTATTACATTTCAATGGTTTTATAAAGTCTTTTGACTTTCTAACTACCGAAACAACCTGACAACTAACATTATTAATTACTAACACCTATTTAATAAATTAACATTAACATGTTAATTTATTATTTATTATTTATTATCTCATACACAAATATTAAATTGTCATGCACTAATTTCTAATAGATTGGTGGCACTTTTTGAATTGTCAAAGGGTGTGCATAACTCTTATACCATGTAAGAGCATGCCCAAAGAGCTTCAATCTAGCGAATGTTAATTTATTATTTATTATCTCACACACAAATATTAAACTATGTTATGCACTAATTTCTAATAGATTGGTGGCACTTTTTGAATTTTCAAATGCTGTGCATAACTCTTATACCATGTAAGAGCATGCCCAGAAAGCTTCAATCTAGCAAATGAGATTTGTTGATGAGGAGACAATTGGTGGAGATTGAAATAAACCTCCATTCGAGAAGCCCATTGATCCAACTTATCAGCACTTATCTCACCATCATAAGGTTGGATGTCAACCTTGGCTTCAGCTTTGAAAAGTCTCCCAAAAGAGGTCTCTCCTTGCTCAAAATCAGTTTTCTCAGAATCTTTTCCTTTATGGTGCTCATTTTGAATCCCAAGTCTCTCCATTAAGGCTTACATCATGTTCTCCAACCTATCAACCTTTCCCTAAACGTTGGAAATTCTTACAATGTCCTCTTCCAACTTCCTAAAAGGTGCTTCTCCATCATCCTCCCTATCTGTTGCCATTCTAGATGTCCTTGTCCACTCTCCAGTTCCAATCTCAGGCTCAAAAGGTAACAAATTATCAATTCCACTTGATCTTGTGGAGGGTATTGTTGTGCCTTGCACATACGCCCCATTTTGCCAAATGGAGACCCCCTCTTTTGCTTTGGCTTGGTGTCTCAATCTTTCCTCTTTATAACAATGAGAAGGTGAATTTGTGCTTAGAGTGCATGATTTAGTCATTTGAGTATTTCACATGTGTGGAGTCAGTTGATGTTTTTCACGATTGATTTGGAAGTGTCTTGAGTGGTCTTGTGCTTAAAAAAATAGTCATTTGTTGCCTTCTACACTGAAATTGGGTGTTACTACATTTTGCTCCAAAATCCCATGTCACTGGATAATGTCCTTAAAAAATTGTTATTGCAGAATGTGTCATGTTGAAATTCCTAGTTTTCAGGTCTTAGAGTTACAAAATCATGTCAAATTCCACAAGATTTCACTAAGGGGTTCATATACTCTCATTCTGATGCATGGTCCTGAAGCCCTGATTTGGCCAAGTCTGAAACCCTGAAAACCCTGAAAAATGGCTAAGTCTGAAATCTGGTGGAACCTCAAAATTCTAGAATCTGCATATGAAATCTTATGGATCTAGAACCTATCTCAAACATCTTGAAAGTATATTGAAAAATATTTAAAGTAAGAAATTTTTTTATACATAAATATATTTTTAAATATACTTTCACCTTGGACATTTCCAAATCTGGCGCTAAAAATGCCCTCTACTGACCTTTGCGCTAAAAATGCCTCCTACCGACTTTTGTGTTAAATACGCCCCTGACTGACTTCCCTCCAAACTACCGCTAAGTCGGTTGCATCAAAAATCCCCGCCGGTAGTACTAGCAAAACTTGCGCTAAAATCTTAATCCACCGACTTGCGCTGAAAAGCACCCTCACCGACTTTGGTCAGTGATCTCTCAAATCCGCATAGGTCCGTGCCCTTCAAACGTAGCACTAATGCATTCTGCGCTGAAAACAAGCCTCTTCGACTTTGCGCTAAAATGACCTCCGACTGACTTTTAGTCGGTGACCCATGAAATCCGCGCTAAAGGTGTTAAGTGCTAGAATTGCACCTCATTGACTTCAACGCTAAAATCACTTCTGACTGACTTTTAGTCAGTGACCTCAAAAATCAGCACTTTTAGTCAGTGACCCCCAAAATTAGCGCTTTTTGACATTTTGGCTTAGAAATTGAGTTTTTCAAGGAGCAAATTGGATTTTCTTGATGGATTTGAATTGCATATCTATTTGTCACATCATGATGAATATTTTACCAAGTTTGTGTGGATTTTTTGGCACGTTTAACGACAATTAATGCCATTGCACATGAAAAGTCCATGACCCCCCAAAATTTCGCTTTTTTCAAAAAAGGCTATAAAAACGTGAAATAAAAGTTTCCAAATGGATCCTATTGGCCCTAAAAACCTCCCAGATCAATATATTGGCCAAATGGGTACTTGAAAATGGTAAAAAACTCAAAAAATTATGCAAAAATCACTGGATTTGTGAAGAGGACTGCAAGAAAGTAACATTGGCAATGAGTTGTTTTTGACTGATCCATGACTGCAAGTGGACATGTTTTGATCCAAATTGATGAAAAATGACTTGTTAAGATGAAATTGATGTTTTGCATTGTGAATTGCAGGTCTTGGAGGACATAGGAGCTTGTTGGAGCCATCTTGGAAGGATGAACATACAACAGTACCTTGCTGATCCAAAAATGCAGAATTGACATTTTATCAACCGAATTGCTGCTGCACATGCAAAAGGAAGTCAGTATGATGTCCAAGATAATGGAGATGAGCTACAAGAGCTAAAGACATAAAAGATCAAGTCTACTTCATTGATGTTCCTGCAAATCCAGTCCAATGTCCAAGACATGTTCATAGCTATCCCAGTAGTCCAGTCATGCAATGATGATCCAGCAAGCATCCAATCGGATATACCTTCACTAATATGTGCCACATACTTCTCTTGATCCAGTCGGCACTTGGAATCCCGTGAATCCACATCAGCTCATATTTTCAAGTGTTTTGTGACTTTATTTTGGCTTTATTGGGCCTTGAAAATTGACTTTTCATTATATACAACCAAATGGGTATTCATTTTGTCCAGATTCAATGTATTTGCAAGATGTTTTTTTTGTCTTTTCTTAGAGGACAAAAGCAAATCCGAAAATGTAACTAATTGTTGTATCTCATTAAATGCCATGTAATCTGGACCGTTAGTGTTGAGTTAATCTCCACCGTCCATTGAAAAACTTTGTATGGTGCCTTGTCTATAAAAGGGCCATCATTCTCTCATTGTAACAAGTAGGATTTGATAATGAATTGCTGAGACTCTGCCAAAATATAGTCAATACAAAGCAAGTTTTGCAGGTTGTTGGGAATTTGTGTTTATGTGTTGTCTCATTTTGGTTTTCATGGTTCATATCAATCTGAATTTAATTAGTTGTGCTCTTGCAATGATGGGTAAATGTTAGGATATCTGATGAATGCTTTGGTCCATACTATTAGTGCTTGCTGATGGTAAGTTGCTGTGTATAGTTAGCCTGGGCCCTATCATTGAATATAGTTCGATTGCACTCCACTAGTTAAGCTGCGCCATTGTCCGGGTGTTTAATGAGGGAATGCAATGTGAAAATCATAAGGATCCTTTGAAGATTGCATCATTTCTTGCAACATTGTGGGTTTCTTATCCTGGTGAAACAGGGAATGGTTTATTGAAAGTATTTGTCTATCTGCAACATTTTACCCAGTTGTGACTATCACTTAGGATCTCTTATCCCTTCTCTCTCTCCTTTTCCTTTTGCATTTTATTTAATCAAGTTTGTTAGGTTAGGTTATAAGCAGCATCTACATTACAAATCTGCTGAAAGTATCATAGGGTTTCTGCATACATACTGCTGTCATATTCCATAAACCCTGCATTTTATGTAAGACCCCTTGTTGGCAAAGCGAGACATACCACTGAGTCATTCCAAGCAAGCTAAAACCTAGCTGTATTATCCTTGCGGCAGTCCTATCTTGGATAGGGTACCTTTTTCAAGAGAGGTGTGATACCAACAATCATACCCGTGTTGTTGTGTGCTAAAAACACCATCAACAGGTATCAACTGAGATTATCAACAAACAATTAACTCCCACAAATATAGGTAACTCTAACCTACATCGATACCACTTGATCTGTAAACTACTGGAGATACTCTCCTAGCAGCCATCAACATACAGATTTCCTTGTGTCAACCTTGCAACACACTTTCAACACTCTTGCCTACCATAACATGGGTATAATAACAGTCTACTATGTTCATTTGATCATCAACAACATATAGAATGCAAAATAGAGAATACAAGTGCACAAAAACACAAGACAATGACTGGAACACACCATCTACCCTGGAGAAACCCTAAAAAGGGAAAAACTCCAGCAAGAGCAAGCCTCATGCTTCTTATTCAACTTTCATTCAGTCAAGTATAGATGTGCATAGTGCCTCTAGGGCGTGAGATTGGGCTATGACGATACTTACATAGCTCCACAACACCTACAATATGCCTCTAACTCCATGAAACCCTTGCTCATTTGCTTACAACAGTTACAAAATGGACAAAATGAAGGGTAAACATGAGAGCCAACCTCTCCAACAACATTTACAAGACACATATACCTTTCCTATAAGCTCCCACATGCCAAAAGTTGAAGATCAAATGTTGAAAAAGTGATTTGAATTGTCAAAACCCTTCACATTCCATGCATTGCATCAGCTGTGACAAATTTGCTAGGAGGCAATTTCAAAATTGCTGTGGTTGATGTCAATTTCACTGCCTGCACAAATTGACAATTTTGCTAAAATTGGTTTTCAATTTTATTTGGTCACTTGCACTCCTGTTTCAAGCCATCCTTGAGATGCTCCAGATCATCTCAAACACGACTGACAAAATTACAAATTTCTTGATAATAAAAACTCTTGAATTCGAGTCTCCATGGCTCCTACGGCATCTCCTTGATTGAAAGTGGCAAACATGACCATTAGGATCATAGGAGCAACACATTGTATCTAGTCATTTGCACTACATCCAACCAAACACTCTTTGTTTTATTATTATGTCATTTTTATAAATCCATTGTATTATAATAGAAACATATTGTATGTAGTCATCTGTAGTACATTGAAATCTGGTTGGGAAGTACATTTTTATGCTTTTTTGGGTGGACAGATGATCATTTTCTTATTTGTTGCTCAAAGTCTGCTAATTCTCTCATATTTGTCTTTTACTTTTGCTGTGGGAATATTAACTTTGGATGAATTCATTTGAAATGAAGTGTGCATCCTAGTTATGTACTAGTACACTAGTTTCTTTGCAGTTTAGCTTTCTCTATAAATGTTTCCATTGCGTTCGGAATTTTTTGAATGTTTTTCTTTTTTTCTAATGTTTTGTTGGTTTATTGTTTAAGTTTTGTTGTTTAAAAAGTGTACTTGATGAATTGGTCTTTAGTTTATGGCTACATTGTATTATATTCCTATGTACTCTTTCAATATTTGCTAAAGGGGTTGAGCTTAATTGGTTAAAGCGTTGGGTTCTTATTGTGGAGACCCAGGTTCAAATCCCCAAAGGGACGTGTAACGAGAAATTCTAAGTTGTGACTCTTGGTCCTCCATAGGTGGCTTCAGTGTGGAAGTGGTTTCTAAATAAGTGTATTTATAAGTTGTGACTCTTGGTCTTCCATAGGTGGTTTCTAGTGTGTTTGCTTGAAAGGAGCTTGTATTAGTCTCATGGTTGTGCTCGCAAGAGATTGTGTTGGTCTCATGTAATTAGATGAATGATGTTTGAAGCAATCTGAGTGGGATAGGATCTAAATCATTGTGGCTTGATCTAGGTTGTAATGAGGCAATGGCAATTGAGATTGCGCTTATCGGAGGCAGGGTATGAAGCAGAGAGGGGGTTGCCATGAGATCGATGATGGTAGATGTGGAAGAAAGAGATTTCTCTAGAGAAGGAATGCAAAGAATTGTGAACCTATTGGTCACAACAATAAAGCTGAAGGATTGGGTGAAATCCTTAGATTGGGAATTATTGGTGGCGAATTTGAAGGATGTGGCATGGACTGGTCCAAAGAAAGATCAGAAGGATGCAGTTCGGAAGAATGCATTAGATGAATACCTTGTGAGAGTGTTGAATATGAAAAGAAGCGGAGCTACTTGGATTGAAGAAATTGAATGGCTGAAGGAAGTAGAATTCCTAGGTGTTGATGAACCTAATGAAAGGGTGTTGATGTAGTGTGTGGTAATGCTATCGGATATAAGAAGAATGGAGAGATGTCAAAGGGGGTTGCATATGGAGATAGAATGTATCGCCCAATAAAGAAGAAGATCCAAATGGTTGTAGTTAGCATGTGTTGGATATAGACCCAATGAAGGGTGGGGTAAAGAAATGTTGAAGGATAATAGGAAAATTGAAGGTGGTAACTAAGGACTCCCATGAGAAGAATATCAGGATGAGATCTTAGTTCATGTGGTTAGAGGAGCTATAATTGAAAGAGATATAGTGAACAAGGATTCCCTAAGAAGTAAGAGAAAGTGGAATGTCACACTATAGATAGATGCAAAGGTAGCAACATGCGCTCTTAGAAATCCTATTATGTGGAAGAATCAGAGTGTGTTGAGAAAAGTGGAAGTGAACCAATGCAAAAAGGTGGCAATAGCTAAGTTGAGGAAGTTATGTTGCAAGAGAATGTGATGGAAAAATATTTGGAGGGGGGTGGATAATGCAAGTAAGAATTTGGTCCTTAAGGAGTGGGAAGAGTTTAGGAAAGACAATTCTTGGTGGAGGAGGGCATTCTATGCCCCAATTCTTGCTTTTGGATCTGGAAGAGGTGTAGGGAAATATGCAAAGCTTATTTCGTGAAACCTATTCAAGCATTGAAGACACATTGAGGTTGGGACACCAACTGAAAGGATAGTTCTAATGCAGGAGCATCTTAGGGGTCAAGGAATCTTGCATCACCCAAAAAGGTATGCTTAACTTTCTGTGTTTTTTGTTCTTCTGACAAATTTTTGAAGTTCTGTTTGAATTTTGGGTTTGCAGTTTTGGTAGTAGTTTATGCCAAGCCTGATAATGTATGCAGTAGGGCAAGGGTTTTTGGTTGAGTTTTGTTTGCCACTCAAAGATGGAGGCTAAATCGATAGTCTTAAGCTTGTGTAGTAACACTTGAGGAAGAATTCATTATTTGGAGGCTGTGCTATAATATGGTGTTCATTGTTAGCTTTTCTTTCATGATTTGAAGTGGCATGTAATTTCAAATATTCAAATTGGAGTTGTTTTCCTTATTTTGGTTGACAAAAGGGCACATCCATGACTTGCAATAAAGAAGGGGGGCAATTGGGATCATTTTTGAGGTATAGGTGTACACATTTGATAATTTGGGGCCTGTTGATCCTTAGTGAAGACCTATTTCAAGGTGCCAAAGAATCTAATGCTTTCTTATGGCTTGGGATGATGTAAAGTGGTTGTAAATTGTGAATGGTTCTTAAGGTCATCCTTATTTGCATTGGGATTAGGTCATACGATGTAAAGGGTTTTCCTTTGGGAATTACCTATATAAACCAAGGGTTTAGAATCACTTTGCTAGTGTGGGATTGAGTAGCAAAGATTGGAGTCAAGGCAGGAGGCCAAATCCCAAATTGAGTAGCTAGAGGTTGAGGTGAAAGCTCAGAAGTCCTATGGTGCATCAATCTTTAATTGAAGTTGCATTGCTTGAGGAGCAGTTGGAGGACACTAGACTAGTAGTAGCGCTCATGTTGCATAAGAGGTTTGAATTTTATGTATGAGTTACAAAAGAGGCTCATTTGGAGTTTGTAGCTGATCTAGAATACCTATGATATATGTGATTGGTTTAAAGGCTCTAAGGTCTAATTGTAATGCCAAGTGGCTTGATCTAATTATTGTTGATGAATAAAATACATCATTTCTCTATTCATTGTGTTGTGTATTTGGAGTTTTCTGCTATGTGATTAAATACGTGTGCTAGTGCAACATAGTTGGTCATCCCTTAATTGGGACCACCAACTACAATTGCACCATTGTTCTATTTTTCTTCACAAATCAAAATGAGTAGCATGGGTTTTTCAAGTGATGACTATGAGGGAGAAGTGAATGTCAATGAAGTGTTGGGTTTTTTGTTGAGAATACTAGTGTTGTAGGAAACCCTTTTGAATGCCTTTTAGCTATTATCAAAGCTTATGCAAAAGGCCTGTTCAAACCCACAAAACACGTATCTAGTATATGACTACTTTGGACAAAGAGAAGTCTAGAAATTAAAGGGGAGTAGACATTGTTGTGCCATATATACTCAATTGATTTCCATGAGAGTTATAGTAGGGTTGTCATCATTTATTATTGTGAATGGACATGGGTTTAGGGTTTGTGGAAACATAACCTTAGAAGAGAGCTGAATTGGATAGGTTGGTCAAGGAGGGTGAGGCAAAAGATAGAGGTGTATCTGTATAATATGTAGTGGATCATTCCAATATGTTGTGTACTGCAAAGATGGACGTTGTGAGGGGAGAGTGTTTTAGTAGAGGGAAGAGGAAAGCCATTGGTGATGAGAAAAATACAGTAGTAGGTTTGTTCAACATGCAAGCACATGAGGAGGTTGATGAAGTTGTAGCCAAATTCTTTTATGCCCATGCCAACCCATTTCATGTGGTACATTCTCCATATTTCAAAGAAATGTTGAAAAGGACAAACAGAATTGGATCCTCATATGCCCCCTTCAGAGAACATTGATTGCATACCACCATCCTTGACAAACAATATTGAGGGTGATCTGTTGATGGAGAACATGAGACAAATGTGGATAAAGACATGTTGCTCCATTATCATTGATGGGTGGATTGTTATTAGACATTGGTCTCACTATTATATGTTCAGCTCAAGGATGCAAACTTCCAATTTCATCTTTAGAGAGAGGCCATAGAGGAGGTTGGGGCTTCAAATGTTCTGCAAGTTGTGACTGATTTTAACTTGCATTTGTAAGTTGGCTAGTCTAATGGAGAGTGCTTACTAACATATTTTTAGACCCCATATGTTCTCGGAACAACGCATTGAAAAACATTGAAAAGATAGCTTGGGTGAAGAACTTGGTGGCAGAAGCTAAACACTTAGATGTTTATATACAACCACCACATATCACTTGCTCCCTTTAGGTGTTCAAGGAATGAATTCCTCAAATCATTGGAGACTAGAAATGCTAGCTATTTCATTTTTCTAGAGAGGATGCTACAAGTGTTGGTGGCTCTACAAAACATTGAGAAGATAGCTTGGATGAAGGCCTTGGTGGCAGAAGCTAGAGACATAGATGTTTATATACAACCACCACAGATCACTTGTAGTCCTTGGGAAATTTTCAAGGAAGAAGTTCGTCAAATCGTTGGAGACTAGATATGCTAGCTATTTCATTTTGTTGGAGAGAATGCTAGAGGTGTTGGAAGCTCTACAATCTATGGTAATTTGTGGAGAGTGGAAAAAGTGGGCTAAGACCAAGTCAGGAGAAGGGAAAGTGAGACAAAAGGTATTTGATGATGTTTGGTGGTCCACAATGAGGTAAAAATTTAGAATGTTTGTAGTTATTATTTGTGTTTTAATATTATTTATATTTTTATTTACCTTTAATTTTAATTATGAAAAACTATAGCATATACCTTTAATTTGTTTCCTAAATGTTGAAAGGAAGCAAGGTATGCGGAAACGCTTCCTACACTGATCTACTAGGGAAAGATATGTGCAAATTTTAACTTTTACAATTACAGGTTATTAGATGCACATTAACAGAAAGGTAATAACAACATCCAAATGCAAATACAAAACTCACAACACAAGATATACGTGGGGAAAACCCTTTCAGGTAAAAAACCCCACACTCCAAAACCTGCACAATGTATTATCAAATCAAAAGATGATTACAACACACTTGCAATGCAAGTTCTTTCAGGAGTACACACTGTCGATTCTCATTCGCATCCTGTGACATTTCACATTCTCCAGCTGTTTATTTATCAAGCCTCTTTGTCGGTTATCCAATGTCGGCCAATAACAAAATAACTGCCGATGCCTTTATTAAATATAGGGCATTTTTTGCTTTAGGGGCCCTGCAGGAGGGGCTTTGCCCCCCCTGCACTCCCTCGTTAATTACTTTGGGGGGAAACTGCCGCTGACAAAGTCACCAAAATTTACAAGGTGCTGACTATGGGATCCTACAACATAGTGTTGATTAAATAAATACAACATTAGGAACTTGCAAAGGTTGAGACACCTTAATTCCCAACAAATGTTGCTTGCAAACATATTTGCTCCATAGTTGGAAAACTTGGACTCAACACGGACTCAGCAGCCCAAAATTTTGACTTAGACTCGAGATTCAACAAAAACTCAGCAAAACTTAGCCAAAAATAATAATTACACAAAAAATAGAAACTAATGTATTTAGAGAACACATAAGTCTATTGTGATAATCAATTTTTCATAATTCAAAGATTACATGTCATATGACCCTCAAACCAATAAATTATGCCTTTATTTCAAGACTTGGCGAGTTTTTTATAGTATTCAATGAAGACTCAATGAGTAATTAGCAAACACTCAGCATGCGAGTCGTGTCGACCAACGTTGTTTCGTTTTGGACTCACAGAGTTGCACCAAGTTTGGGTGATTCCACACGAGTTTTCTAACAAAGATTTGCTCTATCATACACCTATTTTAGAGGTAATTAGGTATGTTGATATAGACTTTCCTAACCTCGGAGAAATTTATGAGACATTTCAAAGTACTCTTGACCAAATGAGGCAAGCAGTTTGTAGCAAGGAGCTTGGATTGAAATTCGAGGAGCCTATTAGGTTTATTGTGACATGGAGGTGGAACACAATGAACCCCCCACTTCATATGGCAACATGTGCTTTTAACCCAAAGTGGTATGTAATGTCCCCTTTCTAGTGGAAAATACTCAAACCAAAATCTGCATCCAAGGTGATTCTCAAAGACATTAGAAATGTTAGAGGACAACAAATTTCTATGATAAGATAAAATAAGATCAATGATAATGTATTCACATCGTTCCTTGTTAAAGGATTATTTATTTCCTAATTGTTACCTGCTATTGATAACCATTCCATAATTCAATCATTCATATTTCCTTATTACTCTTCCTCGGCGAACTAGGCTTTACATGTATAGGGCGCGCCGAAACCATCTCTTGACCCAGCCTATGGGAGACTTTGTCCCAGCCTACGGGCCTTATTACGGATGGGATTACTCCGCCTCTCCCCACATTACCTAACATTCCTTTAAAGATAAAGTAATAGAGAAATATAGAAGTAACAATCTAAGTTCATCTTTCCATATCATCTCCCGCCTATTCCTTAACCATGGATGGGGAATTATTTGTTTAGGGTGCGTTGAACCCTCTCCAATGCATCGTGAATGGAATTACTCCGCCTTTCCCTAGCATCTGTCATATCCCCATATTAAGGCATTGTTTAAATTAAAGATTTAAACATCATGATAAAAGACGATGAAACTGGTTTTATAAAATATCAATTTGAATAATAGAGATCATTATATTTATACATTATTTAATAAATAATATTAAATAATATTATTATATGGGTATTTTAATATAATATAGTTATATTAAATATAAATACATATTATTATTATATTATAATAAATATGTATTAATATTATAAACTAATGATTATAAATATTATAAGATATTATAATATCATGAATATGTATAGATATTATACTATATATAAAATAAAGATATTAATAAAAATATGAATAAGAGATTAAATATAGGCACTGCCTAAAAAGGAACCCCGATCTATTATAAGGCAGCAAATCTTTCAAAATGCTGTATTATCTCTTTCCACGATTTCTTTATACCTTGGGTTTCAATTAAAATCTCAAACACAAATGTTCTCTTGATATAATTCATAACAAAATAGGAACTTAGCGTGGGGTCCATTCTCCACTATCACAGTACTATATATCATTTTCAAAGCTCTCCAATACTTATTAAAATCCACGAATTGTTTGTCTTAAGATTTAAAACACAATCTAAAGCAATTCCCAGCTCTTGGTGGGATTTGGGACCCACCGAAATTTATGAATTTGTCTTAACAAATAAAGACTTATTAACTAATCGCTGACATCATCAATTACTATTCACTAAGTCAACCACCATGTTTAGTAATTGTAATAAGGCAGCAACCATAACAAAAGGGTATGTCTCCTAAAAGGTGGCGACTATTGAAGATCACCGATCAATATATAGGGAGGAATCGGTGGCATTGTAAGGGGGAATAATTATTAGCAATATACTAACATCGAATATCATTGGAAGCACAAGACATTACCCTATCTCATCGAACATCATTAAACCATCACTTCTACACATTGGTCATCAAACAATCTAATCTTCTATCGTTGAGCAGGAACAAATATATCTGCATATTCTACATCAAACTTCATAACAGTGAATAACCAGATAGGTACATAGAATCGATCAGATATCCATCTTTGCAGATTAGACAGCGATTATTAAATAAAAGAGCAGCGATCTTATAAGAAGTATGGTGATTAAATAGGATGCATTCCTTCACAACGCCATAGCTATTCACAGGGAAAAACATCTGCAGTTCGAAGGTCAACCAGAAGCAAAGCAATACATATATTTCTATGTAAATACTTAACTTCAATCAGCAGATAAGTCCATAACCAAACCTCATAAAGTAGATACTCTGCATAATTCTGATCTGTTATCAAAGATATTACAACAAGCATTATAAGAAGACTTTCCAACAGCAAACTGCCATTCTTGTAGGCTCCAGTAATCGAACTGATATAATACCACAGGTATGACAGTACATTGTTTCCCTTGCTTGTATAAATGTTCAGTATAACACTGCATTTATTTACAACCAGTTCTGAGCAATATAATTCATGGACAGTCATATTTAATATTCACTAACTGTGTAATCTATATACCATTCATGAAACACGTATGAGATCAATGAAGGGTGACATGTCTAGTATATCATTCATAGTCGATGTATTGGTCTTGGCTACCTAGAGTACCAAGAATCCTCACGGATGCCTTAGCCTCAAGAATACACCAAGTAGTTCTTGAATAAGGATGGGAGACAAACATAGCCTATGATGAACAACAGCATGCTACACCCGATCGACCCCATATGGTGTTAAGGAATAGTATATAAGTTATAGAGAAGAAGTATATGTTGATAAGATCATGAAGATAGCATGAACATATGAATTGCATCGTGTAACAGTACCAATAGCTGACTGTGATAGCATGAAATCATTATAAATTATGAATTGTTTACATTGCAATCAGTTTAGTCAGATTATGTAATGAGTATGAAATGCCTTTTCATTATAATGAACTAAGGAAAGGTTAAATGAATACAAGAGTATAAGTACATAAAAGGCATGAATTCCTAAAATAGAGGAAGGCAATAATGTTAATCAACTTGCCACTATGAGGAGTAGGGAAGATTAGGGGCGGGCAATCAACCAAGGATAGGTACGGGTTCATTGGTCTAGAGCACCCCTTCGAGCCCTTGTCTCAAGATGGTACCTTAGGGAGCAAGAGGTAGTCTTTTGACTTGAGTGGTCTAGAGAACCCCGAGTCAAAGGAAGGTCCTAGAGTGGCTTGGGTCTAGAGTACCCCTCGAAGGAAGAACGACCTATACCATTGGCATTGCACCCTAATGAATTCACTCTCATAAGATGGAGGATTTGATTAACAAAGGCCCAAGTAAATCTCTTCTAGGGAATCATGAAATGAATGCAATCAATCTATGATAACAAATGGTTTATGTTTATAAATAAGGACATGTGATTTCTAAGAAGAATTGTATACTAATGTTCTCTTGGGTGAGTTGAATTGTGCAAGGTCAAAGAAAAAATTCGGACTCACTAGAAGGGGACATTACAGCATCCTTGTCTAGGGTGCGTTAAACCCTCTCCAATGCATCATGATGGAATTACCCGGCCTTTCCCTAACAAGACCACCTCTCCTATGGTTATGGGAAGTAGAGGTAATGAGATGGTTGTCATTTCTTACCAAGTTTCATAATATATATATATATTATTCATATACTTGTGTAATTCTAATGAGATGTATGACATATGGATCTATTCCCCATTATGCACCTTTAGATATATATATTATGTGAATTCTTTATATTTAAATTTTATTTTATTTACTGATTATATAAACAACATTAAGACATTACTTACCTTAGAGGTTTCTGAGATTTCCTAAGGTACTGCTGTACCTTGCATTATCCTAGTTCTCTATATTTATTATTTATATTAAATTATCAATGATATAATAGTACTTACCTTGCACCTTATTCCCTTAAGTTCTTGCTACAAGTCTGATTTTATTTATATATCTCTGAATTGTTCACTGGCTGAAACAGAACTAAGTATCTATTTCTGATTTCATTTTCCTGTTGTTGAATGCTGTTGATCGATGCCTGCTTATATTCTACTGCTGCTATTTATTTTATATTATCTCCAATCTACCTTTTTGTCTTTATGAAGGGATATATCCCTTTAAAAAGGTGGTGACTACTCAAATGTTTGCACCTCTTCTTTATGACATCACAGCCCTGTTACAATTTCTTTATATATGCTAATCGCTGCTATTTATCACCCGCTACCTTACATAATCTTTATTTTATTTCATTGTTGTTAAAACTTTCATGTTGGTCATAATCGTAGGTTTTGTCTTATATATTAGTCCCCCTACTTATTAATTCGTTGCCTTTTGAAATGGGATCAGCCTTATAATATATGTTTTAAATATATTTTATTTATTAATATTTTAGTATATAAAATATATTTTTATTATAATATTTAATTTATAATATAGTATAGTATATTTAAATATTAATATTTATATTTATATATTATATATTATAATTATAATAATATTTGAAAATGATAATATTTATATTATAATTAATATTATTATATAATAATAATATTAATGATTAATATTTTTATATTTAAATAATGTATATTATATATTATATAATATCTTCATTAACAATATTTAAATTATTAATATTATATTTATATTGACAATTGTAATTTATATTATTATATAATAATAATATTTAATATTTATTTTTACATTGATAATTATATTATTATAATAATATAAAATATTTGTTTTTCTGTATTAATAATTATATTTTAATGTCATTCATAAATATAATAAATATATTATATTTTAATTATATAAAATAATATTATTTGATATTATCATCAATAATATTATTATATACGGGATTACCATCCAAAGCGGCTTCTCTGTCTTTGTAGGATGTTTAAATCTTTAATTTTAAACAACACCTTAATATGGGGGCATGACATGGTATGCACTAGAGTTCCTCCTAATGATGATTAGGTAAAGGAGAGATTTATGAAGGCCCTTGGGAAGATGTTTACTGCTAAGGATGCGTCTAGACTTTGGGAGCAATGGATCAATCTTCGGGGTTCGACATTCAGCAAACTAGAGGCTAGAACAGATAGAACTACTCTTGTTCAAAAAGACCCTATTGGGTGATGGACTTGACATGGGAAGGATACAATGTATCTAAGGTAGCCTGCCATTTGTCTACTATCACAAGTAGCTAGTTCCTCTACTACAAAGAGAAACTAGTCCACCAATAGCTTCATTCACTTGGTCAAAACGAATAGGTTTACCTTTAGATGAGCGGAAAATTTAGTTGTAGTTCATGATGCCTTGTGACTTTATGATGGATAGACTCCAATTGCACATTGGGATGTTGACCTTGAAGATGTAAACAAATTGATGAGGAATAGGTGCACCGAGATTGGTTGGCATCTCATTTGATGAGTCACAATTTGATATAAGGAATGTCATAGAGTCAGAGGTTGTTTTTGATATTGATAGCTTAGATGAGGCATAACTGTAGGAAGTCTATTTGACAATTGTATATCTTAATATCTATAATCTTACTACTATGCCTATTGTAGGACATTTTGTCATTTTGTAGCCTTCATGCCTTTTATCGTAATGAAAACAATGAATTTTAAATTGCTGCTATATTTGAATCAATTAACATTGAACATTGAATCTTGAATTTGATGCATAATGTAAATGTCTAAACTCAAATCTTGGTGTCATGTATAGCTAAACTTGTAAAAGTTTGAATACACACACGCGTGCGCTTCTGTCTTTTGCCTACCCAAAAACTAGCCTCCTAGATTGCCATCCCTGAAATGTGTCCTGCCTTCCCCATCCCAAAAACATTGTGGAGTATAGAGAAAAGCTAAACTTTGCATGTGTCCAAGTAGGGAAGAACACAACTTCTTTGCAGGAACAGTTGAATTTAACTTAGACTAACAAATCAAATGCCTGCTTGAATATCCTCAAACTCCCCTTAACTCAATAGGAAAGGTAACTTACAACCTGAAATTCCACTAGGATCCAACAACACTCAACTGAATTGTATGACAAAGCAGTTTGTGTTAGTCTTTAATCATCCAAGTAACTATTCTTCTATTTTGAATTTCAAAGTAAGAAACCCTATAACTACTTGCAATGAAAGGGGATTGATTAGTTAGAGTGTTTTTCTACTTTGAAATTCAATGTGAAGAGTATCGACAATGTGCTTGCATATTTTTTATTTTGGCCACCCAAGGTACAAGCAATATCTATGATTGAGCCAAGATGGAAGGAAGAGACATTGATTGAATATGCCAAGGTTTAGAGGCTTGTTGCTATGCTAGAGAATATGAAGAAGGATAAGATGACAGCAATTTTATATTGTTATGTGATTTTATTTTCTATAAGAATCACACAGACCTTACAACTAATTCTAAATTCAAAGAGGTCTCAGCAAAGCGTCATTCATCACCTGCTATTGGTTGGGTTGATTTCTCTAATATTATTACAAGGGGCAAATTCTTTTGGAGAAGTCCTTATTAATATGTGAAAAGCTTGTTTCATGTGACACAGTTGAAGTAATATAATTTAGAATGTGAGAAGTCCAGGGCTGTTTTAGCTCTTTCCGACTGCCACTAAAAATCAGGAATCCACTAGCATGAACTTCATTACATGTTTCCCTTGGTTGAGAGGAAAAACTTTCTTTGTTTTGGTTGTTTGATTGACAAATTATGCCCATTTTATTTTACGGATGCCACTGAGATAACCTCAAAATTTGCTGAATTTATCCTGCAGCAGATCTGTTTGATGCATGGACTTCCAAATATCAATTTTTAGTGTACAAGACCTAAAATTTATTGACTGGTGGAGTAAAATGTTTAAACTTATTGGTGTAGCCTGACTGCAAATTATCACACCTTTAACCTGGGTACCAATTACATCCTCAAATAGACAGGTAGATGGAGATTTTTAACAAGTATCCTAAGATGCTGGTTGAGACTTAGGTACGGGTTGCCAACTTTTTACCTAGGTTTGGTACGACTGTACAAAATACTGTAAAATATCAAAATACAAATAATAGCCATAATATCTATATGTTAGGGTAGTTGGGTAGTGAGATTTAGGGATAGTTCAGGTTTTTTATTTATTTTTATAATTTTATGTTTTTTTCATTAAATGAAATGTGTTTCTTTTGGGAGTGTGGGGTTCCCAGGTACAGCTGGGCATGGTTGGGTATGGCCAAGGACAACATAGGACTGTGGGCCCAACCAAGATATGTCCTGGTATGATCGAGTACATCCTAGGACTTTTGGTCCAGCCTGAGTATGTCCAAGGCTTGTATAGGACATACCCAAGCCAGGACTTGTGCTTGGTACGAGTATGCCCTGGGTACAAGGTGAACTTGGCAATGTAGCACTTATCTATAGTGGGACTTAAGAATCTAGGATTTCACAGTATCTCATTTGGAGGGATTTTACCTTGTAAGGATGCTATGTTGGAATACCCAAAAATACAACATTCAATACTCCAATTGCTTTTGGGTAAGCATTTCAAGGAGAAGGCACTCTTGTAATGGCCAAAGAATGTATTACCCATAGTTCCACGGAGTTTCGGGGACGGGGATGGGGGGGGGGACGCATTTCTGGGACGGGAGGCCTAAATTTGGGGACGGCGGGGGAGCGGTGCGCTGAAATACATATAATACTTGAAAACTTAGTTATAAAAAAATGTATAACTGTAGAAGCCTAAGGAATAAGTAAAGTTTAGTGTTTAAACACATTGCCATGATTTTATTGAACTAGTGACCATTGAAAATTTGAAAGTTGAAAGTTGAAAGTTGAAATGCATTCTAATTTCTGTCAAACAAGTGCTAAGCTTTATGCAAACAAGTGTTAAGCTCACTTGAAAGTTGAAATGCATTCTAATTTCTGTCAACCATTGCGATTGAGGCATGCTGTCAAATAGTTCACACTTCACAACGTGCCTTGTAAGTTGTCTATGCTTCCACATTTTGCATACATGTCTATGCTTCCACATTTTGCATACATGTCTCATTGTCTAGTCTCATCGACAAAGACTCAAGAGTCCCAGGATATCCGATATGCACAAGCCTCAAAACGGATTTGTGGCGACTCACTGAATGCCTCAAAGAGATGGCATCGCGTGATGCCATCTCTTTGAGGCATTCAGTCGCCACAAATCCGTTTTGTGGCTTGTGCATATCCTTTAGGAGATGGAAAAAAAAATTTAAAACGCCTCAGGAAAAAAAAAAAAAAAAAAGAACGCCTCAGAAAAGACGCCCTGAATCACCTTATTTGCAGACGCCCTGAACTTGATGGGAGACTCACGCCACACAGCAAACTACAGAGGAACACTTCGGGAGACTCACGCCAACAAAGAAAACTTGAAATGAAATGTTAAAAATGCATATGATAAAGTTAGGTTTTTATTTTTGATGATTTTTTTTTTTTTAAATGATTAAAAAATTAAATTCGGGGGACGCTGGGGACGTCAAGAAGTCTCCCCGATGGGAGACATTTCAGAGGCGGCATGGGGGGCGGCGGGGGGGGGCGTTTTGGCAGCGTCTCCCCGTCCCGGGGACATCACCCCCTAGGAAATGGCTGATTTTTTTGGGGGGACACGTCCCCGTGGAACTGTGGTATTACCATTATTAACTGAAGTACCGAGAATTATGCCCAACAATGAGGGAAATGAATTAGGAAGGCTCCCTTTTGTATTTGAAAAGATTGTATATGTGGTCTGAAGCATTGAAAATTGCATAGCAGTCTTAGTAAGAAAAAGCAAGGATGTTAAGGTCATTTTTGACAATATATATATATTTGTGACATCATTTACTGCATATGCAAAAGACAAATAGCCCTTAAAACCTTAGTGTTAGATACATTTTGAGAAGTGTTTATGCAGGTCGCCCCTGTAATGCATTTCGAGTTTCTTATGCATGAGTTTGCATGTGTTGTCTGAAACTTTATTTACTTTATTGAAGTATCTGTTTTTAGGAATTCCGGTTTTTCCACTATGCCATATCTTATTTCTCTTGTAAGTCAATTTTAGTTTTCAGATTTTCAATTCAGTGGGAGGGCGGGGGGGGGGGCGTTTTGGCAGCGTCTCCCCGTCCCGGGGACATCACCCCCTAGGAAATGGCTGATTTTTTTGGGGGGACACGTCCCCGTGGAACTGTGGTATTACCATTATTAACTGAAGTACCGAGAATTATGCCCAACAATGAGGGAAATGAATTAGGAAGGCTCCCTTTTGTATTTGAAAAGCTTGTATATGTGGTATGAAGCATTGAAAATTGCATAGCAGTCTTAGTAAGAAAAAGCAAGGATGTTAAGGTCATTTTTGACAATATATCTATATTTGTGACATCATTTACTGCATATGCAAAAGACAAATAGCCCTTAAAACCTTAGTGTTAGATACATTTTGAGAAGTGTTTGTGCAGGTCCCCCCTGTAATGCATTTCGAGTTTCTTATGCATGAGTTTGCATGTGTTGTCTGAAACTTTATTTACTTTATTGAAGTATCTGTTTTTAGGAATTCCGGTTTTTCCACTATGCCATATCTTATTTCTCTTGTAAGTCAATTTTAGTTTTCAGATTTTCAATTCAGTTTACGGTAATCCATAATTTGGTTGTAGATTTTTCAGTTGTAATAGTACATTCCAGCTGTGTTTTTTCAGTTATTGTCTGTTAAGGAACATAAGAAATTTCTGTACAGTCATTTAAAAAATGCTGCATTTAATAACCTTTGTTACTGTGATGTTTTGAAATCATGCAAGGGAAAAAGGTTGAAAAGACTGCTTTCAGACTGCACCTCATGTCTGTTTCGTTCCTTTTTATCACCAGATAAAAGGGTTGCAGTAACCTTGAGCAAAACCTTACCCTATCATCTGTTGAACAGTTTAGATTCTTAGAATGTTTGTTTTTTGCATGGGAGATGCCTAGCATATCTGCTGTTAGTTGTTTTTCTCATTTGAGGTGAAAACATAAGGGAGTGATAATATGTATGATTTTGGTGATATGGTATTTGGTGACATAGTTTTATCATTATGTGTGTAACTCTTGCAAAGAGTTTCTTAATATTAAGCCTGCTGCCATAGATTGTACATCTTAGCTTTAAAAGAATTTTCTTATGTGTCATTGCTTGTTGATTCAGGTGGATAGAAAATACAGACAATATTACCATCAAATGCAAATTGTCATCTCATCATTTGAAGCTGTTACTGAGGTTGGGGCCGCCAAGACATACACTTCTCTTGCACTTCAAACAATTTCCAGGCAGTTCCGATGCTTGAGAGATGCAATTACAGGTCAAATTCATGTAGTGGGCAAAAGTTTGGGCGAGGAAGAAATACCAGAAAGTTGCAAAGGTGAAACTTCTCGTCTGCGGTTCATGGATCAGCAGTTGCGGCAGCAACGAGCTCTTCAGCAACTAGGTATGATTCAACAACATGCGTGGAGACCACAGAGAGGTTTGCCAGAGCGATCAGTTTCTGTCTTACGAGCTTGGTTGTTTGAGCATTTTCTTCATCCGTGAGTTCTCCTCTACGATGATTGAACTGCATATCTTTTGATATTTTATTTTCTGTTTATATCTGCATTTTTCCTTACCCTGAGCTAGCTCTAGGGATTCTAAACAATTTCCTTTAGTAACATGCTTAGTTATAAGTTTTAACTTGAAATTAAGTAGTGTGTCAAGTACTATGCCATTGGGCCAGTTGACAGATTTTGTATGAATTAAGTTAATATTGACTGACCAGTATCTCAGAACTGACATGTGGCACATTTTTCTGTTGGTTCCTTATTCTATTGCGCTTCAGGTATCCCAAAGATTCTGATAAAATTATGCTAGCAAGGCAGGCAGGGCTGACTAGAAGTCAGGTATTTGTATAAATGGAAGACTTATGCTTCTTCAATTAAAACCATTTTTTCCTTGGGACAGACCTTCGATAATGTTGATAGATTTTGAATCTGAAGCAGTCTGTCTGGTTCAAGTTGTAAGTTTGACTGATAGTTTCCTTCTGATTTCTGAAATTTGTTCCCATATAGGTTTCTAATTGGTTCATAAATGCACGCGTGCGCCTTTGGAAGCCCATGGTAGAAGAAATGTATATGGAAGAAACTAAGGAAGCTGAGTTAGGACACGCATTAACTGAAAAACATAGCAAGGAAAATGTTGAAAATAAGGAGGAGGTGAAGTCGGATGAAGGAGCTGGAAACAGCCACTATCATCAAGAGCAGAAACATACAACATCACACCTTGGTAGCAACATACAGGATGCAATCTGTGAAGAACAAAATATGACGAGTGGCAGCTTGAAATCTGGGCACTCCTCTGATTCAAATTATAACAAAAACCGGACATTAAGCATGGAAGAAGCGTCAGATGAAGAAGTGTTCCGTGAAGTCCAGGATGAAGGTGCAACACAGGGGCAACTTAAAAAGGCCAGGAATGGAATTGAAGATCATGCGTACCATTTTGCCCCCAATATTTTTACAATGTTAAACTTTAAATTGGAAGAAAGCTGTCCTCCAGATACTTGTGATAACAAGTTCAATGAGGGGAGACATAACAATGAGGATTACAGTGTTGTTCAGAATCACATGGTTCTTGCAGATGTTAATGGAAGCTCCGGGTCGTACCAGCTTGGTTGTATTAATGGATATGAACAGGATTCATTCATCAGCAGGTTTTCTGGAAGTGGTGGTGTGTCACTTACTTTGGGACTTCAACAATCTGATGGTCTATCATTCTCAAGAAATCAACAGAGTTGTATTTCCAATCAAGGGAGGAGTAATGGAATTGGCAGGGCCTCTGATGGCAGTTGTAACATTATGGAGGCTGGAGTTGCACATGCTGCAGATGCGTATGATAGCATTGGCCTACAAAACAGAAAGCATTATGGAACTCATCCAATGTAGACTCTGTAGCTTATATCAATGAAGATTCTGTATACTATGTGCTTTATGCATTTTTTCTGTCTTGCATGGCATATGTGTTCCTTCTTTCCTTCTAATCATGTCCTAGTAGTAGGTTCAGACTAAAGTAAGTCATAGACATGATATCTAAGCGATCTTAGTTACTTTGCCTTATATTTATTGCCAGGCTTTTTTTCTTTCTCCCACTTGGAGGAAAGTAATGTTAAGCCTACTGTAAAATATATAAATATATATATGTGGAAATACCAGTTTGTGGTATTGTAAGCTCACTTAGGTATGTGATACGTAAGGATGGTTCTTGAGAAATTATATAGCATTTTTCAGCCTTAAGAACTGTTACTGCATTATGAAGGAAGAAAATTTGTTGTGCTGCGAGTCTCTGCCGTTGAAGATTGTTTGAGTACATTCAGATACACTGTAATCTAATAAGATGTTCATAACTTACACAGGGAATTCATTGTTTTAATTAGATGTCAGTAACATCATATTTTATGCTTGTTACAACTGCCATGAACACGTTCCTTTCAAATATTTCTATTGCTTTTAGTGTCCGCTAACTAGTAAATAGGCCATGTTAAGAATTTAAAATCTTAAACAATACAAAATCTGGGGATACATTTCCAGATTGGATAATGCACCACCAGGATTGAAAGAGTTAACTTTATATATATATATGATGTTTTACCAATCTCAAGGTTTTTTGGTACTATGATTTCATGTATGATGCCCAGTGCAATTGACACAATACATTCCGTGGCCATCTAAGGTCATTGTTACTCTTAATGTTTAATTGCTTAAGAAAAGAGATGGCTGTTCTAGAAAGTCTTTTGATATTTTAATAATAATTTAGCCATGAAAACAGTAATAAAACACTTTCATTGTACTGATTTTATTCTGGAAATGATTTTATGCAAATTCAGAAGTTCTCGAGTTCTCAAATAGTGGCAAATATTTACTTTTAGCTTTAATTTTTTTTTTGTGTAATTAAAGGGGCTCTTAAGAGTTTGAATCTAGGTCTTTTGTCTTGTGACACAACTTTTTATATTTTTAATATCAAAATCTCTTAGTTTTTTAAACATGTTGACTTTTGAGTTTTTTCATTGCTATCATTTTTTTTATTTGTAATAACATCACCATTGTCAAATCTTGTGGCAAGTTTTTCTCTGCAGTTTATCAGAGAAATCAATTTTTTTTATATATCTATCTTTGTTATGAAAGGTGTCCTGTAAACCTTGCAAATAATGTTATTATAATTGTGGCTTCTCTTGGAATGGGATGCCACACTTAGAGGAATCTTGAAACTCCATGTAATAGTGACTTCTCCACTTGGATTGTATCTTATGATGAGTAAGAGTTCTTAGAGCGTTAACATTAGGGGTTACAAAGAGACTTGTTAGAGCATTTTTTATTGGCTGAAAATAGCCCTATAAGATCCATCAAATGATCCAAGATGTGAAAGGAAGTAGAGGTGTCTAATACACTTCCTACAATAATCTATGAGGAGGTATGTGCAAAAATTAAATTGATCATACAGTTACAAGGAAATAAACACAAAAGCAATATCTCATAACACGGTGATTTAGATGGGGAAGTTTTTTTTAGGAGAAAAACTCACACACTTAAAAACAATTCAATGTATTATTCAATAATCAATATTTACAATACACTTGGAGAGTTTAAGCCTTTACAAGAGTATCATCAACAAGAGATTTGAAGTAATTATGACAGCATAACAACACCAACAAAACTCGCTATGAAACCGCCATCTCAAGCATTTGATAAATAAACAGAAGCAATACATGAAACCATCAAATGGTAATTAAAAAACCATGAGCTAAAATTGCCCAATTTGTGGCACCTTAAAATCCAAAGCCCAAATCCCAAGATGAGTCCATAAATTAAAAATAACATATTCCTTCCACTTGTTACAATCTCATTATAATCCACTCACTAACTTGAGTGCTCCATTTTGGCTCCATTATCTCCATTCAAAGATGTCTTATGGCATGTCATAACATGCGTCATAAGTTGTCCAATAAGCGTAACTCCCCTCTTACAATGCTTTTATCCATCATAGATGCTCTTATATTTTTGATGTGGGAGGCCTAACTTTTGATTTGAGAATTCAAGCCCTTTTTAAAAAAAATGGAAGATCTCGAAGGGGTCCATGTCGTCATAATTTGCTCGCTCTAGTTAAGCCTGTTTCGACATTTTTCAAGGGCAAGATCGACCTCTATAGCCTTGAAAATTGCATATTTGTGTTATATAACCTAAAAATTCAATTTTTTTTTGTTCTTTAGATTAAGATGCAAAGTTGAGACACTTTTCTTAACATTCTCACTTGTCGAACACATTGCAAGAGCGAAGAGAATACCAACATTGTCAACTATCTGTTAGGAGCCAAGAGGCCCATAGACTTACTGCACAACATGAACAACTCTGTGTTGACTAGTTTTGTCAATGCATCTGTGACATTCTACAAAATGTCAACTTTCTCTAGCATCACTCTCATTCTCTAATATGTAGTATAGTACCTAATCAGTTCTCTTTTAAGTCTTTTTCACACCTAGTTAGTTTACTTTGGACGTTTACTTTTTATGTTTCATGTCATTCTCCTATATTGTTCCATGTCTCACATTTACCTATTTATATATGGGTCCTCTATGTACTTTTACATTGTGTTGCATCATTTGTAGATTATTATTAATTTATCATGTTGATATTCTTGTGATTAGCTCTTAGGTATTTTGATTGTGGGATAACTACCTCCATAGCTAATCCAAATATGGTATCAGAGTGGGAGATTATCTAGAGTTAGTCAATTTTTAGAAAATTTAGAATTGCAATTTTTTCTTTCTTTAAACTTAGTATGCTCCTCTTGCATCATAGGATGGTCTAAAGAATTAGAAATGTTGAGAGAGAAAGTAGGTTTTGGGGGATTTCTATTTGGGGCTTTATTTTGGAGCTTGATGGAGCAAATCTAAGCTCACTATTGGTTCATATTATATATGAAAAGTGGGTAGATGGTGGATAGTGTTAAGATCTATCAAATCAAACCCTCCTTTCACACTAACATTCAATGACAACAACTAAGCCAAGTCATTACAGATAAATGATGATTCAACTACGGGTTGATGTACTCAGGAATGATATGGAAAGATTGATTAGATTGAAGATTTGTCAGACCCTAGATTCAATAAGCCTCAAACCCTAATTATAATGAAATCGGGTACAGACGGAAAGAAAGCCACAGACAACCGGATAAGAAGGCACTCAGGAAGGATCAGAAACTAACCAGAAGTTGGATTTCCAGAATTGAAGACTTTGCAGACTACGAGGCGGGAGCCCAAGTTTGATAGGGCAATATTTCTGTAGATCCGGAGCAGTGAGCAGTGTCAAACTGTAACCTATTCCTTAGTTTGGGGAAAATCGTGTCGGGAGGACTACGGGGTGGGTGCCCTAGTCCAGTAGGGTAAAATATCAGTAAACTTCTGCAAGATCCTGAATCCTTATGCTTTAAATTGCTTCTTTGTATCCACACTTTGCCCAATCCCGCACCTGTAACCTGCAATCACAAAAGAGAGGTTTGGGGGTTGTGGTGTTTAGGAGCTTGCCTTAGTCAAGCCCCAGAATGATATTCAAGTCTTCCAACACCGTTAGATAGAGTGTGTGCCCAAGGAGGGCAAAGGCAAAATCAAATGATGAAATAGATTGATTGAAACACAAATTGATGTCACCTTTGAGGTGAAACCCTCACGGAAACGAAGAGCCTTCAAATCATGAGGAGATGGATTAATGAAGCCAAATCTACAACAAACAAACACAAGGACAACACAATTCTGCTCTGCAACATAATGAATACCTTGAAATCCCTTAGCTTAATTCCATAAGTTCATATTATCCATCTAGTTGTAAAATGAAGTCCTAAACTTGTTTATATATGCTTTCCCGCTAACATTCGTAATTCAAATTGAATAGGCCGACAAAGGAAAACCTTTTGAGAGGGCCCAAACTGACACATTAAAATTTGGATCTTGGCAAAATAGGCTGGGGCGCGGGTGCCCAAGTCCCAAGGCCATATTTTGGTCTTGATTAAGGTTTAGAGTGGACCCCTAGGTCCCATTTGACATGGGTTTCGGGGGAAATTGCTCCGAGATAAGTATTAAGCTTGCATAATATAAACACGGGGACCTACGAGCTAAACTAGGAGGTAAAAAGGCATGAGGCTACTTTTTACTCCGTAATAGTTTCAAAGCAATTGAGAAAGTTAATTTTGCCTTTTGTTTTGTCCAAATAAGATACAAGAGGCCAAATCTATAAGAGTTTTTGGTTAAGCATTTGTAGATCACTAATCATTCAGAGCATTTTGGGGTAAAATTGACACTGTCATTACATATAGAAGGCTCAATAATCTATATATCGACATAAAATTCGTTAATTTTGGAGCAATCGACAAAAAATACAAATTTCTTTTGCTCCCTTCATTGTCTGTATGACTGTACTATGCAATCGTACTATAGAATATTCTTTGTTGTGTAGGGTTATGTAGGTGAATCGGGTGGCGTATGATTTGCAAAAAATATTTTATTTTAAATTTTCTATAGTATCCCATACCATAGGGTACTCATTGGCAGTCATGTACAGGGCACTATTAGTGTAAGGCCTCGTACTAGTTAGCAATGGTAGATCGGCAAATCTCTCACAGGCATATTTCAATTGTCTCCCCCCTCTGAACTAATAACTCCACAAAACTCCACCTTTTTGCCACCACCAATCAATGCCTAAAACTTTGTTGATAAGTGGGTTTGTGTCATGAATAAGCAGTTTTTTAGCTCTCAAACAATAGTTGTGTGTACAAAAGCGGTTTGTAGAGAGTTAACAACTATTTCAAACCCTTGAAGAATATTCTATCAAGAAGGGAATATTGTGTCAATTCTATTTGCTAACGTCATCACTACATCATGTTGATGTTAGCACTTTAACCCCCAAACTCAACTCCCTTTATTGTTGGGTTTTTGAATTTACTGCTCAACTTCAGACGCTCCATTCTTTTCATACGGTACCATTTTTAAGAATATATTTTTTAAATGGGGTAAAATTTCATGTACTCCACGATGGTGCAGATGGTTTTCGGTTTTGATTTTTAGTTTTCTTAATGATCTTGCTATGCAGTTCTTGTTTTTGAAACTTTGAAGGGCCATATCTTACGTGTACAGACTCCTTTTTGGGTCCAATCTGTTTTGAAAGTGCATATTTTTCCATGTATTTTACACTGGTCCATTTTGTTTCCTCTCATCTTGTAGCAAAATTATATTTTCAACATTTGGTTCCTTTTTAGATATTACAAGAATCTATTTAATACACTATCTCGTTTGTAACATACTGAAATAAAGTGCCACACATTATACTTATATTTTGGGGATCTTGTACATCATATTATGTCTTGGTTGAACTCGTACTACCTTATAAATTACCATGGAGGGTTTGTTGTGTGTGCCTTATATTTGTAATCACAACCTTGTCTATCTTCATGTATATGCGTTTTGTTTACACACCCTTTATAACAGTGTCGGAGGGATTGTTGTGGATGCCTTATTCTTAGATTCACAACCTCGTCTATCTTCATGTTAGTGTGTCTTGTTTTTGCACACCCTATTCCAATTGCATGTACTTTTTTGTGCACCTTTTGATGTTGCTTCTTCACCTTCATGCACTACATTGTGACAATTTTAGTGGAACTTCCATTATGGGGAGGTATAATGTTGTTTGTACTTATGCTAATGCTTCCTTGGTTTCATTTTGGAGTAACCTATGTATCTAGTTTTTTTCCTATGTACTAGGTAGGTGCAACGATTGGTTACCCATGCACTTTAGTATTCAAATGGAACACATATCATATATACACTCTTGCATACTTGTTTATGTAAGCCACCTTCTATCTTCAGTTGATTAGCATCTGTGAGACTCTGGATGCGTTTTTTGGTGTGCCATCTGCATCTTCGACAGTCAAATTGTTGCCTTGTTTTCCATCTATGCATTGTTCAAGTAGTGTCATTTTGGTCACTCATATAGATTTGTGCCTCTTTCATCCTTATCCTCATCTTGATTGCATTAGAGTTTCTTTGGTTTCAATAGTATAATAGTTGTTCTTTGGTAGTTGTTTGTGGCTTCTTCATGCTTCAGTGGAGTTCTTCATGGTCATTTTCAGGTTCCTCATATTTCAGGGCCAACTTTTGGAGAGGCTTCTTAGTCATCATGTTTTCTCTCTTACGGGGAGGAGTTTTTTTTATGGGTTTCACTCTTTTCTTTGTTCGTGAGACTCTTTTGTATTTGGAATGAAGGATGTTATCCTTTGGGGGATTATCTTGAGTCCATCATTTTCTTTTGTACATGGGTACTTCATCAAGCCTTACTACTAGGACCCATCTTTGAGTCTTCTTTTTGCTCCCTAAGTTGCACTTAAAGGGGGAGTGTTAATGTAAACATGGTATAGTACATTATGGGTTTCCTTTTAGATCATTTTCACACCTAGTTAATTAAGTTTACTTAGGGCATTCATTTTTTCTTTCTCAAGTCAGCGTCATAATCATATGTTGTCCTATATCTCATCCTTGCCTATTTATACAAGGCTCCTCTATGTACTTTTACATTGTATTGCATCATTTGTAAATATTATTGTTATTCTATCATGTTGATCTTCTTTGGTTCTTGTGATTAGTTCTTAGACATCTTGATTTTGGGATAGCTACCTCCATAGCTAATCCTAATAGCAATTACCCATAAAAATAGGTCACCCTTTGGCAAGGAGAGGATCTCACCAATGAAGCCCTCTCCTTCCCTATTTATTCTTGAAGTTGTGGTAGACAACCACCCATTTTTTGCCTTGTGTAATGTCCCTTTTAGAATAATTCATAAACCCTAATTTTTTTGTATTTTTAAATCTTATGCAAACTAGAACAAATATAAAATATATAACAAATGTTGAACAGTAGCACTAAAACCATAAATTTGAAACTCTTATCATCAAATGATATTTTGGTACTATAGTTTTTTGAATATTGATATAATTTAATACCAAGTACAACAAAAATCCTTAATGAAATTATCAATCAAAACCCAAATAATGATTATCAAATAGCAATACCAACTGACAAAAAATAACGATTGAAATAATAACATAATGTATGGCCCAAAATAGATGGTATAGAACCCTTGAAGGAGATGCGGCAACTAAAAGAATGTTACATCAACTTCAAAGGAAATACAAACTACTGCAATCTTGTTGGAAGTCGTATGCTAGATGGTAGGGATGGTACAACATATGAGTAGACCCCCAAATATATTGTGATACCTCCTGTATGATGTACAACTCCCACCAAAATACTTAAATCTACTGCATGTATGTCAATCCTGGTAGCTAACAATCTGAGTATTAACCACCAATGTGGATATGATGCAACAAATATGATATTTCACCCTATAGATCTTCACCAAACTAAAACTTGATTGGAACCTTTTAGCACAACTACAAAATCCCAAAACCGAACTGGGAAAATTTGCAATCTTTCAACATAATGGTAATCCCTAAATGGAATCACTCTAGATGAATCAAAGGGTTTGATAACAAGTGTCTAGAAACACTTTTTAATATAACGTTACATTAGGCCCACTTTATAATAATAATACATAAGTCATCCTTATACAATGTTATAAAAATAAAGTTACTAGGACAACTTAAAATATTTTTATTAATTATTTACTTATTTGAACTATTTAGAAAAGGGGACATGATAGTTCATCTTTCTACAATTGCTTGTCCTCAAGCAATTCCAATCCAATAGCTTTGACTCTCTCAAATGATAATCTATGTTAAACTAGGATCCCAAATCATCCTCACATAATTACCATCAATAATAAATGCAACATCCTTTTGTTCACTACCAGTTATTCTCATAGTAAGAAGAACGCGTTCTAGACTTCTGGATACTTAAAGATTCTTCCTCTGGATAACCAAGAATTGCCCTTCCATTTCTAGGAAATGAAGTTGCATAACAATGCAATTTGAATGATAATATTCTATTTGTCACTTGTAAGCATCCAAAAGTTTATCCTTGCCTTTCTGAGAGTCTCAATTGTATATGAAACATCATCTTGTAAATGATATTCAACTATAACACCAAGTAGTATAAGATCACATTCTAACTATCAGAAAACCTCAGCTACCTTCCACTCTCTGTCAATCAAAGCATTATTTGCTTCTATTATCACATAGAATTGCACCCATCTTGGAGAGAGTCCAAGCATTCTAATGACACAATGGGAATGATCTCAAGGTGTGTGACCTTGCAAGTTGAGATCAGACCTCCAGAGAAGACTGGTTCCTCATTCTAAGCTTAATGCTTAGAGAAAACTATCTAAACCTAGTGCTAATACTACAGGGGAAAAGGGGTAGGAAGAAACTAAATGAAAAAGAGGTGATGCACCAGATTTAATGAGTAGTAGTAAGCCTGGAAAAGACACAACAATGATCTCGATAACAAAGAGAGGTTCACACAGACTTATAGGACTGATTAAGGTTTTGGGATTAAGACCTAACCTATAGAGGAGCTATTTTACTCACAAAATAGATTACAACTTCAATTAAAACATAGAAATCAGAGCATAAGAGAGGCAAGATATTGTGCATATATTGATCATGAAGACCATAAACTATTACAATGCAAAATAATTCATAGCAGGAAAAGACACAGTATAGACAATTACATTCATGGGTGGATTAACCAGAAGACAATAGAGGCCAAGCTACAGGCACAATAAGTCAAATTATGATAATCTTGCAATTTCACTAAGAGGTCTGACTACAAAGAATTTAGCAGCATAACAACCCAAAAATTACTAACTCCCTACTTCCAAATATTACAAATCTTTATATAGATCAAATTCTTGTGTAGAGAGTGTTGAGGTAGGTCCACGGGACCCAAGATCACCAATGTTGTCATCAATGCAGAGCTAGGAACAGACAACGATGAGGATAGGAGCCGTGCCTCTAGCAGACCTGCAACACTAGGAATGGCTGCCCAAATGCAAGAGGGGACATAGCATTGAAGAGAAGAGCCCAAAATTTGTCACTGATTGCAGAAAGATCTGCCATCGAAGTCCCTTCGCATTGAAGAACCGAGCCATCCCCTTTTGAATTTCGCCTACGGAGCTCACCAACTCGATTGAATATCTTTAGCACCATCGGGACATTTAAAAGATCTAAATTTGAATTGGAGCTGTTGGAGGGACAAACAATTATAAGATAGACGGCTCCGCGGTCCTCTACATAATACTTTTCTTTTAATTTTGCGATGAGGCTTAAGGCTTGGTCTATGTGGTGCAATCTGAATGGGCAAGTTGTTTTCTTTTAATAGCTGTTGACAGATAAGAGCCCACTTGGAAGATCTTGAAAAGAAAGCGCGAGCCCACCACATGTCAACATCTTGTGGTCACGCACTGAATCTTCTCTACAAGTAAGATTCACCTGCGACACTGCACTACTGTCCAATCTTCAAATGATGCGGCCCCACCTGAAAGACCCTGAAGAGAAGGCACGGGCCCGCCACATGTCAACATCTCGTGGCCGCACACTGAATCTTCTCTGCAAGCAAGATTCACCTGCGACACTGCGCTACCGTCTGATCTTCAATGTTGCGGCCCCACCTCATTTCGTTCTTCGATAACTGGCACTATCTCCACCATCTAATAGAGTCAAAGACCCTGGGGCCATGGGCCATGGCAGACTTTACAACTGTCCTCATTTCGTAGTTGTGCGGAAGGAATGTGACGTCAGCCTTAGGCGGTCTGCAGGCTCGCAAAATACTGCCAGGTGGCACCCTTGGGCCCAGGGGACTTAAGACTTAAGGAATGAAGTCGACGGGTGATAAAAGGTAAACCTTAGGACTCGGGGCCGGTCACTCCACGACATAAAGGTCTTAAGATCATAACTTAAGTGACCGACAACTTGGGCTAGGCAGTCAACGACGGATTATAACATGCAGGAAGATTCAGATGTGAAGAAGGATCATGAAAACAATGCTAAGGCCAAGAGTACCATCTTAAGTGGTTTGAATAGTTCAAAGTTCCCTTCTATAAACAAGTGTGAAAGGGGAATTGCCTATGGCTCTTTTGGGAGCGATTTTGTCAGCCCAAAGAGCAATCTTTAACTTGGAGTGCCAAGTTCTTTGATTATCTTCCACTGTTTTTTTGATGATTCTGATTAGGTTTTTATTGGTGGACTCAGCCAAGCCATTTCCTTGTGGGTATTAATTGGACGAGGTTTTCATGTAAACTCCATAATTCAATGCCCATTCACTGACTTTTGTGCCTACAAAGGCCCTGGCATTATCAAATATGATGGTGGATGGCACACCAAACCTTGTGGCTATACCCTCAAGGAAGTCCACAATGGATGCTTATGTGGCATCCCTTGATGCAACTGCCTCTATCCACCTAGTGAAATAATCAGTGGCTGTGAGAATCCACTTATGGCCTGCACTAGAAGGTGGATTAATCACTCCAATGAAGTTTAAACCCCATTAATCGAAAGGCTGATCTGTTTGGATTGGATGAAGGGGAAGAGCTGCCAGTCTCGATTTCCCAGCAAATAGTACACATTCTTGACATTTTCTAATCCATTTGTATGCATCACTGAATAGACCAGGCCAGTAATAACCAGCCCTCATGATTTTTATTGCAGTTGTTTTGGGAGAATAATGGCCACCAACAGGGCCACTATGAAATTCTTCTAAGACTCTAGAAGTCTGATCTTGTGTAATGCATCTAAGAAGAACTCCACTGACATCTTTTCTAAACAAGACACCATCAACAATAACATAAGGGATAGATTGGAGCCTGAAGTACCTTCTTTTAACTTGATCCAACCCATCTAGACATCTGCTTGATTATAGGAATGTGACCACGTCATGGTACCAGTTAGTTGGAGTAAGGGGCTCAACTAGTTGTGCCTGTTCCTGGACGTATACAACCTCACTTCTATCTTTGATGTATGCTGCCATCTGTTCACATAGACCTTTGCCATGAACCAGTCTGGTAATGTTGATGTTGATGTCATATTCCATTACCTTAGTGATCCACCTAGCCCTTTTCTCATTAATATCCTTGCTCAAGAGAAATTATTTTACACCTGGGTGGTTCACCATCAACTGAATTTTGTTACTAGAAAGCATACGTCTGAACTTTTTTAAGGCCTTCACTACAACAAATACCTTTTTTCTATAAAATCATAATTCAGTTCATACTCTTTGAGAGGCTAGTTGAAGAAAGTAATTGGTTGTTCCAATTTTACTTCATTTTGTTGGGTTAGGACAACTGATATACCCTCTTTGCCTCCAAAGGCATAAAGGATGAAATCCTTCTCATAATTAGGGTTTGTCAGTGTAGGAGCTTGTGCAACGACTTGCTTGACATTTTCAAAACTGTCCCTACCTTCCTTTAACCATGTGAAGGTGACATTCTTCTTTAGCATAGCTGTGAGGGGTTTTACTATTGAAGCAAAATTAGGTATAAACCTCCTCACAAAGTTGATCTTTCCCAAAAATATTTACACACTTTTCTTATGACTGGGGAGAAGGAGAGCCAAGATGGCACTTGATCTTTCTGGATCAATAGCCAATCCTTCTTTGGAAACCACATGCCCTAGTAGCTTGCCCTCTAGGACAAGAAAACACACTTTTTAGGATTCAATGATGTTGGGAAAAAGGTGTTGTTCACCTTGTATAACATTAATTCATTTAATTATGTAAAATAAATATTCTTTTGTGGTGCATCTTAAGTGATGTGTTTAGCCACATTAAATATTTATTTGGTATCACTTGTAAAAGTTGTATTTAACATTGGGAGACATAAGGCAAGTATTTATTATTTGTGCAAAATAATAAATATTTATTATTTTGGGGTCAATGGTTTTGTGCTCATGGTTTTGAGTCACATTGTTTTTATCCAATACCACAAGTTGTATTTGTGTGAGCTTGAGTCTACAAAAGCAAGCACAAGGTTAGTGGTTAGGGTTGGCTCTTATTTTACAAGCTGTGTGAGAGGCTATCATTGTATTGAGTTTTCTCTTGAGAGTGCATATTGTAAAGCATGGCATGGGATGTGTGGATTCATGCTTGGATACATGGAGGTTGCAGTAGAGGAGCTTGATGTTTTAGAGTTGTTCATGGAGACTCTGTGAGTGTATTGTAATTTCTTATTTCTAAATAATAAATTAAGTATGGATGCTTTTGGAGGCTGGGTTTTTCCCTCAATGAGGGTTTTCCCAGGGTAGATCTTGTGTTATCTTGTTGATTGTCTATTAATCTTTGCATTTTCATAAATCTGTAAGATTGTATGCATCATTATCTCCTTTGGGTTATGTGGAATTGGTTTGATCTACCTGTAAATTCCTAACAAGTGGTATCAGAGCTTTAAGACTTTTTCATGGCTTGCATATACTTGCATGTTGCTTGTATGTGCTTGCATGTGATGTATCTATACATTTATGGTTCTGGGTGTTTTCACAAATCCATGTTTTGGTATAACCCTTGTTTGTGTAGATCTGGTGCAAAGCTAAATCCATGACAATACAGGAAAGATGTTGGACAAATATAGGATATGAAGATTTGTGTAGGTTGTTGTGTTGCAGATCTAGGGTTGTGTGTGTTTCAGATTTGTTGTGGTTATTGTAGATCTGAAGGTGAAAAATCTTGGCAAAGGGTTTCATGATTGTGTACTTTAATATGAGGGTTTTGTGGAGGGATTTTTCATAGATGACCTTCTAGGACAAAACGAACCTCGCCATCGAGTCCAGGAGCCCGAGAGGCAAAGATTCATATAAAATTTGACCTATTTTGGTCATCAAAGTTTCAGGGAAAATTTTTTACCCCTAACCAGTTCAACCGTATGGCCGTACGAATCTGAGGTACAGTTGAAAGAAAAAAATTCTTGTGCACTAAAAAATCTTTCTATAGTTTTTTGAAAAATTTGATTGAAATTTTTTTTTAAAACTATAGGATGTGATTTTAAAAGCAAGATTGAAAAATTATTAATTTTTTTTTAAGTTACAGCTGCAGATCCCCGTACCTGCGCCTGCGCAGTAGGGTACATGGTGGGTACCCCTTGCATCAGCTGGTTGGCCCCCTGCTGATCCTCTGTCGGCCACTGGCCGGCAGAGCTGGGTCGGCAGGCCTTACGACCCCCGGTCCTGGCTCCCTGTCAGTCCGACAGCTTAGCTGGCAGGCTGGCGGGGCTGGACTCCCGACTGACACTTTGGCCACCAGGAAAGCTAGCCCTCACAGGCTTTTTTAAAATTAAAAAAAATATAATTTTAAAATGTAGGCGATGGCAGTAAAAATTGATGACAGTGCATGTCTATCTTTTAATTTCAGACTTTTAAAATATTAAAACCTCTTTAAGTTTTTCTTTGAGGTCCGTGGTGAGAACACAAAACAATTTTTTAATTCCATCGGTCAAAGTCAATGCCATGTCAGTGCCACCTATGCCCAGTCAGCATGCACAGTCATGCTTGCATCAACGATGATGTCAGCTTGTATGGACGGGTCCCCTAGGGCCCCTTTTAGCTCTTGGAGGGCTTTTTTTCGGGAGGCATAGCTTTTGCCCACGGTGTCAGATTTCTGACTTCTTATAGGCATTGGAAAGATTTCTCTGAGAAATACGCAATGATGCAGGTTTGGTTGTTAGAATTTTTAGTTTGTGTCAGAATTTGGTGCCTAAAGCCAGGCATTGCTATGGTACAGTTTTATGCTCATAATTTTTGCATACAGAATTAGATTTTTGATTTCGGACAGGAGTTGAAGAGCTATTGATTGAATCATGTAGATTTTCAGTTTGGTGTGAAGAGAGAGTTTGATACTTGTTTGATCACTTGTGGGAGCCAGATATTCAAGGTACAATTATGAGTGCATTTGGATGCATTTTTGGGCACAAACTTGTGGGAGTGGATGTTGCTATGTGACCATCAACCTGGTATAGCAGGTTTTCATATTTGTGCTTCCAATTACAAGTTTACAGGTGTTTTAAGAGTTTGAGATTTGATGGAGATAGGTACACAGGTTGTCTTCTGGTTTGAGGACATGTTTGATACACGTGTGAGACTTGGAGTCTCGTTTCAGTGGGAGTTGAGTACAGGTACAGTGTTGATGATCATTATGGTGTCATGGATATGCAAGTACACTTTTGCATTGACACAACATGATCGTGTATGCAATTGACAGGTATGGGCTATGATGTTTGATTCATGATTACAGGTGGTGTTGTGTAGTTTTAGGAGGTTGTTCTTATCTCCTGGATGCTTGATTAGTTCCTTGATTATGGTTACTTGTGTTGTGGACTTGTTTGGCAAATCGAATCTAGCATTGATTTGGTGTTTGAGTCTTGGAGTCTACAGGTTATCTTCTTTGATATCTCAGTTTGCATGTTACTAATGTGATAATGAGTTTTCATGTTACATGTGTTTTGGATCTTTGAGTTATGTAGGTTTGTGGATTAGCTACCCCTTGGCTATAGTGAGATGACTCATATGTGGACTGTCTTTATCCACGAGATTGATTCAGTGTTTATGCAGACTTTGTTAGTTGGCCTTGTTTGTGATCATGTGTACATTGGTATGTTGCATTGAGATAAGAGGATGGATGATTAGAGTGCCTGAAGAGTCAGTTATTGGGACTTATAGCATGTTTATCACGATGTCATGGATAGCTTGGATACATGGTTTTTTTGTGAGCTTTTGACAGTGATGATTTTATCTTCTTAGTTTGGAGATCATGGTTTTACTTTACCTTTTGGGAGTTGATGTTACAACAGGATTCCTTGATTGTGTTGGGGCCATGGATGATCTTCATTTAGAAGATGGTTACTTTGTTGCCATGTATAGCGCGATCTTCATTTAGAAGATGGTTACTTTGTTGCCATGTATAGCTCGGTGTCATAGTTCAGTGGGAGCTTTGGTAGTGATATGGATTCATCATTAGTGATAGATGATCTTCTTCAGTGGTTGTGGGTGTCTTGGAGAGGCTCTTAGATTATGATTCTTGTTTCAGTGAGAGTGCTTTGATATCCTGTTTTCCATTGTCAATAAATAGTTATATTCATGTGATTGGAGATGTTGACATCTTGGTTTTACCATGGAGGACTTTTGGAGTCTTTGGTTGAGGTGTCAGTTTATGACTTGTCAGTTTGACATGTTGATCCCTATTTTAGAGGTGTTGGTATTGTGTCTTGATGGACTCTTGATTGCACGTTGGAGTTTGACATGATACAGGTTCTCTTGAGATAGGATGAGTGTATTGATGCATGTGATCTCCTAGGAGGAGATGGTTAGATCATGATGTCATGATAGGCTTCTTGATTATGCAGATGTGTAGTAGGAGCATTGACAGTGATCTTGTTGGATCTCTTGGTATTGAGTACACTGATCATGTGCTTGGGAGCTTCATGATAGTGCAATGTTGCATTTGGAGTTTAACATGGATTGATCATGGAGGTACTCTTGGATACTTGGAGACTTAGGTGAGGCTGGAGTTCTCTTTGGATTAGAGACACTTGTTAAGACGGTTACTCATTAGAGGAGCTTGATATTTCAGAGCTATTCATGGAGACTCTGTGAGTGTATTGTAATTTCTTATTGCTAAATAATACATTGAGTATGGATGCTTTTGGAGGCTGGGTTTTTTTCCCTCAAAGAGGGTTTTCCCAGGGTATATTTTGTGTTATCTTGTTGATTGTCTATTGGTCTTTGAATTATGTTAAATCTGTAAGATTGTATGCATCATTATCTCCTTTGGATTATGTGGAATTCTTTTGATCTACTTGTAAATTCCTAACAAATGATATGCCATATTCTCTGCATCTTTCAAAGATTTTTCTCAAATAACCCAAATGGTCAGTTGCATGCTTGGAATACACAGTCAAATCATCAAGATACACTAAAATAATATCATTGATCAGGCCTTTGAAGGCCAAATCCATTGCTCTTTGAAATGTTGCTCTAGCGTTTGTTAATCCAAAAGACATCTTTTGATAATCCAAAGTACCCCACTTGGTGGTAAAGGTTGTCTTGTACTGGTCTGATTCTTTTAGAAGAATCTGATTGTAGCCTAAGTAGCCATCTAGGAGTGAAAACCTTTCAGCACCTGCTGCTATTTGTAAAATCTGCTCCATGGAAGGGAGTGGATAGTGGTCTTTAAGTGAGGCCTTGTTCAAATCTCTAAAGTCCACACATAATCTAATTTCTCCATTCTTCTTCCTAACTGGAACTAAGTTTGCTACCCAAGAGGAATGTTTGATGGGATAAATGATCTTAGCCTCTATGAGTTTGGATAGCTCTTTTCTCATTAATGGCTCAATTTTAGGATTGATAGGCCTTTGCTTTTGGCGAACGGGCCTTACATTAGGGTCTAGGTCAATAGTATGTTGGATTACACTAGGATCAAAGCATTTTAAATCCCTATAATCTCAAGCTATCAAATCATTAAATTTATTACAAAGCTAAGTGAAACCTTATTTCTCAGCTTGGCTACATACCTTACCATGTTTTAAGAATCTGTCATGTGCAATCTCCACCTCCCATAGTCATGTTTTTTGGCTATCATATTCATTTTTTCCTTCTTTGGCTGATCATCAGCACCAAATATATTTTCCAAGGTGATCAATCCTCTGGGCAACTTATTGGTCTTCAACTAGATTATCTGATCACCATATTGTTCTTCTAATGCTGACTGATTCTTGGTAGCAAACTCTGCCTCATCTTGCAAGAAATTTGCAATTTGTTGGTCACTTTCAAACACTTGCCAGCTTATCACATTGTCAGGCACAGTGATCCTAACAACAATCCTTACATGCTGATTTGAAACTTGTTTGACATTCTGAGGAATATCAAACTGGGCACCAACCATAGCTAACCTATCAACATCCTTGTTTCTCTGTCGGGGAACTGCCTGAATATTGAAGGAATCAAAATCTTCAATCAGGTCCTAGACCCTATGTTTGTATGACTTTAGCAAGTCATTCTTTGAAGCACTTAGTTTTCTGATTTGGTGGACAACCAGTTCACTGTCACTAAATACTTGTAAATTTTTTATTCCTCTCTTTTGAGCTAGTTGTATGCCCTGAATCAAAGCTTCATATTCAGCTACATTGTTAGTATAGTTGAACTACAATCTGAATGGAGAGAAATAACTCTCCTTTTGGGGTGAAATCAGTACAACACCAGTACTTTCTCTATTTTTGCTTTTGGAGCCATCAAAGTACATCTGCAACATCTCACCTGGTTCTGACTTTTCCTTTTCAAGATTGGGGATAGTAGCATCCTCCTCATGGGTACAATAAGTACCCATCCATGTTTCCTCTATGTGATAAGGAGTGTCAAAGTAAAAACAATTAGCCCACTCATCTAGCAATATATCAGGTATCTCATCCATAGGTGTGGTAGCTTCATGCCTAATGCTATCTACTTCCCCCAACTCATGTATTGTGCAATTCATGTTAATGAGATTAGGGGTATAGGGATCTATATGGTCATTTGCAATAGGTTCATCCCTAATGGTCACTTTGGTGCCATATCTAGTTCTAAACAATGTGTGGGACCAATCGAAAGATAAATACCCACCTATTTTAGCAGTGAAATCCCTAGATAAACATATACCAAAGTATGCAGGGAGATCTATAACAGATATATCTTGTGAAACAGAGCAACCAAGACATGCGTGTAGAGTGAGTTCTAAACCTTTAATAATACCTACTATCTTAACAGCAGTGCCATCTAATTGAACTACACCCTTGTTCACAGGCTCATACTCTATACCAAACCTATCAGCAATATTTGTTGGAATAACAAAGGTACCCGCCCCAGAATCTATCATACAGTTATGTAACAACTTATCACCTATGATTAGGGAAACATAAAATGGAGGGGTCTTACTAATTTTTCTTGTACTTACTTCCTCCTTTGGCTAGCACAGGTTTGTTGGGGTAGTTGTCTTTTCTTTTGTTGTTTCAACAGTAGGCTGAATGAATTCCATTAGGGCCTCTTGAAGAAGATTCCTCTGGGCTGGGATTAACAAAGCATCCCACATGCTAACATTCAAATTTGTCTTTAGCATCTGGTCCACAATACTAAAAGGTATCTAATTACCCTTCGGAGGTGTTTTAGTGACAACTCGATCACTCCTTGATTGCTGACTGGATTGGGGTTGTGTTGTTGAAACTATATCTGCCTTTTCAACTGTCTAAGGTCTTTCCTTGAAGGAACCTCAGGCATCTTCTCCTTAGCTGTAACTGTTGGAGACACTTTAGGTACAAGGGCATGAACAACCATAGGCACTGATGTGTCCTCAGTAGCTCTTCTTTTTGATCTTGTATTGAATGCTATAGGGCCAGCGCCTTGACTCACACCACAAGTCATCAGGGGTCCAGTTCATCATGGTGGCATTGTCCTGCATCTGTCCTTGGCTCCCAACTATTCCTTGATTGGTATTGCCTTGCTTCTCTAAACTTGTTTGTTCTTGCACTGTTAAATCATGACTGAAATGTCCATTCTGACACAAATTTTGGTCATGTGTCTAGTTGCAAGGATAACACCAGTCGTTGTCTTGGGATAGGTTATTCTGAATTGGCACAAGAGGCCATGAGGAGCTTGTTGTATTAGGATTAACAGCATTTAAGGGTCTGATATAACTAGGTTGCCGTTGCCTTTGCATGTTACCTTGGTATGGTAGCCTATTCTGTTGATAACCTTGATTGAAGGGTTGATATGTCTGGTTGGAGGGCTAATAAGGCCTGTTTGATTGTGTATTATGTCTCTTTATTGCCACTAACTCATTAGTAACACTTTGTAATAGGCTTTTGACCTCATGTAATTCATTTGGGGGCATAGATAAAGGAGCTATGGAGGTGGTTACTATAGGAATTAGAGCCACAATAGGCTGAATAGTAGGAGCCTCTAGAAATATAGGCATGGGTGGCCTTGGTGAAAGGAAGCTAGGTGTGAGGAAATTACTTCCTAAACTAATCTAATGAGGGGAGAGGTATGCAAATTCATTTTAACCCTTACAATTGCAGCAATATTAAACATATATCAGAGATATTACAACATCAAACACAATACAAGAATGTAGACAGAGAGAAGAAGACACAATATGTATTATGGGGAAAACCTTTTCAGGTGAAAACCCCACACTCTAAAACCTGCAAAATGTATTATCTGAAACAATAACAGTTTACAATACACTTGCAATGCAAGTTCCTCCAAGAGTCTTCAAATGTCAAATATGGAGTTATTCCGATAGCATACTAGTACCTGTAAAAACACTATTCAACTACAACTCCAAAACAATGCATTTTATAGAGATACAAGGCATATTCTGGAAGCTTCTTGGGATAGGCATCCACTTTGGCCACATGGCCATTTTCCTGCATCAAAGGACACTTGTCCAAGCTGCAAATACATCCTTTACATCTGTCATACATGACAAATTTGACTTCCTAAGATTGGAGCGCTCCATGCTAAAAATAGAATATGACAGATACTCTTACGCATCTTACAATTGTCATAGATTTTTCCAACATAACAACCTTAAATGTTGTAAGAGAATCCATCATACAAGACTAAATATAGTAAATTCCTCTTACAACATGTCATAACCCAACTTGGGCACCCAAAGATGCCTTTCCCTCATGCAAAGATACTCACCGACACTTGTCACCACTTGTCATAGGAATCTCCAAACTTGGCTCTTACACATCATAGATTCTGTCATATGGAATATCCTCTTCCACATACCACAAGATGTTGACACATGGCATAATAGTGCCACCTCAAATGGGACACCCAAATCCATGTAGGTTTGACTTGACCATCCAAGTCACATTCCAAATAAGATGACATGTCACCGTGCCACCTCAACTAAGTGACCAAATTGAATGTACAAGTAACTACAATATTAGGCAATAAATAAATATACAATTAAATAAATAATGCTAGGAATTTGCAAAGGTTGAGACACCTTAATTCCCAACATTCTCCCACTTGTCGAACACGTTGCAAGAGCCAAAAGAAATGACAAGATTTAACTGCTAGGGGCCAAGAGGCCCATACACTCTGAACACCATCTGAACTTCTCTGTGCCCATTGGTTTTGTCAATGCATCTGCAACATTCTTTAAAGTGTCAACTTTCTCCAATATCATCGTCCCACCCTCTACCATGTCTCGCACAAAATGAAACTGTACATCAATATGCTTTGTTCTGGCATGGAAAGTTAGATTCTTTGCTAAGTAAATCACACTCTGACTGTCACAACAGATAGTGATTTTTATTGCATCAACACCAATATCTGAACACAACCTCTTAAGCCAAATGGCTTCCCTACAAGCATGAGTATCTGCGATACACTCAACTTCTGTTGTGGACAAAGCGACCACAGGTTGCTGCTTACTCATCCAACTAATTGCACCACCAAACATAGTAAACACATAAGCACTGGTGGATCTCCTGCTGTCAATGTCACCTACCCAATCATAATCCACAAATCCATGAATACATATAGAATGCAGAGGTCCTGTAGGATGACCATGATAACATAGGGAATACTCAGAAGTACCCCGCAAATATCTGAACACTTGCTTTACTGCATCCCAGTGTACCCATCCAGGATTAGCCATAAATCGACTAAGGACTCCCATTGCTTGGGCAATGTTTGGTCTTGGACAAACCATAGCATACATCAAGCTGCCAATAACACTAGCATAAGGTACTTTGCTCATATCCTCCATCTCGGAAGGAGATTTTGGACAATCATTAATAGATAACTTTGTTCCCAAAGAAACATGAACAAACAATAGTCTACAATCTGCCATACTGAATCTATCCAACACTGTCTTCACATACTTACTCTGGCTTAACCAAAGTTTTTTGTTTGCTATGTCTCATCTGATTTCCATTCCCAGAATGTACCTTGCTGCCCCTAAGTTTTTCATCTCAAACTATGCTAACAACTGAGACTTCAAATCAGAAATCATATTCTTACCATTCCCAATTGACAACATATCATCAACATATAATGCAATAATGAGAATGCGATCATTGTCAAATTTGTAATACACACAATGATCTGATTTCAACCTCAGAAATCCAATCGACAACACAAAGACATCAAATTTCATGTACCACATTCTAGGAGATTGTTTCAAACCATACAAAGACTTCTTTAACTTGCAAACCAAATTTTCTTTACCTTTTTCTATGTAATGCTCTGGCTATGACATATAAATCTCTTCCTCCAAGTCACCATGAAGGAATGTTGTCTTCACATCCATCTGCTCCACTTCTAAATCATAAGTTGTTGTAAGAGATAACAGGAACCAAATAGATGTCATCTTTGCAACGGAAGATAAAATTTCACCATAATCAATTCCCTCCACTTGTGAGTACCCCTTCACAACCAATCTGGTCTTATACTTCTCAACACTGCCATTTGCACCAAATTTCTTCTTGAACACCCATTTGCATCCAATAGGTTTCCTTCCATCAGGCAAAGGCAACAAGTCCCAAGTTTTATTCTTTTCCAAAGAAGCCATCTCATCTTCCATTACCTCCTTCCAGGAACCTCCATCTTTCATGCCCATAGCCTCTGTCACAATTCTAGGCTCATCAGCGTTAGTAAGAAAAGCAAAAGCACAACTAGAATAAAGCAATGTATAACCAAACCTCTTAGGTTGCTTTATGTTTTGTGTAGACCTCCTCAAAGGCTGAGGTTGAGGTTCTGCTTCTTCTTCTAAGCTTTCAGAGCTGCTAGAGCTCTCCTCATCATCATGTCTCATAGGTTTTGTCGGTTTAGTCTTCTCAAGGGTAGTGGGAAACTGAACCACATCCTCTTTCTTTTCTTTCTCTTCTGGCTGTAGAACAGTGGAAGAAGGTGTTAGCTCTCTGAAAATAACACTTCTGCTATACAACACATTTTTAGCCACAGGATCCCAAAGCTTGTATCCTTTCACACCGACACCATAGCCAATGAAGATACACTTAACAGCCTTCTTCTCCAATTTTGACCTCTTCTCCCTAGGCACATGAGCATATGCCTCACAACCAAAAACATGAAGATGTCTTATTGAAGGCTTCTTACCAGACCACACCTCCATGGGTGTCTTACCAACAAGAGCTGATGTAGGAGACCTGTTTACCAGGTAGCAAGAAGTGGCAATAGCTTCAGCCCAAAACTTTTGTTCGAGGCCATCTCCACTAAGCATACTCCTAGCCTTATCCATTAGTGTCCTGTTCATTCTCTCTACAACTCCATTTTTCCGCGGGGTGTATGGAGTTGTCTTATGTCTTTCAATCCCATGTTCTTTATAGAACTTATCAAATTCTGTGGAACATAACTCACCACCGTTATTAGTTCTCAAACACTTAATCTTTTTACTAGTTTGATTCTCAACAAAAGCTTTAAACTCTTGAACCGACTAAAGACTTCAGATTTGCTTCTGAGAAAATAAATCCATGTCCTATTATAATCATCTATGAAAGATACAAAATATATAGATTTAAAGATCGAAGGAACATTAATTGGACCAAACACATCAGAATGAATAAGATCCAATACACTAGAAGACTTATGAGAACTTGAGTAAAACTGAACATGGTTTTGCTTACCATATATACAATGTTCACAAAAGTCAAAATTGAGATTACAATCATCTAACCCCTCAACGAGGTTTTTATTTTTCAAAGTTCTAAGACCCTTCTCACCAATGTGGCCAAGTCTCGTATGCCATAACATTGTCTTCTCAATAGGAAGTTTAACTTCCAAAGCATGAGCACCCTTAGGTACCCAAAATGCACTACCATTAGAAGTTGATACAACAGATCTTTTAGTTGCTGGTTCCAATGGTGGGGATGAAGTGACTACATCTCTCTTCTTCAAGTCAGAAGAACTATTGCATTATGAAATGCATGCCTCCAGCTGAAATAGAGTACCTCTCCGAGTACCCTTTGCAAGCACCGTAGCTCCTCTAGTCATCTTACATCCTTCTTTCGAGAAGACAACCTGGACACCTGCATCATTCAATTTACTTATAGAAAGTAGGTTCCATGTCAAGCCTAGGATGTGCATAACCCCAGAGATCCCCTTCACTCGTCCATCAGGGAATTAGATTGTGACGCTTCCACGACCAACTATCTTCAGATGAGAGTCATAACCCAGGTACACTCTTCCACCATCAAACTCTTCATACTTTGTAAACCAATCTCGATGCGAGGTCATATGGAAAGAGGCACCAGAATCAATCAGCCACACATCATTAGATGCATGGGTGGCCAAGGCTACAATGAAAGCATCACCATCATCTTGTGACTTGTCAGAATCTAAATCTGGGACATTCTTCTTCTTTTTCTTTTTCTCCTCTTTGCATTCCTTTCAGAAATGCCCAATTTTTTCCATAGTTACAACACAGTGCCTTGGACTTTCCAAGATTTTTGGATCTACCCTTCTCAGCTTTCTTGTCCTTCTTTTTCCCTTTCTCCTTAGGTCTTCCACAAACCGCAAGAGCCTCTTTGGCTGACTCGGATGACTTTCTCCGCATCTCTTTAGATAACAACGAAGAAACCACCTCATCCATCTTGAAAGTGGTTGTAGTGCTTCTGGTGGCCATTACAAGATGATCCCATGAATCTGATAAAGAACAAAGCAGGGTCATACATCGATCCTCCTCCCCCATCTTCACACCAATGGATGTCAATTGTACAACTAACATATTAAAGACATTCATATGATCAGCAAAAAATCCTTCATCTTCCATCCTCAAAGAATATAGCTTCTTCCGTAGGAATAACTTGTTTACCAGGGACTTAGCCTGATAAACATCACCAAGTTTCTTCCACAACTCCTTCGCAGTTTTCTCTTCATGAACATTCAATAGGATGGAATCAACCAAACAGAGTCTCACAAGACCCTTGGCTTTACGATCTTTGAGATCCCAATCTGCCTGTGCCATTGTCGTTGGTTTTGTATCAAAAAAATTTTCCCATAGGTCTCTATCAATAAGCATATCTTCTATTTTGAGTTTCCACAACTCGAAATTGCTGCCATTAAACTTTTCCACCTCTATTCTTCCATATGTGCCTGACATCTCCTTCCTGCAACAAGATTACATAATACTCTGCACAGACTCCCACTCAATCTAAGATCAGTACAAAAAACCCCTACCCAATAGCTAGGACCAAAACTCGCCAGGCTCTGATACCAACTGAAAGGAAGCTAGGTGTGCAGAAATTGCTTCATAAACTAATCTAATGAGGGGAGAGGTATACAAATTTATTTTAACCCTTACAATTATATAAATATTAAACATATATCAGAGATATTACAGCAGCAAACACAGTACAAGAATGTAGATAGAGAGAAGACACAAGATGTATCGTGGGGAAAACCTTTTCAAGTGAAAAACCCCACACTCTAAAACCTGCACAATGTATTATTTGAAACAATAACAATTTACAATACACTTGCAATGCAAGTTCTTCCAAGAGTCTTCAAATGTCAAATCTCAAGTTATTCCAGTAGCATAACAGTACCTGTAAAAACACTATGCAACTACAACTCCAAAACAATGCATTTTATAGAGATACAAGGCATATTTCAGAAACTTCTTGGGATAGGCGTCCACCTTGGCCACATGGCCATTTTCCTGCATCAAAGGACACTTGTCCAAGCTATAAATACATCCCTTACATCTATCACACATGGAAGATTTGACTTTCCAAGATTGGAGCGCTCCATGTTAAAAATAGACTATGACAGATGCTCTTACACATCTTACAACTGTCATAGATTTTCCCAACATAACAACCTTAAATATTGTAAGAGAATCTGTCATACAAGACTAACTATAGTAAATTCCTCTTACAACATGTCATAGCCCAACTTGGACGCCCAAAGATGCCTTTCCCTCATGCAAAGATACTCACCGATACTTGTCACCACTTGTCATAGGAATCTCCAAACTTGGCTCTTATGCGTCATAGATTTTGTCATATGGAATATCCTCTTCCACATACCACAAGATGCCAACACATGGCATAATAGTGCCACCTCAAATGGGACGCCCAAATCCATGTAGTTTTGACATGACCATCCAAGTCACATTCCAAGTAAAATGACATGTCACCGTGCCACCTCAACTAAGTGACCAAACTAAATAAATAATTATACAATTAAATAAATAATGCTAGGAATTTGCAAAGGTTGAGACACCTTAATTCCCAACACTTGGAGCAATCTTTCTTGCTTGATATAGGCAATTTTCTACCCTCATGGATGTATCATAGGCATCAGGTAATACAATCCCACCCATGGACTGAATCATGACAACAATATCTGGATTAAGGACCTTATGTAGTAGATAAATGTTGTGTTTGGAGAGGGCTTCACTAACAAGGGGATTCTATCCCATGTCTTCTGAAATCTATAGTTGAAGTCCACCATATATTCATGTGGAGCTCTCTTGATTGTAGCTAATTGTTCCATAAGTGACAGGTGGTCACTCCTATCTTCAAAGTGTTGGCACAATTTAGTGCCCAAATCATCCCAGTTGTGTATAGAGTTGGCTTGAAGACCCCTATACCATTGTAAGGCCTTCCCTTTGAATGAAGAAGCTAGCAGTCTCACAACCACATTATTAGCAGTGACATTGTGGACATAGCAGACACTAGCAACATCTTGAATGTGCTCAACTAGAATAGTAGAGTCTTCACCAGTAAAGAATGGGACAACCTTTAAGGCTGAGGTGGGTATGTCATCATATTGAGCTAGGTCTAGAGGGATACCTGCATTAAAAGAAACAAATGGAAGATTTCTAGCCATATTAGGGATATTCAGGTTAATCACTGGTATACATAAGGTTCTCCCTGAATACTGAGACCTAACTTAAAAATTGACTGGAGGAGGAGTAGATTGAGCTCTTGAATGGTATGAATTATTATTTCTACTTGTCCTCATAGGGGATCTAGACAGTCTACTTCTTCTAGACTCAGCAATGAAAGCTCTTTGAATTGAAAATTACCTAGAAGATGACCTTGTCTGCACTCCAGACATGAAATGTTGAATTGTTGTGTAGGAACTAGATCAACAGAGTCACCAGGTGCCTGTTGAATGCTTCACAGAAACAAATGAACTAAGAACAACACCAAAATCCTTAGTCTAGCTCTCACTGAGAGCAGAGAGTCCCACCGGGCATGCCAGAAACTGTTATCACATAGAATTGCACCCATCTTGGAGAGAGTCCAAGCATTCTAATGACACAATGGGAATGATCTCAAGGTGTGGGACCTTGCAAGTTGAGATCAGACCTCTAGAGAAGGCTAGTTCCTCATTCTAAGCCTAATGCTTAGAGAAAACTATCTAAACCTAGTGCTAATACTGCAGGGCAAAAGGGGTAGGAAGAAACTGAATGAAAAAGAGGTGATGCACCAGATTTAATGAGTAGTAGTAAGCCTGGAAAAGACACAACAATGATCTCAATCATAAAGAGAGGTTCACACAGACTTATAGGACTGATTGAGGTTTTGGGATGAAGACCTAACCTATAGAGGAGCCGTTTTACTCACAGAATAGATCACAACTTCAATTAAAACATAGAAATCAGAGCATAAGAGAGGCAAGATATTGTGCATATATTGATCATGAAGGCCATAAACTATTACAATACAAAACAATTCATAGCAAGAAATGACACAGTATAGCCAATTACATTCATGTGTGGATTAACCAGAAGATAGCAAAGGCTAAGCTAGAGGCACAGTGAGTCAAATTCTAATAATCTTGCAATTGCACTAAGAGGTCTGACTACAACGAATTCGGCAGTATAGCATCCTAGAAATTACTAACTCCCTACTTCTAAAGATTACAAAGCTTTATATAGATCAAATTCTTGTGCATAGAGCATTGAGGTAGGTCCACGAGACCCAAGATCACCAATGTTGTCATCAATGTAGAGCCATGAATAGACGGCGATGAGGACAAGACCCATGCCTCTGGCAGACCTGCAACACTAGGAATGGCTACCCACATGCAAGAGGGGATAGAGCATTGAAGAGAAGAGCCCAAAAGTCATCACTGATCGTAGAAAGATTTGCCACCGAGCCACCAAAGTCCCTTCGCATCGAAGAACCGAGTCATCCCCTTTTGAATTTCACCTGCGGAGCTCACAAACTTGATTGAATGTCTTTGGTGCCATTAGGACATTTAATAGATCTAAATTTGAATTGGAGCCATCGAATGGACAAATGGTTATAAGATCGATGGCTCCGCAGTCCTCTGCATAATACTTTTCTTTTAATTATGTGCTAAGGCTTAAGGCTTGGTCTATGTGGTGCAATCTGAATGGGTGAGTCATTTTCTTTTAATAGTTGTCGGCAGATAAGGGCCCACCTAGAAGATCCTGAAAAGAAAGCATGAGCCCACCATGTGTCAACATCTTGTAGTCATGCATTGAATCTTCTCTGCAAGCAAGATTCACCTCTAACACCGCGCTACCGTCCGATCTTCAAATGATGTGGCCCCACCTGAAAGATCCTGAAGAGAAGGCACAGGCCCACCACATGTCAACATCTCGTGGTCGTCCACTAAATCTTCTCTGCAAGCAAGATTCACCTATGACATTGAGCTACCATCTAATCTTCAACGCTACGGCCCCACCTCATTTCGTTCTTCGACACTTGGTGCTATCTCCACTGTTCGACAGAGTCAAAGATCTTGCAGCCATGGGCCATGACAGACTTTACAGTTATCCTCATTTCGCAGCCGCGTGGAAGGAATGTGACATCAACCTTAGGCGGTCTATGGGCTCACGAAATATTGTCATGTGGTGCCCTCGGGCCTAGGGGACTTAAGACTTAAGGAATGAAGTTGACAAGCAATAAAAGGTAAACCTTAGGACTCGAAGTCGGTCACTCCATGACATAAAAAGCTTAAGTTCATAACTTAAGTGACCGACAACCTGGGCTAGGAAGTCAATGACGGATTATAACGTGTAGGAAGATGACCATAAAGCCTAGGGGTTTAAGCGGAAGGAAAACACTTAGGGTTTTAAGGGTTTGAACTATTTGGTTGGGAAGCTAAATAGGCCAACAACTTCCTAATGAATAATGGACCAATCCATGTATTCATCTTCCTTCAAGTCTTGCCAAGCCAGACTTAGTGTCCTCAATCCCAACTGTGAGTAATATTCTACTACTTCCAATATGGGTCTAACCTGCTGCTCACTAGAGATACATGGAAAGATTGCTTCATCTGCACCTTTAGATAAAATCTTTATTTTTCTATCCTGGCAATCTCTAACAATCTTTGACATGCATTTCCTATCTAGAATCTCATGTTGCAATATCAAGCCATAAAATTTGGTATCAAGAAAATCTCATGTTTTCTTGATAAGGACCATATGTAGACGAGAAACCACATTGACTAGGGTCTCCTCATCCTAGGGCCGTGATTTATAGCTCACTGTACCACTAGCACTTCTATGAGACACAATTGTATTGCAAACTTCCATAACTATTAGAAATTTCACAACATCGGGCACCTTATTTACAATAGCTTGAACCAATTCAAAGTCTTCTAGAGTATCACCACTTTCATTTCCATAGAAATTTCCATTGATGCAACATCTCCTAAAAACCATCATATTTTTAGTAAGCATTCTTGTTTTATTAGTTAAAATGTACTCCACTTCTCCCAATTCTTCACTTATCCCTATATTTGTTGTTGTTTCTTGTTCTTGTTCTTCTGACCTTGATTGCATTTTCACTTCCTTCTACCTTAATGAAGGAAGACCCTCTTGAGATTTAGGTTTTGTGTAGTTGTTCTACAATGCCCAACCCATACTTGTCCACATCCCTCTTAGCACCTACATAAACTTTTCTTCCTTGTATGCCAAGAGTATTATAAATCACTTCCTAATTGCTTAAGATCACAAATTTATTTTTGGTCATATTTCTTATTTCACATCCAACCAACACTTGAGTAAAATCATCTGTTATAGTAGCAGTACATACAACTCAACCTCCTAACTTTGCATCCCATTTCACTTCACCACTTGATGAATCAATGCATTAAAATTTGCTTGCATGAGATCCAATAAATACATAGTGATTTCCATTCCATATCACAACCAAAGGTGATGCATCAACACATGAATGCAACAAAACTTTCCATAGTGGGCATATATTAGCCGAAACCCGATTTCTAAAAACTACTTGTGAGTTATAAAGGATTAAAGTATTGTCAAATCCTCCTTGAGATATAACTTTGTTACATCTACTAACCATTGCTTGTGGTAAATTAAGACTAGAAACTCAAGGCTTCCCACCAATTTCAATATTGTTTTGCAATTGATATTGTAGGGAACATTGCTTTTTTTGAGGTCTAGAAACAACACTATCAAGACTTAGATTGTATCCTCATAATTTACTTTTAATAAGGTTGTGTGTGATTGCCTCCATGGGAATTAGTTTAGCTATTTTCATAAGGGAGCCAAAGGAATCAACTTCTTTGTATCTAGTGTCGATAGAGCTTGAAGTTTTAGGAACAATTAGATTGTAAAAATGTTGATTTGATCTACCCTGAGTATCTTTTTCTTTTCCATACTTGCTCCTTTCTAGTGATAGTTTTAAAATGGGATCAAGGATTCTAATACTTTTTAGCATTTCTAGAACTTGTAGGATGGAATTATGAATCTTTACAGGACTTGAATCTTGGTAAATAAAACACATATCAATTCCATCAAGCTGCGATTTGGTAATCTTTATAGAACAAGCTACGATTTGGTAATCTTTTGCACTACATATTTGTTGATACCATCATAGGACTATGATGCTGCAACCTAGAAGCTCTGAATCATTTCTAATCAAATACCAGTGCATGTGTCTAGGAATATCACTCCAATCCCATACTAATATTCGTAAACAATTTTGAACTTGAGCAAAAGGATCTACATGCCCTTTACTACAAGTTGTATCTTCACCTTTTCACCTATTCTTTTAATTTTTCCCATAGGATAATGGGGTGAGAAAAAAAGAAATATTTGAATAATTTAACTTAAGTTGTCCAAAAAGTAACTTTATGTTATATTTTAAAAAGACAACTTCTATTTTATTATTAAAAAGGTTGTTTTTAAAAAGTGAGACTAAAAAGTGTCATTAGGAATGGGGTCCAAAAGGTGGTGGGACTTTTTAGATGCTTAAGTTGGAGGGAAAAAAAGGAAAAGAATTAAAAATTAAATTGTATTCCCTCAATAGGGTCTATATAAGGAGAACCTACGCACATAAGATCTTCTTGCTTATTATTCATTTCTACTTTCTAGAGAATGAACATGAGTTCTTCTTGTTTTTCCTAAGGATGAAAACCATTTGGCAAGATGGTTTAAAGGATGAAAACCCTCCTATCCATTTGAGTGATTCCATACATGGATTACCATGGGGCTGGATAGTTGTAGTTTTCCGAGTTGATTTGTGTAGTTCCTTTTATGCTGAGTAGTTGTAGAGTTATTTCCAGATTTTGGATTTAAGAAGTAACCTTATTCCATTTTCTTGCAAATATCATCATTTATTTTGTGAAGAGAAGTCCTCCTTAAGGTTGGTTGTACCACTTTACCTACTACTGTTCATATCTTTCCTAACTGTAGGCCATACCAAAACTATTCCAACCGTACCATTTCAGCCTTGATTAGATCCTACATTGTATTGGGGTGTGTGACATTTTAAAGGTGTTTTAGCATGTTTTAAGGCATATTTATGCCCCTTTCTGCTAGCCATACACTTCCATGAAGTAGTCATATAGTTTAGAATGATTGCAACAGTGTTGCGAGGGCCATATAAACCAGATTTAGGGGTTTGGATAGAAGTTCAACGGTGGTGCAGTTTGGTTATAATATTATTTGATGATGTTATTTTGGAAAGATGATTTATTCGGTGATACAACTTTCTTACAACCCTTTTTAAGTGGGCCATGCAACTTGGGTTGTGCTAAATCTACATATTTCTGTTATTTCAAACTGACCCTTGGCTATACCTTTTGATTAAACTGTTGATATGAATATTTTCAATTATTTTGTTGTTGATAGTTTCAGAAATATTTGATCAAAGTTTCAACTAGCATATTTAGTTTTAAATCTAGATGGTTTTACTGCCAGATAGTATTGCATTTTCTATTGTAAGGGTCCTAAAAGTTTTACCGCTAGATCCTTTGCATTGCATATCATTTCTAGCCCATTTGGTATTAATTAGGTTTGTTTATTATCAACCAATTTGGCCTGATCAGACTTGCCTGTTATCTGCCAGTGGCTTTGAGCATAACTACATACTATCCACCAATTTGGCATTGATTGAATGTCGACTATGCCACGTGTTTACTTTCCAAGTATTGCATTCATTAGTTAGTGTTCCCAAAACACTGTATGCTCTCACCTTGTCCACATTAAGGTTTGGGTGATCAGAAAGTGTGAGTACTTGCATTTTCTTTATTCAAATATTGTAAAAATCCAAAACAATAAATTAGTTGGGGATATCACACTTTCCATGATGATAAAAACATTGTAATGATTAGTATGAAGCAATAAATCTATGTCGTTATTATCACTTTTATATTTAGAACTGTAATCATAGGAATACGCAAGGTGCTTACCTTCTACTTTTTTGAAAGATTTGTCTTAATGCCATTCTTCTTGTAATTCCAAATTTTAGAATTAGTGGCATCAACAAGGGCATTCTTCTTACTTGCATGCCCATCAACATAATTACTTTGAAAATCAACCTTATATCATATTGGCTCAATCTTTCGAAGATTGATATGTGCTTTTGGACTAGAACATCTTTTTCAATTTTACTTTCAACAAGTGATGCTTGTTCCTCCTTGACTTCATTAAGACAAATGATTTGTGGCAAATAGTCTCATAAGTCAATGAAATATTCATTTCTAATAAAAGATCCTTACCTTCATCATCCATGGCGGATTCCTTTGTACCTTACTCAATAGTTTGTTCCTTCACAATCTCTTATGGACTGAGTTTTGGTTTGTCTCCTTGCTTCATAATTTCTTCCTTCTTTAGCCTTATTTTGATTCAAAGCTTGTATTAGCTCTGTCATGGATTCTCTTATTGTCCTTTGTATAGTCATTGCAAAATATCTTTGACCTTGTCTAATGGTTTCATGTAAGGAATTCATTTCATCCATAGGTATTCTCTCTTTTTTTTTGTCTCCCATGATTTCCCAATCTGATTCATAGGTTGGCAAGATCACAACTTTAATAACACTCTAATGTCCCTTTCAGAATAATTCATAAACCCTACTTTTTGTATTTTTTGAATTTTATGCAAACTAGAACAAATATAAAATATAGAATGAATGTTGAACAACAGTAAAACCATAAATTTGAAATCCTTATCATCAAATAATATTTTGGTACTACAATTTTTTGAATATTGATATAATTTAATACCAAGTACAACAAGAATCCTTAATGGAATTATTAATCAAAACCCAAATAATGATTATCATATAGTAGTACCAACTTATAAAAAATAGTGAATTGTTAGTGTGAATAGGGGTATTTCATATCTAGTTTGATATTTCCTAGCTAGTTTCTCCTTGTGTGAATAATTCATATTATTTAACTATTTATTAGTCAAATAATATTCACACACATATTCACATGTTAAGTTGACTTAGGAATCATTCTAGTTGTTTCTAGATGTTGATAGTTGTCTCTAGTTGTTGATAGTTGTAATATCCTCTAGTTGTCTCATGTCATAGGATTAAGACACTTGTCATATGACTACAACATCTTATCTCTCTACCTTGCCTTTATAATCAAGGTATGCCATAGCATATTGAATGGGAGAGCAATCTTGTACATTGTTGTATTTGCATTCTTTGATAGGAATACAATTTATTCTTGTCATATTGATCTTCTCATTTCTCTTGTGCTTTCCATTAGGCCTCTAGATCTTGGCTATCTCCATAGCCAAATCTTACATGGTATCAGAGCTTGTAGAATGCCTTTGGTTAGTCTATTGAGAGATCTTGAGTACAAATCATGGTGGATCTTGAAAAATTGAGTATGTTATTCTCTTGCATCTCATGATGACCAGGAGAATTACAAAAATTTGAGAGAGATACAAGATTTGAGAGGGTTTCCTTCTCTTGGCTTTACATTGCAGGTCACTTTTGGAGCATGTTGTTGCAAATTTGAGCACACCAATGTGTTCAGGGTGTTCAAGATAGTCAAAATCACCTTTTGTTTCATCCAGATTGGACATCAGAGGCAAAATCTATGAGGGTTTGAAGTTGGGAGGTGCATGTTAGATTCAACAGGTACTGGATCCTTCAAAGCATTTTGGATCAAATCTAATCCTACCATCTCATTCAGGAGGCCCAAAAACCCAATGATTGACTATCAAATTGTCGAAATTGGAAGTTGTCTCAAAAGGCAAAAAGTTTTTACCCTCGGCCGTATGGATCATACAACAGGGAATATTCCCTACGTAGACAACATATTCTTGTAGATTCTCTGCCTGCGCAGGCTGGTGTCACTGTCGTTCGAGTAAAAAAAAATAATTCTATATATTTAAGTTTTCAAGAAAAAAACATTTGAAAAAAAAATAATATATTTTTTGGGTACCGATAGGGTGCCTTACGTAGGGCCCTGTCGGCCCCGTACCCACAAGGTACAATGGGTATCTGAAGCCACAGGGCTTGGGCCCTGCGTCCTGCTCATGGTCCCCTCACAACCTGTAAGGCCTGTGTGCAGAGGCTAAGCCCCCTCTACAGGACCCTTAGGTCCATGGACCCTTGTATGGGGTATGGGGTACGGCCTACGTGGCCCCCCATCTTAAAATAGGCTTCACCTTATTTAATTTTTTTTTCAAAGTTTTTTTATTAAAAAAAATTAGATTTTCCATCGACTCCCTGCGCCAATATATCTGTATGGTGAAGATAGATTTTTTTTTATTCTAAAAAATACTAAGCCCCAGATTCGCCAAATGTGGTAGTTTTTTTGGCGAGTGAGCCAGTTTAGCAGTATATTTGGTAGTCTTCTCGATCTAAAGTATCACTAAACTTGGTTGGAGCTTCCCCACATGTAGCAAAGGTTATTTTTATCTGGTGACCATCTACAGTTAGCATACCTCCAGATTTGGCGACAGTTCCACCAAATTTGGCGGCAATTTTTTTCTTTCTTTTTCTCCCCCTACTCCAATGGAGTTTTCAATTTGACAGTTTGACTTGAAACGCCTGTAACTTAGTCATTTTGACTTAGATTTCGGTGCAATTTTTTTATTTGGGGCATAATTTCACAGTCTTTGTAGTGGTGCAGATGGATTTTGATTTTGGTGTTTGGATTTTCTAGAAATTGTAGATTTTCATCATTGATGAGAAGTTCTCATTTTCAGACCTTCTGAGGCTTCATTTGGGGTCATATGGTAACATTTTTAGATGAATTGTTTTAAAGTGCATGATTTTCTGAGTACTTCTTAGATCTGTAATCAATTTAGTCTAGTTTTTTTAGAAATTATACTTTCAATTATAGCCTAATTTTGGCATTTGCATGTACCAAAATCAAAAGACCACCTTGTTGTTTTGGCTTGTGGCAACTGTAATCACACTAATTATAAAGTTTCATAATCATAATTTGTTGGGGGGTTCTCATGCTTAAGTAAATTTGGGGGGGGTAATCTTGTGCTTTTGTTGGATTGAGTCTCTTGATTGGTCTATTGTGTGACTAAATTTGAGGAGATAATCATGGGTATTAAAAGGCATCCTACTGTAATAAGATTGGATAGAGGAAACTATAAGTCTTGGCAAGATGGAATCCTGATGCATTTCAAGTGGATTCATATTTTGCCCCATCTCTATGGACTTGTTTCTTAACCTACATCCTATTAGCAAAAAAATGTGTGGGGTTCTAAGATTGAGCATATCCTAGGAGTGATTGGTTGCAATGTTGATATTGACATCCAGATGGCTATTGCTGATATTGAGTGTCCTCGTGACCTTTGGATCAAAATTTGGGAGATGTATGGAGATCCAGTTGATTCTCCATTCCTAGAAGATCCTACCTTGGATTGTCTTCTTCCACTTAATGTTTTTCGACCATATGATCATAAAACAACTGTAGTTCTTAATGAATGGGAAGAGCTTGAATGTCGTGATGACATAAAGAATTCTACAGATGTCCCTTCTCCTACAGAGACATCTATTGATACTTTGGCTTCTATGACTCCCAATCAAGATTTAGAGGGTTCATCTTCTTTATCTATGAGTCAACATCTTGAGGCTAAGGACTCTTGTTTTCCAACATTGGCAGATACCTTTGATGTTCACACTCATGTGGAGACTTTTGAGGAGATGCAGCATGGTCATTTGAATCTTAGTGTTCTTTCATCGACTGAGGTTCTAGAGACATGTGTTGACATTCCATCTCCTCCATCATTACTTTTTTTATCTATAGAGTTCAGTGTTCCTACATCCATGGTTTCCAGTGATTCAATGCAGCAGGACATTTATAGTCTTCTAGATTTAGCTAATTGGGATAAGTACTTGATAGGTATTGCAGGCTTGTTTTGCGAGTCCTATCTTCTAGAATTGGAGGACACTATTGATGACATTCATCTCCTCTTTGAAGGAGTTGATTCATCTACTTCGAATGTGATGAGGGAACCTTCATACCCTCTTGTTCTTTCTTCTCCTCTTCATTTGTCACAGTTTGGCATTGAGTTGGAGTACCTTGAGCAGCATTCAGAGTCATCTTCCTTGTCTTTGAATCATGCTCTACATTGGTTTCCATTAGATCCTGGATTGTCACATTCTTCATTTTGGCATGAGACTCCTGACTGGATTGTGGCTTCTTTTGGCATCGACATGGCGACACCTGAGTAGAGTTCAGAGTCTTCATACATTTTGATTTTTCTTCCTTCATATTCCTTTCAGGAATGGGAAGAAATCCTGCATACATTCTTGGTCTTGTTTCTTCCTAAGGGGAGGAACATTGTTCAATGATCATGGATCATCTTCAGCATTCATTTTCAGGGATCTACCATCAGTGTAGGAGACTCTACATTGAGGGGGGGTACTTGGTCTCTCTTCTTTTCCTCTCTTCTAGGGGGGTTATTCATTGTATATATGTTGGAATTGGTAGCATATGATTCATGTTGACTCTACCTTTCCACACTTCTTGCATTCTCACTTTTGGGGAGGAGTTTTTTCTCATGAGCTTTTCTCCTTTACTCCACTTGAGATTTGTTGGACATGGGTACCTAACATGGCCTAGTAGCTGGGACCCATCCATCATTGCATCTTTGTATTTGTCAGCTTCTCCCTAAGTTGCACTTAAGGGGGGTGTTAGTGTGAATAGGGGTATTTCATATCTAGTTTGATATTTCCTATCTAGTTTCCTCTTGTGTGAATAATTCATATTATTTAACTATTTATTAGTTAAATAATATTCACACACATATTCACATGTTAGGTTGAGTTAGGAAACATTCTAGTTGGTCTCTAGTTGTTGATAGTTGTCTTATCCTCTAATTGTCTCATGTCATAGGATTAAGACACTTGTCACATGACTACACCATCTTATCTCTCTACCTTGCCTTTATAAGCAAGGTATGCCATAGAATATTGAATGGTAGCGAATGGGAGAACTTAATCTTGTACATGGTTGTATTTGCATTCTTTGATGGGAATACAATTTATTCTTGTCATATTGATCTTCTCATTTCTCTTGTGCTTTCCATTAGGCTCCTAGATCTTGGGTGGCTATCTCCATAGACAAATCTTACATGAATAAAATAATAGCATAATGTACAACCCAAAATAGATGGTACAAAATCCTTGAAGGAGATGCATCAATTGAAAGAATGTTATGGTAGCTTCAAAGGGAATAAAAACTACTGCGATCTTATTGGAAGTGGTATGGTAGAGGGCATGGATGGTATGACATGAGAGTAGAGCCCCAAATATGTTGTGATCCCTCCTCCATGATGTACGATTCCCACCAAAATATTTCAATCTTCTGCAAGATAGGTACCACTAGCCTTAGCAATATCTGAAGGCTTATTGGGACATGTATGAAAACCCTGGCAGTTGAAAATTTGGGTATTAACCACCAATTTAGATATGACATAGAAACAAATATGATATTTTGCCCTTCAAATCTTCACCAAACTAAAACTTGATTGGAACCCTTCAATAAAACTATAAAATCTCAAAATTGAATTGGAAAAAATTGTAATCTTTCAACACAATAGTAATCCTTGAATGGAATCACTCCAAATGAATTATAGGGTTTTTATTCTCCAATCCAATAAATAAAATCTAGAGGGATTCATCATCTAAATGCCCATGCCAAGAGGGTTTTCATCCTCAGGCAAAAAGATGAACACAAGTGGTTGATCTTCGAGAAAAGGGTTTGATAACAAATGGTAACGGATGCCTTCTTCTGTACCTAGCTCTTCCTTTTATAATCACCAAAATTTTAATTCAAATTTCCTTTTCTCACCTAAGTTTCCTCTATAAGTGTCTAGAAACACTTTTTAATATAACATTACATTAGGCCCACTTTAAAAATAATAGTGATACATAAGTGGTCCCTTTATAATGTTTTAAAAATAAAGTTACTAGGACAACTTAAAATATCATTATTAATTATTTCCTTAATTGAATTATTTAGAAAATAGGACATGACACCATGCATTAAAAATAAATTGCTACACATAAGAGCACAAAGGGACCATTGGAGAAGCCATTTCAAAATGAATCTTGAGAGATTGTTGATCAACACATTGCAAAATGCATCTATGCAAATGGTTTGGATTTCAATGTTGTTCACTCACCATTTTAGCAAGAAATGATAAAAAAAGTGAATGATGCTCCATAAGGTTACAAGAGCCTGAGTCTTGAGTTGTGAAACACCTTATTATCAAAGGAGGTTAAACTTGTAGAAGATTCATTAAAACCCATTAGGGATTTGTGGGTCAAGACAAGACTGTCCATTGTTTGTGATGGATGGAAGAATGCCAAAAATTAACTCTTCATCAATGTGATTGTAGTGTCCTTTAAATGGGCAATGTTTTTTTAAAGCCATGGATTATGAGGGGCAAATCAAAAATATAATTTATTATTGACATCCTTATAAGGGCCATGATGAAGTAGGGCCTAGTAATATTGTCCAAGTCATAATGATAACACAAAAAAATATAGAATGGTCAGTTTGTTTGTTTGCAAAAAATTGTAAAGTGGTTGGTTTGTTGGTTGAGGCACATTATTCACACATCTTTAGAGACCTTGTGTTGACTACTTGCTCAACCTTATGTTACAAAATATGGGCAAGTCACGATTAAATCAAATAGGTGTATGCCATTACCAAAGAGATCCAAATGTTCATCACTGACAACCACATGTTGCATAACATATTCAAATCATTCTCAAAATTGGATTTATTGAAGGTAAGTTAAATAATACAATTTTATGTTTCGTTCTAGTAAACTTTTTAGAATTACATATGTTTTCTTCTTTGTTTTTATTTTTTATTTTTTATTTTCAAATAGGTTGTTGAGACTTGATTTACCTCTAAAACAATCGTCTTTAGATGACTTATGAAGGTATGGGAGTTACTTTCTATCACGGTCATTAGCTGACTTTAGTCTATATGGAGGTAATCCAATAGTGAAATGATAACAAATATTAAGTAGATTATCCTAGATGACACTCATTGGGATCATCTAGAATATTTTTTTAGTTTCACCGAGCTCATTTTGAGTATGATTCATCCTATTGGCATGGATAAACCATGTTTGGGAGACATATATGATGACATTGACTCAATGCTTGAGAAGATGAAGACTATCATAAATGAGAAAGAACAAGATCTTGAAGAAATTTTCTTCAAATAAGTGCCAATAATTTTTGTTGAGTGATGGAGCAAAATGACTACCCCACTACATCTTCTAACTTTTTATTGACTCCAAATTATTACAACATGGATATTTTTTTTGCGTAGAAAGGTTGCACCATACAAAGATACAGAAGTTAGTGAAGGGTACAAACTAACATTTAATAGACTTTTCCTTGATCTTGATTTGGAGGACGTAGTCATGAATGAGTTTATTGATTTTGTACACTCCAATATCAAAGAATTTCTACTCTTTATGAAAAGTATAAGAAGGATTCTCACAATTGGTGGTAGCTCCATAGCCAAACACTCCAACAACTATATCCTCTTGCAAGCAAAGTTTTATTGCAAGTTTTTTACTTTTTTACCTAAAACTCTAAATTTGAATTCTTTTTTATTTTTGAAATAATTTTTTTCGAGTTTGAGGTTTTATTTATAATTTAACAACTCTTAATTCTCTAATTTTGTTTCAATAGGTTCTTAGTTTCTCTTCTTCTAAGTGGAATTGGAGTAATACTCCAACCACTTAATAAAGCACACTTGATTAGCATTAGAAAAGATAAAGTTAGTGTATGTGCATTCCAACTTACACCTTCTGCACAAACAAAATGAGTACAAGGAAGGGGAAATGAAACTATGGCATGTAGAGTCAAAGCATACTAACTTGGTTGCTTCTGCTGCCCAACAATCTTCATTTTTGAGGAATCAAATAGCTAGCATACTTTTAGTGCAAGTACGAAGGGCACTACTTGTGGTTCTAATTTGCCTACAACATCTAATTTTGTTGATGATGATGATGATGATCTTTATGAAGACCCATATGACGTTGAATGTTAATTTTAATATTGAATAATAAATATCTATCATGACATTCAAGTTTGACAAATTGACATTGAAATAATATTTTTATTTTTTATGGTGATTTTATTTATTATATGCATGTTATGTGGTATCATGAACTTAATTCTAGGTTTTAGGCTACATATATGTGTATATTTATGATTTTTATATGTTTTTTGTATAGATCTACCCAGCATGAACCCAACCCTAAATATTTTGTCATATTGGCATGCTTGAACTTGAACTTAAACTAGTAATGTAGGGCTTTGATAAACTTGCAATTGAGAGGAAGAGTGGGCAATAACTCCTAGATTGAGGAATGAAGGCATGCTCATTATTTTATTAGGACAGAGGTAGGGGGACTGCCATGAGGCAAGTCATGGTATCTTTCTTGGACTATGATTTACGAGGGAATAATATATTGTCCATGTCGGGAGGGTTATTACACTCACAACCTAAAATTATTGGTTTGGGTTTCTTTGTGATGTTATTTTTGGGAAGTATTAATGTTTTTTTTATCAAGGATTAAGAAGTGAGATAGAGTGACATTGCTTGTGGTAGTGAAACTTGGCCTTGGAAACCTTGTTGAGAAACTGGTGAACAAATAAAATGAAAGGATAAGAATTAAGTGTACAAATCCAATTAAATGAATGTAAGATTAAACATTTAAATCTAAAATAGAATTTGGAGAAGTAGGTAATCAACAATATCAACAAATTGCATAAAATCAAACAAACAACACTAGATGTACATGGAGAAACCCTTTCGAGAAAAAACATCACTGCCAAGAGAGCACAAGTTTGTATTAATCACAATAATAGTGTTACATCAATACATCAACTCCAACTATTTATTTTAATAGCATTCTAACGACATAATAGTAATCAACATGTAAAAGACCATAATATCTCTATCTAATGCATCCAATTATAGAGAACTGAGAAGAGAAAACCACTGATAGTTTCCCAAAACCATGATCTATAGAAAAACCCATGCCTCCATGTGAAATAATGACAAAATTCAAGATGGAAATCCACCCACAAAGGCATCTTTGACCTCATTACTCTGGTTTGCACACATCCCCAAGTCTAGCACTTCATATGGAGTGGCCAACTAATGTGGACCCCACCTATCATAACAAGATCCTCTACTTTTTCCAATGTAACTCCCAATTGCTACATGAAGAAGAGATGTTCAGTAACTCTTATGAGGATGATGATTGTAACTCTTGCCAACTATAACCTCCCTTGTTAATGCCACTAATACAATAGTTAAGTTACATGGAGAATAATAATAAAATATTATCTCTCAACCATCTACATGGACATCCAAGTACCCATTTCTAATATGTTGGAAATACAAATGTTAGTACATAGGATTTCAAGGTTAATAACACCTTATTCTAACACTCTCCCACTCAATATTATACATTGCAATGACATAAATAACAAACACAAAATGAATCAAGTACAGGATGTAAGGCCCATGGCCTTCCTACACCAAGAGAACTTATCTATGCTCACAGGTTTTGTAAGCGAATATGCAACATCATCTTGAGTGTCAAACTTTTGAATCATGACCTTACTACTCTTCACCATATCTTAAACAAAGTGATCCTAAACATTTATGTTCTTAGTATGAACATAGTACATGGAATTCTTGTCCAAATGAATAACACTTTAACTATCACATTCAATCTTAAACACCCTACAATCAAAACGAACTCCTAAACATAATCTCTATAACCATACAGTCTCCTTACATGCATGTGTAGTAGCCATATACTTTGATTTGATAGTGAACAATGCAACCATAGGTTATCTTTTACTCATCCAACTAACAAAACTACCAAACAAGGAAAACACATAGCCACAAGTGGACCTCTGACTATCCAAGTCACCTACCTAATCAGAATCAACAAAGCCCTATATATCCAATAACTTGCCCAGAACCATGATAGTGTAAGCAATAATTATAATTTCTTCACAAATATCTAAATACCTTCTTAACATAAGTCCAATGCTCTTTACCAAGGTTAGGCATAAACCCGCTAAGAATCCCCCCTCTTTGAGCAATATCCAATCTAGTACATACCATTGCATACATTAGGCTCCCTATAGCACTCACATAAAGCACATTACACATGTACTCCAAATCATCATCTGACTTAAAAACATACATAATGAAAACTTAATGCCTACAAATAAAGGAATACTCAAAAATTTGCAATCATGCATAGCAAACCGTTGCAAAATAGTGTCAACATACTTTACTTTAAATGAGCCAAAACTTTTTGTGAACTTAGTCCTTGCTGATTTCTAATCCCAAAATGAATTTTTGTCCCTAAATATTTTGTGTCAAATGCACCAAGAAACTAAGTTTTATGCTCTCTAATCGTCACCTTGTTGTTACCAATAAATAACATATCATCAATATACTAGACAATAATTAGAATCGAGCCATCAATATATTTAATAGAAACATGGTGATCTTCACTTCTAATAAAACACAACTTCAATGAAAAATCATCAAACTTTTGATAGTGCACTCAAGGCGACTGTTTCAAACCATACAATGTCCATTTCAACCTACAAACTAAAATTTATTTCCCCTTTTACCTCTAACACATATGGTTGTCACATGTAAATTTCCTCTTCAAAATCTCTATGGAAGAAAGTAGTTTTACATCCATTTGCTCTGCTTCAAAATCACAAGCAACAACAATATAAAGTAGGAATCTAATGGAAGATAATTTAGCAATAGGAGAGAAAATTTCACCAAAATCAATTATGTCCTTAGAAGTAGCCTTAAGACACTAATCTAGCCTTGTACCTCTTTAACTTACCATCTTCTTTGAATTTATCTTTTAAACACCCACTTACAACCAATGGGATTCATTCCCTCAAGAAAACTCACAAGATCTTAGGTGTCACATCTATCTAAGGCCATCATCTTCCCTTCAATAGACTCTATCCAAGAATCACACTCTTCTAAAGAAAGACTTCCATTAAAGAGTCTAGATTCATCATTAGTACACAATAAAGTTGTGCATGATAAAATATGGAATAAACAAAGGAGAAATGCATAGAAAACACCTATCCTATTTTACACTAATCTACACCTCTAATTGAGCTAAGATTTGCATACAAAAAGTGAAACAAAGACAAGAGATCTCACCAAACAAACAATGTTGCTAAGAAGGTATGTGCTCAAGTTGAATGTTGTTGTTGAGTTGAGATGTAGTTTCTCATTTCAGCAACATGATCTTTCTTTGCACCCAATTCCTACTCTTTTGGGAATGGCTTGAGGAATGGTTTATTTATAGATTTAGATTGGAGATGATGGATGGATAGGATTTGATCTTTTGTAATGGAGGGATGGTGTTGATCCATTCTCGAGAGAGAATGAGAAGCCTACAAGCGACACTTTGTGATTGGTGCACATGATTAGTAAAGGATTGAAAATTGGTGGAGGGTGGAGATCTTCTTGATTGAACAGAGGGTGAGGATCAAAAAGGTCATTTTTGGAGTCATGTATAAATGTGGAGCCTTGTGCAAGATTGACTTTTCTGATTTGGTGGAGGAATGTGCAAATGATTAGCTACTTGATTAAACTAGATTATTTAATCAACTAATGATTGAAGAGGATTTTAGGATAAATTAAATAAATATTATGTATTTATTTAACTTTTAGAGGAATATTGAGGGTATGATTGATTTAATTAAATAAATATGTATTTATTCAATTAAAGTTGGAACATTAGAAGAAGGGTTAGTTTAATTAATTAATTAATTAAATATAATTTATTAAATAAATATAATTTATTTAATTAACATTAGAAGCATAATTATATGATGGACCTAGTGTGATGATGATGAAAATGTGAGAATGCATTTTAGGTGTCTACATGTTTCTCCTCTTTGAGACAATGTTACGTAACATCGTTTCAAAGAAAAATAAAATATAGTGATTTTTAGCAAAGGATGCCCCAACCACTTGGAGGGTTGACAAAGAGGAATGGGGTAGGGATGCCCCCTTGAGAGGGAAGAAAAGGTTACATGGATTGGATGGGCTCTCGATAGGATAAAACATGGCCTGGGGGGAAAGAGGGTTGGGAGGGAAACTTTAGAGTGAAAAAGTGAAAAAATTAGAGGGGAAACCTATCTATAGGAGGTTGGGGAGGAGGCTCATTTTTACCTTTCTTGAGAAGGATAAAGGAGATCTATAGTTAGGAGAGGAAGTAGAGTGAAATTAAGTGTGTGTCAATTGATCGTCATTGGAACAAGTTGGTTTAGAAGTACAGGCAATGGTTGTCGAGTTTGCCATTGGTAAGTCTAAAAAAAATTATATTTATTGAGTTTTTGGGCATTTATGAGGGGTTTTGGGAAAAATGCTTGCATTAGGACATGCCTAGTGCAAGGGGTAGAACTAGTGGAGCAAGCACCATTAGCATGCAAGCATCCATGCACATGGTGCAAGTGTAAGACTTTTGGCACAAGTGTACAACTGAATGGCACAGGGGTAGGGTGAATGATGTAGGTGTATGACCTATGGTGCAAGGAAAGGATGAATGACATAGAAATATGACCTATGACACAAGGGTAGGATGAATGGAAAGCATATGGATTATGGCATAGGGGTAGGATGAATGGTGTAGGCGTATGACCTATGGCACATGCATTCATCCCGGTAAGAAAAAGGTCAATTTTAGAGAGGAAAGAAGGGATTTGGTGAGTTTTGATAGATTAGAGGTTGAGAGGGAAATGGGGATTAGGGTTTGAGATAGGCTGACAAGAATTTGTGCATGTGTATAGATTTCTTGTTGTGGTAGTGTAGGAGCGATGATATGCTATACTGGCATTGATGTAGTATTTTGATGAGGACAACTGGGGGTTGATGGAGGTGGACTTCAGGTATCTGGAATAGATACCAATGATTAGGGAAAATAGGGCCTTACTGATGGAACTAACTAAGCGGTGTTACTCAAAGACATCCACTTTTTATCTCTTGATAGGAGAGATGGTGAAACTAGAGGACATGTGGAGGATTCTATAAATTCTTATCCATGTAGAGAAGGTCCACTTTCAAGCCACATATATCTAGGGATTGTTGCGACAACTGGTAGGGAGAGGGTGCATGTGAATGCATGGGATGGCCTTAGACATTAACACATGTGTGGGAAAGGTACATCAGGTACCTATGGTTTTGATGGTAGTCATTAGCAGAATGCTACTAGTTGACAAGACTAGCAAGTTCTTCATGATGGGGTTCCTAGACACAGTTGTTGATATGGTGGAGATGGGTACAATTTTTGCATGGGGCTTGAGCATGTTGACACACCTATACATGGATCTTCATCTAATAGTGTATCAAGAGGGGTAAAGCATTGGGGATTCAACATTGTTGTACATATGGGCGTGGGAACACATTATGATTAGCCAAACTGAGGGTGTGCATGCAGTGGGGCAAGAGATGAGCTAGTGGTCTATGGAGGGAGGATTTTGTGGGGTGGTTAGCAGAGACACTTGGGAGAGATTGGTTTTTATAGGTGAGTGATAGATGATCTAGTGGTAGCAGATATCACATGGAGGTTGTACAAGATTGGATACACATGGGGTGGAGAGGACAAGTTATACTTGGGATTCATGTTGATGTCATGCTATATTATTAGGTGGTTTGATTACATCATTGAGTGGCACAAGCCTGATAGGGTCATGAGATAGTTTGTATTGAAATAGGGCATCCCCACCCTTCCACATGTTTGGGGATGGGTTGTGTGGGAGATTAGGGTCTAGGGTCCATAGTTGGATAGTTAGGAGGTCGCATACAGTTGGATCACATTGCCACGTGTGTAGTGGGATGAGAGGAGAAATGTGGTAGATGCAAGGATAGTGGATGGATATGATGCTTGGTGGGTAGGCATAGGCCCAAGCAGTTGAAAATACTACAATAGCTAGGATAATGACAATAGGCCAAGGATTTGGGGTCCACCATCCATGCAATGTTGAGGTCATGATGCCACCAACAAGGGTGGGAAGGTGGGAGAGTGGGAGCACAGGTGGCGCCGACAACATCAATGGTAGTAGCACCATCGATGGTAGGGGATACAAGGGGGAGATAATGGAGGAGATGGGTAGGATAGCCTAATGCATGATGTGTCGGTACATGAAGAGGTAGTAGAGGTCAGGAATACTATGGAGAACCTACGTACAGAGATTGCATAGGTATGACAATAGAGGATGCTCTAGGGATAGAGTGAGACAACATGCACCTAGAGCAGTATAGTGTGGTACATCAGAGGGACAGTGTCTAGGCTAGGTTGGGTTTCTCTTAGCTAGAGTGTGAGGTGGCAATGTAGCGAGATAGGGGATGAAAGGGATGGGTTATAGGATTTATTAGATGCAGTGATAATAGAGAGGGACATCATACATGTGTGGCTAGATAGGGAACATATAAAGAGACAATGGTTGATGTAGGAGAGAGATTAGGTTAGGGGATTTCTAGGGTGGCATGGATTGCACTAGAGATGGGTAGGGCTTCTAGGAGCACAACATGAGCACTAAGAGAGGCACAACATTACAAGTCTTTATATGAGTGTGCAATTCCAATCAAGGAGAGGGAGCCATCTCATGTAGAGTACTCTAGTGCTCAGTTAGAGGCTTTCGGAGAATCTTAGTTAGTGAGCAAGCCACTATCACGAGGACTATCAACATGATCTTTTCCATCTCTAGAACCATCCACAGGGCCACAAGAGGGAGTGGGGGATAGAGATAGTAGTGTATAATTGCTTGCAGCTTATGTTAAATTTTGATGAGGCCATGTGTCATTTGTATTTTGGATATGATGTACATTCGATTATGACATATGATATATGATTTTGAGCGATTGATTGAGTTGTGTTATGTGATGGATTCATGTATGGATGTTATTGATTTATTTTTATGGACAGATGCTTAGATGATTAGATGATTTATGATTATGGATGCATAGTTTATGGTTATGTGTGAATGTTGTGAATGTATATTTTATGGATGCAAATTATATGGTTATGGATGATGCATATGTTGTATGATTATATATGATATACAGATAGATAGCTACGAATGTATGTTTTTAATTGATGTGCTTTTGATAATGGCACATGTGGAAGAAGATGGATGATAGAAATGTTAGTTAGAAAATGAAGAGAATTATATAAGGATGATAAGAATAAATATAGATAGGAGAAGAATGAGGATAATGATGATGATGATGGATAGGATGGATTTATGATGAATGTTTTTGAAATTAGATGCAGGGACATGTTGAAATATGGCAAGCAACCTAGATTTTCTATAACACTTGATGTTATGCACTAGGGTATAAAGACCATGGTGATGATGTGTCTTGTGCATAAAGGACTAACTCACAAACATGTTGCAAACAAGAGGATGTCCCACCATATCGTCAAGGCATGTAACGACCTTGGGGGGATATGTGATGGGACAACCAATAAACACAACACTCAAAGAAAATAAAAGAAATGTCTTGGTATACCAGTCAAGAAATGCTATGATATAATGATTGTGGCGAGCTTGATGAAGTATGTGGTGGGTCATTAAATAAGCAAATAATCAAATTCAATAGTCAAATGACACACAAGGAGTTTTACCTCTTGCCAAAGTGTTGAAAAGGTCAAGATAATGATGATGATGATGCTTGATGTGGTGAGTGATGTATCCCACGAAGGCAAGTGATGACATGGTGAGATGGGAATCTCACAGTGGCTAGTGATTTAATGGGTGTGCATTAATGGCGCTAGATAAGGTCTATTTCTTTTGTGTTTGGTGCAATAGTTTTGTTGAGGTGGTGATGTTTTGACAGTATGGTGTTTTCATGTTACAAGTGTTTCTAGAATATGTCCTAAAAGGAGACACATCAGAATGTTCTAATTTTGTAAATGGGATGATGTCAAAAGGTACTTTCTAAAGCATGATACAAGAAACCGTAGCTAGCATGTGAGGAAGGGAAAATGGGTGAAGGGATGATAAGGCATAAGGATGGAATGAAATGGTGTGGGATGGTGTATAGAGGACCTAAAAGATAATATAATCTAGCTCTATGCATGGTGCTACAAGGAGGTTTTCACCATGGTGCTATAGGGTGGTTTTCACTAGATAATTTTTTCTTTTTTTTATTATTTTTTGTATTTTTACAAATTTTTAATTTTTTTTAGATTTTTTGATTTGGGAACTACTACAAGTTATGCATGGAAGCACTTGAGATGCACTATGTTCATGGGTTCTTTGATTTCTTGACCATTTGGGGTCGCCAAGTGATACGCTCCTAATCCATACTCGGCAATAATGATATAAGGACCTAACCAATTAGATTTGAATTTGCCTTTCTTTTTATGGTCAGGTGTTTAGTTGATTTTCTTTAAGGACAAGGTCACCAACTTTGAAATCTCAAGCTTTTATCTTCTTGTTGTAGCTACAACTGAGTTGATTTTGACAGGATTTCAAATGATTCAAGGTGTTGAGACACCATTCATCAAATAGCTCAATCTCATACAGACGTGTAATTCTATATTCTTCATCATCGATGAGGTCATGGAAAGAGATGTGCAATGATGGAAGTTTTATCTCTATTGACAAGATGGCTATTGCTCCAAAGACCAGGGAGTATGGCGTAGTGCCTATGGGCATAAAAATGTTAGTACGATAAGCCAAAGGGAATGGCTGAGTTGGAGATGCTAATCATGGCTAGCATCATTGACAATATTTTTGAGGATTTTGATTAAGGTCTTATTAGATGCCTCTACTTGGTTGCTACCTTGGGGGTAATACTTGGTTGCTACCTTGGGGGTAATACGAGGTGGACCAATGGTGTTTGATACATAAATGCTCACATAGGGAACAAACCTCATGATTTTTGAAGGACTTACCATTATCAGTGATAACATTGGAAAATGGTATACCATAGCAACATATGATATGATGGAGGATGAAATTGGAAATTTAGTGGCCAGTGGTGTAGGTGAATGGAATGGCTTCAACCCATTTAGTGAAATGTTTAGTGGCGGTAGTGATAAACTTGTGACCACTAGAGGAGGATGAATTAACCTTGCCAAAAGATCTAGACCCCATGTGGAAAAGGGCCAAGGAGTGTCGATTAACTGCAATTCTTGAGACAATGCATGAATGTGATCTTTGTGTTGCTAATAAGCTAGGCATTTCTTGACATATTGGAATGCATCTTTTACATGGTGGGCCAATTGTAACTTGTTCTAAGAATCTTCTTAGCTAAGAACATACCATTGGTGTGGGCTCCACAAATACCTTCATGGACTTCCTTGATTGTGAGGTTATCCTCTTCCAAATTTAGACATTGTAATAAGGTACCTTCAAAAGCCCTTTGATATAAGGTCTCAGTAAGGAGGGTGAAGCAAGATGAGCATTGGAATAATGATTTTTGTTGATTATGTGAAAGGTTAGATGGTAGAGTTTGGTTGTTATGATCTTAGTATGCTATATTCTTAATTATAATAAAGATAAGCACTTGTGGCATGCTTAACTTTAATATTTTCATTTATTAGTCTTAGTTATTCCTTAATATGACTTAGGTAGGATGAAGGGGTGTGTCCTTACATATTTATGCATATAAATAAGGAAGAGAGAGACTCTCTCAAATCATCACCTCTTCTAATATTGAATTCATATATTATTTTCTAATTATTAGAGGTCACCCCTTCAAAGTGGTTTGCTATTTTACTAATTTTTACATTTATTTCCAAGAAATGTCATAACAAGTGGTATCAAAGCTATGATTTGGGCCATGATTTTGGTTTCCACCATTACTCAAACCATTATAAATCTGGACCTAATCTTTTTTGGGCTTTGAGGTATACAATAAATAAAGGCTCGGTTAAAAATTAGTTTTATATCATAAGTTTTGTGCAAGTTATTTTAATTTTAATTTTTTCTATTAATTGGCTCTATAGGCCACCAATTTTGGAATGTTTTAAAAACAATTACATATTTGGAAAGCTTATGAAAAATTAGGCTAGGCCAATTCTTTGTAATTTACTATTAGAGATAAAATACATTCTGTAATTTAGTAGTCAAAGTTAGGTCAAAATATTTTATTATTCTGCTCTATAGGTCACAATTTTTGGAATTTTTTATTTCTTTTTACATTTTTGGAAAGATATTGAAAAATTATATAGATTTAAACAAGAATTATTATATTAATTGTAGCCATAACAAATCCACATGGGCAAGTACAACCTTAATAGACAAAATCAAGGGATAATACAACCTTTTCAAGGTCTAAAATTAAACCTACCCAAAATATTTATCGCTAAATTTGATGGTATTGATGTAACTTCATGGATAAGTCTCATGGAACAATACTTTAAGCTTCATAAGATACCAAATAATGCAATGGTTAACGTAACCTCACGATATTTAGAATCAAAACCTTATCTATGGTACCAATGGAGGATCAATGACAAACAAGGGCAAATGCTTAATCGGAAAGAGTTTAGTAATGAATTAACAACCCTCTATGAGCAACCATGGAATGGAAGCTATGATACCCAACTAAAAAAATAAAAATAATTAAGGTATGTAGCTAAATATAATGCTAAGCATATTTAAGATTATTAATCTGAGCTCATGAGGTGACACCTTATTAGAGGATACAACTCTACATCAACGTACTTAATGACCAAATTAAGCAAGATGCTTGTTAGTTGGAACCTTGCACAGTTAGGAAATCTATGCAACAAGCATTACATATTGAGAAACATAATTCCACCACCAAAAGTTCCACGCAAGGTCAAACCATAGGATTGGAAGGCAAAATTGTGACTAATCCTATTGATAGAAATGAGGAAAACTTATTTAACCTAAGAAAACATAGTAAGCACTCTCCTCAATAAGAGGAAAATAAAAGAGAAAAAGATCTATGCTCAAATTGTGATAGAAAATGGTCTAGGGGTCATAACTATGCTAATAGTGATAAAATACTAACAATTATCAAGAATGAGGTTGAATAAGAGAGAGAAGTAGCTACAAAAGAACAAAATGTGGAACTTGAGCAACAAAACTCCACCACCAGAAGTTCCACACAAGGTCAAACCATAGTAATAAAAGACAAAAATAATTCTATTGAAATAAATAGGGACAACTTCTTTAACCCAAGACAAATTAGTAAGCTCTATACCTCTTGTTGGAATGGTGATAGCAAATGGCCGAGGAGTCATAAGTGCACTAATAGTGAAATACACTAATGATTATCAAGAATGAGGTTGAACAAGAGAGAGGAGTAGATACAAAAACAAAATGTGGAACTTGAACATGAGAATTCTAAGGAAGTAGAATGCACTACTATCTCCTTACATGCACTCAAGGGAACAAGTGTACCACAAACACTCTAAGTAATTGGTTATATCAAAAATAGAAAGGTGAGAGTGTTGGTTGATACAAGTAGCACACATAATTTTATTGATAGAAAATTAGCTAATGAGATCAATTGTTTTGTTTATCCAATATCTAATTTCTAGGTAATGATAGCTAATGGGAAACAAAACTCTTGTGGTGGTAAATGCCATCATATAAAACTCTCAATAGGAAATTATCAAACAGATTCAAAAATGTTCTCTATCCCAATTGGGGGAGTAGGTGTAGTTTTGGGTGTGCAATGGCTTAAACAATTAGGAACAATGACTTTCAATTTTTAAGACTTACCATGGATTTTAGTACACATGGGAAAAAGTATAAACTTATAGGGATACAATCACCACCAAGTCAAATTATTAGCTCCAATAGGATGGAGGAATTACTTAAGAAAGGTTCGTATAGCATAGTGGTACAACTACATTTTGTAGAAGCACAAGATGTAAAAACTCAAGATCAACCAAAGATTCAAGAGATCATTCAACACCATCAATATGCATTTCAAAAATCTAAGGGTCTACCCACAGTCAAAGGCCATGATTGTGCCATTGAATTAATACCAAGAAGTATTGTTTATACCAACAAAAGTGTCTATTCATCTCCAATAATTATGGTTAACAAGAAGGATGAGTCATGGAGAACGTGCCCACATTACAGGGAGCTCAACAAGCTCACTTTTAAAGACAAGTTTCATATTCTTGGTATTGATGAATTGGTAGATGAATCTAATAATATAGTTCTATTTACCAAGCTAGATTTACATTTAGATTATCATCAAATTCAACTAAAGGAAAAGGATATAAATAAGATTACATTTAGAATACATGAGGGCCATTATGAATTATTATTTATGTCATTTGGTGTCACTAAAACCCAATCAACTTTTCAAAGCCTCATAAATTTAGTGTTCCACCAATTTCTCCAAAAAATGGTGTTGGTATTCTTTGATGACATCTTCGTCTATATTAAAACAAGGAATGATGAACCATTCATAGAAAAGATTCTAGAGTTGCCAAGCATTGAGGACAATGCTTTTTTGAATGGTATGGGAATGTTATCATCCTAGTACATGTTATATTCCTAATTATAATAAGGATAAGCACTTGCGGCATGCTTAACATCAATAATTTAATTTATTAACTTCTTAGTTATTCCTTAAGATGACTTAGTTAGGAGGAAGGGGTGCGTCCCTACATAGTTATGCATATAAATAAGGAAGAGAGAGACTCTCCCAAATCATCATATCTTCTAATATTGAATTCATATATTATTTTCTTATTATTGGAGGTCACCCCTTCGAAGTGGTCTACTATTTTACTGATTTTTACATTTATTTCCAAGAAATATCATAACATTGATAGTGGAGATAGGTATAGATTTCATGATACTAGGGGGATTTGGGACCAGTAATTTCACATATCAATTTGGTGTCAGGGCCATCATAAATGAGTATCAAAAGTTACTCAACCAAGAATTTGCATTGTCAATTGTCTTGCAACATCTCTAGGAGGGAACAAATACTGGCCATTGCATTGGCTTCTCTGTTGTTAAGGTAGGACACTTGTTCAAACTGAATGTGGGTGAAGTATTGCCTAAAACTATCAACTGTTCATTTGTATGGGATGATTTTATCATCCTTGGTTTGGTATTCATCATTAACCTATCTAATAACCAATTGAGAGTCTCTATAGACAAGAAGTTGTTGAATGTTCCATTGTACTACTATTTTAAGACTTTAAGCAAATCCTCATATTCTACAATGTTATTGGTATAGGGAAAATTGAGTTTGAAAGCTTTAAGAATAAGACCCCCTTGTGGTGTGATGAACAAGATACCTACTCTTGAGCCATGATTGGTGAATGAACCATCAAAGTAGAGCTTCTAGGTGGGGGAATTTACAAGAGTCAAGATGGACTCATCCAGAAAGTCCATGATTGATGGGTGAGTGTCAATTAACGGTGCCTTAGCTGGTTGATCTATCATAACCTATCTTTTAACTACTTTGTGATCCACATACTCAATGACTAAGCATTATAACCCATTTAGCCATGTGGCCTATGAGAGAAGCTCTAGATAGAAGATACTTAAGTGGATTAATTTTGGAGATGAGATTAGTGTGATGATTAAGGATGCAATGTTTGATATTTTTTGAGGCAAAGACAATGACCAAGCACGTTCTTTCCATAGAGGTGTAGTTGAGTTCATACATAACCAATCTCTAACTAATATAGTAGATTACCCTTTCACAACCCTATTCCTCATGTTGTACCACAAGTCCCCCCAAGGAAATTGATGTAACTAAAATGTAGAGGGGCAAGGGTTTGTCAACAATGGTGCCATGAGCATCGACAAAGTAGCAAGATATTCTTTGATGAGATCGAAGGCCTTTTGATAATACTCATCCCATTGAAAGCTAGTGTTTTTTCTTGAGAAGGTGGCAGAATGGTTGACACTTATCAACTAGTTGTGTAATGAACCTTCAGATTTCCTAAAGGTTGCCTTGAAGGTTGTGAAGTTGCTTAAGAATTTTTAGGGAGGCATTTTAGTGATCGCTATAACTTTAGTAGGATCCACTTCTATACCATGTCAATAGATAATGAAACCCAATAGCTTTCTTGATGTAACCCCAAAGACACACTTCTTTGGATTGAGACAAACTTTATATTCTCGCAACTAGTCAAAGATTTATTGGAGGATGTGCAAATGTTCTTCTCTTGTTTTGAATTTACCTAGGAGGTTATTGACGCAATCTTCCATGATGTCATGTTTCATGTCATGGAATATCATTATCATAACTCTTTGATAAATGGCATGATCTGATAATAGAAGGTACCCCAAGGAGTAGTAAAGGCCATTTTATGTTGATCTTCAGGAGTAATATGTATCTGATTGTAGTCAGAAATGTCATCCATGAGGGATAACATTTTGTAACTTGCTATGAGTTCAATGATCATGTCAATGTTGGGTAGGGGGAAGTCATCTTTTGGATAGTCTTTGTTGAGATCTCTAAAATAAGTGCAGATGCAAATGCCTTTTAGTTTCTTGCTTATAGGGACAATGTTATAAATCCACTCAATGTAGTTAATAAGTCTTATGAAGCTAAGCTCTAGCACTTTTTGTAATTCCACTTTAACTGTGAGCAATCTTGGAGTGCATTTTTCTAAGTTTTTTATTTTACCACCTTGGCATTAGGATGTACCACAATATGATCGACCACAAGGGATGAGTCCAATCTAGGCATGTCTGCATATGAACAAGCAAAGACATCCATAAAATTTGAAGGATTGAGGTGATATTTCCCTATTTGGTGGATCCCAAGGATGCTACAATGTAAGTGATCTTCAGATTTTCCATTATCCCAAGATTAAATTCTTGAGTATCTTCAACCAGTATTGCAGACCGATCCTACCACTATAGGGATGCTAGAGGTAGGTCAAGTTCCTCATCTATCTATGCCTCAGAGAGGTTTTCATCAATAGACACATCATTTTCTCTCTCTTTCTATGTTCGATAGCGCCTTAGAGAGGTTTTCACTAAGGGACACTGATGTTTTTTTTTTTTTTTGGACTAAGGAACTCAGCCTGCTCCCTAAAATATGTTGATGCATCAAATTTAATTTCAAACCTTTTCTTATGATCTTTTGTAGTGATACCATCATGAAGCTCCATGAATCTGACAATAGCCTCATCATTTTGAAACATGTCTAAAGACATGTGAACTTGTTGGTCCCAATCAACAAGTTTAGGATAGGTGAGTTGTGGGTTGATGGTACAAATGGAGGTTTCATGAAAGAGGTTTGTGATGGAGGGGTTATCAAAGGAGTCAGTGATGGTACTTACCTTAATATTTTCAATTTCAAGAGAGGTTTCTTCCGCAATCATGGAACTGTCATTTGGTTTGTTAGATTCCTCATCGGGTGGTATGACTTTTCACTTGGAAGGGCTCAAGAATGCCTTGTCTATAGTTCATGTTTTTGCACATATGATGCACTACAAGATATGTCTCTTTTAGGAAACACAATGCAAACTCTTCATCTTTGTATAGCTAGGAACAAGTGGTGCCTTCGATGTCTTCATGGACTAAGAACCCATGTTGCACAAATGTGGTAGTACCGAATTGCATAATGTTTGGTGTATTCTTCAGTTGTGGATGAAGGTGAGCATAAGATCATGGAGATAGAGGGTGCTTTCCGACATGGAAGGAATCATGCAACTCATATTCCCAATAGCTAGTGTTAGTGATCTTGACTCAAGTCTTGGAGGTATGATCGATGGATGTGGATGCAAGATCCTTAGGGTCAATGCAGGAGGAAGATGTTTTGGCTTTATGATGGGTGGTAATGTTGATGCTATGATGATGGTTTGTTTTTTGATATGGGCCTTCCAAAATTTTACAATATTGAAAAGGGTGAGGGTCAGCGGGAATAGTGACTTCCACGTTGTTATGAGAGAATTTCATGCACTGATGGTATGTGGAGGGAACGACATGCATGGCATGAATCCATGGGTGGTCTAGGGGGATGTTATAGGGTAAGTCAAGATCTATAACATGACATATTGTTTATTGCAAGATGGGTCCTACCTAAACAAGAAGGCATATTGTGTTATTTGATTCATGTTCTACATTATCATAAGATTTTATGGTGATTACATGTGGTTCCAGATCATCTGTAGAGTAACCCAACTATTTGACTAGTCTCAAAATACAAGGGTTTAAGCCAGATCCATTATATATGAGGACTTTCACCTATGGTGTTTATAGTATGACTTAGAAAAATGAACAAGAGAATGGAACAACAGAACTACATGTCCTACTTTAAAATAGAACAATGACTACAAAACCTGCAGGTTAGAAATTGTTTACTACCACATGACAAACATAGAAGACTGTATATTACTTTTCAATGAAATAATTCATGAAATTCTCAAGACATTAAGAAACTAAACACTTATCTAAAATATAAATCTTCAATCCAAACAAGTGGCTAGCTCCTCGAAGATTCACACTTGTAGAAATTCAAACTATCATAACATGAAAATTCACAGTTTGTAATATAGATAACTTAGATTTTGATTACCAAAACTTATTCGTATATTTTTACATGTCTCTTATCAAATCAAACAAGTACAGTATTATATATTCTCTAAAATAGAATCTAAGAGTAAGCCTATGATCTAGCATATCGTGGCTGCATGCATTATGCCGCATCAGAGTTTTCCAACATAAATCATCAATATAACATTTTCAGTTTTTAGCAATAATAAAGAAATTAAAACAATGATGAAATTGACTCCGAGCAAGAGTCTTCTGAGTATTTATGAAACATATCCATCGCTATGTCTTGAAGTAAAAATAGGTGCATTGTATCTTGGGAATGCAGAGTAGTGTTGAGGACTTTCCGAGGTTATTTTCTGGGGTATGTGTTTCGGCGCTACTATTCCGGAGCACTTCTTTCTTCATAGGTTCTTCCTTTCTAGCGTTGTTGTAGGGCCCTATTTATTAAAAATGGATCTTTTTGCACCCACAATCATTAGTCCAAGAGTTCAGTTCATCTAGAATAGAAAATAAAGTATTATACATTATTTTTTAAATAAATAAATAATAACTCATCATAAAATCAAATGATATTGGCATGATAGGTTCAATAGGTTGTAAAAAGAAGGCAATTTGGGTCAAATATGATGAGGTTTATTTTTACCTTATCACACTCTCCCCCTCCTAAGATCAAGCAGGTCCTCCTGCTCTTTGTTGTGAGGGCCCTCCTAATTTACCTTGCTTCTCTGGTTATCTCTTCTTGTTATGCTCTTCAAACAATGCATTGTTATCATATATTGAATCTGCTGAGGGGTCCAATATTCCAGGATCACGAATAAAGTCTTTACCCATTCTTACCTTGAGACTCCATCTCTGACATTCCCATTGAAATTCTTCTAAAGTTACATGCACTGGAGGAGTTGGTTGGAGTAGTAGTGGTGGTTCGAACCTCATTCCAATCCACTTTACTTGCAGTTCTTTCATCATTTCTGCCAATCCTTGTGCCCTCTTGAATGACCATTTAAGATTAGTGGGGGAAATAATTTCTCTTCTTTTTAGATATAGGTAACGGGGTATACCTTTCTTCACATGCCGCAAAGGCTCTATCAGGTAATTGAGGATCAACAGCTTGAAAAGTTTCGTAACAGAGTCTGAGGCTGTCATTATATTTATGTTGCATTACTTAAAATTTCTTTATTCTCCTAAATTCTTTTTGAAATGCCCAAGGTTTATTATGATGGTGGCTCATCAGCAGGCCAATGGTCTTTTTTGCTTGAAAGTATTCCCTAGTCCTATTCTGTCAGTTTATTTGATTCTGCAAAGTAGAAAGAAATGACCTTAGTTGCACTTCACCCACAAACAAATTGATGTAAAAATATGTATGTTTCTCAAGTAGTAGATTGTGTGTGAAGAATTCACATAGTATATTTTGTTGTTTAAGAGGGGTTATTTTGAATGCTTCCATGAATTCTTTATTGTTTGGATTAGGGGAAGATTGCAATAAATCCTTAATAGCTTCCATATTAAAGCTTGCTCATTTAGAAACATACTATACATCCTTGAGGGCTTCCTGCATGATAAAAGTAATTCTCCAATTTTATAGGCCTCATTCTTTGCCTCATATAACCGGTCATATTCCCTATGCAACATTACTAGCTCTATTTTCAGTCTACTATTCTCAGCCCCTGCTTGCCTTAGGAAATAACAACGTGTTATCCATGTCTGTAATAGAATGGGGATATGCACTTGAAACCACTCCATTTTAGTGGGTTCAATTTGAACCTTTTTTTCTTCTATGGCTAGTTTTGCTTTGAGTTCTCTTAATTCTTCTTCCATTCTACAATTTGACTTATTGTGGTTGTTAATTCTTCTTGATCCTTTTTTTTTTGTTTTTCTATAAATGCTGCTAAGAAATCTACAAAATTGTTTGTTAAACTTTTAATTTGTTTATTCAAATTCCTTTGTAATTCTGTATTTTCTACTATTTTCACTAGTGACTAATTCTTCTATTCCTGTAGGCATCCAATTTCCTCATTCCTTTCTTGAAGTAATGCTTTCAATTCTTGAATTTCCTATTTTTGTTCCAAATATCCTGAGTTTCCCTCATGGTTTTGTCCATCACAGTGCCCTCTAGAAGTCTCTACTCGGTTGGTACAGGAGCTTCCATTACAGTTCTTTCAACCATAGTTTCTTCTACAAGTATTTTCCCTACTTCCACAAGTATTCCCTCAGTTGATATATGTGGTGACACCTTCGCTAGATTTTCTTGAATTATTGGAGCCTTGGTGGTAGCATAATGTTTATTATGTTTGTTTCTTTTCAGAGTTGGTGTGTGATCAAAAATATTAGTGGAACTAGTATTCGTAGCCAAACATTTGCTTCTCAACATCATTACTATTTTGTTTGTAACATGGTAGAGGATGGGAGGGTGATGTTGGAGAAGGTTGATACTTTGACAAATGTTGCAGATTCTTTGACAAAGCTCATGAGCACAGATAATCTTAGGTGGTGTAGTAAGTCTATGGGCCTCATGGCCCCTAGCAGTTAGATTTTAATGTTAGTATATTTCCCTTTTACTCTTGCAAGGTGTTCAACAAGTGGGAGAATGTTGGGAAAAGGTGTCTCAACCTTGCATTCCTAATGTTTGTTTTAATATTTTTTGTATGTGTTCACTATTTTGTCTTTTGTGTATTTTATGTTCTTATAGGAAAGTTGGCTTCCCATTTGGAGATGACATGGAATTTGTCTTTACTAGATTTTGTCCTCACATGAGAAGGTAGGCGTCCCACTTTGAGGTCGCATAGTTTGGCCATGTTTTGACATCTTGTGGAGTTGTAAGATCATTATAATTATGACAAATTCTTATGGTGCATAAGAGCATGTAAGAGGGAGACTACATTGGAATCTTGACCAGCATTATGATAGGATTGGACACTTGTCATGGAGCATCTTTGAATGGGTTGAATAAGGACAAATTGAGGTGTCCAAGTTTGGGTGGTCAAATATGACAGCTAATGACAATGTAAGTGTGTAAGAGAATATGCTAAAAATAGCTTAGAGGATCTTTTACCAAGAGGGTGTTGGAATTTAGTGTCTTGGTTTGGGTGCCTGATGCAGAGTGCCAGAAGAAGCGAATGAAGATTTGACTATATCTTCATTATCGGCAAGAGGTCTCCCAAGTTCTCACCGATATCCCCGTAGCGGTTAGTTGCCTATCGGCAACACCTCATACATCGGCCGGTCCACTAGAAGTCTCCCCGAAGCTTCCCTCACGCCGATGAAAAGTTCGACATTGGTTGCCTTCGGCAACACCCAGACTATCGGGCGACGAGAAATATCTCAGGCCGATAGACTCCGTTACTCTGATGACCAATCTTTGTCGGCCAGACTTCCTCCTTCGGCGAAGCTTCTTTCACCTACACCGACACCTTGTCTCTCGCCGATATCGTCAGGCACATCGGCCAGACCCTCCGCTTCGGCAAGACTCTGGTTCGTGGCCCCGATGGTTCATCTCATTCCGATGAGTTTCTATCGGCGGGACTCTAACGGTCGCCGTGACTTCTTCGGCTTCCCCCGACAAGGTTCCTCATGCCGATACTCTTTATCGGCGATACTCTGAGGATGTCTCACCGATGCGAATAACAATGGTATGCGTCTCCGACACTATACCAATCTTCGACAAGACGGAGAGCCTTTCACGCCGATGGATCTCCAACTGTTCTGAGGTGCCGAACTAGCATTCCTTTCGACCGAACAATGGAATTTGGCCGTTTCATATATCAAACCCTCGATCACTTGTAGCAATCTGATCCCACATCAAAACTATCCAATTTCACTCTGATTTCCTGACTAGCCACATGACGATGTCTAGTCAAACTTGACTGAGTTCGCTGGCTTCCTGGGTAAGAATTCAACAACAACAAACGTGAAAAGTCTTTCCCCCATCACACTGATACTATACAGGGCTTCAGTGGACAGAGGAAAGGGCCTCCATGTATGAATCAAAACCCTACTCCTAGGTTACGAACCAGCCACTGTGGAACCGTGGGTTTTACACCGTCTGCACACTACAGAGTCACTATGGATTGACAGATAGCATCCGGTTAGGGTTCCATTTACAAAATCAGGATAAAGATATCAAATCACTAAGAACAACCAAGAAAATCAACACAGATCATACCCAGAACTCTCTTTATTCAGTTATCAAAAAGAACTTGTTGTAATACACACTTCTCTCCCTGCTCCGTGTGACATACAACCTGCCTCTAAAGAAGATGTAGAGACAGCAGTTATCCCCTCCAATCGTGCAAACTGATTTTCAAATCAGTTAGCCATTGGTTTACCCTTCATACAAGCAAAACTACATGTGTGCCTTGCACAATTACATTCATGGGACCAAATTGACCCTTATTACAAAATGAAATGGCTTAAGAGCCTTATGAGACAACAAAAGAAAAGATGACCCTGCACTACAGAGAATGTGCTCCTGCACCATACTCCCCCTGCAGGAAAAACTCAAGTCCCTTGAGTTGCTAACTGCTGAAGTGTCTTCCCATGCTTTAGAATATCTGCTTCACTCATCCAGGTTGCCTCTGAATCAGGAAGATCCTGCCACTTGACCAAGTAGTCTTTGTATACCCCTTTTCTTGTCTTCTTGACAATTTTGGAATCCAAAATGCATTCCAATTGCAAAGGCTTACTTGGAGGTAAATCTCTGATCCAGTCTTCATCTTCAATCACAGCATCTGAGCCATCTTCAGCATGTAATGGAGGTCTAAATGGGAACAGGTCTGCAACATTGAAAATGGGAGAGATACCAAGGCCAGATGGTAATTCTATCTCATATGCATTTGGACCAAATTTATGCACTACCTTACAAGGTCCTATCTTCTTCATCAACAATTTGGTTGGTTGCCCCTTAGGTAATCTTTCCTTTCTGAGGTAGGCCATCACCAAATCTCCTACCTTGAACTGTACCTCCCTTCGCTTCAGATCTGCCCTATCCTTGTACTTGGAGACAGTTTTCTCCAACTGAAGCTTGACCTGATCATGTACTGTTTTCATGGTAGCAGCAAAGTCTTCTCGTAGAGCACTCCTTTTATCCCATCCTTGGAGGTCTTTGAGTTCAAGTGGTCCTCTTGGGTGGAAACCATAAACTATTTCAAAAGGGCTTTTCCCAGTACTTCTGTTTCTTGAATCATTATAAGCATATTCAGCTTGACTGATCACTAAATCCCATGCCAATCCATGCTGTTTGGTAAGGCATCTCAAAAGGTTTCCCAAGGACCTATTAACAACCTCAGTCTGACCATCAGTCTGGGGATGGTAGGCTGATGAAAAAGACAACTGAGTGCCCAATTTTCTCCATAGGGTCCTCCAAAAATGACCAACAAATTTGGAGTCTCTATCAGTAACAATTGATAGGGGTAAACCATGAATTCTGACCACCTCTCTGAAAAAGAGACCAGCAATATGAGATGCATCATTTGTGCATTTGCATGGCACAAAATGAGCCATCTTACTGAATCTATCCACAATGACAAAAACACTGTCTACACCCCTTACTGTCCTAGGAAGACCAAGCACAAAGTCCATACTAATGCTTTCCCAAGGTCTGGTGGGAATGGGCAGTGGTTGGTACAAACCAGCATTAGAAGACATACCCTTGGCCTTTTGACATATGGTACAGCTTGCAACATATCTCCTTACATCTGTCTGTACCTTGGGCCAATAATAGAACCTAGTGACTTGTTCCAAAGTCTTGTCCAACCCAAAATGTCCTCCTAAGGCTCCATTGTGCTTCTCCTTGATGATATTGTCCCTCATTGAACATTTAGGAACACACAACAAACTACCTTTAAATAGGAGCCCTTCTTGCAGCACAAAATCAGAATACTCACCATGAAAAGTGTTAGCCAAACTTGCACACACTTCATAGGCAGCCTTGAAATCTGCATCATCCTTGTACAACTCCTTCAGACATTCTAGACCCATATGTTCCATTTGTACTTCCTGTATGACCAGTATCCTTCTACTCAAAGCATCTGCCACTTTGTTGGCAACACCTTTCTTATGCTTAATAGTGAAGGTATAGGCCTGCAATTGTTCCATCCACTTGACGTGCCTATGATTCAACTTTTCTTGACTATTTAGGAAGCTAAGAGCATGGTTGTCAGTAAAAACAATGAACTCTTTTGGCAGTAAATAATGTCTCCATTTTTTCAGAGCTTGCACCATTGCATACAACTCTAGGTCATAGGTAGAATACCTCTGTTTGGCCTCATTCAACTTCTCTGAAAAGAATGCTACTGGATGTCCTTCCTGACTAAGAACAGCACCTATAGCCTATTGGCTTGCATCACATTCCACAACAAATACTTTGTCAAAATCAGGGAGTACCAACGTAGGTAACTCGGCCACTTTCTGTTTCAACAGTTCAAAACTATCATCTGCTTGTTTTATCCATTGAAATTTACACTTCACTCCACCCTTGATGGTATTGAGAATAGGAGCACTTATGTGACTGAACCCTTTAATGAACTTCCTGTAAAAAGTTGCCAAACCATGAAAACTTCTTACATCTCCTACTGTCTTAGGAGTAGGCCAATTGAGAATAGCCTCAACTTTTGTAGGATCCATTTTCAAACAGCCATTGGAAATCACAAATCCAAGATACACTAGTTCAGTTTTCATAAAATCACATTTATCCAAGTTGATCATCAACTTACTCTCATACAATTTCTTTAACACCTGTCCAAGATGCTTCACATGCTCTTCTTTGGTCCTGCTGAAAATCAATATGTCATCAAGATAAACAATAACAAATTTTCCAATAAATTCTACAAGTACCTCATTCATCAACCGCATGAAGGTGCTTGGAGCATTATTGAGTCCAAATGGCATGACAAGCCACTCATAGAGACCTTCATTTGTTTTGAAGGTAGTCTTCCATTCATCTCCCTGCCTTATTCTGATCTGGTGATAACTAGATTTCAAATCAATCTTGGAATAGTAACATGAACCACCAAGATAGTCCAACAGATCCTCAATTCTTGGCATAGGAAACCTATACCTTATGGTGATCTTATTGATAGCCCTTGAATCTGTGCATAATCTCCATTTGCCATCTTTCTTAGGAGCAAGTACACTAGGGACTGCACATGGACTAAGACTTTTCCTAATCAAACCTTTCTCCAAAAGTTCTTGAATCTGTCTACCTACTTCTTCATTCTGTTGTGGTGTCAACTTGTAGGCAGCTTTGTTGGGTAATGTGGCTCCAGGAATCAAGTCAATCTGATGACTTATGTCCCTCATAGGTGGTAAGGAGTTAGGAGTATCCTCTACCACAAGATCTTGGTACTTATCCAGTAATTGTTGCACTTCCAATGGAATCTCCTTCTGCTGTTTGCTTTGCTGATTGGATACAGGCTTCATCATCAGTGCATACCCTTAGGTATCCTTCTCCTTCATGAGTTGTAGGAACTCTTTGCCACTCACTAACATGACACTGTTGTCATTGCTCTTCTCTCCAACCTGCTCTGGTAAGGGATCCATCTGAAACTTCTTACCATTCTTGGTGATCATATATGTATTCTTTTCACCATCATGCTGTGCCTTCACATCATACTGCTAAGGTCGTCCAAGAAGAAGGTGACAAGCATCCATAGGAATAATTTCACATAGCACCTTATCCCTATAATCACCTAGTTCAAACTCTACCCAAGTTTGTTCTTCCACCAAATAGTTCTGATTCTTATTCAACCAAGATATTTTGTGAGGATTAAGATGGGGTAATCTTTTTAGTTTACACTTTTCTACCATTTCAGTAGACACTACATTTTCAGTAGAACCTGAATCAACAATGATTTTACAGAGCTTACCATATACTTTTCCTTGGGTTTTGAAGAGATTCTTCCTTTGTGGGGGCTCCTGCTTCAATGGCATCTTCACGAGGGTCCTCTTAATCATCATGTTCTCTCCTTCAAGCACTGGTGCAGCACTACCAATTGGTGAGTTTACACTTTGACAATCATCCTCCTGCAATAGTTGGTTCCTTCTCCCACCATCATGAGAGCTAGATGCCTTCTCAGGGCACTTACTTGCAGTGTGGCCTACTTGATTGCAGTTGTAACATCTTCCAGTGAAGACTCCACGTCCTCTACCTGCACCACCACCTCTTCCTCTGCCATTAGGTCTTCTCCAACCTCTGAAACCACCACCTTTTTGTTCTGTATCAGAACGTGATTCTTGTTGACTTGAACTTTCACCTTTGTTTGGCTGTCCTCTGCCAAAATTACCTCTTCCTCTATTGTTCCTGCCACCTCTTCCTCTGTTATTTTGATCACCTCTCCTTTTCAGTTTATCCTCTGCCCTAGAGGCTAACTGAAAACATTCATCCACAGTCTTGGGAACCACCATACTGAACTCATCCTATATATTGTACCTCAGACCATCCAGGTATCTGGCCACCATCTCTTTTTCTTCTTCTCTGTGATTGGCTCTCATGCTCAATCTGTGGAATTCTTCAGTGTATGTAGCCACGTCCATATCTTTCTGCCTACGATGATTAAACTTTCTGATAGTCTGCAGATCATAATCACATGGTAGAAATTTGGCTCTCAGCATGGCCACCATTCTGCTCCACTTGGTGATTGGACTCTTTCCAACCTTCTCCCTTTCACATTGAGTGTAGTTCCGCCAAACCAATGCAGAACCTCTCAGTCTGGTCTTTGCAAACTTTACTTTCTTACTATCACTATACTCTTTGAAGTCAAAGTAATTACTTATGGCTTCAATCCAGTCCACAAGAGTATCTCCATCCAGTTTCCCATTGAACGTGGGAACATCCATTTTCGGATCACCACTATCTCCATGACCCTTGAGTGCGTTCAGAAATGCCTTTTGATCAGCAGTCATACCTTCTCCTTGAGGATTCTCCCCAGTTTCTCCTTCTTCATCCTCCTCTGACTCAGAAGTGCTTCCATCCTTCTCTTTGGATCTTTCTTCCTTCAGTCTCTCTTCGAGCATTTCTTCCACCATCTTTTGGATGGCTGCTTTACTCATCGTCTTGGGAGGCATTGTGCTAGCCTCTGTTTCTATCTCCAATTCTTCGTCTGACATACACGGCTGTGATTCAGAATATTGGCTCTGATACCAATTTGATGCAGAGTGCCAGAAGAAGCGAATGAAGATTTGACTATATCTTCATTATCGGCAAGAGGTCTCCCAAGTTCTCACCGATATCCCCGTAGCGGTTAGTTGCCTATCGGCAACACCTCATACATCGGCCGGTCCACCAGAAGTCTCCCCGAAGCTTCCCTCACGCCGATGAAAAGTTCGACATTGGTTGCCTTCGGCAACACCCAGACTATCGGGCGACAAGAAATATCTCAGGCCGATAGACTCCGTTACTCCGATGACCAATCTTCGTCGGCCAGACTTCCTCCTTCGGTGAAGCTTCTTTCACCTACACCGACACCTTGTCTCTCGCCGATATCGTCAGGCACATCGGCCAGACCCTCCGCTTTGGCAAGACTCCGGTTCGCGGCCCCGATAGTTCATCTCATTCCAATGAGTTTCTATCGGCGGGACTCTAACGGTCGCCGTGACTTCTTCGGCTTCCCCTGACAAGGTTCCTCACGCCGATACTCTTTATCGGTGATACTCCGAGGATGTCTCACCGATGCGAATAACAATGGTATGTGTCTCTGACACTATACCAATCTTCAACAAGACGGAGAGCCTTTCACGCCGATGGATCTCCAACTGTTCTGAGGTGCCGAACTAGCATTCCTTTCGACCGAACAATGGAATTTGGCCGTTTCATATATCAAACCCTCGATCACTTGTAGCAATCTGATCCCACATCAAAACTATCCAATTTCACTCCGATTTCCCGACTAGCCACATGACGATGTCTAGTCGAACTTGACTGCGTTCGCTGGCTTCCTGGGTAAGAATTCAACAACAACAAACGTGAAAAGTCTTTCCCCCATCACACTGATACTATACAGGGATTCAGTGGACAGAGGAAAGGGCCTCCATGTATGAATCAAAACCCTACTCCTAGGTTACGAACCAGCCACTGTGGAACCGTGGGTTTTACACTGTCTGCACACTACAGAGTCACTATGGATTGACAGATAGCATCTGGTTAGGGTTCCATTTACAAAATCAGGATAAAGATATCAAATCACTAAGAACAACCAAGAAAATCAACACAGATCATACCCAGAACTCTCTTTATTCAGTTATCAAAAAGAACTTGTTGTAATACACACTTCTCTCCCTGCTCCGTGTGACATACAACCTGCCTCTAAAGAAGATGTAGAGACAGCAGTTATCCCCTCCAACCATGCAAACTAATTTTCAAATCAGTTAGCCGTTGGTTTACCCTTCATACAAGCAAAACTACATGTGTGCCTTGCACAATTACATTCATGGGACCAAATTGACCCTTATTACAAAATGAAATGGCTTAAGAGCCTTATGAGACAACAAAAGAAAAGATGACCCTGCACTACAGAGAATGTGCTCCTGCACCAGTGCCATACCTCCTATGATATTGCTAATGGTTTTCTAAAACCATTCATGGTTTCCAATTTGTTCCTTTCCTATTTACTGGTGCTTGGAGTTGTAGTTTGTATGGTTAATTTGTAAGTACTATTATGCTACCGAAATCACTCTAGATTTGAGTGTTGGTTATATCCCTGTAAAGGCTTGCTCAGCAAGTGTATTGTAACTATGTTGTTTATTGAATAATACATTGGGTTGCTTTGAAGTGTGAGGTTTTTCTCCCGAAAGAGTTTTTCCCATGTACAGCTTGTGTCATGGTATATTGCTTCTTTTATGCTTATATGCGCATCTTCTTCTTGTAATTGTAAATATTTAAAATTTACACAACACTATCAAAATGTTAGTGTAGGAAGCATTTTTGCATACTTTATTTCCTTCCATTTCTTTATACAAGCTTGTTCTCGGTAGCTTGTATGGATAGCTATATCAGAACAACATTAACTTTAGTTTCAATTACATTGTTAATGCGAGACTGTATCTAGTTTTCAGCTCATTGTATGTATAGATTTGCCATATAAATTAATGCAACTTGTAATCATAAATCATTAGAATTATATTATTGCTAACAAAATAAGAAACAAAGGTCTCAGTCCGTTTCTTGTATGTGTGAGCTTCAAGCATAAGTGTGATGATACGTTCACCTTATTGACATCTTTACATGTTTTCTTGCACCTAGTTGATCAATAATTTATTAGGGCAAGGTTGAAATGAATAGATTATTATGATATAACAATAAATGAAATGAATAGATTATTATGATATAACAATAAGTACCATGAAAAAAGAAAAGTATAAGTAGAATAAAAAGAAACAAACCATAGGATAAACTACAAACTTCATGACAAAATGGGGTTGTGACATCCATGGTTTTGAAAACCACTTCTTGTTTCTTGGTTAACTCATTTCCTATAAATCAAGTGCTTGGGTTAGTGCTTGGACGTGGTTTTGTATGAAAGGTATTTGCTATTGAAATTGCTCAAGACACACAATTGAAGACATCATTCAACATAGTTAAAACTCTTTGTATTGTAGTCCTTTCTTGTGATAGTATATTGAGTAGTGTTGTGCTTTTGCTAGTTTTTTCCCAAAAGAGTTTTTCAAGGTAAATCTTGTGTTCATTGTGTGAATGTCTTGTATTTTGTCTTAAATTTGTTTATACTATGTAACTTGTTTAACATAGTTCTATATTCATTGTCTACATTTCTTTCATTTGGTATGAGAGCTTATTGTGTTTTTTATTCATGAGAGGGATAGCATTTTGGCCATATAATAGTCTTGTTTGAGTGGGAGCTCTATGTAAGTGAATCCAACTATTTAGGTATAGAAGATGGCAAGCAATTTCAAGCTAGATATCGAGAAGTTCAATATGCATATCTTTGAACTCTGGAAAATCAAGATGGAGGATCTATGTGTAGATTAAGATTAATGGATTGTTGTGGCTTGTTAGAAGTTCACAACAATGGTAGATGAAGACTTGAATAAATTGGATAGAAAAGCTAGATCCACTATCTATCTATGCCTTTTAGATTCAATGTTGCTAAACATTTTTGGAGAAGACACCACTCACAAGTTGTGCGAGAAGATTGAATCATTATATCAAACCAAGTTCTTGGTGAACAAACATGTTTTTACGGAAGAAGCTTTAATTCTAAGAATGAGCCAGGGCTGATGGAATTTTATCTTTAGTTCAAAGTGATGTATTTGGACATGTTTTAGTCCCTTTGTTTCATTTATTAATGATCTCTATAGGAAACATGAGCTTTTTTTTTTTTAATTTTTTTAGGTTTTCAAAAAGTTCAAGGTGGTTGTTAAGAACCAGATAAAAAAATAAGAAAAAAAAAATATCAAAGTCTTAAGAACTAAAAATGGTGGAGAGTTTTACTATGTAGAGTTTGAATAATTTTTCAAGAAAAGTGGAATAGCAATACAAAAGAAAACACAATACACCCCACAACATAATGAAGTTACAAAAGGATGAACTAGACACTAATGGAAAAAGCTAGAAGTATGCTTAGTGGTGTTAAATTAGAGCAAATATTTTGGGCAAAAGTGGTTAATACTACTTGTTATTTGATTAATAGATCTCCTAAAATTGTTGTTGTTGACAAAACCCCGTAGAAGGTGCAAGAAGTCCTCTCTTTGGCATATTTGAGTGTTTGATTGTGATGCATACATGCATGTTTCAAAGGAGAAAAGATTTAAGCTAGACTTTTAAGGTAGAGAAGTGTATCTTTGTCGGTTACAGTGATTGAATGAAAGGATACAAGCTTCAGAATCCAATGATAGAGAAGACAATCAACCATCAAAATATGATATTTAGAAAGATCCAAGATTCTTCAAAACATGAACAACCAATTGAAGAAGAGAAAAAGGAGGTGTAGTTTGAGCCCAATGTTGTGGAAACTACATATGAGGATGAACTTGAAATTCAATGGGGACCTCTAGAGGGAGGTGATCTAGATGATGATCAAAAGAGTAGGAAGAACCTCAAACTCCACCCTTGAGGTCTACTTGAAAAACGAGGCACCTTGAAAGGCATAGCCCGCCTAATTTTTGATGTATTTTTCCATTCTCTACTAATGATGATGATCCTAGAATTATGAAGGGGACAATTGAATCGAAATAATGTCCTAAAAGAAGGCTATGAATGAAGAAATGGCAGCTTCAACTAAAAACAAGACTTGAGATTTGGTCAAGTGGTATGTAGGAAGGAAGTTCATGGTTTTGGAAACCATTTCTTGTTTCCTAGTTTGCCTATTGCCTATTATAATGGTGGAAATCACATACCTATGCCCTTTTACCTTATGTCTTGGGCCTACTTTGATGGGAATGTCTTAAATGCAACAATTAGTTTACAAGTGGCATATTTTTGCATGGAATTGCTCATGACACTGTACATCCCAATCCTTACATCTTTGATCCCAAGATTTGCATTCCCCATCCCTAAATCTATTTTCCACCACCTTGAATTAAATGTGCAGGTGTGGCCCTAACCTAGGTGAATTTTATAGTCACAATTTTGATCCATGAACTTCTAAAATCCAATATGCAAATTTCCCGCCTTGCCAACATTTTCACTAGTCATTGTGAGTTGATCTAGTGCATGTTTTGTTGATTTGTGGGTTTGGTGGTTGTATTTAAAAATATCCATCGCTCATTTGAAAACTAAGAGGAACAAAAATCATAATGCAATGTTCGGAAAAGAACACCTAGATCTAAAAGCTAAAAGAGAACCTATTCTACATTTGTCTACATGTGGCATTATCCTAAGTTTGTTATATGTTTGCTTCTTGTCTTCAATCTTTCTCTCAAATCTGTAAAGCCAATTAGACAATGATCTGACCAAGGAGAACATGAACCAATGAACCTTAAAATCTCAAATATTGCCCAAAGGTGTTTGCAAACACCACTAATCCCTACCAATACAAAAGAATCAAGGAAACTAGGATTCAGCAGTCTGTGAAGTGCTAGATCATTCCCACAAGTTACAAGACCATTTCTACAAATAAAATTAAGTCCAAACTCACATATCTTATCCCCTTATCCCTAATAGTACATAGTCAAATTTCTAGGTCAGCAACAAAAAGTAAAAATTCCAAGGCTTGACAAATTGATTCTTGACACTCAGGCAACGCCTTATGATTCAAATAATTTCTACATCTAATTGTTCGCGTGATCAATCCCAGCTTAATTATCTAAGTTGATTTGTTTTTTTAATTTATGCGTTTATTTAATTAGCCTAGATAAATATATGTAAGTGGTGGTGTTTTTCTCATCGCACCTATAAATCAAATGCTTGGGGTAGCGTTCGAACATGGTTTTTGTATGACACATGCAGCCAAAATTGCTCTAAACAAGGTTGGGGACATCATTCAACACATTTCAACTCTCTTTGTATTGTAGTCCTTTGTTGTGATAGTTAGCGGTGCTGTGGTCTCGCTGTGTTTTGTCTTGAAAGAGTTTCCAAAGAAAAATCTGTGTTCATCGTCTGATTCTAATTGACATTTGTTTGGATTCTATATCCTGTTTAACATAGTTCTCCATCCATCGATTATCTACCTGTTTTTCGATATCATCCAACACAATTCTACTTGACATTTGTTTGGATATCTCATCCTATACTAGTATAGCTATATTTTAAAAAAAATATATCTAAAGTATGTTGAGATGGATTCAATGTGTCATTTAATTAAATTATTTTAAGTTATAACTTAATAAAATAATTTAAATATAGCATCTGAATGTTACAGTAAATTGTAGCATTTGTTTTTTCTATAAGGTGTGGCATAAAACGTAAAGGAGGAATGTTTTGTTTCACTGGGAAGTTTAGGTGTATACTTTATGGAGGTCACTGCATGTGGTGAAGACCATGCTTTTGCTTCTCGTACTTGATCAAATGTTTGTCAGATTCATGCAAAAAACTGTTGTATTTGTAATTTTGAGTACATTTTTTCTGTAGAAGTTTAGTTTGTCTACCTGTTGGGGAGGATGATTTCAGCTTTCTTTGAAAATACCTAAACTACTGTATCAAACTAAGATGCATTATAATTTAAGATGTCAAAATTCAGAATCATACTTTTGGCACTAAAACCAGTTGATTTTAGAAGTTGACTGTAACTTGTGACGAGTTCAGCTTTCTTTGAATCTGAACTCCTTTATCAAACCAAGGTGTTCTATATAATTTATGATGTCCAAATTCAGAATCGTAATTAATGGCACTAGAGCCCTATTGATTTTAGAAGTTGATTGTAAAGAGGCCATTTTAATACGCTTTTCATTTCCTACCAAAGAGTGCATCTGGAATGTTCTATTATCTAGTTAGTTGGCTGATGCTTTCTTGGTTACTCATTTAATTTCTATTTAGACATGGATATTTAATAGACTAATTTCATGTGATAAAGAAAACATGCAAGGTTCAAAGCCTAAATTGGTGACTCCAGTCTACATGGTGGGATGTGTGAATAATTTGGAATGCTTATTTCACTTTCTGCCAATGTGAGGTTGAGTTATCTTGATTTCTCATTGTGTGGCATGGTTTTTGCAATTAATCTTATTTTATTTAATTTAGGTTGGCTACTGAGTTTTGGTGTTTGTCGAACTGTCTAAACAACTTTAATCATTTAATGAAAAACAACAATCACTATTCCATGTTTGGTAGGCATGAGTTTTCCACAGTCCATGAATTAAGATAGAGTGCTTCTAGATTAAACTGTGTATGTTTTTGCATCAAAAACATACACAGTTTAATCCAGAAGCACTCTATCTTATTCCATGTTTGTGAAAAATTGAATTTCTACCCAAGTGAATATGAAATGTATCGAAAGCATTTGCATGTTGTGAAATTGGCAGTTTAAGGCAATTCTGTATTTGTCTGGTAGCTGGGGAAGCAACCTTGAATCAACATTCAACTGTATAGTGTGCCCCCTCTTGTGCAAAGCCGCATTTATACATTGCTGCAGATATAAAGATAACTGTTTTGCTGCAAAGATAACTGTTGACTGCTTGATGCTATTCTAGTAAATTAACTTTAATGACTTATTAATTTCAATCTGTATCTGAACCTTATTATGTGATTTCTTGAAGCTAAAAGGGACTTTAACTATAGTTCTAAAAGGGACTTTAACTATAGTTCCATTGCCACTGTTAGGATTGTTGTGTTCATTTCATCTTTGTCACAGATTGAGCGATAAATGTATCATCAAAATTCTCTTGAAAGCTTGAAACCCAGTTGTGGGGGTTGAGAAAATATCACTTTGACTACAAATACTTAAAGGTACATTGACTGCATTTTTTTCTAATTCCTGGCTGTTTATATTTACAATTTGTAATATTTACTTATTGGAGTATCTTAGAATTCTGCCCTTTGTATGGAAAGCAAGATTTATGGGGCTAATCTCAATAGTGATCATCTACCTACACGGTATGATGCCCATTTTCATTACTGTGATACTGCATATGGTTGCAACTGGTGGCGTTGCTATTGCAGATGTTGTTATGGATGCATGTATAGTAAAAAATAGTATCCACCATCCACTTATGGCATCAAATATATAGAGTTTACTTGGCATGAGCTTATCAACTGGAGCACTCGTTTAATTAATGGCAAGTGTTGATGGGTGTTTTCACACACTACTCAACTTCATTGCAAAAACCATGCTACACAATGAGAAATCAAGATAACTCAACCTCACATTGGCAGAAAGTGAAATAAGCATTCCAAATTATTCACAATATAGGAGTGCTGTCACATCCCACCATGTAGACTGGAGTCACCAATTTAGGAACCTTGCATGTTTTCTGTATCACATGAAATTAGTCTTAGTAAATATCAATGTCTAAATAGAAATTAAATGAGTAACCAAGAAAGCAATAGACATGACTGCAATATTCTAGCCTGTAATTGAGTTTTTGGGGGCAATTGGTCTAGCTTCACGGAATTATTTCCATTGTAAAGAAATAATACAAAAAGGGAATCACCCTTTACCTGAACCTGAGAGATTGTCAATTGATTGCAATATGAAGGGAGAGCTGTGATGTAAATAACAATTTATATTGCAGAAAAAGAGCTTCTGTTCCCAGCACATTTGTCAAACGAGTGCTTTCATTGACAAGTGTTTCACAGAGAATTCATTACATGTTTTTTTGGCCGCTTGCTGGCGGGGGAGGTATTTGCTTTGACAAATGTCGAGTGAGTCTAGTGATAGTGACGCGCACTCTCCACAATGGGAGATGCTAGGCAGAGCCCCATTCCTTGGGCAATGAAGGTGCATTCTCTAGGCCATCGGCCTTCTTGATCACCGATTGACCCCGCCCAGGTAAGTATGCTTTCCCTTACCCCACTCACCCTTATTTATATTCCCCTTCTCCCTTCTTACTGTTTGCACCATGCATGTGGGACTAATACTACACTTTCTGCCTTCCTCATAAACAAACAAAATCAATTTCATTTTTTCATTTCAGTGTTGCTCACTCCACTCTATAGCTCAGCGCCAGCCCCTTTTCACTCTGTAAACTAATTTTCTGCTCCCACGCTACAAATAATAACACTTGTACTTGGCGGGCATCCGTTCCAAGAAATTTCAGGCTGCATTCCTCCAAACCCTTGATAGTATCTGGTTATTATGTTGTTTTCTGTTTTATAGATCTGTGCTCTTTTAAGCTCAGTAAGAGAGAGACTGAATTTTGTACGAAACCCGATGTGAAATATACCAAAGTTAAAAGAAAATACATGAAACTTTTAACGTTGTTTTTTTTTTAAATACGAGAATCATGATGATAATTGACGCCATCAATAATGTAATCAATCCAACAGCAGCGTATAGAATTCTAGATCAAATTGTTTTCCAGAAAACACAACAACCCCATGCGACACTCAGGGTTTTGCTTCCAAACGTATATTTGTTACCCGCAATTGGCAGAAATCGCTGTGAGAGAATAAAAATGGATTCTTTTGATTACCTGAGCAGCGTAGCGCTGGATTTCGAGAGCCTTATTGAAGGCAGCGGCGCGATGCAGAAGGTGGGGTATTCTTCATCAAATGCTGCATCAGTGAATAATGATCTGAAATTCTGTGTTGCTCAAGCTTTGGAGTTTACAGCAGGCCATGAGGCTCAATTGCATTCGTTTGCTCCTGTTGGAAGGTCTCTCGATGCTTCGGACACAACTAATGATAATCTTGTGGAAATGGCCAACAGAGGAGCTGCCGTGGAAGGAATTGATGGCAGAGCTGTTAATTCAGAGGGCAGTAGGGTTGTCAACAAACGGGAGGAATGCCTTTCTGATGACAGCGATCATCTGGAAGGTGGAGTCATGAAATCGTCGGATGGAGCGCACTTGATGGCAGCCAAAAATCTAACTATAACAAAATTTTATGATTTTATTTACAATATGACAGCTGATTAAACGTCAAATTAAATCACTGAAATAAAAATTACAATCATGCTGTGGCTGTATAACGCCTCTAGCTTCGCCTCTCAGCGTAACAAGAGACCATGTGACTTTAACGAAGTCCACAACTACTGATATTTTGAGGAATTTTTTTAAAAGTTCGTTCAGAACAATCATTTTATATGAGTTGCATTAACGGAGTCATCGCCCTAAAAGCAAAGCTGCAGCTTTTTATCATTCTGCAAGAAGAAAGAGACTTCACAAAACAATTGTTGCCATTTCTAAGAACTACATCTCTGCTGTTTTTATTCTGGAATTAAAACTTCATCAAATAAGCTTCCACTCAAAATTACAGTCTTCTTCATGTTCTGTTACTGAGACCAGGATAAAGAATTTGAAACACTCCGCTGGCGATTAATTATTGTTTAAAGCAAGGAAGCAGACTACACAAAGACAATTAGAAAGAATGCAATGTCCAAAGCATATACCAAAAGATTGTCCAAAGCTTAAAATAAAAAACACAATGTTGACCCACTTTACAAGTGGCGAGCAGATTTAGCTCCTTGACTTAACATGCTAATACACAAAATGTCCATAAACCCCACCATGGCATGTTAATCTTTTTGCAAGGTCCATTGGCAACAAGTATTTGTGTGCGCTCATCCAAACCAATCAATATAGCCTGCATTAACCATTTGTAAACACCTAAAATCATTCATTCATGTTCTACAAACAAGGTTAAGATCGTTGAGTAGATGACAAATGATGCTCATCATATATTGCCATTCCTTGAGGAATGGTCTTCACTCTTAGCCATTTACAAAAGCACGGCTTTACACATACCAACTATGCTGTTGGATCCTCTGCTGCCCCAACTGCCATTAATCTTAGTCTTTCTTCAGCATTGTGATTGCCTGTCTTTTGCTTCTCTTCTATTAGAAGTGACTGCAAATCACTGCCATTGGCCAAACTGTTAAATTCTACTGACTTTGATGGTAAGGAGGGGTATCGCCTCTGGCATAAAGTCATAAGCCTCTTTATCGACTGCAAGTACTTCCGTGTAGTTTCATCATTCATGATATGAGCGACACTATTTGTATAGATCTTTTCTCGAGCTGAACGTTCGTGAATACCAACCATGGTTACACCTATGGGCCAAGGTGCATTTCCAATAGCCAGCTTAATGTATTGATCCATTGCAGCCAAATAGTCCCTTTTCATGCAACATTCCACCACAACCATCAAAGCTTGACGAATGTCATCTGGCAGGCACTGCGCACACAAAGTAAATGAAATTTATCTCATAAGCATTTATGTGGGATAAATTGTGTCCGTAAAATAACTTACAGAAAAACAAGCCATGTGATTGCTCTAGAACTTGAACTACCTGCTGCTACAATCTAGTATTTTGGATATACATCTCTGCATTGAACTCTGCTAAAGAAATTTGTTGATTTTGAACCAAAATAGTTCAAACCAAGTTGAAATGAATTTATGGAAAGAACAGAAAATGGTAATGGAAATGACATAAACTTCTAGAAACACTTGGGAACATTATCACAAGTTTTTGAAACATTCCTGAAATTAATACTTTAATCACCTGACATTCTAGAAAGTTAAATTCAAACACTGGAACATTTGAAACTCCTCGGGAATAGATAAAAACAGCCAAGACATTTTTCTCAAGATTTTAGTCCCTTGAGAAAATTTGAGATGTGGAAATGTTTCAAAATCTTAAAAAGAAGTCATTGATACCCTATAGATTTTCAAATTATCTAAAATACTTGTAATTTTTTTAATCACCCCATCTTCTCTATCTTGCACTAGTATAACTTACACATCATTTATACATATAATTATATAGAAAGAACATGTAAATACCCTGTGGGTGTGCAGGCACATGTCAAATGTATTTACAATTATTGTTGGAAAGATTCATATTTCAAGTCTTCAAACCACAAAGGACTGATAGTTCATTTGGTAGAGATCTTGCACTAGTATAACTTACATAATACAAATCATTTATACATATAATTATATAGAAAAAATGTGTACATACCCTGTGGGTTTGTGGGCACATGTCAAATGTATTTACAATTATCACTTGAAAGATTCATATTTCAAATCTTCAAAACACAAAGAACTGATAATTTATTTGGTAGAGCACTCAAACCAGTATTTGGTAGTCCTAAGTTCAAGTCGTGACCAATCCACTTTGGTTAGATTGTAAAAATCAAAATCTGGAGAAATATATATAAATAAATTTAGTAGGGTAAAGCTTATAAATTTAAAAACATTAAAATTTGATATCTACTCTTTTCATCAATCATATTGGTGGATTCTGCCTTTTTAACTTCGTTCAGTGCAATGAGATGGTATGTTTTGGCTCTACAAAAGTATGAAGGATATTTTTCTATGCCAACCATTACAAAATATAATGCTTGCTAGTAATCAAAATTCGGGCCTGCAAGTATCATGTAACACTGTTGTGAATTGATGTGACTATTCTGTAATGTAAGATGCACTTTTCCTACGTTTTTTTTCAAAAAGGAAAAAATCCCTCACGGAATAAGAATGAGAAACTCTCTTCTAGGGTTCCCTAATTAGGGCTGCTAATAAATTGAGTATAGCTGCAAATTGGTACGGTACAAAAGTTTGGTTGATTGCTATAAGTATTTTTTGTGTAAATCTGGAGGAGAAGTACAAATATGGAAGGTACACAGAGGAGTTGATTGCTTTAGGCTTTTCCTTGGTGGAGAGCTAAAGGGTAACTACTAAGACTAGAAAAGATGATGAAAGATTTATGTTTTTCCTTGATGGAGAGCTAGAGGGTAACTACTAAGATTACAAAAGATGATGAAAGATGAATATCTCGATTCAATTAAGAACATTATACAGTGGAATCCAGATAGATAGATACATAATATTATGTCTGATTGTGAAAATCGAAAATCTTTAAGGATGATTTTATTGAGTTCCGGGCAACGACACATAAGAAAGATTGATGCAAAATTTATGTTTCTTGACAGAATTATAAGATGCATTTCTAAAAACATAGAAACCCTAATCCCAAAACTTACCCTTTTCCTGCAGAACTTGAATAGGGGCTTCAAATATCTGGCGCACTGCTTAAAAGTGGCAACCATAGATTTACCCCGGCCTGTCCTCTTCTCAGCCTCAGACCTGTCCTCCAACTCCTGCTCCCACTCCTTCAAAAGGCGCTTGAAAAACACCAAAATCTTGTCCTCGTCGCACAGCTCGTCAAAATTACTCTTGAGGCGCTTCAAGTCCTTGTCAACATCAACCCCATCAGAGCCCCCTTCGCCGCCATTATCATCAGATCCCGCCTCATCTTCGCCGTCAGAACCCCCGTCTTTATCCTTCCCCTTCTTCCGCTGCAAAATCCCCGTCTTTTGACGCTTCTGCAGCTCCGCAAGGTCCCTCAAAAAATCATTCCGCTGCCCCTCCGTCATGTCGGCGTCGGGATCCATAATTCCGGCTTTTAACAGAGATTTAAGCCTGTCAAGTCTCGAATCATCATCTTCTCCAAAAAGGGTTATTGGCTGCTTTAAGAAGCGTAAACGGCGGATAACTTCAGCTCTTGGGAGGGCCAACTCGTCGATTTTTTGCTCTTCTGCTAAATCTTCCTTCGATTTGATGGAGCTTTTGTTGACGGTAGATGACGGGGTTGGCGAATTGGGGTTTGGCGTTGTGCCGTCATCTGACGGCCTGTTCTTGTGGACATTTTTCTGGTCCAGTTCCCTGCGCTCTTCCTCGCGAATTCTGTCAATTTCTTTGCGCTCAATTTCAGATCTTTTCACGAACTTTCTTCCCCCAAAATCTGATTCGAGGCGTTTCCGCTTGCGCTCCAGCTCCTGTTTCAGGAAATCCATTTTTGACAGGCTTTTTAAGCTTCTGAGGTTATCTAGATTTCTGTCATGGACGATTGAGTATTTAACATTTCAAGTCATTTATCAAAGATCTATGTTTAGGCAGAGGAGTTTGGGTAAGCCGATATCAATTTGAGGTGCGAATGGCATTTATAAGGCAATCCGCGGAGTGGAAGTTTTGGTTTAAAATTTAACATAAAAAATGCAGTTCTTTTTAATTTAATAGATAATTGTTATAGTTTGTGTTAAGGGTGAAATCAGCATAGCATACCCATGCCATTTCCCATTTAGTTAGGGGAGAGGAACGAGTAGTTAGACCATGTTCCAATATGATGATGGATCATTAAGTATGATCTGAAACGTTGAATCAAAAACATACATAGTGGAATCGAGAAGCATTCTCAAACTTATTATCATGGACTATGGAAAACTCATGCCTTCCATGTTCCAATAGTTGTGATAGTATTTATAGATTTAATGTCCAATATTTTTAATAGTATAGTATTAGTAGTATGTTTTAACGTAACAATATATCGTGTATGATTTGGTTTGTGGTTTTTATTTATGTTTGTTTCATCCTTATTTACACCAATTTTTATACATTTCTACATTACTTGAGATTGGCCTAGTTCAATCCCAAGGTGTTGGGGAATGACCCCAAAATTCAAATGTTCAAGTTTGAATTCAAATTCCAACTTTCTTGCCTCTTCCTACTAGTCATTATAAGCCAACTTAGCACATGTTTGTGCAACATGTTATATCATGGTATTTAAAGACATTCAATGTGCAATTAATGAACATGTAAAAAAAAGAGGAATCGAGGATCAAGAAGGATAGAAGGAACAATTAGAACACACTTCAATTTGAAAAGGACAAAGAATTGCATTTACATATAGGTCATCTCCATGTTGGTGAATGTTGTTCTCAATATTTCTCATCGTTGTTAATTTGACCCGTAAAGGGGGTTGACCTAGGAGAACACGCGCATCTATCAAGTCAATAATCTCTTCAAAGGTGTTCTTAGACGCCACCTTAACAAATTTAGATATCAAGAAGGTGAAGGCAATCAAGTTTACTCATGCACATTTCATTAGATCATTGTAGTATGGTGCAGATCAATCTCATGCATCAAATCAAGTCACATTAAAGGATTTAGGATTGAACCATGGAGATTTTTGAGATAGTACAAATTATAAGATAGTCACCAGACTAAGGAAAATAATTTTGGGTATTGGTGAATTTATTCTGCACAACTTCAACATCTTTCATCCATCATCAGTTTTAGAGCTAAGTACCCCTAACCCTTGCATTTAATTTCCTACATTTATTGCAATTATTTGTCCCCTCTCTTATCTAGGTTAAATGTTGCTTATTTGATTGCATTTATATCAACCTAGATTATTTATGCACTGTGATTTATTCCTCTTCAAGTTGTAAGAGAAAAACAACCTTACATAAAATTATCTAGACTAATTAAATTAAGAAATTAATCGAGCAATAATTAACTTAGATAAATGAGTTGGGACTAGAAATAATAAATGCTAAACTGATGTGAAGTTTAAATGAATTTAAATGTGATACTTTGTCATATTCAAGAGATGAGAAAATGATGTTGAAGGTGTTAGGGAATTGATTTGCCACAATATTGGAATATTTAGGCCTTATCAAACAAGTACCTCGGGATCTACAAACTAATTATGGTTCGTTCTAGTTCACCTATGTGAGTGCGGACCTAATTTTCGTGAGTAGGGACTTGAACTTGTGCCCAGATCTAAATTGTATCTTGCAAGAATAATGTGGTAGAACGTGATTGCTAGAATTCAATTGCCTTAATTAATGATGTTTGAGTTCATGTAAGGACATTAGGTGTTTAGCAACACCCTTAGGGAATCTATTGAATTGCAAGGGGTCTCCTCAATCAAACCCCTAGGATGACCGATTTAACAATGATGAACCAAGATTGAGGAATGTAATGATTTGATAATGTTGCTAGATTCTTTTTATTCCCTTTTCAAATTAAATTCTAGATGTGATCAATAAATGCCCTAGGTGATTTTTAAATGAATGATTGTCTTTAAATACAACAACATAACACTCAAATCAACACCAAATATGCACAAGGTCGGCATACAAGTCTAGTAGGAGGGAATCAATGGGATTTATTTTGAATTTGAATTTTAAAAAGTTTAAGATTTAGATCTGAGACTGCAAAAGTGACCTATGTCAAGTCTGATCTAAGTGCAGTTATGCAAGCCTTCACAAACATTATGTGCAACTTGACAATCATCATTTATGTGCTCTCCTCAACAACACGAACACCATGTGTGCAACACATGGTGTCATCATATGCCAACACATGATCACACATTGTTCATCATGCAACACCGTGCTTGATCTCAGGTGACAACACAATAGTGTGTCCCACTTTTTAGCCTAAGTGGGACACTCAAAATCAACATTTTTTGGTATTTTTCAAATTGTGTCAATTATAGGAAACAAATGGTCAAGAATTTAAGGATGGTGTAAATTAATGAAATGTGGAGCTTTTATGTAGATTCAAGCTATGATTTTTATTTTATTTTTTAAAGAATTATTTCTATCATTTTTTATTTTAGTTTTTAATCAATTTTTATTTTTTCTATTATTTTTTATTGAGTGATATTATTCCATAATGCATAACTGTCACTACAAATAAAAATTTTCCATGATTTATTAGAATTAGACCATTAACTCCATTGTCTAGTGCATGAATATTTTTTGTTAAATATTTTATTTATTATTAATTTCTAAATTAACACTAACAAAAGTTTCAAACTTGTATTATTCCATAACGCATTTCTCTTAGCATATATATCAAAATTATATTTTTCTTCTTTTATTGAAACAAGAACATCTTTGTCGAGTGTGGTGCATTTTTTGATATTTTTCTAACAATGTTATTTTTCCTAGTGTTAGAAGTCATTATTTCTTTATAATGGACCTATATTCATTATGATTTTTTTTAAATATAATATTAAAGAAAACATAATACATATTATAATTTTATGAAAGGTAATACTAAGGGATACATACTTATAAAATGACATTTCCAAATCCCCCAAAAGGTGAAGCAAAATTACTTTTATGTCAACATTTTGATAGGTGCGGAGGAGACTTCGTTAGGGGTTTTATTTAAGCCTAGGGGGGTTCTATTGAAGGGGGTTTGATTTAACCCCCTTTAATCAAACCCCCTTAGATGAAATCCTTCTAGGCTTAAATCATTAATTTTTCTAAAAAATATATATGATTTTAGGGAAAAATCAGGATGTCCAACAAGTGGGACACACTATTGACACTAGTCTTTGATTCATCATGTGCTATCATGTATGACTTTGCATAACTTTGTGCACACACCTTCTAACTTCAACAAATTTGTACACGTGGATGACTTCTACCATAAATTAGAATGACAATCATTGAGAATTGATTAGATCCTCAAATATAATGATGGCAATAAGATAATGTAAAAGAGATATCACCACAAAACAAGAGATGTGTGTGGGCCAAGATCCTCTGATATCCAATATATGCATAAATAGAATAAACCCTTGAGGTAGGGTAACAACATGCAATACTCCTTATGGAAGAAGTCACTCCACATTACATCTCCAAGAGATCCCAAATACATAATATACTCTTCACATCTCCTTACAATGATATTCACCTTCTTTATATAGACCTCCTAATAATTTAATGGATAGGTAAACTGTGAAACCTACTGTTGCCTACCCATTACCTAATATAATTAATTACACAAGTTGTCCACATGACCCAATATAACTAACTTAAGGGATGTGTGCCACATGTCGGCATCTCCATCCACCTATATACATTATAATGTCATATCCCTAGGCACAAAAAATGTCATCCCTCCTTGACATGTTTTGTCCCTTAAACATGAGAAGAAGCCAAATATTAAGATAGTTGCAAGTCAGTACAAATATGACACCATGTCCTATCACTCAACCATCCATAGGTGATTTTTGTAATGGTTTTAGCTTGATAGTACCTATATATGGCTTTATAAAGCCAATGTACTCAAATGTAATATTCATTCTGTATATATCCAGATTGTATTCAGAGATCAATATATTATTCTATATTTTTATTATTCCTTTGCAATGGTGTAATCTGTATATGCTCACCATATTTCAATATAGTATCAAAGCAAAAGAGATGTTGGGCTACATAAGAAGAATCTAATGAAGGATTTCTTTGTATGGATTGGCCTCTTTGTTGGCACATTATTTAGTTCATTGATTCAAGGATGGGCAAAAATATATAGAGAAGATTAGATGTCATTTTTGTGGTTGCAATAATGTTGGTTGGGAGCATGTTTGTAAAGGAGGAAACAGTGCTAGCCACTACATAAAGAAGTCCATAGAAGAAGCCAGGTTGTTGACTACAATTTCATTTTCATTTGTTATTATAGCAATGCACATTCTATCATAGTCTAGCATATTTCTTTGTCATTTTTTGGCTGCATTTAGTCTGCTGGAAGAAAACTTGAAGATGCTGATCATTTTAAAGAGTTTGGAGTGTCTTTATCACATCCTATACAATAAATATTTGAGTCTCTTTTAATAGTTTCTAGCGATGTGAGATGTTGATTCATTCCAGCGATCTTGGAGTCCAGGCAAATCATCCCATAGAGCCTCTTTTCCTAGCCATGTAAGGTGCAGTTTCAATCAATGGCGTAATGCATGGGTGGAGGAAGAAAAAAAAGCACAAAGAGGCAAGTAGAAATAGTTGTCTACGTAGGATAATCAGCACGTAGGAGGAACAACATGTTAGCGTTAATTCCAGTCTTCTCCATAAATGACGGATAACTTAGGATTGCATGCACTTGTATGTTAAGCTAACCAAGGAGTGCTCGTAATCTTCGCCTTCTTCTCACCGTAATTTCAATCCTTACGGGAGTTCTTTCCATGTAATATCTCAGCTTCCTGTTAATGCAATTAATTTAATTTCATTCATACGCAGATTTGGTTCAGCTCTATTTTTCTCTATTTTTTCTCTGTATTTTCTGCAAGTTCTGTGTTTTTTTTCTTTTCAGCCAGATCCTTGTGCAGGTTTAGCTATGATTTCACATGGTATCAGAGCACACGGGAGCTAGGAAGAAGGAGCATACACTTTCTTTGCAAGTACTGAAGATTAGAGCTGTTATAAAGAATGGAATATCCAGTCTCTGCAATTCTCACACTATATGACTATTTCGAATGGAAGCCAAAGATTCTACTTCAGCTCAGAAGTAGAGGCTTGTATCGAATAGTCATGGCAACTGAGGTTGAACCAAATTCTGCAGTTGAAAAATCCAAATATTTCAACCGCATGGACAAGGCCTTCGGTCTCCTATGCTTATCCATGTCTCCAGAATTGTTGTTTCATGTAGAAGCATGCACAACTCCAAATGAGGTTTGGACTACATTGGAGACTCTTTTTGGGAAGCAAGATGAGATGCGGGGTCACATCCTTGAAAATGAGCTCAGCTCATTAGATCCAAGTAGTTTTGAAAACATTCAAGACTTCTTCACAAAGTTCAAGGCTTTATTACTCCAGTTGAAAGGATGCAGAATTGACAAATCCCAGCAAGAAAACAAATTAATTCTTGCTATTCTGTCAAAATTGGGTCAAGGGTATGTTGTATTTGTCTCCACTTTTCACACAGTCAGGCTTACAATAGGAGCAACTTGGAAGATGCCCACACTTGATGCTTTTATCGAGTCCCTAATACATGAGTAGGATAAGCTCATAAAGATGGGTACATTAAAAAAATTCCAAAGCCCATGCACTTGTTGTGCATACAAGTGGCAAGAACAGTTTGAAATCCAATCAGCAATCCAAAGGCAAAGGGAAGAAATAAATAGATCCAAGAAAGGGAGGCAATCTCAAACCTCCAGATGAACCTACCAGCTCGAAGGAAAAGAAGGACAAAAAAGGGAAATCAAAGTGCAGCTATTGCAACTGTGGTTACCATCCGGAATCATCATGCATGAAGAAGACCATTGACCTCATGGCACAAACACTTCAGCAGAATAACCTTGGTAACTATATTCCAAAAAGTTCCAAGAAGATGCAGGAAGAAAAAGCACCAAAAACAAGAGGTAATGCACATGCATTAATTGCTATTCATTCTTCTACAAATGCATGGATCATAGACTCCAGAGCTTCACATCACATGGCAGCCACAAATGATGCTCTCTCATCTTTAAAACCATATGGTGGTCCTCCTATTCTCATGGGAGATGACTCTCCAGTAGAAGCAACTGGAGTAGGGAGGGTAGAGCTTGGAAATGGAAGTTTTGAGAATGTCTTACACATTCCAAAATTGTCTGTCAATCTTCTCTCTATATATCAAATGACACATACTGGCACTAGAATGAGAGTTGAATTCACCCCAGATTCGGTGATGATATTTGACATGCAAGACAACTCCAAAATCGTTGTTGGTAAGGCAAATCATCAAATCTCATCTGTACACTTTTCTGATTTTGTTGCTAAATTAGATTCTACTTTACTACTAACACATGCAAATGATGAAAGTAGAATTTAGCAAGAAATATTTGGTCATTTAAACTTTAGATACATGCAGCAACTTAACAAACAAGGAATGGTAAAAGGCTTGCCAGCCATAGAATTTTCTGATGGAATTTGTGAAGGATGTGCTCTTGAAAAGCATCCATAAGAAAATTTTCCAAAAGGGAATGCATGGAGAGCCTCTTATCCTTTAGAGCTTGTTCACAGTGATCTTATGGGTCCATTTCCTAAACCTTCCATGAGCAAAGCCAGATATGTGCTAACATTCATTGATGATTGCACAAGATACACATGGGTGTATTTTCTTAAATTCAAATCTGAGGTGTTTGAGAATCTCAAGATTTTCAAAGCCCATGCAGAGAAGTAGTCTGGGAAAATGATCAAGATCCTCTGCAAAGATAATGGGGGGGAGTATGTCAACAATGATGTCCAACATCTTTGTGATGAAGCAGGAATACAATTGCAGAACACAATTCCATACACTCCACAACATAACGGGGTAGCTGAGAGGAAGAACTAATCTTTGAAAGAGATGGCTACTTGCATGTTTCATGCTAGGTCCCTTCCCTCCAAATTGTGGGTTGAAGCAATCAACTGTGCTTCGTACATACAAAACAGATCTCCTCACAAATATGTCACAGGAAAAACACCTTTTGAAGCATGGAGAGGCATGCCACTGGAAGTCACACATTTCCACATCTTCAGATCACATGCATGGGCATGCATTCCTGCAGACAAGAGGAAGGCTTTAGAGCCTCAAAGCAAAGAATACATCTTTGTTGGATATCCAGATGGTGAAAGGGATATAGACTGCTAGATCTTTCAATAGAAATGTTCTTCATTAAGAGGAGTGTCTACTTTGATAAAAGTCTTCCACAGGCATCTTAGGAACAACATGCCACCACTTCTATGTTTCCTCCTCTTACAAATCTCAGAGATGATACATGCAATCATTATGATCTTCCTTCAGATATTTCTAAATCTGATTCATAGGAACATGAGCATGCATGTGCTGATCCACAACCAATCCCTGATTTGGATTCTAGTGATGATTTAGTATCCCTTGTGAGAAATTAAAGAACAAGAAGCTTAGCTGATATCTATGAAGTCCCTCATGCACTCTTAGCTACTGAGCCCATCATGCCGATGCATGCCTATGTGGTTCTAGCATCTGACCCTCAGACTTATGCAAAAGTTGTAGGGAATCCTCTTTGGGAAGCAGCCATGGATGAGGAGTACAACTCCCTCATTGCAAACCAAACTTGGGATTTGGTTCCACTTCCTTCCAATCACAAGCTTGTCAGATGTAAGTGGGTCTATAGGACAAAGAAATCAGCAGATGGACATGTGAGCAAATACAAAGCACGGTTGGTCACCAAAGGGTTTCAGCAAGTTCATGGCATTGACTATGATGAGACTTTTGCTCTAGTGGTAAAAATGGACTCCATTCAGTTGGCTCTTGCCATTGCAGCATCAAGAAGGTGGGAGGTTCATCACATGGATGTGAAGAATGCATTTCTTCACGGTGATCTCAAGGAGGAGATCTACATGGAGCAACCACAAGGGTATGTACAAAATTCCTCATTGGTATGTAGACTCAAGAAGTCACTCTATGGCCTCAAGCAGGCACCTAGAGCTTGGTATGCTAAAATAGACTCTTATCTTCTGTCTCAAAATTTCATGCAATGCAAATCTGATCGAAATGTTTATATGATGAGAACATTGCACGTGCCTCAAAAAATAAAATTGACCAGTTTGATCGAATGGGGGTATTCGATCAAACCCATTTTTGGGGTCGATCGAACCTCCTTGTTCAATCAAACATTATGTCAGCCCAAGTCATTAAGGGGTTCGATCGAACCCCCCTGGTATAATCTTTTTAATTTTTAAATAAGGGGGTTCGATCGAACCCCCCACTATGATTTTTTTTATTTTTAAATAGGAGGGTTCGATTGAACGGGTCATGGGGGGTTTGTTCGGACACCCATTCGATCGAACCCCCTTATTTTGCCCTTGCCCCTCTCCAACTGCAATTTTATGCAGATTTTTAGGTTTTGAAGCTCAGGTTGAGGATCAAAATGGAAGAAAATTGACAAACCCATCTGGAGGATTATAGTCCTCGAAATGAGCTTTCTATCAAGTATAATTTTGATATATTGTGGTTTTATTATAATTGTTTTTTTAGTTTAATTAAACATAGGTTTTTCACTGAAAATCAAGCTCTCTATTCTGCACATGTGGAAAAATAGTATATTACCAAAAAAAATTTATGAAAAATATCTATCCTCTTGGTATTCATGTCCTTGATCCAACAAAAAAAAATTGAATTCCGATACATACAAAAAAAGTTATGCTTTACACAGTACACCTATGTCTAAATTGTAATTGGTTTGACTTCAAAAGTTAATTAAAAGAAAAATATTCAATAAAACATAATGAAACGAAATGTATCCTCTAGATATCGTAGTTAAAAATCTAAATTCGAAAAAAATAGAATTTTATCCTTCATAGAAAAAAAGTTATGTTTTACACAGTACACATCACTCTTTAAAAATGGTGTTTACTGTTAAAAACTAGTTATTGAAGGAGATGGAAAAAGAAATGCAATTTGATTCCAAAAAAATTAAAAAAACAATACTTAGAATCTACAGACAAAATGTGACAAATCACTAGTTTACATCATCTTCAAATTCCTCACGGTTTAGCAACTATAGGTGTTCGAAAGTGAATATTTTTTCAAAATGTTCATTTCAATGTCAACTTTGGCCAAAAAGTGTAACCCACTGTTGTGGGATCACCCTTTTGGCAGTATGTGTGGATAGTGTAACTTCTAAAATAGGGTGGAGTTAGTGTATCTGCATTTAGTTGGTTTGTGGATAGTGTAATCTCTGAAATAGGGTGGGATTAGTGTATTCATAGTGGTTTAGTTGTTTTGTACAGCAAAGGAGAGATTGTTTCCACAACACTAGAGGAGGGATATTGACACACTCGGAGGAGATGTGGACTCTCAAAGGAGATGTGGTTCTCTCATGTGTAGCACTAGAGGAGGCATTTTGACACACTCAGAGAAGATGTGGACTTTCGGAGGAAAGTTTTTGTCTCATTGTATGATGCAGGGGCATCGTACCCCCATCAATTTTGATTGAGATTAGTCAATTTTGATTTAGATTAATTGTCTTGTTTTGTTTGTCTTAGTTTGTTTACGATGTATGTTGGGGTAGTTTTTCTTTGGAAGTTCACCAAACGGTTTCCTGTCACCAATGAACTTGGGAGTCTTATCACCACCAAACACGACGGTTAGATCCACAAAACCGTTGGAGAATTGACCAGAAGTAAGGAAGGAAGGGGACAATTAGGCATCGATCCCAATTGCGTTGTTGGTGTCGTGGTTTTTGGGATAGAAAGAAAAGTGTGGAAGAGGTGGAAGTAGAAAAGGGGATATTGGTGCAGGGCACCTAGCAAATTCATGATTTTAGTCATTTTCTCCTAGTCAAGATAGTTTGTTCCTTAATCAAATTTTTGGTGTAATGGTCTCATTAATGAGAGACATGGTGGATTTTAGTTTTAAATTTGTAATAAAGTCATTTCATGGCATAATCATGTAGTGGGAGTCTAAATGAAGAGTTTATAGTTATGAGTCTTAAGTCCTATGTTGAGTGGACAGTCTATTTTTAGGAGCAGTGGCTTTAATGCCTAGTTTTAAGGCTTTTCCACGATGGAGACAGGAGAAAATCATGGTTTCTACCTTTTTCATGAGAATAGTACATGGAAAGATTTATATTGTGGTCGAAGAGGAGAGGGAGAGCAGTTTTTATAAAGGAAATATACAAAAAATAGTCTTTATTTCTGCTTTTTCACTATCTCTTCTTATTTTTCTACCCAAACTTATACTCTGTCGTACTATCATGAGGTCCTACATGCTAATGGAATTGGTCTCTGCTTTATTTTTCCTATGCATGCATCTTTGAATCATTTTTTTGAGAAGTTTGTGGAGAAAATGGATGTTTTACCAGTCATTTTCTAAATTTTCACTGTATTCTTTAACTTTATGCCCCTTGTACTCATCCGTATAGTGCAGTCAAGGGCACAAACTTATGAAATGTTGTAGGGCATTGTATTAACTCTCATTTGAGTGTGTGTAGGAGGAATCTCATCAGAGTTTAGGGATTTGGTAAGCATTTTTCTAAGAACTGCCCTAAAACCCTAGTATTGTGAGGGTTTGGAGAGAACGATGGGTTTTGGATCCTTTTCACCTACATTAGCTCACTAGACCAGGTGGAATGATGGAAAATAAGATGTGTTTAATTGGTTTTTGTGTTACAGAAGTAGGACTGATGCAGAGCACAGTGCCCGGCTGAAGCGTATGAACCCTGTCACAGACCCTTGTTAGCTTACAAAACAACAAATTTAGAATGTATCGGCAAGACCTTTGAATTGTCTCACCGATGTGTACCCACTCTTGCCTATCGGCAAGACACTACACAGTCGGTCAAGCTCTAGACTCCTTCGCTGATGCCTTCACCTCTCACCGATGAACAGGTTCAATCGGAAGGTTCAATGTCTCACCAGAGCTTTCCATCGACAAGACCACAGCAATGTCTCACCGAAATATAGAAACCCACTGAACCGATGAACAAGTTCAATCCGGAGGTTCAACGGCTAGGTTCAACGCCGAGGTTCATCCTTCTCCTTCGATGAGACTTCTAACTGTCGGGTTGAACCATGGGTTCAACGAAGAGGTCTAGTGCCAAGGTTCAACTGATAGGTTCAATCGAGAGGTTCAATGCATAGGTTCAAATCTTCCCCTTCGGTAAGACTTCTGTCTATCAGCGAGCTCTTTAAATCTCCTGTCGACGCTCTCCCTCACACCGATGCTTATGATCTTCAACCTATGATCGCCAGTCCTGGTCACCTCCGCCAACGATCACCCTACTCGACCAAGTTGCCTATCGGCAACACTTGGACTATCGGCCCAGCTACCGGAAACCTCCCTGATTTCTGATGTCACTCCGATGACTATGTTAATTCCTCCGTCGGGCTGACCTCTACCGTCGGCCCAGCGTTGAATTCTTTCGCCGATACACCCCTCTCTCGCCGATGACCTCTCTCTATCAACGAGACCACTTATTGTCAGTGCCACCTTTTTCCCTTCTGCCGATGAAGTAACTCATGCCGATATATACTACATCGGCCAGACTTCTCCGGCGTCACCCCGATCGATGGGAACATGGACTATCGGCTAACACTCAAGATCTTTCGCCGATACACCTTCTCACGCCGATGTCTTCGGCCAATACTACCATCGGTTAGTCTTTCACTGTCGGGCCTTCACAATCTTCTTTCACCGATACCTTGTCTCACCCCGACAGACTTAACTCACACCGTTGTCGGTGAGACTCACCTCCATCGGACCAGCACGATTCCTCCTTGCCGATGCCTGACTCACACCAATGGGTCGAATACAGAATGCCTATAGAAAACCTATTTCACACAGGTGACGGTATTCACAACTGATGTTTTCCCACCATGTGACAGTAAAACACTAAATCAACACATACTGGACATATACCCCAATGGAAATTGTAACAACGAGAAACACTGAGGGATTGCTTGAAATGGTTCTGCAACTCTAATCTTCCATACCTAGAGCGAATAAACAAAAATGGGGGATTAATCTACAAGTCCATTCCACTGATTTCCCCAAAAATCTGCCAGTGGAATGGATTTATCCAGTTAGCTCGACCACAGAAGCACAAAACTAAATTTTATACAAAACCTACACAGAATGAATTTCTACACAGTATTCAGAAACTGGAAAGAAAATAACTTGCAGAACTTCTATTCTTTCTTCGTGTTCAGAAACTACATTCGACTATTCAGAGACCAGAGCCAAAACTATCACCCGTCCCCTCTACAAAAGGTTTTCCCCTTTTTATCTTTCCCAATGTGAGGGACTGACATTCTCCTCTGTTTCTGGGATTTTAGTTTTTCAAAATTATAGGTGGGAACCCTTAATCTATTACAAAAGACATCTGTTTTGCATAAGACAGCAAAACTCTAGTGCTTAAGACACCTTGATTAACTTTCCCTTAATCCAAACTGTTAATAAATGTCAAGTTTGGAGTTTACCCACATGAAATGCTAATAGAGAATGTTACATTTTTTAAGATGCTATAGATAACATGAAATGTTTAATTAAATTTGGTCTTCTTCTCCTTCCTCTTGTGTATATTGGTCCTGTTGAAGAGGTGCCCCTGCACCATACTCCCTGGGAGAAGAGATCTCAAGCCCCTTTGAGATCAGAGTTTGTAGGTCTGTACCATGATTTGAAATCTGGTCAGCAGTCATCCAAACTGCCTTTGAATCGGGTTGTCCTTGCCAGGCCACCAAATACTCCAAGTATTCTTTGTTTCTGGTCTTTTGGAATACTCGTGAGTCTAAAATGTGGTGCAACTTTAGTGGATCATGCTTCAGAATGTCATCAGCTGCTGCCTGCAATGGTTCCTATTCTACATCTGCACTTGGTTTGTATGGAGTCAAATCACAGACATTGAAAATTGGGGACAATCCAAGATCAGGAGGAAGTTGGATCTCATATGCATTCTGTCCACACTTCTTTAAAATTTGACAGGGTCCAATCTTCCTCTGCATTAGCTTGGTATACTTAGCTTTGGGGAGCCGCTCCTTCTTCAGATTTACCCAGACCAAATCTCTAACTGCAAACTGTAAATCTCTTTTCTTCTGGTCCACATATGTTTTGTACTTTGTTGTAGCCTGTTGGAGTTGATGCTTGACCTGATCATGTACTTCTTTAATAGTTGAAGCAAAAGTGTCACCATTTGCACTAATAAGTTCTCCTACAGGGAGATCTCTTAGCTCCAGAATACCCCTGGGATGAAGTCCATACACTATCTGAAAAGGTGACTTTCCTGTACTCCTATTGATGGTGTCATTATAAGAAAATTCTGCTTGTGGGAGGATATTATCCCATTTCTCTCCATGCTGCCTGGTTAAACACCTGAGTAGGTTACCCAATGAACGGTTAACAACTTCAGTCTGCCCATCTGTTTGAGGATGGTAGGCTGATGAGAAAGATAAATTAGTTCCCAGCTTTCTCCAAAGAGTTCTCTAGAAGTGGCTAGGAAACTTCACATCTCTGTCTGATACTATGTTCAATGGTAAACCATGTATTCTCATGATCTCTTTGAAAAACAAATCAGTGACATATGAAGCATCATAAGTGGTTTTACATGGCAAGAAATGTGCCATTTTATTGAATCTGTCTACTACCACAAAAACACTATCATATCCTTTCCTTGTCCTAGGCAAACCTAGTACAAAATCCATGCTTATGCTCTCCCATGGCCTAGAAGGAATGGGTAATGGCTGATACAAACATGCATTTGTGGAGCTTCCTTTGGCTTTCTGACATATTACACATGCTTCCACAAATTTTCTCACATATGACTGTAACTTAGGCCAATAGTAATGTCTTTTTACCAGATCAAGAGTTTTATCAAGACCAAAATGTTCTGACAGAGCCCCACAATGTTTTTCCTGAATAATATTCAGTCTCATAGAACATCTGGGAATACACAGTTGTCCACCTTTGAAAAGTAATCCATCTTGGATCAGAAATTCAGAAAGCTCAACATGATATTTGTCTCCAAAAGAAGTACATACCTTATAGATCTCTCCAAAGTCTTCATCATCTGCATACATTGTCTTCAACGAATCAATCCCAACACTCTCCAATTGGATCTGATTTATGGTCAGAACTCTCTTGCTCAAAGCATCTGCTACTTTGTTCTTGATCCCTTTCTTGTGCTTGAGTGTGAAAGTGAAAGCTTGCAAAGTTTCCACCCATTTCATGTGTCTATGGTTCAGTTTCTCTTGACTGTTTAAGAAACTGAGGGCCTGATTATCTGTGAACACTATGAATTCTTTGGGCATCAAGTAATGCCTCCATTTCTTAAGTGACTGGACTAGAGCATACATCTCCAAATCATAGGATGAGTATCTCCTCTTGGCATCATTTAATTTCTCACTGAAGAATGCAATAGGCCTACCTTCTTGGCTGAGTACTGCTCCAATAGCAATATGACTTGCATCACATTCTACTTGAAAAATCTTGCTGAAATCAGGAAATGCAAGAACTGGTTGTTCTGCTATCTTCTTCTTCAACATTTCAAAAGAATTATCTGCCTCCTTTGTCCATGTAAACTTGCACTTCTGTCCTCCCTTTATAGTGTCAAGCATGGGTGCACAGATATGACTAAATCCCTTTATAAACTTCCTATAAAAGGTTGCTAATCCATGAAAACTTCTAACATCATGCACAATTTTGGGTGTTGGCCAAGACAATATGGCACTTACCTTTTCTGGATCCATTCTCAGTTTGTTATGTGAGATAACAAATCCTAAGTAGATGATTTCTTCCTGCAGAAACAGACACTTTGCTAAATTTATCATTAGCTGCTCTTCATGTAACCTTTTGAGAACCAAGTCTATATGGATGAGGTGTTCTTCCCTCAAATTACTAAAAATCAAGATGTCATCTAGATATACTATGACAAATTTACCTATGAACTCTCTCAAGACCTCATTCATCAATCTCATAAAGGTACTAGGAGCGTTGGATAAACCAAAAGGCATGACCTTCCACTCATATAACCCCTCATTTGTCTTGAATGATGTTTTCCACTCATCACCAGGTCTAATCCTAATCTGATGATAACCACTCTTTAAATCTATTTTGGTGAAGTATTTAGCTCCTCCTAAACAATCAAGTAAATCTTCTATCCTAGGGATTGGAAACCTGTACCTGATTGTTATTTTGTTGATAGCCCTTGAATCAGTGCAAAGTCTCCAAGTGCCTTCCTTCTTTGGTGCTAGTACAGCCGGTACTGCACATGGGCTTAAACTTTTGCCAATTAGGCCTGTCTACAACAATTCTTCAATTTGTCTTGCTACCTCTATATTCTGATCTGGAGTGAGCTTATATGCTGCATTCTTGGGAAGTGTAGATCCTGGGATCAGATCTATACAATGGTTGATTTCTCTTATAGGTGGTAAGGAACTTGGCATCCCATCAGAACTAATGCCTTTGTACTTGTCCAATAGCTCTTGGACAGCTGGTTCTATGGATTTTTGTCTCTTTTCTCCCTTGACTTCTTTCTGTTGTTCCTTGTTTACCTTTAGGCAAGGAATTAGAGCATATGCATCTGCTCCTTCTCTTATCTCTTTCATGAATTGTCTTCCTTCTACCATCATCACTTTAACCTCTTTTCCTTTTGTCTCCACCTCTGTCTCCATTAATGGTATCAATTCTATCACCTTACCATTCTTGGTGATGGAGTAGGTGTTCCTAACACCATCATGGTATGCTTTTAAATCATACTGCCATGGTCTTCCAAACAGGAGATGGCAAGCATCCATCTTGGCAATGTCAAACAATAGCTTATCCTTGTATGGGCCAATTTGAAATTCTACCCAAGCCTTTTCTTCTACAACTGTTTGTTGTCCTTGGGTAAGCCATGAAATTTTATAAGGGCAAGGATGTGGCAGTCTCCTGAGCTTAAGTTTTTCTACCATCTCAATGGATACAAAATTCTCAGTAGATCCAGAGTCAATCAAAACTTTGCATACCTTTCCTCCTGCCTTGCAAGTAGTTCTGAAGAGAGACTTCCTTTGTGGAGGTTCTTTTCCAGACACTTTCATGGTGGTCATTGCTCTCCTAATCATCAAAGATTCTCCATTCTCAGGATACCCATAACTGCTAGGAGCATTCACACTTTGAATAGTGCTTGAGCTTGCTACACTCTGACAATCAGATTCTTGGATCAGATTGATCCTCTTTTCTCCTATTGAATTTGTTGCTTTTGCTGGACATCTGCTAGCTATATGGCCTTTTTGGTTGCAATTGTAACATCTGATAGGTCCTCTGCCCTGAGATCTTCCTCTAAAAGGTGGTCTTCTGCCCCTGAAGTTTCCCCTTTGATTGTAGCTTCCTCCTTGGTTCTGACTATTATCTCCTCTGCTGGTCTCTTGGTTGGATTCACTCTAGTATCCAAATCCTCTGCCTCTAAAAGGACTTCTTCCTCCTCTCTACTATCTGCCTCTACCTCTATGATTCTTCTCATGCCTTCTCTTTAGTTTTTCTTCCACTTTGAGTGCTAACTGATAGCACTTTTGAACTGTATCTGGATTATGCAGATTTAAGTCTTCCTGGATGTTAAGTCTCAATCCATTGAGGTATCTTGCTACCTTCTCTTCCTCATCTTCCCTTACCTTTGTTTTTACACACAACTTCATGAATTCTTCTGTGTATGAGCTGACATCTAGCTCCTTCTGCTTCAAATTATGTTTTCTCTTGTGTAATTGGATATTGTAATCCAATGGAACATAGGCCTCTTTCACCAATATCATCATTCTCTTCCATGTTGTAACTCAGTTCTTTCCCTCTTTCACCCTGTCATCTTGGATGAAATTCCACCAAGTCAGTGCAGCTCCTTTCATTTTGGACTGAGCCATCTTTACTCATTGGTGTTCTGGTATCTCTTCTGTCTCAAAGAAATTATTCAAGCAGTCTATCCACTCCATTACTGAATTAGGTTCCATTTTTCCTGCAAACACAGGCAGGTCTATTTTCACATCCATGGTCCTTCTTTCCATGGACTTGAGGGCATTGAGTAAGGGTCTCTGGTCTGCAGGAACCACTAGCTCTTCCTGCTCTGGGGTCTCCTCTTCATCCCCATCTTCTCGTTCACCAGAGTTTTCTTCCCCTTTCTCCACTCTTTCCCTCAGCTTCTCTAGTTCTTCCTTCATTGCCTGATTCTGAGCCCTATCAGCTCTACTTTCTGCTATTTGCTTCTTCACCAAGGCTGTCAATTCAGCATTGGACATCTTTGCTGGAAGAGTGTCCGAGGCTTCTCCTTCCAACATGTTGCTTTCTCCTTCTACTACTAGATGGAACAATTAACTTCAGAAATGAAATTTATACACTAACCTTTCCCAGAGCTTTCTCTAGCTCTGATACCACCTGATGCAGAGCACAGTGCCCAGCTAAAGCGTATGAACCCTGTCACAGACCCTTGTTAGCTTACAAAACGGCAAATTTAGAATGTATCGGCAAGACCTTTGAATTGTCTCACCGATGTGTACCCACTCTTGCCTATCGGCAAGACACTACACCGTCGGTCAAGCTCTAGACTCCTTCGCCGATGCCTTCACCTCTCACCGATGAACAAGTTCAATCGGAAGGTTCAAACTGAAGGTTCAATGTCTCACTGGAGCTTTCCATCGGCAAGACCACAGCAATGTCTCACCGAAATATAGAAACCCACTGAACCGATGAACAAGTTCAATCCAGAGGTTCAACGGCTAGGTTCAACGCTGAGGTTCATCCTTCTCCTTCGACGAGACTTCTAACTGTCGGGTTGAACCATGGGTTCAACGGAGAGGTCCAGTGCCAAGGTTCAACTGATAGGTTCAATCGAGAGGGTCAATGGATAGGTTCAAATCTTCCCCTTCGGCGAGACTTCTGTCTATCAACGAGCTCTTTAAATCTCCTGCCGACGCTCTCCCTCACACCGATGCTTATGATCTTCAACCTATGATTGCCAGTCCTGGTCACCTCCGCCAACGGTCACCCTACTCGACCAAGTTGCCTATCGGCAACACTTGGACTATCGGCCCAGCTATGGGAAACCTCCCCAATTTCTGATGTCACTCCGATGACTATGTTAATTCCTTCGTCGGGCTGACCTCTACCGTCGGCCCAGCGTTGAATTCTTTCGCCGATACACCCCTCTCTCGCCGATGACCTCTCTCTATCAATGAGACCACTTATTGTCGGTGCCACCTTTTTCCCTTCTGTCGATGAAGTAACTCATGCCGATATATACTACATCGGCCAGACTTCTCCGGCGTCACCCCGATCGACGGGAACATGGACTATCGGCTAACACTCAAGATCTTTCGCTGATACACCTTCTCACACCGATGTCTTCGGCCAATACTACCATCGGTTAGTCTTTCACTGTCGGGCCTTCACAATCTTCTTTCACCGATACCTTGTCTCACCCCGACGGACTTAACTCACACCGTTGTCGGTGAGACTCACCTTCATCAGACCAGCACGATTCCTCCTTGCCGATGCCTAACTCACACCGATGGGTCGAATACAGAATACCTACAGAAAACCTATTTCACATAGGTGACGGTATTCACAACTGATGTTTTCCCACCATGTGACAGTAAAACACTAAATCAACACATACTGGACATATACCCCAATGGAAATAGTAACAACGAGAAACACTGAGGGATTGCTTGAAATGGTTCTGCAACTCTAATCTTCCATACCTAGAGTGAATAAACAAAAATGGGGGATTAATCTACAAGTCCATTCCACTAATTTCCCCAAAAATATGCCAGTGGAATGGATTTATCCAGTTAGCTCGACCACAGAAGCACAAAACTAAATTTTATACAAAACCTACATAGAATGAATTTCTACACAGTATTCAGAAACTGGAAAGAAAATAACTTGCAAAACTTCTATTCTTTCTTCATGTTCAGAAACTACATTCGACTATTCAGAGACCAAAGCCAAAACTATCACCCGTCCCCTCTACAAAAGGTTTTCCCCTTTTTATCTTTCCCAATGTGAGGGACTGACATTCTCCTCTGTTTTTGGGATTTTAGTTTTTCAAAATTATAGGTGGGAACCCTTAATCTATTACAAAAGACATCTGTTTTGCATAAGACAGCAAAACTCTAGTGCTTAAGACACCTTGATTAACTTTCCCTTAATCCAAACTGTTAATAAATGTCAAGTTTGGAGTTTACCCACATGAAATGCTAATAGAGAATGTTACATTTTTGAAGATGCTATAGATAACATGAAATGTTTAATTAAATTTGGTCTTCTTCTCCTTCCTCTTGTGTATATTGGTCATGTTGAAGAGGTGCCCCTGCACCAAGGACATCGCTGGAGTGGGTCTATTTGTGCAATCTAAGCCCAATGTCTTCAATGTTTTGGGTATTTGTAAGCTTGGAGAGTGAGTGTTCAAGTGGGACAGTGGCTTGGGTTGACCCAAGAAGCCCAAAATCTGTGTAAAAAAACCTTTTCTAGCATGATCAATGCCTTGGAGCAGAGTGTAGCGGGCTGAGGACAAGTTTGGAGTCTTTGGGGTGTGTGGAAGAGGCCTAACTAGGCTTATTACAGGAGGGGACAGTCAAGATTTGGGTATTGTGTTCCAAAACACCCTATGATGCATGTTGAGTATGTTAAAGAATAGAATAATGGGTATCCAAAACATCTATGACAGTCAGGCTAGGAGGTCTGAAACTCAAGTTATTGTCTGACAGTCCTTTCCTAAGGGCTATAAGGAAACTAGGACAGTTGTGAAGGAAGTAGTATAAGAAGGTCGCTCCTAAGCATTGTGGGGGTTTTGTGAGCTTGGGACAGTAAAACCTAGAAGGTCTAGGGTCCTTAGGAAGTTTGGCAATGAGCCTAGGTATATAAACCCAAAAATGGTGTTGTGTTGTAGTGTTGAAACCATGGGAAATGAGTGGACAGTCATGTCATGTTTGATGTTAAGTGTAGTAATTAGGTCCACTAAAGCTGAAAAGATTTGTTTGCCCTGCCTTCCCCTATATCTTCTTCCTCCTTTGTAGTTGGTTGTGACCCCTTAGTGGTCTTGTGTTGTTTAGCTCTGCATCAGATATAGAGATTGGAGGACGGTGTGAAGGGGGGTGTCGTGGCAGAGGAAGAAATAAGGAAGGACAATAATATTGTGTAACAACAGAAAGAAAAGACGATCGAAGAGAGGAGAGAATCATGTGAAATCGAGCATGAGGAGGAAGGAAGTTGATGGGGAACAAAGTAGTTAGTTCCTGTCACCAAGAAACAATTGGGCAATCTGTGGAAAGATCAAATCACATGTCAAATTGGACTGAAGCCTAAGAAAACATTAGATTGTAAAAGATTGTCAAGTCTAAGAATGTCTCATAATTGGTAATCTTTGTATTCATCTGACCGATTATTAAATGGAAGACTCTTGTTGGATAAAAGACTTATGTAGTTGAACTCCTGTCGTTGAATGCTATGTATTGTCATCAAACTGTGTTACATGATAGATTTAGTTTCATGTTACTGCATTACATGATAGTTTGAGTTTTTGTTAACATTTTCTAGCATGGCTGTCATCATTTTGGTATCAGAGCATTGATGTGTGGGAGAGCGTGTCATTAGTTTGGTATCAGAGCCTAAAAGATCTGGGAGAGCCTATATGGTCTAAGAGAGTCTAAAAGATCTAGAAGGAGAAGTGGGTTATACAATTTTACAGAAGTATGTGGGTGGAAGTTTGACAGGTTAATAAGAACCTATGTACCAAAAGACTGGGCAGAGGAAAAAGAGAGAAGCCCTAGGTGAGGTATCAAGAAGCCAAGAAGGAAGATAAAAAGATGCAACAATATGCCATAAAGAAAGCCTCGGGAAGAAAGACAAGGTGAAGCTGAATCTAGAGAAGTAAAATGCAGAGTGGGATAAGGAAATAGTAGAGTTGAGAAGAGATTTAGAGAAGTGTAAGTAGTGGCTTGAGGAAAGAAACCAAAAATATGGTTGGTATTGGCCAATGAAAAATAAGTTGAAGTGGCCCGTGAAGTTGATTGTTAAGAAAAGAAGAGGGTAGAATATGGCTGCCTTGAAAAAAGAAGATGAAAAAGGTTTGGATAGCCGAGAGTTGCCAAGTGAGCAATGTGCACAGGAAGAGGTGAAGAAAGTTCTCATTGTGGAGAACATGAAAGAAAATCAAAACAAATAGAGAGAGGAAGAAGTACAAAAGTAGCACTTATAGAAGCGACTAATGAAGAGAGAATGAAGGAAGCTTCATATCAAAAGTTAGAAAATGAACCAAATCAGTAAAAGAAGTTACTTGACGTTGACATGAATGAAGTTCAAGAGTGTCTTTCAGCTAAGCAAAGAGTAAAAGTGAGTATCGGACTAATAAGAGGAACTAAGATGAAGGCAGCAACTAGAAATCAAGCAAAAAGAGAAACAGATGCGGCAATGGACATTATTAATGACACCTATGAATGAGAGACATAATTTTGGAATCTTACAGCTAAGAAAGAGGTAAGAAGAAGCAAATACAAGAAGAAAGAGGTAAACAAACAAATGCAAGCTAAGAAACTCAGAGAAAACCAATACAAACATGGAGAGGAAGAAGAGCTATGAATGCAACAGAATTGGAAGAAGAGGAAGAAGAACATCATTTGAGATGGAACTCAAATTTCTCCCACCTGAGGAGCCTGATGCAGAGGCATCGTACCCCCATTGATTTTGATTGAGATTAGTCAATTTTGATTTAGATTAATTATCTTGTTTTGTTTGTCTTAGTTTGTTTATGATGTCTATTGGGGTAGTTTTTCTTTGGAAGTTCACTGAACGATTTCTTGTCGCCAACGAACTTGGGAGTCTTATCGCCACCGAATAGGATAGTTAGATCCACGAAACCATTGGAGAATCAACCAGAAGTAAGGAAGGAAGGGGACAATTAGGCATCGATCCCAATTGGGTTGTTGGTGTTGTGGTTTTTGGGATAGAAAGAAAAATGTGGAAGGACAATAATACTGTGTAACAACAGAAAGAAAAGACAGTCGAAGAGAGGAGAGAATCATGTGAAATCAAGCATGAGGAGGAAGGAAGTCGACGGGGAACAAAGCAGTTAGTTCATGCCACCAAGAAACAGTTGGGCAATCTATGGAAAGATTAGATCACGTGTCAAACTAGAGTGAAGCCTAAGAAAACATTAGATTATAAAAGACTGTCAAGTCTAAGAACGTCTCATAATTGGTAATCTCTATATTCATCTGACCGAATATTAAATGGAAGACTCTTGTTGGATAAAAGACTTATGTAGTTGAACTCCTATCGTTGAATGTTATGTATTGTCGTCAAACTGTGTTACATGATAGATTTAGTTTCTTGTTACTGCATTACATGATAGTTTGAGTTTTTGTTAACGTTTTCTGACAAGGCTGTCATCATTTTGGTATCAGAGCATTGATGTGTGGGAAAGTGTGTCATCATTGTGCAAGGAGGTTGGGGACACTTTATGTTCTCTCATGTTGTGCAGAAGTTTGTAGGTTCTACAGTTAAGAGATCCGCTGATGGAGTCGGTCTGGTGTTTCCTGGGTGAGCGAGGAGGATTGGTGAAGGTGCTTCATCAAAGTCTCCAAAAGGGTTGTTGTGATCAACTATTGCAATGTTCTATCTCTTGTTCAGTTTGATGTAATAAGGGGGGAATGTGAGTTTTATTACATGTAAACCTTAAGGGAGGGTATTGGAATAAATAAGGTTTACACTTAGTATATAGTTTTAAAATAAATAAATTAACATACATATGTTAGTTTATAGGTTAGTTTGTAAGTTAGTAAATGGGGTCCGTGTATTCTTGCGCACTTATACCATGATCTACATCAATTAGTGTATGATGGAGCTGCTAGTTTATCTGTCGAAGTGTCATTATTACAGATTTGGGCATGGTTGCACATAGTTGTCACACGACCGATAGGGATGGGCATTAGAGGTTATGATAGACCTTATGCATACATGTTTCAGGAGACCCTTTCCCAGCCCAAGATGGGAAAGATTAAGTACTAGCGGCATGCATTGGATAATGTCAACATAGTTGAGTGGCGACCTTATCTGGATTGCGAGGCATGGGATGAGGATGCTACTGAGTTACCCTATTATTTTCAAACCTGATGGTTGATAGGGATGACCCCTATATCCTAGAGCGACACATCGTTTCTCGTGTGCTCTGATAGTTTGGTAGGGTCCAAGAGATGCCCCAGGGTACTACCATATTTTCTCGGATGCACAAGGAGCGTCCATAGTGGGGTCCTATTGCATCGTATGAGACTGCGAGAGATGAGTTTCTACAAATTCCATATCATGCTTGGGATTTGCAGAGACAGATTATGAATGCAAGGATGACTACTGACTATGTTGCACACTTCACAGTGCACCCCTTCCCGAGATACTTCGGACCTAGGGAGTGAGCACCCAGATTAGAGGATGGAGAGGAGGGAGATGACGATGCTCTGACGGTGAGGTGGTAGAGGTGGCTAGGGTGGCTGAGGTGGAGGGGATGATGATGGTGGGGGTGGCGGAGGTGATGATGGGGATGATGGAGGGCAGAGGAGAGTGAGACAGAGGGTACCACAGATTTAGGTGCAGCCTCAACCTCAAGTACAGGCACAAGCTCATGTGCAGGCACAGGTTCAGGTGCCCGTGCAGGATGATGGATAGGTGGCAACATTGAGAGCCCAGGTGGCTCAGTTATAGGGGTAGGTTGGGCAGATGCAGCAGCAGATTACCTAGCTACAGGGATACATGAGGACAACCATTTTAGAGCGGGACACCACCATTCAGAGATACATGAGGGTCGAGACCCTACTACAGCAGGTACAACAGACCGCAGCACAGGATCCTACTAAGCAGACTATGACAGAGATGGTTCGAGTTGGACAGGAGATTTTTTATTGGAGGTCCCTCTATGAGTAGGTAGTGCCCCCAGAGTAGAGAGTGAGGAGTTTTCGTCCTAGTTCACACAACAAGTCGAGGCAGACACTGTTAGAGAGTGGAGAAGTTATGGGACCACTACCTCCTCATGGGCCACCAGAGACAGGTCCTCAGCCATAACAACCAGCACCTTCCAGAGGCAGTACCTCCTAGGCACTATGGAGACATGCATCATGTTTATATTATTTTTATATACACACTATTTTTTGACAGCTCGAGGGGTAAAAGCACAAAGTTGTGTCACACTTTCAGCCAACTTATCAGCACAAGTGAATTTAAGTATTTCTAACTAAAAATTAATTTTGGTCAAACATATGATCTTGTAAGATTCATTCTAAGTTAGATATGTCCACAACTTTTCCAACTAAAAGTGTTGGCTAAATGCATATGTAGCACCACTATGAGGCCAATTTACCAAAAAAATAAAATTATTTAAAAAACTTGATATTTCAACAACTTCTACTCATGTAAATAACATTTTTTAAAAGATATAAAAATACCCTTTTGTAGATCTATAAGTTTAGTTTTCAAGAATATATATATTTTAATAGTTTAATTATTATTTATATTTTCCTTTTTATTTTTACTAAAAGTAGGTTATCAGCACAAAACATTAGGTCGATTACCATGTCAAGGAAAAATAGCAAAACTTATTAAAAAAATTGAAAAAAATATGATGCACTAGATAAAAGAATCTATATCAAGATGGTATAATTTTTTTCTATTTTAGATAAATAGTTAATATGAAAGTTGACGTCAAATGGAAACAACTATATTTTAATACATGCACATTTTATTAATTATTTAAAAATATATATTTATAAAAATTGGAAAAAATATATCCATGCACTAAAGTTTCAAGTTATAAATACACATAAAAAAATTGAAGAAAAAAAAATTACTATATAAAGATTGACGTCTCATGTAACTTCATTTTTAGCATTTTATCAGCAACTAGATTATAGTGTCAATTTATTAAAAACTATATTCAAATAATTTTTTTAATTTTTTCAAAAAATACAAACATAAAATATACTAAAAAATAAATATTTTATTAGTTTACATCATTTCAAAATTCAAAACATATATGTGACTTTTTAGTGATTCAAATTTAAAAGTTGGATCAATGTTGGTCGTTTCCTTTATAAAAGTGTGACACAGCTTTGTGCTTTTACCCCGAAATAGACATTTATGATATCATTGTATACTTGGACATTATTATTATTTTTTGATGATGATCTATATGAGCTCAATGGACTATATGCATGTGCACTTATTGATGTATGTTATCTATGTGATGGATGTTATCTATATGCTAGATGTTATGATTATGCTTCTAATTTGATGATTCTAACACATTGATTCTATGATGCCTAGATACTTATGATGTGATGGTACTATGGTGACAGGCTATCGTGAGGTCCTAACACCTTAATTGAAAAATATCAGTTTATCGACCGGGGTAGTGTCCGAAGCTGTATGCAATAGGGAGGTTGGATATCTCATTGAGAAACAATTTTCTAGTTCCTTAAAAAAATTTAAACATCATATGAAATTAAACAACAATTATATCCTTCTACAAAAAGCATTTGAATTTTATACTAAAAAGCATCAAAACTCTATACTAGAAAGCATATAAAACTCTACACTAGAAAGCATATAAAACTCTACACTAGAAATTCATAAATGCAACTTCACTCAAATTTTGAACAAGGATATATATACTGCACAAAACATTCTAACTTTCGACTATTAGTAAACAACAATTTAACTAAGGCAGATGCGCCAGAAACATTTAAACAACACACCCTGCAGGTTCACAACAGAAAACTAAACATAAAATAACTTCAGCTGAATGAAACATCCACAGAAATGAAAGTACTTATCCATTCTACAGTCCCGCGAGTGGCCAGCTCTTGGGAGAAATTTGTCTCTAACTCAGGTCACATTCAATCATTTCCACAGCAACATGGTAACTCTATTCAGATCTTTATAATTCAAAAGAAATTACTCAGAACAACACTATTTGCATTCATGGAGAAAATTGCAGTACACAGCTCTGATTATTTTCAAAAACTAAGGGATTGATTTTCATCCATCCATAGTATGATATTTATATCCATGTTTTAAACAACCAATTAAAATTGAACTACATTCGAACTCCTAAATTTCAGATGGCGGGAAAATGCCATTTGAAAAAGTCTTATAACTAAAAATGGAATCTTTAACTACTTATGTCTTTTAAAACATAAAAAGGGCTCTTAGTGGAGCCATAATGTCTTTAGGTAACCAACAGAAATAACAGAACTTAAACAGAGCCTTCAATTAATGCACGCCTAAAATTCCCGGTGCCCTCAACTTCCAGCGCACTCGACCTCAGCTGCATGAAGTCTACTTCTTTTGTAGGCAATGCACTACCCTACACAATTACCCAACTCTACATGCCATTATATCAACATTTAAAAGCTAATTTCAATCAATTTAGAAAATAAAGATTTGTGCAACATTTTATTAAAAATAGATAAATATTGCTTATAAAAACAAATAAATTGGCAAGGCTAGGGAATTGGGCAATGCAAAAAGGGCTATTTGTTTCATCAAAGAAATAAGGTTGTTTATACTTCATCATATGGTTCACATGAGGACTTCTATCTATGTGTAATGTTATATGCAATGATTTTATATGCTTATAATTTATGATGACCTAATGCATATTCTGATGACTCTTAAATGCAAACATGATGGTTAATTTTCTATGTATGATGATCTAATGTGGAAATGCTATGATAATGAAAGCTATGTTTTTTTATTATTGATGATAAATGTTATGTATGCAATCTATGTGGATAAATGACAATCTAAATGCTTAATATGACTAATGCACTTAAATGAGATGAACTTATGATGGACATGCCTATGATTTGTTTTTATTATGCCAAGTATACTCAATCATAAATGAAAGATCACTTAGAAGAATTAGAAGAATGACTTGAACAAATAGAAGAATAATTTGGATAAATGAAAGAAATGATTTGGATCTTAAATCACTTGGTAAATGGTATTTATGGAGGGTAAAAGCACAAAGCTGTGTCACACTTTCAGTCGACTTATCATCACAAATGAATTTAAGTATTTCTAACTAAAAATCAATTTTGGTCAAACATATGATCTTTTAAGATTCATTCTAGTTAAGTTAGATATGTCCACAACTTTTCCAACTAAAATTGTTGGATAAATGCATATGTAGCACCACTATGAGGCCAATTTACCAAAAAAATAAAATTATTTAAAAAACTTGATATTTCAACAACTTCTACTCGTGTAAATAACATTTTTTAAAAAATATAAAAATACCCTTTTGTAGATCTATAAGTTTAGTTTTCAAAAATATATATATTTTAATAGTTTAATCATTATTTATATTTTCCTTTCTATTTTTACTAAAACTAAGTTATCAGCACAAAAAATTTGGCCGATTACCATGTTAAGGAAAAATAGTAAAACTTACTAAAAAAATTGAAAAAAATATGATGCACTAGATAAAAGAATCTATATCAAGATGGTGTAATTTTTTTCCTATTTTAAATAAATAGTTAATATGAAAGTTGACGTCAAATGGAAATAACTACGTTTTAATACATGCAGATTTTATTATTTATTTAAAAATATATATTTATCAAAATTGGAAAAACAAAATCCATGCACTAAAGTTTCAAGTTATAAAAACACACAAAAAAATTAAAGAAAATAAAATAAAATTTACTATATAAAGATTGACGTCTCATGTAACTTCATTTTTCAGCATTTTATTAACTAAACTATAGTGTCAATTTATTAAAAACTATATTCAAATAATTTTTTAAATTTTTTCAAAAAATACAAACATAAAATATACTAAAAAATAAATATTTTATTAGTTTACATCATTTCAAAATTCAAAACATGTCACTTTTTAGTGATTCAAGTTTAAGAGTTGGATCAGTGTTGGTCGTTTCTTTTATAAAAGTGTGACACAACTTTGTGCTTTTACCTGGAATGTTGATAAATGAAATGAAATGTAAACCTAATATGCACAAATGAGACTTTGTCATCTTGTATACAAATATTTGAAGTACTTTTTTTTATCATTGAGCTTTTAAAATGTTGTAAGAAAATACAAGCATCTAGGTATAATTAAACTATGATGACCTGAGTATCTCTTACATGGATTTTGATTTAGGAAGTTAATACAAGCATCTAGGCAAAATTGAACCTAGATGACCTGAGTATTGCTTGCACGTGTCAACAAACAAGGATTGCACTCTTTCATGCTTAGACTCATAACGTCCTCGATGATCTTTTGTTGATCATCTCTTTAGACAAGTCATGACATTACTAAAGATTAATCCACAAACAACAAACAAATAAAAATAATCATGCCCCCATCATAGATCCTCTAGTCTTGGACATCCTCGAGTAGCATAGGAAACATGATAACGAAAATCAAAACCTAAGACTTAAACTTATAAAAAGTATCAAATATTCTTGCCATAGATATGTTTTCTTGCCATGAAAACAGATATAATCACCTTGATAGTTTAGGCACATTGTTGTCTTATATAGGTTAATGTCTTGTGTCAAGCTGTTGTTGAAAAAGTTTGTTTGTAGTGTTGCATGTTGTCTGGAGATAGTATCATGATCTTGATTGCTATCCTCTGAGATTGTGACATTCAAGAACCCAATTCTATAACTAGGTCAAGGATTTTGCCCCCAGTCAAGAAAAGGCTTTATTTATTATGGATGAAACATAGGGATGAACTGATGGTAGACTCGATGTAACGGGCCCTAAGGGACTGACTTAGTGCCTCAAGGGCTCATTGATGATGGCCTTGCCTACGTGACAACGCAGAGGCAACGTAGTTCGACTATGTGGACCATGTGGACGTAAGACCTAGGGAGTGGGAAGCCTCGGGGGCTCATCAATGATGGTCTTGCCTACGTGATAGCTAAAAGGGGATGTAGTTCAACCATGGAAACTAACACTGGTGATGGATGAATGGATGGAATGTCAATGATTGATGGTAGGATGGGAGGTAAGTATGGATGGGAAGCCTCGGGGGCTCATCAATGATGGCCTTGCCTACATGATAGCTCAAAGGCAACGTAGTTTGACTATGATATGAACGATGGAGTTGCAATAGGTGACAAGATAGATGAAGGATTGGATGGACAACCTGATGTGATAAGGTGAAGAGGGAAAGCGAACAACAAGCCATGATAAGTATCTTTATGTGCTTTCGATGGATGTGGATGATAAGATGGATAAAGACTGAAATCCTACAAGATGGAGGAAGCGGTTTATCACAAATAGCGCCTGTTTCTAGGTTTTCACCACTTGATTTTATTTGCACTTTCTTTCTTTCTTTCTTTTTCTTTTTTTTTTATAAATGGTTTTGATTCCCTTGCATTGGGGTTTTAGACATAAAACTTGCAAAGATGCATACTATTGATAGGGTCATCAAACAGCTCACCATATGATTTTGCCAATTGATAGGTTCCTGATCCGTAAGCAGCAATGATTACATATGGACCAAGCCAGTTGGGTTCAAACTTTCCTTTCTTTTCCCTGTCCTGCTAATTTCTAGGATTTTCTTTAAGAACTAGGTCACCAACTTGAAAAACCCTGGGTTTTACTATGTGGTTATAACTTCTTGACATCCTTTGTTGATAAGCTTTCAGATGATTAAAAGCATTTTATCTTCTTTCCTCCAACAACTCTAACTCCTGAAGTCCGGAAACCCAATACTCTTCATCAGTGATTAGACCTTTTAACGATACTCGCAAGGAGGGTAACTCAACTTCAATGGGCAAGATGACTTCTGAGCTGTAGACTAGGGTGTAGGGTGTTGCACTTGTTGGTGTGCAGATACTGGTACGATAGGCCATTAGAGCAGAATTTAGCTGGATGTGCCAATTACGACCGGCATCACTGACAGTCTTCTTCAAGATTTTCAAGATGGTTTTATTAGATGCCTCTACCTGACCGTTTCCTTGGGGGTAGTATGGGGTGGAGAAAAGGTGTTGGATATGGAGTTTGTACCGAGTTCTTTGACATCCTGATTTTTAAATGGTCTTCCATTATTAGTGATGATGGATAGGGGAAAGCCATAGCAACAGATGATATAGTTCAGGATGAATGAGGCATTTTGCTTGCCTATGACATTGGCTAGGGGTACGGCTTCAATCCACTTAGTAAAGTACTCAGTGGCAGTTATTATGAATTTGTGGCTGTTGGATGATGGAGGATGAATCTTAACCACCAAGTTGAGTCCCCATTGACTAAAAGGCCAAGGAGTCGTTAAAGGCTGCAGCTCTTGTGCCATACATGTATTAGGTTCCCATGAATTTGGCATTTCTTGCACCTTTTCACAAAATGATAGGAGTATGTTTCCATGCTTGGCCAATAGTATCCCATACGCATGAGCTTCTTAGCCAAGGTAGGACCACTAGAGTGGGTTCTGCAAATTCCTTTGTGAACTTCCCTTAAGGCGGTTTGATATTCCTCACTTTCTAAACACCTAAGGAGAGTACCATCAAGACCTCGTCGATATAGGGTATCGGTAATTATGGTGTAGCAAGCGGCTTGACGGATGAAGGTTTGTCATTGATTATTAGATAAACCGGGTGGTAAGGTATTCTCTTTCAGATAGGTATAGATATTTTCGTACAAGGGGGAATCAAATCCTACGATGTGTCAGATGATTCTAGTTTCAAGGATTTCATAAGCTGGATTAGACACTAGCTCCACTAAGAACTCATAACATGACTGATTTTTAGGTATATCTAGTAGTGATGCAATGGTGGCCATGGCATCTGTAGCTTTGTTGTCTAGTCTTGGTATTTGTTCAAAGGAAATCATAACAAAATATTCTTTGAAATCATCTACCATACGCTTGTATGGTATTAACTTCTCGTCCTTGGTTTGATAGTCATCATTTGCCTGATTTATGACTAGTTGTGAATCTCCGTACACATGAAGCTCTCAGACTTTCCATTCTACAACCATTTTAAGACCAATGACTAATGCCTCATATTCTGCCACGTTGTTGGTACAAGGAAAAAATAATCTGTATAATTTTGGGATTGTATCCCCTTGAGGTGTGACCAACAAAATGCCTGCTCCTAACCCATGATGTGTATAGGATCCATCAAAATAGAGTTTCCATGCTTGGATTGTTATGTTGAAGATGGCTTCATCAAGAAATTCAAATTTTAATGGCTTGTCATCGCATAATGGTGCATCCGCTAACTAATCCACAATCACTTGACCTTTTATAGCTCTTCTATCCACATATTCAATGTTGAACTCGCTGAGAATCATTACCCACTTTGATAACCTTCCTGTTAGAGTAGCCTTACTGAGCAAATACTTTAATGGATCTATCTTTGCTACCAACTTGATGGAATGTGTGAGCATATAATGTCTGAGTTTTTGGGATGCAAAGACCACAACAAGGCATGCTCGTTCAATAGGCATGTATTGTAGCTCATAGCCTACCAATGTCCGGCTGATGTAGTAAATAGCCCTTTCCTTTCCTTCATAGTCCTGCTATGCCAGTAGAGCTCCTAGAGCCGTTGGTGTAGCGGAAATATAAAGAAAAAGTGGTTTGCCTTGGATTGGCAGCATCAAGAGTGGAGGATTCATTAGGTACTCCTTCAGGAGGTTAAAAGCTTGTTCACACCCCTCATCCCATTTGAAAGGAATGTTCTTATGCAAGAGATGAGTAAATGGATGACATTTGTCGGCTAATTAAGAGATGAACCGACGGATAGATTGTAGCTTTCCTTACAATGACCTTAGTTGACTAATATTTCTAGGTGGTGGCATGTCCATTATTGCTTTCACTTTGGCCGGATCCACCTCAATTCCTTTGGCTGAAACTATGTATCCTAAAAAGTTTGCCGGATGTGACTCCAAACACACACTTCTTTGGATTCAAGCAAACCTTGAATTGCTCCAGTCTCTGAAATATTTTATCTAATACCTGCAGATGTCCTCTTGTGACAGATTTGGCTAGAATATCATCTGCATAATCTTCCATGATGGTGTGCATCATATCATGGAAAATTGTTGTCATTGCTCTTTGGTATGTCGCTCTTGCATTTTTCAATCCAAATGGCATCACACACCAGTAATATGTACCCCATGGACATGTAAAAGTGGTTTTGTGTTGGTCTTTAGGCGCTATTTTGATCTGATTGTAGCCTGAAAACCCATCCATAAGAGATAGCATAGTATGCCCCGTTGTAAGGTCCACAATGATGTTGATATTAGACAAAGGAAAGTCATCCTTGGGGCAAACTTTGTTCAAATCCCTGAAATCATTGCAAAGTTTGATCCTTCCATCTGGTTTTGAGAGAGAGACAATATTGGAAATCCATTTTGGATAGTCAATTGGTTCAATAAACCCAACATTTAATAGCTTCTTCAATTCTTCCTTTACTAGCAGTGCTATATGCGGATGCATCTTCTTTAGTTTTTGTTTAATTGGTTTAGCTCCTGGAGCTAGTGACAAATGATGCATTATGAGATTTGGATCAAGTCTAGGCATATCCGCATAAGACCAAGCAAAATTGATCTATCTCTGTTTGAAGAATTTGATGAATTCTGGCTTTTCATGCTTAGATAATGATTCTGCCATATGGATTATCCTTGGATTGTCTTCTATGCTAATGCTGACAGGTTCTATTGGTTCTATCAAAATTGAGGACCTCTCTTGATGTGTAAGATTGGTGAGAGTGTCAAGCCTTTCATCCTTTGGTGCCTCAGAGAGGTTTTCACCATCAGATTCGTCTTTTATTTTTTTACTTTTTTCACGATCTAACACTGCCGCAGAACGGTTTTCACCATTAGATCTATTTTTTATTTTTACATTTTTGTGACTAAAAGGCTTAGCACTCTCTCCGAAATAAGCCCCGTCATTGAGTTCTATAGTAAAGCTAGCTTTATGATCTCCTAATGGTAAGTGATCCCTGAGTTCTAGATAGTCAATGATAGCATCGTCATTTTGAAAGGTATCTAGTTCGAGGGGTTCTTGTAGTTCCCAATCTATAAGTTCGAGATGTACTAAAGGTAGGGGATCATCAGGTTGGTCTGACTCAAGGGAAATAATGGTTAGGATGGAGGAGTTCTCTAGGTTTGTGGGGGTATTTACAAGGTCTAAAACAGTACTCTCCTTAGTATTATCTAGCAAGTGTGACATCCGACCTTCCTCTTGGGACTCACTCTCGGTGTTTTGCGAATCGAACTCTTGCGGTCTAGACCTTGAGCTTTGACCCTCATGGTATGTATTTGTTGAGCTATAGGTTTGAACCACATCAATGCCTTTGTCTTCACAAGATAGTTCAAAAAAACTATCCCATTCATATTCATTAGAGTCTGTTTCACTCCCTTCTTGTAATTTGTGAACTTGCTCAACTAGATTAGTGGTAACCTTTTCCTTGTCTTTTCCTTTGTAGCCAAGCCCTGTAGTGTCTCGGGTGGATAGGGAATAAGGTTGTATGGGTTCCCTGATGCCTTCTTTTCTCAAACCTATGGGACTATTACCATCATATCCCACCCTTTGCAAGATAGAGAAACCTGGACCATATTGTTCAGTTTGTAATTGGGGTGGATGGTCTTGTAGCTTGGATTCCATATCTTCATCTTTGTATAACCATTGAATGACATCTTTCTCTTCACTTTCATCTGACAGATTACCCCATTTGATAAAAGGACCTTTAGGAGTCTTCAAAGACTATGGTTTGTTCATAGAGGGTTTGCCATAAGACTTGGGTGATAGGGGCAAGTGTACAAGACAAAAGGTTTGTTCAATAGAATACTCTCCTATCCCATCATCTTTGAGCTTGACTTTTAGGTTAGCGGTTTTAGATGTAGAAGGTATTGAACTTGGGTCAACAAGGGCTATAGAGGACGAACTTGCTCAGTTGGTGGGTATAACAACTTCAGGCTATGATTTGATGGTGTTGCGGTATTGGAATGGCTCTGGATCACCTTGGATAGTAATCTCTTGGCCATTGTGTGGGAACTTTATACATTGGTGATAGGTCGATGGTACGACCTACATTGCATGTATCCAAGGTCGGCCAAGGAGAATATTGTAGGCTAGTTCCATGTCAAGTACTTGGCAAACCACATCTTTTTCCACTGGTCCAACTCTTATTGGCAAAACAATAGTGCCTTTAGATGTCCTTTCTTCTTCACCATATGCCTTGATTGTGATCTTCTTCTTTGGATCAACAGCATTCTCAGAGAACCCCAATGCAAGGATTAATTTTAGTGTGCAAATATTTAAACCTGCCCCTCCATCTATAAGGACTCGTTTTATTCTGTGTTTATGAATGAGGGCTTCGATGTGAAGGGATGCATTGTGAGGTTGGGTCATGGACATGTCATCTTTTTCGGTGAAAGACAGAAAGTGAGGGGTAGTGAGATGTCCTACAATGGCTTGAAATTGCTGTTGGTCAAGATTTGTTTACATGGTGGTTTCCAAGAGAGCTTTTTCTAGGATAGCTTTATGGGATGGTGAGAGACGCAAAAGCTCCAATATAGGTATATATGCAAGTGTCTTATGGAGTTGGTCTAGGACATTATACTGGTTGGATATGGAAGATGGTTTAGGTGGAGCCCCTTGGAGAGTGATCTTTCCATGGCGAGTGGTAACATTACAATTGGGCTTGTTATTTATAGTGATCACATTTACATGTGAATCACTTTCAGAGATATGGTTAACGGTGTATTCATATGATACATTCATGTAGTTGGCATTGTTACCACCGTTATTGTTTTTCTTAGAGGATCCTCCCTTCTCATAGTTAGGGAGCGGATTCTTGAATGCCAAATGTTCATCATTGGATGTGTGTCCATCAATTGATATATCTCCATGATCTATCAAATCTTGGATGGTGTTTTTCAGTCATTGGCAATCATTGGTTTTATGACCTTTGCTTCTATGGAATTCACAAAAGTCAGAATCTTTCCACCAAGAGGGTTTGAACTTGGGTTCATATTCTCTTACCGTAGGAAGTGTTATGAGGTTGATTGATATGAGCTTCCTTAGGGCAGATTCAATTGATTGCACAATGGTGTAAACTTTTGGCGAGGAGGAAAGTTTGTGGGTCTTGGTTCATTGTTTGGAGGTTTGTTGGAAGATGTATTGTTGTGTGGACTTGATAAGTTGAGAATAGGTTGTTTTGATGCCACACGTTTGGCGTCTACAACTCCATCATTTACAATGTTTTTTGTTTTTAGTCCAAAACCTCGATTTGTCCGTGTTATTGCTTGAACTAGGGACATCCTTGTAGATTTTTATTTGTCCTTTTGCTATCAAAGCTTTCTCAATTAATAATCCCATTTCAATGACCTTACTAAAAGAAGTAGGGCATTGGATTTGTATTTGATAGCTTAAGTCAGTGTCTAAGTTATGGACAAACATCTCAATCATTTGCTTCTCAGGGATGTGGTAAGGACATTTACTTGCGAGTTGTCTCCATCTTTGCAAGAAAGTGGCGAAAGATTATTCACCTTTTTGTTTGTTATTGCATAGATCTAACATTGAAATTTCGTGTTCAATGTTATAGGAGAAGTGTGTCATAAACTTGTCCACTAGTTCATTAAATGTTTGGATTCCGGGAGGTAGACGGGAGAAGCATTCCATAGCTTGACCTCCTAGGCTATGTGGAAAGAGTCGCATAAGATATCTCATTATGGGCGACCTCTAAGCATGCAGTGCTAAATTCTCTAATGTGGTCCCGTGGATCACCTTTCCCCCTATATTTGTCAAATTTAAGAACTTTGAATCTCGAAGGGAAAGGTATCATGACCAAACTCTTATCAAAAGGATATGGAGATATATCCTCTAATGAGTAATGTTTTGTGGAAGTTCCGGATTGAATGTCCACAAGTTGTTGTTGTAAGACTTCGATTTGTTGTGTGAGTGTATCCAAAGGGTTTAACATATCCTTAGTCTTTTCATTTTTGAGAGCTTCTTTTCCATTTTTGGAAGTTTCTGCTTCATTTGATGAGGTCGTTTCTCTTAATTTTGAAACATCAAAATCAATGGGTAGTTTAGCTCCTTGTTGTGCTAGCATAAGGAAGTATTTTTGGGGGTCCATGGTTATGACCTTATCCATCATTTTTTGAAATTTTGGATCTTGCAAGGCACTAACAAGTTCTTCATGTGGGATTTCTTCTTCTTCATCACTAGAAGAAGAGGAGTGTACACTATTGTTTGATGTATCCATTTCTTTTCTTCTCTTGGTTTGGGACCTAGTTTCAACCATAAAATTTTGGATATGAATGGAGTTGGATGAGAAATTTGTGGATACAAGTGATGTTTTTGGTGGGTGTTGTTTGGGTGAAAGATTCGATTTGAATGAGTTGATGGTAATAAGGTTTTCTAAAGGTTTGTTTTTGATCTTTTGTTCAAACAAAGATCTTGAGCTATGATATATAGCAAGCAAAGTGTTGATTCAAGGTGAGTCAAATAGAGATGATAGGAATCACTATTGTCATAGACAAACCTTGTCAAGATGTTTAGTGTAGTCTCTAGAGGATGATTTGATCCTGATAGGGGAAACTAAGCAAGTTGTTTTGTTTTGAAAGTGAAGATCTCAATGACACCTTTGGGAAAATTTTGATTTTGTTTGATTTTGGAAAAGTTAAGTATGGTATGTGAGTGAAATGTTAGAAAACAGGTATGGGACGAATTTTTATGGTTAAAATGACTTCACCAATAGATTCTATGCAGAAATGGGTATCAAAAGTTGATTTGTTTATTTTCTCAAAAATCTCGGGAAATGCTCTCTGTTATGAATGCGCAAGTTTAAATGCACAAAAACAGGTTTCAAATGCATAGGATTGTTTATTGTATGCACAATACTGTTGTTTATATGCACTGAAAGATGTATGTGCAACAAGAATGTTCAAAAGCACATCAATATGTTGTATATGCGCAGCAGGAAATGGATGCGCCGAAATAAGTGTCAAATGCGTCACAATAAATTTCAAATGCGCAGTTCTATGTTTTTGCAGTGTTTGATCAATTTTTGCTTGTTCTAGGCATGTTTTTTCTATGCAACATAAATGTTTTTGCTAATGATTTGTCTGTTTTTAGGCAAAAAAACACAGCAAGCAATACAATTTGACATTTGTTTGTGGCATTTGGTGTTTGAAACATATTTGAAGACAAGTACAATCATAGGCGAGAAAAGATACTACTTATTGAATCCCAACTTGGATTTCTCTAGCCACTTAAATCAAGGCGGACAGCTAGAAACTTGGTAACACTGGCTCCCCCTTACACGACAGACACTTCTCAAGCACACCAAGTTTCATTCCCCATAAAGAGTGAATTTTGTATCTCTACACATGATTAGTGAAAATGTTGGGCAGCTTCAGAGGTCCGACCTCCTGCGTCAACAAGTAAAAACAAATTTTGGTCTCTAAAACAATGGTTCTTAATAGCTTTGAGGGACCAACGCCTTGTGAGTATGCGGCAAGCTACCAAAAGCTTTGACCAATCCTACTAAGAGTATCAAATACTTCACATAATGTGGAAATTATTTCCACAAAGTGCTAGTACATCTCTTTTTAGTTTGGCACCGAAAGGCAAGGCTGACGTCGGTTAGAACTTGGCTTTCGCCTTACCCCATTTATAAAGCAGGTCAAAGAAAAGCTCTGCTTAAGGTCATCCCTCTTGGATGAATCACAATCCAAGAGCAGGGCTTGCTAAGGGTAAACAAGAAAGGAGGAAGTGAGGCTGGCTTTTTGATGACCCCAGATGTTGCAAGGGGAGAGCATATGCCTATCACTTTTGCAAGCACAACAAAAACTTGTTTATTGACCGCTTAGATTTAAACTAGATGTGACTAATCTAACAATAGAAAAGTGCCATATTTGCATGATAACAACAAAATAAAAATAATCAAATTTTGCCTTCTAATTAAACTATGTGATGATTTGCATGCAAGATTGTAATGTCAAATGATATGATTACTCCTCCTAATTAGAAACTAAGTGAAGATTGTATGCAAGTTGTATGCAAGATTGAATTACTCCTAATTAGAAATTAGATGAAGATTGTATGCAAGTTGTATGCAAAATGATATGATTACTCCTCCTAATTAGAAACTAAGTGAAGATTTGTATGTCAATTGTATGCAAAATGATATGATTACTCCTCCTAATTAGAAACTAAGTGAAGATTGAATGCAAGTTGTATAATGATGCCTAAACCAAGCCCTAAACCCTGCAAAAACCCATTGTCAGTAGTTTGAATGTATTTCTTTGACGATCGATGATACTTGCAACAAAAGTTAGCATAAAAAATTATCAAAAAGACATCCTAAAAACTGACAAATTTCATATGTGTTGAAACAGATATCAGATGCGTAGAAAGACGAGTTATATGCACAGAAAGACAAAAGCGCAGAAATAAGTATCAGATGCACAGAAGAATTTTTATATGTGCAGGACTGTTATTTTTTTCACAGATGCGCAGGAACGACCTGTTATGATTGTAAGGACACCAAAAACTCAAATTTGGAGGTTAAAAACGGGGCAAGGCCCCACGGTGGGCGCCAAAATGTGATTGATAATTTGAAACTAATGCAAGAACATACTAAGATACCACAAATACTCTAGAATTCCTACTCAAATTCAATACATCAATGAAACTAAGAAAAATGCAATAAACATAAGTTATACGTTGTAGATTGATTATCCAATGTGTTCCATTGTTTCCTATCTTCTCAATAATCTTGTTGATGATAATATTGCTCTTAGAAATGTATTTCCTTGCTTTCCAAGATGACAAAGAGAGGAATGAATTTTGTGGATGAATATGCAAAGTGAGCAAAACTATAATGCAAAGCTAAGATGAAGATGATATGATTGATATGAAGCAATTGATAATGCTATGGATATTGATATGAAACTAGATGAGATTATGAAGCTAATGATTGTACAACAATGGAGATTATGAAACTAAATGCAAATGGGGGGCCAAAGGCACACTTGATTGCTTGATGAAATTTTTGCAGCATATAATTACTAAAAGCTCTTGTGATGTAAAATGGAGGTGAGACATCTTCCTTTTATAGGCCAAGGAGAGGTCAAATCCAAGTGTCAAAAGATCCATGGTGGAGGAACAAGTCTTGTGACATTACGGTGGAGATCAAATTGTGACATTACGGTGGAGATCAAATTAGTTGGGATGAAAGAGATAAAGGTGGAAAATGCTCCTACTACGTTTACAAGGTAGAGGAATATGTGGAACCATAAGCCACATGTCATGATGCTCACAAAGACCAGTGAGATAAAAGTGGAAGATTATCAGAAGATCATGGAGGAAGGACTCTTTGGTTGTTGGAATGTGAGAGAGAATATAGGATTTGGAAGACAAGCATCTTTGACCATGGAGATGATTGAGAAATAATAGGACACGTGGAGAAGAAATAGGGCACATGTTGAGAGAATAATTACTTAATTAAATATTAAGAATATTTAATTATTGGAGCAACATGGTGAAGTGTCCAAATGACATGGAAGTTGACATGGATGAGTGATGTGAAATTTTGTCATAAGACTTTGATTTAGAGGAAATGATTAAATAATTTAAAATTATTTAATTAGACATGACATTAGAGGAATTATGATATTTAATTATTAGAAGAATATGATGAACATGAACCAAATAAATAAATTAGGATATTTATTTATTGATAGAAGAATAAGAATAAAATAAATATTAAAATATTTATTTAATTCAACTCAAGCCATTTTTAGGTGTATACAGCGCTTAGTATATAGTTTTAAAATAAATAAATTAACATACATATGTTAATTTATAGGTTAGTTTGTAAGTTAGTAAATAAAACAACTGTTACTTGTTGGGAAGTTACATTCCAGTAAGTTAGTTCACAGAAATATATGGCTTTATAAAGCCAATATACTGAAATGTAATATTCATTCACTATATATCCAGATTGTATTTAGAGATCAATATATTATTCTATATTTTTATTATTCCTCTGCAATGGTGTAATCTGTATATGCTCACCATATTTCAATCTCTGACCCCTGTTTTCTAATGCATCAGAAATACTATTTTAGAACATGAATGCGCACCAAAAACAGTTTGTGGCTATAAAAGCATGAGACAGACCGAAATGTTGCCACAAGAGGAAGTTCATTAGCTACAAGCCTAAATCTCTTTGACAATGATCAGCGAATATTACACCCACGTCAATGATCAGATTCTTCATTGTTAAGTATTTTTTTACTATAATAATTTATTAGCCTCGCATAAACACTTATCCTCTCTACCATTAAGCATGTAGTCCAAGTCAATCAAAGTGACCCTTCAAATTGGAAGGATATGTTATTATATTAAAAGAAGAATTTTATTGTTTTCATTTTGAGTTAGTAAGAGTCAGTTCCTCATGCCCTAGTGTGCCCTAATGCTGATTGCAAGAAGAGTACATGTCACATGGATGTGTTAGCCCTACTAATACCAAATTTCAGTGCCCAAAAACATTCTCCAGCTTACATGCATTTGCTGGATAACTCTATTTGTAGCCATTAAAGAATAGACTACATTATTCTGTAATTTGTATATGGCAAAAGCAGGTCCCTTTTGGTATGAACACTGCCATTAATTGATCAGGCCCTTCAGCTTACCTTTTCTGACTCATTCACCCTCATTCGAGCCCAAAAAGAACCTTGCCTTCTAAGTGTTTCCTATCCTTCATCAGCTCTTATGGTTTGTATGACAGATATACCTTACCAAACTGAAAATTATCATTGCTGATATTGTGCTTGCTAAATCATTAGTCCTGCTACTTCCTGATGCAGCTAATTCTTACAAAATTGAAGAAACCTGCTCCAGCAACTTCAACTGCAATGGATGCAAATGTTTGTTTTTTGTCAGATTCCCATTAAAAACCTTTTCACTTAGGTTCTTCCAAATTGAACTGTGAATGATCGTCTTCAGTTGTCATCCCATGAACCTGTTTTGGACTGATTTCACAAGTGATATGCAATATTTCTCCCGAGGACACAGTTTTCACAACTGAGACACAAGTATTTCTCTTGGGCTTCTGTTACTGTGCATCTGCACATTTAAAAATCATGTCAGAATCCTAATATTAATAAATTTCCGACATCTTGTGTGCATCAACAATAATCTGTACAAGAATTCCAAACAAGAGCTCCCCAGTGCGCTTCATTTAATGAAGAACAGGGTAATTACTTTACTATTATGTGCAAGACAGTGTAAGCATTAATAGCTTCCCAGTGCACTACGTTGAATGAGTAGCACACCATAATTACTTTACCATTACTTGCAAGAAAATGGAAATGTTCAGAACATTCCTCTTACGCAGTCACTGGCAAGTAATATAAATCCCATCATGAGCAGTTCTGCTTCTGCATAACCATCTCTATGACAAATATGATTCACATGAGCTTCTCTGAAAGTCTACGACCTCCATTTGATGCTTCTTTCTACCAAAATAAACCAGAATAGAGTGAGTTGCTGTTGAATAGAGTTAATAAGGAATATTTAACAGAAACAGAAAATTCAAGTAAATATCGTAATGCTTTCCCTTCTTCTTCAAATGAATAAATAATGAAGCACGCCATTCAACATTGTAAGGAAACTCAATTTGTGATTCCAAATTGCTATTTGCCAGAAAAAAAAGGCTTTATTAGTGCTATTTGGATTAACAATTAAAAAGCACTGGCCAAAATCTACTCAACTTTATTATGCTTTCTTTGCACATTTTTCAGGCAGTCACCCAAAACTGTCAAGCGATGCTCTAGATGATTGGCATCCAAAGTACATTGCATATCATATCCCATTTGTCCCAATGATATGCCTTAAAATCATTACTGCCAAAAATAAAATAAATGAACTTTGGGCCGCCCTAATTGATGTGAAAATTGAAATCATAAGGGTTGACAGCTCTATTCTCTTGGAGATCTCTTGTCCATGTCAAATCCTAGTTAAGATGGATTTCTACTAGTTTTTTAAACCACATGAAATATCAGTATCAGTTCGCTCACACGTTTAAACTATAATATTGGAAATTCTCAATGTCACTCTCATCTAAGATGTTATAAAAGACCTAATTGAATAAAATTACCAACACCGGCCTTCTTTTTATCTTGATAGCCAAGATGAACAAAAATACAGGATGATCAATGGCAATGGTCATCCAGAAAAAAGAGATCTCTGTGCGAAATTGACTATCAGAGCAAATTCAAGAAAGGGAAGCTTAGAGTATTTTGGTAAATAACAGCATTGTATCAAGGCTCCACATTGAAAGGGGTTTGAGCTAGATAAGAAACAAAATGCACCCATGGCATTAAAAGTGGTAAGGACTCTATTTACCTATGTATATGGAAGGGTTTAGATAGAACGATCCTAGCAAAGGAATCACCTTTAACAAATAATTGCTTCAGTACTCACCTGTTCTAACCCAAAATAGAAAACCCCAAAGGGGAATATCACATTGTATGGTGATACAAGGTACATAAAAAATAGCACTAGATATTCAAACTCATTGGCATTGAGGAATCAAGTTTATTTCTACCTTGGAAAACTTTCCAGCTTTAAATAATAAATTGTAAATTTTACTAGAGATGGTTTTACATTGTGTGTGTGAGTATATATATACATGGAATATACGATACTTATCAATAAATTAATAATCCAAGCCACCTGCTTGGTTTGCTAAAAAAAATGTACATATGGAATGTACATAACTTGATAAGAATCCAAGCCACCTGCTTGATTTGCTAAAAAATATGAGTTTTGTGATTTTACAAAGGGTGCTTCTGGAAAAATTAAAACAAAGCAGAGCTGCTTGTCACAAGGCCTTAAAGGACATTTGAGCAGTTGTTTCTTCCGCAACTTCACTGTAAAGACTCACACTAATTTTTTTTGCAATAAGATGCAAATGCAATCCTCACACTTTCTGATCACCCAAATCCCAATGTGGGTAAGGTGAGAGCATACAGTGTTTGGACAACTATCTATCTAAATGAATGCATTGTTGAAAGTAAAGGCGGCAAGCTAACCAGAAGCACATAGGCAGCAGAGTCAACCCAAATCTACACCTCTTCGGCGGACAAGTATGCTTTGAAAATGCAAAGCCATTGGCAAATTACAACAAGTCTAATCAAGCCAAAATTGGTCGATTGCTAGGCAAACTTGATCAATGCCAAAAAGCACAATGAAAAGCAATTGGGTCTAGCAGTGAACCGACCATGACTTCAATGTTGAAATGCACATAACTGGCGGTAAACCATCCAATTTTACAATATGATCAACATGATATGCAAGTACATTCTAGCGGTACTACCATCCAGAATTACAATAAATATGACAAATGCATTGCTGATATATTAATCCAATAACACAACACACTATTGAAATTAACCAAAACACCACAAATTATCACTGCTGCAACAAATTAGTCCATAAGAATTAGAAAATAAGTAATTTTCAATCCACATGGATTTAACCAAACTGAAGCTCACTGGAACACAAATCTATATGCTGATGAAGGCTGCAACAGAGGATTGACGATGATGCAGTGGCATCCAACCCCATTTTGGCGTCAGTTTTCTTTGCTTTAATGTTTGCTCTATTTTTGGTGTGATGCTTGTTGTAGACTCCGTCAGACTTTTATCCTCCACTTCTTTCCTTTTGGCGCTGGCTGTGATGAGTGATGCATTATTTCATAGTGGAGACTATTCTTGGATTGGCAGCTTGTGGAGTCATAAATTTTGCCTACTTTTAGTTGCAGCACTGCTCTATTTTGAGCTTGGCGGCTTGGAGGCAGCAGCAGTCTCACTCTCCATTTTTTTTATCTATTTTCATACACATCAACGAGGAGTGGAGATATCCTTTTGAATCGGTGAAGTGGGAGATAGTGTAGGTAGTGATGATTGTGGAAATTTAAGATAGGGAGGCTGCATCCCTTTAAGGGACAGTTATTTGTATGAAGAGGTGATTCCTAGCGGTGGAGAGGGGGAATTGTTATTGGTATGGAATCGGCGCTGCATTGTGGGGGGATAGTGATTGTCATTTGTATGAAGCTGATTGCATTCCTTTATGGGGAATGGTCAATGCAGGAAAGAGGAGTTGTATTTTGCTATAGAAGCCATTCGTGAGGTGGCTTGAAGTTTTTTTTTGTTTTTGAGTAGGGTAATACATTTTTTATGTTGTACATGTGAATCAGTTGTTTCAAATCCTGACCAGGATCATTTTGATGTGTAATTTGTTGTTGATCTCATTGAGACTTAATAAAGAGTGCAGTAGTTTGTTTTATTCTATTTCTTTAGTGCTCGTTAGTTTCCTCTTACTACATCAGTGGTATCAGAGTGGGTTGTTCCTGAGTCTGCAAGCAGATCGCCGAATGTGAGGTAGCTTGTAGCAGGACCTATGAGTAGTGGGTTGTGAGAGAAATGTATGCAAGAGGAGCTACACGCGGTTGGGGTAGAGCGAGAGCTAGAGATGGAGGTAGAAATCCTCCAGGTGCTGACCGTGTTGATTTCAAAGCCTTGAGAAGGCAGATTGAAGCAATGCAAGAAGAAATGAGAAGAGGTTTTGCACAAAGGAGAGAACTTGTGAGTGAAGATGATGAAGCTACAAATGCAAATGATTCAAGTGGTGAAGAGGATGAAGCAATGGCAGCAGCTTTGAATGATCCTTTGGTGAGGGCATTGACAAAAATTGGGAAGAGACCAAAAATTGATGTCCCTATATTTTGTGGTAATTTGAATCCTAAAGAGTTAGTGGACTGGATCAATGACATGGAAGAGTATTTTGAATTTGAAGAGGTTGAAGACCCCGATAGAGTAAAGTTTGCAAAAAACAGATTAAAGGGGCATGCTTCGATTTGGTGGAGAGAGGTTCAATTGGACAGAGGAAAGAGAGGCAAGAAGAAAATTACCAAGTGGGACAAGATGGTGGAGAAGATGAAGAGACAATTCATTCCAGTGGATTATGAATTAGATCTGCTCAAGAAAATGCAAGGTTTAAAACAAGAGACCAAAACAGTGAAGGAGTATATAGAGGAGTTCCATAGGATCCTGATTAGAGCAGGACATGCTGAAGCTACTAAGGAGAAGGTTGCAAGGTACCTTAATGGTCTCAGGACAAGCATACAAGAAGAGATGGCTTTGGTGAGAGTTTACACAATGAAGGATGCATATCAGTTTGCACCAAAAGTGGAAGAAAGATTAAACAAAAGATTTGAAAATAAGCAAAGAGGAAGAGATCGTGGTGAAAGAACTGGAGAAAGGTCTTATGGAGAACAAGACAATAATAAAAAAAATCAGAAAAATACAGACCAAGGCAACAGCAAAACTCAGAGGTATGAAGAATCATATGGCCCTAGAGATCATAATTGGAGAGGTATAGGAAGATCGGGTAGAGGATTTGGAAGAGGAGGTTTTCAAGGAACATGTTACAGGTGTGGAGAAGCGGGACACTGAGCTTATGACTACCCTCATAAAGAGGAAAGACCAAGAAAGAGAGCAGAAAACCAGAATAGAGCAACAAACATCAATGAAGAAGATGCACACTCGACACCTTCCAAAGAGGCAGAAAATGGAGTACTTGTTACAAGAAGAGCCCTGATGAACGAAGGAAAAGAACCAGATCAAAGGAAAACATTATTCCGAACAAGATGTAAGTGTGAAGGTAAAGTAGGTAATGTGATTGTTGATGGTGGTAGTACTAACAATCTCATTTCTGAAGAGATGGTGAATAAATTGTAGCTAGAGAGGAGAAAACACCCGCATCCGTATAGGATAGCTTGGCTACAAGATCACAAGAAAGTTTTGGTCAGCGAACAATGTTTGGTAAAATTTAATATAGAAGGTTATTTTGATGAAATCTTATGTGATATTATGCCTATGGATGTTTGTCATATGTTATTGGGAAGACCGTGGCAATTTGACAGAAAAGCAATACACGATGGGTTTGCCAATACATACACCTTGACAAAGGATGGAGCTCAACACAAGTTGAAGCCCTTGAGTAAGGAAGAAGGTAAGGTATGTAATAACACTAGTAATTGTTTGACTTATGGAGTTAAAGAGATAGTGAAAGAGGGTGAGGATGAAGATTATGATTTGTTAATGCAAGTTGCAGCAGTGTTGATTGCATTCAAGAGGGGTAGAATTGAAATTTCAGTGGAGAGAGAAAAAGAGGTAAAATCTAATTTGTGTATGAATTTTGTTGAACCTGATTTATTTGAGGATGATAAGATTAGCAAAGGGAAGGATAATGCAGAAATAGACACATTGGAAAAGGAAGGTACAAGTGGGGAAGAAGATGAGCAGGTGAAGGTTGAGTTGTTTGATGATCTCTTGATTGATAAAGAGATTGTTGAAGATGAAGATCTTAAAACTAATAGCTTGTTGCAAGATGGGAAATATGAATCCTTTGATTATTTTACTAACATTGATGGAATGTAGAGGAGAAAGAGTTTGCAGTTGAACCTTGTCTTTTAGAAGACATAGCGAAAGAGGAACACAATGTTGCAGAAGAGAAATATGATGAACAAATTGTTGCAGCAGTTTCAAGGAAAGAGGTCATGTATAAATTTGATTATTTTACTGAAGAGGATGACATTGAAGCTTATGATTTTCCAAAGTTTCCTAGTGCATATTGGTGGGAGTTGGATTATATGAAAAGAGGGAGAAAGGAAAATGAAAGAAGGGACATTAAATTCCAGAGAAAACTAGTAAAGCATATTCAGGCAGATAAGACAGAGAAGTGGATTCAGAACAAGCACAGGACTTATAAATGTTTATGACTTTCACTCATGAAACATTTCAATCTACCTTGGGTGTCTGATGCAGTGGCAACCAACCCCATTTTGGCGTCAATTTTCTTTGCTTTAATGTTTGCTCTATTTTTGGTGTGATGCTTGCTGTAGACTCCGTCAAACTTTTATCCTCCACTTCTTTCCTTTTGGCGTTGGTTGTGATGAGTGATGCATTATTTCATAGTGGAGACTATTCTTGGATTGGCAGCTTGTGGAGTCATAAATTTTGGCTACTTTTAGTTGCAGCGCTGCTCTATTTTGAGCTTGGCGGCTTGGAGGCAGCAGCAATCTCACTCTCCATTTTTTTTATCTATTTTCATACACATCAACGAGGAGTGGAGATATCCTTTTGAATCGGTGAAGTGGGAGATAGCGCAGGTAGTGATGATTGTGGAAATTTAAGATAGGGAGGTTGCATCCCTTTAAGGGACGGTTATTTGTATGAAGAGGTGATTCCTGGCGGTGGGGAGGGGGAATTGTTATTGGTATGGAATCGGTGCTGCATTCTGGGGGATAGTGATTGCCATTTGTATGAAGCTAATTGCATTCCTTCATGGGGAATGGTCAGTGCAGGAAAGAGGAGTTGTATTTTGCTGTAGAAGCCATTCGTGAGGTGGCTTGAAGTTTTTTTTTTTGTTTTTGAGTAGCGTAATACATTTTTGATGTTGTACATGTGAATCAATTGTTTCAGATCCTGACCAAGATCATTTTGATGTGTAATTTGTTGTTGATCTCATTGAGACTTAATAAAGAGTGCAGTAGTTTGTTTTATTCTATTTCTTCAGTGCTTGTTAGTTTCCTTTTACTGCATCAAACGACTGATGAACAAAGCTGACTGAAGATTGAAATTGCACTAAACTCTGCATAACTCAGTATTTTAGAATTGTATGGCTCAAAATATGAAGTACGACCTGATTAAGGATTGTACGGCCCTTCCAACATACCCCAAATCTGTTGCAAACAGTACCAAGTCAGTATTGCACACTCAGCATATGGTACGACCTTAAGGGAGAGTAGTACGACCCACTAGAAATGAAGATTCAGCACCAAACAGATCAGCGACTCAAAATTTCCTTCACACACTCCCAATAACTATTGTATGGACTGCCCAAAGCATAAAATATGCACTAAATATTATGTATGGCCTGACGAGTCAGAATAGTACGGCCTGTACCAATGCACTAAATCAAATTATTACATCAATCCTAGTCTCTTCAACAGGTATGGCTAGGAAGTAGAAGATGTACGACCTCTCTAAATACCAAACAACTGCAACTGGAATAAATATTAATCAACAATATAAACTCATATTCAACAGCACTCAAAACACATCAAAAACCTCCATTTTGGAAAAAAATTGGAAAAAACTTCAACTATCAGCACACGGGTGATTCTTGGATGAAATCACACAAACTAGCTAGGAGGGTTTTAATCCCCAAAACTAGATTGACCAAAGGGTTTTCGTCTTCAGAACCAATTGGGGATGCCATAGATTTGCCCAAAAGGAGGTCAAACCTTGATCCACAAGCAAGGAGAACCACGAAGCAACAATGAATATTTCATAAGGTGAGGCAGCCCAAACCAATTCATCTCTCTTGGGACATTGAGGGATGTGATAAGAATTCAACAAAGGATCCAACTAAGAAGGGGCATCCTTAAACACATTGAAGATCAAAGCCAATTTATTCCAAGTCTTAATCCCATTCACAACATGAACGTAATCAGCCACATTGTGATCCACAAATGATTTGCAAAGATCCACAAAAGGAGCAGTCCAATCTAAATCACCCAAGGGAATGTCAAGAATCCAAGCCTCATCCAAAAAATTTATAGATGATCCATCTCCCAATTTCCATCTCGTACCTTTATTAAGGATAAACCTGCTATGCACCATACTCTTCCATATTGAAGAGTCTTGAGGTAGCTCATTGCTTGAGAGCATATTCTCGAAGTTCCCCTGCAAGTATTTTCTTCATATGACGACACTCCATTCCTTTTCTTCGTTGATTAATCTCCAAGTGATTTTGGTATTCAAAGCTACATTAAACTCTCTGATTCTTCTTAGATCCAAACCTCATTTCCTTTTGGGTTTGCACACTAATTCCCAAGCAAGCAACGGAAGGCGTTTCCTTTCTTTAGTACCTAACCATAGAAACCTCTTTTGTATTTTCTTGATTTTATCCACAATTTTTCCCTACATACGAAGTAGGCTCATGCAGTATACAGGGAGATTTTGCAGCGAAGCTTTAATTAATTGGAGCTTACCTACTTGGCTATGAAGTGATCCTTTCCACCCAAAAGGTTTGTGCTAGAAGCAGTCCAGCAATCCATTCCAAAAGGCATCCGGAGCAGCACCCACAAACAAAGGTAAGCCAAGATATGACAGCCCAATAGGGAGGCAATATTTTGTTGTCTTATCAAAGGGGTATTTGGGAAAAAAATAGTGCTCTTAGGAAGACTTATTTTCTAGCCTGAGGCTTTCTCGTAGCAAGATAGAATATGCTTAAGTTCTCTTGCCTCCAATAGGTAGGCTAAGAGACCCAATTTGACAACCCAATAGAGAGGCAATATTTTGTTGTCTTGTCAAAGTGGTATTTGGGAAAAAAAAAATAGTGTTCTTAGGAAGACTTATTTTCTAGCCTTAGGCTTTCTCGTAGTAAGATAGAATACGCTTAAGTTCTCTTGCCTCCAACATCAAAGCTTCCCCCATAATAATTGTGTCATTAACAAATTGTTGATGAGAAAGAGGATTACACAAAGAAGCGAGTTTAACTCCTTTGAATCTTCCAAGAGAGACCGCATACTGAATATTCTTCCCAGTGCTTCTACCATAACAATAAATAGGAAGGGGGATATGGGGTCCCCTTGATGAATACCTTTCGAACCTTTAAAAAAAATCAAAAGGCATTCCATTGACAATAACCAAGAATTTCAGAGTGGAGATGCATTCCATGATAAGGTTCTGGAATTTATCCTTGAAGCCAAATCTTTCCATGATTTTATTAAGGAAGTCCCAAGAGACACAATCATAAGCTTTCATCAAATCAAATTTTAGAATGAAGCCATCTGTTTTGTTGACCTCCAACGAATGAAGAGCTTCATGGAAAGAGATGATAGAATCCAGGATTTGCCTCCCATGAACAAACCCGCTATGCTGAGAGGAGATCAACTTAGGAAGAATTTGTTGCATTCTCAATGCTATAATTTTGGAAAAGATCTTATAGACCAAGGTGCAAAGACTAATGGGTCTAAAATCCAAAAGGAGACATCTCCCACTTTCTTGGGAATGAGGACCAAGAAAGTGGAGTTCAACTCTTTAAGAATCTTACCCTTCCCAAGGGATTCTCTAGCATCCACCAAAAGATCCTTTGCCACAATACTCCAATACATTTGGAAGAAGAAATAAGGAAACCCGTCAGGTCCAAGGGCTTTGTTGCCTTCGAAGGAGAAGCCTGACTATTTGATTTCTTCCTCTGTCAAAGGCTTAGGCAACTCCATGTTATCATAGTCATCTACAATGGAAGGAATAAGCTCCAAAATGTCATGCTGAAACCGAGAATCCAAGACACTGTTCTCTCCAAGGAGGTTACTGAAAAAGTTCACAGCTTTCTCCCTAATGGTATTTTCTTTTGAAAACTTATCATTATCCACCCTAGTCTCTTAAATTTTGTTGGCTACTCAATGCTTTAAGGTGGTCATGTGGAAAATTTAATGTTCCGATCTCCCTCCTTTAGCCAAATAGCCCTAGACCTCTGTCTCCAATAATCTTTCTCTTTAGCTATCATATTATGAAGGTCACAAAGAAGAGCTTTCTCCAAAACCATTTTTTCCTCATTCATGCTTGTTCCTGAATTTCTTTCTGCACCATATCAAGTTTGGTTTTAATTTCAATTTTTTTCTAGAAAATATTACCAAAGGACTTTTTGCTTCATTTTCTAATATTTAATTTGACATTATTTAGTTTTCTGGCCAATCTAAACATAGTTGATCCTTCAACTGAAATATTCCACCATTCTGCAGTTGACTCCTCCAACTGAGGGTGTTGGGTCCACATCTTTTCAAAGTGGAAAGGAAATCCTTTTCTTTTTCTCAATCTATCAGCATTAAGCATAATAGGGAAGTGGTCTAAACCTATTCTAGTAAGGACTGAAAGAGAACAACAGTAAGCATTCAGCCATTCAAGCGAAATCAGGGCTTGATTGAGCCTTACCTGAAGAAGAAAAGAGTCCACCCTCCAGTGAGACCAAGTAAAGTCAGCGCCTTCAAGATCCAGGTCCATTAGAGCATTTTGGTTGATGAAATCAGCCAAGTCCTCCCTTCAAGCGAAATCAAGGCTCGATCAAGCCTTACCTAAATGAGAAAAGAGGCTACCCTCTGATTAGACCAAGTTAAGTCAGCACCTTCAAGATCCAGGTCCATTAGAACATTTTGGTTGATGAAATCAGCCAAGTCCTCCCTACTATCTGAGGGGGTTTGAGAGCCACCTTTCTTTTCACTATTCTTTAGCAGAGAGTTGAAATCTCCCATGACCAACTAGTTGAGCTCCTTATAACCTCTTCTGAAAGCCAAAAGATAGCCAAAGATTCTTCCTCACATTCCTAGAGTTAGGCACATAAATAATTGATATAATCCATTAGAAGTTGTCTTTCTTATGATGAAAAAGCATAGCAACATGATTATGATCAACCAACAAAAGGGTGCCATTGGCATCAATACAAGAGGGATACCAAAGGGTCTCAATTCCTCCTGAAGCGCCAACAGCGTCAACCCCGACACATCCACTATCCTTAAACAAGCTATTCTAGATTGTATCCAATCTATCCATCAGCATTTTGGTTTCCTCTATAAGCATCACATGTGGTTTATTTTGTCTAGCCATATTAGCAAGAAGGTCATGCTTGTGAGGGTTGTTCAACCCTCATACATTCCATGAAAGGAATTTCATTTTTTCAATTTTGGGGTACCCTTATTGTACATGTCAATAAGAGTAGACTGGATCCCATCCGCCACATCCTTTTTCGCTTCTCGCTCTCGATGTTCCTTAGAGGAGACTCTACCCTTGCTCTTATGATCTAACCCACAATCTGCAGGCTTTTTACTCCTAGTCTGCCTAGGAGAAAGCTCTCCATATCTTCTATGGTCTTTGATTCCCATAAACAGAGACCCGCCATCTGACTTGATGCTTTCCTTGAGCATTCCCTCAACAAAGGGGCTCCTAGCTTCACCAACTTCCAGTTTTGACTTGAGTTTGTTCACTTTGGCCAATTTTGAGACCAAGGTGAAACCATCCTCCAAGGTACTAATAGCATCCATATCCAAGAGGGAATCTAGAGATGTTCCATTGGATCTTAACAAAGCGCTTACCTCCCCTTCCTGTTGCATGCAATCCGCCTAAACCAGGCTAGCAACAATAGGGAGAACTCCCCCATCACACTTAAGGATAGGGCTCTTTTCAACATTCAGGTCAGCACTCAAGTGCCTAGCTTCCTCCACATCTCCCTCTTCCTTCATAAGACTTTCCTTCTTATCAAAGGCTTCCTTCAACAGTTCCACATCCAACAAGAAGCCTTCCAAGGCTTCCAGGACGGTATGGAGGATGGGAACTGCTGACAAGAGGCTCTTGTGTTCCCCTTTCGGAACAATTTGTTTGGTTACATACTTCTCCCCGTCCTTGACATTCCCATTGACCAGATTTGAATTACCTTTATCCATCCTTCCAGAGGTCTTGTTCAGAGGGTAATCTTTCATCCAATGTCCTAGCTTCTTACCTATGTGGCATCCCATAGGGGATATTTCAAACTCCAAAGGTTGCTTCCAGACTCCCATCTTCGACAATATGGATATCTGCAAAGAGAGTATAGTAGAAGCCTCTATGAAAACACAGATTCTAGCAAACACCATTCATTTCCTTGTTTTGGTCATATTATCAACTACCAAAAGTTAGCCAAAGGCACTAGCAATGCCTTTAAACACCTATTCTTCCTAGAACTCCATAGGAAGCCCTAGCATCCTAACCTAAATTAGTGCCACATTAAATGATTCTTTATCTGGGTCAAAAGCAGGGTACCATTTCTTAAGGACCAGGTATGCTTTACCCAAAAACCAAGGGCCTCCTACAAGAACAAAACTGAGATCCTCTTCCCACGAAAAAGAGAAGGAAAAGAAACCTTTGGCCATAGCAGCAATATCCAGTTGCCCTTTATTGCTCCAACATTTTATTGCCCAAGTTCTCACTAAGTCCACATTAGGCTGGGGCCCAATGAATTTTCCAATTAAGGAAAATTCCATCTTTGAAACACCTCCATCAAAAATAGTATCAGGCACTTGACTGTAGAACTCACCTTGTGATGGTCTCGAAATAAGGATAACATGGGGGGGTTTGAACATGCTCCTTTCTCCTTACATTGAAATGATCGATTCTTGAAAAAGGACGTCCAAGCACACTCCCTTAAAGCCCCAACCATAGCACCACAACAAGGCTTGTGTGACCCCGGACAAGAAACTCCATCGAGAGCAACACAAATAGCCTCGGAATCCAAACCCACATGAGTCTCAAATCCCCCCTATCCACCTTGGTGGACAGAAGGCCCACTACCTAACGACCATTGTCCTGCTGAGGATCCACAACTTGGTCCACCTTCAAAGATTCCTGGTTTGAAATTTCAAAATCATTCCCACCCACTTCCTCTCTCGCTCCATGTTCCATCAATGAATCCATGATGTTGATGATTTAGAAAATCCATGTCATTGATGACATTGAAAATTGATTGTTGAACTTGATATTATTATTTTGATATTGAACTTGAAGTTCAAACAATGAATATTTAAATTTTTATGTTTTAAAATTTAAATGATATTCAAGTTTATGGTGGTTTTGTTGATTATATGATGTGGTATTCTACACTTAATTCCTACTTTTAGGTTGCATATATATGTGTGTGTGTGTGTTTTGTACAGACAAACCCAAAACGAAGCTAACCCCCCAAAAAAAATACCCAAATCCACGAACCAAACCCGCGAACCCAAACCAAGATCCAAACCAGAACTAGCAACTTAGCTCAAAATTAATGCCACAAATACAAGCATAACAAAAAGTTGTCAATTTTCACTCTAAAAAATTCTTTATATGGTGAAAACAATATTGCCTAATCCTTAGAAATTACAAATTAGACACCATACGACTACAAGAGTTTTTCAAAGAAAAAAACAATTTGTCAATTGGTTGTATTTCTACTCTACTTTTCATAATTGCATTGTTCTATAATATTGAAACTTGAAGTTGATATCAAATGCATTGAACTCATTTTTTGGTCTATGATGTGTATTGAACTCTAATTTTGATGTACATATGAAGGATATCAATAATATGTTCCCTAAATTCAGTGATATGCATGTTTTTGAAGAATATTTTACAAATTTATGTATCTTTTTATGTTCAGAAAATTTGTCAAGTTTTTCCCCAAGTCTTTCTTTTTTTTTGGGCAAAGGAATTGAACACATGATAGGACCTACAATGCAAGGTCCTTGTTGGTGCCCAGATTTTCAGGCTCCCAAACCTACAGAATCCATCAAAATTTCCTAAGTGTGCCTCCTTGTGTCTTGCCTTGCTTCAGTGCCTGCAAAATTCCTTGAAAATCTTGAAAGAACCTAAATTTTCGTAAGTTTGGAACCCTGTCGGCCATTTCAGGCCTACCAGGAACAAGTCGGAGTTTTCCATGGTTCTCAGAACCATGGAAAACCCCGACGGGTTCTTGAGTTCCTATTTTCGGCGAGTTCCCAGGTGTTAGGAATTCGTCGAAAAGGTGGAACAAGGGTGGTGTAGAGGAAAGGAAGAACATAGAAGAGATAAAAAAGAGAAGGCAAAAAGTGAACAAGGCAAAGGGGGAGAAGTTTCAGTGAGTTCCTGATGGTCAGGAACTCGTCGACAAGCAAAAAAAATGAAGAAATGGAATTTTGGCGATTCCCTTCAACGGGTTCCTAGTTCCCAGTTCCCCTCCAACCCCCGACAAAGCAAGCAAGAATGAAAGGATGAAAAGATGGAGACAAGGAAAGATGAAGACAAGGGAGAAAAAGAAAAGAAAGAGACGAAGAGTTGGAGAAAGAAGATTTCGGCAAGTTCCCAATGGGCTGGAACTCGTCGACAAGAAGGAACAAGATGAAAGAGAACTTCAGCGAGTTCTTGGTGGTCGGGAACTCGCCAATAAAGTTCTTGGTGAGCCCGAAAGTTTCGACAAGCACAGAATTGAAATTTTAAAGCGTTTTAAACGCATTTTTCATGGGTTCAAAAGTTTACACGCCTACCTACCTCCCAGAAGAGCCATTAATGCCTAGCTTGACCAGATTGGAGGTACGTAATGATTGAATGTAGGGGTTGGTGGATTTAATGTGGCAGGTGGGTGCCCTAAATGTGTTTCCCCCTCAAAATCCCATCACTAACAGCAAGTGATAATGTAATGCTATATATACATGCAAAAAGATGTAATAAAGGTTGGTCTCTGAGCCAATTTGGGTCTGCGAGTGCCTCAGGTGATTTTAGGGCATCAAATGAAACCAATCAGGTCTACAAGGAGATGGAATGCATCTGATACTACATAGGAAGGGTCCTCAATGCATATTTTACATAGTGTTATGCCTCCATGGTTGTTTGTAATAGCTCAGGGGAATGTATGGTCGCAGCTGTATGTTTTTCCCTCACCACATTTGCTAGTGTGATTGTAATAGAAATTAGATAAATGTATGACAACATTTTAGTGCAATACAAAGCTTTTGTGTTGGTCTTCTCTTTGTTGCATATGGGTTGTTTCATTTCTGTATGGATCACTATGTCTATTGTTTGAAATGTAATCCTTGATCTGTATGTATGCACATCTAGTTTTGTTGATGCTTATTGGATGCATCTCTTCCCTCTTAGTTGTTCATGACTCTATTGCCCAATCGAGTAGGCACTAGTACAGTTTGGTGAAAGGCCAACAATTTCTTTAAAATTAATCCTCTATTATGAGTAGCTATAGGAGTAGTAGTGGGATTAGATTAGGTTCCACATGTTGTTCGTGATTCAATATTATGACCAGAGACAAGTCTCATGTGATCCAAAACAGTTTAAATCATTTGTGAATCATGTTCATGCATGCTTGTACCTTGTAACTTGTGTATGTAAAGTTAAGTGGATTCATCTTGTGGATCATAAATGTTATCATCTTTGGGTGCATGTGCAAGGTGCAGTAATCAGCTTTATTAGAGGTTTATACAGGCAGTCTATCTTAATCTAGTGACAATTATAGAAGGTCAAATGTACATTGGGTATGGCTGTGGTTATCAGTTTGTGTTTTATTTCATGCCTCTAGGAATATCCCTCCTGAGTCTAGTTGAGCCCAAAGTGCAGGAGAGGATACCCACTCTTGTTAGTTGGCCTTAACCATCCTCAATCTGTGGATGAGCCTCTTTCTCACCTTCCTGACAACACCTCTAGCCTAGGAGGAGAAAAGATCTAGGATTTTGGACCTGCGGTTTTGGGACCCAACAGTCCTAACATGCACCACTGTATCCTCTGTCCACATGAGCTGAGGCAAGTAAATCCAAGGGAATCCAACTCACGACCATCATCCGTGTTTTCCAACAACTTGACCATCTAGTCTACCCCTGAGGACTAAGCTTGTCCCCAAGTCTTTGCCAAGCCCTGAGTTTTATAAATTTTTGGGTCAAGGGAATTATTATTTAGTCCAATTTTTTCAACTATGCATCTAACATGGCCACCATAAAAGGGGCTCCGGATAGCTATGCAGATTCACCCTCATAAGGACTGCACCTAAAATATAAGACTACCCTACCGGATGCTAACTACAAAAGATTCATCCATAGGGGACATGATCACCTCTCTATGGGATAACTACAAAAGATTCACCTTTGTGGTGACTTAAACTGAAAATAGAGGATACACTCACCTCACATAACATTCAATTTTGTGGGACTTTACTCAATATAAGTTACAACCACCTTACTAGGGACCAGCCATGAAAAATTCACTCTAATAGGTGACCATTTGACATATTGCACACAATAACCTTGTTCGAGCCTCATTACAGAAGGCTTGCCCTCGTTGGGACATCAGGAATTCATAGTCCGAATAAAAATATTCCATCTCAACAAACTTAAGTTTAGGATTGAAAAAAGGATAGTAGCTTGATTTATACCTTTTATGGCTGAATCATATCAAAAATACCTTGCAAATGATAAGGAAGACCTGTTAGGAAAGAACACACTTGGCTGCAGCTAGAGATTTTATTTTGCTTGCTGACATTCCTTGTATGATCGTATACCTAAAAATTTCATTCAAGCTACTAAAATACTTTTTTCATTTATTGAAGGGGGCAAATTTTTCTTCACTTTAAGTACAATAACAAAATGTACATTTCATAGACTGGACATCAGCATTGGCATCAAATTTACTTAACATTGGAATCAAATTTTGCATTTGCATGAAAATTGTGGCAGTGTCTCTTTTAGAAGAGAACCAGGGTTGAAATTTGTACACAGAAATTTTGGTTTGCAGAGGCTCACAGGCTCAATCCTTAAAGCAAGCATCGGTGCAGGCATATACTTTACTTTTTTTTCTATCCAATTTTAAAATTCCAAGGCAAACAAACTGATGTGCAGAGGCCCACAATTGTACTCAAGGAAACCCAATTGAACAAAAAAAGCATATGCGAATTTCATATAGATTTTTTGCTCAACTCTCTTAGTAAAAGCCTTGTCATTTGATAAAACATTTCTCTGTTTGACCATCCATCCATGCATATATAATTGAGGGAAATTTGGTCAAAATTTTATTTAACGTTTTATGAATATGTATAGTAGTAAAGGAAACAAGAAAAGAATAACCTTGTAAATTGTGTACTAGCACTCACCCTGCATATGCATGAACACACATTTGATTTATGCAAGTCCTTGGCAGGTAAAAACCATCATAGTTAATTGCAATAAGAGATTTGTACAGAAAATTTTAGAACAGTATTGGAGGCACTTAAACAGTGTCCAGGAAAGAAGTAAATAGGTTGATATCCAAAAAAGACCAATTATAATCAATGACACTGATGTATACATTCCCAACCACATTGCTAATTCTCGGAAGGTTTCTAGTTTCAATTTTAAAGTGAAGCTTATACAAAAGTAAGAAATTCTAGTATAGATGCAAAAATAAAATAAACTGTGGCACAATTGGTGTTAGAGCTGTGACTTGAATAATACAGCTAGGATTATAACCTTCCACCCTGCACATGTTTGATGACTTCCAATGCCTTTTTATATGATGTCTGAAGCAAAAGAAAACTATCCAGCACCTAATAGATGCATATGAGATATTGCACTACAATTCAAGCTCATGGGAGAGAGTTACCACCATTCAGTTTGCAGACAGTACAGGCTGAAGAAGAGACGCTCGCAAGAAAAAAGATATAAAATCAAAACAAAAGACATTAGCTAGCATGGCTCCCAATAGAGAAAATTTCACACATGAAAATGCCAAATGAAAAGGATTCCGTGCAACAAAGATCATCTTTTTCAAAATAGAAAGTAATGTTTCATTTCACTGCAGCCACTGCTAGGTGGATAAGCCTCAGCCACAAATAAGTGTAGAAATATGCTGGAAGCTCAGGAGAAATACACATGGATATGAGAACCAGATCCAAAACAGCACAACAAGGATTGAAATGAATATGGGAATTGTGATCATGTAATGCCCACCTATATTGACCCTTGTCGTCTTGTGTTATAGATGATTATTTGTGCTTTGATCCTGATATTGGATCCTTATGAGTTATGTTGTATGGAGTATTTTTGTAGTGTATTGTGTGTTCTCATGTTTTGGCATCGTTTGACCGAACTTGGCGATGAGGTTGTTGCCATCGAGGTGTTCTGATGGTGTATAGTCTAGATGCTTTATGGGATGATTTGTATGTCCATCAAGGAGTTTTTCAATGAGGTTATGTTATCACATTGTTATGCATTGATGTTTCAGCCTCATTGTTTTCATTTAAACTAAGTTGTTGAATCTTCCCCCTGCCCTAGCGATTCCGGGTACTGGTACGTACCGGAATCTGGTACTGCCCGGAGTCCCTGTGGAATCGACCAAGGTTCTGCTAATTGCATGTAGAAGCGTTTCTGGGGGGCTCCAAGAGATGCATCCTGATTCCGCTGCTGACGTGGTGATTCTGGGAAGATTTCAAAAGGGTTTTTTTAAGTTTTTTGGGGATTTCGATTTTTCACTTTGTAATTTTTTTTAAAATGAAATGTTTTTTAAATCCACGGGATCCCACACATCATGCAGATTTGGAGGTATAGTATAAGTTTTTTATTTTTAAAAATTCCAATAGATGGAAATGTAATATTATAATTTAAGACTGTAAGATATAATAATATGGAAATGTAAGACTGTATATTTAAATTTTTAATATTACTATATGTAAGACTGTATATTATAATGATATGTAAGACAGCATTAAAAATTTAAATGTAATATTATTGAAGTTAAGTATTTTATTTAAAAAACTAGTTTATATAAATAATAAAGTAACAGTATAATTAATAATTATAATTTTTTATGTAACAATGTTACCATATATTTAATTTTTAATGTAACCTGTTTTTTTTTTTAATTATATTTTTAATGTAACAGCATATTTAATTTTTAATTTTTTAACAATATGTAAGTTATAATTTTATAACAGTATGCTAAACTTTTATATTTAAAAATTATATGTAACAGTATATATTAATATACATTTAGTCTTAGTTTTTTTGACATTTTTGTTTTATTATTAATTGTTATTATAAATAAAATTTATATATACATTTGTTATTTTTAGGCTGCAAATACATATATATTTATGATTTTTTTTTTTTTTCATGGACGTACCCAACCCCCCAAAAAATTTTGCCATACCGGCATACCGTACCCACGTACCCATACCCTTCAGCAACTTAGCATTTAAATGATATGGTAGGTGGGTAGACCTAGTTTACTTTAATATGATTATTTTAAATGATTAATTGTATCTTGATCGTATTGTTAGAAGACATGATTTAATTTAAATGTGCATACTAGATGGTTAATATTTAATTACGTAATTTATGTTATTCGCTTCAGCTATTGTTACATATTGGGCAGATGTGTGTAACGTTTGCAATGAGTGTACAAGAAATTACAGGATATTGACCTGGTAATGTGAAGAAGTTCGACATGGATACCACTTAGTCACCTTACCCTAGTTGTTTCCGTGATGTCGAACCAGTGAAACCTAATCCGAATCGATTGCAATTTCGAATTCCCCTTGTGAAAGCCCTGTGAATGTCTTCTTGAGAGTGTTTGATTTATTGCTTGTGCGATTTTGTGTGTGCTTGTGTGATGTCCCGATATTAAGACATTATTTAATATAAAGATTTAAGCATCATAATAAAAGATAATGAAGTCGCTTTTGTGAAATACGGTATTTAGCCAATTTGAATTAAGATAATTACGTATATATTTAATACATATATATATAAATATATCTATAACAAGATATATTATATATATTAAAATATAATTTAAAGGATATATTATTATATTTATAAATAATAAATATAAATATAAATATAAATAATGATAATCTAAAGATTATACTATAAATATATATTATTATATTATGTAAAAATAAATATAAATAAATAATATAAATATAAATGTTATCAATTTAAATCTTATTATAACTATCATATTTTATGAATACAAATAATAATATAAAAATGAATATTAATAGTATTAATACTATATATTACTTATTAAATAAGACAAGTTACTGCCCCACGTTTAAGCATAGGCAGCGATCAATAGCTGCGACTCCACATAAAGACACATAAAGACCGTATCATACGATAAGGAGCATATAATTAAAGAGGGACCGAGGAATACAAGAAAGGGGGAGAAGAAGATAGAAACAGCAGCATAGAATATGAATTAGAAGCAGTGCTTAATATAGGCAGGGGCTGCGATCTATCCCAAAAGCAGCAGTCGTTCATGACCTTATCTTCTCACAGTTTCTATAGCACCAATCCATCTCCCTTGCACGTTTTGAAACTAAAGCTGGGCATAAATAAGCTCCTACAGAGTCCTGGATAAAAGGAAGAGAGTAAGAATAAAAAAAAGAATACATGTCTGAATTAAATATAGATATATCCAGATCTGTATATGCATTAATAAGGGAAAGATATAGATCAGCTGAGTGAAAAGAGGCAGAATATAGCAGATATAATTGGGATAAGAAGTAAGAATAAATATAGATAATTCTGATATAATAAGGAATAATATAGTCTGATTTAAGAAATGAAAGATGTGTGAAGATTGGAAAAGAAGAGGAAGGAAGCATGCCCTCCATCATATGCTCTTGTCAAGATGTGATAGGTAGGAAGTGTGCCCTCCATCAAAGTGTGCCCTCCATCACACTCTTGAGGCTTGAAGGTGGACATAAGAGGTGATAGGTAGGAAGTGTGTCCTCCATCACACTCTAACTTGTGAGTATTCCTATGAGACCTAACATGAGATCGGCTTGGGGATTGGGTAACTATATGTTGAACTAAATATTGTTTGTGCTATATCATTAATTATGTTATGGTGTATTGATTTCATTTCTAATTTATTGATATTTAATATTGCTAATGTCCCTTTCTAGTAGTTATTCTTGTGTGTAGGTTAAGTGTAATGTCCCTTTTCTAGTGGAAACACTTAAACCTGAATCTGCACTCAAAGTGATTCTCAAAGAGACATTATAAACATTAGAGATCAATAAATTTCAATGGTTAAGCTCAAATAAGATCAATGATAATATAAATATATCATTTCCTTGTTAAATGATTATTCACTTCATGATTGTCATTCACTATTGATGACTATTCTATACTATATTCTATAAGTATATTAAGGGAAATATTAAACATAATTCAAGATCCATATTCTTCCCTCTTATTCTTCATCAAGGAACTAGGCTTTACATGTTAAGGGCGCATGGAGACCAACCCAGACCCAACCTTGGGAAACTACGTTCCAACCTAGGGTCCTTACACAAGCGGAATTACACTACCCCTCCCTTACAATACCTAACATTCCCTTAAGATGAAGTAATAGGAGTAATCAAAAGTACGATCTTGTATTCTAATATTCCATTGTACTGTTAGGATGGATATTAATCATAAGTCAAGATCCATATCTCCCTTCTTGTTCTTCATAAAGGAACTAGGCTTTAGGGAGCATGGAGACCATACACAGATGGAATTACTTTGCCCCTCCCCACAATACCTTGTAGGGCGCATGGAGACCACTCAACGTGTTGGAATTACACCGCCTTTCCCTACAATGCCTATCATTCCTTTAAGGACGAAGCAATAAAGGCGATATGATCTCTTACGCTAATATCCCTTGTATTATAAATACATTATCCATAAGTATTTATCATCATAAGCATGGATAGAAACATTCTTATCATAATTTGGAATATCATTGTAAAATATTCTTGTTTATACAATTGTTCACCATTATTTGATCTTAGATATAAATAAGACATTTCCTTATAAACCATAATGATTTACTATGAATTGACATTAATATCATAACATGCATACATAGTTATATGCATATATATATTTATATATTTGTGTATTTATATATATGGGTATATAACATTATAGATTTTATTCTTAATAATTAAACATATTGAATATTGCTTACCTGTTGTGCCTTTGGTTTTGCCTGGCTGCTGCTATTATCTTGGTGCAATCCATAGCTATTATAATTCTCTGATTTAATTTACTGCTGAACTGTATTGAAATCTTCTTGATCCACTGATTACTTCCTCGATGGGTTAACTTCCTCATTCATGCTTTTGGAAAGAGGGACCGATCAATATTTATGTGTTTTGAAGAGTTGCTTTTATCCAAAGGGTGCCACCTTAATGACAGCGATTCCTTTTAAAGACATTCACTGCCCCTTTTATTAGTTTAAACATGCTTTGATATGGAACCGGCGTCTCTTTTGTGAGGCCTGATTCTCCTATCTATTGGGTTTTTTTATTCAAATATTACTTAGACATATACTTATTATTTACTATTTATTATATATATTCTTACTATATGAACTATATATATATATATATATATATTAAGATAATACATATATATATCTGTATATTATAATAATATATATATTATCACATATATATGTATATATATTTGTTTATTATGATTATATATATATAATCACTTCAATTATGTTATATATATATAATTATCATGTATATATTTGATTGGGAAGTATAACAATTACTCTCACAATATGAATACTTGTATACATCATATGAATATATGTAAATCATTGGTAAATCGCAAAATACACATTTGGATATACAAAGTGTACACATGAATGCATGTGAATCATAATGTATAATATAATGTAAATATAGGGGATATGACATTAAGAGATCAAGGATATTCTAAAAGGGGACATTACATATGGTAAGTAATGACAAATGCACATAATTTAAAGATTATCGTTAGACATGTATATATATAAGCATGGTGAAACTTGCTATGAAATATATATAGGAGAACATCAATAGTTCATGCACATTATCATAATTCATTATGCATTCCTGATATGATTGTTTGCAATTATGAGTGTGATTAGTCTATTATGCATTAATGTGGATTCTTGTATGAATGTCATGATGAGGGAATTAAGAGCCTACGAGGAAGGGAAACGGCGATGGGATCATCTTCTAAGTACCCCACCCCATGGTGGATAGCTGAGGCCTACCACATGTGGGCCAAGGGGGCATAAGAGGCTGCTCTTGGGCTTAGAAGGAGTGATTTCCGGGACACCCTACTGTAGTTGCACTCCAACCTCCCATCATGGTGATTAATTGAGTCATAAGAAGAAGCAGAATGGTTCTGATAAGGGGAACGGTGATAGGACACCTCACTAGGCACCCCACCCCATATGGATGGCAAGAGGCCACATGGGGCCGAGAGGGGTGAAGCATCCACTCTTGGGCCTAGGGTAGAGGGTTTCTTGGGTACCCTATCAAACCATTTTGTCCCAGGAAGAATGAATTAGAAACCAAAAAGATTTCAATATATTTATGACATGATATTTATTTCTTGTTATAAATGTTTACTAATCTATTTGCAGGTCTTAAACAGGTAGTTGTATCACTAATCTTACTTTCCTTGTTTTCTTTACACATTCCAATGAGAGCATCATATAATACTATCTTGTGAATATTTTCTAACTCTGTACCCAATTAAGCTATAAACTTTCCCAAAACCAAGTTGATTAATTGAAATTGATGTATTAGGGCCAATTTAGGGGTCTTTCAAATTTGGGGACATTACAGCTTGGCGTGAGAATTGATTTATGATGCCTTGGAAATTGTCATTTTATGCTATCGTTTCCTAGTTAAGAGAAAAGCATTTAAATTATTGTTTTATATGTTAGAAGATATTTAATTTGAAAAGGCATTTTAATTATTTGCTTGGTATTTGAAATAGATTAAATTCTATTTGAAAAAGAAATATTATAGTTTTGTATTATTGTGTTAGTGAAATTAGTTTTGGGGAAAGAAGGTTTAGTTTAGCCTAATCCTAATTAGTTGATATATAAGGAAAAAGGGATTTGGTTTTAATTCATTATGCATTTGGATATTTTGGAGAGCAAAATTTGGAAGAAAAGACCATTTTTCAAACCCTCTTGAAGATTTTTTTATTTTTAAAGTGCTTGGAGTTGTCTGAATTTGGAAACTATTTGAAGGTTTATTGTTTGGAATCAGATTGTGCATCCATTGAGGTAATTCTTTTTATGTTTGCTCTTGAATTGAAAAAGTTCTTTGAATTTTTCATTTGTGGGAAGTAGAAAGTTTTGGAAAACTGGTTTTCCTACAAAGGCCATGGCAAAATTTTCTTAAACTACAATCTTATTTCAAAAGTGTTTTGTTGGGTAGATTAGACACAAAAGGGTATGGTTGCATTTTCAATTTTTGAATTGCTTGGAAAACGTGAAAAGTGAATGAATTTCCCTGTTTTGGCCTATCAGAATTTTTTGGAAAAATTATGTGATTGGAAAAGATTGTTGTTGGGTTAATTTAGAGCAAGAGGGTATTTTCAGAATTTTGAATTTCGTTGTATTTTGGAAATTGAGTTTTTGGTGTGAAGAATTGGGAAAGGATGCTTCAAGATTTGTCAATGGCTGACCCTAGACATTCTTGAAATTATTTTATTTTATTTTTGGAATTTTTGGTAAATTCTGAAAGTTGCATGTAATGAGGAATGATATACTTTCCCCTAGATTTAATTTTATAGTTGCATTGGGAAGCATGCCTTCAGGGGGAAATGCTCTTTTTCTATTTTCAGGTTCTTTGAAGGAGGATGCTCTTGTTTATGTGGGTTGGATAGTTCCCAGCTCATTGGACGCAGTTGGATGCAAGGGGTACACAAGAAAAGTGCCCTTGGACCTTGTTAGTTTGTGGTTAGAGTGATGTCATCTCTCCTGAGGCTCTGTGTGTGAGCGATTGACGTCCATCTTGTGACTATTGTGTGTGAGTGAATGATGTACATCTTGTGACTCATATGTGAGTGATTTACGGTTTCTCAAACTCCCATGTGTGAGTTATTGGCATATATCTTAAGGCTCTAAGTGTGAGCAATTGTGTCCATCTTGTGGCTACCATGAGAGTGGTGACGTGATGTCCTGAGGCTACTATGTGAGTGGTGTCATCCTTCTTGTGGCTCTAGTGTGAGTGCCGGCTTCCTTCTTGAGACTCATATATGCGTGTGATCCTTTCTTGTGCATTGACTAGCATGTGTGCCATATGTTGCCTTTATGCTCCTTGTGGTGTGAGTTGTCGCATGTGTGTTGCGAGCATTATTGATGTGAGTGTTGTCTTGTTGTAATTGTGTGTGTGATCCCATCTTGTGACTCTGGTGTGAGTGATGTGGTTGAGACTCTTGTACTTGATTGAGTATTTTATGTATTCCTTGGATTGGTGTGAGATGGCCTTAATAGCGGGTTGCCATGATCGTCTTCTCCGTAGCTCGAGGGTTGCCTAGACTGGCATAGACATCTATTGTGCTCGATGATAGTAATATGGTTGGAAGGTGGGTAACATTTCCCCATTGGTCCTCAGACAGATCTTTCTGGAGCTGGATGGTTCTTTGTTCATTTCTGGAATTTTGACTATATTGGACTATGTGCCTGTCAGGGCATTTTGGTGGCAGTGTATTATGATGTATATTCATGCCTTGTATATTTTGTCTATTGGAGTGTGATCCTTCCATGTTTGGGAAGTGGCCTCCATTGTGTTGTATTTTTATAATGTCGTCTGGTTAGAAAACAAATCATGATCTAGATGGAAATTGTCATTTTGTAACTTTATCTCATGCTAGAAATGGTTAATTGAGGATGTTGAAGTCCTCCGTTTTATATGTTGTACTTATATTATGTCATGTTTATTGATGGGTTGTATTGTACCCACATTATGATCAATATTTCCATGTTTGGTTTTGGCCCAATTCGACGTTGGTGTCGAATGAGTGTGGCATTCCGTTTGGAATTTATCATATTTGACATGTATGTGAGCATTTTAGAAATGGTTATAATTCTTTATTTGAGTTATTTCATGCTTTTGATATTAGATAGCATGTTGTTTATGGTGTATGAGTAGACACCTAGTGATTTGTATCCTTGTGGTTGTGCCATTTCAGTGAGGTGTCGTAGTCAACCCTCCATGTGGTAGGTAGGTCAAACGTCAACATTGCTTCGCATGTTAGCCACCTATCGATGTTTGTTTGGCTTGTTGGATGATTTTTCTACGTTGAGAGAGGTGTTTCCTTGGTGTTCACCTTCTCCCTTGTGCCTTGGTGTTTGCATGGTTTTGCATGTCAATGTCCACCCTTGTTGGAGAGCGCTTTTGACATGCATGTTCCTTGTCAAAATTGTATGGTCTTGGGGCTATTGTTTTGTCTCCTAAGTGTTTGTGAGAAGTGCTCAAGTGTTTATGGGGTGTTTGGAGTGGCCTTGGGGAGGCGTGAGTGTTGTCTCAGAACTCATGCCTTTGCGAAAATTTTGTTCGGGCAATCTTCAGGGACACTAGCACCCCAGGTGGACTCCAATGCCCAGGAAGGACTCTAGCGCTCAAGTGGGACACTGGAGCTAAGCGCTAGAGTCCCTCGCTACGCGTTGTTGTCCTGTTTCGCACTGTAGTCCTTGAGCCATCAGATAGCGAGCATTTCCTAATATTTTTTGAGGAAACTTCATATATAGAAGTTGTTCCCCATGGTCCCCTAAGTCCTCTCATATTTTTATCTTGATTGGACGTGACGTATTTTGGGAGTTATGACCACTTTTGTCTTGGGAAGTGTAAGTCACGTTGGGTCGACTAGTTGTCTTTGTTTCTAGTGAGGGTTGTGATTTCCCTAGTGGATCTCCTCCTTGTTTGGATGCCTTGTGTGATTGGTAAGTCTTCCACTAGTGTTGTTGGTGTGTTTGGACCCTGAGAGGTCGTTGTGGTTATTTTCGCACCATGTCCTAGAGTGTCATCATGGGACGTTGTGACAATTCTAGTGCATGATTGTGTAATTGGGGCATGCGCATGTCACAATTACATCGCAAAAAAATTGTTCATCCTGTTTTTATTCGTTAATGCCCTGGTGTAAAAGTTGGGGCATTACAGATCAAGCCTCAAAGAAAGCTCCAATGAATCCACACTACAACAAGACATAGAGGTTGATCTTTCAATGCTTTTAGAATGATTTGAATTGGCTTCTTTGACACCTCAAGTATCACTCCTCCTTGCAGTCAAAGATCTTAAACATTTGTAGCTTTAAATACACTACAACTATTTTTAAAAACAATCAAAGAAAATTCTTACCTTTTCCTTCTCAAATTGATGGCAAATTTGCAAATCAAATGCCTCCTGTGCCAGCGTTGCTTTCTGTCTTGCAAGGATTGTTGCATTACATCAGTTCTCCTGAGGACGCACTGAAATATCACATGGGTGTACATCAGGTCTTAAGAACATTATCAGACAAAATAAAGAATAAAGAACTGCTTGTAGCTAAAATTACAAAGGACCATATACCATGACAAAATCCTTAAAAAACTAAAGAAAGAAAGAAAGGTTAGTGTTTTGATCAACACTCTTCATACAAAGCCTTAAATATTTTGCATTGAATTACCATCGAACAGTGACATTGTCTCACAAATTACACAAACTGAGCTGTAAAAAACTTTATATTGTTTTTGAGCATTGGCAAACTCCAAGTATCATGAGTAAAACCAATTATTGTGTCAAAATTATTGTTCACGGAATTTCTTCCATGTAAAGTAGTGATTTCAGCTGGAAGTATAAACATCAAAATATCTGTGATTTTAGCTAGAGTCCATGTTCAGTTTGACCCATACTTCAGTAGGATTGTTCAGACTGTAAAAACCATTTGCAGGAAAACTTACAAATCCTGTTGATACGATAGAACGGATATGCTAATATTTCTACAACAAAGTTCAAATAACATGTACAAAAAGTTGTTATGACCATCAGAACCTACATTTTACACTGCAATTACTCATGAATAGTATCTGAGTACCATATCTTCAAAATTTGGCATTCCATGTAAAGTTTTAACAATCACGAGGACTTTTTTTTATATTAGTTGCATACGTATTATCATTGCTGAGAGGAACTGCAACTGTTTTTAAAATACGAGATACAAAACAATCTGTTAGGATGGAAGCTCACCTTCAATAAACTTTCCATCTTGTGGTTTTGCTTCTTTACTTCCAGAAGTTCTGACTCCAACATTTCAACCTTTTTCTCCATCCCATCCTCCCTCATTTCAGATAAACCTTTTATATATTGACTGTTGTACTCAAATGGTTCTTTCCTCTTTCCGGATTGAAGCAGGCAATGCCTACTTAATAATACATCCTCGGAATCAGCAAGGCATGGTACACTCACAGGTGTGGGAGCAACAATAGGACTATCGTCATGATGAATGTGAGTAACAACCTTAATTTCCTCTACTTCTATTCCATCCATCCTCTCATGAAGAATACCAGTTGAATTGTCTCGTGAAGATTTGTGGTTACACTTCAGTCCATCAAACAAGCCAGATAAAATAGCCTGTAATGAGAAAATATTATGAATGCCCTGCAGGAAAGGTATGAATATCCTAGTGGGAACGCAAAATATAAAAACCTTAGCATAGATTTCACATAGAAGAAACAGGATTCTGTAATGAATCTAGCATATGTCCATCAGGCAACAGATTGTCAATACAAAGGATTCCAATACTTCAACGTCAATATGTTTTAGTTTCAGAACATAGTTTATGATTATATTCATTATGCCAACTGGCAAAAAAAATTCTATTGCCTAGAATCATGATAGCAGAAATCACCAAAAAATTGGAACAATCGCCAACCATGGCAATTGCCATACCCATACAGATCACCCTACTGATGTTTTGAAGAAACCAGGTTTTTTGAAGAAAAATCCGTGACTTATTGAAAAAAAACACTGATAAACCATGATTTATTGAAAATGATGTAATTTATTTGTGATTTTTTCAATTGCATACATTTGTTTGTCATTTTATTGGCAATTTTTTCAAATTCATGCATTTTTTGACAATTTATTGGATAAGTTTTTGTTTATTCAATAACAGTTTTTCTTCCCTGTTTTAATGAATATTTCAGCAGTTTTTTAGTTTACCAGGTTTTTCCCATTTTAATCCCAAATAATTGAATTCCATTTATACATCCAATTTGCCAAGTCAATACTGAGTAAATGGAATGCCCACAACCATGGGTTGATAACAATCCAATTCACTTTTCAGGAATATAAATTTATCATATGCAGCATCAACATCTCAATCTTCTGCATCAGGCAATAAACATGTAGAAGATCTTACCTCTTTAGTTCTTCCTTTCTCCGAAAAACATATGGTCTTGTCCATCTTCCCAAACTTGCCTCCAGCTACAGAATCACAATCATCATGACCAAGGTTTGGCAAGTCTATTGTAGATTTATACTTGGGCTTCATCTGCAAGTCTTGAAATTCTGAACAAAAATAATTTTCTGATACAGTTATTTCAACAATATAAATTAGCATGCATACAAATGAATTCAAGAGCTATTACTGGTAATCAACAAAATATCATGTGAGATAATGTTGTGCCCTAGCATATTTAGAAAATCAGACAAAAGTTATTTTAATTACACAAGTCTCCTTGAAGATTTTTCTGGTTACTCATGGCTCTATGCCCAAATGTTTATCGTTGCTAAATACATAAATTAAAGAGGTTTGCAAAATAGAAATGATCATCTCAATGGTTAATATATTAGAGACTAGATTTATAGGACAATTGAAAAAAAAGCAATATATAACTATTAATAGATAAACCCTGTACTAAAGTTTAAATAACACCCCTTGAATTGAAAATTCATGTCGTAAAAACAAGGATATATTTTTTAATCTTGAGAACAAATGCAAGAAAAAAATATGTACAGAATGCATATGATATTACATCTCCATATTACTCATCTCTTCCTAAAATTAAAATTCCACATAAAATTCTGACTTCTCACCCTTACAAAAACATGCTCTCAAACTCTTAACCTCTGAGAAAGAAAAAATTTCAGATAGAAAACATTTGAAAAACTAAGTTTTGGTCAGAGTAATTGAGAAGAAACAACAAACCTTCACAACCATGAGGCAGATGAAGTCCAAAGCGCTCACATGATGATGGCTCAATGCGGTTCCCTGCACTGTTGTCTGAATATTGCATTATCCGATGTAAATTATCGTCAACAAGAATTTCAACGTTGTTTAAATCTGAAATACCATAGGAGAAACCATTGACTACAGGATTATCTAGTGGCGAATTCAAGTGAAGAGAATCAGAGAAAATGTGTAGAGGGTTACCAGACACACTCGTAGTGCCAATAAAATCCACCTCTTTAATAGTATCAGATTCCAAGATTTGAAGGCAATTCAACTGGCATTCCTGAATTTCAATTTGATCACTAGATGACAAATCTTCATGCAATTCTAAAGGACCTGATAATTCTGTAATATGACCATCTTCACACTGTATGCCGCTTATAATTATGTCACTAGGATCATCATTCAGCTCATAAACTTCAGCTTTTGTAGCATCATTCACATTCTGCACATGTTCTGCATGGCAAAGCTTCATTCCATTTCTGTTATCAATGAACTGCAATGGATACTTGCCCAGCTTATATTTTCTTAGATATTCAACTAGGTCTTTGAAATTTGAATCAATAGAATGTTCTTGACGACTTTGATCTGAATTGCAATCATCCTTCCCATAAGCATTTATGAAAACCAAGAAACAAGACAAAGCATGGGAATTTACACCCAGAAAGATTCTTATATTGTGACCTTGAATCATTTCTTTGTTCTCTGTTTGAATCATTTCTTTGTTCTCTGTTTTTATAGTTATGAGGTTTCTTGGAACAGGTTCACAACCTGTTTTCTTAAAATGTTGAAATTGTCCAATGTATTTTTCCAGATCATGAGTCCAACCACCACATTCCATAACCTGGATGGGAATAATATCAAATTTCCCTGTACAAGAGTTGTGTTTAAAGCCTGAATAATATTTAAATGAAGTGCAACTTTCCACTGTAGAGTGAATATCACTTTCTGAATATGCAGGTTTAATACTAGACATACTACAAGAATATATGTTTGAAGTGAAACCTTGGTTCTGATGCAATTCCCTGAATGCACTAATGCCATTCTCGTCACTGTAAGGCACCAAGCAAAGTCCAGTTTTGACTGACCAATTGTAAGGTAATACAGATAACCAATTCAAGGACTTACCTTTAAAATCATTTGGAGTCTTGGCTTTCCCTGGCACAATCCAATACTGAAAAGCATCCATGATGCTCATTTCAGGACATTCTGTGAAATCTTTGACAGAAGTAACTGGGCAGTAAAGTTGCTTCTCTATTGGCATATGATTTCCAGAATTACCAATTGTCAAACCAGATTCACACACCACTCCTCTTTTATGACCTTCAAAGCCATTCTCCTGCTCAAGTAGATATGCCTTTTGCCTCTGACTGTTTTTTTCTGACTCACTTTTGCTGTTTTCCATGCTAGACATTTGACAGGTATCCTTCAGAATGCTTTCTGCAGGAGACAAGTCAAAAAAAAAACAGAACATTTTTATAATCCCAGGAATCTATCCAGATGGTAAGAAAGAAAATATTGTTCCTGACTAAGATTTTTGTGTGGATTCTGAATTTGATTTTTTTTAAAAATTAATTCTGCATACTTCTACTTAACTTTTTCGAAATATTCACTATTGAAATTAGTAATTACCATACCTTGTTTGAGATTAACCATTGACATATTTCCGTTGAACCTCCAACATAAATTCACACAAGAATGAAGCTTTTCATCACTTCCTGAATATTCTCTTCTGTTATGTTTTTGCTTTCCATAATTTTGTAGCCAAGAATTTTTTGATCCCACATCTTGATCCCCTGTCATCAATATTTTCGAATCAGATTAAAACTTAAGGCAGACACACAAAAAGAACAAAAATCAAAATTATCTTAAAATTCCTGATAAACTGTCGAACCTCCAAAAGTGAGCATAGCTGGCTTGGACAGCATTAAAGGAACATTGTAACTAGTATCTGTTTCAGTTGCCTCTGAAGAGGTAAATGAATCTAAACCACGCTCTTTATTCAGACTACTACTTAGATTTTGGGAGCATATGTTTTCACCAGTCCTTTTGGCCATTTCACAAATAGACCCTTTTTGTGCTAAAACGTGCAGAACAGATGAGCAGCCAACATTGATAAAGTTCTCTCTAGCATCAGATTCACAGATTGGAGATATAACTTCATTGGTAGGCCCTCCAAGGCCTTCATGGCCATCAAATTCTTTCATACCAACAAGAACCTCAATTGAATCATCACTGGCTTCAAAGCACCTTATTTGCAGCTCTGGGAAGTTGAAAAAAATCTCACTTGTTAACTTCAATCTATCATTTTCTGATTTCATACACTCATCGGAATTCACATTGGAACTAGTGGTGGAGAATAATAGTTGTTCCCTGTATTTAGCCTCTGCAGAAATGGGATCATGTACAAGGTCTTGAATAGATCTGACATTTCTCCTCGGCATTGTTGAGTATTCATTCTTTAAATCACATAATTTATCCTTACAAGGTGTATCTTTCTCAATCTTTGATTGACCAGCGCCAGATCCCATATTACTTAGTGAACTTTCCAAATTGTTCTCTTCATACAAATGTGAATTCAGAGTAACAGGCAAGAAGAGTAATTCCTCATTTCTGAAGACATTAAGTTCATCCAATTGCATCAGAGACTGCTCCAATGTGAAAATTGAGATGCTTCCCTCATCAATTGAGGGCGAATTTGAATTCTCAGAGGATTGTGTTGCTGAAGCAACCAGTTGATCAGCAATTTTATTAGCTTCATTTTCAAAAAAAAATGAGCTCGTTCTACTTGAGATCTTTCCATGAGTGTACTCCTCCAAGTCAGACGATGTAATGCAATCACACTCCTGATGGTGGAACAGATACTGCATCTCCCCCAGGCAAGTGCCCAGATTATTTTGTGTTGGAAAGCACTCAAAAGAACTGTAAGTGAGGCATGAATCTCCAGAGGTACTTCCCTCCAAGGTGCTTTTGTCATCTGAGGTCCATTCCTCCGAAGTGCTCTTTACATCCTTAGCCCATGGATCACAAAATTGTGCACAGCTGAATTGCAATGCTAGCATTGAGTCTACATTGCCATCCTGTATCTGAAGAATGTCTGTACATGCATTTCCTGACATCTCTAGAGCCTGCAAACTCTCAAACAGATCAATGTCTTCAGATGAAGTTTCTGCTTCTTCATCAGCCACACTTGCACATGTATCTGCAATGAGGTTATTAAGGACAAGAGAAGCCTCTTGAATCGGAGTGAATCTGGACCCATCAAAGGCTTGAAATCCTCCATCAGCAACTGTTTTGGATTTCTCTGGTGCGAAGAAAGGAGCAATGATCCATTTATCTGGCAAGAATTCATCAGGGAGCAAATTCAAATCTTGTAGTTCTTGCTCACACATTCCTGAACTGATAGAACTGATAAGATCAAACTCAAGATCATCACATGGAACAGCTGAATCACTTAGAGAGCTTGGATTAGAAGAATATTCCTCTTCATTTAGCTGGACAACCCTCTGTTTCTTTGTCTTATCTACAACTGATCCAGAAGTGTCCAGTCTTAGCAGTGAAGAATTCATAAATGGAGTTTTAGAGGCCTTATTGGTAACAAGTGTTGAATTCTCTATTGAATCTGAAGACCTCAGTCTTGAACTTGGCAATCTTCCTTTATGGCATTGAAACACAGGGCTTCTAGCAGAAACAGTGTTCTTTTCCAAAACCTTTAACAATCCTCTGCTTTGATATTGAGATTGTGTTCCACTGGGCTGAACAACACTAGAATCCAACAGTTTCACCGAGCCATCTTTGTGACAACAGGAATTTATCTCTCCAAACACAGTACCACTGTTCTCCTGCAAACTTAAAGCTCCTCTGCAACCCTGATTAGTTCCATTTCTTGACAAAGCACTGTTACTTTTTGTCAAGGGACATTTCCTACCATTCTCCTTTGTACTCATGACCTCATCTTCCATCTTCAGTTTGTTTGTTTCCTCCGCTCCAGAAGAACTGCTCTCCTGCAAGTGACGCTGATTAGTTCCATTTCTTGACAAAGCACTGTTATTTTTTGTCAAGGGACGTTTTCTACCATTCTCCTTTGTACTCATGACCTCATCTTCCATCTTCAGCTTGTTTGTTTCCTCTGCTCCAGAAGAACTGTTCTCCTGCAAACTTAAAGATCGTCTGTAACCCTGATAAGTTCCATTTCTAGGTAAAGAAGTGTTATTTCTTGTTAAAGGGCATTTTCTACCAGTCTCTTTCACACTGACAACCTCATCTTCCTTCTTCGTCTTGCTTGATTCCTCAGCTTCGGGAGAAGAAGAACTCCGAGAGTCTCTTGTATACTTGGAAGAATTCTGTCTCTTACAACAACCACCATCTCTCCTCAAAGAAGCCATGATTGTTACAGTTTCAGCTCATTGTTCTCCTGCTAGCCTGCAATTTATAGAAACTACACGTGGTCAAAATTAAACCTAGCATTTCAGTTCATCAACAAAAGAAATATATTTATGAGTGTGCAAGAATTCATCAGGTTGCCCACAGCCTCACTCCCACGCGGCAATAAGGCAGCCTACAATCCCAGTACCGATCAAAATTATATAGGACCAACATCAAGTTGAGCTTCAATGAACTTGTCAGCAAAATGGAGTACACGAGTCAACTAAGTGTGCAACCCAGGTTCAACAACACTGCATAAGCAAAAAGGCCACAGGCTGACCTCCTATCCCATAATATGGTAACCAGCAGTCTCTGCAAGATACCTTAACCAAAAATAAAATTAAACCACATTAAATCCAGGGTACGTTCAATCTCAAGCTTGCATTGCTTCTCAGTCAAAATACTCCAAACAGACTACCAGTCAAAATACAGCCTACAGATTGTGAGTTAAAATCCAACTAAGCTTCAATCTATATTCAATACTTTATCTCCAAAATGGGACAAGTGCAACACAGGTTTGACCTCACTCTCACAGCCTCAGCCCCACACCATGAAAAGGCAATCCACAATCACAGTGCCAAACTCCAAGGAAAAGCTATCTTCAATCTCAGGATTGAATTTAAAAGCTAGTCTATCATCTGAATCATTTCGGATTAAAATCCTGTCAACGTAGATTTGATCAAATTCACACTGAGCTTGAAAGCATCAAAAATTGCTTAATGTAGATACAAAAATTATATCACAAAACTCATGTAGATTTTTACCAAAACCACACAGAGCCTCAAATGCACAAAAGCGTACATCAAGCCTCAAAATTATGTTACGAGAACCAGATCATCTCTATTTCGATCTTCCACGGAATTACATAAATTAAACTCGAAAAGAAAAAGAAAAAGCCGGCATCGTCTGAGCTAGATTTCCTAATACAGTGCCACAGTTACTACAGAAAACAGAGAAACAATTAAATTTAGAGAAATCTTTTACAACATTAAAAACAATTAGATTTAGAGAAATCTTTTACAACATTAAATGTCAAGAAGAAAAAAACTAAACGTTTTATTTTCATCCACAACACTAAAAACAACATTGTGACAGAGGCTTCCAGGAATAAGCGACCACACAGAGAATCGTTCAAGAACAGCAAGCCTAGCAACAAGAAAATAGGTGTTCTGTCTAGAGATAAACCTGCTTCTGCTCCTGGCTTTGGTCATGATCTCCCATTTCCTTTGCTAATTTCCCTCTTCAAATTAGGCATAAATCCTCAAAAACCAACCGCGCACTGCAAAAACCCTTCTTTAGTCAATTCCATCTTTAAAAATTGCTTCCATCCTAAAAGAATTGCAGGGGTGATAAGTTATTTAAATCATCGAATCGATATATACAGTGGACGCTCACTGAACTGACAAATTTTTCACAAAACAGGAAAAACATTGTAATACTTATTTTAAAGAATAAGAACCTACACGAGCACGTTTCAATACGCGCTATTTGGGACTTCTTTTGAAAGAGAGGATCTTCTGTTGACTAATTTTGATCTGAAATTCCCTTACATTTGCCAAAGCAACAAACTCGTTCGAAACAGATGCGCCTTAAAAAGCCAATTCCGCATATTTAACATCGGAAAATATTGCTTACCAACTAAATATACTGTAAGTGTAACGAAGTTTGCTAAATGTTGTCAATAATCAATCTTTGGCGCCGGCGATCAAAAAATTGGCGAAAATTTCAGCAAACAGCAACAACATTTTCAAAGAATTGTACAACACCAGCAGTTCCACGACTTTTTTCTCGACGATGAATCTCAGAAATTCCCTCGGCTTTGGGAAAATTCGTAAAACCCTACCACACAGACGCACATTACAAAGACGATTCCACGAAACTTTTGAAAAAAGCAATTCGATCTCCTGCTCTTCCATCCGAAAAGATTGCCTACTTACCTACTAAATTGAATTGTTGAAGGTATGATGAATTAGAATTCCCTAAAGACGCTCAAATTTCTTTGCCCGGGACTGTAAATGCACTCCAAACTCTCTGGAATGCATTCCAAGCTCCCTGGGATGAATCTGCACATTACACGTCTGGAAATTTGAGCTTCCTTTAGTGAAAACGTAATGAATTTGAGTAAATGTTGGCCTTTGGCGCGGGCCGGGGCGATCATTATTTCTTGCAAACAAGAATCAGCAAAAGTTGTTGAGCGAGGTCGGGAAAAGTGAAGACGAAAACGAAAATAAAGAAATAGGCGGGAGAGAATTTATATGGGAGAAGATTAAAGGCGGTTAAAGCGTTGCGGGGCCGGCAATGGCATGGTGAAGGGATTGTAAAAGCAGAAATGGTGGAATTTTAGCGGGAGCAAAAGAATCGCCATTTCCGCGTTCCACATGGTGGTTTGCCTGCCTTCTATTCTGTCGCCGTTCGCCATGCACGTAACATTTCCCTGACAGTCGTATCCGTTTCATTCACGGTCTGGATGCTCTCCGAAACAGCCGGGATGCACTTCTTGCGGTTCTCCTGATCCTGCGCTAAGTAATTTAAAATAAATTTGGCTGATTGACTTCGCACGTTTCTCCGTCGCACCATCAGACCGGCGTTGTATAGGCTGATCTTGACGAGCACGCCAACACTTTTTTCGCGTACCCTGTGGCGGTGGCATCCACCACTCCGGCCCGTTCAAATTTTGTAGGTGTAGAGTATGTATGCTTCATATTAGAAGTATAGATAGGCGTCCCAGAGTACGGTAGTCTCATATGTTATAAGCTGCCTGTAAACCCAAAATCAGGTCACCTGAAATTGCAGACTATAAAAGGATTCCATTTTTAACTATGATGTAGCCCATCACCCAACATTGTAGACTATAAAAGGATTCCATTTCTAGGTATGATGTAGCCCGTCACCCAACATTGTAGACTATAAAAGGATTCCATTTCTAGGTATGATGTAGCCCTTCACCCAACATTGTAGACTATAAAAGGATTCCATTTCTATCTCCATTTCTAGATATGATGTAGCCCTTCACCCAACATTGTAGACTATAAAAGGATTCCATTTCTAACTATGATGTAGCCCTTCACCCAACATTGTAGATTATAAAAGGATTCCATTTCTATCTCCATTTCTAGCTATGATGTAGCTGGCACACAAATTGTAACCTTTATCTGCGCCTTGGTCACAAATCATCATAGTGACTCAAAATTGGGTCACCCAACATGAGAGACTATAAAAAGATTCCATTTCTATGTCTGTTTCCAACTAGGATGCAGCGAGCACACAAAGTGTAACTTTTATCTACCCCTTGGCAACAAACCATCATAGTGATGATCAGGGCTTAAATTTGACGGTCGACCTTGCCTGTCAAGCAATTTTTTAATGACGGTTATCTATTCAAAGGTGCCCTTAAAATACTATGATATACCTGAATATAAGTAAAATTATATATAAACCAAATATATATCGTCAAAATTCTATATAAATTTTGACAGTCTATCCAAAATCTCTCCTTTCATGTGATACAATCTTTTTAAAATTTTAATTGTATTCTACAACAAAAATGTCTAAATACGGCCATACGGCCATCAAATTTAGGCCCTGGTGATGATGAGCACCTCAAATTTTATATTGAGCAGTTGATAGGTGACACTTTAGAGTGGCACACATGGACACTTAACACCACTCACTTTGTTGTTTAAAATCTATTCCAAATGTAGCCCCTTAAATTTGAAAATTAAAAAGTAGTGACTCCTATTTACATGGAAAAAATTCTAAATTTTGAAAATTAAAAAGTAGTGGCTCCTATTTACATGGAAAAGATTCTAATTTACTTTGTACCAAAAAAAAAATTGCACTCACTTTATTGTTTAAAACATGGCTTAAATTTGACAATTGTATAGTTGTATTTAGGCATTTTAGCTGTAAAATATAACTTAAATTTTGAAAAGACTATGTATGAAAGGAGAGATTTTAGACAAACTGTCAAAATTTATATAGGATTATGATGATATATATATTTGGTTTTTATATAATTTATTTAAACTAAAGTATGTCATACTATTTTAAAGGCACCATTGAATAGATAATTGTCATATACAAATTGCTTGACAAGCAAGGTTGACTGTCAAATTTAAGCCCTAGTTTAAACTCTACTCCAAATGTAGCCCCTTAAATTTGAAAATTAAAAAGTAGCGGCTCCTATTTACATGGAAAAGATTCTAATTTACTTTGTAGCAAAAAAAATTGCACTCACTTTGTTGTTTAAAATCTACTCCTAATGTAGCCCCTTAAATTTGAAAATTAAAAAGTAGTGGCTCCTATTTACATGAAAAAGATTCTAATTTACTTTGTAGCAAAAAAAAAATTGCACTCACTTTGTTGTTTAAAATCTACTCCAAATGTAGCCACTTAAATTTGAAAATTAAAAAGTAGTGGCTCCTATTTACATGAAAAAGATTCTAATTTACTTTGTAGCAAAAAAAAATTGACTTATGAGACCTCTTGATCCAAAAAAGTAGTTCTTGAAGTCTCTCCATGGGGCCGCATCTTTAATTGTGTGGATGTTTATTAGTTCTACAATTTAAAAATTATAATTTCAATGTCATTTTGCCTACAACTTTTGAACGAGAAATTCTCTATAATTTCTTTGCCATTTATGGTGAATAGCAAGCATCACAATGTGTTTCTAGTGCCGAACAAACATCTAGTGGATGATTTAGAGGTTGAATATACATTTTTGAATGGTGTGTTCTAAAATTGACATTGTGCATTAAATCAAACTATTACATCTATGAACTAGGTCTATAAAAACCCCTATTTTTCAAAATTTTAGGGTTCATCTTTAGAGGTTTTTTCATGAATGTATATGTTACACATATTATGAAAACCCTTCTCATTTTCTTTTGTTTTGCTTTTGCACCATTTTTTACTAATGTAGTAGGTCTATGAGAACCTCTATTTTTCATATTTATAGGGTTTGTGAAATTACCTTAATTTATGAATGTGTATTACACGTTTTATGAAAACCCCATAACTCCTTCCACTATGTGCTTAGTGCTAAAAATTATAATTTGCAAAGCAGATGAAATGCCATTAACAAAAATAATAGTGACCATTCAATACCCCCATGTTTCCTACATCTGCATTGCTCAATACCAAGAGTGCCAAGTGATCCAAATAAATTATGGTATTTGAATTAACTATTATCCTCATCTGAATGTTATTTTCAAATAAAGAAATAGGTGTGGTGACCTTTTAGGTTTTCCATTCGAATTCCAAGAAAGACAAAGTGTGGTGACCTTTCAGTTTTAGACTCTTCATTTCAACTTCCAATAAGGAGATGGAAGTAGTGACTTTTCAGCTTCTTTGAAAATGTATAAATGAGTTCAATTCAAAGTAATAAGGTGGGAAGTTCGAAGCATACATCTCTTCTCAGAGATACATCTCATCCGCTAAGATTGCCAAACAACTCTCCCAAATGGAGTTTCCAGAGCATACATCTCATCTGTTGAGATTGCTCACATTGCTTTGTATGAGATCTTTTATGAAATAAAATTGTTTCGCACATGGTTTGTTGTGTGTTTTATAATACTGCAGGTTTCTCACCGGGTATTGTCCTTTGGATGGCAAAATAATCCAGATCACCAAGTGTACCACTCAAGTTCATTAAACATGGTTGATTATGTTTCAAAAGCTCTTTTTGTATGCCACAATCAATTGTACTAAAAAATGCAAATAGAAATAAGAATGAGTGATTAAATAGAGTGCAAAACACTTTATAAAGAACAATATTATGCATATTAGTTGTTATCAATGCTCTTAGTGTATTCGATGCAATTGATAGCAGGGTGCAATGAAAAGAGGTCCCTAATGACTTTGAAACCATTTTTTCCTAAAAAATTACAAGCTAGTCCTCTCAATCCTATTGTTATATGGAGCCTAATCAGACTCGGATGTTAAATTTTCCCTACTTTTATCGGCGCAATTTTCCCCCAAATTATTTAACGAGGGAGTGTAGGGGGGTAAAGCCCCTCCTGCAGGGCCCAGTGGGCTTATCCCCCCAGTGGGGCTCAAGGGTGGAGCCCATGGTAAGGGTTCTGGGGGCAACACCCCCAACAAGGGCTACTGGGGGCAACGCCTCTGAAGCAAAAATTGCCTATTATTTTATAAAGGCGTCGGGAGTTATTTTTTCTATTGGTCGACATTAAAAAACCCTATTTTGTAACTAACATAAGTCTTGATAAAAATAGCTAAGGGTTAGGGTTTCCGTTGATATTGTATTGTAGCATTTGCAGCGGTATTGAGTTGCAAATATTGCCGTTTATAATTGGTTTTGCTGGATAATAATATTGGACTCTCTGTTGGTGGATGTAGCCTAAGTTTGGGTGAACCATGTTAAAAATTGTCTCTCGCTGTTATTATTTCTATGTATTTTCATTCCTCTGTTTAATCTTTATTTTCATTTAATTGATATCTTCTACATGCAATTCCTAACAAATCCCACGATTTTTTATGCTACCACCCTTTCAATGAATGCAAAATTCCTCTAGCATGGCAAGTGGGGACACATCTCCTTAACATTTTATACTCAAACATTATAAGTAATGAAGACAATTTCTAACACAATCAACACACATGTTCAAAAACTTATAAATTTTGTCTATTGTCTTATTCTTTGGACCCCTTTTACACCACCCCATTATTTACTATATAATAAAATAAAATTCCCTTGCAAATATGATATTTACCATATCCTGATACTAACCTCCTGACTATCAATAATGTATTGTTAAGTCAAGATAGACTTTTATCTTAAGACTAAGACAAATCACTCACATAAATAGTCTTTTAAATAAACCTATGCTTTGATACATCCTATAACAACTTCAACAAACATGTGGTAAACATCATTTACTATCATTTAAATTAATGAATTGAATAACTTACTTCATAAAATGAATCTAGACAAAAACAACAACACTAAAATGTATGGAATGTTGAGGATGAATATGGTTCTAGTATTTTTAGTCATACATGGAACCCCTTTCTACAAAGGTATGGAGCAATGATTCTACCAAGTTAGAAGTGGCTCTAATCAAGAATACATCTTTAACATCTAATTTAATTTCCTTGATAATGACCAATATTGTTACATTTGTATTTCAATGAACCACCCTCACTCTCAAATTTGGAAGTCTCTCAACAAATAGAGTTCCTCCACCATTTAAAGCCATATTGTAAAAATAACTAAACTCTACTTACTTCATAGAGTTCCTTCCTTGTGATTAGGATTGGTAGGCTTAAAAACATTAAGGAAAGTTGTAGTCTCGTTAGGAGTGCTTAGTTGTTGTCAATCCCTCTAACCACATAAAACATGGGTGCTTAAGTAGTATGATCTCCATGTTGAGTTTCTACTTTTCTTAATGCAATAAAAATAAATTAGGGTTTAGGGTTGACATGCATAGTAACCTTAAGATGTTTGCTTCAAAGGTAGGGTCTCCAAAATTACTAGTGTTTGGTCAATGATAAATGTGTGTAGAGTACATTTGCTTGCAATCGCACACCAAAATATGGGTTCTTAAATAGAACTACAAACTAATGCTAACTTACACCATCAAGGAATCAAATAGATAAAGATGTTGGCATAGAAAGCTTCAAAAGAGTCACACATAATGATTGTCTATTTTATGCCCTCTAATTTCTACCATGTTGTAAATAAAGTCCTCAGTTGAATTATTATTTGTATTATGTTTTGGATTCTTATGGACCACAGTAAGTACAATGAAAGCACATATTTTAACATCTCAAGATTTTGTATTGAAATACATCAATGGATAAGCAGGAACTAGCTATGGATTATAATATATATGTATACATGTTGTAAGCACACACCAAAAGTTTGGTTTGTAAATAAAACCACAAACTTATGAAAGCGCATATTTGACATCCCAAGATGTATTGAAATACATTGATGGGCAAGCAGAAACTAATTATGGATTATAATGTATATGTATAAATGTTTGCAAGCACACACCAAAAGTTTGGTTTGTAAATAAAACTGCAAACTAATGGTAACATACACTATCAAGAAATCACTTCAATGAAGATGCATGCATTATAAAGGAACATAACAGTCACATTTAATGATTTTTTATACAAAAGAACAAGATAATAAATTACTAAATTCCTTGATACACATTATTATATTAGTTCCTTAAGTATTGTGAAGATTCCAATCAATCAATTTCTATTGGTGTACTCAACATATAGGATGCATGAATGGTCCTTTCTCCATGAAATACTCGACGAAGCATCAACAATGGTATGATTTACAGTCTTTCTTCTTGTTTCACTCACCTAAATTGATTTCTTATGAGATATGACCAATTATATGAATACATTATCTCCTTTCTTATATGTCACCCAACTAAATGCAAGTTAGTCACCCCGTAAAGGTGTTGTGAAGGCCTCAAGCAAGGTGGTAAGCATAATCTCACTATCATGCATTTAGTTTTTTTCAATTGGATCTCCCATGGGGGTAAGTGTAACTAATGTATTACAAATTGTATCTTCAAATGATTCTTTCTTATAATACTAACTAACTTTTAATGCAAGTTGATGATAGTGAAGCAATTACTTAGTCTTTAATGTCCCCAATGCTACATTGAAACATATAGAGCCGTTTAAAAGGTTGTCATCTAAAAAAAGTGTCATCCTTCTAATTTTTGAAAAAGTAAGATAAAAGATCCACTTTAAACATTTCAATTTTGTTATAAACTCTTGCCACTTGCAATAATACTGATGTTTTTCTTTCCACGAGTAAGACAACATGCTTGAGAGGACTTGTCGATTCCCACAACTTCACCCTCATCTCCTCAATGTGAGATGACATCCTACATTCACAAATATGCCACATTCTTGCCTTCCATTAATGAGCTTTATGCTCCTCCTCAAGTATATGTTGTCATACTTCACATATAATATCAATTATTTTTCACTAGTATGTATTAGAATGTTTTAGTTCTTCCCACTTGTATTAAAACTGATGTTTTTTTCCACAATTAAAGCAACATGCTTAAGAGGACTCTTCAATTCCTATAACTTCACCCTCGTCTACTCGATGTGATTTGGCATCCTATGTTCATGAAGATTTCGTGTCCTTGCCTCCTATTGATGAGATTTTTGCTTTTCCTCAAGTATATTTTGTCATACTTCACATACAATAACAATTATTTTTCACTAGTACATATTAGCGCTAAACATTTTTGTTCTTCCTACTTGCATTAATAGTGATGTTTTTTCCATAGCTAAGACAACATACTAAAGAGGTGTTACACCCTTAACCTATAACATGCATTAGGATATGTGTGGCTAACTTGTGACTAGCATAATCCTTAATTAAGTCATATAAGAGTCTCTAACTATAATTATTGTATCCTAGGTCAACCTCATTTGGATTAGGATACTAATATTATGTAACAATACCTATATAAAGGAGGTAGTGAGTAGTAGTTAAGCATCATATTACAAATTCTATTCTCATTAAAGACTTTTGGAGGTTGCCCCCTCAAAGTGGATTTTATTGCCAAGTATTTGCATCTTATTTTCTATTATATTATTCTCTTGTGCAAGTAGTTTCATTACAAATGGTATTAGAGCATAATCTTGGTACCCAAAAGACAAGAAACAAGGCAAAAAAAATTGATTAGGAGATCATGTTGTCAAGTGCGTATATCTCTCGATTTTGCAAATTTGTTTCTAAAATCTAGAGGGTTGATCAAAGACATATTGAAGTAGGTACAATTCATTTGAACTTTTTTTGAAGGATTTATTATGAAATTATGGTTTTCATCAAATTTGCTTCCAAGGCTACAAAACATAAAGTTTCTTAGGGTTTTTTCACCAAAGTGAGGGTTATACTTAGGTAGGTCAAAGTAAAAATTTTAGCATATTTTGATTTGGTTTGAGAAGTAATTGTGAAAATTATTTTGGTGAAATCATGGCATGGACTTCAACAAGAGGCAAGAGAAGGAATCCATCCCACATAGAAAGTCTCTTAACAAAGATGATCCAATATATAAAAATGGATCCAATAGATGTTGAAGCTACTATAGAGGTAGCAACCACCAAGATTAAGGAGGAATTATTTTTGGTAATGGCCGGCTTAGCTATAAAGGAGGAGATACAAAGGACCGCCAAGAAAGAATATATCAATAAAATACTTTAAAAAATAGCTTCTATCAAGAGTTCTATGGAATCCCAATGGGTGGATTCACACCACAAAACCTTAGATGCAAATGTGTCTTCTAAGGGACATGAAGCTTCTTGGTTTGACCTTGATTTAAAGCATGACTATTACCCAAATAATTCTAGTGCCATCTCTAGGCATTTCATGCCAACGATGGATATGTGTAAATTTTATGGCAAGCATCCAAATAATTGGCTTTGCCAAATGGAGCAATTCGTCGATCCTCATCATGTTCCAAGTTAATAGAAGGTTGTGATGACATCATTATTATTCAAAACTATATCAATTTATTTGATATCATTAGCTATGTGATGGGAAGAAAAAGAAGGGATGTGTTGTCATATGGTCTATTTTCCAAGAGAAACTCATGGCACATTATGACAATAGTCTTATGGATAACTACTTTAGCCAAATCACTAAATTAAAGAAAATAGGTGTAGTCAAGGACTATACTCAATTTTAGGCCATGTCTTTAAGAGTGGAGCATGTTATAGAGGAAAATTTATATGAACTATATGTAGGGGGTCTAAATGATCTGATTCCTAGGTGGATTAAAGGACAAACTTGCAAATTAGTAGATAACATACAAATTTGTAGAATATGCATAAGAAACTCTAGATTAGTATATGAATGCACATTCAAGATAAGCAAAAAACTTTACAATGTAAATGTATTGCATGAAAGAATATCTATACAATATCATTCATAGTATTTTATTGGTTGAAACTTTTGTTTGTACCTTATATAGAAGATATTTATACAAGTGTTTATCAACTAGGCTCTCAATAATATGTTGATAAGTGGCGTGAGCATATGGTTCTCTTTCCATGTGGACATGAGTGTGCCAGGAGTTGAACACATATGGTGCTAGTTGAAGTGTAGTACAAATTGATGCTAGGTATCAAACTCGTATGATGTCAATTGGTTGGCACAATCATGTGGTGCAAGCATAGCCACATATTAGATGTGTATGGTTCCAAAATTAATGTTGAAAGTTGTGATTGGTTTAAAGAGCCTATATGTTGTCATATGGTTGGTAGGTTATAGTAAAAATCACGTAGGACCTATGGTTAACTTAAAGATGTTGATGCATTCCTTCCTTGAAGCTAGACCTGTATGTGTGATCAAAAACTATTCAAGCAAGAAGGAAGCTTTAAAAAATTCATGGAATGGAAGCCAACCAACACTCTCAAAATCTATCAAAACTAAATACATAAGAAGAAATATACCATTAAAGAAGGAAATAGTTGCTTTTATACATGTTGGGTGCATCTAATGAAAGCAAATAACAAAGAATAAATGGAAGAATAAATTCATTCAAAGAAATCACAGACACAAGAAAAATCAATATATTCACCCCTTCGCCAATAATTTGTTCACCATGGTGAACAAGTGCTTGTTGGGGAATTCTTGTGATTGTTGGTAGGGGTGAACTAATAAAAAATGGGTGAATGTGTCAATTAAAATCAAATGACAAAGTTTCAAAAAGTGACAAGCAATAGGGGCTAAAGAGTGAGTGAAATGAGCACAAAATAATAAAGGGAAGGGTCCTAAGGGTCAACAAAGCACTTCCACTAGACAAGGAATAACATAGAGTTTTATTTTCATATTTCACACCATGTAGGGTCATGTGTTGGGCTATTGGGTCATCATTGAACCTACTGTATACACCTAAAAATGGCTCGAGTCGAATTCAATAAATATTTTAATATTTATTTTATTCTTATTCTTCTATCAATGAATAAATATCATAATTTATTTATCTAATTCACATTCATCTTAATTTTCTAAAAAAATTAAATAAAAATCAATTTTTTTAATTAAATCATTTAAATTCCTCTAAATCATCCTTAATTGAATAATTCCAAATTATTTAATTAATCATCTATCCTAAGCTCCTAATTCTATAAATCCACATCATCTCATCCACGTCACTTTACACCTCATCATGTTGCACACGTAATTGAATATTTTTAATATTTAATTATATAATTATCCTCACCCACATGTCCTATTTATCTTCTAACCATCCCTATTCTTAAGAGCTCCATCTTTCCATGTCATTTTAGTCAAAGGACATTTAGAGACACATGTCTCATAGTTCCTAGATTCCTTCCAACAGCCCTACAAAGAAGGACTCCTTCTTTGACCCATGTCTTTTGGTCTTTGAGAGCATTGTGACAAGTGGCCTCATGCTCACACCTTTCTCTCCACCTTGTCATCATAGGAGGAACATCTCCCACCTTTATCTCCCTCATCCCAACTAATCCAATCTCTATCGTACACATCACAAGACTCATTCCTCCACCGTGGATCTTTTGACACTTGGATTTGAGCCTTCTTTGCCTATACAAGCAAGTTTCTCACCTCCATTTTGCATCACAAGCTTTTAGTAATTATATGTCACAGAAATTCCATCAAGCAATCAAGCTTGCCTTTGGCCCCCCATTTGCATTAGTATCATAATCTCCATAGTTGCACAATCATTTAGCTTCATTATCTCATTTAGTTTCATATCAATATCCATAGCATTATCAATGGCTTCATATCAATCATATCGTCTTCATCTTAGCTTTGCATTGTAGTTTTGCTCACTTTGCATATTCATCCACAAAATCCATTCCTCTCTTTGTCATATTGGAAAGAAAGGAAGTACACTTCTGAGAGCAATTATATCATTATCAACAAGGTCATTGAGAATATAGGAAACAATGGAAGACATGGGATAAATCTATTTACAAGGTATAATTTCATGTTTATTGCATTTATCTTAGTTTCATTGAAGTATTGAATTTGAGTAGAAATTCTAGAGTTTGTGGTATCTTAGTAGGTTCCTGCATTAGTTTCAAATTATCAATCACATTTTGGCGCCCACCGTGCGGCCTTGCCCTATTTTTAACTATCAAATTTGAGTTTTTGATGTACTTGAAGTCGTAACAGGTCATTTCTGTGCATTCGATTTCTAATTTTGTGCATCTGTGAAGAAAATAATAGTCCTGCGCATATAAAACTTCTTTCTGTGCATTTGTCTTTCTGCGCATATAATTCATCTTTCTACACATTTGATACTTCTTTTATGCATTTGTCTTTCTACACATCTGATACTTCTTTCTGCGCATATGAAATTTGTCAGTTTTTAGCATGTCTTTTTTATTATTTTTGATGCTAACACTTGTTGCAGGTATCATTGATCATTAAAGAAATATATTCAAACTACTGACAATGGGTTTTTGCAGGTTTTAGGGCTTGGTTTAGGCATCATCATACAACTTGCATAAAAATCTTCACTTAGTTTCTAATTAGGAGGAGTAATCATATCATTTTGCATACAACTTGCATACAATCTTCATCTAGTTTAAATTAGGAGTAACTCAATCTAGCATACAATATTCATCTAGTCTTAATTAGGAGGTAAATTGGACAACTTTTGCATACAAATCTTCACATAGTATAAACTAGATGGAAAAATGGACAATTTTATATTCCACTCTTGCATACAATCTTCATCTAGTCTTAATTAGGAGTTAAAATGGACAATCTTGCATACAATCTTCACATAGTATAAACTAGGTGGAAAAATGGACAATCTTTCATACAACTTGCATGCAAATCTTCACTTAGTTTCTAATTAGGAGGAGTAATCATATCATCTTACATACAACTTGCATACAAATTTACACCTAGTTTAAATTAGGAGGATAAATATACAATCTTGCATAGACAAATTTGCATACAATCCAAACATAGCATAAACAGGGGGAAGTAACTTAATTATCTTTCTTTTGTTGTTATCATGCAAACATGTTATCTTGTGTTGTTAGTTTAGTCACATTTAGCTTAATCTAGGCGATCAATAAATAAGTGTTTGTTGTGCTTGCAAAAGTGATAGGCATATGCTCTCCCCTTGCAACATCTTGAGTGATCAAAAAGCCAAACTCACTTCCCCTTTTCTTGTTTACCCTTAGCAAGGCCTACTCTTGGATTGCGATTCATCCAAGAGGGACGACCTTAAGCGGAGCTTTCCTTTGACCCGCTATACAAATGAGATAAGGTGAAAGCCAAGATTTAACCAACATCAACCTTTCCTTTCAGTGCCAAATTGAAAAGAGGTGTACTTGCACTTTGTGGAAATGATTTTTGCATTGTGTGAAGTATTTGAAACCCTTAGTATAGGATTGGTCAAAGCTTTAAGTAGCTTTCCGCATGCTCGCAAGGCATTGGTCCCTCAAAGTTTAATAAGAACCATTATTTTAGAGACCAAAATCCTTTTACTTGTTGATGTAGGAGGTCGGACCTCTAAAGCCGCCCAACATTTTCACTAATCATGTGTAGAGACAGAAAATTCACTCTTATGGGGAATGAAACTTGGTATGCTTGAGAAGTGTGTGCCATGTAAGGGGGAGCCTATGCTACCAAGTTTCTAGTTGTTCACCTTGATTCAAGTGGCTAGAGAAATCCAAGTTGGATTTAACAAGTAGTATCTTTTCTCGCCTAGGCTTGTACATGTTTTCAAATTTATGTCAAACACTAAATATCACAAACAAACATCAAATTATATTGTCTGTTGTGTTTTCTTGCCTCAAAACAAAGAAAATTATCACAAGGAAAACATTAGGTTGTTTAAAAAATGTGCCAAAATCATTCAAACTTGAACAAAATTCAGTTACCTAGCAGAGCTACGCATTTGAAAATTCTTGCCTCTCATTTGATAGTTCTTTCCGCGCATGATCATACAAATCTTGTTGCGCATTTAAAACTTTCTTCTGCACATGTACATTCTACAACACATATAAACCACAGAACTGCACATTCAAACCTGCGCATTTAAAACCTGTTTCCGCGCATTTAAACCTGCGCATCAAAACAAAGAGATATTCCCAAGATTTTGAGAAAATAATCAGACCAGTTTCAAATACCCATTTTAGCCTAGAATCAATTGGTGAAATTAGTTAAACCATAAAAAATCATCCCATAACCATTTGCAAACATTTCACTCACATCCCATATCTAGCCCTTTCAAAATCAAACAAAAACAAGATTTACCAAAGGTGCCATCAAGATCTCCTATTTTCAAAACAATATAGTTAGTTTCCCTATCAAGATCAATCAACCTCTATCTAGAAACTACACTAAAACATCTTGACAAGGTTAGTCTACATCAATAGGGATTATAATCATTCCTATTTGACTCACTTTGGATCAACACTTTGATTGTTATACATCATAGCTCAAGACCATTGTTTGAAACAGAGATCAAAACAACACCTTTAGAAAATCTTATCACCAACAAATTCAATCCAATCTATCATCCCAAATACTACACCATATCAAAACCATCACTTACATCCATAAGTCAATCATCCAACCTCATTCACATCAAACTTTGCATGGTTGAAACTAGGTCTCAAGCCAAAAGAAGAAAAGAAATGGATTACACAAATAGTAGTGTACACTCCTCTAGTGATGGAGAGGAAGAAATTGACCAAGAAGAAATTATTAATGCTCAACAAGACCTCGAATTTCAAAAACTAATGGACAAAGTCATATCAATAGATCCACACAAGTATTTCCTTATGCTTGCCCAACGAGAAGCAAAGTTACCTTCCAATCTTGACATAGAAAAATTGAGAGAAACAAGGCAAACAAATGAAACTGAAGCTCCTAAAAATAAGAAAGCTAAGGTTGTGACAAATCCATTAGAAGCACTCACGCAACAAATCCAAGCTTTACAACAACAATTTGTGGATTTACAAACTAGATATTCCACAAAATGATATTCATTAGAGGACATATCACCTTATCCATTTGATAAAAGCTTGGTTATGATACCTTTCCCCTCTAGTTTTGAAGTGCCCAAGTTGGACAAATATAGGGAAAAAGGTGATCCACGTGAACCAAATCCTTCACAACATGAGCATAGTACTAGCCACTCTTCACCCCAAGATCACGCATCCTTAACTCATCTTAATTATACTATTGACAAAGAAAATACCGCCCCATCATTATCCCATAAGGAGCCTATCCCAAAGCATACTAGTCCTACACCAACACCACCATTAAGCTTTCCAAGCTCCAATTAATCAACCAAAGAATCCTTGAATGGTTTTATCCAAATATTCTTTACAAAATATAAAAGTGGAAGAAAAGCTATGGAAAAATCCAAACCCACCTATCCATTACCTCATGTATCTACCCATACACCTATGAAGGATGTGATCCAAGGGCTACTAGCAAGGAATCAACCATGTCAGCAAATTTGTATCCTTGAACCTACAAGAGACTCTTTCAATGCCATGTCCAATCCTACAACCCCATCATATAGTCCACAACCCCTTGAGCCTAGTGAAGAATCTCCCTCGATGAATCCAAGTCAAGATTCATCATCCCATCATGATGATAATCCTTAAGAGCATGTCAAGCCTATCCAAGATCCTTCCAAAACTATTCAAACAATCCAAGAGGTATGTCAAGAACATAATCCTAAACATGAGAAAACATCAAGTCCTAGTCCTAATCAAGATCAAATCACTTTCATCCAACCCATTCGTAACATATATCTTTTCTATGATCAAGATGATATCCATGATGAAGAACTTATCAATGAAAACCTTGATCCTATTCATACCCCCACAATTATCCATAAACAAGATACCCAAGACTTACATACTCCATTTAATAAAAATCTTGTTGACCTACTTGAGCATTCACCCTGTTTCATGGCCTTCCTTCAAAGTAAGGAAACCTCTTCTTCGTCTAGCCCTACCCATGATCCACAAACATTAATTTCCCATGATGAGACACTTGGCTCCCAAGTGCACATAGATGATCAAACCAATACCTTGGATCTTAGTGAGCATAATGATAATCAAGATCCTAATGATCCTCCTTCATCCATTATCGACCACGTCACCTTCATCACGATGCGTTATGCTGCAATAAAAGTGAGCAACCATGATGTTTGATATAGCACTAGATGTTATGCACCAAGGTATGAGGACCAAGGTGACGATGTGTCTCGTGCCCCAGCATAATACAACCTTGTCTAGATGTATGAGGAAGAAAACTTAGAGCATTAAAGTCCTAATGCACAAAAGGTATGATGTGACCTTAGATGCAAAGGATAGTGCAAAAAGCTATTCCCACATACACAAGATATGAATATTAGCTGGAATGATACAGATTTGATACAAATGCAACATAAAAAGATAACACACACAAGCAAGCAAGCATGCATAAATGATTCAAAAACAAACAAGGTATTGCCCCTGTCAAGCTGTAAACCAATGATTAATTTTTTATTGATGATGATGATGATGATAGTGTTGTCATGGCAGGGAACAATATATCCCTAGATCAACACAAGGATGATTGATTAATTGATTGATTGATGTGGTTTACAACAAGATTAGGATCAAGACCAATGATGTAATTGGATAATTTGACATGATTGATTAACTTGATTGGTATGGATTAAGGATTAATTTGCATTTGAGTTTATTAGATGGATGATTGATGATAAGATTGATTGGAAGAATTGATTTTGAAAGATTGATGAATTGATGAAGATAGGTGATACAAGAAGATGATATAAATAAAGATGATGAGAAGAAGGATGGAAGATAGAGGTGGTGTATCATCTATGCCTGAATTTGGATATTTCCTTCATAGTTCAGACTGCCTACATACCCGTATCCATGGGATCAAGGCACTTAACGATAGAGATGAGATGTAGTTCTGATTTATTATGAGATGGTGATGATGGGGAATGAGTGATGAATAGGATTGATGTGATTTGATGCAGTGATAATTGGATTTGATTTGCTTTGATTTGATAGGTTTGATTGGAATGATTTGGCATTGATTTGATGGATTGATTTTGATGATTGAATTTGATGATTAGATTTGATGATTGGATTAATGATTTGATTGGATGAATTGGATTTCTGATTTGATTGCTTTTGATGATTGTTTGGATCTTTGTTGGATAGGACATTTTATAATTTTTTTTTTTGGATTTTTGATATTTTTTTGTTTTTTTTAAACATTTTGATTTTTTTGGATTTTTAAATGTTTTGGGATGTCAATGGGTTTACAATTTGTGCAGCCTTTTGTGCTAGATACCAATGACAAGGGAAAACCAAGTCTAGGTGCAAGGAGGTAGGTGGAATTGGATGGGTAAACAGATAGGCGATAGTGGATGGGATGGAAAGCTCATGATAGATGGATGGGTACAAGGATAAGCTATAGTGGATGGATGTATGCCTCATAATGGAGCTAGGATGTGATCTCCAAAGACTATGTCACATAGGAATAACATGCCTCATTCTAGGTGTAATGCTTAGGATTTGTTCATGACAAGGCTCAGGATGATAGGATAATAAGATGGATTGGATGGAAAGGATGAGGTATGTCAAGAGATATCCAAGGCATGTTTCAACTTTTTTTCTCTCAATCTTTATCAAGATCAAAATGAGGAAGGGAGGATGAATGGATGCAATAGGATAGGTGTATGTATGTGGATGGATAAGGGCATGGTAAGAGAGGATATGATAGGATGGAAAATGATAAGTAGGATGAGACAATGTGCCCCCAAGCGTAGGTGACATAGAAGATCAACTTATGCATGTCTGTTTGCCAGGTTTTCATCATGGTACTTATCCAAGGCGCTTGTTTGCCAAGTTTTCACCATTAGACGAAGGGATTTCTCTCTCTCTCTCTCTCTTTTTAGATGGGATAGGTGGATACAGATGAAAGTGACTCAAGTATCTAGTTCCATGAAAGGTGATAGTCCCACTAGATGGATGTTGTCGCATGGATCATGTCAAATCATTGTGCTCATAGATGTTGGTAAGGGGATTGCATGAGAGGAAAAGGGATTAGGTAGATAGCAGATTATGGAGGGAAATAGTGGATTATGATGTGAATTATGTAGGACTTATGGATGGAAGGCTTATGCAAAAGCATGGACCATAGGGATATGTTGGGTGAGATATGTAGGATAATAGTTGAATGATGGGATAATGGAGGTATGTGGGAATGTTGTGGGATGGAAAGGAATCATAACCAATGGTTGCACACACCATGATAAACATTGAAGCTTTTGATGGGAAGGTGGTGTAGGAAGCAATGGGGTTGTTTGCTTAGGAGATGGGTAACATAAGCATTTGGGGACCCACATGGACTTAGTGTTTTTATGATTTTTTCTTTTCATGCAGGATGGAGGAATTTGAGACTTTTGGATGGAATGGGATTTTTGAATGGAAGTGGATGATTGGGATTCTTGAGAGGTGGATGCTTCATTTAACTTGCTTTCTTTTTGCTTAGGAACCCAAACCATTTTGGTTTTGACCTTTTCTTGTGAAGGTATGGGCTTAGGTAGCCTTGTAGATGAATTTGACTTTGATTCTTTGCTTTTGTGCTCTAAGGCATTAGGATTTTTAGGATTTTTTGCTTTATGAGTGTAGGCATCCAAATTTTTATTTTTGAATCCCATGGGGTGAGTGGAATGAGTGGAAGCTTTATGTTTATACAATGTGTGCATTGATTGGCCATGATTAGGATTTTTAGGGTACTTATGGATGATAGGATAAGGGGATTGGATAATGGGGATATTAGATTTTGGAAGTAATGGTGGTAGATTCGATGGAGGGATGTTAGGAGTTGGAAGAAGCGGAGGCAAAGTTGATGGTGGGAGGTGTATGGTCACATGCTTTTGACATTTGTAAGATGATGGAGGTGAAATGGCAACATATGTTTTAGGAATGTGATGAGATTTGTGATGGAAGGTGGTGGACTTAGGATGAATGGAGGAAGTACCAACATCGTTAGATTGTTGACCTTGATGTGTGTATCCAAGGCCAAATGAGCATGGAGGGGCCTTGACATGAATTGGCTCCAAAATTCCTTATTCAAGAAGGTCTAAGCCTTTACCTTGATAGTTCATCTTTTGGAGTATGCGATCAACAATGGGACTAGGTGTAGGTGGAACACTAGACATGAGTTCCTTATTGGATGGAGAAGATGAAGTGGATAAAGGTTGTTGTGTTCCTAGGGAGGAACATTTATGAATAAGGGTGGATAGACTAATAGGACATGATGGTGGATGTGGAATATGGTTGATGGTGGATGAGGAGGGATCATTAGGATCTTGCGTATGTTCATTATGATCCGAGTTATTGGTTTGACCTTTTATGTATGCTTGGGAGGCACATGTCTCATGAAGGGGAGTGGATGTTTGTAGATCATGGATGGGGCTAGATGGAGGATGGATAGGAGCAATTTGGATATCTTGCTCATGGATGGGTATGGGATTATGAATAAGATCAAGGTGCTCATGGGTAACTTCTTCATAGATAATTTCATCTTGATCATGGAAAAGGTAAATATTATGGATGGGTAGCATGGAAAGGATTTGATCTTTGAAAGAAGGCTCGATATTTCCACATGCTTAGGATCCTACTCTTGACATACCTTTTGGTTTTGGATGGAAGTGGAAGGCTCTTGGATGAGTTTGATAGGTTCTTGATATTCATCCATAAGATAAAACAAATAATATGCATTACCTTTTACCCAAAATCTTTCGAATACCTCGAATGATGATGCATACAAGATTTGATTGCTTGATTGCTTGAATGTTGATCGCTCACATTCATAGCATAATGATTGGATTGAAGATTTGATGGATGAAAGATAGATAGATGATAGATGAAAGATTGGAAAATATTGGAAGCACATTTCGATAGAGTAAGGATACTTGAACTCAATGCATTTTCAAATGGCTTGTGAGAAGCCATATTTATAGACAAGGGCTGATTTTTGATGTGGAGGGAAGAAGATTTGATAAGGATTGGATTTTTGATAAAAGAGGAAATAAAACAAGATAAGATAAGGAAAAAGATAGAAAGATTGGCTTTTAGTTTTAAATCCTCAAAAAGGAAATAAATCTTCGAAAAAGATGGGAGGATAATTGATGAAATATCTAATTAAATAAATTAATTAGATACACATGAGTTCAATTTTGGAAAGAAAGCAAGAAGATATTTTTAGTATTTTATTAATTAAATAAATATTTTATTAATTAAATAAATATTTAATTAATTTTGGATTTATGATGAGAGATGATGTGGAAAGATAATTAAATAAACAAAAATTTACTTAATTATAAGAAAATAGATAAATGACTAATTAAACAATTAAAAATAATTATTTAATTAGAGGGGATGAATGGTCATGAATAATTAAATAAATAAAATTTATTTAATTATAGAAGAAGGGATTATGGTTAGAAAGGGAATAAATGAAATTAGTCAAATAAATAATATTTATTTAACTAATCAAGTGATGATATGGGTGCTTAGGGAAAAACATGCTACAAGATGTCTAGATACTGTAATGTTGTGACAAGGTGGACATTTTTGGGTGTCTACAAAATGAAATGATTTTGAGCAAAACAATGAACAATCTTACCAATGTAAATAAAAGAGAAGAGGCTGTAAACTCCCAAAAGCTCAAAGACAATGTGTAGCTTCAAACCCAAGACAAAGAGAGCCTCTTCAATGAGAATCGCATAGAACGAAACCTCCAAGAATCACATAGAACGAAACCTCAGGGAATACCAAAATCTCAAATAGCTATTGTAGAAGTCCAACTCACACAAGAAAAAATTAGAGTGTATCCAAGAGCCAAAGTTTTTCGAGAGTGTGAGAGAGAGTGAGATTGATTGATTGTGCTTCTGAATCCTTCCCCATAGCCAAGAAGAGGGAAAAAAATCTTGAAATAGATAATCAAGAGAAGTTCTGCGACCTTGGAGGGTGTTACAAATAATCATCATCATCTTTGAAGACACATGGTAACACTAAAAAAAGGTACCTTTTAGCAAACAGATGTGGGATGCTAGTGTGGTGCGTTGACATCTACGTGGAGCGCTCAAGTCTAGGTAAAACCAGCTCCTGGTCACACATGACACCTTAGGATCATGTGAGTAACCAAGCATCATAATGAAATTTGAATAAAAGGAGAGAAATAGATCAAAATCAAGAAAACCTTAGCCTACATGTAGAGAAAAGATGCAAACACTAAGGCAGTTGTGAAATGTAGTGTGAAATTGCAAGGGTATGCAATTTTCTACGTTACATAAATATTTTTTAGATTTGTTTTTTTTAAGAAAACATAGAACTTAAGAATGAGAAATCTAAAAAATAAAAATAAAAATCTTTATGTTTCAGAAAGATGATTGAGATGGAGTAAGATATGTAGAGTCAAATTAATTTTATTGAGTTAATTCATAAGATTTTAGAAAGTTTAGTGTAATAAAATAAATGATTTTATTTTTATTTTAGACGATGTCATTATAATGGTTGATGTCATCTTTTAATTTTTTTTGTTAGTTCATTATTTTGATGATGCCATCCTTAGGAGGCCCATTTTAATTGTAAATTTTCCCTAATGTCAAATCATGTGATATTCTCTACATCAATATAAAACTTCTATTTTACAGACCAAAAAAAAAAAATCATGTGATATTCTTAAATTTGTACTTGCTAACATTTATATGCAAGAGTACCCAAATATTAATGAGGCAATAAAATAGTGAAAGAGAAATTTAGGATAGTTATGTGGATAAAACAATTTGGGCAAAAGAAAGCATACTATATCGAAGAGTTTATACCCACTTGGAACCAGGATGAAAAAGGACTATATAGAAGTAAAAATCAAGTGGAAGGAAAAAAGGTTGATGATGTAGTTAAGGAATAGCTCACATCATATTAGGTGTGAGACTGGAAAGTGGACAACACTTACGAAGGGGCCAAAAATGAGAACATGCCTTTTTTGCAACAAAAGGGTGGTGGAGACATAATGAAACTACATCATGGGGTGCATAGCCTACAATGATATCTATATCAAGTATGAATACAATCTAAGAGTAGACAACTTGGCAACTACCTTATTTGATGAGCTGTGGCTATACAAAACAACAAGTTTTTTTTTTTATCAAGACCCATAGTAGAAGACCCTTAATTTAGACTAATTAATCTAATGCAACCTATAAAGCATAATTAACCTAGATTATAATTTAGAGTTAGGTCAATAACCACAAATGAATATTCAAAAATTAAATGTAATAGATCATGGTAGTTGGCTCTACAATCAATGATGGAGAAATGAAGACAATGATGTGCACAACTGATTTGCCTCAATCTTGAATTTTATTGCCCTCAAATTGATGACTATTGCATACTCTTTGTAGACCCATAAAACTATGTGGTTCAATCCCAAGCATCATGGGTTTGACTATGATTGCCAAGGATCTGATCTATCACCCACAAATGTAATTTATTGAAAATAATACTTCAAGCCACAATTTGCTTTGATCTTTGATATATAATTAGCTTGTAAGGATTGTGGTGTTTATGAACACTATTTGGGAATCTATCAAATCACTAGGATCAAGTTATCTTAGGTCATACCTTTAGATGGACCAACTTTATGAGTTTGAGCAAATATTCAAAGAAAACATGTGTAAACATGTAGGTGGGGCCTATATGATTTTGAATCATAATGACACATTGAACTAGGTCAATCCCATGCCTAGTAGAACTAAACCTTAGATAAAAATGATAATCTCAAAGCATGAAGTGAATGTATGGAAAGGTGTGCAAAAAAAGACGGATCAACATATAATATGTGGAAAATGTGATGGATTTAATGCAAAATGGGGATGGGATAAGGTCAAACATATGGAATATGTGTATATAGGAATATAATGAGTAGGAATTGGTGGTAAACATGAAGAACAAAAAATTTCCCCAAAGTGGGTGAGGACAAAGCATAAAAACAAGGAGCACAAGAAAAAGATGAGGATTTGAGAGATGATGAGTATTGATTGCATGATTAGTATTTTCCTCCCATGGAGGTGGAATGTGATCTCTTTCCTTCACAAGGGGTCAATAGAATGTGTACCTCAAGTCTCAATCTACAAAATATAGATTGGTAAAAGGAAGTGCCCTAAAGAAGCACAACTACTTTGAATAATCAACACAACCACCGACAAAGTGTGAAAAATAGTTGTAAGAGCAATGAATTGCACCAACACGAGTGGAATTCATAGAACCTTATGAGAAGTTCCATGTTATAAGAATCATTGTTAAGAAATATGCATCTCTCTTCCAAGGAGCTTTTATGTGACTGTTGTTGTGGCCGATACTACATTTTAAGATCCCCTTAAAATTACCCAATACTACATGGTGTTCATGTGATTCATGGTGATTAGCATATTATATTTAATTGTGTTATGTAGAAAAAGAGGGAAGATGGGATTGATAGATGATTAGTTAGATCCTCCTTTCACTACACACATTCAAGGACATGTAACCGAGTTAAATCACAACTTATGCAAGAGGATTCACCTACAGGTTGGTTGTCACTTGTAATGATAGGGAAATTTGGAAATTGATGATTAATGTGTAAATTTAAGCCCAATTATGTAAAATAGTGAACAAACCAATGAATTTTGACAAATGCTAGCACACAGATATACTAAATGAAGATCAGAAACATACCAGATTTCAAAGTTCAATATCCTAAACAGTTGAGGGCAGAGGGACTCGTGCCCAAGCCCTAGGTATGATTTTTATTGAGGGTTTCTGGACCTTTTCTGCTACTGATTACCACTGTTCCAGAGATTTCAGGCTCTATAAACCTAGAGGGCAAAGGGACTAGCGCCCAAGCCCCGATAGTGCTCTTTTTTGCTTCTTTCTATTAGATCTAGGATCCTTATGCTCTGCAACTCCACTCTTCATGATCTGACACCTATCACCTGTAATTATAAGAAGAGGGGTTGGGGGTTGTGGTGTTTAGGAGCTTGCCTCGATCAAGCCCCGAAATGACATTCAAGCCTTCCAACACCATTGTTAGATAGAGAGTGCATATCCTTGTAGGACAAAGGCAAAAACAAATTGATAAATGATTGATTGAAGCACAAATAGATATCACCTCAGAGGTGTAGCTCGCATATAGATGAAGATCTTTCACAACATGAGAAGATGAAACCAAATCTGTAATAACAAACACAACAACAACAACACAAATATGCTCTGCAACACAATGAATGCCTTGAGTGCTCTAAAATCATAAGTTTGCCAAAATATCATCATCTTCTAGTTTGCAAATGATGTCCTAAACATTCTTATATATGCATTCTTGCTTTAATTTCATAATTCAAACTTAAGATGTCGCAACGGACACCTTTTAACGGTCTCCAACTGACATTCAGATTTGGGACCCCACCAAAATAGGGCAGAGCAAGGGTGCGAGTGCCCAAACCCCGAGACCTATTTTGGGCCAAGATCTAAGCTCAGAGAAGTCCCCTATTGTGAGCATCTTAGAGAAATGCTCCATTAAGTTCTGTAAAAAGTGTGAACAATTCACATTTGTTTGATTTATATTTCTAGGATGACCAATCGGTGTTTATTTCTCAAATATTTGTATATTCAAAATCTTTTGTTGCTTGCAAGGAGGGGAATCATTACTATTTCCCACTGATGATAACCACCGTGTTCTTTTTTGAACCTTTGCTTTTCTTATTTCGGTGGGTAACTAGTCTTTCGTAGTGAAATGGAATGTCCACCATCATAGCCACCTTTTCCTGTATCATAATTTCTTGTCTTATTTGTTCAAATTGTCTTTCTAATGCATTTTGGTTGACTCCTTATCCTTGAAGGGATAACGGCGCAGGAACCTCAACATAAATACCTTTTTTTCATGGAAGAGATGAGTTTTCAATCTTCTCCTTATCCACTTCTATTGTAGCAATTATCTCATCATAATTTAGATAATCATCTTCGTGCTCTATTGTATTTTGTTCCATCATGTTGTTATCAGTATGCTTAGGGAAGGGATTAGTAAAGATCTGTAAATTTTGATTCAGAGGAGCAACTGAATTATTTCCATTGTCATTCACTCCACTTACCTGTATAACATTCGAGTCGATGAGGTCTTGTATTTCATGTTTAAGACATATACATCGTTTAATATCATGCCCTTGTTGTCGATGATAATGACAAAAAGCATTAGCAATGAAGTGAGGTCCTTGAATTCTACTAGCGTCCAATGGTTTGATTAGGGAAGCTTCAAGAGATTATTACTCACTTCTTGATTCATGATAGAATGTAAGGAGTCAGATATTGGAGTGAACTATCTTTGTTGTTGTTTATACTGAAACGGTGCCCTCTTCGGATTAGTGATAGCGGACACTTGTGAAAAGTTGTTTGAATTCTATCCATTAACCTTGATGAAGCTCTTATTATTCCTCTTAAAGTTGTTTTGTGAAGGTCCAACTATGGATTGACCAACTTGAGCCAATGAGTTTTGGTTTTCATACTGACTAGACGAAAGTTGATAATCACGAAGGGTTGTGCATAAATGTTGAAAAGAGTTATACTTCATCAAGAGGATTTTATCATGGATGTTAGGTTGTAGATTTCTAATGAATACCTTCTGAACATCCTCATCATTCGTTTGGTATTACATTTGTGCATAAAGAGCTTGATACTGACTGATAAACTCAATTAACTTCTCCTTTGGACCTTGTTTGCAATGAACTAAATCAATCAAAGAGACTTGAGGTGCAATGTTTTCTTGAAAATATTGTAAAAATTGGTCAACTAGTTGAGAGAGAGTGTATTGAATTCAGAGGTAAAGAGAAAAACCATTCCAAAGTAGTATCTTTGAGAGATTGCGAGAAGAGTTTTGCTAACAAGTCCTCTTCAAAGAAGAAATCACTACACATAGCCGTGAATGCTGCCACATGAGTATTAGGATCACCTTTTCCACCATATTTTTTAAAGTGAGGAGTTTCAAATTTGTCAGGCATAGGAGTTCTTAAGATTGCAAAAGATAGAGAATTTCAAGCATGATATGTTGGTAAATTAGGTTGAGAGGAATATGTCAAGTTTGTCACCTTTTGTTGTAAAGAGGCCATGCCTTGTAAAAGTTGGTTTAGGAAGGCATCATTATGAGATGCGGTTTGAGAATTAGAAGTCGTGGTCATGAAATTTTGAGGAGAGTGATTGTGAGAGGTTACGAGTGGTGGTTGAGAATAAGTGTAAGTGCAAGGTGGTTTAGAATGAATGGGATGGAGAGGTGGTTGAGAGTGATTATTCATAAATGAAGTCACCCTAGGTGGTTGGTTTTGATAGTTGAACCCCACATCCTTGTAATTTTGTGAATTAGTGCCATTAGATACTCCAATACTAGTGGTAGCATTACTACAAGTGCATGTGCATTAGTAGCAAGAATTGATGATGTAAAAGTAGACATTCCAGTAGTTGGTATAGGTGTCGATACTTGTGTATGAGTTGGTGATGACATGTTATTAATAGCATTCGCACATTCAGTCACTAACATAACAAATTATGATGCACTATACGCACTAAGCCTCGACACATGTTAACACCATCTTGTCCTTTTAACAACTCTCTTATATTATGAACCATAGGTACAACTTCTTCTGCTATCCTTTCATTTTCCATAAATGCTTGAAAATCAACTAGTTCTTTATCAAGTTTGTTTATTTGCTCATCATATCAATTGGGTCCTCAGCATCATGAAATACTTGTTCTTCCATTGTAGTTGTAGGAGGTATAATATCTTGTAAAGTTTGTGTTTCTCTTTTTGTAAAGAAGGTGTTCAATGGATTTTTTGATGTAGGAACACTGTTGCTATCGGGAGGACTAGAACCCATTAGTCTAGTACTTCTCCTTAAAGGGATATTTCTATTAGGGCAGTGGGTTATAAGACTCATTCAAAGGCATACAACACTCAAAGCACAAACTAATATAACAAACCCTAGGATGAAAGCATATTTGTTGAAATACATAATGTGTAAATGCAAAAACACACTATAATGAAACACTACAATATGAAATCAGACCTAAAAGAGTGTTTAAGGGAGTAGTAAAATATGAAACAAGATTTTAACCACAAACCCTAGCTTTTGCAAAGACTAGGTTCTATGAAAAATGCATAATTTCAAGCAAATTTTAACAAATAAAGCATGAAAATGCAAGGTGAGTGATTATAGAATGATGTACTACTATAATTTATATCAGATCTGATGCAAATATCAGAGATTAGATGAAATACAATGAAAATAATGTAAACTATGTCAAAATGCAAGTCTAGGATGCTTAATTTTTTCAAAATTTTTAATTTTTTTTGTAGATTTTCAAATGTAATAAGATGACAATGAAATGAATGAATGCAAATCTAAATTACAACACTCAACAAGGTGCAAAATGTAATAAAACATGGGTTCACCAAAATGTTATGTAGAAAAAGAGGGAAGATGTGATTGATAGATGATTAGTTAGATCCTCCTTTCACTACACACATTCAAGGACATTTAACCGAGTTGAATCACAACTTCTACAAGAGGATTCACCTACAGGGTGGTTGTCACTTGTAATGATAGGGAAATTTGGAAATTGATGATTAATGTGTAAATTTAAGCTGAATTATGCTCAAAACCCTAATTATGTAAATTTGTGAACAAACAAATGAATTTCAACAAATGCTTGCACACAGATAAACTAAATGAAGATTAGAAACATACTAGATTTTGAAGTTCGGGATCCTGAACAGTCGGGGGCAAAGGGACCCGCACCCAAGCCGAAGGTAGGATTTTTATTGAGGGTTTCCAGACCTTTTCTACTACTGATTACCACTATTCTAGAGATTTTAGGCTTTGCAAACTTGGAGGGAAAAGGGACTAGCGCCCAAGCCTCGATAGTGCTCTTTTATGCTTCTTTCCATCATATTCAAGATCCTTATGCTTTGCAATAGTTCTTTGCAACTCCACTCTTCACGATCTGACATCTGTCACCTGCAATCACAAGAAGAGGGTTTGGGGGTTGTGGTGTTTAAGAGCTTGCCTCAGTTAAGGCCCAGAATGGCATTCAAGCCTTCCAACATCATTGTTAGATAGAGAGTGTGTATCCTTACAGAACAAAGGCAAAAATAAATTGATAAATGATTGATTGAAGCACAACTAGATATCATCTCAGAGGTGTAACTCACATATAGATGAAGGTCTTTGACAACATGAGAAGATGAAGCCAAATCTGCAATAACAAACACAACAACAACACAAATCTACTTTGCAACACAATGAATGCCTTGAATGCTCTAGAAAATCATAAGTTTACCAAAATATCATCATCATCTTCTAGTTTGCAAATGAAGTCCTAAACATGCTTATATATGCATTCCCGCTTTAATTTCGTAATTCAAACTTAAGATGTCGGTAACTGACACCTTTTAACGGTCTCCAATCGATATTCAAATTTGAGACCCCGCTAATATAGGGCAGGGCAAGGGCGCGAGTGCTCAAGCCCTGGGACCTATTTTGGGCCAGGATCTAAGTTTAGAGAAGTCCCCCAAGTCCTATTTTCCATAGGTTTTAGGGTACTTTGTCTCGAGATTCAATTCTAACATGCATGATGAAAAACAAGGGACCCGGGAGCTAAATTTAGGAGGTAAAAGTCCTAAGGGACATTTTACGACGTAACAAATTGGTAGTTTTGAAAGCTACACAATATACATTTATCTTTTGTGTATTTACATGTCATTGTATGATTTATTATTTCTAATGTCATTTATTTTGACAATCACTATCCATTCAAAGAAGTTAATTTTACTTAAAGGATTTATCAAGACATGGATTCATCATTAATAGTGAAGAGTCCATAGTGTCCTCATCCTAAAACTATAAAAATACAAATATCAATACAATATTATCAGGCCGCCCCTTCCCACCCTAATAATCTCTTCCTCAAGAGTATTTTATCTAAGAATTTAAATATGAACTAAAATAATTACATTATGTTTCTTTAAAAATATGTGTCTTAGAGTTGTTTCTACTTTCTAAACTATAAACCCCCATTCATCATAAGAACTTAAAGATACACTAAAAATAACACCATATTGATCTAAAGTGTGCTAAAAAAAATAAAAATGATCAAAGAATAGGAGTTGTGACAAATCCTTTTATTTTTAATTAAAACACACTCCATATATATTTTTAAATTATACAAAACATAACACTATTTATATATAGATGAATAAAATAAAATCACATCTAATAACTTTATCCAAAACAAAAATAGTAGTTTAGCTTGTAGGCATATCATCATAACCATTAAAGCCAGGCCAACTAAATCGATCATTTCCTTGTGCCCTTCCCCTTGTTCCCTCTATAGAAGGAAATAATAATATTGCAACCACTCTGTGGCCCTTTCCCCAATATTTAAAAAAACAAACAAACTACTTAAAATACAAAATTAAATTAAATAATTTAGTGTTTAAAATTGGAGCAAACTAACATTTGGAGTTTGTAGGACCATATTCAAAATGGATTTCATCTGAATTCTATTCAGTTACTAGTGTAATTATAAAAAGTTTATAAGATAAATGATTATTTTAAAATAATTAATTTTAAATATTACTCCATTCAATGGTTAAAGTTAAATCTTTACCACTTTTTGATAGGAAGGGGAATAAAACTAGCACTTGCACCCAAAGGAGTTTCAAGGAATACACCATAGTAACAACCCACCAGTTTAGAAAATTTCCGAGTGAATTTTTTTTTCAGCCTGAGATCATTTTCCCAGCACTATTATGTTCACATATAAAAGCCTATGAACTAATTTACTATTGACTATTTAACCATTTAAAAATATCATATTTAAATAAAGTTCACTGAAGTATACTAATTTACCTCCCATTTAAATTTACCTCCCAAGTTTTGATGAAGCTCAAATTATTTAAAATGTAAATATCAAATGTTTTCTATACCTTTTGCCCAATCCAGCCGAACAGTAACGGACCGTCACCGCACTTACACAGTTTTGAGCAATATGGCAAAGAAAACGTTAAGAAAATAGAGATCCAGATCTATTGGCAGAAGCCATTTGTGCTACTATTTAACGACGCAGTCTGAAAATGCCACAACCTTTGAGAACCTTCAACCAAATGCCACAGTCTAAAATATTGTAATATCATTTCGATGGGATGTCAAATATTTTAAAGACGGCCCATTCCCAAAGTTAAAAAGGGTTAGTAGGGTCCTTGCTTTGACAAACAGTTTTGTTTGAGTAGTTAGGATTTAGCTTTGTTTTGGTTAATATTTACTTGAAGCCTTGGTTAAGGCAAAGTTTTTAAAGCTAATCTTTTTATTCATTTAATATATATATATATATATTTTGGTTAAGGCAAAGTTTTTAAAGTTAATCTTTTTATTCATTTAATATATATATATAAAAAGAAAGAGGAACATACTTTTATTATCTACACATTAAAAAAAATTATTTATTAAATTATTAATTTTATCCATATAAAATCAATTAATTTATTACTTTTTAATATAATTTATTTAAAAAAATTATTTAATTAATAACTTTAAAATTACAATTAATAATATTATAACAAAAAATATTTTTTAATATTTGAATATATTCACATTTATTAAAATTTCATGTTGTGAATGGATACCCTTCACTCCTTGTTTCTTAGCTTAGCTTATGATAAAGGATTTAACCTTGCAACCTCTGGTTTTGGACCGCTGGACTTAAACAACACACATTAAGCTTTGACTTGTTTAGGTGGCTGGTGGGCCCTTTCTCTTACTCTGTGTTGTTAATGTATCAATAAAAGAAGGGGCCCACCAGCGACCTAAGCAAGTCAAAGCTTAGTGTGTGCTGTTTAAGCTAGTGTGTAAGTGTTGGTGGGCCCTTTCTCTTACTCTGTTTTGTTAATGTGTCAATAAGAGAAGGGACCCACCAGCGACCTAAGCAAGTCAAAGCTTAGTGTGTGCTGTTTCTTAACACAGTAGCTTAAACAACACACACTTAGCTTTGACTTGCTTAGGTCACTGGGTGTTAAGACACACTAGCTTAAACAACACACACTAAGCTTTGACTTGCTTAGGTCGCTGGGTGTTAAGACACACTAGCTTAAACAACACACACTAAGCTTTGACTTGCTTAGGTCGCTGGGCCCAACACACTAGCTTAAACAGCACACACTAAGCTTTGACTTGCTTAGGTCGCTGGTGGGCCCTTTCTCTTACTCTGCATTGTTAATGTGTCAATAAGAGAAGGGGCCCACCAGCCTAGTGTGTACTGTTTAAGCTAGTGTGTTAAGACACACTAGCTTAAACAACACACACTAAGCTTTGACTTGCTTAGGTCACTGGTGGGCCCTTTCTCTTACACTGCATTGTTAATGTGTCAATAAGAGAAGGGGCCCACCAGCCACCTAGTTTAAGCTAGTGTGTTAAGACACACTAGCTTAAACAACACACACTAAGCTTTGACTTGCTTAGGTCACTGGTGGGCCCTTTCTCTTACTCTGCATTGTTAATGTGTCAATAAGAGAAGGGGCCCACCAGCCACCTAAGCAAGTCAAAGCTTAGTGTGTGATGTTTAAGCCCAGTCGTTTTGGTCAGCATCAACTTTACCAACTGTTCTATATGTGCGTGCATATATGTAATTGACTTCCATCAAAACGATCTTATAAATAATCTCCATCAAAACAAACAAAGAAATAAATAAATAAATTACTACATAAAATATTTGTGAAATGTGAGAAATCTCCCTGCAATTAGTCAGCGCCAAATTGTCCAACAGTGATGGAAAATGATTTCCGCATCCCTCGCCATTTTCAAATGATAAAGCAGATGTTAGCGATGGCATACTTTACAACCCTTAAATGCTCGCTAACGTCCACTGGTTGATAGTGAATATTGTTTATATGTCTTCTATCCTCTTGCAGACAGCTTCATCATTTTTTCCGGAAACAATTGGATTATATAAATATCGTAATGTGTTTTATATAACAGGTTACTGTATTATATTCTGAAAGAATATATCAGAAGTTGCCTGACGAATTTTAAGGTAAGCATTACCATTAAAAATAATTATGTAAGCGTCGTGTTTTAGAGTGGGTTTTTATTTACACAACTTGTTTTTATAAAGAATTAATCTTTCAATATTAATAATCTCCAATGAATAAAGATTTGGTACTCTGTATTATTGTGTTTGTTGGATGAAGTGTAAGTTGCGTATGATACAAATCTCTGCCGACTTTGAAGGTGGATGTGTGAAAGAAGCTTCGCTCAGGTTAAAGATGCATTACAATTTTTATTTTATTTTAAAGATGCATTACAATTGTAAGAAATTGACCTATTTTTATTATAATTGACGACAGAGAGCGAGCGAATGAAAGAATGATTACGAAGGCTGGAAACGTACTGAAGACAAAGAGCAAGCAGCCAATATTGTTGGTGAAGCCATCTTTATTCTATATCTCATCTATATTTTTTTAAGTCATTTTCTATATAACTTTTATCACATGCTTTGACTTTCCAATTTTCAGTGAATTTAGATTATATTAGTATTATCTATTTTTTAAAAAATAATTAGGCTGACAGATATCTTTTTGAGGTGTTTATTTTATTTAATATAACGAATTGATGCAAAAATAGACGTATCGAGAAGAATATCTCTTGAGTGTATTTTAGATAGGTTTTTAAAATATAGATATGCTAGCAGCATTGGGAGTTGCATACTCTACTTAAATATCATCCACTTCAATAGTCAAACAATCAATAGCGATTTTACACCTCATTCACAACAAAAAGTGGTAAATATTTGTCCTATTTTTATTGGCCAAAATTGATCTTTGATTGTTGAAGTGGATGCTATTTAAGAATAGCCAAAGTTGCAACATACAAGATGTTAATTCAGTCCCCAATATAATTTTAAAATAAGCAATACTTATACATTTAGAAAGTAAAATTTTATTATTTTGAAATAATTAAAATGTGGCTTATGCCCTCAAAACACACATATATATAACTTAAAAAACTACTCTAAACAGGCATCATGCCATAAAAAAACAAGGTTCGACGAGCTGTTGAACCAAAGAATGTATTTCATGTTGAACACACCAGGATACTGAGAGGGGTGGGGATGAATCAGTATCCAAACAAACTTCAAATCCATCAGAGTAGATTAAAACTTAAACATAATAGCATTAACTTAAACATGAAAGATCAACACAATGCACATCAACACATAACACCAGATATATGTGGAAAACCCCAAAAGGGGGAAAACCACGGTGAGGATTAACTCACAATATATGAAGCTCACTACTATAAAAATTACAACTTTGTTTTAGGGCTACAACCCAAGGAAGCTACTACTCCTTGTTGACTTTGTTTTAGGACTACAATCCAAGAAGTTACTACTCCTTGAAGACTTTGTTTAGTGTCACTCCCAAGGAAGATACTACTCCTCGAAGACTTTGTTTAGGGTCACTCCCAAGGAAGCTACAACTCCCTGTAGACTTTGTTTTAGAGCTACAACCCAAGGAAGTAACTACTCCCTAAACTGAGAATGAACTCATAAATGATTATCATATGACAGTCCTTCTACTGCCTAAAAGTTCTAACATTGAAGCTCACACCTTTGATGATTGCAATTCTGCTTCTTCTGATGATTGAATCAATTAGGCACACTCTTCACTTCCCTCCTATCACAAAAATGTCTTCAAGATGAATCAGGGCAGTCATTATTGCTTCTGCTCTTTCTCCTTCAGTCGCACATCATAATACATACCATGTTCATATTCTGCTCTTTACACACTCATTCTCATTTTCGCAATCATACCTCACCTAGACCAACTAGGTTTACAATATATACATGACATTACATTGATTTCATTACAAGTCAGCCAAAACAACAAGAATATTAAATTTAACAAGTCAGCCAGAGATCACACAACATGAACCATGCATAGGGCAAGCCCTATCATGAACTACACACCACTCTAGGAGGAAACACATGCCTTTCGGATCCCAACACATCTTAACCCGGTCCTAAAAATCCTTCACAACATCATTCTTCAAGGAATAACATCTGCACGCTTCACAAATTTGAATTAGGTCGCCCTTAAGCAAGAACACATGAAGCTCGTAGCACAATGATCATTTCGACTTGGCGATACTCATGAAAGATTGAACATTACTTGCCCTTCTTCCATATGAGTTAGCAGGACCTATGCACTATCTCCAAACACTTCTTAAAGTCGACATAGCAAGAACTTTGTGGCGCATACCTTCAACATTCTTCAGTTAGCCAGGCAAAGGCATAGCCTGGCAATATCATCATTCTGGACTACAATCAGTTCTGGAAAGAGAAAAAAAATCTTACATAGCAACATAAGATCATCATGATCTTCTTCCATCAACCAATTTACCATTTCAAGTAGCAACAAGATGGCGCACATCATCAACATATATTTTAAGAACAACTAGGCATCTGGAACCATCAGTACCACATATGTCATTTGAAAACTAAGCTTGTGGACCTCCAAAACATTTGAAACTCATATGGATGAACTCATACATAGCTCTGAACATATCCTAAAAATCGCATGAGCAAATCTTCACTTGCGGAGGAATGCAAAGTATTTCAATTAGCCTTCATCAACACTTTACTCTGCCAGAGCATAGACCAGAACTCAATCACTTGTAACTTTCACTACGAAGGAGAAAATGATCTGAAACTTTGGATTTAACATCTTTATAGCATACTGACCTTAACTTTTGAACCGCATTACCATATCTTTAAATGTGGAGGAATGCAGAGCATTTTACCAGATAGTCTTCCAGGCAGCTTCCTGCAACAACAATTCTTCACCAACATCTGGAGGTTAGGACATTCATGTAGCAACTCATACTTTCTTGGGATCATCAGGAAAGAGCATAAAACATGCTACAGGTCATCAACAACATCTTCTCAGCCTCAGCATAGAGCTTCTAATTCCCATCTTAATATATCATTATTCTTCTTTATGCTTCTAATTCCAATATTAATATTTCATCATGAAATCATCTCTGCTAACCACAAACATGCTCAATGCAACTTTACTTGACATTAATTAAGGCATGACATCCAACCATGAACATCAGCAACCAACCATGAACATCATAAACATCACTGAACATTAGCATTATCACTGCATCTTTGTTACTACTCTGGTATATCATCAACATGAATATTCATATCAACCACAAACTGAGTTGTAACATCACTCTGAATGTTGACATCAATGACAACACATATTGCCAACATTTCTACTATCACCTATTACTATACTATCTTCTATAGTCTTTATAGTGCTAGTAGCAGGTTCATTGTCTATTTGAAGGAAAGACAAAAAATAGGGGGCTGAGGCAAATTACACAGGCCTCATGACCCCCTAGATGGACACACATTTATGGCAGTGAACTATCAAACCTAGAGTCTTCATCGCCTTCTCTCCTTCCACTGGGCTCAACTCTTTCTCTGCATCATCTTCGGCCTCTGCTTCCTCTTCTTCACAACACTTAGATTCCATTGGTATTGCCTTGTCCAGAAGAGTAATTTCCAGGATCAAGGTGATTTCCTCAACCACTTGTTGTAAACAAAGTTGCCCCCGTTTGATGGCATACAAATGGTCTAAATAACAATCAAAGTGCACCTCAAAATGATGCATACCATCTCCTATATTATCATGTAAAAGAAATGAACTCGCTGTCATAGATAACATGGATGAACAAGCTAGTGACTATGCTACATCGAAGGTGTTCCAGCATCCTCTGGTATAGCCTAGGTCAAGTATAAGTTTTTCCATCGCCTGTCGTATGCTAACCCCTTGAGATCCATCCACATCCTTGGCCATGACCCACATTCTTTGCAACTAGAGGCGTACACTAGGGTTTGTAATATCCTTTTCCATGTCATAGCAATGAAATTAGATGGTGCCTCCTCCCCTAAGACACATCTCTTCCTTTTCTTACCAACTTTCTCCACCATGACACCTTTCCCCTTCAACTTAACTGCCATCTTCCTACCTAGTCCCCTTGCACCAGCTACAGATGCCATAGTCAATAGAAAATCCTTGAGAAGAACAAAAATAATGTGTTGTTGCAGAGTCCTTCGCCCACGCCACATACTAACTTCCTCTACCTCCACCATGTTATGAAATGAATGATGGAGTACCAACTTGATCATTGTAATGACATCTCTCGCCGCCACTCCTTTATCATTCCTACGACTACCACCGCATAAAACAATCCATGTTATGAGGTGATATATATATATAAGAAATTACATATATAAGAATAATATTATATATAAGTAATTAATATATATAACTTATATAAGTAATGTATATGCAATAGTATTACTTTTATTAATAATATATAAGTAATGTATATATAGTAATATTACTTTTAATGTGTGTGTATAAATAAAGATTTAGATAAGATATATATATAACTAGCACTTACATCTTTAAGAGGTGTAAGGGTTTCGCCAATAGGAAAGTAATGATATTAAGACTGGGTCATAAAGCTCATAAACTATGTTTAGGCTCTACAACATAGTGCTAAGTGATGAAAGCAAGATGTTTATGTTTTTGTTAAGTGATAGATAGAAAAGTTTAAGTGTAGAATGGCAGCTTCACCAAAATGTAGTGTAGGAAAAATTGCCTCTCAATTGAATATATTCAATTGAGTGAATCTTCTACTAACAACTATACTTAGGTTTTGCGATCTAAGGTATTAGATGTACAAGAGTTTGTTCTAGACCTTGATAGAACCACTATGCATCCCAATCAAAGCAATGCAACCTGACTAGGTGATTGATAATGATGGAAAAATAAAAAGAATGTTAAAAATAAACTAATGTAAACATAATTTAAATAAAATGATGACATAAGTAAAAAGAGGCTGGAATGTGGAACGTGTAGTTGAGAGATGAAGCCCATTGCCTCGGATGACAGTGCAGTGCGAGGACATTTGCACTGGGTGTTGGAGTCCAAAATGTGCCAAAAATAAAAACTTTCAGGTCTGTATGAGTTCAAATCACCTTCATAGCACAAATTTCCTTACTTGATACACCTTTAGTAGTTTCCAGGTGATACAAAAATTGAAATAAATACAAGTATATACTAGAATAAATAAAACAAAATGAAAACAAGGAATATACACAAACCTTCATGTGATTTTAAAGTATTTACTCCAGAAATACCTGCAAAAGGATAAAGAAGAAGGGTTGGGTTGCTTAGGGACTCGCTTCAATCAAGTCCTGATTTTGGTATTTCTACCTTAACTAGCAGTAATTTATGGAGAGAAATGAAATGGCAAGGAAATACAAGTGTGCGTTCAGGCTATTCTAAGTGTATCTACCTGAAGGTAGGAGTAATAACAAAAACAAGATTTACTTTCCTAGTTTACGAGAAAGAAACCTTCAACATGCAGCCAATGCAGATTATCAAAATGGTGGTCTACACCCAACAAGCTAAAATGGTGGTCCACACCAAACAATGAACTATGCAAAGTACAACAAATTTGAAATGAAATGATTTTGAGAAAAAAACAATGACCAATATTACCAGTGTAAATAAAAGAGAAGAGGCAGCAAACTCCCAAAAGCTCAAAGACAATGTGTAGCTTCAAACCCAAGACAAAGAGAGCCTCTTGAATGAGAATCACATAGAAAAAAACCTCCAAGAGCCAACGGAAATGATCTTACACCATCAAGGAATACTAAAATCTCAAATAGCTACTGTAGAAGTCTAGTTCACACAAGAAAAATGCTCAGTGTATCCAAGAGCCAAAGTTTTTCTAGAGTGTGAGAGAGAGTGAGATTGATTGATTGTGCTTCTGAATTCTTCCCCATAGCTAAGAGGAGGGAAAAATCCTAAAATAGATAGTCAAGAGACGTTATATGACCCCGGAGGGCATTACAAAGAATCATCATCATCATTGAAGATGCGTGGTAACTCTAAAAAATGGATACTTGTCAGCAAACAAACATGGGATGTTAGCGCGACATGCTGACATCTACACGGAGTGCTTGGGTCTAGGTAAAACCAACTCCTGGTCACATAGGACACCTTAGGATCATGTGAGTAACCAAGCATCATAATGAATTTTGAATAAAATGAGAGAAATAAACCAAAATCAAGCAAACCTTAGCCTACATGCAGAGAGAAGGCACAAACACTAAGTGATTGCAAAACGTAGTGTAAAATTGCAAGGGTATGCAATTTTCTATGTTACAGAAATATTTTTTAGATTTGTTTTTTTAATAAAACATAGAACTTAAGAATGAGAAATCTAAAAAACAAAACAAATCTTTATCTTTTAGAAAGATGATTGAGATGGAGTAAGATATGTAGAGTCAAATTAATTTTAGTGAGTTAGTTCATAGGATTCTAAAAAGTTTAATGTAATAAAATGAATGATTATATTTTTATTTTAGATGATGTCATCGTAATGGTTGATGTCATCTTTTAATTAATTTGGTTACTTCATTATTTTGATGATGTCATCCTTAGGAGACCCATTTTATATGTAAATTTTCCCTAATGTCAAATCATGTGATATTTTTAAATTTTTACTCGCTAACATTTATATGCAAGAGTTCCCAAATATTAATGAGGAAATAAAAAGAGAAATTTAGGATAGTTATGTGGATAAAATAATTTGGGCAAAAGAAAGCATACTATATCAAAGAGTTTAAACCCACTTGGAACCATGATGAAAAGGCCTAATAGAAGCAAAAATCAAGTGGAAGGCAAAAAGGTTGATGAATCAGTTAAGGATTCGCTCACATCATCTTAGGTGTGAGATTGGCAAGTGGACAACACTTATGGAGGAGCCAAAAATGAGAATGTATGCCTATTTTGTAACAAAGGGGTGGTGGAGACATAATGAAACTACATCATGGAGTGTGTAGCCTACAATGATATCTATATTAAGTATGAATACAATCTAAGAGTAGACAAATTGGCAACTACCTTATTTGATGAGGTGTGGCTATACAAAACAACAAGCTTTTTTTAATCAAGACCCATAGTAGATCCTTAATTTAGACTAACTGATCTAATGCAACCTATAAAGCATAATTAACCTAAATTATATTTTAGAGTTGGGTCAATAACCACAAATGAATATTCAAAAATTAAATGTGATAGATCATGGTAGTTAGCTTTACAATCGATGATGGAGAAATGAAGACAATGATACATGCACAATTGATTTGCCTTGGTATTGAATTTTATTGCCCTTGAATTGATGACTATCTCATACTCTTTGTCAGCTCATAAAACTATGTGGTTCAATCCCAAGCATCATGGGTTTGACTATGATTGCCAAAGATCTGATCTATCACCCACATATGTAATTTATTGAAAATAAGACTTCAAGCCACAACTTGTTTTGATCTTTGATATATTTAATTAGCTTGTAAGGATTGTGGTGTTTATGAACACTATTTGGTAATCTATCAAATCACTAGGATCAAGTTATCTTAGATCATACCTTTAGATGGACCAACTTTATGACTTTGAGCAAATATTCAAAGAAAATACGTGTAAACATGTAGGTGGCCTATATGATTTTAAATCATAATGGCACATTGAACCAGGTCAATCTCATGCCTAACAGAACTAAATCTTAGATAAAAATGATAATCTCAAAGCATGAAGTGAATGTATGGAAAGGTGTGCAAAATGGGGATGGGATAAGGTCAAATGTATGGAATATGTGTATATAGGAATGGAATGGGTAGGAATTGGTGGTAAACATGAAGAGGAGAAAATGTCCCCAAAGTGGGTGAGGACAAAGCATAAATCATAAAGTGAAATGGAAATAAGTGAAAACAAGGAACACACATAAAAATGATAATTTGTGAGATGATGAATATTGATTGCATGATTAGTATTTAACTCCTGTGGAGGTGGAATGTGATCTCTTTCCTTCACAAGGGTTCCATAGAATGTGTACCTCAAGTCTCAATCTACAAAATATAGATTGGTAAAAGGAAGTGCCCTAGAGAAGCACAATTACTATGAATAATCAACACAACCACCAGCGAAGTGTGAAAAAAAATTGTAAGAACAATGAATTGCACCAACATGAGTGGAATTCATAGAACCTTATGAGATACATTCCATGTTATAAGAATCATTGTTAAGAAATATGTATCTCTCCCTTAAGGACCTTTTATGTGATTGTTGTTGTGGACGATACTACATTCTAAGATTGCCTTAAAGTTACCCAATACTACATGGCATTCATGTGATTCATGGTGATTACCATATTATATTTAATTGGTATTTTTGAAAGCTACACAATACAAGTTTCATTTTTTTGTGTGTGTATTTACATGTCATTAAATATGATTTATTATTTATAATGTCATTTATTATGACAATCGCTATTTATTCAAATAAGTTAATTTTATTCAAAGGATTTATCAAGACATGGATTGATCATTAATAATGAAGAGTCCATAGTGTCCTCATCCTAAAACTATAAAAATACAAATATCAATACAATATTATCTGGCTGCCCCTTCCTACCTTAATAATCTCTTCCTCAAGAGTATTTTATCGAAGAATGTAAATATGCCCTAAAATAATTACATTATGTTTCTTTAAAAATATGTGTCTTAGAGTTGTTTCTACTTTCTAAACTATAGAACTCCCATTCATTATAAGAACTTAAAGATACACTAAAAATAACACCATATTGATCTAAAGTGTCTCCAAAAAAAATTATTAAAAAATAGGAGTTGTGACAAGTCCTTGTATTTTTAATTAAAAGACACTCCATATATATTTAAATTATGTAAAATATAACACTATTTATTTATAAATGAATAAACTAAAAGCACATCTAATAACTTCATCCAAAACAAAAGTGATAGTTTAACTTACACCTACAAGCTACTATCATAACTATTAAATCGAGACCACCTAAATCAACCATTTCCTTGTGCCCTTCCCTTGTTCCCTCTATAGAAGGAAATAATAATATTAAGATGATAAAGCAGATGTTAGCGATGGCATACTTTCAACCCTTAAATGCTCGCCAACCTCCACTGGTTGATACTCAATATTGTTTATATGTCTTCTGTTCTCTTACAGACAACTTCGTCATTTTTTCCGGACACAATTGGATTATATAAATGTCGGTGTTTTATATAACATATTACACTATTATATTATGAAAGAATATATCAGAAGTTGTCCTTTAACTAAATTATCAGGAGAGGCTGACGAATTTTTAGGTAAGCATTACCATTAAAAATAATTATGTAAGCGTCGTGTTTTAGAGTGGGTTTTTCTTTGCACTACTTGTTTTGATAAAGAATTAATTTGCACTACTTGTTTTAATAAAGAATTAATCTTTCAATACTAATAATCTGCAATGAATAAAGATTTGGTAGTCTGTATTCTTGTGTTTGTTGGATCAAGGTGTAAGTTGGGTATAATACAAATCTCTGCCGACTTTGAAGGTGGACGTGTGAAAGAAGCTTCGCTCAGGTTAAAGATGTCTTACAAAATTATAATACAATTTTAAGAAGTTGATCTATTTTTATTATAATTGACGAGGAGAGTCACAAGTAATTTTTCAGAAACAGCAGGAGAAACGACACAGAGCGAATAAATGATTCCAGAAGGCTGGAAATGTATTAAAGACAGAGCAGGCAGCGAATGTTGTTGATGAAGCCATCTTTATTCTATGTCTATCTTATTTGGTTATTCTTAATCATCATCCATTTCAATAGTCAAATGTCAATTTTGGCTAATAAAAATAGAACAAATATTTACCACTTTTTGATGTGAATGAGGTGTAAAATTGCTATTGACTGTTTGACTATTGAAATGGATAATGTTTAAATAGAGTGTATCCGATGTATATTTTTTGAATCATTTTCTATATACTTTTATCACATGCTTTGACTTTTTAATTTTCAGCCAAGTATTTTTTTTTTTTAACCACTCAATATGACAAACTAATTCAAAAATAGGCGTCTTGACAAGGATATCTTTGGACGCTCTACTTAAATATCATCCACTTCAATGGTCAACTAGTCAATAGCAATTTTACACCTCATTCACAACAAAAAGTGGTAAATATTTGCCCTATTTTTATTGGCTAAAATTGACCTTTGACTGTTGAAGTGGATGATATTTAAGAATAGTCATCTTTTGAATATATTTTAAATAGATTTTTTAAAAATAGATATGTTAGTAGCATGGACAGTTGCAACATGTAAGATGTTAATTCAGTTGCCAACATGAATTTAAGATAACTAATACTTACACATTTAGATAAGTAAAAATTTATTATTTTAAGATAACTAGTATAGCTATATTTAAAAAATATATCTAAAGTACACCGAGATGGATCCATCTCAGGGCACCTTTTAATCAATTTATTTTAAACTATAATTGTATTTGATTAAGGTAAGCGGCAAAATAAGGGTGCCGAACCCTATTACAAGTTAAAGTTAAAGAAAAGCAGCTTGACAAGGGGCAGAACCCTAAGGTACAAACAAAGCCTCAAGGGCAGAACAACAGGACGGACAGCAAGAGTCAAAAGGTCCTAAACCAAACGGCCGGTCCAGACAGAACGAAACAACAGACTGTCAGCATAGGCACAGTAGCCCAATAAAAAAATGGAAGCAACTACACAACACCAGAACCCAACCCAACAAATCTAACACCTGAAACTCTAGGGTGCAGAGCAGCCACAGAACGAGGAAGACCTTTTTTCTTACGATGTACCACAGTCCAAGAGGGCTCAAAACCCAGACGAACAGAACGCAGGGAGAGGGGATCCTCCCCCGAAGCCACAACCACTGAGGACGCAAGTTACACAGTAGGTGCCACCGCCAGAGAATCCCTGCGCATAGAATCTGAGCCCGAAGAAGGCAAAGCCGAAGCAGAAGAACTCGGAACAGGACAAGCAGTATAATCCGGAATAGGATAAGTAGTAATCATATCTGAAATTGATGGAGCAAATAAGTGTGCAGAGGAATGATCAGATGAATCCAGCAAACGCGAGGGAGACACTGCAGCAGCCAACACCACCCCCTCGGGAACAGCCTCAACAGGGATCTCATCCTCCTCAGAGGACCCATCCTCCTGGGACGAACAGTCCTCCATGGAAGCACTGATAGTCAAGTGATCTGGGAGAGCATCCTTCCACCATGTTATAGCACCTTTGTGGCACGTGAGGGGACAACTCGAAGCCAAATGCTTGATAGCAAAATATTTTCTGCATCTGAAAGGGATACCCTCATAATCCAATATTGTTTCCAGGGCCTATCCCCTACCATCAAAACCACATCTCCATGAAGAGGTTTGGAGATGTCAATGTCCACTAGGATGCGGGCTATCGTAGAATGTCCCATGTACGAAGTAGTAGAATCAACTTTTAGGAACCGACCAATGGCATTGTCGATGCCCTCGTAGCAAGAGTCCTCCCAAAACTGGAGAGGGAGATTGGGGATATGGACCCAGATGGGTCTGATGTTAAGAGGCTCAATAAGGGGATTAAAGGACAGAGTATAGGGTTTGATAGAAAGGGAATACTCATCCCATAACCAAACCCCACCGTTGAGCACTAAGTCTCCCTGCTCTAAAGAAGCAAAAGTAACAATAAAGAATCCTCTAGCACAAGGAAATAACTCAATTTTACCTTCAACTAACAGCTTCCAGGACTCCATGACCCAATTGTGAAGATTGGGCTGAGAGGGCCAAAAACCATTGAATATGCAGATCACGCCTGTATTGCAGTAGAAAACTTCATTTTCTATGATCTCTGAGCCACACACCACAACATGAGACTCTCGGGCACAAGGGAGAGGCCAAGAACCACACTGGGGGCGAGATCGAGCACCCGTGCTCGTCACAACAGCAGAAAAGGACTTCTTTGGGCTCCCCGAGGCCTGAATACCTGTAGCAAACCCATTCAAACCAACCTCCCTGGCATCAAGGCCACAAATCTTTTTGACATTGTTATCCTCTCTCCCACCTGAGGCACCAACGACAGCAGCTGCTGCAGGGACAGCGAACTCAAGCACAAACCCACCCTACAGACCCACAACGATGGGGACACCAGGAGAAGCCCCCCTACCGGCCCCATCAACTGCACTGCAGACCGTTGCAGCCACCACTCCCATCTGTAAATTTGAATTCATTATCCCGCTTTTACTCGTCATAACCATGATACTTTGTTATTTTAAACTATAATTGTAATTATTGTATATTTTAATAATTTTAAATCAAAATTATGTAGTATAATATTAGTAAACATTATAATAATGTATTTATATTATTATTATTTTATTATAAATGTTTATTATTTTATGGGCAAGTAGTTTCATACTTTAAATGAGAATAATTAATTTAAATTAGAATAATGATTTCATATTTTAAATCACAATAAATAATTTAATTAGAATAATTAAATTTTAAAGTAAAATTATTTTCAAGCTTCAATATTATATTTATATTATTATATTATTGTAATATTATTACATTTTATAGAGAATGTTTATAATAATAAAAATAATAAAGAAAATTACTTAATGATAATTAATATAATTATAATTATAATACTATTATAATATTATATTATAATAATATATTTAATCTATACTATATAATTATATGAATTATTATAATTATAATATAATATTATAATAAATTATAATAATTAATAAATATAATATAATATTAATTTATTTATTTATAATAATTAAAATTATATAATAATTGTAAATATAATTATATTAGAATTATTGTTAAAGGTCAAAATTAGGGTTAGCATTAGTGCTTAGGTTAGAGTTAGAGTTACAATTAATCTAATAATTAATTTATTTATTATAATTAGGGTTAGGGTTAGCATTAGTGTTAGGATTAAGGTTAGGGTCACGATTAGGGTTAGAAATATAATTATGGTTGAGATTATGGTTGGGATTATGATTAGCATTAGGGTTAGTGTTATTATTAGAGTTACAACCAAAATTATGGTTAAAATTATGTTAAATAGGGTTAGATTTTGAAATACAGTTAGGTTGAGTGTTTTGAGGCTTATAAAACAATGGTAAGTGTAATATTACAGGAACTCTAATCCTAACTCCAACCCTAACCCTAACCCTAACCCTAACTCTAATCATAACTTTGATTGTTCCCTACTATAACCCTAATTTTAAATCTAACAATAACCCTAATTCTAACCCTTACCTTAATCCCAATTCTAACTATAATTTTAACCCTAACCCTAACCTGAAGTCTAACTCTATCCCTAACCCTAACCCTAACCCTAATCGTAACCGTAACTGTAACTCAAATGCTTACCGTAACTCTAATTATTACCCTAATTTTAATAGTAACCCACCTTAATTCTAACCCTAATTCTAATAGGAACCCTAATCTTAACTCTAACCCTAATTCTAATCCTGATTCTACCTTAACTATAACCCTAATTTTAAATCTAACAATAACCTTAATTCTAACCCTTACCCTAATCTTAATTTTAACTACAATTTAACCCTAACCCTAACTTGAATTCTAACCCTAACTCTAACCCTAACCCTAACCCTAACCCTAATTATAACTCTAATGCTTACTTTAATTTAGTAACCCTAATTCTAATGCTAACCCTAACCTCAATTCAAACCCTAACCCTAATTATAACTGTAACTTGATTCTAACATTAACCCTAATTGTAACCCTAACCCTAACCACATTTAGACATCTTGACAAGGATATCTGTGGACACTCTACTTAAATATCATCCACTTTAATGGTCAACTAGTCAATAGCAATTTTAACCTCATTCACAACAAAAAGTGGTAAATATTTGCCCTATTTTTATTAGCTAAAATTGACCTTTGACTGTTGAAGTGGGTGATATTTAAGAATAGTCATCTTTTGGACGTATTTTAAATAGATTTTTTAAAGATAGATATGTTAATTTTAAATAGATTTTTTAAAAGATAGATATGTTAGTAGCATGGACAGTTGCAACATATAAGATGTTAATTCAGTTGCCAACATAAATTTAAGATAGCTAATACTTACACATTTAAATAAGTAAAAAATTATTCTTTTTAAATAATTAAAACTTGACTTATGCCCTCCAAACACAAATCTACATCTTGAATATATATATATGAAAGTAATATTACTTATATATATGTAACTAATAATAATATTATAGTATACTATTAATTATATATATGTAATTTTATATATTTTTAGAAGTTTGTAAATCTCTATATTTATAGAAGATTATATATAAGAATTATATATAAGTAATGTATATATATAATAGTCGTGTTTTAATTTGTTGGTGTTTGCTTAGTTTTAAACAATAATGTTGATAATATAATAACTTTATAATAATCTTGAAATTTGTCAATTTTTTTTGGTTTAAGTTAGAGTTGACTATTTAAAATTATTGAAAATATTTCATTAAAAACTAATTATTAGAACTAACAATTAATGGCGTGGAGTGTGTTAACAAAACCTATTAAAGAGCCCACATATAAAAATAATTACACCAGAGGAGTGATCCAATGGCTTTAAGGTACATAAAAACAAAATAGAGCCGTCATAGTTTTTTTTAGCTTAGATAGTTTATTAAATCAATGAAGAGAGAAGTTTAATTGGTAAGGGCACTATGCAGCCTTTTTTTGTTTTTTATTGCCAAATAAATTATGTAGTGATACAATGTTATTATTATTTATAAAAGGTTAGATTAGGCATAGCATATTATTATTGTACTTAAAGTGCACCTTAAATTATGCAACGTATAAATTATAATTTATTTAATATTCTTATTGCATAAACAAATCTTTGAAAACCAAGGCTAAATTATTAAATAAATTAATATTAACAACAAGGTTAGTGTTTTTCAATCTTTAAAAGCCACAAAGAAAATAAATATTTAGTTTAATGACCTTTGTTTTAGATTTTTAATTGCTTTAAAAAATTATAATAAGTTTTTTACTATGAGAATTAATTCTTGTAAAAAAAATATAATAAGTTTTTGGTATCATTTAGATTAAATTATTGAAAATATTTCATTAAAAACTAATTATAGAACTAACAATTAATTAGCAAAGAAAAACTTTATTTTAGTTTAATGAAAGTAAACAAATATGCAACTACACATGATTGATATGCAAATATAAAAGTACTATTCCCCGTTATTTCTAAATAAAAAATCATTGATTAAATGATACATTATGGCCGACAATAAATCTCTTTTAAAACATATAGAAGTGCAGAGTTTAAACAAAGACACGATTTTTAATTCATTAGGTTAAACTTCAAATTTACTTTTTGATATATTATTTTAATTGATATTATAGGATTATACATTGTTCTAATATTATAATATTTTTATATAGTATTATATTATATTTTTGTTTTTATATAGTATTATATTATATTTTTTAAAATGTTGATTGATATGACCGCCATTATTGTAATGGATGCACATTAATTACCCTTATCGCGTTAAAAGTTTTTCTGCTAATTAGATTAAAAAAAAAAAAATTTCAAATCATCTATACAATAGCAATAGCTAATATTTTTTAAATAGAAAAACTATTTTAGGTTGCAAAAAGAATTATTAATAACAGGCCTAGCCTATAGTTTTCTTGGCAGAAACTAATAATATTACTCTATATAGAGAGAGGAGGGAGGAGAGAGAAGTTATATATAAAATATTCTCTATATATAGTCTTCTATAAATATATTTATTTACAACTAGCACTTACATTTTTAAGAGGTGCAAGGGTTTCACCAATAGGAAAATAATGATATTAGTAACTTACATGCATTAAATTATGATTTGATAAAGATTTGATCTGTTGGAAGATTTGTTTTTTCACATTATTAATTTCCAATGATTTGATGTGAAGATTTGATTTGTTGGAAGATTTTATTTTTCACATAATTAATTTTCTATGACCTAAAAAATGGTTTAATGGTGAGTTAAAAATTTTTTTTGTGGTGTGAAACAATTTTTTGTAGAAGGCTAACATAATATAGCCTATCTGTTAAATATATATAATCCTCTAAAAATATAAAAAATTACATATATATAATTTATATTAAATTTATATAATATTATACTATACTATAATCCTTTATTTATATAATCATTTGTTAGAATTATATGTAATTTTAGGGTTAGGGTTATGTTTATGGTAAGAATTGGGGTTAGGGTTAGAGTTAGAATTAGCCTTAAAATTAGGGTTATGGTTAGGGTAAGGGTTACCATTAGGGATAGCGAATAAATAAAATTGAAATCCCCAAAATAAATGTATTTTTCATGACACTCTAGATTTTTAACTCTTGAGTAAAAAAAATTAAAATCTGAAAATAACCTAATTTCGTAAAATAAAATAACACTAATTTTTTTCTTTACAAAGCATGCATATTTTTATTTATTGATTTCTTTTCCTATTTTATAAAAAAATTATTAGGGTTTAAATTTGTTTTATAACTATACTTTAGGGTTCTACACATAAATAACCTAATTTTACTAAAAATATTTTTTAACTATTCATTTGATCTTAACCATTGATGTCTAATTAAATGGCACTGAACCACATACTTTTATTAAATGAATGCACCCAAAATTATTACTAAACCACAATATTAGATTAATTAAAATAATTAAGATCATGTTCTTTAAAAGTACTTACTATTATTTAAGTAAAAAATTAAGTGACTAAAATAAAATACTGTAGTGATGTAAATATGAATATGTTATTGTTATTATATTATGTAATTATTCTTCAAACTTACAATATTTTAATGCATTTTAAATTGTAATAGTATTCAATATTATTACATTTTAATAGCTTAGGCAGACATTTCAAATCTATCCACTGTTATTATATTATGTAATTATTCTTCAAACTTACAATATTTTAATGCATTTTAAATTGTAATAGTATTCAATATTATTACATTTTAATATTTTAGACAGACATTTCAAATCTATCCACACCCGGCTAGGGTTAGGGTTCTACACATTTTATTTTATGAAATTAGATTATTTTTGGAATTTCAATTTTATTTAGTCAAGAGTTAAAAATTTAGGATTTCAATTTTGTTTAGTCAAAAGTTAAAAATCTACTGTATCACAAAAAATATTTCGCCATGTTATTACATTTTTTATTTTATTCTTCAAACTTACAATATTTTAATGCATTTTAATTTATAAAAGTATTAGTATTATTACATTTTAAGGAAATATTTGTGTTATTTAATAGACTTTGTAAAAGTTTAATTTTATAGTTAGGAAATATTTTAGTCCTATTTTATTTTTACCAAATTAGATTATTTTTGAGATTTCAATTTTATTTACCCAAGACATTTCAACACTCTTCAAAAATTATTTTTTCATTTATTGGAATGCAATTTGTCTATACAACCAATACCTAATCAGCAAAAAAATTACAACTAAACAAATACTATATACAACCAATAGCTAATCAACAAAAAAAATAACAACTAAACAAATACTATAATAACAACACTACAAGGCTCCATAAGTATGAAAATGACTCTTTTTTCCTTAAAATCAAATTAAAAATTGGTTTTAATTATTTTCTCTGCAAGTGATTGCTATGAACCAACTTAAAGTACAATAAATGTACAATATTGTTATATATAATAGAGGATTATATATATAAAGGTATATATCGATAATAATTCTTGTCAAAAAGAAAAAATTAGATGGAAAATAGTACAATTGAAAAATAATTTAGTGTGGCTTCTATATAATAAAACAATGGATCTCTTGTCAATAGCATTTCAAACAAAATTAAGTAGTCCCTCCATGAGACCAATCTATTGTGCATGGTAGAGACATGTACATATTTCATAAAGGTATATACCATTGTAAGGGCGCCATCTTATGGCATGACCTTCGCAATGGGATCATATCATTGAATTAGATCTTTCACCAATTCGATGCCCTTTGCTCTCCTTTTCTTGAAAACACACACACACACACAAATAGAGAGAGAGAGAGAGAGAGAGAGAGAGAGAGAGAGAGAGAGAGAGAGAGAGAGAGAGAGAGAGAGAGAGAGAGAGAGAGAGAGAGAGAGAGAGAGAGAGAGAGAGAGAGAGAGAGAGAGAGAGAGAGAGAGAGAGAGAGAGAGAGAGAGAGAGAGAGAGAGAGAGAGAGAGAGAGAGAGAGAGAGAGAGAGAGAGAGAGAGAGAGAGAGAGAGCACACTCTTGACCACAACTACAATTGTATAAATACGAAAACTCCTCGCCATGCCACATAGAGAGTGAGATAGAGAGTTAGAGAAAGGAAAAGGATTGAGCTCCTGCACATAAATATGCAAGTCTAATTGTGCATGGTAGAGACATGTGTGCCAAACAATCAATTTCACTAGGGTGCTAAAAACTAAATTCCTAGGTGATATAAGGTCATCAATCTTATGGTTGTTGAAGTATTTAATGGTCGAAACAATATCCTACTCGTCAAATTACACCACAGTTGGCATGACCTTCGTAATGGGACCATATAATTGAATGATCTCTTCCACCAATTCGACACCCTTTGCTCTCCTTTTCCTAAACACACACACACACACACACACACACACACACACACATCTAGAGCTCTTGACCACATCATACAATTGTATAAACAAGAAAACTCCTCTCCACACCACATCTAGAGAGTTTGAGAGAGAGATAGAGCAGAGCAAGGAAAAGGATTGATCTCTTGCACTAAGTAGGCAAGTCAATTGGATTTTCATTTTCTTCCATTTTAGATTTTAGTGGATAGTTGTGGTTTAGGCATTTACTAAATTTGTATTTACTCCTTCAAATTATAAAATAGGATGCCTAGATTTATAATAGTTGCATTCACTAATTTTGGGTTTTTGTTTAAACACAAGCTCTTGCTTCTGGTCTCTTTATTTAGGATTTAGGATATGGCCTAAAATAAATATGTATTTCCTCCTTAAATATGTATAAGAAGTATATATTTTAGTTGATTTTTATAGTAAATGACTGTTTGTGCTATTATGATTTTATTTAGAAATATTTATTACAAGGTTAAGTAAAATTTAAAAAATATTATCTATTATTTTATTTATTAAAGAGTATAGTCAATTTTGAATACTAGAAATTATAAGAAAAAAGCAACCAAAAAGTACTACACATAAAATCAAGTCAAACTATATAAAGGTTATAGTTATTTCATTAAAATTATTTTATTCACTATAATAAAATGAATATTAGTATAAATATCTTAAATACTTTAAAAATGTGATATGTCTTAAAGTGTCTATGTTATTTTTTTTAACTTAAATCTATTTTATTTTACACTTTATTTTATCCTATAAATTCAACCCAGTTCTACCATTTAAACAATAAAAATAAATCATAAGATAAATATGATTCATCATTACAATGAGCATTGAAAATAACTTGAACATCATTTCTTTGAACTAAATAAACTTCTAGGACATAGACATATAAGATATCCAAATTTACACTTAATTGAAATAACAATTTCATAGAACAAATCCATTTCCAACATTTTACAAAATAAGAATATGCAATTCTGTTCATTTATAAGTCAGAATTAGATTACATGAATACAAGTTTCCATATAAAATAATGCATTCACGCACAAAATGAACATATTACCATAACGTTCTTACAATTTGGCTTTCCAATCTTACAATTTCATATAAGTATGTACTAAACATTAAAATTAAGGTATAATCAAATATCTTTGTCTCTATAACCATATGTGTCTCTAAGTATCAATTATGTGGCGTATTAGCTATCGTTAGGAGGGAAAGCATCATCTCAGTGTTTTACCCTCCATCTATAGACTGGTGATCCCCACACATCTTCCTACTGGAAGTAGCCCTACCCTTGGCGAGCATAGAAAAAAAAAAAGATTCTGTGAACATACCATGCTCACCAAGAATTGAGTGTAAGGTAACGACTTTATCACTTCTACTCTAACTTGCCACACAACTCTAGATTTCTTCTAGCTATGTATGACATCTAGCTAACAGGCAACCTATCAAGACCCATGGACTAACCAATGCATGTAACCTATGCATCAATTTGCTCAAAGCAATTTATAACATAATCACATTCCTATACGGAATTGTGGGTCATTGTCCACCACCCCTAGCTCAACTCAAACTCAACACCATCAAGAGCAAAACAACATAACTTATGCAAAACTCAGAATCTTAAGTAATGACATAAACTAGTTTCACAATGCAGATTTAACCACAAGAAAGATTCATAACTGACAACACACCTATTCTATTTTTGACTAAAAATTAAGAAGGTTATCTTGTCAACATATTTGTCTGACCTCGAAAATCATCTTAGACAATTTTAGGTCCTTGATACCGTAGGTTCAACTTAAAACAAATTTCATATCTAAGTATTATCTTAGTCCTACTTAAGTCATACCAAAATAAACATAAATAATATAAAATAAATCTATAAATTATAAGATTTGTATCTAAAGTTCAAATCATACAATCATATATATATATATGAAATGGGCCTCCTCTAGCATGTACCTACTCACCTTGATGTGTTGGCATAGTCAGTTCGATCCGATGAGGTGAAGAATGTAAAATATGGTTCATGGCACAATTACACTAAATGCCACTAAGGAATTTTCCAAGAATGCATATCATGTTCGCATAGTCAAACAGTTTTGAGTTGACAAAAAATGAGAGAGGTTATTGTGGAGGGACCCAACATTTAGCTGCAGGTCTAAACATAACATTACTAGGTGCCATGGAGTCTAAGAACCACTCTGTCAAAGTTTGGTAGTTTTTTACTCTTAGGTCTCTTAAGAGACTTTATTGGAACCTTGTAGTTCAGAAGGATTGCGACACTTCGGGAATGAAACATGACCTCCTCTAGCATTCACCCACCCACCATGATGTGTTTGCATAGTCATCTCATCCCCACAAGGTGAAGAACTTAAAATATGTCTCTTGGCAACATTATGCTGAACGCAATAATGCATTTTGCAAGAATGCATGTCCATTGTTGACAAGGTCAAACAATTTTAAAACAGTAGGAATGGTTAAGGATTTAAAGCTTACCTTGCATGCATGCCCTAGTTGTATTGTTCTCCAAGATATTTCAGTTATTGACCTTCCTACATACTTTGGCATATGCCTGTCTTGAGACTTCACTACTAAAATAGGTGGATACCTATATTCTGATTGGTCCCACATCTTGTTTAGAACAAGGTATGGTACAAAAGTGACCATTAAGGCCGAACCCATATCCAAAGATCATATAGAGCCTTATTCCCCTACTCCTATAATATGAATTGCACAATCCATGACTTAGAGGAAGACATCAGCATACCCGAGACTACCACACATGTGGAAGAAATTATGGATATACTACTTGAAGAATGGGCAAATAGTTTTCAATTTGATACCCTTGATCATGTAGAAGAAACAGGACTGGGTATGTATTGTATCCATGAAGATGATGCCATCATCCATAACCTGGTAAAAGCACAAGAAGACTCAAGTGGGATATGACAGATGTATTTAGATGGCTCCAGAAGCAAAAATCGAGTAGGTACAGGTGTAGTACATTGGTCTCACCTCAAAAATAAAAACATTTCTTTTCTTTTCATTTTTAGTTCAGTTGCACTAATAATGTAGCTGAGTATGAGGCCTTAATTCAAGGCATGCAGCTGACACGTAAGAGAGGAATAAAAAATTTGCAGGTATTTGGTGATAGTGAATTGGTTGTCAACCAAATCAGAGCTCAAAGTGCCTAAAAAAATGACTTGTTGAAATCATACAAACATAAAGCATGGGATCTGATTGAAGACTTTGATGCCTTCAATCTTCAGGTCATCCCTAAAGAAAGAAATAAAGATGCAAACAAACTAGCAATAGTAGGTGCTCAATTTGATACCCCCAAAAATGTCTCACAAAACTTAGATCAACACGTGAAGATTGTTGTAGGCCTTTTGTCCCATATAATGTCATCAGATGGCAAGTATTAAAAAATGATCAACAAATTGTTAACTTCTTGCAAGAGGAGGCAAAGTTTGCTATTAGAAATCAGCTAAAGTTGCAAGAGCAATACGATGACCAAGTGATCCAGCTGAAGACCAACAAGCTGCCCAAGGGACTGATTACCTTGGAGAATATCTTTGACACTGATGATTGCCCAAAAAAGAAAAAAAATGAGCATGGATGTCAAAAAAGAGGATTATGAAGAGGTGGAGATTGTACAAGATTTCTAAAACTTGGCAAGGTATGCGATCAAGCTAAAAGGTAGGGTTTCATTGAGCTTTGTAATGAATTTGATGATATTATTTCTTGGGATTATAGAGATCTAAAATGTTTTGACCCTAGTTTAATCTAGCATATGATTGATTTAGACCCCAATGAAAAACCCGTTATCCTCAAATTCAACAAAGCTCAATTTGTGGGATGACCCCTATGAAACTTGTCTGTTTTGTAGCCCACAACTCTAAGCTTGTGAAATGAGGCAATCACAATTGTCCTTGCATACGTTCTTCCAGCCTCGAAGAGTCCACCTGAGCATTGTCTGGCGTCGGTTTCTCAAAGTTTGTGAAAACAGATCAAGTTACAAGTTGATGTTTTCTTAAAGTGTTAGAAAGTTTTTGTTGAAACATGCAGGGGCAGAAAATTTTGCCGCTGATGCATGTTAGTTTCCTTGTTACATGTAGAGGTGGCAAAATTTGCCGCCACTATATGTTTCCCCCTTTGATAGTTGCAGGGGTGGCAAATTTTGTCGCCCAAGCAACTATTAGTTCACTTGATGTGCATTAATTACTCATCAAGTCGGGAGGTTTTTAAATGTTTATAAGGGTTTTAATTTGTTTTATTTTATGTTTTGCTTTGATATCCTTCTTCGAAACCCCTTTTGCGCCCTTAGAGAAATCGTGCTATTGTTGGTGTGAGATTTGGACGGAAGCCCCTATCTATTTCTCGCCATTTCACGTCACAGTCTTCCAAGTATGTATTTGTCATTTGCATTCTTTCTCTGTTCTTTTTTACCATGTAATGTCATACATGTTAGGGTTTGTTTAGACTTTTTGTTTGTGTTGTTTGATATTTTTTTCTTTTCAGGATGTGTTCAATTTTCATGTTGAAGCCCAGTAATGCCCTAGGTTTTAAAACCCTAGGATTCCCATTTTGGTATCTTCTGTTCAAGACTTTTGTTTATCATTATTTTGAGTTAGTGTTATATCATTCAAATTAAACTTTGATGTTTTCTACCCTTTTTAGATCAGACATTTTCACTAATTATTAGTTTTACCTAAGTCTTTACCTTGGTGTAAAGTCGGTGAAAATCGTCGACCTTACACATAGGTTTGTTTTACCCTAGTTGCGTGGGCGGTGAAAAATGCCGACCCCGCAATTGTACCCACTTGCTTTATACATAGGCGGTAAAAAATGAGACTGATGCATGACTTGGAATTCATACCAAATGTGTAAGGGCGGTAAAATTTTCTGCCCATGCAATGACTTGCCCTTGCTAACTTGATTATTTCTCTAGATGTACAAGCGGGGAATTTCACTGCCCATACATGATACTCCAACAAATGTAATATGTAGGAGCAGCGAAAAACTCTTCCCATACATAATGATCCTATGTAGTGTTGTATCAAACGCAGAGACGGTGAATTTCACCGCTCGAACACCTGTAAAATTCTACCCAACATACAAAGGTGGCAAATTTTGCCGCCCTTACATCACTCACCCGAATTTCTCTAACTCTGGGAAATTTTTCCTTTTGACAACCATTGCTCGCTTTCACTCTATTTCTTGCCTCCATCACTCTCTAGCCCCACTAAGCTCATGCTCTTGAACATAATCTTCATCATTGCAATTCCCTATTACCATATTTTCCTAACATTGCAAAACCATGAATCTTGTGTTGCAGTTTCTTTTGCACGCTCCTCGAGGTTCATTTTCTTGATAGAGATTGTTGTGCCTCAAATGACTGGTCCATCTCCAAGAAAGTCTAAAGCCATGAAGTACAAGTACCAGGGAGTTTTTCCTGTAACATCTATGACATCCAATGTGGATGAGATAAAGGACACTGAGATTGGTCATGTGGACATGGCCAAGTATGTAAAAACCAAAGAGATTTTGATTCATCGCATCAGTTTTATAAAAGAATTAATCAAGGACAAGTAGCAATGCAAATGTATGAAGAGTTCATGAAGAAGGATTGTGGAGAGGATTGATTGTGTCTTAGTATATTTTTTCAAGTAGTTTTCATGCTTTATGTATTTAGCTTTGGACATATTTACATGTACTTTTCAAATGTGTAATTACATGTAGAAACAAGGAAAGTCCTAAATCAATAAGGACAGTTTTTGTTGAATAATTCATAGTTAGTTTTACTTTTCCTATTTTTGCTCATGGCCTCTCCCTATAAATAAAGAGGGCCTCTTTTGTAAATATTATAGATCTTTATTCTATTGAAGCGAAGCACTGCTAATTTGAAAAGCAATTTGAGACTTTGTGCTTATTATTGTAAATCAATTTTCAAGCAATTATCAATATAAGAAAAATGAGTTAGCATCCAATCTTTGTCTTGGAGCAAATTTGTTATGTGATAGAATTGTTCTTACGTCTTTTCTATTGCACTATCTTTGATAAGTGGTTGAAGTGTGAGCGTATATATCAAGTGTTTAAAGAGATATTTCAAATCTGATTTTCGTAGACTTTGAGCTACAATATCATTTGTAGAAATTGTGTTATGTTTGTGAATTCGAAATAACTTGAAGGCTTTGAGCTACAAGTTGATTTCTATGATCAGTTTATCATATCTTGGCATCTAGTGAAGACTTTGGGCTGCACTCTATTCCAGAATCCTTACTTTCATTGAGCATAAGAAGCAATGGAAAACTTTGTGTTTTCATGGGTTTCTTCGTGATTCAAACACGTTGGTATTATTTTAGTTATTCTTTTGTGTAACTCAAATACATATTGGCTATTATTGCTCCAAGATAGTAATTTGTAGTGATAATATGACAGGCTTTGTATTGTGAATTGTAAACATCTTTTCTGAAAAAAGAGAAATAGATGATATGGAAACACCCCATGGCTAGTTTTAGTGTAAATACATCTAGTTAGTTACTACTTGATTTCAGTTAGCAATAAGAAGGGAGCCACCCCTTTCTGAGAGGAGAGATTTAATCTCATCACATTGTGGTTGATATAACCATTTTGTCTTCAATTAGTTGACGACAAAATATTCACCCAATAGTTTTTAGCGACTCTACTGGGGAACGAAATGCAACCAAGAGCCTCACGCTTTTAGTTTAAGTATACCAACCCCATTTCTTGTAATAGGTTTTTGTATTGCTTATCTTTTGTTTGTTAAATTACATTTTGGCAGAACCGAGGTATACAAGAAACAAAAGAACACAGGGAATTATAGATCTTATTTTTGAGTTAATGCAACAACATAATTTCAATCTTCTGCCTACAAGATCTCTTCAGCGTACACGGAGTTTTCCGCCTACTAACGCAAGATCTCCCATACCAAGTGAAGCTTCAAGTGTTCATAGAACTCCACCTGTTGTATAATTCCAAAGGTTTGTGATTCCTCCATTTAACTGATGCACAATGGCTCTTCCTCCTCCTCCAGGTCCATGGGGAAATGCTTTCGGGCCTTTGAATCTCACTATACCACTACATGAACTACCTTGTGGTTCAAGGAAAAATAAGTTCTATGGTGATGGAAAAGTTCACCCTGATGAACACATTGCGGATTTTTACATTGCTTGTGTTGTTCTAGGAGTGGAACATGAAGATGTCTCTATAAGACTATTTATTGAAACACTTCAGGGTGTAGCTGCGGATTGGTTTTATCATCTTCCCTCACAAACCATCACTCGATGGAATATTCGCCAAACCAAGTTTGAGGCTAGGTTCAAGCCTGTTGAAGATGCACATGAACTATTAGCTCAGCTTACACAAATGAAGAAAGAACCACAAGAACCTATGCGTGAGTTCATTGCAAAGTTCAACAAGTTGACAAATTAGATTCCTGCAACTGCTTAGCCTACAGCTGAGAATCAGAAGTGTTTCTTCATAAACACTCAACTACCAGAAGTAAGTTTTCTTCTGTGACATGCAAATCCAGTTGATCTGGCGGCAACTCATAACTTGGCTACAAAGATTGAGGATGGTCTAATCCTCGTTGGAAAGATAAGGAAAGATACAAACAGAGCTAGACGGCAGCCTTCTACAAACACACCTTCTACTAGTACCATAGATCCTATGGTGCAGAAGTTGGCTAATGAGTTGTTATATCTAAAAAAACAAATGTCCCAAAAGATGTCCATTCCCTCCTACAAGGACATACCAAGGAGAACATTTCCCAACATTCCCAATTATCAAGGTAACGCTGCTAGAAATCAAGGTCAAAACAGGCTTCCCTCCATCACAAGGAAGACTTACTTTGGAAGCATCACCAGTAAATGCAACAGTGGTTTACTATGAAACGGAGCAAGACAACCTTCCTCAATCAGATTTTGATCAAGAAGATGTTGCTAATCTCTTCATGGAGGGTGAAAAAGAGTTGGTTGGTGACTCTAATATTGGTTTCCTAAATTTTGAAGATGAGATGGAACAAGAAGCTACTTTTGGTGAATCTTATGTTATTCTCACACGATCACAAAATCAATCACCATCAACATGTGGCTGATAAAGGAAAGTCTAGGGAAGATCCTCGTCCTACGGTTACCATTGCTAAGAGGGGCACTCCTTTACCTTTCCAATCAAGAGATGTGGTTGACGATAAACAAGTACATCTGATTCTCCTACTTCATCTTCAGCATATAAGACTAGTACTCCTTATGTAAAACCTCAAAGTGAGAATAGTCTATCTTCTGCAGCTAGTCCATATCAACTTTTTGATATTATAGACCATGCTAAAAAGACCAAGATTCAAATGTCTGAAGTAGAATACCTGCAAGCTAATCCTAACTAGTTTAAAAGATTAGCTAAGTTTGTTAAAAACAAAGCTACCCCTGTTGGGCAGGATTCTTCCAAATTTACTCCTGTCGTCCCTAAAATGAGACCAACTTAGAGTAATCTAGTTGCCTCTCCTTCTAATACCACAAGAAAAATTGAACCATTCTATATTTCCTTGCTAGTAAATGGTCATAAGCTCAGTAACTGTGTTATAGATTCCAGAGCCTCTGATAATGTTATGCCTGCCAAGGTAGCAAATGCCTTAGGTCTAACTTTGACTAAGACTTTTGGTTGTTGCTTCTCCATGGAAACAAAGAAAGTGCCCCTCATAGGGCAGATCAAGGATGCATAGTTTGCATTCATTGCTTTCCTAGAGAAGAGAATAAAGATGACTGTTCTGGTGGCCGATGTTCCAGCTTCCTATGGAATATTACTATGACGAAATTATTGCAAGGATGTTGGTGGAGAAATCAACATGGATTGGTCTGAGGCAAGGATACATGTCAAAGGTGTCATGCAAAAGATTCTCCCTGAAAGAGAGGCTAAGTATATAGTAACCAAGTCTGAAGATCCGAAAGCACATATTCTTTTCAAATCTTCAGGTATGGGGAATTATTTTCTGACCACTAATGAGGTTTCTGAGATATCAGATGATGACTCAAATGGAAGCCTGATGATAGAAGATTATTCTTCTTCAAGTGATGAATCCCTTAAGCTTGAGAATGCCAAATTGAAAAGTTGAAATGATGTTTGGACTTTGGAGTTTGACGTTAGTTGTTCTTCAATGGGATCTAGGGCTGGAATTGTCCTCACATCTCCAGAAGGGGATATCTTTCCTTTTTCCTACAAGCTACAGTTTGATAATACCAATAACACTATTGAATATGAATCTCTGTTGTTGGGAATAGAAGTTGCTCGCACAAAAGGAATCAAGAATCTCCATGCACAGGGAGATGTAGAACTAGTCATTTGTCAGGTAAGAAATCATTACCAGACTAAAAACGAAAGGTTAAGGCATTACCGCAATCACATTTGGGATTGCATTGAAGATTTTGATGTGTTTAACATTTCTGTTCTTCCAAGAGAATTTAATGATAGGGCAGATTCATTGGTCGTATCAACTACTCTTATGGTCCCTCACAAGGATTTTAAGGGTAATAAATATACCATTGAGCTGGTTTTTAGACCAAATGTTCCTGATAATTCCGACCATTGGCAAGTTTTCAATGGCGATGATCAAATCATTGTGTTCTTAGAGAAGCAGAGAATTTCAGTGAACTCTATTTTGAAGGAAGTGATCCTCCTCCCCAAGAATCTGTGTCTGATATTGATCAAGAAACAAGCAAGGAGATATTGCAGTTGAAAGGAAACAAGATCCCCAAAGGTCTAGTTTCCCTTGAGAAACTTTTTGACAAGCACGACCGTTATGTCAAACAACAGCAACAATCTGGAACAGGTTCATCTACTGAGTTTGAGCAAGTGATCTGAAAATGGCTAACATTGGGAAATGTTGTACGGTTGATGAGAAGTTCAAGTTTGTGATGCTCTTGCGTCATTACATTGATGTCCTGGCCTACTCCTATGATGACTTGAAATCACTTCAGCTGAAGGAAGTTCAGCATGAGATTCCACTAAAGATGGGATCTTTGCCTCACAAACAGAAACAGAGACAATACAATCCAAAAATCTCACGTACCATTCTAGCTGAGATTCAGAAGATGCTTAATGCCCGAATAATCTTTCTTATTCGCCATTCAACGTGGATAGCCAACATTGTTCTAGTAAGGAAAAATAATGGAGAGATTCGCATTTGTGTGGATTTCTGCAATTTGAACCAGTCGTCATTGAAGGATAATTACCCCTTGCCGGTAATGGACCAAGTTTTACAAATAGTGACGGGTTCAGAGATGCTGTCCATGCTTGATGATTTCTCAGGATATAATTAGGTGGAGGTCAGCGAAGAAGATCAACATAAAACTGCTTTCACCACTCCCTGGGGCACGTTTGCATATCGCAGGATGCCTTTTGGGTTGATCAATGCCAGTGCTACTTTCCAGAGAGCGATAAATCTTGCCTTTCATGATGAGATGGGTAAGTTCATAGTTGTTTATCTTGATGAATTAACTATTTTTCCAAAAAACATCAAGATCATGCTTATCATCTAAGACAAGTTCTAGAAAGATGTCAGCAACATGGTATCTCCTTGAATCCCAAAAAGTTTGTCTTTGGGGTGATCGAAGGTAATCTTCTTGGACATATTGTGTCCAAGGAAGGTACAAAAATTGACTCTGAAGGAGTCAAATCTATTCAAAGTCTTACTTTGCCTTCAAGTAAGATGGTTGTACACTCCTTTGGGAAGGTTAATTTTCTGCGGAGGTTTGTTCTCGAGTTTGCAGAAAAGACTCATCATATTGTAAATATGATGAAAGGAAAGTCCACGTTCCATTGGAGTGCGGAAGGTAAAGAGTCTTTTGAGGACATCAAAAAAGCCATTGCTCATGCTCTAATTTTGGTTTGTCCAGACTATACAAAGGATTTCATCATGTATAGTTATGCTTCTAAGCATACACTGTCTGCCATCCTAGTATAAGAGAACAAGGAAGGTATCGAGTCTCCAATTGCGTTTATGAGTTGTCCTTTGAAAACTCACAAGCTCAAGTCTTCTACCATGGAGAAACATGCCTATGCTATCGTCAAGGTAGTCAAGCATTTCAGGTACTACATCTTGAATTCCCACACTACCGCCTTAGTACCAGATTCAATAGTTAAGTCCATCTTGACTCAACAAGAGTTTGGGAGTAAGAGGGGGAACTAGATTGCAAAAATCCAGGAATATGATCTAGATATCAAACCCACCAAGCCGGTATGTGGGAAAGGTTTGTGTCAGCTCGTTACTGATAACATGTCGAAAGAAACATGTGATGAAGAAGCAGAGAATGAGGTAATTCCTACTATTCTGTTTGTTAGCACAACTGACGAATGGTACACTAACATTGTACACTTCCTCACTTATGGTGAATGTCCTGAGCACCTGTCTTATAAAGAGAAAAGGACGATCAAGCTAAAGGCTGCAAATTTTGTTCTTTGGACAATAATTTGTATAAGAGAAGTCTTGATGGAATTATTCTACGTTGTGTCAATAAGGCACAACAAGGTAAACTATTGGAGTCATTTCATAGTTTGGCATGTGGCGGACATTTCTCATCATCGGTGATAGATCACAAGATTTTGCAAGCTAGATATTATTGGCCTACACTGTTTCAAGACGCATATAACTAGGTACGTAAGTGTGAGCTTTGTCAACAGTTTGTGGGGAAACCCAAGTTGGCTGCATTACCTCTCAAGCCAGTAATAATTGAGGAGCCTTTCCAGCAGTGGGGCATTGATTTCACTGGCGCATTAAACCCAGCGTCAAGTGCGGGATGTACAGTTTTGTGCCCACGGCCATTGACTACTTCACCAAGTGGGTGGAGGCTATTCTGGCAAAACATGCTACTTCTGAGGTAGTTTGCAGGTTTCTCAAAGAAAATATAATATCAAGGTTTGGTGTTCCAAACAAGATAGTAGCAGGTAATGCTACTTATTTTTCTTCCCAAGAAAAAACTAGTTTCTGCTTTGAATATGGGATCATTCTTGCTCACTCGTCCGACTATTATCCTCAAGGGAATGGTCAAGCTGAGTCAAGTAACAAGAACTTGGTTACTATCATCAGGAAGCTAGTTGATGAAAATCAAAGGACCTGGCACAAGGCATTGTTTGATGTGTTGTGGGTAGATTGCATTACCCCCAAAAGAGCAATTGGCATGTCATCGTTTTAATTGTGGTATGGATTGAATACTAAGATACCGATTACATTAGAGTTGCCCGCTTTGAAGTTGGCAAAATATATTGAAGATGGGACTTTTGAGAGCTCTATTGACAGGCACGTGATGTTCCTTTCTAAGCTTGAGGAACAGTGTGCAAAAGTGGTGGATCGCATTGCGGAACACCAAATTCAAGTGAAGAATCTATTCGACAAGAAGGCTAAATCTAGGAATTTTCAAGTTGGGGATCAAGTCTTGTTATGGGACAAGAGAAGAGATCCGAAAGGAATGCATAGGAAGTTTGATTCCCTGTAGAGAGGCCCCTTTGTCATTCATCAACTTTAAGGTGAAAATAGTTTCTTATTGGAGCATCAAGATGGAACACCTTTCTTATTGCCACACAATGGGCAACATCTAAAGTTTTTCTCACAATAAAGCGATAGATAAGTTTGTGAATATTTGTACAGTTTTGAGTCTTTTTCTTTTTAGTCTTTTTGTGTCTTTTGTTGTGTCACCTAACTCTATAGCCCAATGGATAGATGAAGGCACTTAGAGACTGGAGTTCTTCTCCCTTCGATCATTTCAAAGGATGATCAAAGGAAGCTCCCCAGTTAGAGCCAGTTGTTATCCTCAAATTTAACAAAGCTCAATTTGTGGGATGACCCCTACGAAACTTGTCTATTTCGTAGCCCACAACTCTAAGCTCGAGAAATGAGGCAATTTCAATTGTCCTTGCATACGTTTTCCCAACCTCGGAGAGTCCACTCGAGCATAGTCTCAAGTCGGTTTCTCAAAGTTTGTTAAAACAGATCAAGTTGCAAGTTGATGTTTTCTTAAAGTGTTAGAGAGTTTTTGTTGAAACATGCAGGGGTGGTAAATTTTTCCACCGATGAATGTTAGTTTCCTTGTTACACCGCATGTTTCCCCCTTTGATAGTTGCAGGGGCAACAAATTTTGGCCGCCCAAGCAACTATTAGTTCACTTGATGTGCATTAATTACACATCAAGTCAGGAGGTTTTTAAATGTTTATAAGGGTTTTTATTTGTTTTATTTTATGTTTTGCTTTGATATCCTTCTTTGCAACCCCTTATCCGCCCTCAAATAAATCATGCTATTATTGGTGTATGATTTGGATGGAAGCCCCTATCTATTTCTCGCCATTTCACGTCATAGTCTTCTAGGTATGTATTTGTCATTTGCGTTCTTTCTCTGTTCTTTTTTACCATGTAATATCATACATGTTAGGGTTTGTTTAGAATTTTTGTTTGTGTTGTTTGATGCTTTTTTCTTTTCCTATGTTTAATTTTCATGTTGAAGGCCAGTAATGCCCTAGGTTTTAAAACCCTAGGATTCCCATTTTTGTATCTTTTGTTCAAGACTTTTGTTTATCATTACTTTGAGTTAGTGTTATGTCGTTCAAATTAAACTTTGATGTTTTCTACCCTTTTCAGATCAGACATTTTCATCGATTATTAGTTTTACCTAAGTCTTTACCTTGGTGTAAAGTCGGCGAAAATCGCCAACCTTACACATAGGTTTGTTTTACCCTAGCTATGTGGGCAGTGAAAAATGTCGACCCCGCAGTTGTACCCACTTGCTTTATACATAGGCGGTAAAAAATGTCATCGATGCATGACTTGGAATTCATATCAAATGTGCAAGGGTGGCAAAATTTGCCGCTCATGCAACGACTTGCCCCTACTGACTTGATTATTTCTCTAGATGTACAAACGTTGAATTTCACCACCCATACATGATACTCCAACAAATGTAATATGTAGGAGCAGCAAAAAAATTCACCCATACATAATGATCCTATGTAGTGCTATATCAAATGCAGAGACGGTGAATTTTGCCACTTGAACACCTATAAAATTCTACCCAACATGCAGAGGCGGCAAATTTCTCCGCCCTTACATCACTCACCTAAATTTCTCTAAATCTGGGAAATTTTTCCTTTTGACAACCATTGCCCGCTTTCACTCTGTTTCTCGCCTCCATCGCTCTCTAGCGCCGCTAAGCTCATGCTCTTGAACATAATCTTCATCATTGCAATTCCCTGTTGCCATATTTTCCTAACATTACAAAACCATGAATCTTGTGTTACAATTTCTTCTGCGTGCTCCTCGAGGTCTGTTTTCTCAACAGAGATTGTTGTGCCTCAGATGACCGATCCATCTCGAAGAAAGTCTAAAGCCATGAAGTACAAGTACCAGGGAGTTTTTCTTGTAACATCTGTGACATCCAATGCTGATGAGATAAGGGACACTGAGATTGGTCATGTGGTCATGGCCGAGTATGTAGAAACCAAAGAGATTTTGATTCACCACATCAGTGTTCTAAAAGAATTAATCAAGGACAAGTAGCAATGCAGAGGTATGAAGAGTTCATGAAGAAGGATGGTGGAGAGGATTGATCGTGCCTTAGTATATTTTTTCAAGTAGTTCTCATGCTTTATGTATTTAGCTTTAGACATATTTACATGTACTTTTCAAATGTGTAATTACATGTAGAAGCAAGGAATGTACTAAATCAATAAGGACTCTTTTTGTTGAATAAATTATAGTTAGTTTTACTTTTCCTATTTTTGCTCATGTCCTCTCCCTATAAATAAAGAGGGCCTCTTTTGTAAATATTATCTTTATTCTATTGAAGTGAAGCATTGCTAATTTGAAAAGCAATTTGAGACTTTGTGTTTATTGTTGTAAATCAATTTTCATGCAATTATCAATACAAGAAAAGCGAGTTAGCATCCAATCTTTGTCTTGGAGCATTTATTTGTTATGTGATAGAATTGTTCTTACATCTTTTCTATTGCATTATCTTTGATAAGTGGTTGAAGTGTGAGCGTATATATCAAGTGTTTAAAGAGATATTTCAAATTTGATTTTCATAGACTTTGAGCTACAATATCATTTGTGGAAATTGTGTTATGTTTGTGAATTCGAAATAACTTGAAGGCTTTGAGCTGTAAGTTGATTTTTGTGATCAATTTATCATATCTCAGCATATAGTGAAGACTTTGGGCTGCACTCTATTCCGGAATCCTTACTTTCATTTAGCATAAGAAGCAACATAGAACTTTGTGTTTTCGTGGGTTTCTTCGTGATTCAAACAAGCTAGTCTTATTTTAGTTATTCTTTTGTGTAACTCAAATACATATTGGCTATTATTGCTCCAAGATAGTAATTTTTAGTGATTGTATGACATAGGCTTTGTATTGTGAATTGTAAACATCTGTTCTGAAAAAAGAGAAATAGATGATATAGAAACACCCCATGGCTAGTTTTAGTGTAAATACATCTAGTTAGTTACTGCTTGATTTCAGTTAGCAGTAAGAAGGGAGCCTCCCCTTTTTGAGAGGAGAGATTTAATCTCATCACACTGTGGTTGATATAACCATTTTGTCTTCATTTAGTTGACGACAAAATATTCACCCAACAAAACCTGCCCACCAAAAGCAAAGACCAGTTAATCCTAAAATCTAGAGCCATTGATGGGGAAGGAGTTGTCTAAACTCATAGAGGCCAAAATTGTCTATCCAATCAACACTCCTCTTGGGTGGCCAACCTTGTTCCAGTTAGAAAGAAGAATGGAGAAATCATATTGTGTGTGGACTTTAGAGACTTGAATATAACATCCCTTAAGGATCACTGTCCCGTTCCCTCAATGGAGCAAATCCTACAAATGGTGGCTAGAGCTTAGAGGTTTTCCCTTCTTGATGGCTACTCAGGATACATCCAAATTCTTGTAAAACAATCATATCATTATAAAACAACCTTTACCACCAAATGGGGTACCTTGGCTTATCAAAAAATGTCATTCGAGCCAACCAACATTGGTGCAACCTTCCAAATAGCAATGGATTTGGCCTTCAAAGTCCTAATTAACGATATCATTCTAATATACCTTGATGATTTAGTTGTCTACTCCAAGCATGTAGCTGAACATTTGGATCATTTAAGAAAATTCTTTGAAAGGTGCAGGGAGTATGGCATATCATTAAATCTGAAGAAATGTGTATTTGTTGTCCCACAAGGTAAATTGTTGGGACACAGTTTCAAAAGAAGGGTTGGCCATTGATCCAGAAACAGTAAGTACAATCCTATCCCTTTCTCTTCCCAGTCACAAAAAAAGCCTACAAAGCTTCCTAGGCAAAATTAACTTTGTGATGAGGCTCATACCAAGCTTTACTTCTATGGAAAAACCTCTCACATCCATGCTAAAGAAAAATGTGACATTCAGCTAGTCGAGTGAGGGAAGGGATGGTTTTGAAGTTTTCAAGTAGGCCATTGCACAAGCACCCATGCTGATAAACCCTAATCATGAGAAGTATTTTATTCTTTATGCCTTTGGAGGCAAAGAAGGTATATCAACAGTCTTGACCCAACAAAATAGTGAGAAAATAGAGCAACCAATTGCTTTTTTCAGTCAACCTCTGAACGATTATGAGCTCAAGTATAATTTTGTTGAAAAATGGGTATTTGTAGCTACAAAAGCACTAAAGAAGTTCAGGCATATGCTCTCAAATAGTAAGATACAGTTGATGGTGAACCATCCCAATGTGAAAGAGTTCCTTTTGAGTAGGGATATCAATGAGAAGAGACTCAGTTGGATCACAAAAGTCATGGAATATGACTAGAACATCAACATCATCAAGTTGATCAAAGGTAAGGGACTATGTGAGTAGATGGTAGCAGATATAGGGTTCAGAAATGATGTTGTATACACCCTTGGACAGGCCCAACCAACTAAATTTCATGCTCCAAATGATTGGCATTATGACATGACTATCTTTCTACAATCAGGTAAATATCTGGATGGATTAAATCAATCAAAGAGAAGATATTTTAGACTTCAATCCATCCCACATGTTCTTGTTGATGGTGTCTTGTTTAGGAAAGATCTTAATGGAGTTCTTTTAAAATGTATTAAACAAAATCAAGCCAATAGGGTGTTAGAATAATTCCACAATGGCTTTTCATATGGTCATTTTTCGCCAAGAACAACTACTATAAAAATCATGAGGGTTGATTACTGCTAGCCCAATTTATTCAAAGATGCTCATAGCTGGGTGAAAAGTTGTAGAGAATGTGCCTTATTCACAGGTAAGCAAAAGTTGGCAGCTCTTCCTCTTCACCCCATCCAGACTGATCATCCCTTTACCCAATGGGGCTTGGATTTTATTGGCATGATAAATCCACCATCAAGTGCAGGTCATAAGTGGATTTTGAATGACATAGATTACTTCACCAAGTGGACTAAAGTAGCTGCCTTGAAGGATCTCACTGAAGCCTCCATTTTGGATTTTGTTAAAGGTATAGTTACAAGATTTGGTTTCCCATACACTATCATTTATGATAATACCAAGGCCTTTGTAGGCACCAAAATCAATGGATGGGCAGTTAAATATGGAATCTATTTGAAAACATCTTCCAACTACTACCCTCAAGGGAATGGCCTAGCTGAGTCCAAAAACAAAAACTTGATTATTAGAATCATCAAGAGGACAGTGGAAGACAATCAAAGAACATGGCATTCCAAATCAAAAATAGCCCTTTGGGCAGACACAATCACTCCCAAGAGGGCAATTGGTAGTTCAATCTTCATGTTGGTCTATGGAAGGGAAGAAAGGCTTCCATTGTCATTGGAACTACCTTCACTTGAACTTGCATAGTAGTTGGAACTACTAGAAAATGATGTTATGACAGTAAGTCTTTCCAAGTTGATGGACTTAGAAGGGATAAGGAGTCAAGCCATGAAGACTCTTGAAGATCACCAAGCACAAGTAAAGAGAACTTTTGATAGAAAATTAGTTGATAGAGTCTTCCATGAGGGAGATTTAGTGTTGAAATGGGATGAAGATAGAGCTAAAGTTGGAAGGCATTCCACATTTGATGCATTGTGGAGTGACCCATACATCACCAGTTGCAAACAGGGCAATGCATTTGAACTCTCGAGGATGAATGGTGAATCTCTTCCAATCCTAGTCAATGGGATTCATCTCAAACCTTGCTTTTAAGTTTAGTTTTGAGATTCTTGTAAATATGTTAGGTGTTTTCTTGAATAAGTGTTGTTGCACTCTATTGCACTCTCATTAGGAGATTATTTTCCTCGTTGTGTGTTCGTGTCATTGTTTTGTTGTTTGGAGGCAATGTTCAGTTGTTTGATCAGATGTTGTTGCAACCCCTTTGACTCTGTGCCCAATGGATAGATTAAGGCCACTGGATTCCTTGTGTTTAGTCGACAAACACCCTTGCAAAGTTACCAAAATGTTGTCCTATTCTAACCCCAATGATAAAATAGTCCAAGAACCTAAAAAATACAAAGAAATGTTGTCAAATCCATTTAAGGGATGTTGTGGAAGTGTTTTCATGTTTAGTGATGTGTTTTGCCTTGATGAAATTCTAAAAATCCTAAGTTTCCTAGTCTCTGGTAGAGTTTTCACCCCTTTCTGCACTTGCGTAGGTTTCGCCCCTTACCGGATGTAGAAATTTCACCTGGTTCAAGATATATCCTAACCCCTCATAGACCTCTGCCCATCATCTTCACCCCATTTCTTCCTCCATTTCTTCATTCCTTATCCTTGCAGGATTTTTGGCCCCTATTGGATATGCGAGGATTTCCTTAGGATATAGATATATCCTAAGTCCCTTCTCCTCCCCGCATCCCCTTTTATCTCGCTTCCTCCTACAAACTTCTCTAAGTCCCTTTGGTGGAACTTTGACCCAGATCAGGATGCATCTAGGTGCCCTCCACTTTGCCACATCCTATCACCTCCGCTTTCCTATAGAATCTGATATCTCTTCCCGCTCCCTCTTGCCTTTGTATGCAGAGGTTTGATGTGGATACGGATATATCTGCATCCACCCTCTGGTCCTGCTTATCCCAATTCCCCTTTGAATTCTATAAATCTAGAAGCTCCCCAAATTTTGCAAATCTAGATGCTCTTTGGATTCCTGCAATCTAATTGCCCTTCATTTCTCTGCATTCGTAGGCAAGGATGTATATTGAATATACAAGGTGAAATTTTGACCCAAATATGGACATATCTGGGTACCCCCTCATGTTCCGCACACCTTGACCAAGCATGAATCCCCACAAAGGTAGAAAAAGTGAAGATTTCAAAGTTGTGGAGGATTTAGCAAATCAAAACCCCCTTCAGGTTTTCGCAAAAGGGAAAAAAGTGACCAATGAAGATGCAAAACTTCTAAAACACATCTCAAACTCTACCAAAATGCCATTAATGTTAGTTGAGGATGATTTGCGGGTGGTTGGAATAGTGTTTCAGGCCCCGATGCCAAGGTACTCGAAATGAGTAAAGAATTCCATCACCCATGCATTCACAGGTCATTCCTTGTTTGATTTGGCATGTCTACAATATGGTTGACCCTCCAGACCCATGGATTCTTCCTACATTCACTATTTTGGGTGAATTTATTACAGCATGGGCATCCGGATGGTGTGTTGACCAAGTTTTCCCATGTTTGGGATGACAACGGTGATTTTCAAAAGCCATATAAGCATGTAAACGATGTATTTCAAGGGTTAGCTGCTCTTTGGGTCATTATATAGGCAGAGGATTTGTTTGCAAGTCAAAACCTTGTGGTTTTTTCTAGAATTGGAAAAATTTGATGAGTTGTGTTGTTTTCCAAGCCTTCTATGTCTTCATTCTAGTTTGAATATGAAGGAAAGTTATCATTTTGTGTCTACCATTACTTGTAAAGAATCATATCTCTCTTTGTAATGGTTTTTTAGCCTCCATGATTAATAACAACTAATATTTTGCCTCTCTTTGCACTTCTACCTTGTGTTTATTTGATTTCTGTAAATTTATGTTGTGGATGAATGATCCCTCCTACATTTACAGTCCTCTATTTGAACCTGTAATGGATTGCATAAGTTTGTGTGAGTGTATTTTCAACATTTGAGATCATTATTGTGCTAGTTCAAGGTTGTTTGAACAACTAAACTTGGTGTATCACCTTATTTTCAATTTTCTCTCCTCTCCCCTTTTCCTTAGTGGTAGTTAGCATTAGGTTTAGTTACAAAATTCTCTGAATCTTCAATTTAGAATGAGGACCTAGCATTCTCTAGAGGTTTGATCATAGTTGCAAGGTCCCACACCTTGAGATCAGCCGCATTGTTTCATTGTATTTGTTGCAGCAACAAGCTACGACAAAAGGGTACAAATCCAGGTGAAAACAATATCCTGGTATCTCTTTCAAGAATTACAAGAACTTAAAGGGATATTCTTGGATCTTTTCTCACCTACCCATGGTTCTAAAACTCAATGTTAGGTGGAATCTCTAGTCCACAACTATGCAATGGCACCATAGGTTTCAAATAGTTTGGTCCACACTTTTCTTGGCATCTCCTATACCATGGTTTCCCCATTTGATTTTGTCTTATCCATTTGGGTGTTTCTAATCACCTTTATCCTTTATGTGGATATTTAGAAACTCAAGCATTTTTCATGGTTTTCCCCATGGGCCCAAGGTGCTCGGAGCTAGATTCATGATTTTTTAAGCCTTTTCAGATAGAGCCTTTCTCCTAGCATATGATTATTTTAAGTGATTAGCCCAAAATGTCTATAAGATAACACCTAGATTTGGTATGCTTTCAAAGTGGAGATTCTCGTTACAATATGGAAATATAGAAATTCTACTTTATTTTTAAGATCTATTATGGACAGCTATTTTTCTATTTATAGTAAAGCAATTATATGTTCTAATGTCATGTTGCAAATATAGATCCAAGCAAATAAAGTGGCTTTGGAAGTTTCCAATTTGCACACTCATAAAATACTAAGCCAATTCCCCTTGTATTGTTGCTCATGTGTCACCTTCTCCTGCTAGTCAAATGCTTCTCCTTCAACCGGGCTTCACCATGGCCAAAGTCACAACTCTAGATGTGGCCCTCATGGTTCATAAGGTTCTCCCCATCACTGAAAACATGGTTGGTCTCCCTTGCCATGTGGCTAGTCTTCTACCTCCTAGAACGATCATGGACATTCTAGTTAGCCTAATAGTGGGAAGTTCCCTTGCTATCTCTAATGTTTGTGTAGATCTTGGTCAAGAAGAAAAAGAAAATGATGATACGATCATGAGCTGAGAGCCCATTCCTGATGGTAGGATCTCCTAGATGGTTAGGGCCCACCCTCTTAGAAGGATCCCCCTCCTCCTACTCATATAGCCTTTCTGAATTAGCAATGTGACCCACTTGTTGTTGTTGCTTTTTGGTTCCATCTTTGACTTTCAAGGTGTGATGCCATTCCACTCATTTTTTATGTAAATGGTGTATTAAATTTTTTTTATTTAATATAATATTTATCACTCTTCATCATAAAAAATTATTTTAGCAATATCAATTTTATGTGTTTTGTCCTCTTGCACGTTGATGATTTTTTAAATAATTAAATATATGCATATTGGTGTTTTATATAACTGATTATGATATTATGAAAGGACATATCAAAAATTATCTTTTAACTAAACTAGCAATCACACTTTAGTGTGCAATGGGTATGCCAAAGAGGTCTTAAAGGTGAATTATTAGGTTCTTAAGCAAATGACATGGCATCTTTGGATTGTTGGCATGAAATGATTGATCAAAATTCTCTCTCTCTAGGTTGTTATCCATCCCTCTTTCCTTGTCTATCCCTCTCTATCTATCTTCCTCTCCCCTCTCTCTCTCTAAAAATAACAATATGTTCTAGCGAGTCTTTGTTTATGTTGCAAGGTGTGCGCCCTTGGTCTCCTTTTGTTGTGAAGCACAACACTTGGGTTTGTGACGAGGCTTAACCGCCTCCTGTGGATTCATTAACTCCAGCTGTTGTATCGGGCATTAACAGATCAATCTTTTGGTGCAATGACAACCATCTTTGCAACAATTTGTATCAGAGCCTGGGTCACGGGTTTGAACCCCTCGCTTGTGCTGGGGGATTGTTACAAGGTGTGTGCCCTTGGTCTCCTTGGATTGTGCAGCACAGCGCTTGGGTTTGTGACAAGGCTTAACTGCCTTCCGTGGATTCATTAACTCTGGCGGTTGTATCAGGCATTAACAAGTTGATCTTTTGGTGCAATGACAACCGTCTTTGCAATAGTTTACTAGACCATATTCTCTCTTTTGCATTACTGCAATATTGAGTCACTCTATGGATGAACTAAGTGAAGAAGATAGAAGTTGTTCATGCACAATTTATATTTTGGTTTTCTCTAATAGTCATATGCCAACAACAAACTAAATTTCTTAAATATTATAGTGTCACCCTTAGATATGCTCTTGGTCAAATACATTCATTCAATGCTCCCAATGCTATTTTAAATATGTTGTCACAGTTTGGTAGTTTTCATTTACTTGTCTTCACACTTTAGGTTTCTACCGACAAATACAAAAAAGAAATAGATCTAGTGGCACCCATCATTTCTATCATCTTGCATCATTATAAGATTGTGTCAATCATTGATGCCCAAAGTTATCCATAATTTGAAATGTCGTCTCTCTTCCTCTCTTGCCTATAGACATGTGCCATCTTTGTATTGTTGGCATGAAATGGTTGATCAAAACTCTCTCTCTCTCTAATATATATATATATTTGTATGTATGTATGTATCTCTCTCTCTCTCTCTCTCTGGAAGGTCAATTAAGTTGTTAGATTTCTTATAGGTTAATTTAAAACGTATTATATGTTAAAACATATATTGTATATAGTAATTATATTATATTATATTTATATTTAGTAATGTATAATATATAGAATATAGTATATAATAAAAATAACTTAAATATAGATTTTACATATAATATATATATATATATATAATTAAATAACAAGTATAAATAAATATTAAACATATAATAGATTGATATAAATATATGATTTTATAATATTATATTATATTAGAAATCAATTTAGTAATTTACATTATATAAAATATTATATATAATCATAAATATAATTATATTATATATTATATACATTAAGTATGTTGATATAAATTTTATAATATACATACATATATATTAAATATATAACATAATCTAAATATACAATTTTATAATATAATAATATACTTCAAATATATAATCTCCTTTCATTTTTGCAGCCATTTCAAAATATAAAATGCACTCTTATAATGTCTCACTCCACTTCCAAATAGACTTGTATATTTGCGAGAATGGGTACATCGAAGTAACTAAACGTAGCTCCCCATGAACGTGTGTCATCTTTGGATTATTTGTGAGAAAATTGTATAGTGAAATCATTAGCCTTGTAGCATTCCAACAATGCCAATCCCAAGTTCTAAATATCTTGTGCACAACCAATATATCTTGAACCATCACAAACAAATACTGCATCTACTTTATCAATCAATGTTTGCTTCCGTTTCATACTAATTGGATGTATTTCATCGTCTAGGAAAAAATGAGTTAGTATTGTTTACAACGGTTATGTCTAAGAGGTATTAAAGGTGAACTATTGAGTCCTTAAGCACACGATGTGCTAGCCTAACCATAGCTCCCCATGGACACATGCCATCTTTGGATTGTTGGCACAAAATGATTGACCAAAAGTCTCTCTCTCTAGAAGGCTACTTAAGCTATTAGATTTCTTATAGGTTAATTTAAATTATAGTATCATATAAATATATATTATATAATAATAAATATAATTATTATATATTTTAGAAAGATATATTCTAAGTTGCCAAAAAGATGTCAGTTGATTGCCTATACGATTTTTGTGTCTTGCCTTGTTCCTTCATGTAATGCAAGTTGATTTGGTAAGATTTTTTATCTAAAGAAAACTAAATAGTACTCGTTGTCACAGTCAAATTCAAAATCTTCAAGGTCACACATCTTAATCATTGGACTAAGTATCCCGTTTTACTTTGACATCTACTTTCCTAATTTAACATTAATTAGTAAATTACCCATACCTAAAACTCAAATAATCTAAATTACTTACTTCTTATGTACATACATTTCATTCAATTAACTTAAATTAACCTTAAAGAAAGATTATTTTCCTTTACAACAATATTTAGTAGGACCACATAAATCAGTTGATTATTGGGATAAACAACTTAGCAATATGGTACCACACCACTTGTAGTCCTATCCCATATAGCAAACACAAATTTAGATTGTGTATTCCCTCTTCATTAATTCACTCTCTCGAAAAACCTTCATAAAACTTCAAAACTCTTTTTTATCACATTTCTAATCATAATCCATCTCTATTCTTAATTCTTTTGTTTAGAATCTAAAATTATTTTAAAATATCATGCAGTTAAATTATTGATACTTCCGTTGTAAACAACAGTAGGTAGAAGGAAATTACACTTTACTTTTAAAAAGTGGTAATTATTTGTCCTATTTTTATTAGTTAAAATTGACACTTGACTATTGAAATGGATGATATTTAAGAATAGCCCCAGAATTAAGTAAAGGAACTTTCATGAGGACTCTAAATATTTGCAACCGTACTCCACATAGGAAAAAAAACAGAATGGAATACAATGAAGCATAAAACGAATGGCCGGATTTTAATTGTTAACTCGCTACACCTTGGCATAATTATCATGAAGCTGACAAATTTTAAGGTAAGCATTACCATTAAAAATAATTATGTAAGCGTCGTATTTTGAGAGTGGGTTTTTCTTTGCACAACTTGTTTTTTTTTATAAAGAATTAATCTTTCAATACTAATAATCTCCAGTGAATTAAAGTTTGGTACTCTGTATTTGCGTTCCTTAAATATTTAACAAACGTATGTGAAGTTTAAATCCAGCTCGTTGGGCCACCACCTTTTTTCCATGTTCGTAATCATTCATTCGCTCTGTCATTTTTCCTTATGTTTCTGAAAAATTACTTGTGACTCTCCTCGTCAATTATAATAAAAATAGGTCAACTTCTTAAAATTGTATTATAATTTTGTAACGCATCCTTAACTTGAGCGAAACTTCTTTCAAACGTCCACCTTTAAAGTCGGCAGAGATTTGTATTATACCCAACTTACACTTCACCCAACAAACACAAGAATACAGAGTACCAAATTTTAGTTCATTGGAGGTTATTAGTATTGAAAGATTAATTCTTTATCAAAACAACAAGTGCAAAGAAAAACTCACTCTAAAATACGACGCTTACATAATTATTTTTTAATGGTAATGCTTACCTTAAAATTTGTCAGCTTCTATAGGATTTTCTTGAATTGGCAAATTTTCCCCCATCTTTAGAGCACATTGAGTGCGAGCGCTGTATTGAGGAAGATGGACGACTTGTCTTTGTTTTATTATTGAGTTTTAAATTTTGTGTGCTTCGTGATGAAATTGAAAGCTTTCCTTTGTTGAATGTTGTAAATTGTATGTTGTGTTTTGGTGATGGAATCATGGACTTTCTATTTGTTGATTGTTAAAAGTTGTGTGCCTTGTGATGAAATCAAGGGCTTTTTTCTTTGTTTATATTTTCACAATTTTATGAGTTTCTAAATACAACTATCCTAAATGAATGCAGCCTTCCTTTTGTATTTTTTGCAATTTTTGAATATGATTTAATTACTGCTTTACTAAAAATAAAATCTTTTATTTATGCAAATCTAGAATGGCTTTTTGCTAAATGCAGTTTTCTATTGTTTTGTTCTTTTCAAACTTCAATTTTGAATGTGAATTAATTTAATGAAAGAAAAATGCATCTAATTTATTACAACAGGAAATGAACTTCTTAAATACTAATCTAAACTACATTTTCAAAGCAAATAAAGAACTTTTAAACAAATGATCTGTGCTAATGCCAAGCTTATGTCCTCAAAGATCTAGTATAATCTATCTCCTCTACAGCACTAGGGTCCTCCACTTAATGACAAGAAATAAGACAGATATGTGAGGGCAATTGGGATTGATTAAAGTTTAGAAGCTTTGGATAACAAAAAATAAAAGGCTCTTGAAGTCCTGTATGAGCATAGAAAAGCTATGGGGGCTGCAATGCATGAACTTAATCCTCTAGAGGTGATTTATTGTAGGAATGAGAGCTCTTAGCAAGGAAAGTAAGAATGTAAAAATGGTAATCAACCTCCCCTAAAACAAGAGAGAAGGGGGTATTTATATCTTAGAAAGTAACACCAAAGGTAGGCCTAATTCGGAGAGTAGGTAACTATAGAGTTGATTGGAAGATCACATAGGCTAACGGAAGGAAGACAAGAGATTGGTTAAGAGATCACTAGGGATTGATTGGGAGTGAACAACAAACATTGGGAGTGGAGAAACAGTTAGGGGGAGTGGTGGTTCAATCAGACAAGAGAACTCTCAATCATAAATGAAAATAGAAGTAAATTGGGCGGAAATGGAAGAAATCATGCATATCGAAAGATGATAGTGTCACCCCTTTTGGGAGTAGGTCGCCCATTTTTCCAAGGTAAGTCACCCAACCCTAAGGTCTCTTAGGTGACCCTCTAGTTAAGGATTTGCAAAAAGTTCTTTGACAAGCGTAAGGTCCCGAAACTCAATTCAAAGGTTGGAAAAGATGGTCAAGGGGCTAAATAGGCTAGAGGATGCATCATCAAGTGTGAAATTACTGAGAGGGGTGTAATTCACGTCTATTCAAGGGCCATGAGTTGGACTACCAAATCATCATCAGACTACCACGTTGGCTTGGGCGTTTTTAAGTGCTAATAGGGTAGGGATATCATTAGAGGAGTGATAAAGTTGTTGCCCAATGATAGTGATAGAAATTGGTAAAAAAATGGAGACTAATTACCCTTCTAAATGTCTCATTAAATTTTTTTATAAAAATTATAGCTATTAGACCAAGAATTTTTACCAAGTGTGGTTCCATGATGTCAAACAAGCTTTGTAAAAGGTAGATAGATTTTGGAGAGCCTCATAACTAGTTGGGAAGGTCTAGAGAGGGTGAAGTCCTCAAATCAAAATGCATGTCATGTCCCGATATTAAGACATTGTTTAAATTAAAGATTTAAACATTATAGATATCAATAATATATTCATTGACAAGAATATATAAATATACTATACAGTATATCAATAATAATATTATTATTATTATTATTAAATATATATAAACAAATATAATTAATGATATTCTCAATATCAATAATTATTATCATATAAAATAAATATAGGGTAATAGCCTTATAATAAGCAATCCCTTAAGAAAGTCACATAAGAGGTCATCAATGATTAAAAAAAAGAGATACTTTAGAAATCGATAATAAGCCACCAAAAAAGACTTAAAGATTGTTAGCGACTATGAGGGTTGGGTTAATAAAGTCAGCAATGGCAATATTTAACTACAAACCAGCGATCATGATATTGATCACATAATAGGGCACGACAATAAACAAATGATTAAGGAAGCGAGTGATTAAAGATGAAAGGGGAATCAACCATATTCATGGAATATCATCCACAACGATTACTATCATCTCAGAATATCACCAATCCATCTATCTAATACAGCCATCAATCGGGAGATCATCTCACCATCATGGAATCATTTTAGTATCAATCCAGCAACCATTATCGAAGGAGACAATCTCAAAACAGTATTCATCAGCAGGTCATCTCTTCATCAAGCACCGAACCTTCTATCCTTCGATCCTCCAACGCTTATATGTTAAGATCAGCAGTGGCTCTTATAACTTGGGGTAGTGAACATATATAATAACAACGGTTAGTATGGAAAAACACTAAGCAACATCGATTATGATTTGTAATAAGATAGCAATGACAAAGGAAGCAGCGATTACAAACAGTTAGAAAACATTTGTTAAGATAGTACTAACCGACAACCACAAACAAAGGGCATAACCATTAGACATATCCCATACTTCTTATAAAGAGAGAACATCATCATCGATCACAAGAAGATACATCTGAATATTGTGGTACGGCGGAAGCAGCAACAAATATCTCTTAACTTTCCAAGCATCGATCCAAGCTTTGGATATCATCATTAACTAATACAAGAATATCTTTCAAGGCTGCAGTCCAGTCAATAATAGCAAGTAAGCATCTTCATATTATTCTTATTCTCTGTCTGTTCGGCTGTCATTCTGGCCCAGGTATGAAGAAATTGTTATTTCTATTTCATTCATGACTATGATAGCATTTGTTCTTATACAGTGAATCGATGATAATATAATGTGTAGTCAGTCATACGCATTTGCTCATAATAATGTATTCTGTATCAGTTATGATGAACTCTGATTTATGAACAGTCTCATAAATGTATAGATTATGATATCTCTGATTTATGAACAGCGATCATATGCTTGTTCTCATAAATGCATCTATCATGATACCCTTAATTTATGCACAGCCATTCTTAGTAATGCAATGTGTACATTCCATTATCCATGATGATATAATCATCATGAATAATGAAATGCAACCAGTCATATAGAATGATCATTTATAATATATCTATTATGCAATAATTCAAATGATTTATCTTGTAAACAATTATGTATAATGATATGTGATTTGCTAACCTCATATGAGAGGTGAAAGGAAAAGTACTAAGAGGCCACATGGGTAATATTAAGGCCTTTGTCACATGAGGTATAAGGTACCCATAGTGCAAGGATAGTGATGTATAGGCCTTGTTTACTTGATGTAAGGCATCATAAAAGTACCAAGAGTCTCATAGAGGCCTTGACTCTAAGGTATTAAGGATACCGCATTGAGTCTAAAGATAGAGACATTAGAGCCCCATGGTGGGTAACGGTAATTCTCCTCTAATCTCCCATAGGTTGTTAACAAATGACATATGAATAGATAAATAGATTGCAATTTGTATTGATGAAAATCATAGATCATGTGAAATGTCATAATAAGATATGCAAGGCATATTGATGATGATCATGAGAGTAACATGGGAAATGTTAAAGGATATGCAAGGCATAATGATCATAAGAATAGCATGTGAAATGTGAATGATAGATAATGCGCTTGAAAGCAATCACAAGATTAATAGTAGTGATATGCATAGAAAATGATTATAGAATAATAGTAGTGATTGGCATTTGAAAGTAATCATAGCATTGATCATAGCAATGTGCATGGATAGTAATCTATGATGAAGATAAGTTATGAATTAACATTGAATCATAGAAATAATTATGGCATTGTTATTATGGCTTTAAATGAAAATGTACTAATGTTCCTTTGTTGCAAGTTGAAATTTGTGAACAAGGTAAAATGAATCTTGACTTGTAAGAAGGGGACATTACAATGCATGCATGGTATTGTTGGACTTTGAAAAATCACATAATAGAATTTAGTGGCCTTTCATTGTTTTAGTAATGTAAGTTTTGGGATTTAAGAGGTTTTGTTGGTTTGTTGTAACACTGTTTAACAATGTGTCAGCTCAAATAGATATTAATGGGAAACTATTTGTTCCATTTGATCTACAAAGATCAATTAGAAAAGTTTGTCCACTCACTCCATTGTTTGTAATTGTTGTAGAGGCACTTCATTATTTACTCAAGGAAAATTCCATGGGTGCACCGATGAAAGGTATAACACTTCTTAATGGTTCTAAACTTGTGGATATCCAATTTGTTGATGATACATCTTTATTCTCCTGCATTGAAGAAGATAACTTTTAGAAAATATTGAAGAAGTTAAAATTATACTATGTGGCTTTGGGGTCTAAGTTATCTAGGCAAAAATCAGTTGTGGTAAGTTGGAATGAGTCTACTCTAGGTTGGTTTGATAAAATTGGTTGAGCTTAGGGAGGCCTAAACAAGATTATGAGGTACCTAGGCATACCATTTGTTCTTTCTCCATCCTTGAAAGAAATGTGGGATTGGGTAATAAGAAGATTGAAATGAAATTTGACAAACGACAATGATATCTCTTATCTATTGTTGGTAGATTTCAATTTTGTCAAAAAAAAAAATTTGCTTCCTTTAATTTATACTATGCCTCTGCATGGATGTTTAGAAGCTATAAGAAGGATAGAATACACAAAATTATTAGAGACTATCTTTGGTCCGATGGTAAAGGCAACAAAAAAAGGCACATTGTGAATTGGAAGTGGTGTTGTATACTGAGAATGTAAGGGGATATGGGACTAAGGAATTTAAAAGTTCGTTGTATCTCAGTAGCTACTAAATGGATTGTTAAGTCTTTATGATGGTAAATTGCACCTTCATGACATCTTGTTTGGGAAATTTTTGGTGAAACGTTTTGGGCCTACAATTTTTTTAGCATTTGGAGAGTTTGGGAGATAGTTAGAGGTTTGTTAAGGAGTCAAGATGCTTTCTCTAAAATGGGGGGAATATTCAAGAATATAGATCTATTTGGCGAAATTTGCAATTTAAAAGTAAACACTTGGCCTTTATTTAGGGTTGGGTCTTCAAAATTTTGGGAACTTATTCGATAAGAATCAATTAATGTCTTGGAAAGAACTAAAAGGAAAATTTAATTTTTCTAGTCACATAAATTAACTTCTTCCATGCTATTGAAAGCTTCTTGTGATCTACCCAAGTAGCCACAACTTCAATTCAATACTAAAACTGTTGATAATATTATTTGGATCCATCGCACTTCCCTTCCTAAAATTTCAAGTAAAGCTCTTTATGATCTTCTTATCTATACTTAGGAGATATTTACCTATCTAAGCAATAAACGTGGAATTAATATGTCAAAAAGTGAATGGAAAAAGAGCATTGCAATTGTACAGTCACCTTAGATTGAACCTAAGAAAGTTTATTTTAGGTGGTTCTTGATACAAAAACTTGTTGTAGGTCCTTTTCGAGTCTTGATGTCACCTATAACTTATAAATAAATAAAAAATCAAATTCTAGTTTGTCCTTTCTACTGAAGTGTTATGGTTCATTTGGAGAGCTAGGAATAATGAGTTGTTTCAAGCAGAAATGAGGTTGCTTACTAATTTAAACTGTGAAGTGACCTTTTCCATTATTGTTTCACAGGGTACAATGTTATTGGATATTTTCAAGAATTTTTTCAAACTAATGAATAATGGTGCAACCAATATGAAAAAGAAGGATATTTTACGAGCAGAGTGTTGGCTGGAATTTGAATCTGATGATGGAGTGAAAGATGGGATATAGGTTGGAGCTAACATGAATGCTCCAAGGTTCTCCAAAGAGGTCAACAAAAAAACAATATGATCCTTGATGAATGGATGTGCAATGACCTAATTACTTAAAAGGTTCAAAAATGGTTTGATAAAAACTATGTTGAGCATAATGTTGATCTTTCTTTGGATGAACATTTGACCCTTGCCCATGAGGAAAATGTTGTTGCTATTGTTGAAGATGATCAATCTTATTCTTGAACCAAGACTAATAAAAAAGTTTGTTGAATGTGATTAAGGGCTATCGATAGTCAAGATGATATAATACCTTTTATATACCTTATGATATGAAGTACTTGTGAACAACAGATATTTGGTGTTACTAGTTTTGGTTTACCCTTGTTCATCATATGAGATTATGTAAGGGGACTCTTATATTAGTTTGAAATAGACTAATTGATTGTGTAACATGTGGCTAGTATATTGTAACCTTTTTGTTAATTGAATATGATTAATGGTTATTCATAGTTGACATGAGTTAAACCTTATACTCTATAATATGTACTTGTAAACAGTTGATATTTGGTGTTATTAGTTTTGTTTTACCCCTATTCATCATATGAGATTATGATAAGAGGATTCTTGTATTATTTTGAAGAAGACTGATTAACATATTGTGTGTAGTTTGTGGTTAGTATATTATAACCTTTTTAGTAACTAGTATGCAATATTAAAAAATAATATTTTTTTATTAAACATTGTGAAAAAGAGCAGCACAAACATGTCTATGCTCACCGAAGAACTATGGTTTTCACCCCAAGGACTTTGTCTTCTAAAAATGGTAGTGCTCTATTCTACTAAAATGTGAGGATTGTAAGAATGTGAATTTGTTTTTGGTGAAGCTAGAGGGTATGAGAAGAATTTATATTTTGTTTTGATAATTGGAGAAAGCTAAATTAATTATTTGAAGGAATTACTATTAAATATTTGTTTTTTCTTATATCTTTTTGCTATTAGTAAATTAAAATATAGTTTGGCCTTGGATGATCTTTTTTCATATTATTTGATTTTTTCTCAACTCAGAATTAATGTCTATTAATAAATTAGAACATACTATGCATAGCATGTCGCTGGTAAACATTTTTGGTTACTATTATAAAATATTTAAATTTTTTTTGTTCTCTTAAATACCACCCTTTCGTTTAAAATCTGTGTAGGAGAACAGTACAAATTGTGTAGAAAAGCATTACAAATATGTCTTTATGTTCACCAAGGAACTCTGGTTTTTACCCCTACGGACTTTGTCTTCTAAAATGGTAGTTCTCTATTCTACTAAAATATGAGGATTGTACCAATATTGTGAGTTTGTTTCTGGTGAGGCTGGAGGGTAAAAGGGGAATTTACATTTTGTTTTGCCAATTGGAGAAAGCTAATCTAAATATTTGGAGGAGTTACTATTAAAATTTTGTCTTTATACATCCTTTTACTAATGGTAAAGTACAACATAGTTTTGTCTCGGGAATTTATATTTTGTTTTGGCAATTGGGGAAACCCAATCTAAATATTTGGAGGAAAAACTATTAAAATTTTGTTTTTTTACTAATCTTTTTGTTAATAATAAATTACAACATAATTTTTTCTTGGATGATCTTTTGTCATACCATTTGATTATTTTTCAACTAAGAGTTAGTGTCTATTAGTAAATTACAAAATAGTTTTGTCTTGGATGATCTACTGTCATACTGTTTTTTTTTTTTTGCGAAAGAGATAGGGTTGCAGGCATGTAGATGCAGATGTTATGTCATCAATTTTGTTTAGAAATATTCAACCTGTGTTAGAAGAACAGTTATCTACTAGAGTGCATCAGGATGCTTGGTTTCTTTTTTCTCATGTTGTACTATCAGAATCCCATAACGGAAGAAATTTGCTGGTGTATTGTCCTGTTTTAGTCTACTTTTAGACTTCTGTACCATGAGCCAAACTAACATGATGAGACCTATGTATGACCTGGCAAGCCAAAGAGTAGGAGTTTTATTTTTCCAATGTAGCCGAATCCATCTATCATTTACATACATTTATCCTCTACATACAAAAATCATATTTTGCTAGGAAAAGCCTCTTATCAATGCTACAAGCAGTTTTCCAGATGAAAAGTTCTTTGAAAACAATTTCTTATAAATAATCATGTATCTTTCTGTCTATTTGTTAATGTGTAATCCTAAACCTTTGTTGATTGTATCTTAGATATCTGTCATGAGACACAAAAGAAATGTGTGATGATTTCTACCCAAGAACTAAGATCTGTGCAATGAAATTGCTTTTGGATTCGTATGAGTTGTAAAAGCTCTTCGCTGATGTTCTTTTGGTGTGACAATGGCCAAACTGCAGAATGAGCTTGCACATGTTAACGCACTTTTGAAGAAGGCTGAAACGAATTCAGAAGCATCCAATCAGAAAGCGCACAAGCTCCAGGATGATCTAAATAAATTGCAACGCCACATTACTGTTTTTGGTCCATTTATGGAACTCTTTAAGATAAGTCCACAGTCAATAGAACATAAGGGGTTAAAAATGTTCTAATACACATAGTCAAAGTTAAAAATTGATATTTTCGATATGCTACCTTCTTGGAAAAAAATTATTAACATCAGCTGCATATTTCCTCTTTTTTTTTTCAATTCAAGAATTATATATCTATAAAAGCATTGGATGTCAATATTCCCATGCACATATGCACCCACCACAACCGAAGGTCTAAATTGATTAGCATTCCTTATTGTTGGGCAAATTTCCAAACATGAAAGGTGCAGATTCAATCCAAAAAACTTGGAGTGCATTCCATAGAGCTCGGAGTGCATGTAAACTATCCCGTGCAATATTCCTGACAAGGAAATTTGCACAACTTTAATATCTTCCAAATTGATTAGAGGGATCGAATGTGCTTTCTGGCCAAATCTTTTTTTTAAAAAGACCTGCTTTTGCCAACTTTGTAGAGTCCCTCTTGCACACATGGTACAGATTCAAGATGTTTCATTCCTTGGCTAAGAGAGCTATGTAACTTTAAAAAGTTGAAATGTTCTCAAACACACTCTACTTTTGTTGGTTGGACTCTGAAGCTTGGCATACATCCCATCACATGGACTGAGACCTCTTCCCAACAATTTTCCCGATCCAACTTTCTAAGGTAACCTATATTACTTATTACTTATACTGCCATGAGAAAATTGTTGCAGGTAGTATTCCAATTACAACTTTTTGTAACCTTAAATCATAAATGAATATTTCATTTAACTAGCCACAAATACAACAAAAAATATCATTAATGTGATAACGACTGGTGGTTGGACCATTTTTTTTACTTATTTACATATGCAAGTTTAAAACCGTGTTGAAGATACAAATTTAGGAAACCTAGGACTACTTCAGAGTATTAGAATTCTTGATTTCCAGAATGAATATTACAATCAGAATGCACTGATATTAACAAGAACTGAAATATGACTCTTCCGTAAGCTAAAATCATAATGTTTATGAAAAAATATGAACTGAAACACAACTCTGCTCCATATGCTAAAATCATCTTGTTTATGAAAAAATGTGAACTCAGACACGATTCTATTCATATGCTAAAATCATATTTTTTATGAAGAAATCTATCATCAGAAAAAAGAATCTATTAATACCAGTCTTATAACCATTTATCATTGTTTGTGAGAAATTTCTCTATCGTATGGCTACTCACAAGCATTACAACCCTGAATTATCCATGGAGTTCACGTAAAATATAATGATCTTGAAACGTATAATAGAAAAATTAGTACATGGATCAGTGCAATTCACTGATGATCTAAGCTTGCAATTCAACAAAATAAATTTGTGATACACAATCTTTTCTTACTATCTAAAGCCAGAAAATACAAGAATGTATAACAAAATATGATAGAAAAATATTTCCATAAAAGGAAAACATAAAATTCAAAATATAGAAAAGACACGTCAAGTAGAAAATTTTCCAACAGATGGAAGAATGATTGCAATCAAGACTCAGAGAAGCCATTCTGGCATCCAAACAAATGTTCAGGAATTTGATCTAGTACACAATCCCAGTCAAAGTAATTCTTAGATGACTGGGGTCCTTTCTATTACAATGAAATACAAAACCTATCTGATAGCTTTTAAACCTGTTTTCAATAGTCAACCTTGGTCAACATATATACATTGTTTTTTGCAATCGTTCTTCCCAAAAAGGTTGGTATCTGTCAGTATCACTGTTAAGGTCCAGAAGAAATCTTGATTATAACACAAGTTAACACTACCAACTTCACAATAACATCCAACACTGAAGTTCAGAGAGTTTACCTAAATTTCACAAACTTCACTGCAGACACTTAGAATTAAAGCATGAATGCCAACCCTCATGATATGCCATAATGTAATCCCCCATTTAAGTCAACAGTACCAACTTCACAATAACATCCGACACTTTAAGTTCATGGAGTTTATCTAAGTTCCACAAACTTTGCTGGAGACATACTATAAGAGCATAGAATGCCAACTCGCATGATACTTCATATGTAATCGACCATTGAAGTCAATTTCCATAATGCAAAATCAAAACGGTCATGACAGCTACATTATAATGCATTGATGTAATCACAAATAGAACATTAATCTACGAAAATATGAATTCTTAATCAATCCCTTCTTTAGTTACATTGTCTTCTAAACACATTTCTGATGTAGCTCCTTCATCAGTAGGTTCATCAATTTTGTTATCATTGTCCCTAGAGACAGCAATTTTCTTCCCATACTTGGCGTACGCCAAACTTAGAGCTGACCGTACTGATAATTTGGGATGTTTGGCTTCCAAAGCCTCATCAACTTTGTCCTTGCCTGATTCTTGAGATTCTTTAGTTCCTTCATCATTTTCTGTTTTGTCCTGGTTTGCAACATCTGTTCTCGTGGGGCTCCTACTATACTTTGTGACCCGTCTAAAGGGCTCATGAAATGTATCATAAAGCCGCTTTACCTGCATGAGGAGTAGGCATGTTGGCTATACTGACTGTATCTACAGTGAAATGTAAAATAATAAATAGCAAGACAGCTGGTAAGTAGTAGACAAAAAAGGAAATAAGAGGAATTTTATTTCATGGAACAATGTAATTCAAACCAAATGATCATTTAAATTAGAAAGAGAAAATAAGTCAGAAAGAACAACACAATCAAACATGATGAAAAAAATTGCTTGAATTGGGAGAAATTTGTAATTGCATAATAGCTTCCACCCACGCATATTGAGATAATTTCAAGAAAAAGCTACACAAGTTCTTCACTGCTGAAAATTTGTCCACTGGTATGTGATCTAGTGGCAAGTTGGATCGGTTGTGCAAGCTGCAAACAACGTAGGTTCAAATCTTAAGAGGACACGCTCCAATGTAAAACAAGCTTCAAGAGGCCCTTGGTGTCCTATGCAAGCAGGAAGGGGGGAAGGCTCACTCCCAACAAAAGAAGTGGCCCTTCACCCACTTTGCTGCTGAAAATGGAAACTACCAACCAGGCTTTATCAAAAAGAAACAAGAATCTGTATTTTGCTTTCCTAGGTTTGGTCTAAAGTGTAGCTATGATAAATCTACATAATCTCAATAAGCCAAAGTGAATTGGAATGAAATGGTGTGCTCGGAAAAAACTCTCTTTAAAGGGTCCTTTTGTACAATATTCAAATTTGTTTTCCTTTTTAGTCCATGAATATTTGGTTTGTGACGAAAAAGTTGCTACCCCTGTGTTTTAGGAGTAATATTTAAAATAATGTTTCCAGTTGTCTCTTATGAAATAAGAATGATAAATGAAGTGATAGAAGTATAGATCATCCTTGGTAATACAAGCAGCACATTCCCCTTACATGCTTAGAAAATTGTATTTGACCATAAGATAGGATATGTGTTGTGACAGTTTCACACATCGCCCCATTGCAAGGGGGGCCTCCTTTTTTTTCTTGCTTTCTGTCGTTGTTTTCTCTGAGTTTGTAGGTTTGGTAGTATAAATTTGCTCATCTCTCGCCAAGTTTCTTATTTACAGTCCATGAGCACTTGACTTAGGAAGAATTTCAACACACTGAACTCACAGGGAATTTGAAGCATACTTAAGGAATGTTGAAACAATGAAGTGAAAAGGTGAATTTCCTAAGGATAAATTGAAGCCCTAATTGGAAGTCATTCCTTGGCCAAATCTTGTCAATTCTTGTCAAACATCCATCATTCCATATGAAGATTCCTAAGTTTTCCACTTTGAACATGAAGATCAATAACGAACGAGCTATTCCTTGTCAAAATCCGAAATCCTTGTCGAAGTGTTAGAAAATTTCATCAAGTTCTTTAAGTCCTAAATCCAAAGGCGCAAAATCCTTGGGCACATAGAATATGCGACATGGATAAAAAATTCCAAGGTCTAGTGAAAATTGCGCCTAGAAGAAGAATTCCTAGACACCAAAGATGTGCGCTCAAGATAATCCATAACCCAATGAATCATGCGACAAGGATTCTCCTGGATGTAAGGAAAAATGCGACAAGGAAATTCCACGACCCACCAAAATATGCGCTTAGGAATTATCCTTGGTTATTTAAAAATGTGCGACGTGGAAGAATTTGTCCATAACATTATGGAATTTACGCCTAAGGAAAATTCATCCCGGAAATGAGGGAGAGAACTACAAGGATGTAATCCATGAACTCCTTAATGTGTGACTTGGAATTGTCCTTGTCCTTAAAAATGCGAAATTCTATGCCTTAAGTAATGAGTGATAAAGAATCAATCCAAGAGATGTTAAATAATGTGAAATTCCATGGGTGAATGAAACATGCGACCTAGATTTTATTCGTCATCCAGTGAAAAGTGCGAAATCCATGAGGATTTTGAATGTGCGAAGAGATTTATCCAAGAGGGAGTGAAACTTGCACTAAGGAATGAATCCTTAACCTCCCAAAACATGCGACTTACATTGTCCACAAGACACTCAAAAAAGGCGACTTGAACTTATCCTTGATCCCTCTAAATGTGCGACATGGATTTTTCATGAACTTCCCAAATGTGCGCTAAGGAATTTGTCCAAGAGGTGGCAAAATGTGCGAAATTCCTTAATCCTCCAAGACTTGCGACATGGAATCAATCCACAAGTAGGTGAAAAATGCGACTTGGCGAGATTTCATAAGGTGAAGTTGGAACATGGAATTTGTCCAGGACAAGGCAAAAAGTGTGAAATTCCTTGATCCCATGAAAAGTACGCCTAAGAAAAATTCATGACTTAGTGAAAATTGCGCTTGAGAAAATCCTTGATCCTATGAAACATGCACCTAGAAGCAAATTCCAAGACAACGATGAAATCCACAGTACCCTCTGAAGTGCGCCTAAGACAAATCCAGTGCCAAGAAAAAAATCCATGATGAACATGAAACTGCGCCTAGAATTCTTAGCCGACATGAACACAAAAAAGTTGAAATTCAATGGAAAATCTATGAAAATTGTGAAATTCCTCACTTAGGTCAGCCCAATTTGGATTAATTGCAGGAGAAATGAAGAAAATCCTTCATTTAGTCAAGAATTTGTGAATGAAATTGATCAAAATTGTGTATTTTTCTTGAATCATGCAAGGTTATGTCATGTCCTCATTTCCAGAGTGATCACTAAATAGTATAAGTGTTTAGCCTATTCATCATTCCCGTAGGCTAAAACATATGGTAAGGGAATGGAAGTGATTTTGGTCAAGTGATATTCATTGTATCTTTCATATAAGCCAAAGTCATAAGGGCTTCATCATGGGGAATTGCAATTCCTATTGTAATTTCTCATATTCAGGGGGGTAGGACCTATAATTGAGGGGCCAAACTAATAAGTGTTTTCTAAGGCGTAGTTGTAAAAGGGAAAATGAAATCTTTTATTACATTTTCTCTAATCTATTTTAGATAGGACCTATTGACAATTGGTGTTGAGTGTGTTGAAGGAATAGGTCCAAGCTAAATGTGATCCAATGCAAAATCAAAAGAGGATTCAAAAAGGGGATCGATCACCATAGAGGAACCCAACGAATGCACAAAGAGTGAATCAAAATTCAAATTTAAAATATATTTCAAAAGGAGGCTCCAAAATCCCAACGGCCACCTAGGATCATGTGCCACTCCGAGCGGTCATCTTCGTGAAGGAATTCGGCCCAAGCAAAGACCAATAATAGCATGGAAATATGAGCCAATGGTGGGAAAGGTTGGATCATGTGCCAAAATAATGACATTCGCCCAAGGTTCATTGCTTAGAGTTTGCGGTCAAGCTAAAGAGATGCCATTCGCCAAGGAGAAATACATTCGCCTATGCAAAGGGGAATTCACCAAAGATCGATGCACTCACCCATGTTGGTTTGTCTATGTCTTTCACACCATCCTATGAGGTTCGCCAAGGCTAAAAGAAAATCGTCCAAGCCTCAAAGAAGATCGCCATGGGAGAATTCGCTAAGTTTGGAGGCATAAGGAAAATCGGCCAAGTCACATTTGCCTATGTTAAGCCTATAGCAATTTCATGAAGAAATTGCCTTGAAGATCGATTTACTAGTTGTATTCATTTAAAATTGCTTTGCAAGTTTTTAAATGAATAATCGAATATTGAATATTGCTCATGAACTTAGTATTTCATTGGTGGAATTCAAATTCCAATTCGCTCAAGAGAAGTGACGTTTGCCATGAGGGATCGCTCCTACCAATGCACAAACCCAATCGGCCATGAAAGCTAAAGATAAATAGAGGAGCTCATGACATTTGAAGGCATGATTGATTTGGTACGTTTTTCCTATTCATTTCAAGCTTGAAAATTCCGATTTTCATTGCTTTCTTGCAAGGAGATGTGCCCTTGCCAATAGGGAGATGACCCCCTATGATTTATGAGGTGATATTGCTCTAATTTCACCATTGGATTCAAAATTGCAGGTATTTGGAGATATTACAAGCATTGGGTATCATTGAAACATAGTTTCATCATTGAGGAGCATTGTGGCGACTTGGTATCAAGCATTTTCGACTAAGGGGTTGTATTCATCAATTCTTGGCATTACTCAATGCATAATAACCCTTGGTGATCATTCCAAGCCAATCGACCGATCCTAGAACCCATCGTTGGCTTTTGGAGTGAGTTTTGCTATCAATTGTAAGACATACTTCTTGCTGATTGCATATCAGTCAATTGCAAGTCATATTTCAATCACATTTGAAGGTGTTACCAATATTCTTGAAGGCTGGAATCAATTGACAAATGCTCCTTGTTGGTTGTCTCTCATTTGGCACAAGTTGTAAGCCATTTTGTAATCATTTGAAGGTCTGGTTTGAGATTTGTATGGGACTGTCATAAGGGACAGCGAATCAATATTTGTAATTGCATCATTTGAATAAGCTAATAAAGCAATTGGAGTTTGGGGTTTCATTGACTATATGTTGTACTTGTTTTCTTTCATTAAAGAGTTCAATTCCTAGCTGAATTGCAACAAATTTCAGTTATTAGTACTAAGGAACATCACAGGTTATTCATGTTTCATCTTAGTATTGTATTACATTGAAGGATTTTATTCGTCATGACTACTCGAGGTTCTCTTTATTTTGCAGGAATTGAGGACAAGGATAACTTCCATGAAGATGATGCTCAAGGAGTTCCAATGTCAGCGAAGGAGACTACTTCCAATAACAATGAGACTTCACAAAGTTCCAATGAAGATGAAGGAAGTTCAAGACATTTCAATAACACAAGGAATGCTAGCATCAAGGACAACGGGATAGAGAAGAGTCCAACATCAAGGATTCCAGTACCGGAATAGAAGATCGATCTTTGGAAATCCAAGAACAAGAATCCAGTACATCATTCATCAAGAGAAACGAGTTCAACATCAAGAAGTTCAGGATTACACCAAGAATCCAAGCCAATGCAAGAATCCAAAGGAAGTACAACACAAAGACAAAATTCCAAGTTAAAAGAACACTCAAGGGATAATCATGCTGAGGTGGCATCCAGTCATCGTCAACTAATCAAATTGTGGCACATCAACATGTCTAGATACATTGAACCTAGTTGCCCAAGATAGAGATAAGGATGGAGCCTTCTAGAAGATCATGTTGTTGACATCTCATTGGTCGGTGGTGGTAGTAGTTGTAACTACCTCCAATTAGGGTTGTGTTGTCTTAATCTTGGCCATTGATTCTAGAATCAATCTGGGCCCTTGGTTGTAATTTTGGAGCTCTATATAAGGCTCATTCTCTCCATTTGTAAAAGGTTCTTCTCCTTAGAATTAGTTAGTTCTTGATAGATTAGAAAGTTCTTCACTACTGTAGGAGCTTTTGAACAGTTGAAGAGACTTTTGCAAATTGTTGTAAAGATACTTCCAAAACTAATACATTCTCATTGAAGCTTGGTGAATTTGTGTTCTTTTGGGATGTTAGCATGGTTTCCGATTTCTCAAAGATGATTCAAAGCAAATTAGATAAGTTTTAGTTGCAGTTCATTGATATGGTGAATGAATGTATAGATATTTGATGAATTCCTCGGTTCATACTTTTTGTGGATTGCTGATGGTAATTTGCAATGTAAAGTTAGCCTGAACCCCATTTTGCAATAGTTCGATTGTGGATATTTGTTCAAGTTGCGCCAGCTGTGGGTATTTGAATGCATATTTGCAATATGAAAATCCTTCATTACCTTTGAAGATTGCACTAGTTTCGTGTAGTTGTTGCTCTCATGGCGAAATGAAGCTTGGTTCGAAGGACTTTGTCTATCAAAAGCATTATTCATTATCTCATTGTCCTTAGATTAGAATTCTCTTAACCCTTTCCTTTTGTTATTTCTTTTAGATAGTTTGAAGAAGATCCCATTCATTCACTAATCCAAGGAATAAGGAGCAGACTTCATCCATGAGTAAGGAGTAATTTAGCGGTAAGTCCCTTTGTGATTAGCAGCAAGATCAAATCATTTCACTGAGTCTATCCATGTGCACGTTAAGCCCTGACATTCAAGGAACCTTGGAGTAGTCTCACTCGATCACATAGTTTAGCGTTTGAGATACTTTGTTCAAGAGAGGATAGAGCACTTAGTGTTTTATTCTAATGTTGTTGCTGTCATAAAAAACACATCAACAATATGTTAGGTGATTAAAATTTTATGGCAGGTGTACCAGGAAAAGCAAGGACTTTGGGATTGCATTGTTCAGGCAAAATACTTGGACAACCCATTGCTGGAGAGGATCTTCACTCTAACCTGCCAACTGGTTCTGAAGCCTCAAAATTTATAAAATCATGTAGTTCTCTCATACTGCCATGGCTAAGATAGGATATCAAGGATGGGACCCAAGCATTATTTTAGGATGACTCCTAGATCTTGGATATCCCCTTCACTCAGCATGAGTAATTTATTACTTTGAAAGATTGAGCTATACAAACTTGGCTTGTAAGGGTCAAAGATTATACTCAGGTTGTCAACAGGCAGAGATCTTGGAGGAGATTGGATTGGACCCCGATTTTGATAGGGATATCATTGAGGTCCATCAACAAAGACTGCCTCTTTTCCGCTTCTTTCTTTCAGAGAAAAGATCAGCTCATTTGAGACCAAGATAAATCAGAGACTATTTATTAGAGAAGCTAATAACACAACCAATCTCTTGGCATGCCTGTCTACAAGATACCATGAAGTAAGATTTAGACCATAGATGAAAAACTCACCATAAACTCACAGAACTCGCAAGTCAAAATGGCTTGTGAATTACTCATAGTATAGCCTAAGTTATCGAATCGAAATCAGAATCGGAATCGGGTACGTGGGTACAGTACACCGATACGGCAAAAAAATTTTAGGGTGCTAGGTACGTTTCCATACAAAAAACATATAAAAATCATAAATATATAATAATATTTAAATAATATAATATAAATAAATAATATTAATATATTAAAATGTTAATTAATTAATGTTAATTTATTTTATGAAATAATTTAATAATATATACAACTAAATAATAAATATGTATATTTAAATATAATTTAATAATAATATTAATATTAATCTATGTACTTAAAAAGTTAAAAGTTGAAAATTAAAATATATAATTATATTATATTATAAATACTCATATAGATAATACATAACTAATATTATAATAGTTCTTTATGATATGGAAAAATTTTATATTAATTGTAAAAGTATATTAAGAAAATCTATCATTGTTCTTTTATTATCATATTTATTATTTATATCTAAAGTTTAACATATATTAATATTAAGATAGACGAAGAGATATATTAAGCTTAATATTATTGGCGCATCCCCAATACTCTTCTTCCAGATTCGCGGACATTGGTAGGCGGACATTGGTAGGTGTGTTGCTGAGGAAAACCTTAATGCTACTTGCTCTAGACGAATTCGTTGATTGTTTGCCACTCTCATTTCTTTACCTATTCGCTATTGTCATGACTCATTAAAGACGAAATGCAGAAATACCTCAAATGTCGGTCATGTAACAGTCAGTGAAGGTCGTTTAGGGTTTCACATGACATTGGAATCCGTTTGAAATTGCCTCGTCCACCCCAGAATTGATCAGATTTGCCCTGCATCATTTCCACATGACTCAGACTGCTCATATGCGAACCCTAACCAATTCCAAAGGCGATTCTGATTAGTACACGATTCCAGTACAACTCGTACTTGGAAACGCTATAGTTTGCAGCCGCTTCGATAACATAGAGTATAACTCAGTGATGAGTTACTTGCCAATAACACACCAAAAAAGCTCACAACTTTTGATTAAAAACTCGCCTGCAGTACCATAAGTCCATTTAGCCCAAACAAATCATAATTTTAGAGTCTTTCTTTTTTTTTAAACAGTGGTGTTTGAGTTTGCAAGCGTTTGGGAACAAGAAATCAACTCGCTCTTAGCAGCGTTTCCAATTAATACTAACATATTTCCATCTTTTTTCTTTGTGTCTTCCTTCTAAATGTCTTGTGCTAAGGTTTAGTAACTAGTTTTTGTGCCTTCATTCTAAATGTTTTGTGCTAGACTACTAGGGTTTTCTATGTTTTTTTTTCCTATTTTTTTTTTCATTTTGCTAGGGTTTATTTCCATTTTTTCAAGAACAAAATAGCATCCACAACTACGAGGGATGGCGGCGGGCCCAAGGAGCCTACTTGAAAACATGGTACCTGTATGGAATGGTAATCTACAACTATTGTGGGACAGATATGAGAGGATGCATAAATCGCCTCAAATATCACATTGCATGGAACGCTTGCTGAAATATTGTGCCATGCACACAAGTGGCTTAGGAGGTTGAGAATGAGGCAAAAGCTTGGCTTGCAGCTTATGATTATAAGAAAGCAAAGAAAAAGAGGACAACAAGAGCATTGGCAAGTATCAGTTCTGCAGGGTCAAAGGGAGATATAGGGACCTATAATTCTTCCATTGGGCCACGTATAGGGGGATTAGGTAGTGTGGGCAGCCATGGTTCCTATTCTTTTGCTCCTCATTACACTCTTGGTTTGCAACCTTTGTTGGAAGGTACTAGGTGGAATAGGTAACTGCAACATGAGGCCAAGTTGTCATGTGCCAATTTTTGGTACTACAACAACATTCCTTGATGTTTGTGACAAGTCCTTAATGGGAGCAATTAGTCATTGTATTGATTGTGGTTGATAAAGGGTTCAAAGCGGTGTTACAAGACTCAGACTCACCCAAGACTCGACAAGTTGATTTTTTACCCGGACTCGGACTTGCCGCCTAGTCTCAGCAATGACTCGGCAAATTGAAAAACCCATGAAATTCAAAGATTTTTAAGGATTTAAAACTTGTTTCATGCACCCTTTAATAAATAAACCTTAAGGACACAATAAACTCATCAATGCAATCCAATTTTGGCTCAAAACTCTCTTTTTTCCTTCTCCTTTGGCTTGAAAATGAAATGAAGTTGCTTTTAGGGTGTAGGAGAGAAATATAAGACACTTTGTTTGAGTGGATTAGTTTTTTTTTCTTTTTTCCAAGTACCCAGTCGCGGCCGAATCTAACCCATGGGACTCGCCCAACCTCAGTGAGTCTGGCGAGTCCGAAAAACCTAGCGAGTCTAGTGAGTACTCAGCTGCTGAGTCTCCTAGACTCGTTTAGGGTCACCCGGCTCACAACTCGCCGAGTTTCGACGAGTCTTGTAACTATGGTTCAAAGCACTTAGCCATTATGAGTTGAGTGGGCCATTATTGCAAGATGCAATGAATAACACAAATTTGCTAGTAGATGAACAAAAAATAATTTGAAAAAAGAAGGGGCGCAACATTTTATCTAACGAGTGGACAAATGGCAGGAACTATACCTTAATCAACTTCCTCGTGGCTTCAAGACAATTAATGTTTTTGAAGTCAATTGATGCCTCTAATGAAGTATAAAATGTCAAGACTTTGAGCAACTTGTTGGATGAGGTGGTGATGGAGGTTGGGGTGGAGAATCTTGTCTAGATAGTGACTAATAATGTAGTTGTGTATGTGTCATCTGATAAACTTATAAAGGCAAGGCACCCTACTTTGTTTTAGAGCACTTGTGTTGCCGAATGTATTGACCTTCTCGTTTTGGATATAGGGAAACTTAGTTGGGTGAAGAACATGGTGGAAGATCCAAAGAATGTCACAAAATACATTTATAACCACACATAGCTAGGGAATCTCATGAGGGAGCACACTAATAGCAAGGAGCTCATGTAGTCAGGAGTCACACAGCTTGCGACAAATTTCATCACCTTGCAAAGTATCACAGCCATATTGCCCGACCTCAAGCAAGTGTTCGTGAGCGAAAGGTGATTGAAGAGTCCTTATTGCAAGAGGCCAAAATGGAGAGGGTCGTGAAGACCATTTTTTATGATACATTTGCCAAGGCCATGGAAAAGATCATCAAGGTAAGTTGCCGATCAAAATTTCCTAGTTTTTTTTAATTTTATAATGTTACAATTTGATGATTTTGTAAATTTCTGAAATATCTCGTACTTACATTACATGTGTAATTAATAAAAAGGATGCTGACTACATAAAGGTGGCCGACTTCAAAGGAAGAATGGATTAAAATAAAGTTTAATTGCTAAGAAGGCCGACCCTCATGTTATTCAACCTAGGTGCTGGCCGACCACTTAGGCATATGTTCCAAGAATTATATAAATAAAGATTAAATTGCCCAGATTTGAAATAAGAAAGGTGATAAGGAAGAGCAGCGAATTTAGGAAGAATATTGAATATTATTAAGGAAAGGTAAGCAGCGATTACATAATGGATAATTAATGTCCAACGAATATCTTTAAGGAGCAGAACATAATATGATTAAAGGCAGCGGTCAAACATTGGCCAAAAGGCATGTATTTAAGGAAGGACGCCTCCTTTGGAATATAGGCATTCATTATGAAGTGTTGCCTCTTTTGATAGAATCACACCCTTTGATGTGGTATTAAAGTGAACCGCCAAAGCATTTAAGAGGGAAGTATCAAGGGATTCATAGCAGAATTTAGAGCAGAAATACATAGGAGGAATCAACAGATCAGCAAAAAAATATATAGAAGGCAGAAAGGAATACATCAGCAGTGATATATATATATATATATATATGAAATAATTGATAACAGCAGAGAATTATTTGTTGCAGCCATTCTATCATACTATAACTCTATAATCCTCACATTCTATTAATCAATTATTCCATCTTTCTATTATTCAATTATTACATCATTCTTTCATTCTATTCTTCTATCATTATATCATTCTATTATTCCATCATTCTATTATTATATCATTCTTTCAACCTATCCTTCTACTCTTCTATCATTCTATAATTTTATCATTCTATCATTCGATTATTCTATCCTTCTATTATTCTATCATTCTATCGTTCTATAATTCTATTATTGAATCAATCAAATCAGCGAATATCTGAGATATCAATTAGCAATCAAAGGAAGCTATCTTCATTGGAAGGAGGTCATATAAGAATCAAACAAAAGGAAATATATCAAGTATATATATATAGGCTATACAACAAGTGTTAACAGCAAAGAAGGATATATTGCAATCCTTGAACCGAACTTGAAATCCATAAGTGGTACATTGTATCAACCATCTAACAAATTCCTAAGCAATCCAATTGAAATAAGGTGATGTTAGTAAGTAGGAAATGATGGCCCTTTCAGGGTTCACAAGATGGTGAAGTACCGATAGGCCCCTTTCATCAAGTACGCCACCCCGAGTTAGTTAACTAGTGGGCTAGGAGGCATATGAGTGCTCCCGGGCTTGTTGAAATAGAGGTCTTCATGCATCTTATCAAGCATGCCACCCCGAGATGAGACACTCGTGTGCTGGGAGGTGACTAAGTGATCCTGGGCTTAATCAAGGAGGATGACCAGTCTCCAAGGTGGACTGGGAGTTGTTAGGTGGACTGACCCCTTGCATGCTCTCGACAATATTGTTACTTACTAACACTCCTAGGAGATTCAATATGTGATTGGCTTGAGGAATTGTGTTATGATGGATTGAACTAAATATTGATTATGCTATAATGATTTGATCTCATTATTTATGTTATGAAGTATTGATCTCATGATTAATTATGCTATGATAGATGAATTTAATATGAATGATGCTATGAACTGAATATTATCCTAATTTGTTGATCTTTAACATTTCTAATGTTCTTTTCTAGTAGTTATCATTGCATGTAGGTAAAGAAATCAGGAATATCCTAAAAAGGGGCATTACAATTTCTAATATTTTCATTTGCTGATTTTTTTTTTCTGATTTAATTTAATTTTATGATTTCATTTTTATATGCTCTCATGTTTTAGGTGTCAAAACCATTGGTTAGGGTTCTATGGTTGGTGAATGGAGATAAAAACCCCATGGGCTATTATATGAGGCCATGGTTAGGGCCAAACAAGCAATTGAGCATTTGTATGGATTGAATTAAAACAACTATGAACCCATTTAGTGCATTATTGATTGGAGGTGGAATTGACAACTCCAACAACATATTCATGTTGTTGCCTAATATGTGAACCCTAAGTTTTCTTCTCTACTATTTTCAAAGTAGATGAGGAGGTTATCAATGGCCTCAACTTGTGTATGGTGAGGATGGTCCCCAATGATAACCTTAAATACATCGTACATGAGTTACACATTTATAAGGCAATGGAAGGGAGGTTGTTTTCTTCACCTCTATGCATTCAAAGGAGAGTCACTCTGTAGCCAAGTAAAAAACATATATGCTTAATTTTAGTTCCTTGTTTACTTTAGCTTTTTAAGTTTACTAAAATCCTTACAAAGTTATAAATGTTGTCCTTGCAGATTTGTGATAGAGATTTAAGTGGAACACCTAATCTTCAAAATCTTGCCATCTACATTTTGTCCCAGCCTTGTAGTACTTTTGAATGTGAGAGCAATTGGAGTGTTTTTAGGCCATTCACACAAAAAAGTACAACAGGTTGACTCAAAAAGTGCTCAAATGACTTTGTTGTGCGATACAACTTTCAGTTGCATACAACAAATGTAGAGGGGCAAGAGACACATCAGACGCTTGACCTTGATGACATCAATCCATATTCAAATTGGGTCGCAAAGGATGTGGATACATTGTTCACTGATGATGATTTCACTACTTTGGAGAGGGAGGCAGCGAAATGGGAAGTGGAAGTGAAAGTATTAAGGCAGATGCAATTATACTATCCAATTTGAGGACAACCACACAACAGCAACAAACTTTTTTGAGCTTTAGTCATAAAAGAAATTTATAGATTATGAACACTGAAATTATAATTTGTAATTTTTATTTATATTGAAACTTGAAGCTGACATGTACTGTCATGTCGTTTTTTCTAGACTAAAATAAAAATAAAATTATTTTAAGTTGGACCCAATAATTTCTAATTAAAGGGGCAACTTAATAATAATATTATATAAAAAGTGTTTTTCAACACTTAAAAATAAAGTGTGTTTCTTTAACACAATAATAAAAAAACATTTTATTAAATGCTTGGGGCCCAAAATAAAAAGTATTTTTAAATGCTAGGGCCCAATTTTTGAAAAAGAGGCAACTATAAATGAAGCGCTTGGCTTCTCATTTCATCATCATTCAAGTTATCCTCTTTACATACAATTTTCAGATTTAAGCAGTTTGTTCAATCTAGGGCATCCAAGAATGAAAACCTTTGGGTTGCTCGAGGTTTGAGAGGATGAAAACCCTCTTGGATTCCACATTGGGGATCAAGGACGAAAACCCTTGTTTCCAATCTTGGGTGATTCCATCCGGAGATCACAAATTGTGCTAAATTGTTAAGGATTTGAAGATATTTTCAGTTTGCTACAATATTGCTACAGTGGCACTATAGTGTTTTTGCTGATTTTTGGAGGTCTCAAACATGATTTCAACTACAAGTGATTTTGATTTGCAAGTAAATGTTATCATTTTGTTGTTAAAGCATGTTTGAGGGCTTCTAGGTTGATTTTCAGAATTTTGGTGAAATTTCCAATCATCATTTAGGACAGATATGATTTATTTCCATCATCATAACAGGTCCCCACACTTGGAGGGAGAATATTAGTTATTTTGGCATTGAATCAGCCAAACCAGTCACTAATCTATATCATTTCAATTATCATCAGAAAGTGGAAGTGGAGCGCCAACCTTGGAGGAAGGAAAATTGTGATTTTTGAACATTTTGGATATGCTTCCAGGGCAGATTTGAGTGATCAGCATTTTTGTGAATTACTACAGCCAGCCATACCATTCCCAACTAGTTGCCATACATATCCAAGGCCCAAAAAAATCAGAAAAATTCATTATGAGTTGGTTTCAGCAAATATAAGATTTGTCATTGCATTATTGTCATCTTTGGAGTGGCCATATCAAGCCGTACAACAGAGTATAAGTGCTAGAAAAATTCAATAAAAATTATTTTGATGTTGTAATTAGTTTGTACCTTCAGATCTGCATTGGCAATAAATAAAAATTTATATTTTGAGGGTTTCAGTTGACTGAAATTGAGCATTTTATAACCCTATGGTTTGTGATCAATAAATAGCAGTGTTCCACAAGGATGCATCCCCCCCAAAAAAAACCATGTTTCCGAGATGGGGACGTGGGGACTTGAGGGAAACATCCCCCCACCACCACTTTTCTGTCTTCTTGGAGACTCTAGGATGTCCCCGAGATGCCCAAGAGACTCCCAGACATCTCCTAATCGTCCCCAAGACTCCCAGACATCCCCAACGGCAACTAAGGCAAAATATTCATTTTTTTTTAAATCAAAATTTTTTTGGATCTTCATGCTAGTAACCCTAACCCTAATGGTCTATGGGCCCTATCCACATCTTTAATTTGGGATTTGCCCCTCGACCCCACTAGGGGCGCTACCCCTTGACCCCTCCCTGACCCACCACCATCCCCCCACCGTCCCCAATCTTAGGCCCTTGGTCCCCCCGCCCCCGAAACCCATCCCCCCGTCAAAGATTTCGTGGAAAATAGGTAAATAGGGTTTTGAAAATTGTAATCAGAACTGTGTAGTGGCTGTTTGGTTTCAATTTATTCCATAAAAATCAGAAAGTTGCACAAAATATTGTATAAATTTAAATCGGGACATTACATGTATTAAACTCATTTTTTTATCTATGATGTGTATTGAACTATAATTGTGATCTATACATGACGGAAATCATTAATGTGTTCCCTAAATTCGGTAACATGCATGTTTTGGAAGGACATTTTTACAAATCTACATGTTTTTTGATGTTCAGAAAATTTGCTGAGTTTTTCCCCAAGTTTTTGAAAATTCTTGGGTCAGCTGAGTTATTGCCGAGTCCGAGTTTTCAACTATGATTTAGACTAGCACTAGACTCTCAAAATGCAGGAATTTCTCGCTTTTGATTGTCAAATGTGAAAGGATTTCCATGGACCTTCTAGCATGCATTTTGTAATTCTTGCTCCTATTGCCTCTATGCCTGGTTGATATGATCCAACTTCTTGGGGAAAATGGGACTTTGTTGGACAAGGCAAATAACTGACAAGAAATGTATCATTGGCTCGGAAAGGAAATTAAAATCAGTCACTGATGCTTCTTTGGAAGATTGCCTTGGCAGTGATTATGTCAATCCCAAGACTAGAAAAGAGAGCATTCTTCAGGGATAAACACAGTCAGAATCTAGAGTATGGATAAAAGTAAAAGCCCCATTATCTGAAATGGTCAATGCATGGAAGAATGACAAGGATATCTCAGATCAGGAAGCTGAAATACTTGTTGAATGGCATGTAATTTCTGCGATCAACCTGCTGTTCAAGGATTGTCAAGATGAAAGTATAGGTACGAAGGTGAGCGATGGGAGATGCCATCAAGGCACCCCACTTCATCTTAACACTTGAAAACACTCTAATCTCTACTTCATTAACAATTAGTCTGATATTCTTTCACAACGAATTCACACTTGATTTGAACCCCAATCATTTCCTAATGTGGGGAAATTATTATTTATTTGATCAGCCTCTGTTTCAATGAATGCTCTCCACAGGTGGTAAACTTTGGCAATGGCAACCTGAGAGGCTCTCTAATTCTGGCTTCAACAAACATTTTGGAGGCAAGTTTCTTCCCCCTCTCTAAGGGGCAAGTGAGTGCTATGTGGAGATGCAATGGAACGAGGGTGAGTTGGATCTGAATTCTGCTTTTTGCTCTTAAGGTCTAATAAACAAAAATATGTATAATCTATACTCTCCTTCCCTCCCTGTGACTTGCCATGAATGTGGAAAATTTGTGCTTAACGATGTGATGCAAGAAATAGTGATTGCTTTCTGCCTGTTTTATCTTAAATAAATTTAGAATAGTTCTACCCAACTTTCAGAGATTAGAAGCCTATTTTCGATGGTTTTTCAGGGTCTTCTGGATTTGGCCAGCTGCTCTGATCACATTCCTATTTTAGAGCCAGATTCATATACATTTGTGTGTAGCTTCACACTTCTAAGTCAGGCTCCTGAGAGATGATAGAAATCATGTGTGGGGCAAGAATATGAGGCTGGACACTGCAATAAGTAAACCTTTAAGGAAAATCCAAAGTATCACAGAGGCTGCTATGGAAGTAGCAAAAGCCAGGGATGAGAAGAAACTAAGATAATTAAAAAAATATACTGCAAAAACAGGAAGAGAAAGAGGATTTTGTGAATCAAATTCATGCATAAATTTAGCAGCCAAATAACATAACTGGCAGGAGGACTGCATCGATGTTGGTCTCAAGCTAGATAACAAGGTAACTCTGCAATTACAACAGTAACTAAAAAACCTCATGCAAATTTGATAGTCATTTCTGGAAATTCCTACAAGACAAACTGAATCGGGTAACCTGTGACAGGAGAGGAGGTTAATCATAGAAAGATCCATAAATCAGTTCAAGATATATAACCATAAGACAGTTCAGCAATGGTATTTGGAAGAGATCACCAATAGACTCAGTATAACTATAGCCATACCAGCTGATGTGGTTGGCCCCAATTCTCCCATATGCAATACCAGGGAGCGGCAGGGCAGGTGGCGGCTGACTTTCCTAATAGAATAGATATCTTAAATACATCTACCTAAATATGCCAAGATATATCAGTCTTAAGGCACCTTTATTGGATTTGTGACATAGGTTAGATAAGTGCCTCGAGATTGATATCTATCAGTGTCTTTTAAGTAAGATGTATTTAAGATGTCTATTCTACTTTATCAGGTTTATTAGGTTTGTGTAAATGGCTATCAAATTTATGTTAAACGGTTTTTATTATCCATTTACTCCATTACAGCCCCCTTGCTGTCATTGCAGTCACGCCTATCAGCATAATTAACCTGCACACTAATGGGGAGAAGACATCCTAACACAAAGGTCTGAAAAATATGGGTGAAGACAAGATGCTTTCAGCTAAGAGATTAGAAGAAAAAAACCTTTTGTATAAACTAATATGGGGTGCTGATTTCTTGTCCATGTGGATAGTAGCACACCATAGATTAGTCTCAAAATTCATTTTATAACCCCCCAAAAATCAATGAAAATATGGTGACAGATCACAAACATGAATTTTTGCTTTTAATGAAAACTTTAACACCTTTGATATCGATATCATGTTTCCATGCTCACCACCATCAGCACATGCAATAGAATGTTTTTTCTGATGCAACTGAGTAGGACTGGGAATCTTGAGAGAATGCAAAGATAAATGAGAGAGAACTAGTGATATTTGTCTACTTTTCCTCTCTTTGATGATAGTCCCAGATGTATTTGGATAAGTACAGTGGATTCCTTTTCTATTCAATTGTGGTATGTTGACAAGAAAGCTCAGACCGAAGATCTGAGATACTTCTATTGTAGTGTTGTCTTTTACCCTAATATGATGGATAAGGAAGAGAATCAAAACATGTGTGATGGATTATAGATTAGTGTGGTAGAATGCATAATACACAAATTAAAATAAGCATTTACACATACACCATTCATACATATATCAGATCCCAATAACCAGCATATATTCATTATAGTATAATGTGGTATAAAGTCATACATTCCTCATCAATCTCTCATTACATCTGTCTCTCATACAATTATCTCCATTTATCTCTTATATATCTGTTACAATCTCTCAATATCCTCATATTCTTATCTATTTCCCTATATTCTCATCCTCTATCCATGTGTGGTACATATATGTTCATGAATACATATAGGGACATGTCCCTCTTCATGTTCTTTCACGGTGGTGGCTCTCTAGTGTTCCCACAAGTCCTCTGTAGGTGTCATATTGCTGTTCTTTAGGCTTGCAGTGACTTTGACTGTCATTGTGTTGCGCAAGGGTGTGTTCTCTCGCTGCCAGCCTTTGGTGCCCTTGTTGGTTTTCACCATTAGCCTCCATTAGACCGCCCTTTCAAGTTTTTAACCTAATGGGAGTGGCGAAGCTCTGTCCTACCAACATCATCCCTCGGCTTAACCCGTGTCTTGTCCTCAAGACATGCTGGCTCTGTCCACCAATGCTTAAAAAGATAATTTGAGGTTGTATCTTGATCAAAATTCCACAAAAAGTTGTACTGCATGTGAAAATGCTGCTAAAATTTGTACCAAAATCCTGCTCACCGTAAAATGTTCTTGTAGATACTTCGCAGATGGTTGTAGGTGCTGGACCATTGGAACATAGCCTACTGCAAGCAATTGACTTCGCTATTAATGTTGAACAGCAATTTCTCTCCCTCACTGATGGAAGAAGGAATATTGAGATATCCTACCAGTTTCTATGCTTCCACAAGGAGTCCGATCATTGGAGCTAGACGCAAACTGACCACTTCCCTTAATTGCTTCATCTAAGAGATGATGATGTTTCTTTGCTCCTGTAGTTTGTGGACTTGGGTGTGGAGATTCTCAATTTCTACCCTTGTAGCTCCATCTAGATCCTTCATTGCATCATATGAATTTGAGGCTTGTACTATTTGGTTCTCCACATTATCTATTTGTGTCTTCAATGCTTTGGTGGAGTGAGTTCATTCTATCCTGCTACACACTTAGCCCTAATCGCCTCCAATTGCTTGCTCTCATATTTTGCCAAAATTTGTTCCTTAAATTTTTCTTTATGCTCATCCCAACTCCTTATCTCTACAAGTAACCCACTGACTGTTGTCCCCAACTATTGTTATGGAGGTAAACTGGTAAAGAAGTATCTGTTGTAACTTGTGGCAATTGTGCTTGAATCTCAGCCATTGTATTCTTTAATGTTTCAGTAGTGGGCATATATTGAGTCAAAAGATGCTCCCTAACATTGCTTTGCAATATGTCACTCATCTCAAATTGTTGAATGGGAGAGATCTATACCAAATCCACCTATAGTCCTGCTGGTGTGGATGTGAGGAAAGTTGGCACCACAATGATGACCAATTGTAGCTACTTCTGTTTGGCAATGAACTCTTTGATTTTATCCATAAGATCAAAAAAATGGGATGAAAGAGTGATTAGCACTTGTGGGTGAGCATTCTCCACTTGTTTCTACAAAGTCTCCTTTTCCTCCTGTTTTTGGCTTTCTTCCCTTGCTTGGTCAATGCCACTATCTTACATTGTCTCTTGCTATGGATGCTCAATTTGTTGCTCCTCTCCTTTATCAAGCTCACCATCTTGCAATGGGATTTGTGAGGTTTGCTTTCCAGATTCTTTCTCCTCATCCTTTGTTTCTTCTCTCTCCTCAACAATAGGTCCCAATGCCTCAGTTTGACCTATATCCATGTCTTTCTCCCCTTGTGCGGTGTCATCTTGTGTATCCTTTACTAGCTCCTTCGCACATATTCCTTTGTTCTTGTTGGCTTAGCCTCTCCTCTGTTGCAACCTTTTCTACTAGTGAGCTGTCATAGGCATTCTTGGTGGCCTCTATAGTTTCACTTCTTACTCTTTCCTTGGCCTCCTTGGTTTGGGATAAGAGAGTATCATCTCTCTACTTAGACCTCAACTCCTCGTTTTGTAGGTATCTTAGTTGTGCTTTGCGGTTCGGAGATAGATGTAAGTCTTCACGCATATGTTCCAATGCATCTTTTTTTATGCTCTCCTCTAGTTGTGTTGTCTTCTCTCTCTTTATTTTGATGGCATCTACTAATTCTTTCGAAAAATCCTGTAGTATGTCCACCATAGGATAAGGACTACCAGCAATGCAGTCCAGCATAGTTTGGACTTTGGAGAATGACCACCTTATTTTCTATAGAAGCATTTGCCCCACTTCCAATGGCTTCCCTAGTGTGAAATGGTGCAGGGGCACCATGATAGTTCAAACTTGCAAGTTTTGTAAATAAGGTCTTTTGATAAATTTTGGTGTGTTAAGTCTTTTGTCAAATAAATAAGGTCATAATAGACCATATTTGGTGTCTTAAATCATTTAGGGGTTCATTCTTGTAAATGTTGCAATATTGTCAAAACGATGTAAAATGACAAAAAGGCAAAACATGGAAGTTGAACAGTCAAGCCATTCAAAAGGTAGGTGTGACCGTTGGTTTCTAGTTGGTTGAGATTGTAAAAGGTTAAATATGCTTGTGAACTTCGAGTTCACGCCTTCTGATGTTGATTTTGAACAAACAATAAGACATCTCTGGTTTTCTGCATTTTCCTTGTGTAATTACTGTTTCAGGCCATTGTACGGCTCTGTACTGTTTGTTCTTGATCTCCAATGTACTGAATCTTGTGGACAGCAGAGTTAACTTCCTTTTGATTCTTGTTTGGTTTGATTTCATCAAGTTTAAAGCATTGTATTAAGGATTTTCTGAGGACTGGTCTGTAACTCTGTCTTAAGGGTTTGTGGGTTGAAAATGAACTCCTAGGCCATTCCACCCTGAGAAAAGTACTGTATGTTGGTGGAATGGCACAAGTAGGAATAGATTTCCCTTTGAAATGGTTGGCATGAGCAGGGGTGTGAAATTGATGCATGTGTGGTGATGTCATAGGCTGGCAGAGCCTTCAATTTTGAGCAAATTTGATGGTTAGAAGGTAGGGTTTGGCAAAATAATGTTGGTGGACCATTCCAATTGATGGATTGAGCATGTGCAGGCCCAATACAAGGTGTTTGAACCTTTTGTAAGGTGTGGCACGGTGTGGAGGTCACATTTTCAATAAACCCTCATTGAAACAAACCCAAAACAAGCCTAGAGCAAGTGCATAGTGGTTAGGTGATGTGGGAGGCCTTTCATTGGCCAAAAACTGTTGATTATGCCTATTGGTGACCTGAGAAGAGTGATGGAATAGGTTTTGGTAGTTTGGGTGAAGGATTTTATAGACTTGTTTTGAAAAAGTGGGCTAATTGGGCCTAGAAAACAGGGTACAGTCAATTTTAGGCTGAGATGTTTCAAAACAACTTTACCTTAATTCCTCATATGTTGAAGAACTCCATAATGGGTATCTAGAATGCCAATCCATTTGTGGGTTGGAGGAGTATTTTGTAAGTTATGCTAGAAAAACCCGTTTTGAAGGGCTACAAGGAAAGAGAGCAGTTTGTGAAGGATGACCCATGATTTGATGACTCAAGACTTTCTAAGTGGATTGAATTAGTTTGGTTTGAGGTATTAACCCCTGTACTGCATCAAGTGGTATCAGAGCATCAGGTTCTGATTGGAAGTGGGAAAGTGAATAAGAATTGGCATAAGCAAGATGCCTCCAAAGACCAATGCAATGGCCAAAGAGATACAAGAACTGAAAGAGCAGATGCTCCATAAAGAGAGGCTCTATAAGGAGTCCCAAGAAGCAACCCTTGCCAGAATAGCAGCCCTGGAAAAGAATCAGAGAAGAGGAATGGTCAATGGTGACCAAAGTGATGAGGAGGATGAGGGTGAAAGTGAGAACCCTCCAGTTGGAGTCCAAGATGAGGAAGAAGTGGACCCTGATGAAACAAGAATAATCAGGATGCTAAAGGTAGTCAAGGGTGACAATACTCCAAAGGTGAAAGTTGAAGTGCCTATGTATGGTGGAAAGATGGATAGTGAAGAAGTTTTGGCTTGGATTGATGCTTTGGATAATTTCTTTGAATTTGAAGACATAGAAGACAACAAGAAAGTGAAATTTGCAAAAACTAAATTGAAGGTACCAGCTCTAACTTGGTGGAACTTTATTCAAGAAGAGAGAGTCAAGAAAGGCAAGCCTAAGATAAGTTCATGGGATAGGATGGTGGCCAAGGTGAAGGCCCAATTCTTACCTGCAGATTATGCCATTCAAACCTTCATGAAGCTGCAAAATTTGAAGCAAAGGGAGTTGGATGTGATGACATATACTGAAGAATTTCATAAGTTGTGCATTAGAGCAGGTCACAATGAAGATGAGGTAGAAAAGGTGGCTAGATACCTAAGTGGTCTGAGATTAAACATTAGAGATGAAATCAGCCTCAACCCTCCTAAAACAATGGAAGAATGCCTCCAAATGGCAGTTAGGGCAGAGGAGAGAATCAAAGATAAGATAAGACAAATAGAGGCAGAGGCAGCACTTCTAGAGGAAGGGGATCATTTTCTACTTCAAGACAATCAAGTGAAAGCCAAGAGGATGAACACAAAGGACAAGAACAAGTTGCAGATTTCAGAGGTGGATTCAAAGGCACTAGAGGCAGATTTGGTGGAGGTAGAAGTTCAAATACATTTTCAGGTAGATGCTATCAGTGTCATGAGTTTGGTCATCCAGCATTCAAGTGTCCTGAGAAGCAGGGTTCTACATCAAGTGGTGGTGAAAGAAGTGAAAGGAGGGCTCAAATAGTGCAAGAAGATGAACGTGAAAGTACAAATTCCTCTAATCATCTTGCTGCTCCAGAAGTTCACGAATCATTGATGGTGAGAAGACAACTCCTAAAAGCATCCAAGGAGAAGGAGATGACCCAAAGAAGGACATTGTTCAAGACCACTTGCAAGTGCAAAGGCAAGGTATGTAAGGTAGTAATAGATTCAAGTTCTACTGATAATATGGTGTCAAATGAAATGGTAGACAAACTGAAGTTAGAGAAAATTCCTCATGAAACACCATATAGAGTGTCTTGGTTGAATGATGATCAGTCCATTTTGGTTAATGAACAAGCCTTGGTTGAGTTCCAAATTGGTGGATATAAGGATAGCATTCTTTGTGATGTTTTGCCAATGAATTGTTGCCATTTATTGCTTAAAAGACCATGGCAGTTTGATAGGCATGCACTTTATGATGGGAGACAAAACACTTACACCATTGAAAAGGATGGGAATACCTTTACACTAACACCATTGCAAGAGAATGATGAAGCAAAGGGTAAGGCAGCTAAAGTGATTATGTTTGGCAAGAAGGAGCTTGTGAAGCTAGAGGAAGACAAACATGAAGAGTTTGCAGCCATTGCAAAAGTTGAAGATGCTAGGACAGTCAATTTGAAGAAAGATTCAATGTTGATGGGAAAAGGAGATGAAAAGGTGACAAAAGCAGGTCTAGACAAGGTCAAGGAAGTGCAAAGTTTCTTAGAAAAGCATGATGAAGTCATGGTAGGGACAGTACTTTGTCCTTCAGTTTCAAGAGAGGTTAGAGGGCAATCTAATTTTGTCAAGACAGTGGTTTCTAAACCTGATAGGACAGTGACATTAGGGGCAGAGAATCTAATGACAGAGATAAGAGAAAAAGGTGTAGTGATTAAAGGTGTTTGGCAAGGGCAAGTGAATGAGTTCAAGTATGCTTCAAAGGTAAGGCAGAGGACAGTTTATAACAAGGATGGTACAGGTATGTCGGCAGATATTCAAGCAAGTTTAGCATCATTTCCAAGTGACAAGACAGTTAGACAACAACCATTTAATGGAGGACAACATATTCAAAGAAGGAATCAGTCAAAGGGCAAAGATGATGCAAGTTTTCAGTTTTTGACTCGGTGGAAAGGGTCACTAGGTGGATATGCAGGTTGGAGATCATGGAATGATAGGAGGCAGCATGTTGTTGATGCTCCTCAAGGGACTTGAGGCCTTCTTTCAGGCCGGGTGTATGGTGCAGGGGCACCATGATAGTTCAAACTTGCAAGTTTTGTAAATAAGGTCTTTTGATAAATTTTGGTGTGTTAAGTCTTTTGTCAAATAAATAAGGTCATAATAGACCATATTTGGTGTCTTAAGTCATTTAGGGGTTCATTCTTGTAAATGTTGCAATATTGTCAAAATGATGTAAAATGACAAAAAGGCAAAACATGGAAGTTGAACAGTCAAGCCATTCAAAAGGTAGGTGTGACCGTTGGTTTCTAGTTGGTTGAGATTGTAAAAGGTTAAATATGCTTGTGAACTTCGAGTTCACGCCTTCTAATGTTGATTTTGAAGTTCAAACAATAAGACATCTCTGGTTTTCTGCATTTTCCTTGTGTAATTTACTGTTTCAGGTCATTGTACGGCTCCCTACCGTTTGTTCTTGATCTCCAATGTACTGAATCTTGTGGACAGCAGAGTTAACTTCCTTTTGATTCTTGTTTGGTTTGATTTCATCAAGTTTAAAGCATTTTATTAAGGATTTTCTGAGGACTGGTCTGTAACTCTGTCTTAAGGGTTTGTGGGTTGAAAATGAACTCCTAGGCCATTACACCCTGAGAAAAGTACTGTATGTTGGTGGAATGGCACAAGTAGGAATAGATTTCCCTTTGAAATGGTTGGCATGAGCAGGGGTGTGAAATTGATGCATGTGTGGTGATGTCATAAGCTGGCAGAGCTTTCAATTTTGAGCAAATTTGATGGTTAGAAGGTAGGGTTTGGCAAAATACTGTTGGTGGACCATTCCAATTGATGGATTGAGAATGTGCAGGCCCAATACAAGGTGTTTGAACCTTTTGTAAGGTGTGGCAGGGTGTGGAGGTCACATTTTCAATAAACCCTCATTGGAACAAGCCCAAAACAGGCTAGAGCAAGTGCATAGTGGTTAGGTGATGTGGGAGGCCTTTCATTGGCCAAAAACTGTTGATTATGCCTATTGGTGACCTGAGAAGAGTGATGGAATAGGTTTTGGTAGTTTGGGTGAAGGATTTTATAGACTTGTTTTGGAAAAGTGGGCTAATTGGGCCTAGAAAACAAGGGACAGTCAATTTTAGGCTGAGATGTTTCAAAACAACCTTACCTTAATTCCTGATATGTTGAATAACTCCATAATGGGTATCTAGAATGCCAATCCTTTTGTAGGTTGGAGGAGTATTTTGTAAGTTATGCTAGAAAAACCTGTTTTGAAGGGCTACAAGGAAAGAGAGCAGTTTGTGAAGGATGACCCATGATTTGATGAGTCACGACTTTCTAAGTGGATTGAACTAGTTTGGTTTGAGGTATTAACCCCTGTACTGCATCATGAAAAGTAACCTATTTGTATGTATGGTTCTCTTATCATATGCCTTGCACTATATTTAATGGCTTCCCACTTCCTATTTGAGCTCTTGTTACTCTTTGCGACACCTCCACTGTAGGAATTTCAACTAGAATTTCTTCCTCCTTTTCCTCTTCCACCATCTATAAAAAAATTCTTTTTGCTTTTTGTTTTGGTACGGATTTTCCTTGTGAAGGCCCTACTTCATTCTGCTTTTTCTCTACACTCATCTATAGCAATGCCTCTATAGTAGCCTTTGTAGGTGATTTTGCTTTCTCCTCCCCTTGTTTCTCCTTCTGCGAAGGTGTAGTTGGCAACCTTCTTCTTGCACCATACTATGGTGACTTCCCCTCCAAATTGGCTTCTCCTAATGTCTAATGAGTTTTGGAATCTCTAATCTCAAATGATGGAGATCTCTAATCGCACCTCTTTTTCTTTTTGCTCCACTACTAGCAATGAGTTAGAGATTTTTGTTATTTTAGATAGCTGTGGATCCTTCTTGATTCCCCATTTCTTATGCAATTTTTCTTTGTTCTTCTTAACATGCTCCTTTGTTTCTTGCTTTCTCTTTTTGTCCATGAACTCCCTATATGTTCCAAATCTCTCAACCTTGGGATCTTTCAATAAACTTAGCAATGCTCTAGCATTGGCTTCTATTAACTCATTGGACGCTTTGTAGGATAGCCGCAGTACCCAAGACGTTCTAGGCTCTATTGCATCCATATAGAAAAAATGGTTGGTGTCCATGGTGAATGTTATCTCATTCTAATATTTTGGCACTCTCATAAGAAATGCAATCTCTAGCTTGCATTTCTATCTGAATTTTTTTTAAGAACCCCCAGTAAACTTCCCTATACTTGGACACTCGTTGAAAACTTATGTGTGTGTTGATTTGGGATGTCAACGTTTTTTCATTTGACCAAGAATATCCAGCAATAGCTAGCAACTTCCACATAAAATACAGAGCAAGGCATATGATAAGAGAGCCATACCTAAAGGTGTATCGTGTTCTCTTCATTCTTCCAAGTTCTCAAGGAGCTACTCCCTCAATGTCTCACAAAGAGCAAATTCCTTTCCATTCACTACCATCTCATATGTTGTGATGTTTGCAATGTTGGTAGTTGAGTTCTCCCTATTTGTGTAATAGTTTTTATAGGCGATGCTCATCGTGGCATATCGCACAATAGGGTTTGATATGTCCTTTACCACCAAATTTCTCCCATCTGAGGTTGCACCGGTCAACTCCACCACCTACTCATTTTTAACCTTCTTTGTTGGGAGCTCGCCTCTATTGTAGAGTCTAGTAATCACCTTGATAGCTTGCTTGATAATTCGGTATGACCGATCAAGATGGATAAAGTTAGAGTGAATGCAACTCATAATTAGTCTCACCCAAGCGTGCTCTTCACAGAAATTGGGCATGTCTTTCCATGTAGCCAATTTGAGCTCTCCAACCCTTCAATATTGATGAAGATACTCACACAACCCTATATTCTTGTTCACCCTTGTAAGCAGTAGTCTTGCTTCTTCAAACTTATCATGATCAATTTCTATGAGGGTTGTGTGGATGTACTTTCTGATATTCTCCACGTAGAGCACATCAACGAGGATGCTTGAGGAGGTGGCATCCCGATCAACCTCCATGGCCTTCCATAGATATTTCTTGTACTTAGAGCACAGGTTGTCTTTTGCTTCGACGAGTGCGGGAGCGTCCATTTCTATTTCAGCTCAAAACTTTCCTTTTCCAGCTCAAAATTTCCCCTATATCTCAACCCTAGCTCTTCCCCATGAAATCTCAAATCCATCTTGGCGTGGTTCTCCTTATCACTTATAATCTTAGCTCAACACAACTCTCCTTAAACAATGATTTTCTTTTCCAATTACATTGCACACTTTGAGTCACTTAGCTAACTTCTCAACTCCTACTTTAGTTCACAACTTTGCTTAGCTCATTTAGACACTTAGAATTTTTGGTAACTAGTTCTATTCTCTGTGTCTACTTATAAGATTACAGCAGCAAATTTCAATTTTAATGCTCCCAACTACTCCTTTTTCCTTCCAATTTTACTGTTGGTCTTGTTCTGATTTGACGGGTGGACAATCCTCATATACAATAAAATACATATTTTACAAGGTACTTTTATCCATACCATCCTCCACTTGGATCGGCTCCAACCCCTAATCTCCCGCATAGTGATGCTTTAACCGTGCTCCATTTATGTATCCATCCAATAAATCATTTTGTAAGGTTTTCAATTTGATAGCCCCTGATGGTAATTTCTCTTCAATTTTCTGGGTTTCTTAAATCTACTATCATGCAACAAGACTCACCCATATGGAAGGTTTATTTCTGATGTTTCTATCATTCCAAGCCTTCTGGTGCCTCTTTTCTTGAATCTGATTGCACGCAGCCATTAACCTCTTCTCATCGAATTTCTCCAACTCCACTAGTCTCTCCTTAATTGATTCATCCTCACTTAATCTCAATTTGCTTTCCAATCTTAAATTGGGGACCATATATTGTATAGGGAGGGTGGCATCAAGTCCATATACTAGTTGAAAAGGGCAAAATTTTGTCAATCTTTTGTAAGTGGTCCTCTAAGCCCATAACATGGCTAGTATTTTTACATCCCAATCTATTGTTTTCATTGCACATTTTGGTCAATGTGGAGCCCAAGATTTTGTTAGAAGCCTCACTACCTCAATTTGCTTGAGGATGGTATGGGTTGCTTCTATTATATGCTATCATAAAATTGTCTAGCAATTCCGCAATTGTCCTATTTACAAAATGCTTGCCCTGATCACTAGTAATGCTCAATGGGCAACTAGGCTACATAATTATATTTTCATAAGTGAACTTGGTGGCAATTTTGGCTTTGCAATCCTTAGTTGCATGTGCCTCTACCCACCTGGTCAAATATTCAATCCCAGTTATTATAAAGCGAGCATGGGAGTTACGTGCAAACAATTCAATTGGTCCAATGAAATCTATCACCCATTTTTTAAATGGGTCTTGTGCCAAGATCGGTCGCAATGTCCTACAATAGGCCTCCCTACCCTCTGGCAAATGTCATGCTTTTGCACATATCCATTTGAATCCTTAAAAAGAGTTTGCCACCATAGGCTACCAGCTAGCCAATAATACTTTTCCTTGCAGTTCCATCTCCTAAATTATGCCCTCTAGATAACCCTTCATGGGCTTCTCTCAAGATATCTTCCCTCTCACGTTCTAATACCACTCTCATTATCTTATCTTTCCCACAATGTGGAGCTCTCCTCCAAGATGTATCGCAAAGTCCACCACATCAATCTATTTCTCTACTTTTGTGCTTCCCATTGGGAATTCCCCTGTTGACAACAATTCCGCCACATCTCTCACTACACTTATTCTAAATAGATTTGCGCATAGCAATTCATCGTTCATAGGTCCCTAATCTTCTCTTATGTCAATTCTTGATAAATAGTCAAGTCCTTGGTTAGCCCTCCCAAGTTTCACCATAATTTTAAATTCAAACTCCTAGAATAGCATCAACCATCTAAATATTCTCCCTTGAATTACTAACTTGTTCATTAAGTACTTGCACAGCTCATGGTCTGTAAAGAAAGTGAAAGGAGTGAATAAAAGGTAGTGTTTGAATTTATGCAACAAATACACCATTGCATGGGCTTCTCTTTATGTAGTAGTATGTTTTTCTCTTATTGTGCTAGTTTCCTGCTTGCAAATGCGGTGGAATGGTCTTTCTTCCCTCTTGGCTATGTTAATACCGCCCCTATAGCAGTGCCTGATGCATCCCCATGGACATGGAATGGAAGATTCCAGTCCAGGAATATCAATATTAGGGCATCTGCAATCCTATTCTTTAAATTATCAAAGGCCTCTTGACATTGTCTTGTCCACTCAAAATTCTTATCATTCTTTTTCTTTAGCAGCTCCTCAATAGGGCCTACAATTGCCGCATATCCTCTTATGAACTTGTAGTGGTATCCTGTATAGCCTAGAAATGTCTTTGTTTTGGATAGAAACTTTGGTGGTGGTAGGTTCAATATAATTGCTACCTTTAGAGGATCAACCATCATTTCCTCTTTGCAAATAATGTTCTAACAAGGTACCAAAAGGTATTGCAAATGTGCATTTCTTCAAATTGAGGGCTATTTGAAGGCTTCTAAACCTTTCCAGCATTAACCTTAGCACCTAAACATGGTCTTTCATCAGCCCATATACAGTCTAATCATCCAAATATACCTCAAGAAAATCATGTATAAATTCTCTAAATGCATTCACCATGATCCTACTAAAAACAACTAGGTCATTCTTCAATCCAAAGGGCATGACAATAGACATAAATGACCTCCATTCTATAGCAAAAATGGTTTTTGGTTGATCCTCTTGGATTTTGACTTGGTGGTATCTAGAGAATCCATCAATAAATGAACAAACCTCTCTTCCTACTACTAAATCTAACACTTCCTCCGTGAATTGGGTAGGAAATGGGTCGTGCACACATGCTTTGTTGAGCTTCCTCAAGTCTATGCAAACCTTTATTTCTCCTGTCTTTTTGTGTTGCACCACCATTGAACTAATCCAATTTGTGTCCTCTACCAATTTAATCATCCCTCCTACTAGAATTTTGTTCAATCCTTATTTAACCTTAACTTCCACATTGGGGTTCAAACAATAGGGTCTCTTCTTTTGTGGTTTTATGCCCTCCTTCACCTGAATTTTCATAACACCAGCCTCCTTAATACCTTTCAGGTCTGTGAATGTCCTAGGAAATATGTCATAATCTTTTAATACCTCAACTACTTTCATTACTTCCTTCTCCTCCCAATAGTCAACAATTCTTGCTATTTTAGGGGTGCACTCCACATCTATATTAATGCAAGAGGGTTTTCATACCCTCTGCCCAACACACAAATCTACTCAATCAAACTCCCAATAGCAAATACACACATACACAATGTTAAGATTCACACAAATATATTTACACTTTCATGTGGGCTTGCTCAGCCTCATTTCCAATACTCAACTTCAGGAAGATTGTAACACAAGTATGATTTTATTTGATTTAATTCAGGAAAGAAAACAACTCTGCCATGACATTATGTACATACCATTGGTCATTGATGGCCTTACATACGTACAGGACAATCAATTCCCCTCTATACAGCTCCTCTCAATCTCTTTATTAACCAGTGATCAACTTTTCATCTAAATCTGCACCTTCAACTCCTCATCCTTGTTATACGTCATCATATTGCCTTCTTGCAGCTTTTCATTCTCCAGACCTGGTACTTTTGTTTTTGTTTTCCCTCTGCAATGAAAAGTAAATGGTATCCAAAATTTCATACACTACAAGATTGGGCGTCCCTTTCCTTATGCCCCAAATTTCTTGGTCCTCTCTGAATCTTCCTTATGGCAGCAACTATCTTGCCTCACACCTCTCTGAGTCTTCACTCTGCATTACATCTTCCTTCTATGCTTTGCAACATTCTTCCCCATGTTATTCTCTGCTCATCTGATCATACAGGCAACGTTTTATCCTTATTTTCTGCTCATTTGGTCAAACTGGCAACGTTTTTCTTTTCCTTATTCTCTGCTCATTTTGTTATACTATTTTCCCTCTTCAATAAGAGGCGTTTGATTCATTTGACCTCACTAAGGCAGCGATCCATTCATCATCTCTTTGTTTTTAGATTGCTGTTGGCAGCTTGGAACCACCGTAATTACTTTTATTTTCTGATCTCCTCTGCTCTCTCTCTATGGACAGCAAAAAAAACTACTTTTTATTTCCTTTTTTTTCCCCAAAACTCACAACATTCCCCATGGAGGATGAAGCATTTCATAGAAGATGAACAATCAGAAGGTAAAACATCCTTCCACAAGGCTGAACGCTGACCCAAAGTTCTCTTTTTTTAAACTTTTATTAAGTCAAAATCTGACCGGTGAGCAATCTCCTTTATTTCATGCTAGAGGAGTATGATTATTTCCTTTTTTTTCCCCAAAACTCACAACATTCCCCATGGAGGATGAAGCATTTCATAGAAGATGAACAATCAGAAGGTAAAACATCCTTCCACAAGGCTGAACGCTGACCCAAAGTTCTCTTTTTTTAAACTTTTATTAAGTCAAAATCTGAACGGTGAGCAATCTCCTTTATTTCATGCTAGAGGAGTATGACTTATGAAGTAAAAGTAAATTAATTTCAATGTATAAAATGACCTCTAGTCTTAGTGTAATCCAACGCCTATCTCAAAGGCAGAAAATCGTGAAATCCAGCTCACCATATCAAATACACATGACTACATACTCCTTTATTATGGTCCTTCATCTACAATCACAATGACCACAATTATCTTCTTCATAATGGCGGAAATGAACCATCTCCATTGCAACATTCTCCAAAATGACTATGCCAAACAAACACGGAGCTAAAAAACAGCTTTTGCCATAACTATTTACCAAGAGTTCGAAATCACCTAAAAACTTGCAGAGATGTATAATTCAACACTACAAAGGCCTCCACCAAGTCGTTCGATCTCAAATGCCACAGAACTCCAGATTTTGTAATTTCACCAAACTGCCAGGACAAGTCGGAAAATATTAAAATCTTCAAAACCTAAAGATATTTGTTCACGAAACCTTTGCATATAATTCTAGGATGTAATCAACAATCCCCCTGTCGAAGGATTTGCTATGAAACTTCACCAGGCTCCTAGAACAATTGTTTTTGTGAAACCAACTTATTGCACTCCAAAACCGACAACCGACGAAAACTCAATTTTGTCCAATTTGGTCAGTCCACTTGCACTCCAAGGATGAGGAATGCCATCAAAATCATATGCAAACCAAAAATGAATAAAACAAACTGAAAACTTTTTTGATTGATGCGGGATAGCTGGTTCGCCCGGGATGCTCCTACATCATTAGAGGTTGATAAATATATTGTGATTTCTCCCCATTTTGTACTACCAATTCTCTTTGCCCTTCTACTTGTACCTCCAAGTTCTTAGGGTCTTCATCATATTCTATTTCTTCTCTCTTCTTAGCTTTATAACAGACCTTTTGTGGCACCGCATCTGCTTTGTCCATCCATTCTATTAATTTCCAAATATCCTATTCTTTTTGTGGGGCTATTATCTTCCTTTTCTTTCCAAATTTTCTCTAACTTCTTTCACAAGTGATACTATGACTTCATTTTATGCAACACATTGTTCAGTTGTCTATCTAGATCAAAGAATTGAAGTGTTTTACAAAAATCCTCTTGTACCATTATCTAGTTTCTTGTTTTTGCTCTCTTTTCTTGATTAATGTACCATGTTTTTGCTATTTGGGCTACACTCCACTAAAATAATTAAACGCAGATTCTTTCATCATACTCCCTCATGTTATCCCAACTTTGAATGCATTTGTCCAGATGTATTTGTGGATCAATTATACCGCAGTGGATCAATTATACCGCAATACTCTTTTGTAACCTATTGATTCCCCTCTTCAGGTAAATACTTGGTTTTAATTAGTATTGTCAATGTGTTCCATGTCGGAATGTTTGGCTTGTGGGTATACCACACCTGGCCACAACACATATTAGAGTATCATCTAGTTCTTCTCTCCTAAGATCTTTTCTTACAAATATTATTTACATGCTTTCTAAGTACCCTAGGAGATCGCCTACCCTAAGTAATGTGGTAGTTTAATGTGTGATATTCCTCTAGTAATGCGGTAGGATCTATGTCCTTGTGGTGCATTCTCTTCTTCTATAGTCTTTTTTTCTCATTGTATGTGTTTGTGGTATGAGATCTTTTGCTGCGATATTTTCTCCCATTGTTTTCTTAATCTTCCTTAAACTATATACCCTTCTAGCTCTCAAAACTTTTCTTGACCATCTTTCCGGCTAATTCAACAACCAAGCTTCCACCACATCTTCACTGTCAATGTTGCAATTGCTGCTGTCCACAACTATCTCACCTTTGGAGTACGGCTCTTTGTTAGTTTTTGCTTTAGGAATCTTTCCTAATGGGTATATTCCCATCTTCCTCATCTATATCTTCTTCTTTCACTACTTCTTCAACATATGCAGCACTCGTCAATATATAATGGTATGTGTACAATTCTGTCCTTACCATGGAATGTGAGTTCCTCTCTTTGAGAATTAAAAACTCCATCACAATTGACAAACCACTCCAAGTTCAGCAAGACGTTGAATGCATCAAATAGTTCCTTCATCTTTATTGCTTCAAAATCTACTATTATTTTTATTCCTCCTAGGTTTACCTTTATGTTCCTGCATGTTCCTATGGTGCTCATAGATGTTCCATCTGCCAATGCAATGTTATATGGTGTATCATGCAATATCGGTTTACCCAATTTCCCCCAAGTCCTTCTCGACATTATACTCAAATCTGCACCCAAATCTATTAGAACATTTTTCATCCATTTATTGTGGACTCTTAGCTCAATCAGGATAGGGTGATCTCTCCAATTTCTTGTTGTCACTACACTCTTAACCTGTCCTTTCATATTGTCTTCTTTACATTTGTTCCAATACTTGGCAAATTGTTTTAATTTTCCCATTATGTTCTCTTCCTCTGCAAAATTTGCTAATTCTTTTAATAATTGGAGCTCTTTTTCCAAAAAAACATGCTTTGTGGTAATCTTCTTTCTATTTTTCTTCCTTAAGAACCTTTTTGGCCTTCTCCACCATAAGGTCATGGCTTCTTTTTGTTGGGAACTCCTCGTCTTCTTTTTTTGAGTCCTCTAGGATTAGTTTTCCTTTTGCATTCTCAGTGCCTCCCCAAATGATCACCGCTACTTCTTCTTCTTCTTCTTATAATCTGCTATAGCCTTCTTGTGCAACATTTCATTCCTTTCCTGGTATTCTCTTTCTAATTGCTCATCTATAAGAGAAATCTCTTATTTTTCCTCCCTATCCTCTACATCTGTACATTTTGCGATAGGTGGTAGCCATGATCTTGAATGTAGAAGGATCTTTCAACCAACCCTTTATCTCTTGCCATCCCCATATGGATGGGCTCATTGTCCTCAGACCTGTGGTTGCACCAAGGTTCATGTTCATGCTTATCTCTTAGCCGGAATAACGATAAGGGACAGTCATCGATCTCATGTCCGTCCCATTCTCCACAAATTCCACCAAAAACACTCTTCAACCTTCTAGGAGGTTCTGCCATATCCACCTTCAATGCTGAAGCTCATTTTCTTCCCTCCAATATTAGACATCCATTCCTCAAGTGACCTTTTCTAGAACAATATGTACACCATATTTTCTTTCTACAGAGGGGTGATACCTCCCTATGATTGTCTCCCTTTGCTAAAATTTCTTGTTTTATCTTCAATTGTTCTACTTCTAGTTTTAGTTTTTCTATTTCTTCGCTCTCATCTTCCTTATTTTGTCTTCTCCATGGTTGGGCTTCAATCCTGGAAGCTAATTCTACTACTTTTGAATAGATGTTGAAAATTCTGCCATCTAAGGATGCTCCAATCCCAAGTAACAATCCAAAAACAAACCATTCCACTTTGTCTTTCAGTAAAGTAGTTCTTCTAATCTCCTAACCACTCCTTTAGATCCCTGATCAAATTATCTTATTGTTTCTCATTTCTTTTGAATCGTTTCTCTCATTTTACTGACACTCTCTAATGGTACCTCTAGAGATTGAAAGTTATTTAAGAATTCTTCTTTTAATTTTGTCCATTCTTTATTATGCAAGGGACACTCTTTCATCTACCACTTAAGGGCTTCATTCCTAAGTGTTCCAACAAATTCATAAAGCTTTGTTTGATTTTCCCTAATTCCACTTCTCCTCCAAGTAGACGCAAGGACAAATATGTGCTAGGATGCTTCCTTGCTATCCTTACCAAAGATGGGAAGTTTGAACTAATTGTATTCCATTGTTGGAGTGATAGGTGCCTCTAGTTTGTCATTGTTCAATGAGGGTTCTCCTTCACACTTTCTTCTAACTTCCATATCTGCCTTGATTCCTTAGGTCCATTTTCCTTTGAATTCTTAAAATTTTTACCACACTTATTAATCTTATGCTACTTTACCAACTTCCTTGCTCTACCCTTATCTCTAGTCAATTCAATATCAAAGAAATCCTCTCCCAAGATCTCTTCACACAAAATCACGAATTCTCTTCTCCTTGCCTCTTACTCCATCCAAAACGGTCCACTAAATATATCCTTTGGGGAAAGTCTCCTTGCTTTAGATGGCACTGGGGGTGACTCTTGCTCTGGGTGGGGTCAGCTCTTCATAGGGTCTTTTCATTTTAGGAGATGCAACTTGTGGTAACTCCTCATTAGTTGGTAAAATTTCATTAAATAACGTTGAGTTATAACATCCCTCTTCAAATGCTTTGATTTTATTGATGGCACGTTCCATATCATTGAACATTTCTGTTATATCTTAATTTCCTTCACTTTTCTTCCTTTCTTGCAATTCCAAGGTTTTCAACATTTTACCATTTTGTAGACAGACACTTCTATTCACATCATCTAAGTACTTCGCGCTAAAATTTAGAGGTTTTATTTTAGAAATTGGGGTTATCAACCCTCAAACCCTTCATTAATTGTGGCCTTAAGGTTTGACAAATTTGGTTTGAAATATGGTTCTCGAGTCAAGAATCCAAATGGATGAGCACCCCTGCTTCCAAGCCTTGGCTAAGCACTACTACTTCTAAGCCCTCCCCTAAGTGACTCCATTGATTCATCAGATTCCTTCATTTGTTCTACCATCCTTATCAAATTTTCTTTGGCTTTCCTAATTAGGGTGATTGACTGCTTTAATGTGTCGTCGTTATTGAGTGACAATCTATCGATTTGTCCCTCTAATCACAAATTTTCCAACCTTTCGATATAAGCCCTCCTAGCATGCTCTAGTGAGGCTTCCCTAGCCTTTTCTATCTTTCTGCGGTATCCCTCCTCTCTCTCTCCTAAATTTGCTTCAATCTCCTTTCCTCCTCCATATTCATTTAAACTACCATCCCAATCTCTTCAATAGTCTCTTTCAATCTCTTGCTATCTCCTTTGGCCATGTGTGTTTTTTATTTGGTATTACATTAATCCTTTTATTCATCCCCATCGGCTCAAATTAGACCTACCTCAGCGATCACATTTTTTCAAGACCCCCCCACTTCCTTTTTACCTATAATTGCTCCTCTCTAAAAAAATTTCTACTACAAAAACTCCCCCAGGTTCAATCCTCTTCTTACCACCGACTACTAGGGTCTCGGCAATGGAACCAAATGTTGACAAGAAAGCACAGGCTGGAGATCTGAGCTATTTCTATGTTAGTGTTGTATTTTACCCTAGTGTGATGGATCATAGATTAATGCAGTAGAATGCAGAATACATAAATTAAACTAAACATTTACACATATACCATTCATACATATGTCAAATCCCAATAACCATCATTTATTCATTATATTATAATGCGGTACAAAGTCATACATTCCACATCAATCTCTCATTACATACTTTGTCTCTCATACAATGATCTCCATATATCTGTTACAATCTCTCAATATCCTCTATATCTCACATATTCTCATCTATTTCCCTATATTATCATCCTCTATCCCTGTGTGGTACATATATGTTCATGAATACATATAGGGACATGTCCCTCTTCATGTTCCTTCACGGTGTTGTCTCTTGCCACAAGTCCTCTGTAAGCGTCACATTACTGTTTTTTAGGCTTGTGGCAACTTTGACTGTCACTGTGTTGCGCAGGGGTGTGTTCTCTTGCTGCCAGCATTTGGCACCCTTGCGGATTTTCACCATTGGCCTCCATTAGGCCGCCCTTTGGGTTTTCAACCTAATGGGAGTGGCACAGCTCTGTCCTGCCAACATGGTGATTGAGAGAACTGAGAAAATATGTAAGATAAATGAGAAAGAATTATATTTTAAAATGCCGAATGAGAGAAAGCTGTGTGAACTTAGTTTTTTGTCTGTTTCCCCCTCTCCTTTATGGATATTTCAGAGGAACTCCTGTGATAGAAGATCAAAATGCAGGTAGGCAGTTTCTTTAGATCAATTATCTGTTGATCTCAGACTGTTGTGCTTTCTTCCTGGTAAGTATCTTTGTAGCAATGAATTACACGACTAGCAAGTATCTTTGTAGCAATAAATTACAATGAGAGGACCTTTGGTCAGCTTGAGCTTCTTAGTTTCCCAAAAAATTTCATATGTCAATTACCTGTCAAGGTGTAAATACCAACTAGCCTGAGTTGTATGGTAATTGCCAACCTTTTTCTATGGGTCTGGAGTCCCTTAACAGACAATGAAACAACAATAAAAGGGGAAAGTAGACACATTACGTGGAATTAGAACAGAAATACTGTCAACACCAAAGAATATAATAATAAGTGAAATGTGAATTCTAATATAAAGTATTGACCATTAAAAGATCAGAATAATACCTTGTGTTCCCCAATTCCGGGACAACGAGCCAAGTCTTCCATAGAAGCCCCAATGATTCCTGACAATGTCTGCACATGTCAAATAGAGTTGAACAATGAAAGTTAGGAGTAACGAATAACATATCACATTCATAAAATATAATAGAGTTTCTGTAACATTAAAATACTTCTAGTCTAAGAAATAAGTTTTGATTGTAATTGCTAAAAACAATTTAAAAATATTTATTACAAGAACCACTGAAATCACCATTATAAAGATTGAAAAAACAAAATCATGTACCCTGTATGAGAATGGCATACAACAGGCGTAAACCATTACCTCTGATTCTTCATCCATATCACACTTGTTGGAATAAAGATAATAGTTACCAGATAAGAGACAGATATGAGCCCCCCCAAAAAAAAAATTCCAAAACATGGAGGTATTTGTAATATAAGCCAAGAGGTTTTGGTCAGATCTTGTAGATAATATACATTCAAAAGAAAACTATGCATGTCTTAAAACTCAAAACACTGAAAGCATGTCATAAAGTTTAAACATAAATTGAATTCAACCACATGCCATGTATGAAACTGGCAGACAATATATGTCAAATTTTTCCTAGGATTCTTCCCCACTGTCGTCTAAATTGAGATCATAATTACCAAGTATAAAGACAAAAACTAAACTTGCAAACATTGAGGTACTTTTAATCTAAGCTAATAGAATATTTTTGAAATTGTTTGAAGTGAGAAATTATATTAATGCCTTTGAATTGCCATGGAGGTCAATGGGACTCAAAATAATATTATAACACAAAAAGAGTGAAAAGCAACTTAAAAGGCCTAATAAAAACCAAAATGTACAATGCACCAGAAGTATTACCATCTTTTGCATCTATGCTCGCAACTTAGTCCCCAAGAACATCTTTAACTATGCCATCAAGATGATGGCCTATGCTTGTACTTTCTGGGGAAAACCAGAGCAATAAGAATATGTCAATATGATGTGCTCAAACAAAAACATCTCTCCTAAGATCCAATGTTAAAGAATCCCTGGTAGTAGTCAAGATGCTGCTAAGTTTTCTGCAGTTTGACAAGCACACTTTTGCATTTAACCATGTGCAATATTTGGCTATCATTTGGTACTAAATAGGGTACAATGCCAGGTGGCTCTCATTTGGACACCCTTTGGGTCTAGAAGCCAGATCCAGAGATGCATGAAGGAGGGCAGTGCTTGACAGATCTATTCCAATCTCTACCAATATCAATTACAGTCAAACCCAATTTTGTGCTCAATTTAGTTACAGGATGGAATGAAGAAATGATCAATCTGGTAATCTCTCCTAGGACCTGAACTAAATAATGTGCAAGTAACATCACCAAGAAATAGGAAGATAGAAACTATCACAAAAATTAGGGTATTAATCATGCCTAGAGGCATTCAACAATGGCAGCTGGGGTGTATCAACACTGTAATGGTGTATTTCAATGAGGTGAATAAACATTTATTGTGCATGCAGGGGCCAACCAAAAAAACTTTGGTTTATAAAAAATGACTTTTGCATAGTGGCACATCAATGTTTTTTTCATTTTTGATAGAAAAGTGCAATATATCATGAGTCGTACCGAGACTCGCTAGGACTCGCCTGGACTCAGCGAGTTGCGAGCCGAGTGAGCAGCCCAGACAAGTCCCAGACTCGGCCGAAAACTCGCCAGAACTCGCCGGGTTTTGGAAACTCGCCTGACTCGCCTGAAACTCGCGAGTCCTGTCAGTGAAACTCGGCCAGAAAAAAGTGAAAAAATCAAGAACACAGTGACAATATATTTCAAAATGCTTTGTATATTGAATTTCTTATACTTTAAATATTTTGAAATATACTGTCAGGATGTTTGAGATAGGAACCGGATCCATGGGATTTAACATGCAGATTCTAGATTTTGGAGGACCCATTAGATTTCAGACTTAACCAATTTTTCAGGGTTTCCGGGTTTTAGACTTAGTCAAATTCAGGGTTTCAGTTTCGCACAAAAAGAGTAGAGGACAAATCACTGGATCCTATTGACTTGGATGAGATAGATCCTATTGATTTGCCGAGTTTTTGCCGAGTCTCCGAGTTTTTGTTGACTCGTCAATTTTGGCATCATTGAAGACCTACCATTTACGCCTTCGTAGGAAGGCGAAGGATGTAGGCTCCTCTGAGCCATAGACTTCTAGTTATTGTTTTGATATTTCATATTTGTTTGGAACATTTGATGTCATGGATTTCATATTCCATGACTTTTGTATACATTTGACTATATTTATATATCTAAGTGTGCTATTTCCTTCAGCAGCTCAGCTACAATTTGCATTTATACTTATCTGATCGATGTATACTTGTGTATGTGATCAAATTAGATTCAATTTGATGATGTTATTGTGTCTTTAAGGTTTATTTTATAAAGGGTGCATGAAACAAGTTTTAAATCCTTAAAAATCTCTAAATTTCTTTGGTTTTTCACTTTGCCGAGTCTGCGCCGAGTCTGGGCACCGAGTCCCGAGTCCCGAGTGAACCTCGCCGAGTCTGCGCTGAGTACGAGTCTCAAAACTATGATCATGACCATGTTCTTTTTATAAGGGACAAAGTCCCACAAGTACATCATGTGACATGTAACAGATGTTTTAATACTTGCAAGCAAGAAACTATTTTCTAACTAAAAAGTTCTAAAAAGCAGTCTAAACTAAAAGTACGCATGCAAGTTTCTGATTTTTTTACAATGCAATAACATTTACATAGTTGTCTTTCTTATATTGCTAATTTTTTACCATGCATGCATGCCTTCCTATATGAATGTTTGCTTTTATATCCATGCATTGCATGACCATATGTTTTTAAAAAACACACAATTTTGATTTATAAAGTGACTTTTGCATAGTGGCACATAGTTTGAGCTCAATGCATATGCTACACTTGAATAGTTTTTTTGGGCCCTTTAAGACAATTATATTATTAGGAAAAATAAATTTGGAATATATGATGATTTGAAAATTAGGTTTACAATCCTGAAAAGATAACTTTCTGTCATATTTGACTAAATAATATTATAATGTAAAGCATCTCATTTAATAATATAAAATGTAATGATCTCAAGGCCAATTAAAGATTCTCCTTCAAGTGAGAATATGCAGAATAGTTTAATTATCTATTTTAAATACTTTTTTATTAACATTCATAAAAATTGAGTATGGATGTCTTTGCACCTCCAAGATTGATATCACTTGGTGTTTAACACACTGCCTTTAACATCTCTAAGCTGGTATAAGAAACATAGTTCTAAAACCTGGTTCCCGGACTTGCAAGTAATCACAAGCTTTTCAAATCAACAAGTAACTCATCCGTGGCTCGTAAGTAAAGTCATATGAAAAACTCACAAGTTACTCAGCAAGTTGACAAGGGAAACCTGTTCTGACTTGGCAAGTCCAACAGTGAAACTCAATACATGGAAAAACTGACTTAAAACCCCCAAAACTGACTTTTGTTGTCATTTCTGCATTTAGAAATTCAAATCTCAGCTGCTTGAAGTGATTGATGGGCAATTGAGAGGATTTGTAAACAATCGGAGTGCAATTTGTAGGTATTTGCTAGTTTTTCTTTTTTTAGTTCTTTCCTATTTCAAAACCATGCTGCTTTGTTTTTGCTTTCAATCTCTAGATTCTCTACAGTGCTTAGTTTGTTTTTTCTTTTAATCTTTAGATTCTCTACAGCATATGAGGCATCATGCAAGGAGGAAGGACCCTGCATGATGACCTGCAATTATTGTAGGTTCAATTTGAGAGGAGGCATCAATCGCTTAAAATACCACCTTGCTCAAATCGCTGACCAGGATGTCAAGTTGTGTGACCAAGTGAAAGTGGAAATGCAATGTGATATGAATGCTCTACTCTCTGTCCATGGGAAGAAAACCGAAAGAAAGAGGAAGGGCGAAACCATTGAATCCGTAACAAACTCAGCCCTTGATTTAGTGGGACTCTTTGGCTGATGGATTCGGTGTTCCTCCACTCATAATAAAGAGAACTCAAGGTATCTTTTCGATTGAGTACATTGTATTGGAAACCATTTATGGTTTCTTATATTACTTTTGGCTATATATTAAAGCTTGGAGAAGGAGGTTGCATAGGTTGTTTCGCACGATATAAAGGTACTGAAATGCTGCCGAAATTCAAAGAGATAAGTTGTTCTGTTGTAACATTATTTATCATTAATACAAGCTTGGGGTCTCTTTGGGTGTGGAGTTTTTTACCGCAAGGATTTCTCCACGTATATCTTGTGTTATGGTTTGCATCCCTTTTATGGTTGTTTCCATTTCCGTTATGATCTATCAATATTATTGAATTTGTTGTATTAAGTTTTCTACATATCTCACTTGTTTAGTTACACTTGGTTTTCAACACTAAAAAGAGTCATTGAAAGTACAAACAATGTCCAACTACAATAGTGTGATGATACATCCCACACTACAAAGTCCCAATCTTCAAACCATCAAACGACAAAGGTAGCAAACAGGTGAAAAGGAAACAAAAGGGAGACTAAACACCTATACCAGTGGGGGCAGGGCTAAAAATCTGACACCAAACAAAAATCCAAACAAAGTAGAGCCATGATAGATCCCAACCAAGGATCTAGTAAGAGACAGCTACTGTTATTCTACCCTTATGGGATAGGTGCTTCTCCATGGTCCACTGGGAACCTGACCTAATAGCTCCCAACACTTCCTGCTGCAACCTTTCCACCTCAGTCCTGTACCCCCTGCATTTCTTCGGTTTCTCCCAAGAGGCGAATCTCTTCTCCTCACCACCCAGACATTCCAAAACTTTTGAGGGAAGGGGAAGACCTTGAAGCCCCAACCTATCCTCTTCCTCCTGCCAAGTAACATCCTCGCTAAAAAGGCCGGAACCTGAATTCTTCATCTCTACACACCTGTTGCCCACCCTCTTCATGTTGAAGTCCCTGCTCCCGGTCCGCCACAAAACAGCCATGATTCCTCCAAATAAAATCAGCAACAGGCGTGTATTTGAGTATAAAGGTTGTTTCATGGACTTTGAGCTGATTGCAAAGGAGATACCTTTTGCTGGAGTATGAGGTTCCCTAAAGTAGAGATTTAAGGAATATCTCCATCGTTAACCATCTGGTTTGTCACCTAGTGGTCAGATTGAAGGGGTGTACCCCATTTCTCTCTGTAGGTATTGCTGAGAATACATTGGAGCATGTTGATGGAAAATGGTCCCATAGTATAAATTTTGTTAGAGGTTAAGTGTTTGTCTAAGGTCAGTTAGACCCAGACCCACGCCAACTTGGCAAATATTGTGATTAGTTTTTGCTTCGTGATAGCTTTAGTGGACTCCACCCTAAGTCATTACATATACTTAATATAATCCTTGCTGGTACTGACCTTGAGATATCAATAAGTATTCTATATCAGATTTTTTGCTTCTCTCTCTTCATTTGTTCACTAAAGCTCGCTTTGCTGCATCCACTGGGTTAGACTAGATCCTCTCTGTGAATGGTGCTTCTGTATGTGTTTCTTTTCTTCCTCTCCACAATAGTAAGCCCCTCATCATATCAGAGTCAAAGGTCTAGCCCTTGACTCAAAGAAGACGAACATGAACTCAGCGCCCAAGCCATTTTGGATTTTTAAGGCAAACAAATGGAGGATACCTCAAACATTTGCCCCATCTAAGGTAGTTCATTATCACATGGATTGTTTCTTTGACAGCATCTACGTGCTATTGCTACAGGAGTCTGCCTCTATTTATGTGTTATTTTAAATATGAAACTTTGAAGTCTTCTTTTGGGGTTGCCATGATACTTTTCAACGGTGCTTGGCTATATTATTTGAAATTTTGCATAGTCATATGGTGATTTACTGAGGATAAACATTTGACTATTTGTTGGTCAAATTATTGGTGATGTCTGTCCTATAAATTTTGAATTTTTTAAAGAAGTAGATGCCTTAGTTGTACATAATATGTACTCAATGGTTATGCTAATATTTATTACTTTTCATGTTGACCTTGCACCACTTACAAATGCCTTCAATGGAGATTTTCTCCCCTGCTTATTCCAGCTGTATAGGTGCTCACCATATAACCTATTAATTTTAATGAACTAGCAAAATCTACAATGCATAGAAAATTTGACATCCAAACTTCAAAATCAAAGTGAAATTAATATAGCTTCAATATAAGCTATTAATTTCAATGAATCAACAAAATCTACAATGCATATAAAATCTAACTTCCAAACTTCAAAATCAAAGCCAATTGGATATGACCTCGATTGTGCAGTAGTGTTTTTAAATTTTGGGGAATAAAAGATAACTATACTAATATAAAAGGAAGTTAGAGAAACTCTTCAGTGGTATTTTCTTTTCAATTTATTAATGCACTTACACAGAAAATTGTCCGATTTGATGAGTAAGATATGATGCTATCATATTAGCACATATTTCAAATTTATAGATTAAAGCACACTAATTTTGCAGCTAATTTTATTACATTAAGGCTCAAAGGATTTCATGACAATTAATCATTGTCCTATCAAAATATTTTTAAATTTTTTATATCTTATAATGATATAGACAAAAACCTTCCAACTGCAAGCATGAATTAATTTTTAAGGTTAAAGTACATTTCAAATTCTAGGTATGAGGAAAAGCTTACTCCAAATGCAGAACCAAGTGAAACTACATCATTTTTATTGACACGTCGAACAGTTGTTAGAGCGCTACTAAGCTGCATGTAAACCAAATACAATACAAATTAGAAAAAACACGAAACAATTGAACATAAATGTCTTAAATTCATTTAAAGAGGTTCGTCTAGATCTACTTCATCTTTCAGACATTTGTATCTTTTTGATTCCTAGCAAAAAGAAAATGAATAATTTTAAGTTCTGAATCTAGAGGAACAGTACACAATTTTATTCAAGAGGGAGGTACGGAGAATACTCGTGATAGATAGTCATTGTCAGTACGCTCCAGAATATTGTCAGCTGGCTTGTTCTCGTATGTTTTGATCGTCTCTAAGTAACGAGCACACTCTTCCACACTGCAATCTCCGACCAACAATTTTCATTGATGACATACAATACTCATTTTTTAAAAAAACTGCACAGATTATTTACAACAGAAATAAGGGGCAATACATCCTCAGAACATGTGATAAGAGAAGGCATACATAAAGAAATGCTCACAACGTCATTAACCTTGTAGGAAATAAAAGATGGCTTCAAAGTGATTAATATTAATATAAAATCAGAAAAGAATTCATTACAGCGTTGCACAGTTAAGAGCAAGTCTTGCTAACACCAAGCAAAACAATTATCAACCATGAAATGATCCCAACATCAGCACTTCAGCCTTGTATGCAATAACAGCTTACTGGCAGGGATAAAAATTAAAAGGAACAAAACAAGTAGTTATTACACTGATGCAGAGTCTAATAGAAGTCTGACCAGGGCCAGATGAAACATTGTCAAACAAGATGATAAGGATGCCAGTAGAAAGCCTTTACAGTGAGATCCAAGATACAAATGGGCATACAGATTTATTTCAAAAAGGAGCCTATGAATTAGAGAATTGCAATATATCCATAAATGATCAAGTATAATTTTCAAAACAAGAAACATTATTGGTATCAGACATGAAAGATCTTATTGCACAGTCGCAGAAGTCCGACCAAACCCAGATGAACCTTGAGGATAAGATGCCAGTAGAAAGCCCTTCTATTGAGGTCCAAGATATTTACAAATATTCAGATTCCCAAATTGAGAATAGAAATTGAACAATTGAAAGGTGTCTTTAGATGGGAAAGGTATATTTTCATTTGAAAAAAGTGAAACTAACATCCCAACAACTCTTCATTTAAGTTCTTTTTTCAATTGCACGCATTAACAACATGTCAGAATTATTTGCACTAATAACTTTAATTTTCAATATAATTGTTGGTGAACAGCATGGAAACTACAGATGTCATTCTTATGTTTACTTATGCTACAATACATAAATTACACAAAACATCCATGCACATACTATCTAAGCAATATATGCCTGTAATACATCCAAAATGAATCTTTGTGTTTTCCTTATCCAAATGCATACCTCCAACCACATAGAAGAGTACAATCGTGAAGTAGTGCTGTTCTTGTAACCTCATGAAGTGGTTTAATTACATCTTCCTGGTTAGAACAAAGTACAGTAACACTGATTACATGAAAAGAATATTGCCCTATGAACTGATATTCCCATTTCCCTAAAATTACATCTAGAATTAAAGATTTATGCTTTTCAAAAGTATAACTCAATATCACACTTTCAAGTACACTCAATTTGTCTCCCAAGAACCTGATTTATTTAAGAATAGTCTGAGTTACTAGGAAACACCACAATCCAATATAAGTACAAAATACAGCAAACTTGCAACCGAACATATTAAAAATTTTAAAATTGTAACATGCTAATACTTTCATCTTCAGGGCACTCAATCTTACCACATCAACATGGCATAGAACAACCCGAAGCTTAAAGCTCTTTTGTAATTCTCGTATCCGATAGTAAAGATAATCTGGATGAAGTAAATGGTAGCGCAAACTGCATGAAGAAATAAAGAAAATATTTTATTTACTGGACACCCCTACCAAAATCAAAAACAAAGGTCTTGTAAGCATCCTAAGTCAACCTCATGAGAAATTAAAGCTATTAGGTTCTTCATATTATCATTCTCTAAATATAAAAATAAAACCAAATATTTTGCTTCAAACAGCTTACCATGTACATATGAGCCCAAACATAATCAATAATTTGTCTGACTAGTTAAGAGTTTAAATCAAGTAACGTCTGAACAGTCTCAAACAAAAACAAATTTTTCATATAGCTTACTACTCATAAATTTTCATATATAATGGACAGTTTTTTATTAATTGAAATCCCCATAAGCACCATCAAGTTGCTACTCCATTTGATAACGTTATTTGACAATATCAAATACCACTGTCCTCAAAACATCTTTGAGATATTTGTGAAGATAGAAATTGTAATCAAGTAGTTCCAGCACACTTCAATCACAAGGACAACAAAATGCACCTTTGAACAGACTCAAGCAAGTAGAACATCTCAATAAGCTTACTAGGAATACATGGTACACTTCCAGCCAAAAGAAATGAGATAGAGAATAAAAACACAAAATGAACAGCCATCCTATGATGCACTGTATGATGCATTCACTTCATAGTGGCCATATTTTGCCTTGTCAAAGAACGGATTAGAGGGTAGCAGAGTACAAGTTGAGTTAGCACTGCTGACAGAGCTGTGCCCACACATGCGCTGACTAGTCTTCGTATCTTTTGGTGGCAATTAGAATACAAAATACCACTTGTATAAGAAGAGTGAAGTTCTTACATTTTAAGGTGCCACATTTGCTATGCCTCACATGGCTGAGTCATGAAGTGAAACCTCATCCAATTGTCCTGGAACGTGTCTTTTAGAAATATAGTACATATGTAAGATACAGGACATTACGTATACCAAATCATTGGTTCCAATGCAACAGTCAAACTTTTTGTGCTACCAAGTTATTCAAGGTAATTTCCCTAGACACCTATCCAATAATCCATGCATTCTGAGTCATAAATCAGAGTCTGCAGGACAACGGAAAAAGTCATATCCTAAGCAATAGGGAGGTCATATTATAGTAGCATTCCATTTACACAGCATTGACATGGCATCATAAAAGTATAAATGGAATTCAATTACCCAGGTGTAAAACAGGAAAAACTCAGCAAAAAATTGGGAACCAAATAACAATATACTAATTGTAAAAATAGAGAAGAAAACTAATTTTGTTATTTGAGTTTCTTCTCAAATATAGTGCATATAGATAAAAACAGATGTTATACATTATTAAAAAATGCTGATTATAAAAAATAGTATAGGACTTTTTAAAAAATCAATTTTATTTTCACCTAAGAGGGTTTACATAAAAAAATATACAGGTGGCCCTTAAACAGTAGGTCATTCTGTTATGAAGCATAACCTACTATTTTAGGGGCAGCCCTGTCTTTTTTACCTAAACCTTCATTAGGGTATAAATTAAAAAGAAAATCCCTCGTTGTGGTTTAAAATTTTAACTGATCCATTCAGAGTATAACTTAAGAAAATTTAAAATACCCTAACCCTATAACAAAAATGTTAATTCTGCCTTTGCTTTCTAGATTTGTCTCTAAGCCTAAAAATGAGCAGAAGGAGATATACATAAAAAAATCAAAACCACTCTTTGAAAAAATCTGGAAACGGCATTGCAAATGCAGCGGGTCACAATTGCTAAGGGTTAACTGCCAGTTTTTCAAGTATAATGCTACAATGGGTCATATAGTTATGAAGTGGATCCAAATACGACAAAGCAAAGGAATTCCCCCCACCCTGGCAAAGTTTTACAAGTCAAACATTAATTCCATGGACAAGGGATACAAAAGGTTTTCCTTCCCTACAAAAACTATTATTAATGCACCTCCTCAACAATCATTTGAAGAAGGAGAATCAGAAGCAAGAATACGTTCTGCTAAACTGAGATACCTTTCATCTATGGCAGGAAAGTACTCAGAAGCTGCAACCACTGTAATTTTATACCTATTGATGTTATTTATCAGATTAACAACTGCTTATCAGATTTTCTTGTATAAGTATCAGAGTGGTGGCTGGCTGAAGTGTAGTAGATTGAATGAAGGGGCATCCTTAAGCTCTCTGTTCTCCATTTAGAATTTCAAAGGAAAGTTATATTGCTGCTAAAGCCTAAAGGTTGTAAATCTGCTGAACCAGCCTAAATAAATTAACAAAAGTCTGATTGGGCATATTGTTATTAGTTAGAATTGCTACCCATAGGCTTGCACGGATGTAGTGCTAAAATGGAACCTAGGGGTTGCACATACAATTGCATTTGCATGTTTGTTACATGGTTTTGATATGTGCTGGGAGCTATAAGGAGATTTGAATGTGAAGCGGTGAGTTCCAACACTAGTTAATATGGATGAGTATCATGCATTTTGCTATGGATTCCAGAACTATATATGAGTCACTGCACTGAAGAGAACAAATTTAAGTATCGACAATCTTGGAGGGGACCTTTTTCAAAAAGTTTGTGATGTCCATAATTCTCTTCATAATGGGAGGTAGTTTAGCAAGCAATGTCAACTGAAGTTGCAATCCCCATAGTTCTCCATTTAGAGAATGCTATTGCAAACAAAATTTTTATGTAAGAGTGCTTTGTGACGTAATTCCAGGTTGGGAAGACAATCTTGTAACATTCAATTTTTCACTTCAGTCAATGTTGATCAGCTTGACACTTTTAATGATAGCCCACACATAATAGACATGGATTCAGCTCCCCCATAATAAAGCATACCTTCAATAGTGAAACCTTCATTCTACCAAGACAACACATACAATCCTCAGAATAAAAACATTCAGCACATAGACATAGAAGCAATAGCTTATTACAGAGAACAATTATATCAAGGATAGAATAGGTCCAACACAATCAAGTACAGCGTGTTAAAACTATGAATGAGAATGCCAATGGTGATTGAAATTTATTTAACAGATATCCCAACGGCAGTAAGAGCATCCAATATCTCTTCTGTTACAACAAGGCCTCAAATGCACACACAAAAATTTTATCACCCAATGTGTTCATGATACCAATCCTAATGGCCAAATACTCACATGAAAAAAACAAACACGAAACTTGTGCTTTCATGTTTCCACTCTGATGGTCATTTCAGACACAAAAGACCGGTCAATAAACTAGAGACTTAACATTAGACTTAAGAAGTAACTTAACATGCCTTCTTAACCATCCATAATTTGATTAAACCTTATGTCATGTATTGGGTTCAACACCATCCACATTTGTCAACCTGCCCAAATAATGTCCAGTTGTCTCAAAATGTCCATATGATGTTGACACACCACTAACAATAATGTCACCAGTAGGCACTCACAACCCAAAAGCACGTTACATTTCTCACCCTCATTCTAGGTATGGAACAGGTCCTAGAAAAAGCTATCTGAATAGCTGTAGCAAAAATTGAAGGGAATTGAGTCAATTGACTGAAGCTCTAAAAAGCCGAAGTCATCCTAATAGAATACATGAATTGACTGGAAGGCTTAATGATAGTTGTAAGAGCTGGTGCCAGACTCTACTATTCGGTGGAGGAACCCTGCTACCAAAAACAAAATGATGCTTATTGTAGCTAGCATCAACAGGTAGTTTGGCAGAGCCCAACGAATAATACTATACCAAATCATTGCTGGCTATCACAAGTAGAGTGCATGAAAAATAGCACCGCATGAGTTAATAATGCAAGTTCCTTTGAAACTATTATTCAAAAAATGATATTCGGATACTCTGTAATTGAGCTACCTTGTGGAATGGTTGCCAAGGAAGCCAAGAATAGTTGTCTCCTTTGACGAAAGAACAAATTCTGAAATGATCTCTTCCCCAACAAAATCATAAAAATTTATGCTTAAGAAAATAAGACATACCATATGGAAGTGTCTATCAAAGAACGTATCTATACATCTTGCAAGCTGAACCTTTAGAGTAAAGTTGCAAACAAATGCCACCAACTGCAAAAGAAAAAAGAAATCATGACAATTCAGCACCTACTATTTAAGTGCATGTCAAATCTCAAACACCAAGAAGAGACTTCAGCAATATCAAACTCCTTTGCTTATGAATCCTATGTAAAATGTAAATATTAACCTTTAAATAGCGTAGGAAAAAGAGTGCAGCATAAAGTTGTCCTGTTTTTGTAAGCATTGGGAGCTCAATTAAAAATAAGATGCCACAGATTGTGATAGGTGATCAACGGTTGTACAATTTGACATATAAGCACTACTTACCACAAGCTGGCAATAATTTTCTTGTGTATGCGTATATAACTGTGTATGTATACTATGTAACAAGGTTCGTGTTGGTGTTCAAGTTCGGTGAGGAAATAAATTGGAACAAGTTCTTCAACCAATAAAATTTGGGAAAAAAATTTCATGAATAAATTTGAATAATATAAATCTGCAATTTTTTTAATTTAAAATATATTTATATTAAATTTAAATAAATATTAAAAAATTCAAATAAATTTAAAATTGATATCTAACCTAAATGTATGAAATATTCATTTTAGTTTATAAAATTATAAATATTAATAAACGTTTTTTATTTCAAAAGTAAAAGGTAACTATTACCATCGTAAAACTGATACCTAAATTTCTATAAACAAAAGGTTATTTTTTTAAATGGCGAAACTTGGCCAGTGTCAACCTTGCAGATTGCACTCAAGTGCGTGTTTCGCCTCCCTCATCTGCTACACATTGGCAATGACCATTTCAAAAAGAATATATGCCACTTTGAAGTTGTCAGTTTGCTTATGTTTAGCATATTTGATTTCAAAGATGATTCTTTCTTTGCATTCGTGTGTGCTTATTGTTCATTTGTGGATGAGGCTTTCAACTTCTCAGCCGTAGAGAATGAGTTTTTACAAGGTGTGGAAGCAAAGGAGAGTGCTGATAAATCTGATGGAAAGAAACCTCAAATTTCAGCATTTGTTGGACTACACAATCACTTGCCTTCCACTAGAGCTTATGGTGCGAGAAAGATTCAAGCTCTATGCCAACATCTGCACCTGCCTTGCTACCTTGTTCAACAATTTCTTCAACATGGAGGGCTCACTCTGCATTGGCGTCAGCAACTACCGACCTATAATTTTAATGCGTTTTTTCTTTATAGTTTTCTCCAAAAAAAAAAAAAAAAACCTTGACACCACAACACTTAGAAAACCTATTTCAAATGAACTTTAGGGTATTTTAAAATGTTCATTGGATTTCAAATCTATTATTTCTATGATAATATCCGGCAAACTCTGTGACATACTTTGTATATATATCATAGTTTGAAGACTCACGTGGACTCGCTAAGACTCAGTGCAAATTGTGAGTTGACTAAAAAAGCACACTGAGTCACCAGAACTGGTGAGCTGAGTCTAGTCTACAGTTTCACCAAAAATCACCCCCTTTTTTCTGCAAAAGTGCATCCGCATCTCTATCACGAACTCAATTTTTTTATCAGACTCTGCTAGGGCATAAGCATAAAACACACACACACCCAATTTTATTTTTTCATTCATTTTTTTCCCTCTTTTCAACTAGCAAAGCTGCAAATTTGCAAAATAATCTTAGACAAGGGTTTTAAAAGCTTTTGGAAGGCATATTTAAAGTCTATTGAAGATTCAAACGAGTTTTAGGTGGATTTTACAAAGGTATGTATCTATTTTTTAATTTTTTTATTTTGAGTATGAAATGACAAATTGTTACTGAAAAACATAATTATATTAACTGAAAAAATGAGATAATTACAATGAAGAGCACAGCTCTATTTAAAGGGATTTACATGATGTTTCTAAATAAAGAATACAGCTAATAAAGCAAAGCTAATAGAAACATTCTAAACTAAACTAAACTAAACTAAGACTGAAATAGAAATATCCTCAGATGACCATTAATAAACTATATATTTTAATACCCTCCCTTAATGGTCATCATACAAACAAAAACCCATAACCCTATGGAGTGCTGATCCTCAAAATGCATAAAATGCAGACTCCTCAGTATGCTCCGCCACTTGAGCACTTTGCTGAGGCTTTTCCTGGTTGGATGTAACAACATCCCATAAAACACACAAATATCTCAATAATTAAAGATATAAAATACAATAGTGCACTCTTTAGATCGTGCTTTACATAACCATCAATCATATGGATATCAAAGAAGTAAAACTTATGTCATTGACTCTTTACAAGTGATACACTTTGAAGTCAATAGTTATATAATGCATATCTGAATAGAAATGTTATAATATCTTATCCATAAATGAATACACTAGTATCTATAGGATAAGTATAAATTAAATACCATAATATAACAAGGCTAGATATCTGATTCACATCTTACTCTACCTGAGTAATAAATCTAGTGGCTTATCTTTCATCAAGGATCTTAAGAATTCTCAAGCACAAATGAGGACCTTTCCTAGTGCCAAACCTATGCCTCGGGGGCTCATCTCATATGGCCTTGCCTGCGTGAAAGCGCAGAGGCTTCGTAGTTTAGGAAAAAAAAAAAAAAACTCCCTGTTCATACTTGACTTTTAAGTCATAGATAAATGTAATATGAACACTAGATCTCCGAACATTTAAATCTTAGAAGATCTATAAATTATAATGTGTTTGCAATAGCAATCAATGACTATATCTCAAGAATGTCTTATCATTTCACCATGATATCCCGACATTCAACTAGATTGATAAATGTATCCAAAGAACAAGTCCATAACTATCATTAAGTCCTTAAGTTATATTTTAAAAATAATATAGTTATAGGGTAATAGAGTTTAGAAGGTTAATCCAAACGACTACATAGTTCCCTAATTCCATTTAATACTAGGTGTTATGATGGAAATAATGTCACCATCTCAGCATGACGAAGTTTGGACTAGATTATCACCTAGGTAACACATATAAGCTCTCCCTTAAACTAACGTAAATAATTCACAGTATCATAGCCATCAACAATTTTTATTTAAAATATTAACGTACACATAGAGGGGTTGGACAACAATGTATTAGCATGTAGTCAATGATTATCAAGACCATGAAATAAACGTTCTATCAACAGCATGATCATTTAAACATTCTCAATAGTAACAAATTACAGCACATAATTCTAATACGATTCTATATTGGGTACTATGTACAAAATAAGATAACAATACGCATATCATTATCATTGATGTATAAAGCTAAAAGAAATCAGTTTCATTATATTTAATTTCTTCCTAATCCTTCTATGTTTTCGGTGGAAAGTTACTTGCAAAAAAAAAAAATTCTTTTGATTAAATTAGTAATGTAAATTTTTCCCTCTTATTGCAGTAAAAACTGCTCTCACCTCTTAAGGAAATCTCTTAATTGTTTTCTGGGTTTTATTCCCATGGGTCTTAGCTTTCTGAAACATCTAGTTTTTTAAAATTTGGTTTAGAAAAGAGAAAGTTATGCTAGTTTTATGACTGCTGGCCAGTTCTGTTTTTACCCAGCAAAGTTTTATTTATTTATTTATTAATTTGAATTTCAACCTTCCAATCATAATTTGATTTATCGTACATTGTTTACTACCTATCTTTTAGATATGGAATTTACACTGATTTACATCTAACATCATTCCTACCAGTAAAGATTTATCCTCCAATCAATTTGGTATTTAACAAATGAATAATAACCAATTTTATACAGAATATAATCTGCATAAAACAGATATATTTTTACGGATTGAAGAAAAGAATTTAATTTCCACTTCGGTAAATGACAAAGCAGATTACAGATATTTAAATCTGCATAAAATAGTATTTAAGTCTATTAATAGTGTTTAAAAGAAATAGATTTTTTTTTCCTTGTGTTTAAGAAAACTCAAAGGAAGATGGCGGCCTGCTGAGGGCTCGCCCCTCATGCTGGGCACAACTCAGCTCCAAAAGGCTATCCCAATACTCTTTAATAGTTTAATTTCAACAGAAACAATTTGCATTCAATGCAATTTCCCTGGCACTTGTAAGGAAATTTTAAGACATTTAAATTTATCCTATGCCAGCAGGAACCTCCCAACGGCCCAATTCAATTTCAACAACATTTAATTATAATACCTCGTGAAGTCTCAACTCATAAAGTATTTAATTACTTTGCATTTGTTTCCTATTCAATCACTCTGCCAGCATTAAAATATTTTGTTTTCATAGTTTTCCAATTACTGGCAAACAAAACAATGGTTAAAACTTTAAATTATTTTTTTGAGTGCTCAAGTGAGCAATTGCATGCTTATTTCCTGTAGGCATCACAGTAAAACTAAGAGAGGAATTGAGGAAAAATAGAGTTTAAGTAATGGGTATTCTTAATTTAATCAATAATGAATGTAATTGATGAAATTTAAACCAAATGCCCAGATTATAATATCTCTAAAAATTTAATCATACCATTGGTTATATTCTCATTTACCCATTGCAAACTTAAACAAAATAAGATAGTCTAAGCATCTATAATCATGATTTAGGTAAAATTCTATTATGGAGAATAATATTTTCCTTTCTCAGAAATAACCATGGATCAGTGAATTTCACTTTTTCAGACAGAAAGAAATAATAGTTTGCATACCTCTAATGCTGAAGGATTGAACAAATCTTCAATTTATTGTCTCAGAGAAAGAATGTTTCTTGCAGAATATCTTTTTCCTTTCCCTTTTCCACAGTGCCTCCCTATAATTCTTCCCCAAAACCTCCGTTCCAAGAAATCCCCCCACTTCTCTAATTTTAATCTCTATCATATGCCACATGCAGGTTTAGTTTTTCAATAACCAACAAATGTTTTGATTTCCCTTTTGACAATTGTCACATTTGCCTCTATACACCTCTTAAGATTATGCATGTAAAATAAATAAATAAACTCTCAACATTCTCTGTCAACATTCTTCCAAATTTCAAAAATTCTCAAATTTGAGAAGCCCCTTTACTCTTTCCCCGGGGTTCCAGATGTCTAAAGGCATGTTAATAAAATTCCAGGCAGGACTCCAATGATCCCTGTTCGACAGCTCAGGGGGAGTGATTTTCTAGGTTTCTCCGTTTATACATATGTCAACACTATTTTGAAATTTGGGCTAAAATATATATATATATATATATATAAGTTGGCATTAATAATTATCTCATTTCATCTCTCTCCATAGTTCATATCTTTATTGCTGACGAGTAAACCATGGTCACAGACCACAAGTGCATCTTTGGGATCAACATTTTTGGGTATAATTCCACGGGTACAAGGATCTGGTAAAAAAATATCATCTAAATTGAAAATATATCATTTCATCCTTTGTTTTTATGAGGTTCTAAATAAAATAGTAAAACCTGCGGTAAAATAATATTTGCTCTTTGGTTGCAATAGCAAAAGCAATTCACATTATTATATTATATTATTATTATTTTCACTATTTATTTATTTTTTAAGGATAAGTAAAATATATTATTTTATCCCTGTTATTATTTACCTCTGCCAATTACTTAGCAGGATAAAAAAAAAAGTCTTTTTAAATAACTCTAAATGCTCATATAATTACTATTATTATTTATATTTATTATATTTTTTAATAAACAAGATATATCACAAAATTTTTATTATTAGCTTAATTTATTATATATATATATATATATCTTTTCCATCTTGGAATAGTCCTTCATAAGGTTGTTGTCAAGAAGAAAGTATCGATAGTTAACCACTTATCACTTCCCCTTAATACATAACATGCACAATATATATATATAAAAATAGAATTTGTGGCAGGTTATCTTTCTCTTAAGGCACATTCAAAACCTTTAGAAATCTTTAAGCAAGTTGTTATTAATTTTTTTTTCTTTATAAAAGATATCTTGTTTATCATTTGTGTATGTAACATAACTTGATAAAATAGGTTCACTTAAGGGAATTTTCTCCTTATAGTCATCGTGCTAGACTAAACGAAACGGGATGTGACATTGGACTTCTCATCAGCCAACCGCTTTCTGCAAAACCTCTTGATATGACCAGTCTTCCCACAGTAATGACAAGTAAAAGACTTCTTGGAGTCGTCCTCCAAATCGCCTCGTCCTTTCTACTGAGTGGTCGTGCCTTTGCCAACTTCCTTGGTAGTAAAAGCTTGTTCAACACTAGGAGACTCACCGCTGCTCCCAAACTACTTCCTCCACCTATCCTGCTGCAAAAGCTTGTTGCACAGCTCATCAAACTTCAAGGTAGCATTGGTGGATGTAATGTTGGGCGTTTCAATGAAGTGCTCGGAGGAGCGTGGCAAACTTTTCAAAGTGATCACGACCATATCCTCTTCAGCCATCTTACGACCAATGGCCTCCAGTTGGTCACGAATATCCTTGATTTTCGTCAAGTGCCCCTGCAAAGACACTTGGTCATCCATCATAATAGAGAATAGCATATTCTTTAGGAAGAATGCCCTTCCCTTGTCTGAGGTCTCATGAAGATCTTTCAGATGCTTCCAAATCTCCGCAGCAGATTTACTAGATGGTATTTCTAGTAACATCTCATCAGTGACAGATAATTTTAGAAGCATAACTGTCTCCCTATTACCTTCATCATACTTGTCCTGATTCTTCCCAAGAGTAGCGGGACGAACCTCTGTACCTACAACAAGCAAATTTAGACACCGGTACTCAAAGATGGTAAGTATCCTCTGCTTTCACATGTTGTGATTCTTTCCATTGAACCTCTACGTATTTTCCAACAGAATATTGCACAAAGACGCCATCCCTCCCGTTTTCCAAAGCACGAAAAACGAGGTAATTCCGTGATCAGCTGGCACAAATTACGATTTTTCAAAAATCGTCTAAAAAGAGGCTCAGAAAAACCTTCAAAAAGTAAGATTTTTGTAGAAAAACCTTCAAAAACTCTTTGCAAAATTTTTGTTCTTCCCAAAAAAATTTCGTCAAAATTGGCTTAAATGACTAACTCTTCACTCTGCCATGAAAATTTGCAAAAATCAAAACCCTAGCACGAGTTTCAAAACAGATTGACAGCACAAACCATAAGTCTCAGACTAAACCGCCGAAAAAAACTTTGACAAAAAGCACAGATGCAGGTTTCCAAATGTCTGCTACTAGAGGAAACCCAATGACCAAAGGAAATGGCGCCACGAAATAAATCGCGACCTACAGAAATCTGCCCAGAAACACCAAAAAACAAGACAAGGAAGCCGCCGATTGTAGAGAGCACAGAACCCGCTAAGGGTATAACAGAAACAGCGACCAAAAAAGGCCAACAGAAACCGCTTAATAAAAACGCCAAAAATCTGCCGAAATATGCCAAAAATCGGGACCACAGATGTAGCTTGTCGATGTCAAAGCCACCCAACATCCATAGATTCAAACAACGATAACAGGGATTTCAATAGCAACCAACGCGACCATGAATCCTTCCAGAGAACCCGCTCTGCCGAAGGAAGAAACTTTGCCGCCGTTTGTAGTGAAGACACGCCGAAGAAAGAAGTGAAGACACGCCGAAGAAAGAAGAAGCGGCGAACAGAACAAAAATCGCGACTCGAGAAGAGTCACGACCGGAAAAAAACACGAAACAGAATTCACGGAGGAATGCAGCAAGGAATCGTGGCCCAAAAATAAAAATGCCAACGGGAAGCAAAAAACTTGAGTTCCACACAGGAAAGTCACGTCCCTCAAAGAAAGACGCCCAAAAATCGCGAACCAGGTTTAGGAACATAAGTGTGACTAGCAAAAACGCATTTCAAAAAAAAAATTCGAAAAACCTTCCAAAATAATTTTTAATTTTCTGGGTACGAATTTTTATTACTAAAAATCCATCAAAAAAGTTTGAGCCTGAGCTCTAATACCATGTTACTGAAAAACATAATTATATTAACTGAAAAATTGAGATAATTACAATGAAGAGCACAGCTCTATTTAAAGGGATTTACATGATGTTTCTAAATAGAGAATACAGCTAATAAAGCAAAGCTAATAGAAACATTCTAAACTAAACTAAACTAAGACTGAAATAGAAATATCCTAAGATGACCATTAATAAACTATATATTTTAATATAAATGCTAAAAACCGAGGGTGTTATGCTGCCCAATTTTTATTTTTTCCTCATTTATTTTATCTTATAAATGTTTGCCATAACAAAAAAAAATTGAAAATCTATTGATTTCTTTTTATATGTTAAAATCAGCAATGACAAGTTCAACACAAAGCAATGGTGGGAAAGACCCTAGATGGAAAAAATGCAAAGGAAGAGGACAAGGGAAGCAATGGCAGCAATGTTGAATGCCAATCCTAATTCATCTACAAATTCTTTTATTGCGCCACGCATTCGTCATCCACTTTCCTCTACTAGCAAGACTCCTAAGGGTTCTAGCCATCTTCCTTCTTCACCCAATTTCTTTATTCCTCACAATGTTCCAGGAGCACAAACTTCATTTGAAGGTACCACTTGGAATAAAGAGAAACACCATGATGTTAGGATGGCAACAACAAACTTTTGATATTACATTACATTTACCTTTCAATGTGGCAAAAAACCCATATTGGGAAGGGTTGGTAAATGCATCGGTTGTTGCTGGTAAGGGGTTTAAGACTCCAACAACTAAGGATTTGACTAGGTTGTTCCAAGAGGAAGCTATCAAAAATACACAACTTGTGATTGATGATCAAAAGAAAGTATAGCAGAGAAAGGGCTATAGCATCTTATTAGATGGATGGACAAATGACTAGAATAGGACTCTCCTTAAATTTTTAGTGGCTTCAAGTGGCACGTTGGTATTCTTGTAACCTGTGGATGCCTCACATTAAGTCAAAAATGTTGGGACTTCGTGCAATCTGTTGAATGAGGTGATCCAAGAGGTAGGGGTTGAGAATGTTGTCCAAATTGTCATGGACAATTCAACAGCATATGTAGCCATGGGGAGACTTATTATGAAGAGGCATCCCACTATTTCTTGGAGTCATCGTGTTGCACATTGCTTGGATTTGACACTAGAGGTCATTAGGAAGATTGGATGGGCCAAAAGTGTGGTTGAAGATGCTAGACAAATTACCAAATTTATCTACAACCATACCTGGGTCCTTTCATTGATGAGAGATCACACGAATGGCGAGTTGCTTGTGCAAATGGGGTTGACATGATTTGCCACTCACTTCCTCACTTTGCAGAGCAGTTTAGCCACAATTCCTTCTCTCAAGCAAATGTTTGCGAGCAATGCCTAGATGGAGTCTCCATATTCCAAAAAAAACGAAGGGGAGAAGGCTGCAAGAACTATTTTTGATGAGCTATTCACAAAAAATGCAGAGTTACCTAGGGTAAGTAACAATTACAAACATAAATTCTATTTGCTGTTTTTTTTTTTCAAGTTAATTTTCTAATAATTTAAAATTTATTTCAATTTTTTTGGTGACAGAACCTTTGGTCAAGGTTCTACATTTGGTGGATGGCGATGGCACGCCGATGGGTTACCTCTATGAGGCCATGGATATGACCAAATGGGCCATTTCACATTACTATGGTGAAAACAAAAAAAAATAAATTGAGATCATTTAGCACATCATTGAATGCAAATAGACAAACCAACTCCACCAGCCACTACATGCCATGGCCTACTACCCAAACCCAGAGTTCTTCTCTAATATATTTCGGGCTGATGAGATCCTCATTGCAGGTGTTGTTTCATGCATAGATAGGATGGCACCAAATGATGAGATTAGAGACAAATTTCTTAATGAGTTGGAGGTCTGCAAGGGTGCAAAGGGGAGGCTCTTTTCTTCAACTCAAGCCATTCTAAGGAGGAAAAAACCAACAATCGGGTAAAAAAAATTCCTTTAATGTTTAGCTTAATACTAGAAAGTACAAAGTAGAAACTTCAAGGTTCTGACAAGTTTTAAATTTTCTACTTAATTCTTATATTTTTTTAAATGTCTTATCTGTAGATTTGTAGTGGGAGAATTACAACGTTGGCACACCAAATATTCTGAGGCCAGCTATCTATGTTTTGTCCCAACCGTGTAGTGCTTTTGGGTGTAAATGCAATTGGAGCCTATTTGAAAGCATTCACATGAAGAAGAGAAACAGGTTGACCCAAAAGCATTTCAATCACCTTGTCATGATACAGGGTCCTTCTCATGATGCCATCAACTTGGATGAAATTGATCCATTTGTTGATTGCACTATAGAAGAACATAATGATATCATGTTCACTGATGAAGATATTGCTGAATTGGAGAAAGCAGCAACAGCAGCAGAGGTGGATGCATTTATAATTTTGTTGTAATACAATGTATTGTTTAACTTTCAAACTTTGAAATTTCAAATTTTGGTCATTTGAGGTTCATATGACATGTAATCTTTGAATTATGACAAATTGATAATCAGGATTCAGAATAGACTTACGTGTTCTTGAAATGCATTTATTTCTGTTTTTTTTGTGTAATTATTTTTTCATTTTATTTTTTGCAGCATTTTTTGCCAGGTCCCAAGTCTAAGTCAAAATTTGGGGCTCTGAGTCCATGCCAAGTCCAAGTTTTCAAACTATGATATCTATATACAGGTAGACAGATAGATGAAACAAATACTATATGTTAATGTATATGTAGATATACACAAGTGCGCCCCCAACCCCCATTCATGAAAATCTTAAAAATCAACATACCCATACCTGCACTTGCATCCATACAACATTGCCACTATGGTTATGCATTTTAGTTCATATGTAAAGCCTTGTTGATTTCCATATCTCCTGGGCTTTGTGAGACCTGTGGAACATTCGCATGGTGCTTGATGAAGCTTGAGGCTCTTTCGCCAGCTAGTAGGTGAGTAACCATACATTGATCAGTATATATGGTGTGTATGTATTTTGTTAAATTTTATGGACACCCTTTTTTTTAAAACTTGTTTCAATATGCTTAATTTTCATCAATTGTTTTTTGACCAAATTTAGATTGAAAACAGAAACTGATTACGATCAAAATTCTTAACCCCCATCAAATATTGTTAATTCCCATAACTTACTTAAGGATGCCATTTGGTAAGTGATGTAGGAGCATCTCAGGTGTCGTGCAATCTTGCATCACCCAAAAATATGTTTGGTATGCAAGGCATTTGATGTTGGCATGTTTTTGTTTTGTTGTTTGTTTGTTTGTGTTCCTGTGAATAGGGTTTTGTAGCCACACATGTGTGGTTTTGGTCCATTGGAGATTCTGGTGTAAATTCTTATCCGCATGCAAGTTTGTATTGCTTGCACATTAACTTTAGAGATTGCGCACAACATTTAAAGCTCGCATAGGTGGTTTTCAATTGCACACACACTCATGGGAAGGCACAAATGGATCTTGTGCCTACGTGCATGGTTTGGTTCTGCACATAGGGATGTTCCCGCTCACACCTACTAACATGTTGAATATGTAGTAAGCAGCCAACCAAGAACACATATTAGGATGCATGTCACTGGGTGTTTGAGTGTCTAGATGTCACGTGAGAGCAAGGTTGCACAAAGAAATGCATACACGTTGCGCAAGGAGAAGAGGAGACACAAAGTGAAGCAGAAAGCATCACCCCAAAGGTTGGTGGAAATTCGATATTGTGCAATTTTCTGCTAAAGCCCACACCTAATGAAAAGGAACCATGGTTGAGGAGGAGCATCTACCACACTATGTAAATCAAGAGGAGAGTGTTGTAAGTTGATTATTCATGGAGGTAGCACAGACAACTTAGTTCCATACAGATGGTCTAGAAGTTGGGGTTGAAAGTCATTATGCACCCCACACCATATAGTGTCTCTTGGTTGCAAAAGGGACAACTCATGGTGAAGGAACAATGACAAGTTGCATTTCACATTGAAGAATACACAAATGAAATATGGTGCAAAGTGATCCCAATGGATGCTTGCCATTTGTTGTTGGGCAAACCTTGCCAATATGATAAATGTGCAATCCATAATAGGAGGAAGAACACCTTCACCATCATGAAGTATAGGAAGAAATTTGAATTGTTGCCAATGAAGGTTGAAGAGGAATCTATAGGGGACAAAGTGACGTTGATTTCAGCAAAAAGAGTTTCTCAAGGAGGTGAGAGACTTGCAGGACTGCTATGCACTAGCAGTTAGGCTTGCATAAAAAGAAGAGACAGAGTCGCACAACTCCAAGAAGCCAAAGGTTGAAATGCTACTCTGAGAATTTGTTGATGTGATGGATGGTGAAATACCAAGAGAGTTGTCACCTGTGTGCAACATATCTCATTGCATGGATCTAATTTCAAGTTCCAATTTACCAAACAGGGCCCTAATATGAGTGCATAATTGAATAGAGGTCTTAATCGGGAAAGGAGGAGCCGTTGCATGGTGCCTACAATACTTGCACTAAAGAAGGGAGTAGAGTGGAGGATGTGTATTGACTCCCATGCCATCAACAAGATCATCAAGTACAAGTTTCCATTGTCACACATGGATGATCTCATTGATTGTCTGAGTGGTGCAAAATACTTTTCGAGGATCAATCGCAAGAGTGGGTACCATTAGATCAAAATCCGAGAAGGGGATAAGTTGGTTAACCAACACACCAAGCACATTCATGAGGTTGATGAACAAGGTTCTCAAGCTATTTGTAGGTAAATTTGTGGTCATATATTTGGATGATATTTTAGTGTTTAACAAGACGAAGGAAGAGCAACTTGTGCACATACAGCAAATCCCCACGCCCCTGAGGAGTGAGAAGTTGGGGCATGACCTAAAGAAGTGTTGCTTAATGAAGAAGGATCTAACATACTTCGGATTAATCACATATCAAGATGGATTTTGCATGCACTACATCCAAAAAGGTTGATCTGAATGAGCAACTATTGTTGCCAAGCGGGTAGACCAATCACATATTTTAGCGAGAAATTCTATGAGGCAAGGCAAAAATACTGTCTATGACCAAGAGTTCTATGCCATTGTTCGAGCTTTGCGCAAGTGGAGAAATTACTTGTTGCTAAAGAAGTTTGTGTTGTACACCTATCACTAGGCACTCAAATTCATCACTAGTCAAGCAAAGCTTAACCAGAGACATGAGGTGGGTGGAATATTTACAATGTTACTCTTTTGTTGTGAAGCATAGAGCTGGCACAACCAACAAAGTTGCAAATGCCTTAAGCAAGAGGCAAGTGTTATTGTCTATGATGACAATGGAACTTGTAGGCATGGAAGTAATGAAGGATTTGTATGGCATAGATCCAGATTTTGCAGATGCATGGCATGAGTGCATAGAAACTTGGGTTGGGGACAGAGGCCCATATGAAGATTTCTTAGTGTCCCGATATTAAGGCATTGTTTAAATTAAGATTTAAACATCATGATAGAGAAAACGGTGAGAATATTCATACCTTCCCTATCATTAAATAAATATATGTATGTATATATATATATATTATAGAAGTAATTATAATATATATATATATATATATATATATATATATAATCATAATATATATATATATATAAATAAATATTATAGAAGTATATGTATATATTTAAATATTATAAAGTAATTGTAAATTATGATATATAAATATATATATATATATGTATATATGTATAATAATAAAAGTGATTATAAATATATGTATAATAATAAAAGTGATTATAAATATATATATCATCATAATAATAAATACAAATACAAATGTAATATTATAATAATATAATATATATTTAAATATAAATATAAATATAAATAAATATTAACAATCTAAATACTATTATAATTATTAAATATAATACTATATATATTATAAATAGATATATTGGCAAGGCCTGATTCCTTCATAAAGAGCGCTCAAGTCCTAAGCACCCTTAGGAAGAGCGAATGATGGAACTTAGAAATCTCTTAGAAGATATTTAAGTTTTGTTATTAATATTAGAAGGCAACGTATGTTAGAAGAGGTGCGATCTCTTAAGAGGTATTTTTGAATAGTCAAAAACTACATTGAAAGGGTGTGTCTCATAATGAGACAATGATATAAGTGTAAATCATTTCAATGAGGAAGAGACCAACGAATATCTGATTTTGACTAGGCAGAATAAGGAATAAGATATATTTTCAGAATTAAGAATATATATATATTGTAAAGAGAATATATCTGATATTGAAAAAAGATGGAAAAGAAGGAATCAGCAGGGAACAAGAAGGAAAGTGATATTACAGTCATGCGAACAGGAATAAAGAGGATATTCCAGTCAGCGAATACAGGAAGATAATCAGCATAAGGGAGGTACGTTTCTATCCCTTCTCATAGATTGAACAATATAATATATATGGATGTGGTAATATTATGATATGAATGCTGTATATATAAATAGGATAATAATTGAAATATATTACATATATGAACATTCATTATATAGATATGGGTATATGGAATGAGAACAATATTATGAGAATTGATAGGAATAAGAAATGGAATAAAATATGAATACATGGAAGTATATGTGAATATGTTAGACAAATGAATATGTATATGAAAGAGAAATAGAAATAAATATGAATATGAATATGATATGAAATGGATATGGAATAAATGAATGGGAGACATGAGTTGGACTTAGACATATGAGTCAAGCCAACTATGTTCCCAAAGTCTACATAGGTTGGACTTAGACATATGAGTTAAGCCAACTATGTAGATCAAGGTTGGACTTAGACACATGAGTCAAGCCAACTAATATATGGGATTGGACTTGACATATGAGTCAAGCCAACCATGACCAAAACTCAACATGGATTGGACTTGACATATGAGTCAAGCCAACCATGTTCTTACTCCACGAAAAGAATATGTTTGATAATGGTAAGAGCTTATAGTTCAAGTTTATTATATGATTGAACTAACCCTCTTATTAACATGGATTCTATATGTATATATTGCACTGGTGTTCTTTGTGATGATTGCAGGATCCATTCTTAAGGAGTCTTAATGAAGAAAAATTTTGGCTTACTAGAAGGGGACATTACACATAGATCCAGATTTTGTAGATGCATGGCATGAGTGCATAGAAACTTGGGTTGGGGACAGAGGCCCATATGAAGATTTCTTAGTGTAGGAGGGATATTTGTTTAGAAGACCTAAGTTATGTATTCTGTGTAGTTCAATGAGAGAGGATCTCATTCAAGAGTTACTTAGTGGTGGACTCAAAGGTCATTTTGGCACAAACAAGACAACCCATTCTAGAGGAGAGGTACTATCGGCCGAGTTTACGCAAAGATGTGAAAAGATTTGTAAAGCAATGCAAAACATGCTAAATCCCGAAAGGAGTGTCCAAAAATATAGGATTGTATATACTATAAACCATTGTGCACATTGGATAAACTTTGGGAGGAATTGTCCATGGATTACGTCCATGGATTGCCACGCACTCAAACAGGTAATGATTCTATCTATGTAGTTGTTAATAGATTTTCTAAAATGGCACATTTCATTCCATGTCAAAAGTTAAATGACGCGTTCAAGATATCCAATTTGTTTTTCAATGAGATACTCAAATTACATGGGTTGTCATAAAGTATCACCTCTTAGTCATTTTTGGTGCACATTGTGGAAGAAGTTGGACACACAACTGAATTATAGTTATTAAAAAAGGGATCCTTTAGGGTCATTGCCTAGCTTTGTTCTTTGCAGCTCACTGAACCCGGAGACTAAAATCAATCAACTAAGTTGCATGCCCTTCTCACCAAACATGCCTTGGTCTTTGCAGAGCCACGTGTATTACCCCCTCAACATTCCCATGATCATGCAATCCTATTGACTCCAAGTAGTAAGCCACCTAATATTAGGCCATAACTCTTCTGCTCAGAAGATTAAGATTGAACATATAGTGCAAGAACTGCGACTGGTTGGGGTTATCAACCTAGGGTCAACCCATACTCGTCTCTAGTACTCCTTGTTCGAAAAAAGATGGTTCCTAACATTTATATTTGGGTTTTGGGGAATTAAACAAAGTCATGATAAAGTATAAGTTCCCAATTCCTATGATTGATGAGTTGCTCAACGAATTGCATGGGGCCCACTTCTTTCCCAAAATAGATTTACAATTCGACTATCACCAAATCCACCTGCGTGACAAAGATATTCCTTAGACCACCTTTTGTGTTCATGAGGACCACCATGAATTTTTGGTTGTCATTTGGCCTTACCAATGCCCCCCTCTAAATTCCAAAGCTCAATGAGTAAGATTTTTGGCCATTCCTCTGGAAAATTTATTTTGGTATTCTTTGATGACATTCTCATCTATAGCAAAAATTGGGAAGAGTGCCTCCTACATCTTAATCAAACCCTCCAACTTCTTTCAAAAAACCAATTGTGTGCAAAGCACAATCAAATATCTAGGTCATATTGTATGGCCGAAGGCATTTAGGTCGACCTTAAAAAATGGGGATATGAAGAATTGGCCAAAACCCAAAACTCTCAAAAGTCTTCAGGGATTCTTGGGTATCACCAACTATTACAAGAAATTTGTCAGGGTTACAATAAAATTGTTGCACCATTGATCGCCATGTTTAAGAAAAATGCCTTCTTGTGGTCGAACACGATAGAGAAGGCTTTCGATTTTCTCAAGATTGTTATGTGCACTATGCTTGTTTTTGCACTACTAGACTTTTCCAAACCTTTATCCATTGAAAGCTATGTTACTAAATCCTTATGTTTCGGGTTCCATTGTAGAACCAAACAAGAGAGGGAGAGGGACTGGGCACTAGGTCAAGGACAAGACGGACAGGGTGTGGCCCTGCCACCATAGGTACCTTATGATTACGTCCCAAACATACCCACAAGGTACCTGGGGTAGCAAGGCCATGCCCTTGCCATCCCCGACCACACCCAAAGGAACCCACAGGCACAACACAGTTTGGATGTGAAAAAACACTTTTAAAACATTAAAAACCCTAAAATGTTAATGACAACTCTAAAAGTGACCATTCATTAATTTATATTCATTCATTTTACAATCACAAAGCATACAAACAACCATCATCACTCCAAATTACCATTTTGCATTTGTGAAGCTTGTTGGCTTTTTTCAAAGGTGAAGAATCGCAAAGGAGTCAAAGACATTTGCTAAGTGCTATTGGAAGGAGTACAAAGGAGATATATCGATCAAAGATAGGTAATTTGTGAGACTTTTTCAAGTTTTTGAAGTTTTTTCAAAACAAAACAAAAAAATACTTTTTTTAGATTTTTTTTTTAACATTTGGAATATTTTTTAATTGTTTTTTTATTTTTATTGCGTTTACATGTATTGTAGAGTTGTATTTTTGTTTTTGTTTTATTTAACATTTTCTATGTTCATGTATTCTAGGGTTACATTTTTAATTTTTTATTTTTCTTATAACAACAATCTATTCAAAATGGCTGCTAGTTCAAGTTCAGTGGCCCCAAAGTAGTTCAACGGTTCAATTATGATCAAGCATTACCTCTATGCAAATATGTTACGACGATTAAACAACTTCCAAGAGGTGGGGCTTTTCTTTGGCATCGTAGTCATTGCAGGGTCGAGTATAAGAGCTCATATAGTCCAACGAAAGCCCACTTATGTGCTATGACCAGCCATGGAATTAAAGTTTGTCAAGGGCCGAACATGAAGGTGTTGCCAAAGGAACAAATTATGGCATATATTCGAGAACAAGAAGTTGATAATGTGAGTGAGAAAAATTAAAATCTCATCCTTTAGCAACAAAAGGATTAGAGAAGATTGTCTATTCAAGAAGATCTCTCTCTTTCTTCCCGCAAAAGATGCCCATTGGAGAAGGCATTTCAAAATGAGGCAATAGACAATGCAGATGAACACATTGCATATTGCCTTTATGCTAGTGATCTTTCTAACCTAGTAAGATGAACGTATTGGTGGGAAATGGTGACAGCAATCAATCAAACACCCTCAGGTTACACAAGTCCTAGGTATGAGAAGGTGCACACCACCTTATTGGCAAAAAAAATTATAGAGACATCACTAAAACCAATCAAGGATTCATGGGTTGAAACAGGAGTGTCCATTGTTTCTAATTGATTGAAAGATTGCAAAAATCGGCCTTTAATAAATGTCATTGCAATGTCCTCTAAATGGGTGATGTTTTTAATGGCAGTTGATTGTGAGGGGCAAACGAAGGATGTAGACTTCATTTCCAAAATCCTCAATGAGTCCATAGAGATGGTGGGTGCTGAGAACGTTGTCCAAGTCATAACGGACAATACAAAATATTGCGGGGCAACAGGTACTTTGGTAGAGGAAAGGTATGAACACATTTTTTGGACACCATGTACTATCCACTCAACTTACTAATGCAAAAGATTGGCACTCGGATAGATTGGATGAAAGAATTAGACACTGAGGGTGAGAAGATTCGGATGTTCATGACAAACCATCATATGTCACAAGGCATCTTCAGAACCTCCATTTTGGAGTTGTTGAAGGTAAATTTATGAAATTTCAATATTTATTTTAAATTTAATTTATATGACATTTATTTTTTAAATTTTAATTTGTTATTAATTTATTTTTTACACTACATTAGGTTGTTGAGACTTGTTTCGCATTGCACAATCATTTTGAGATGACTTGTGAGGGTGCGAGAGACGTTGAGCACCATGGTCATTAGCAATCAATGGAGTGTGTGGAGACAATCAAAGTCACAGAGGGCCCAAAAGGTCAAATCAATGATCCTAAATGATGATTGGTGGGCTCCTGTGGACTACATCTTGAATTTCACCAAGCCCATCATGAGTATGATCGGGTCTACTGGTACAAAAAGACTGGGTTTTTGAGAAATCTATGATGGCATGGACTCCATGATAGACAAAATAGGGGCCATAATAGCAAAGGAGAATGACCCCAGAGAACATTTTTCCTCAAGGTGAAAAAAATATTGTTGAGTATTGGAACAAGATGACCACACCCTTGCATCTCCTTGCATTTGCATTGTCTCTCAAACATTATAGCACAGAGATACTTTCTTTGTCTAGGAGAACAACACCATGCATTTCGAATAATCTCCTCAAATCTAGAAGTGGTTAATAATGTTGGATTGAGTTTGGAAGGTTCATCTCATCATGAGATTAGGGTATTGCGCTCTTCGAGACACATAAGATGGATGCTCATACATGGTGGTACCTCTTGGAAGGAAATTTGCAGCAATAATAAACCATTTCCGCATAACACTCATGAGAGAAACAAATGCAAAACAAGTATTCAGAACTCACAATGCAAAAAAATAACAAACATACCACAAGATAACACTAGATGTACCCTAGAAAAACCCTCTCAAGAGAAAAACCTAGACTCTAAAAGCACCCACAAAACTCAATGTATTATCTCCATGAACAAGATTACAATACACTTGCAGAATCTCCATAGAAGGCTTCTGAAACATCACGCACCCTAGTTGCATTCCTCCATGTGAAGAGGCAAATGAGAACCATGTAGCCACACATCCCAATCCATGCTTCCTCTACTCGCATATGCAACCTACAAGAGATGCTCAATCCAACTTTAGCTAACAAGCCAAAGGTTACACAAGCCAACCTCAACAACTGCTCATGTGCTTGCTTTTATAAAGACAAGCTTGCACAAAAACACTTAAATGGTATTACATAAGCCATATACCTCAAACTATGAGCTCACTAAACCATGACCCCAAATTAAATATTTGGTACTAAGTTTTCCCAATATTAAATATTTTCCCAATGTGACCCATATTAAAAATTTAACCCAATGTCACATACAGCATACAAGTGGCCCCAAGAATGTCTAACCCGTGATATCCACATCTCTAAGATGCACCACAATTAAATATTTATTTTTACATTATGAGCATTATTATTTTACTAAGCAAGCTATACAACACACCTTTTCCCAAACCTTCATGGGCAAGGTTATACGTTCCTCCAACCTCTTGCAATCAAAATTCTATCACAAGTATTTTTTATTTTTTAACCCATTCTTTCACATTTTTTCATTTTAAGTTGTATTGACTTTCTCTCCAATTTCAACAGTTTGCAAGTTCTTCTTCGGCTAAGTAGAATTGGAGTACATAACTCCTTTATCCACTCAATTAATTGCAACCGTTTGGCTGCAAAAAAAGCAAAAGATTTGGTCTATGTCCATTCCAATTTGTGTCTCCTATCACATAAAGAAGTTGACTACAAGCAAAGGGCAATGACCCCTGAGTGTGCCAACTTGGATGCATCTATTGTAGAGCTTGTCAAAGTCACATTAGATGAGCTTGTCAGAGTCACGTTAGACGATGACAAGGCTCCTACACATGATGTAGCTAGTGGGAGTGGCATTGTAGTTGCTTGTGGCTCAAATGAAGTTGAACCAAGTAATGATTTAGAGCTAGATGCTTTCACTGGAGAGCAAGATACAATTTTTTAATTGTAATTTGTATTTAGTATTACTATTTACTATTTTCAAATTTTGTAATGATTTGACATATATGATATAACATTGAATTATTGATTATCTTTATCAATATCAAGTATCATAGTATCAAATATCAAATGTATTTTCAATTCTATATAGTGTAGATTTTAGTCTCAAATATCATATGTATTTTCAATTATGTATGATGTATTTTTTTTTGCATATAGATATATACATAGCCCGTACCCATACTCGAGAAAAAAAATTATGTGCCAGCATACCCAAAACCCCAACCCATACCCATTCCTGTACCAAAACCAGCAACTTAGATTGAAAGTGAAGCTTCAAGTAGTGGCATTGAAGTCATCTTAATGCAGGAAGGACAACCACCTTTTACTAGTCAAGCATTCGCTAGGCAGAATCTAGCCAAATCCACTTACAAGGAGATACTTGTCATTCTCCATGTTGTCAGTTAATTGAGGCCATAATTGGTGGGACAACACTTCTATATCAAAACCAATCATCATATCCTCAAGTACTTCTTAGAACATATCTCCTCTCCAAAACAACAAAAGTGGATCACCAAGTTATTAGGCTATGATTATGAAATTCTCTACAAAAGGGGGAAGAAGCATGTGGTGGCCAATGCCTTGTCCCAACAATTTGATGACCAAGGGGCCTTATGTGCTCTATCCTTTCCAGCTCCAAATTAGTTATAGTCAATCCAACAGGAATGGTAGTAGGATGCGACAATTCAGCATCTTCTTCATCAAATAAAAATTGGTTCCACAACTAAGCTTGGATACACTTGGGATGGCATCTACTTGCACTACAAAGGGCAAATTGTTCTTTCTGCAAATTCTACTCTTCGAGCCCCCCTATTACAAGAACTGCATGTGTCCCCTTCCGTGTGGCACTCTTGGTTCTTAAAGACATATGAAAGGATAAAACACACCTTTTCGGGGTTGGTATGAAAAATGATGTCAAAAGATTTGTCACAAAATGTGATAGATGCCAACAACAAAAAGGCAAAGTTGTCCGGACTTCAGTCACTCTACAACCATTGCCCATTCTAGCCACCCTGATATTTCCATGGATTTTATTTAAGGATTGCCTAAGTCTATCATTCTAGTGGTGGCGGATTGTCTCTCCAAATATGCCCACTTATGTTCCTCAACCCATCTGTATCGTGTATCTTTTGTTGCCCAAGTCTTCTTTGACCAAATCTTCCGCCTCCATGGTATGCCTAGTTCCACTATCTATGACTATGATCCTACATTCGCCAATAACTCTTTTACAAGAATTGTTCAAGTTCTAGGGAATGCAACTAAAGATGAGCTTGGCCACCTACAAACTAATGGCCAAACTGAGATCATCAATAAATGCTTGGAGACTTACTTATGTTGCTTTGCTTTAAAACAATAGACTCATTAGGCTAAATGGCTACCCCTTACAAATAGTGGTAAACACTTCCTGTCATTCTTCCACAAAGATGACAACCTATGAAACTATATATGGCCAACCTCCGCCATCCCGCATTTCCTACTTGTTAGGCAATTCCAAAGTGCAAGTTGTTGACTCCCTTCTCAGCAACCATGAGTATATCCTCAAAAATCTCAAGGACAACTTGGCCTTGGCTCAAAATCATATGAAGTAGTAAACTAATCAACACCATTATGAGCGCACATTCTTTGTCGAGGACATGGTTTTTTTGCGTCTTCATCCCTACAAGCAAATGTCCCTCAAGCTTTTCGGTAGACAAAAGTTAGCACCCAAATTCTACAGACCCTTCTGAATACTACAACGGGTGGGCGAAGTCACCTATAAGTTGGATCTTCCTCCATCCTCTAAGATACGTCATGTTTTCTAGTCTCGTGTCTAAAGAAAGTTATTGGCCAACATGTTGACACTTCATCCACACTTCCTGAATTGGATGGCAAAGGATCAATCATCCTCAAGCCAGAGGCTATTTTGGACCAATGCTTGCACTCACTCAATAACCGCACCACCAAAAGAAGTTTTGATTCAATGGAGAGGCTTACAACTAGAAGACACCACTTGGGAACCTCTCCACCAACTTCAACAACAATTTCCCTGGTTCAAGCCCTAAGGACAAGGCTTTCCAAAGGGGGAGGTCATGTTAGGATCCTCACGTCCTAAACCTTATACTAATTTGAGCATTGTAATACTCATAGTATAGTTTATTTATTTAATGTTCTATTGTGTGGATTTTTCCCACATCGGTTGTATTTAGTAAGTCACTCTTTGTGAGGGCTTTATATCAATGTTGTAATAAAGCAAATATCATCGCAAAATCATATTTTGTAATAGAGCTTTGCCCTCAAGGAGTTTGCCCCTCATAGAGGCATGTGATTCTTGTTATCAATATATAGCATATTTGCAGACTTCTCCAACTCAATAAAACTAGCTAAGCCTCCAGAAATTCCATACCAAGATGCAAGGAAAAGTCAGACACACCATTGATAAATGTGTACTACACACATGGAAGCATTATGAACAAAGCCAAGAGCATAAATGTGCAATGCAAAAAAGATTTGGAGTGCATAGATATCGGTAGTGAAAAAAATAACGTATGTATCCACATTCATATCATAATCTCTGGTGAACATAAATTAGGTAAAGGTTGAGGCTCACAATAAACCTATTCATGCTATAATAAATGAGATATTTCCCAATCCTTGCTATCTATGCTAATCTTGAATGTGAATGGAAATTGATCGATCGTATCATTAGCAAGGTGGTCCACTACGGCATTATTTTCTCTATAACAATGTATGAAGCTCTCTTACCTTGTTATTCAAACACCAATCTTGAAGACCAACCCCAACGCAGCCATTGATAATGATTTGTGAATCCCTTTCAACTACAAGGTGCTAATACCCAACTGTCATAGCCAACTTAACCCCTTCTAGAAGAGCTGAAGCTTCCCACTTCATTTTTCATTGTCAAACCTAGAAAGAGAGCCTCCTTTCAGAAAACCACCCAAATGATTATTAGTAAAAAGCCCACTCCCAAAAAACCCAGATTGCTTTTCGACGCACCATCAAAGTTTAGCTTCAAGAACCCTTCCATGGGAGGGATCCATTTGCTAATTTGTATTTCTTCTTATTTGTGATTATCCATTGAACGGGGTTATTTTATTAACATATTTATATTGTCATATTTATATATTAAATTTATTGTTAATATATTTATAGCTATAGTTATTTAATTTATATTTATATTAGTTTTATATATTTAAATATTTTTTATATTATATATATATTGTATGGCCAAACCCAACTATACTGAACCTGGGAAAAATTAACATATTTATATTTTATATTTATATATTAAATTTATTGTTAATATATTTATTATTTATAGCTATAGTTATTTAATTTATATTTATATTAGTTTTATATATTTAAATATTTTTAATATTTTATATATATTGTATGGCCGAACCCAACAATACTGAACCTGGGAAAAAAAATCATGAACCGAAACCAGTAACATAGGGTATAAGAAAAATCCCACTTAATTCCTTCTAAGTGCACAAAATAGCAGGGCTTAGAAATGAGCAAAAATGCAATAAGTACTTTAGAAAGAAAGAAAGAAACCATATCAATGTTGAAAAATGACCGACATAGATCAATGGTACTTGAAAGTACAACCAACAAGAATAACAGTAAAAGGAGATATTATAGCATCTGCAACTCAGTAAAGCAGCAACAGAGAGTTTGCAAAATAGTGTAAATATAAATATTAGAACGAAATCAAACCCACAAGAATAAATGACACCAAATACACACATGAAATCATGTAACATTCAATCAACTTCTTTAATCACAATTTTAGGGGTTTTAAATATTATGCATAAAATCCACAATCAGATGAGGCAGCAAACAAATTAAGCGTGTTAAACTCAACTTTAAAATCATTTTAAGAGAAAAAATGTAATACAAAAGACAGCATTGTTTTTGTTCACAAGTCATTTCTAAACGAAATGAAATGGTGACTAATTCTGAAAAAGTTGGGCAAACAAAAAACTTATATAGCAGAAGGAAAAGCAGAATTATTCATTAAGCAGAAGGAATATGCCAGTAAGAGATGGTATCTTGGGTTATTGAGGTGATCTCTGAAAAGTCAAATACCCTCACTATCTAACACGCATTTTAAGAAATAAAAGTGGGAAAGAACATTCAATGATCCTTTTTCCAAAAGGAAAATTTAATTACATAGTTCATTAAAATCATTGAGTCTATGATTAGTAATTACATATTCCAGCTATTGCAGCCTAACTAAAAGAATATTCAGAAAAACTTAATGCATAACCCATCTGTCATGCACATAAAGAGGTTGAAACCCAAACAAAGGAAAGAAATGGAACCTTATGTACAAAGCACATGCATTTTGACCGAGCACATAATCTGGTATGATATCTGCAAATGTCCACCGAACATTCCTAATATGCTTAAGAATTGGATTGCCTTGCTGCACCCAAAAATGAATGCATTAAATCAAAATTAGCATAAGCAAAGGAGGTGATCTCACTCTACTCCCAAAGACTTGAAATATAAAACTTCTGAAAATATTAATTTCATATATTAACTAAACAAATAACATCCAAGTTCCTATCTGTACCAAAGGATGCTAAATTAACGTGTATCAGATGATGGATGGAATAAATTGAGAAGTCAGAAAACTAGGAATCAAGTATAGTTGGAAATGAACTGAACCACCTGATTCCCTTATATTAAAAGCTTTGTTTAACTTAAATGATGAAGACTATTCATTGAGTCAATGCTTCATGTGTGATATATATAGCTACACATTTGAATCAAATTTAATGTTTTCTTCATCTTTCATAAAAGTGGTTCCCTCTAGTGATTAACAGAAATTGTTGTCAATGTTTACGTTCCTGTCATGTCCACGAATGGTAAACCCTGATGCCAACAGGTATTGTAGGTCAGCATGTAGCTTGCATTAATTGATCAGCACCTCTTTTATGTTAACAACAATAGTGTTTCTTAGCAATTGTACCAAATATCTCACATGTATGGTGCCTTGATTACTACGGAGACAAACAAGAGACTTATACTCAAGAAACACCAAGTAACAAGACAGTTTTATTTTCTTGGCTGGATGCACAATGCCACAAACCATGGGAAGAAGTTAACAATTCCTGTCTCAAAATTTCCCAGGCATGTTAAGGAATCAAAATCAGAATTCATCATGCAATAAGAGAGGAAAGAGCTGTTGGTATTATAAGGAATTCTCCAAATAATGGACATAAAAGAAATCAACTAACAATAGAGACAAAAGAACAAGAGAAGGAAGTTGATAACAGTAAAAAAATACTATTTGTTACTGCATTTCTGTACTGACCACTGTGATAATTCTCAGTTTGACTTTGATGTGAAGCAAATCATGATACCACACAGAATTTCTGTTTTCCTATCTATGAAAAATTGACCTCATTTACATTAACTTTTTTTCTGGAGGAAGATATCGCTCATTATATGAAAGGGAGAGAGTTGAGCACATTTTCCTCGATAGTGGAGCTGAGAAAATCATAGATGATGAATTAGAAGAATCGGGTCTTACAAAGAATCTGCTATATGTTATAACATATCTGATTAAGGTTTCAAGGTTGAATTGAACAAGAAAGCTTGTAACAAAAAAAATGAAGGTGATTGCCACAGGTGTAAAGGAAGTGAATCTATTCAGATCGGTATGATCATCAGTGGATGCAGCAAAAGTTAATGCAGTCGTACCGAACTAGACAAAGTCAATTGTAACTTTAAAGTCTTGGTTCTTTTTCCCATGGAGACCATGAAACAAATGTCATGAACAGAATTTCTTGTAGTTTAGACTCTTTTGATTATGATGATAATGGAGATCTGAAAGCTTGTCAGGGTTGCATTTATGGAAAGTATACCGAACAAACTTTCCACAGCCAGGGTGCCAGATGCACTACAAATCTATTAGAGCTTTTCCAAACAGACAAATATGGACCCAATTGACTCCTATTACATGATGGTGCCAGGTATTATATAAATAATAAAGCTTATTAATCATTGGTCAAGAAAGCCATTGTTCTATTTCATATGGAAAAAAACTGAAGCTTTTAAAATTTTAGTCTTCAAAGCTGAGGCGGGAATGTGTTCTTAAAGGCTCAATTGCCAGTCCTTCAGAGCCCATAGAATTGCTTGTTCTTCTTTAGTATCAAAGAACACATGCTTAGTACTGTTATTCCTGCAATTGTTCTGGTTGCCAACAATGGTGCCAACAAGAAAGTAGCCCAGCAGTTTGTGCCAAAGAGGTAATACTCGTGCACTTGATGCAATCCTTAGTCATTTTTATGTCAAAAAAATTGTATAGGATATCAGAAACAATAATTAATTGCATATTTTTGGTAGGGCACTCCTTATCCTTAAGCAATGAGTACATAAGAATTAAGAAGTATAAAGAAAGAGAGCTTTCACCACCTGAAATATGTGACAAAGTAGCTTCTCATCTGTTTCTGAGTCTGCCCCATCTGAAAACTAGAAGCTGTGTTGTAAGCTTAGGTTTTGCAGTAATAGCTTGATAGTTTTGCCAGACCTAAAGCCCTAACTCTCAAACAATCACACTGTCCAATGATTAGAGTAAATTTTCCAATATGCAACATATTTTTGTAATTTGTGCCACAAATTACCCCCAACCTTGGAATACTAATCCGCATAGTGGTTGTTTGACCCTACTTCAGTGTCCCAGGACCCATGGAGTTTTGGAACAGGGGGACAGGGGGGCCATGGACCTAGATTTAGGGATGACAGGGGGAGCTTATAGTTTAGATTTTAGACAAAAGAATTACAGAGTTTTAAAGAGACTATAGCCATTTGTCAACAGGGGAACTTATATTCCATCCTGCAAGGGGCCTTCCTGTCAAAGCCTTTGCTGGTGGCTTATTGTCTCACAATAACCACAATCATGTCAGAATTCCTGGTGTGGAAATGCTCCCATGCAACAAAGAGCTATATTAAAGCTTAATTGGTCTCATCTTAAGAATGAAAATTAAATAGGTAGCATTGGAGTTATCAGTTATTTAGTGTCTTTGTATACCTCATAGAAGAAAACTAGGACTAGAGTTATTCAACAGCTATTGTCTTCTATACATACCTGCCTGCGGCTCACCATAATTCCATTCCTTCCTTCAGAGACTGCACCCGGTGCAATATTCCTGCTCAAACAAAAAAATTCAGCAAATCAAAACCTCATTAACAATTTCAGAGCTCTATTTGCCAGTATATTATCTCCCTTGAAAGGTATCTTATCCAAATTTACTTGAATTGCTCCAATTAATCAGAGAAGATCTTCAAACATAAATCTTTCAGATAAAAATTGTTTTAAAAGAAAAAAAACAAAGCACGTAAATCTACACTAAATGAGCAGAAGCTGTAAATCAATTGAGCCTTTGTAGCAAAGCCCCCGGTTCAAATGTTTCAAAAACAAGTTAAAGTGCAATATAAAGTAATATTTGGCATCCAATAATGGCTGCCCTTGCATAGTGGTATCTAAGCCAAAGGTAAGCCCCCACCATTTTTAGAAGAGAACTATTTCTTAAGACTTCACAATTCCATAATCCATACCATCTATAGACAGAATTTTCTGGATAAAAACAGCATAAAAAATATTTTTGTAAAACATCAGTTTTCTGGATCATCACCCCCATGATGCTTAGAAGAGGAAAAAAATAAAGTAGTCCAATTTCTGCATCCTATGCTGACAGACAGAAGTTTCTTGATTAAAAACATGCAAAAAGTATTTTCTTCATTACATCCCCATTTCGGGTCATCATCCCAGCAATGATTACAAGGGGAAAATTTTTTAAGACTTCGGATTTCCACAGTCCATGGTTATTGAATTACAGAAATTTCTGGATAAAAACAGCATAAAGAAACTCCCTTACACATCAAAGTCTGGTCACTCCTCAAAAGGTTAAAAGGGGACAATTTTAATTTTTATAAGATTTCAAGTTTCCATAATCTATATTTATTACAATACAGAAATTGGACAAAAACAGCTTATAGAGAAAAATCTAATACACCGACATTTTGGCCATGGTTAAAAGGAAAAAAAAAATTAAACAATTCAGATTTCTACAGTCCATAGTTATTAAAAGACAGAAATTTCTGGATGAAAAAAAGTCATATATAGTAATTTATTTAAAGGTTGACATTTCAGCCTTGGTTAAAATAGGAAAACTCCTAAATACATCAGATTTCTTGTGGTGAGCTCAAACACAACCCATTTTATCATGGTATTCATGACATAGATAATTAAAACAAAGGAAACACTAAGAGTGACTTCATCATTTCCTCCCTGCTTTGAGGATCTTATACACAATTTTGATAAGTGAATCAGAAGCATCTTATTGCTGCAAAGTCAAGCTAGGCAAAAATGGAATTTGATGGAGTATGGAATGGATGCAGAACACAAACAGTGATGATGAAGTCCCAAGATGGATAATCTAAATGTTGAAAGAGGAGACTTCAAACACTTTGGAATTAGACATTTTTGAGATCGAGATGCATTCTTGATGCCAAAAGGATCCTCATATTAAGGAGATCTCCATAGTGAGGAGATTTAATTGGAGTGCGCAAGGGTGTAGTCAGTCATAATTGTAGTCGGCCATAGTCGGCCAAGTAAATAATCATAAATTAATTAGTGTTGTTAAGTTAGGAGTGTTATCGGGAATTAACCCCAACAGTTGGATAGTTATAGAGTCGTTGCCAACGATTGGTATCTCAACCAACCTTGGCCAAGTTATATATTGGTTTAATACTTTGTAGTCGGGCGACCCCGCAGCATTGTGACATTGTAGTGTAATACTGATATATTCAATGAATGGAACAATGTTTTATCCTGTGCAATTCTGGTATGAATCATATGCTTTATAGTTATTGCTCTATATTTCTGTTTACTCCAAGTTTGGTCTGAAACACCATATGGTCGGTAAACATTTGGTGCCGTTGCCAGTTCGAAAATGGGTCAAGGGCGACAAGTCGATGACAAGTTGAGTCGTCCAAGGCCATTGGATGACAAGTTGAGTCGTCGGAGACCATCGAATGACAAGTTGGTTGTCGATGACAAGTTGAGTCGTCGAAAACCATCAGACAAGTGGCATCGTCAGAAACAAGCAAACCATCGAGTGTAACCAGGGTCGAGAAAAACACAATGAAGATGGCATCGTGATGGGGCAGCCGACCGAAGAGCCAATACAAGCAAATGAGGATCGTGAAGACACTCTGACGGAAGACCTCTGCAGTTTGTGGGAAAACTCGTTGAAGGACCATGTACGGAGGGAGGCTCTCAAACGAGAGATCCCTCAGTCGGTCATTTGGGATCAATTGCACGTCGACCAAGAGGTCGACCATCTTCTCACCCGAGTAGCAATTAATGCCCATACAACTCAATAAGGATAAGAACCGAGTACCAAGTGGGGATGAAACACCAGAGGAAAGAACACGAAGATCGTTGAGATTAAAGGAACAAGAAGAACGAAGGAAAACACTAAGACAAATTGTCAATGAACATCATCATGCCGACGAAGGAATTTTCAAGACACCGCTAACAAATAAAGAAAAAGGGAATGAAAATGAATTGACAGAAGAAATTGAAAACAGTATACGCCGCATTGGAGAGTTATCCATATCGGACGACGAAGGGCCAAGAGTTGGAAGATCTAAGCCTAAGACCCCAGGGCAGAGGGAGTATCAGAAGAGACTCAAGGTGTAGAGGACGCAGGGAAGACTCGAACATGGCCGAGAGTGCAAGTGACGCACCGGGACGTTGTGAAAGACCCAGTCTAGTCAAGTCCAACGCACAAGGAGGGCATCGGGGAAGGATGGTGACTCCGCCAACCGAGAGGCAGAAGCTGCCAAAATTTACAGGGGATGGGTCAGAAGATCCAGTACGACACTGTAAGACGTGCGAGACGATTTGGATAGCCAATGGGCAAGATGATGTGGACTACTAGCTGAAAGCATTTCCAACGACACTGAGAGATAGTGCCATCGACTGGTACACAGTTGGACCAAGCACACAGGGCATCATGGAGATTACTTAAGAAGGCATTTCAAGATGAATTCAAACTCCTGAGGGATGATAGTGAAATTGTAGCGGAGATCTATAGTACGAAGCAAGGGAAGCACGAGAACATACAAACCTACAATCGGAGACTGAAAGAATTGTTGGGAAAACTGGAGACTCAGCCGATCGACAGGCTGAAGAAGCGATGGTCCATTGAAGGGTTGCACCCATCACTGAGAAAGAAAATGAAAGTCATGCCTTCGTCGTCATACGATGAAGCGTACAATCGAGCGATGGATATAGAGTGAAAACAAAATATCCTTCCGAGGGAAAAGGAAGACGAACGACGAGGAGAGTACGGACGACAACAGCGACAGTGAGTCCAAGACCGTGCACGCACTCAAGAAGGACATGATGAGAATGATGAAAGAATTGAAGGCCGACAAGGAGATTATGAGGGAAGCCAAAGAACTGTGGTGTACGGATTGCAAGGGGGAAGGTCACACAACGGTAAACTGTCCGAAAAAATTGTTTTGTGATATCTGCCAAGTGATGGGACATTCCATCAAGGAATGCCCATTTAACCTAAAAGCAAGGAGTACACAAGTACTCTTCACTCAAGGAGAACCATCAACACCGCCGAACACACCACCAAAGCCCCAGTACAATAGCAATGCATCCCCTGGAGGTTACCAAAGCAATAGAAGCCCGAGAAACAGATTGCAGTACAACAACAAAGGGCGACCCATGATACAGTGCCGGCAATGCAACGAATGGGGACACTTTGCAAGGGAATGCCCAAACAATAACCAGAACAAAATAAATGTATTATGCAAGTGGTGTGGGCCTGGGGATCACGAAGAAAAAGATTGCCCGAAGCAGAAAGGGGTGAACCTCATCAGTTTCAAGGAAAATGATGAAGAGATCCTTGCGGTCACCCGAGCACAATGGAAAAAAGCGACGTATCCAGATCCCCGAACCGAGAAGGAGAGACTTCGGGAGGCTAGGAAAGAAGTAGAGATGGCAATGGAAACGGAAGGAAAGAACAGAAGAACAGCTACCGTACGACCAGAGTCAGACAAGAGTATCGTGAATCAGGTGTTACAAACCACTGTATCGGTCAAGATAGCGGATCTTATATAGAGCATGCCGCAACTGAGGATGGCAATCTCGAAGGTGATGGAAGGGAACCCAAACGGGCAAACAAAGGATGAAGATGTCAAGTGAAGCCACCGCTGGAAGGAGAACAAGTCATCGATCCGAGACTATTGGCCATCAACAATGACAAGAATCTAGTCGTTGTACACATGGAAATCGGTGGATGTCACCTGACGAACACAATAATCGACGGTGGATCGGGAGTGAATGTGTTGATAGAAGATACGTGGAAGTGCTTGGGGAAACCTACATTATGGCCACAAAATTTCCAGTTATTGGGAGCAGACCAGCACAGAATTAAAGCGCTGGGAGGGCTAATGGCTCAAAAAATGAAGATTGGCACCCAACTCTTTCGATTGAACTTTGTAGTCATAACAGCACAAAATGCATCGTACGATGCATTACTCGGCCGAGGGTGGCTGATAGCCGCCAAGGCCAACCATAACTGGAAAAGAAACACATTGTCAATAGAGAACAAAGGTAAGAAGATTGTCATAGATCTAAGAACACAGGGTATAAGTGAGGAACTAGCATCGGATTCCAATTCAAACGGAGGGGAGTCAGTTGGCAGAGGGCCAATGGAACCTGATGAGGAAGGAGTATTAAAATTGCAAGAATGTTCTGAGGATGAAACTAATTCCTTTAGTGGGCTCTTCCACTGGCAGATGGAAGATTACGAGTTCTATCAACTGGAATGTAATATGATTTCAATAAAAGAAGTCGGCGAGAGCTCTCCGATGAACAATGCAAGTCCTCGCAGTGCAAGTCCTGGCAATGCAAGTCATGGTAGTGCAATTCTTGGCAAAACTCGGTCAAAGAGTGAAACACTCGGCAACTGTGAAAGTCTGGTCAACTCTAGGCCAACGAGTGAAACATTGTTCACGAATGAAGCACTTGATGGATTGACAAACACTCGACCACTTGGCAAGAGGGAACCAGTAATGAGTGACAAAGGGGAGGAAGGTAATAATCAGCCGGAAGTAACAGAGCAAATAGTGGACCAAGAACAGACAAGTCGACCAAGAGAGGCACAGAAAGAATATACAGAGGATGATGCTAAGATAGATGATGCACTTGCACATAAAGTTGAACCAGATAAGGTGATCAGGTTTGAAGAGCCATTGGCAAGCAAGGTGAATCGGAGTGATGGAACTAACGACGGGAACCCAGTATTGGAAGCACCGGCCATAAAGAGACCATACAGAAGGAATAAGGACTATAGAGTATTTCCGTCGACTTGCAATGTTTTGGCGATCGGTGACAATCAACAGAGAAAAAATAATGTTCAAAAGTCAGATAGTTTATTTTTTTTTAAGACAACAATTCCAGTCGGAGTTGCAGATCGAACGTGGAACCCGTCGGAGAAAAATAGACAAATCAAATTCAGTTTGACATGGAAAAGACGTAAAAAATAAAATGTTGGCAGAAAAAAAAAATTTAAGGCAGGTCGTACGCACGACCAGGCCGTATGACGTACAACCTGGCACAAAAAAAAAATTAAAAAGACCAGACCGTACGACGTACGACCAAGTCGTATGCCATACGACGTACAGCTAAGTCATACGTCGTACGACCCCCCCCCACTTACACCGTGTTTCCATACGGAAATAGGAAAGGGAGTCTGTAGGAAAGGGAGTCTGAAGAGATAGGGAAAAAAAATTATTATTCTAGCCGTACGAGGGAGGAACCTGGCGTCGTACATCGGCCGTACACAGGAACACAATGATTGCAAGGAGGTTGTCATACATTGCTGATTGCTGTAGAGATTGTCCAACAAGATGAGTGTCCGATTTTGTCAGAAAAATGATGTGCGCTATGAAGGTCTGAATGGTTTTGAAGGTGTTAATGGGAGCGCGCCAGGGGCGCTGCCCCCGGACCCCACGAGGGGCGCTGCCCCCAAACCCCCATCAAATCAGTACTATCTTAATTCAGTGAGCAATGGGGTGCAACATTCACAGCATTCAGTGTGCTATCAGATTGGGTCCCTTGGTTGGTTGGTCTACTGACAGGTGTTCCGAATGTGTTGGTTCTACTTTTACACAGCTCCTACTTCAGCAATGTCGTCAGTTTGGCAGAGCTTGCCTAATATCACTTGATACTTCATGGTTTTTTGTCGTCTGGAAGACGACTAATTTTGTGGGGGGGATGATGTAGTCGGTCATTATTGTAGTCGGCCGTAGTCGGCCAAGTAAATAATCATAAATTAATTAGTGTTGTTAAGTTAGGAGTGTTATCGGGAATTAACCCCAACGGTTGGATAGTTATAGAGTCGTTGCCAACGGTTGGTATCTCAACCAACCTTGGCCAAGTTATATATTGGTTTAATACTTTGTAGTCGGGCAACCCCGCAGCATTGTGACATTGTAGTGTAATACTGATATATTCAATGAATGGAACAATGTTTTATCCTGTGCAATTCTGGTATGAATCATATGCTTTATAGTTATTGTTGTATATTTCCATTTACTCCAAGTTTGGTCTGAAACACCATATTGTCGGTAAACAAAGGGTTGGATCAAGGGTGTACAGTAATGAAATATGTGGAGTTGTGCTTGAAGGCAAAGCCATTGAGTATCATTTATGCTTAAGAACGAAACCAATGTGAAGTTGTGAAGTAGAAGGAGACGCCAAAATTGAATTTGTGAAAAGTCTACCATAGAGGTCTGAGGAAGTTCACTTAAGATCATGAACTGTTGTTAATTGAAGAAGGGGTTCGCAATAAAGATGCATGGACGTCATCGTCCATTTTCTTGATTATCAATTGTCCTATGAGAGAACAGTGAACCAAAGTTGGTAACATACAAAATGGCTTGACGTGATGTAGGTGGTCTTATCCGATGGATTTCACCACTGGAGGAGTGGCAAGGTGTTAGTCAAAAGACTTGCTCACAAGTGGAACCTGTTGTAGATGAGATATAATCATTGGAATACATTCATTGTGGGTTGAGTCGCTAACCATCTGTGAAGTGCTTGAAGCCCTGCGGTTAGAATGCCAAGGATTCTGTAGAGATAGTTGGTAAGGAGAATCATCAATTTCCTTGACTATGGGAAGTGAAGATAACATATGCTCAGTTGTGCAGACCCATGTTGCCAAGTGGATTTGCATATGATAAGAAGTGTGATTGTTTCTAGGTAGATCTGCATGTACCTTAGGATTAGTTAGTCCATTGTGATCAAGTTGTATTGTTGGGAGAGGAATCATTATGGAAATGTCAGATGGTTGTAAGTGGAGGAAATGGAGAAATAGGCGACAAATTATTTCTTTCTTAACTGGAATTCTGAGTTATTCCACATTATCATAATTGTAGGAGATAGGCTAAGATTGCAGCCCTGTAATCTTCCAATTCACGAGATAGGCTAATTACGTGGGGTGTCCCACTTGTAATTATGAGTTTGCCTCAAATATTGTTTGTTGGTTGTTTTGAGACCCAAGTTTGCACACAAAATGAAATAAGAAAAAAACAACATTCAAGCTGCAAAACTTCTCACCATCTCTTATTTCAACATTTAAAATTCTGTTTTGCAGCACCCATAGAGAAAAGCAAGATTTGCATCATGGACAACTCATTTCTAGTGATTCTGCTCAAATGTGGTCTTGATTAAGGTTTGACCTATTTATCTTGCCCTGTTTTGCATGAGTTATGTCCATCTTTTAGAACCAAGTCAGAGCCCAAAATTTGCCTTCTTGAGACCAAGCATGTGTCCAATTCCCAACTGTTGCACATGCTCATAAAAAATGGCATATAAACAAGTTTGATGGATTTCCATCACAGTTCAAGCCTATAGGTTATGTTGTGAGTCTCAATACCATGGGTTGATAATTTCCCAGTGAAATTTGGAGAAAAAAATGAAGTTAAGCAATATTTTTCTGCTATATTTAACAAGCTATCTTTCTTTTGCCATGAATGTTATTATGCATTGAAATGTATGAATAATTATTAATTAATCTCTATAACTTGACAGAAACAAACCTTGTGTCTAGTAGAGGATCCACCGGTCTAGAGCTGGCAGAGTGACATCAACTGACAAAATGGTAAGTTAGTGGTGTTTGCAAAAGTATTTTTCTGTACGCTGGAAAATGAGAAGTTTGGAGGTTTGTCATTGAATTAAGAGAAAATTGCCCAATTTAGAGATGGCAACTAAATGGTGAAGGATGCATTTCATTATGCTATTTTTCCCCACTTAAAGACTTCAAAATGCTTGTGAAACTACGGAAAATTTTCTTAAATTAAAGTGTTCCTTCAGATTTTACTTCTCTAACAAATATAAAATTGTACAGTTGAAAGACCGAACCTATGGTTGTTAAAGACTGCCAGGAACACCTTTGGGCTTGGAAGCCATATTCGAGGGTCTCTTACCACAAATATGGCAGGGGCTTGCACCCAACATCATTTGAGTGTAGCTTGCATTAACCCTACTGTTTTAACACAGATAGTATTCCCAGCAAGCCTTGAATCAAGGTCATACACCATGGCTATCAATCCACCTTGTCACTAGACCATTGCCAGCTGCACATGTTTCTCAGACACTTATTATACTTGTCTAAAATTTAAATACAGCTTTAGATAACTGGTATAAGTTAAACATGAATCAAGATACTGATGATAAGAGAATACTTAGATAATAAGTTATAACTTATATTAGCTTGGTTTCAAAGCATAGAGAGCTAAGTTAGTTACTTGCTATCTCATAAGATGGAATATATTGCCTACTCACTTTCCAAACTCACCCAAAAGAATCTTCAATAGTCTATGTTACCCCAAGTTTCTGGGACAGGGACGGCAGGGCACGGGGGTACACATTTCAGGAACGGGGACGGGGACAGCAGGGGGGCATTTTTTAGGGGACAGCTATTAAAAAATAGGGAAAATTTCAAATATTCATATAATAGCATTGATAAGACAATCATTATATACATCATAGAACCTTAACACATAATATTAGAGTTCAATTGAGATTTCATACAATTGTCACAACAAATAATGATGACTCTAAAAGAATAGATACATTTCAGCATTAAGATAAGCAGCTTAACAAGAAACATGTCAATAATGAGTGCACAAAGATTTGATGTGGTCATTGGAACAGATCTAATGTATAAAATTTCTATCATCCATTTATGTGATACTACCAAAGCATTGATTCTGAGCCAAGAACTGCTATTAGTCTTTGGCATATAACCGGACAAGTAAATGAAAGATATATCATTCCAGCTGCATTTCAAGCTCATTTCAGGTCTAATTTTCATCTTGCAGATAAATAGCCTCCATGTAGAGATAGAAGTGGTAAGGAATCAATTCCATTTACTAATTTAGAATATTTGAGGCAAGAATAGCTGCAATAGTGCAGCTAAAAGATCTGCCTTCAATATTTGCAATGATTGGAGACCAATCAATTTAGGCAGGACAGAATTGTAATGTTAAGAGTCAAACATGTGTTTGATATCCACGAAGAAAAAAATAAAATATATTGGTGATAATATGTATGAACAAAAGAATAAAGGATATTTGAGATGATATCCATGCAAATTAACTATAAAGATTTAAAAAAATCTAGTTTAAATAGTTTGTTTGTTTTTTTTGGGTTACTTTTGTGTTTTTTTTAAAAAAAAAAAATTTAAAATGCTGGGCCATAGTCATCCCCTGCCGTTTCGTGTATTTTGCCAAACGTTCCTGGAAAGTTTCCAGTTTTTTTTAAGGGGACAGTGGGGGGATGTTTCCGACCTGTCCCCGAGACGTCCTCTTTTGGGGACAGCCCCTTTTAGGCCGGGGACGCGTCTCCGGGTAACATAGTCAATAGTTTATGCTAAACATTATGGTCCGGGAGAATATTGCTTAAATTTGTAAGGATAAACCAATACCACAAACATCTGAATGTAACTATAGATGTAGGAGAATGGCAAATTCCGAATTGTTCAATCTCCTGCTCAGTTTGTTACCATTCATCCCAAGATCCCAACCAGAATGGGTAAGGCAATTTGAATTTGTAACACACACTTCAAAAGAGAACTTGAAAGTTCCTAGCCCGAAATACACAAGTAGGTTTGTGTAGTGCAGCTTGTTTGTACGGAATAGATACCTGGGTGTCAATACTAGCATGTCTAAAAATTTCAAAATGGTATCAAGGCCTAATCTGGGATCTAATCCTACATGTCTGGAAATTTCAACACAGTATCAAAGTGGGAAGGAGATGGAAATTGCAATCCATACTTCTAGAGCAAACCTAAAATCACCTTATGAAATAGGCAAGCCACTTATGGTAGAGCAGCTCACCAGCAGCGAATAGTTGTAGCTATCCAAAATTTTGAAAACGGACCAGAAAAGATTCTATAATTTATCAACAATACTGACCAACTTGAAGTAGCCCACTTCCACTTCAGAATTTCACATACAATCTCTAAAACCACGTTCAAGAATACCCAAAATGCAAAAAACAAGTATCTAAAGTTCAAACTGTTATTCACCATCTGTAATGTCCCCTTCTAGGAACAATACTAATTTTGCCCTAAATGTAATGTCCCCTTCTAGATTTGCCCTAGATTAAACCCTACAATCACAATTAGGGTTAGGAAGATGACTTACAGGTAGTTATTTCTTCATTATGCTCTTGAATGTGAATCCATTTATTCACTCGCTCAACTCAATCATAGTGGGAATGGCAAGAACAATACCTCCATGCAGGCCCTTACGGGGGGCATGGCAGGCTGTTACTCAGTTCCTCTCCATACAGGCCCTAACGAGGGGCTTGGTGGGTTGTAAGCTGTCAACAAAGCCTCCATAAGGTCCCTCTAGGGAGGTATGGCAGGGGTGCTGATTAGTCTTTCCTCCAAACAGGCCCTTAGGGGGGTATGGTAGGATTACCTTCCACTATCTACTTGTCATCCCCCTATGATGGGTGAGTTCTATTCATGTAAGACACAGTAATATCAATAAATCATTTGATCGGTGTTGTTCTGACCTGTTACACAACATCCCTTTTGATGCTTTAATAATATAATTGCTTTGTATAAATATATCCTCTGCAGATCCAAAATCTGCTATTTATAAAGGAGTATGATTACTTGCTGGCCAATCTGATGAGACTGATATATTTTATCTTATTCAGAGAATATTTCTTGATTTAATCACTGCCTTACTTTATCACTGCTCCTTACTATGTATGCTGACTTAAGAGATGAATCACAGTACCTTTTGCTGCATTTGTTATAAATTGAACTTCTTCCTTATTCGCTCACTGCCCCTTATGATCAAGTCTGAACCGGCCCTATATAAGATTTAAGCGCTGCCTTTAGTGAATCGTTGCCCTCTCTATAATTATCGATCGCACATCTTAAATATTAGTAATTATTGCCTTTATTAAACTGCAGTCCTTTTATGAGGATCAATTAATATATTAGTTTTATTATCTTATATACTTGCTGCCAATCGTGGACTCCACCATGAATTTGCCTTTTTATTAAATCGCTCAGTGATCGCTGCTGCATAAGACAAAGTCTTATAATGGTAATTATATTTATTAATATTAGAAAATTAATATTTATATTTATACTTATACTTATATTTGTTATTTATAAATATGATAATATATTCTTGTTAATTAAAATAAATATATTATAATATTATTAAATAATATATATTAAACACCACATTTTACAAAAAGCAACTTCACCGTTTTTTATCAGGATGTTAAAATCTTTAATTTAAATATTACATCGACTTCTTCAATTTGGTGATCGTCAGCCTATAGTAGAGGGGACATGACACCATCACAAAAGCTTTACTATGGCAAAAGAAGTGAAGATGAGCATTAATTTAACTCCATGGGCAAAGCCTTATGAATGTAATCCTCTATCTATCAGGAGCATGTTGCAAAGACGGTTGTCGTTGCACCAAAAGATCAACCTATTAATGCCCAATACAACCACCAGAGTTAATGAATCCACGGGAGGCGGTTAAGCCTTGTTACGAACCCAAGCGTTGCATTGCACAGCACAAGGAGACCAAGGGCGCACACCTTGCAACAATCCCCCCCAGCGCAAGCAAGAGGTTCGAACCCGTGACCAAGGCTCTGATATCAATTGTTGCAAAGACGGTTGCCATTGCACCAAAAGATCGACCTGTTAATGCCCAATACAACGGCCAGAGTTAATGAATCCACAAGAGGTGGTTAAGCCTTGTCATGAACCCAAGTGTTGCGCTGCACAGCACAAGGAGACCAAGGGCGCACACCTTGCAACAGAGCAGTCAATGACTAATATATTAGATTGTACAAAATCAAGAAAATGCCACAATTGTGGTAAAAAAAATAGTTTCTACAAGTACTCCAAAAGCCCATGAAGTCCCACAGTACATTCATTTAAAATAGACAGGTATCTAAAATTCAAAGCACCAATGTCTAATTCTAAAAAAGAAAAAACTCAGCAAAACTATGCTTACCTTGGAGTTTTTTATGCTCTTACTCTTATTCCACTACAAGATATACCTCCCAGGTTAAGTTACATTTATTTCGTTCCGTTCATACTTATAACTTGCCAAGCTGTACGGGTATATATTTATGATTGCTGAGATTTCCTGTAAGTTGAGTCTCTCACCTTTCCCATGTTATTCAGATTTGGATTTAACCCTAATCCGTGGATATTGTCTGGTTTTTTATAATTTACTAGTCTTTTTTTCAGTTGGTTGTAATTCCCTAGAATAGAGTATGCTGTTAAATGGTGCATTTTGGTCTGCCTATCTTTTTATTTCATGTCATTCTGTGTTAAAGTAGTTTGGAATTATTTGTATTTTAAATCTTTCTTAATTGAAGAAGGGTAAATGTACCAATAAAATTAAAAATACTCAGAAGCGTTGCTAATAATCTAGTCTATCAAGTTCTAAAAGTAGTGGAAGCAGGTACATCTGAAGTACAAGAGAAGAAAAGAGGAACAACTTGTACAAGAGCAGGAATTGCCTCCTCAAACACTTGTTGGCAAATCTTATTTTCACTGCCAATTTCAGTTATCAAGTATTTCTCTTGTGCCTTAGACTTGCTCTTTAGAACTTGGATTGACCCATTAGCAAGTAGTTGATCACCATTACAAATTAAGCTTCCTTCCACCTATTTCATGTTTTCATTTGGGATCAGCTCTGTGCAAGTTTTGTTTACTCTGTTCAATGTTATCCTTGCGCAAGGAGAGATTCTGTCCTGATGTATTAAACATAAGCGTGTTGGCAACTACAGAACAGGCATGATCCATCTCATCAATTTCATAAATCCAACCTTTTTGAATAGGTGCATTCATCTCTTTCGTAGCAGAGTTCCCCCATAACCATAAATAGCACTAGAAAAGCTGGCAGTTGAAGCATCACTACTGGAGCTATTGTTCATAGACCTTATTGGATTTGAGGAGTGAACTTTAAAGCACAAGGAGTTAAAAGTCACCAGAACTTCATTCAATTTGCTTGATCGTGATGCTCTCTTGCATTGCCTGCTAAATCACCCTACCTTGCTGATTCTGCTTATTCCTGGGGCTTCTCTTAGCAAAGATTTTGTCCAAAGTCTCATCTATACAATTCATAGTCTCATCATTATCCAGCCAGCTTCCTCTGCAGGAGAACTTACAATGTCTTATTATTTGTTTTCAGTCTTGTAATTATTAGAAGAGCAAATTGTATTTTTCATTTGAGCCCCTGCCTCCACTTGACCATCTGTATTAAGTTGGTTTTCTACATTGAATTCGCTGTTAGGGTTAGGAGCCTTTGTGTTTGTTTCATTATTTCCAAGAGACCCTTCCCCCGCATCTTAATCAAATTGTTCTTTCACCCTGTTCCTAGAATGGCACTAGTAAATGAGCTGCAAAGCTTCTCTCCATTACTCTCCATGTGAGATTTGTTGGAGAGCCTTTCCACCTTTTCTTCTGTGGCAATTTCCTTTTATCATTCCAGCTTCTGCATTCACCTCATTAGAAGCAAGGGTGGTCTCTAAATTCTTGCCCCCTAGCTTTTTGCAAATGGTCTTATTAGGGAAGTGTCCAATTCTTAGAAATTCTCTTAAATCCCTTTGTATGTTTAATTCCCTGCAGACCTGCAAAACTGCAAAGGAAAATGTGACTTTACTTTTAAAGTCAGTAGTATCCCGGGACTCATTTTGGAAAACACACTTGTTTCTCTTATTCTAGATCCGCCACAGCACATTGGTTAAAATAACAAGCTGCAAAATATTCAAGAAATTAGCTTTTGATATATTTATTTTTTTGAAGAAATTTACAAAGAAAGATTTCCAAACATACTCCCTATGTAATGATCAGAAGCTTGGTATGATATTTTTTGCCTGCATAAATGGAGTTAGATCTGACAATTCCTTACTATTAATAAGTATGAATATGTCTTTCTTCTTTGAGTTGACTGAATACTGACCCCTGCTTGCATATTTATTCTGACTATATAATGATGTATGTATATTTTTTGTGTCAAGTGTAAACATTGGAGATTTATGGTAAACTACAGTGAAATTTTGCTTGGAGATGACTCTGAATTCTTTGTTGAATAATAACAAAGGGTGTTTATTGTGTCTCATTTTTGTCTTGTTTTTATGGTATTTCAAGCATCGAAGATTGATGCCACTGTACAATCCTGTATCATAGCTCCTTATTGTGTCTCAATGGAGAAATGGTGTCTTTCATCTCATTCTTTTTATTGTGGTATTTATTCTAGCACTTACTGTGTGTTGGATGAGCATCTGATTGAAAGCAAACTTCCTCTCCACTGATTACAGCTTCAAATGCAACAAAGAAAAGATGAGCTACAAAATATACAGATTTTCTGTTGTCTTGTAAACCATCCTATTTAAATGGTTTGGAAACATCAAATAAATAAATTGATAGTGGGGTTGTTTATAGCACTCAAATTTATAAATGATCAAGAAGAGAATTACTCATCAGCATTCCTACAGTTGTTTTAGGTAGTTGTTTCTCATAGTGAATTTCTACTATAAAGGAGAGTTGCAGAATAAGCTCAGCAGAATCCCTACTGAAATTTAACGTCACTGTTAGTCTTGATTTTTCTACTATAATGAAATTTTGAATTTACTCTGGCATTTGATGAGCCCAAAATGATTTCTCTCAACGTACAGTTTATCTTTGGATATTTGGCAGCTTTGGCTGTCTAGGGGAATCTTCAATTATGTGTTTATGATATAATGTGCATATGTTGTCCTAGACTCTAGCTTTGGCTTGAGTATGAGTGTGAATTGATTTTGCATTTTGATCATTGTAAAAACGGTAAAACCTTTACATTTAATGAAGAAACTGTAAAATACAAACTTCCCACTTACATAGAGACACCTGAACAACTTGCCACTGGGTAATAGTTTGTTCAGTGAAGAGAATGCTGCGAGGTTTGGGGGGCTCATCCTCACTTTGAACAGGAAAAGGATTGAAGTGCAGAAGACTAAAACAGCAAGCCTGGTGGTCCCATAGGCTATATTTAGCCTCGTGGACTTTAAAAGCTATTCATTCATTCATTCATATATAGTATTTTAACATTTTTTGGAGAAGATGTCCTCCATTTTTCTAGATTTGCAGGTGCATTCCACCTAGGTGTACAGGTGCCTCCATTGACTCTATCTTTTGTGTAGTTGTGTCTCTCATTTAAGACGGAAATTTCTGGATAAAAAATGCCTAAAGAGTTTCTTTTTTCTTTATGAACAATGAAGTTTGACATCAGGAGATTGTTAAACAATTCAGGGTTCTGTAGTCCATAGTTAGTTTAAGGCTCTTGTTATGGATGAAAATAAAATTGAGTCTTTTTTCGGGTCACTTTCCCATGGTTAAAAGATAGTAATTTTAAAAGCTTCATATTTATGCTGCCCGTAGTTATTGAATGACAAAAATTTCTGAATAAAAACAGCATAAAGAGTATCTACATGTGTTTGAAAGCATCAACATCCGCAGTCTCCCCGCCTTGGTTGAAAGGGAAAATCTTTAGAGAGCTCGGGTTTCTTAAGGCTATAGTTATTGAAAGACCGAGACTTCTAGACAAAAATAACGTAAAGTGTGCTTCCTTTGAAAACATCAATTTCTAGGATCGCCGTGCCATGGTTGGAAGGGTACAATTTTTAACGATGTCAATTCCCTGCATAGACAGAAATTTCTAAATAAAAACAGCTTCGAGAGTATTTTCTACAATATCGACTGTAAGGTCATGGTCAATTTAGAAAGAAAAAATCCAGATTTCAGGTTTCACCCATTCATAGTTATTGAGAGAAAAAAGCATTTGGGTAAAATGGAGTCGGAATTTTTTGTTTAAAAGCATAGACAGTTCGGGTTATCGTAAAGACAAATTATGAATTAGAGATAAAACTCAGTCTTGTAAAATTCCTAATTCCCGAAACTCAAGTGATTTAAAGAGATAAAAACTTACAGTGATGAGTTTAAAGATGTTCCAGCTGTAGCAGACGCGTCATTTGAAGAGGATGGCGGTGGGCGTGGCGGTGGCGTGTAAAATTCGCTATTTTTAACGAAAGAAAAAGCTTCAGTGAATGAGGTAGGAGGCTCTGATGAAGGCCGAAAGAGTGAAGGAAGTGGCTGAGCCTCGCGTTTCTCTAACACCTCTTCGTGGGACGGAATTCTTACTAAAAATTTCCTCAGCTCCTGCTGTTGTTGATCTTTCTCTGTACCCATTTCCTCCACTTGGGCCGCTCTGAGAATTGAACTCGGGTACGTTTGATTCCTATAATTTGTTTAGGAGAGAACGTTTCTTATGAAATGGGGCGGAGCAAGACAACAATACCTAGGGTAGAGATGGCGTTAAGGGTCTCTCGGGAGGTAAGGTTTAAAGGGTAGAGATTTATGGCAACTAGCACTTAATGTGCAATGGGCATGCTGATAGGATTTGACAAGGATTGTAATTTCAAATTGATTTGAAGAACACACAAGAATGTGCAAACAACGATTTTTGGAAATGGTAGTCATTTTGTATGTTGTGTATTGAAAGTTGTTGTAGTACATTGTTAAGGAAAGGAGCTAGAAATAACAAAGTAATATCGCAAATAGATGATCCTCTTCTTATCCCCTGAGGGACACATATACACTGTCTTGCACACATGCATACCCTCTAGTAGCTAAAGGTTAATCAGATGAGAAAATCGGCTAGAGACTGTACCCACGAGACAATAGCGAAGATGAGGCCCTAACAATCAATATTTTTGTTGTTAATTGATGCTCTTTCAAGTATTAAACCTTGGGATTTATGGATTTTCAAGGTTCGCGCCATCTTAACTAGGAGTCGACGGCATCTGACACAAGCATTTGGAACAATTGGCACAAGTTGTGGGCCATACAAATCCAAAGGTGGACCTACATAATGTTTGAACTTGATGATCCTCTTCTTGTCTCCTAAGGGTCACATATACACTATCTTGCATTCTTATGTACCTCCAGTTGCTAAATATTAAGGAGATGAGTAAATTAGGTAGAGGTTGAACTTGTGAGACCCTAATGAACATGAGACCCTAACGATCAATATTTTTGTTATTAATTAATGATCTTTCAAGTAATAAACCTTGGGATTTATGGATTGTCAAGGCCCATGCCTTCTTAATCATGAGTTGGCAACATTTGTTCGAGTACTGCACACATAGTTCAAATACTGGGCACTTAAGTTAATCTCTTAAAGTAGTTAAGAATATTCAGCTAAGAGTGGTTAATCACAAGTAATCCAAATGATTGGCATGAGTTGTGGGGCTTATAGATCCCTAGGTGGACCTACAAATAAGTATTAGTAAAAATGAGGAACACAAAAGTTGGTATAAATGAGTGGAACAAGGAATAGCTCACCTCTACTAGTAGTCTTTGCAGCCAAAAGCTTCTCTAGGACCTCATCTATTATGCATATACAATGTCATCAAATATCGATTGACCCATTATTTTCTCCTTTGTCTCCTCAACCATGCCCAAGCTCAAAAATCATTACTTGGGCCCAACAAGCTATTCCCATCACAAACTAAAGCATAGGAAAAATAGTAGAAAAGACTAGCTAAGGTTGTTGCTCATTTAACTTCTACTAGGTGAAAGACAATATGACCCTCAAATGAAAGAAATACACTTTGCTCACATGATGCTCACAACAAGCAAGCTTGAAGGTCAAATGTTACAAAAGAACATGAGGTGTCAACACTAAAGCATAAATCTAAAGAACATGAGGTGAGATTGTAGAGTCAAACCTTTTGAACATCTTGCATCTAGCACTAAAAGTCTTATAAGCTTCTTCATTGTGTAAATTAAGAATCTTCACAAAAACTACCCTACCATCTCTTAGATCTTTCTTGTAAACCAATCCAAAGCTACCCACTCCAACTAACTTGCTCTTATTTAACCTATCAATTGCACTAGTAACACATTGATAAGAAATTTTCACGTGACCTGACTTTTGCAAATTATCTCTTTGGGAGAGCATCTATTGCCAAAGTGCATCTCCACAAGAAATCTAAGGCCTAAAACTAAGCAACATATCACAAAAGCATTGGCACTAGAAACTATTATGTATGTGTGTTATAATCACTAATCTCGAAATTAACGAGAGAAATCTATATTTCAAAATTTATGATGTACAATCTCCCTTACTTTCACCCACTCTCTATGCATTTAGGATGGTTTTAAATATAGAAAAGCACTTTAATTTTCAATATTTTTGGGATCCCAAATATCCTAATATTGTTCCAAGAAAATATTTACTTCAATGGATAAAACTAGTTTGTATTATCCTCAATATCAAAGATAAGAGTAGACTTCAAATTAAACTAAACTTACACAATATGCACCAATAAGAGCAAGTCCAAAAAAGATAAACTCTAATAACTAAGTGGGTAAACATTTAAGAATTAAGGATTGTCCTTTAGATTGTGTTAAAGTCAAGCAAAACATAATTTTGGCCTATCAAACCTCCTTGCGGATGCCCAAAAAATTCTCTCCATCTGTCTATCGACACCCCACTCAATCTAATGTAACAATAACATAACTTGAGATCAATGAAGAGATTGTTCGAGTCCAAAAAAAACCTCACAAACATCATTACACACCTTAACAACTTTTAGAATCGTAACCCATAAACAACAATCACCTTGATCAAGACAATAATCTATTCGATTGAGAGGAATCAATATTAACATATTGTATCCAATTCTAGGTGCCCCTAATTTTATCTCTTAGCTCAAATGTAGATAAGTGGTGAAATAAAAAATAAAATCATATCAATGTTGTATCAATAGGCTTAGAGGGAATGGTGATACACCCAAAAAGAGTTTTAACATTTGATTAAAAGAAGATGACAGTAGGTGCAACCCAATTGAAGGGTTTTAACATTTGATTAAATGAAGACAACACTTGGTGCAGCCCATGAGCCACGTTTACAAAAAGCCAAAGACTTTCACCCTTATGTATATTGGGGTACATGTATAATTACCTATTGTTTTATTGTAGCAAGTAGACTTAAATATATGCTACACCCTTATGCCTGTTTGGTTATTGTGTTTTGGGATAAATATAAATCACCGTTATTGTGTTTTGGGATAAATTTAAGTCATTGTTATTTAGACAAATATATGTTACGCCCTTATTTATATTTAAATCTACTTCATAAGTCAATGTGGAGAGGACCTTGAGGATAAGTGGACAAGCATAAGAGTGTAACATATATTTAAATCTACTAGCTACAATAAAACAACAAATAAGTATACACTTACCTTAAAGGTTGCCTTGGAATCCACTCACTACAATAAGATAGTATAAAACATGTATCTGCACATTAATCTGCCTAATTTTACTAAGCATAACTCTCTAAATACAATGTTAAATTTTAGATTAAAGGAATATTGATTTCTTATATAATCATTACCCTGATTAAGAGAATTATCTGAAATGCTCACAATGAATTCCACAACCCACATAAATCTAACAAACTACAATAAGAATAAATTTAGGCACAAACCTTGAATGCCCATTGCACAATTACATGGTTTATTGCAAACAATAGTAATTAACAAAAACATTGAAACATTTTTAGATACTTCTCTTTTCAATAAAAGAATTTGCTTGGATGCCTAGACTCATCCAACCTTCCATGTTTTGCAAGAGCTTAAATATTGTGGCCTTCCTAATGATGGACAAGTAATGCAATTTAATTTACTAAGACTGTCAAACTAAAAAAAAATAGCATTTCAACACTTTTTTTTTAAGAATCTACAAGGCACAATCAAAAAGATCATTAAAGATCGAGTTTGTAGGTGTAGAACAAGGTCACATCTCCAAACTAGTTCTAAAATTGCAAACTTGACTTGCAAAAAAACAAAAACAAAAAAAGATGCTTATCCACATAGCAATTATCTAAGACATATCCAGATCCCAAGGCATACAAATATCATTGTCTACAAAAACCAACAATCATTCTTCAGTTACAAAGCTAAGCAATCTATCTCTTTAATTACTTTAATGCATGATTATACTTTTTGTTTGATATTCCTTCATCTGATCCACTCCATCTAAGTAGCAACTCTATTTAATCTAAGTTAATTTGTATTTGATTACTTTATTTGATTAAATAACCTAAATAATTACTATTTTATGTTCATTTCCTACATTTCCTCACTAAATTCAAGTGCCTATCAACATGTCCATTGCACTTTAGGTTGCAATTGCTAATTATATCTATGGTGGGAGAATATAGTCAACACAATAATGATAACAAGAAGATCACTAAAAGTTGTTTTCCAATACTTGTAGGGATGAATTACCATGTTAATAGGTTTTCTTAGCATGTTAATAGATATGAAATTACCTAACAATAAGATTAGCATGTTAATAGTAAGGCATAATTCCCTTCGTTCTATGTTGCATTTATAATCACAAATAAATAATTAAGCGAAAAGCTAGAAATATTTGTGCCATTTGTTATTGTTGAGGTAACCACCAATGTTGCTGCTCTGTTTACTCACACTAAGAGTCTAGCATTCTACATGATCAATGCAACAGTCTAACAACTCATCCTTCTTTCAAAGAAACCTGCAAATTTTTTATCAATTTTAGGATTCCAAATACCCTGAAACTACAAATGGGTAGGAGTTTTTATAAGAAAAAATTTGTGCAACGAGGGCCTTCTTTGCGCAAGTATGAGCATTGAAACGTGGAGTTTGTTTGCCTGGTTGACAATGGTAGTAGCCTTTTCACTAGCATGTATGACAACTGCTTGCACATCCACCTAACAAACACAAAACCAAGTACCATAGCCATCAAATAATCATCCTACAGTGACCTTGAAATATTGATTGTTAGTGCCTCATGTTTGCTATTGTCTCATGGGTACAATCTCCAGCCGATTTGCTCATCTCCTTAACCTTTAGCTACTAGAGGTATTCCAGTGTGCAAGATAGTGTATATGTGTCCCTCAAGAGGCAAGAAGACGATCATCTATTTGCGATATTAGTCTGTCATTTCTAACTCCTTTCCTTAACAATGTACTACAACTTTCAATACACAAAGTACAAAATGACTACCATTTCCAAAAATTGTTGTTTGCACATTCCTATGTGTCCTTCAAATCAATTTGAAACTACCCTTACCAAATCCTATCAGCGTGCCCATTGCACATTAAGTGTGATTGCTAGTATTATTTAAACTATTGCCTATTTTTCCAACTTGCAAGGCTGAAAAGGAGCTCTTAAGAAAGCAAGTGTACTGTTGGTAATGACAAGTAGAGAAATGGGAGAGCTTGAAAAAGCAGTGTAATTACAATTCTAAAGCAAAACTCTCTCCCTCTAGTCATAGTCATTAAATTGATTGAATGTGCAAGTTGCGAGTCTGTAGCTGTCATGCTTTAGATTTATTAAATTGATTGAATGTGCAAGCTGTGAGCTTTAGATTGGACATAAGTGTGCAATGGGCATGCCGATATATTTTTTCAAGTACTATTGTTTTCTTAGAAGGAGAAGACCAATAATAGGAAAGCAATGATGTCATACACTACAACTTGTAAAACAAACGATTGTTGGGAAAGTATGCACAAAAAAATTTACATGATGGTGCAATTTAGAAGTTGGAAAAAATAAAACTACATACATAATTTACAGTGGAGAACTATAAAGCACATAAGTAGACAACATTAATATCAAACCAAGGCTTCGAGAGCCTTGAGACATGCCTCAGCCCTTTTCAACATGCAATGTGTACTCCAATTTGGCATATAGGCCTTAAATTATTAAATAATTAACTGATATATAAATATAGAAATACGAATACGAATTCCAAAACAAATGATTGCTAGGAAAGTAGTCATCTGTAAATTTACATGAGGGTGAAATTTGTGGGGTGGGAAAAGCAATACAAAACACACATTCAAGCACTAACAAGCTTATATGAAAGACATTTGTACTATGGAACAAAGGCTTCAAGAGCCTTGAGACATGCCTCCTGTTGGTTCCCAAAATAACTCCAACCCAAAACTCTAAAACATTCCTAAAACACCCAAGCCAGGGATTGTCGTCAAGGTGAAAGGAAGAGGTTTATCAACAAGCAAAGAGGGATTTTAGCCAACTACAAGAGTGGGTAAACTCCTCTGCTCTTCAGGCTCAGCTAGACCTAGGAGGGATATTCCTAGAGGCATGAAATGAAATACAAATAAACATACACAACCATACTCAATGTACACTTGACCCCCAAACCTGTCACTAGGTCAAGACAAACTAGCTACACAAGCCTCTCATTAAGTTGATTCAACTGTGTGAATGTACATGCGCAGGAAAGATGGTTTTTACCCTGAACCATAGATGAAAGATTTGTTTAATTTAAAAGAGTGTTTGATCCCTCTCCAATATGGACCAGTGACTACTCTATTGGGCAACCGAGTCATAAGCAATAAAGAGGGAGGAAAGGACAGAACCAGCATCGACAGAAGGCTGAAAATGTATTCACATACACTTCCCAAATTATATTTCGTACACTTGACATACTTAATGATCCAGAACCAAACTATAATGACCCATTTGCAATAAAGAAATGACCCAACACAAAGCATGCATGGATTTAAATGTTGTCACACATTATCAAGTCTCTATTACAATAGTACCAACAAATGTGGTGAGAGAAAACATATAATTGCGATTATACATTCCCCTGAATCATTACAAATGGTCATGGAGACATACAAATGCATAAAATAGGCTTTACAATTCCATTCCTACGCTACACTAAAAACACAATCCTCCATTCACTACCCAAATTGGCTTGATTTGAAGCCCTAAAACTCTCCTGAGGCACTACAGACCAGACAATTGGCTCAACGACCAACCCTGAGAATATTTGTATTTCATGTATATATAGTAATTTTGCTCACCGCGCAGCCTCCAAATGCTAGAAAATTCAGTCAATAGGCAACTGCTACATTGAATGTGGCGCATGGCCCCCATCAGAAGATCAGCACGTTGGGATTACAAACCCATGCTCTGTCATCTCTGCAAATAATCAGAGAAAGATTTCTTGCAATCCAATTGTACTCTTAGAAACAAAGAGAGAAGCTTCTTATCCTTCCCTGCCACCTGCAACATTGACTTTTCTGAACTATCCTCTTATGCATTGAAGAATTTCACTGCGCCACCCACCTATACAACACTTTCTGTAGGCTCATTAAATTCAAGGTACAAATCAATTTTATGTATCCCTGCAATCATGGCATGCATTTAGGGAATTAACCATTTCTAGTATTGAAAGCTTTCCCAGTGCATCGTCCTCATTTTCTGTTTTGAAGCGTCTGACTACTGACTGTACCTTACAGTGTTTTCTCTCTTATCCACCTATCTTCTTATTTTTCTTTCATTTTCTATTTGCCACTATACTCTTTTGGTCTTCATTATGCCCTATCGGCAAATCTTCAATTTCTGGAACTCTTTCTATCTTAGTTGGCAAAGATCAGCTTCTTCAAACTTTTTTCTGTTGCCTTCTTTCTTTGCTTTTATCGGCAACTTTCTACTTTTTTGAATTGGGCCTCCCTTGCCTTTATCAACAACTTTCACTTTTGTCAAAATATCTTCTTTATCACTTTTATCTCCCTTGTTGGCAAATCTTCAATTTGTCGAACTTGAGCTATTTTGCCTTTATCAGCAAAATTGAACTTTTCACAACCTTTCATTGTCGCTCCCTTTATCTCTCTATTATCGAGAAATTCTTCATTTCCTGAACCGAGCTTTGTTGTCACATCTTTGCCTTATCAACAAAAGTGTCACTTGCCGAACTTTTTCCTTGCTTCTCCTTTGTCAACAAAATATTGGTTTCATGAACCAAGCACCTTGCTGCCTTTTATCAGAGAAAAAGCCCTCCTACTGCACCTTTTCTTCGTTTCCTTCATTGTCGGCGAAAAAACCCATCGACAAACTGTCGAAATTTGAACTGCTTCATTAGTTCAGTTTTCCACCGATTTTTTGATAAAGGGAAACATTACACTTTCACGCCTTATTCATTTTGCTAGAATTTGCCTTGTCGGCAAAATTGTCTTGCGCTAAACCAACCTTACTTTGTCAACTCCTTACCTTTGTCGGTGAATTTGTCATCGGGAGAACTCCTTATCAGTGAAACACTAGAAGTCTGAACCAAAATAACTTTGCCAAAATAAATCTTCTCATGCCTTTCCTTTATTGGTAAATTTCTCTATCGGCGAACTTTTGAGTTCGTGAACTCGAAAGATCATCGATAAAGGGTTTTAAAACATACCTTTTGTCGATGAAGAGTGTGCCTCCCTTTTGTATTGTCGGCAAATACAAATATCTATGAATCGGCGAGAAAAGAAACTTGGTAACAAGTTCAAAAGTTAGAACTTTTACCAACTTGCCGATAATGGGCTGACTATGAGGATTTTTGACCAAGGCAAAAACATGGAAACCAAACTTTGAACCAACATAACTTTTTCATATTAAAGAATTTTCAGGTGGTTCAAAAGGCAAAGTTGCTCATAATTGAATTTTCTACCCAATGGTGGCCATAACTAAGAGATTTGCATTGGAAATTTAGATTTTTGGGTTAGAAAGGGCACTATGGGAATAAAATTTTGCAGGTGCCAACACTGGCTCTGGTTGGGGATGTGTGACAAGCAGTGTCACAACAAGGATTCAGATCTCCGAGTAGACCAAAAAGGCACAAAACAAATAGGGGAAACAACAAGAACATATTTACAAACATATATACAGGAAAACATACAGTCAAAGACTGTATCAAAATTTCAAATCATTGCAGGCCAAACCTGCACAAAATTGTTGCAACTACTTGCCCCTATCAAATACAAGCTAAACGAAGGAGTTGATCTCCCTCAAACCAAATCTGCATTTTTCACCCAGCTGCGACAAATGGAAATTGCCCTTAGCATGCACTAATTTGCAACATATGCTTGTGAAGTCAAAACTAACTTCACCACTAAAATTACTATTGCAAGGCAACTGATGAGGTCGTTGTAGTTGTTGTTAATTCATCATCATTTAATTATCAATTCAGAGGTGTCTAGAGTGATTTGTGATAAGACTCTTAGTGTGGGGGGTTGGAGTGGAATCCGAATCTGGTGAATGGATGGTTTTGGGTGTATTGTGTAAGGTTCAGTCTACCAAGCTTACTGGAATAAACACACATGCAAGAAATAGAATCTATTTTAAATTGCTTTTAAAAGAAACAGACATGCTAAAATATAAATTACACTATTTGCTTGAAAAGAAACACTCATGCTTTGAAAGAAACTAATCTACTTGATTTGAAAGAAACACACGTGCTTGAAAGAAACTATTCATTGTGTTGAAATGAAACTCAAAGGTAATTGCATCAATTGTCAAACTACAGCAATGAAATACTCTGAATACAACAATGATGTATGAATAACAAATCTCTTTTTAGTATTTTCAGAATATAAAAGATAAACCTACAGGTGACATTATCTAAACAGTTGTACAAAAATGGAAAACACAACATAAGATTAACATGCAAAGATGATAACGATGAATAGAAAGACACAACAGAACAACATAGAAATGAAATACCGAGAGATCTCCTCCAAGTTGGGGAAGCGGGCCCTACTTTCCCAGCTAGAGATGATCCTCTTGAACTCAAACTATCTTTAGAAGAAATTCCCCTTATTTCCAACCCCAAAATGGGCATGCATATACGAGTGAAAATAAGGAGTTTTCCTCCAGTTGAAAAGCAACACAATCTGACTAAAACTAGAACTAACTAAGAGAGACTAATTGGCTCCTATTTATACATTAGAGCATTTATTGAAAGGAATAACAAAATGAAATCCTAACTGCAGCGAACTAAGATTAAACTAGTTACTTTATTTAATATATCAACAGTTCCTTCTGCGATTTACTTTAGATCAGAAATCTATATCAAGTAATCATCAGCGGCTAAGTGATTTCCTAGAATGACATGGGTGCTGATGGATAATTACTTTAGTGACTTGGACGCCGATTGATAGCTACTTTAGTCGTCACTAAACAAAGTGACATGTGGGCCGGACCTTGGAGTTGCTACTAGGTTGCTTTTATTGGGGCGTCAGTTATATTTGCATCACTGGATTCTTAAGTAGCCCTAGGGTTGGCTTTAGTGGTCATCGACTCAAGGGGAGCATGAATCTCTTGAAGTGTAGTGGCATCTGGAGCTCTCTGGGGTTTAGGTTCTTCACAAAGAAGGGGGCTCAAAGTGGTCTAGAGGCCACTGGGAAGTTCACTGCTGTACTTCTCATGCAATCACACAATTTGTACAATAATTTCATAAGATATGCATTTGAAAAGTATAATTCAAGTAATTAGTCAAGAGATTTCATCAAAAAGAAATAAGCACTAAACATATATATAATCTAACCAAAAGACAAGTATAATCACAGTAATATATATATATATATATAGAGAGAGAGAGAGAGAGTTATATCAGAGTCTTTTGAAACAAAAAATATATAGAAATAGATGAGTCATATATTTGACTCATCTGCAACCATAAAAGATAGGTACTTGACCTATTCATATCCCTATCATGCTTATTCCTAGCGGCAAGTGGTGCAAAACTAAAATTCAAGTCAACAACAAAAGAGACAAATGAAGGCAAACCTCCATTATCATGTGTCATGCTATTATACCTGCTGACCTCTTCATGCAAATTGAGGGAAAAATAAAATACCTCCAACTCACATGGCAAAGAAAACTATGCCTGAGTGCATCGCTGATCCACAAGAGAGGGCACTTCATCTTGTAGAGCAAACTAGAATGATTCCAGCTTAGTCATATCTTCAAGTTGGGCTGCAACATGATGAAATTTAGGCATAAACATGCCTCGTTGCTCATTCACATCAATGTCACACACAAATGATTCAACCTCTACTGTAACACCAACACATTCAAAAGCTAACAAGTCTTCCACATCAAAATGAAAGCATTTATATTCACTGGTAACTCCATCAAGCTCCTGAACAAAATCTTCATATGTGCTGCTACAGACTTCACATTTTGAATCATAAGCATGACTCGGGCTACAACTCAAAACATCAACACATAAATCAATATCATGAGACACTTCAAATGAAGAACCACGTTCTTCCAATTGTCTCTTTGTTTCACTTTGACTTGGGCAACTAGCTATGTCATATTCACTGCTGCAAACAAACTGATGACACATATCTTCTTTCACATTCATTTTTATTTTATTTCCTTGTGGCTGAGATGAAGCACACTCTGCATGAGGAAGACAACATACCTTGAACCAAAGAAACAATTTCTCATATGCGTCCACAAGATCACCATCCTCAAAATCTAGGGCAAGCTCTTCACATTGAAACTCCATAGCTACACCAACAACTGTCTCTTACCATTAAATGTAGCCACCTCCATATCTACCTCGTGCAGACAAACATTACTTGATTCATCACAAATAGGAACAAAGGAGGGCAATACATCAAAAAAGAAACAAGTTCCTTTCTCACCGTCCACTTCATTTACTTGTGCACAGTCTTCATAATCAACTTTACAAGTTGATTCAACTTGTTGCTCACTTATGCACACAACATCCTCATTGTTCACTTGGCCACATACCTCAACGTTAACTTGGAAGTCACCACTATTTTCATCATTTTTGCTTTTGCTTGATGAACAATCTAGCCGGAGGTCGGTGCAAACACTGCTTTCATCATCTGCATCGCTGTCATATGATGCACCTCCTCCCATTTCTACCCTTCTAACTACACAATTATCATCATTTGATGCTGGATTCATTTGATTTCTTGTATCCACACTACTACTGCTTGGATCAACATGTTTATTACCAGCAACACATGCATTGGTGGATAACAAACCCTTTATGTAGTCATCCTTTATTTTCTACATGGAGTCTAAGGACAAATATGCCTACTGCATACTTGTTATTTTGAAATCTTCCCGCACATAACTCAAGCCAGTTTCATATGCTTCAAGAAACATATCAATGCAAGTGAGAATGTCAGCTCTGAAATCATTTGGAATATGGGAAAGAGCAACAGCAAACTTGTGACCAAAATACTTGCTTGACTCTCCCTCTTGTCATCTGATATTTTCCATCTCTATGACAAGATCAACAGGGTGAAGAACCTTATAAAATTCCTCTTCAAATGCTACCACAAGTTCATTCCACGAGGCAAAGGACCGCCCTGGAAAATGTTGGATCCATTCCCTTGCCCTTCTATGTAAGGACCTAACAAAGAACCTCATCCACATTTCTTCATCCTCAAACTGATGTTCATCCATGAATTCCAAAAATACATCAACATGTGTGTCCCCTTCCCAAATATTATACCCATCAAACTTGGGCAACTATTTGTAGACCTTGATTGGCATACTCATTGTCTTGTAATCAACCCATGAGAGGTCTAGTTGATCATATATAGGATGTAAGGGAGGAGCAGGGGACTGGTCAAACTAATTTTTAGGGACAACAGGGAATGCATTAGATTGCATCCTAGACTCTAGTAGCCTAATCTGATTTTTTGTTTCTTGTTCTTGCTGTAATAATGACTCCAACAACTGTTTGGTTTTATCAATTTCATATCGCTGAACTGCTAAGTCATTATGATTTTGCATGTGTGCATATAGGTTCTGGTTTGTATAACATGCAGAGCCATGACTAGAACGTGTATTTCCAGGATGGTCATGGGAATCCAATCCAATGTAATTTCTAGGGTCTGAGACATAGGAAGAATCAAATGACAAATCATCCCTAGGGTATCCAGGCTTGTACCAATTGGCCATGACTAAAACATCCTATAATGCAGGACAAAATATTGAGGCATAGAGATTTTGTTCCTTCAACATGACAGGAACAACAAACTCCAAAAGTTAGGAAGAAAACCATGTACCTTTATTTTCACCAGCTGCCGCTTAAAAACTTGGGGCACTTGAATCGCCAACGACACAACTAGAACAACAACAAATAATCTTCAGTTCTTTGACAACAGAGTTGCCACCTCTTTGAAAGAGGAAGTCCCTAAAGCATGATAATCTTCAAGGCCAAAACTAATTCTAGGTTCAACTCTCCAATAGAATCTTCAAAATTTTATAACCCAGCATTTTACTCATTCCTGGAAACGGCGCCAAAATGTTGGCGTAAGTTAACGGGTTGCCAACTTACCCACAACAACAAATTGCGCCACTGCAAACTCACTGTTACCAAAGGCGTGTTGCAAAGGTCTTAAAAATTTTACAAAGATATAATCCCTAACAACGACGCCAAAATCTTGGTGTAAGTTGATGGGCTACCAACTTACCCTCACAACAGACTACACAACTGTAAACTTTATATAATGGCTATGTTGCAAAGGTCTTCAAAATTTTACAAAGATATATTCCCTAGCAACGACGTCAAAATGTTGGTTCCCAAAATAACTCCAACCTAAAACTCTAAAACGTTCCTAAAACACCCAGGCTAGGGATTGTTGTCAAGGTGAAAGGAAGAGGTTTATCAACAAGTAAAGGGGAATTTTGGCCAACTACAGGAGTGGGTAAACTCTTATGCTCTTCAGGCTTAGCTAGACCTAGGAGGGATATTCCTAGAGGTATGAAATGAAATACAGATAAACATACATAGCCATATCTAATGTACACTTGACCCCCAAATCTATCACTAGGGCAGGACAAACTGGTTGCACATGCCTCTCATTAAGTTGATTCAGCTATGCAAATGTACATGCATAGGAAAGATGGTTTTTACCCTGAACCACAAATGAAAGATTCATTTAAATTAAAAGAGTGTTTGATCCCTCTCCAATATGGATAGGTGCCTACTCTATTAGGCAACTAAGTCATAAGCAATAAAGAGGGATGATAGGACAAAACCAACATCAACAAAGGGCTGAAAATGTATTCACATACACTTCCCAGATTATATTTCGTACACTGGACATACTTAATGATCCAGAACCAAACTACAATGACCCATTTGCAATAAAGAAATAATCCAACACAAAGCATGCATGGATTTAAATGTTGTCACACATTATCAAATTTCTATTATAATCGCACCAACAAATGTGGTGAGATAAAACATACAACTGTGATTATACATTCCCCTGAATCATTACAAATGGTCATGGAACATACAGATGCATAAAATAGGCTTTACAATTCCATTCCTACACTACACTGAAAACACAATCCTCCATTCACTGCCCAAACTAGCTTAATTTGAAGCCCTAAAAGTCTTGAGGCACTGCAGACCAGACAATTGGCTCAACGACCAACCCTGAGAATATCTTTATTTCATGTATATATAGCAATTTTGCTCACTGTACAGTCTCCAGATGTTGGAAAATTCAGTCAACAAGCAACCGCTGCATTGAATGTGGTGCATGGCCCCTATCAGAAGATCAACACGTTGGGATTACAAACCCATGCTTTGTCATCTCTGCAAACAATCAGAAAAAGATTGCTTGCAATCCAATTGTACTCTTAGCAATGAAGAGAGAAGCTTCTTATCCTTCCTTGCCACCTACAACATTGACTTTTCTAAACTATCCTCTTGTGCATTGAAGAATTTCACTGTGCCACCCACCTACACAACACTGTTCTGCAGGCTCATTAAATTCAAGGTACAAATCAGTTTTATGTATCCCTACAATCATGGCATGCATTCAGGGAATTAACCATTTCTAGTATTGAAAGCTTTCCCAGTATATCATCCTCATTTTTGTTTTGAAGCGTCTGATTGTTAATTGTACCTTTTAGCATTTTCTTTCTTGTCTGCCAATCTTCTTTTTCTTGCATTTTCTGTTTGCCACTTCATTATGCCCTATTGGCAAATCTTCAATTTCTGGAACTCTTTTTATCTTAGTCGACAAAGATCAACTTCTTCAAACTTTTTTTGTTGCCTTCTTTCTTTGCTTTTATCGGCAACTTTCTACTTTTTCGAACTGGGCCTCCCTTGCCTTTATCAGAAACTTTCACTTTTGCCGAACTATCTTCTTTATCACTTTTATCTCCATTGTCGGTAAATCTTCAATTTGCCAAACTTGAGCTATTTTGCCTTTATCAACAAAATTAAACTTTTCAAAACCTTTCTCTGTCACTCCCTTTATCTCTCTGTTATCAGGAAATTCTTCATTTCCTGAACTGAGCTTTGTCGTCACATCTTTGCCTTGTCGGTAAAAGTATCACTTGTCGAACTTTTTCCTTGCTTCTCCTTTGTCGGCAAAATATTGGTTTCATGAACCAAGCAGCTTGCCGCCTTTCATCGACAAAAAGCACTCTTGCCGCACCTTTTCTTATTTTCCTTCATTGTCGATGAAAAAACCCATCAGCGAACTGTTGAAAATTTGAACTGCTTCATTAGTTTGGTTTTCCATCGATTTCTTGACAAAGGGAAACATTACACTTTCACGCCTTAGTCATTTTGCCAGAATTTTCCTTGTGGACAAAATTGTCCTGCGTCGAACCAATCTTACTTTGTCAACTCCTTGCCTTTGTTGGCAAATTTGCCATCGGGGGAACTCCTTATCGGCGAACCACTAGAAGTTTGAACCAAAGTAACTTTGCTGAAATAAATCTTCTTGTGCCTTTTCTTTATCGATAAAGTTCTCTATCAGCGAACTTTCGAGTTCATGAACTCGAAAGATCGTTGATAAAGGGCTTTAAAATGTACCTTTTGCCGATGAAGAGTGTGCCTCCCTTTTGTATTGTCGGCAAATATAAATATCAGAGAATCAACGAGAAAAGGAACTTGGAAACAAGTTCAAAAGTTAGAACTTTTGCGGATTTGCTGATAATGGGCCAACTATGAGAATTTTTTACCGAGGCAAAAACATGGAAACCAAACTTTGAACCAACATAGGTTTTTCATATTAAAGAATTTTGAGGTGGTTCAAAAGGCAAAGTTGCTCAGAATTGAATTTTCTACCCAATGATGGCCATAGCTAAGAGATTTGCACATGAAATTTGGATTTTTTGGGTTAGAAATGACACTATGGGAATAAAATTTTGTAGGTGCCAACACCTCCTCCCTTTTCCTGAGAGAAACATAGGCATTGTCCTACATGCGAGCATACCGTTGGAAGGTGAAAGCAGGTGATATGCGTATATCTTTAAGACATTGAACATGAGATACATTCATGAAGAGTAAACCTTGGCATTCTGTAGGACCAATGTCTATCATGACCTTGTCAAGTGTAAGACCTTGGGCTTTATGTATGGTCAAAGCCCACGCCATTCTAAGGGGACACTGTCATCGAGAAGCATGTGTCATTGGAGCAATAGGTACAAGGCGTGGGTCACACAAATCCCAACGAGGTCCCACATAGTTGTCAAACCTAACCACAACAAAGCTTGGTAGGGCAGGAAGATTGCCACCATTTGGGTAGACAATAGCTACAACAGTTCCTAATGCCCATTAACAAGTCCAGTTGTCACCCACAAATTTGAAGTGAGCATGACCTTTTGGCCGACACTTAAAAGAATGGTGGAAGGGAACTACTCATCCTTGAGGGTTGTAACATACCTTCCCCTCGCTTGTTCAGCATTACACCATGCAATAGGCACCCCAATGACCTTAACATATGCTTGTTATGTTGAGTAACCAAGGCATTTGTTGAAAACAAATGTATGGAGGAGCGGAAAGTAGGAAGCTCATCAAGGGAAAGGAAAGTATCAGTTCATTACATTAGGAGTTCCCAATCAAGCAAGCATGCATCTGCATTCCTTAGGTTTGCCAAACGCTAATGAAACTACACCTATTCCTAGCCATCGCCTTCTTGACAGAAGACATCGTTCAATGTAACCATGGTTTCAAAGGAACGCCACAATGTTGCTCCATACAAGTTGATTGCATATAAGGAATGTCTCTAACAACCCTCTAACAAGTGGTAGTTGACCCAAATCACCAACAAGAGAAATGGAACATCCACCAAAGGGATCTTGGCTACACATTGGGAATGCTTTGCGCAAGCGCCTATCAATACGAGACAAAATCCTTGGCCCAATGAAGCTCATTTCAACAATCAAAATGTATTGAACAAAATACATGCTTTCCTCAAATGTTGCTAATGCTTGATCTTCAAGTGGGTTCATCTCTTTTAGTGGTATTCGAAGGGTAGCACGGATTGTGGATGCATTGATATTGAATGTTGCAACTCCAGTTAGAGCAAGCAACAATAATGGTGACTGAGAGGAGGGAACAACACAAGAGAGTGTCTTCCTTAATATTTGAATTAGGTATGACTTTGTAGTACCAACAGTGCCTTGTACAATCAACCTAAGTGGAGACTTTATTACTGTCCTTTAGAAATGTGATAGAACAATATCATACACAACATGCTGCCCCATAGACAAACCACCTACTCCAGGATGGCGGGTGGTTCCTCTATTTTCTAGAGGATAGCAGGATGTTCAACTAGCTTCTATGAAACCAGGTGCAACTAATTGTAGGCTTTGAGGGATTGAACAATAAATCCAATTATGGGTAATATCAAAATCACGCCTGCCAAACAAGTCGAGTTCATCAAAACCAACATCAGTGCCCAGGTATAGGGAAGAAAGAAGTTGCCACTCTTCATTTGTGTCCACATTCAATGCATCTATTTCACCAAGAGGGTCGTCATCATCGGAACTAAATGAAAAATCTTGATTTCTACAAGAAACATGCCATAAATTGTAAGTCACGTGTAGTTGCTCCCACTTGTTCACAAGCTCATCTATAGAGGAACCAATGTCATATGCGATGGAATGAAATGTTTTATACAAAAGAAGCTCACTCCAATAGAAGGAAAGAAAAGCTTTAGAACCCCTACTAGGAATGTTTGTGAAGCGAGGCTTTACTTGTACTATTGCAGGGACATGGCGTCGAGCGTCCATTGATTATTTGTACATGAAGCTCTAAACTTCCATTTCTTTGTAGCCTCAATTAGTGTCATTGATTCCAAAGTGATTGGGCGACTCATGTATGCGGAAATAAATGTTGAAGCACAGACAATAGCTTCATCAAAAGGGTTGACCCAACATAAATGTTTCCTATTCACATTCAAGGAGACAAAGGGCCTACTACACACCACAAAGTGGTAATTTTAACAATAAGTGACAACACTCTTGGGCACTGATATCAAGGTCAACCACAGTCTCTGTTAAGAACTTGTGAAATGCAATCACTGCGGGTCTATCATTATGAACACTAGTAGAGATACGAGAGAGCATATCATGGTAGGTCTCTTAACGACATCCGGACTTTGTAGTGTATTTTGCAATATAGTTGAGGTCTACATCACGAGATAGAACATGTTGGCAATCCACATTCACTCGCCATATGGAAAGCATCACGGGATTATGAATATTTAATCTATCATCATTACGAGTAGGGACATACTTGGCATGGCTATTGTCTAAAACAACTATTGTTAAAATAGGTTGCAAATCCCAAGGAGCCTTATAGCGACATGAAATCAATGATCCTTTCTTGATTAAGCATGTATCCTTTGTGCACTTGGTATGTCTCTCAACATGATTGACTAACTAGGCATAGTTCACGTATGAGTTTGTTGTCAAGATTCTCTCTATGTCCAACAAACAAGGGTCGTCTAAAATGGACTGATGCAACATTGATGTTCTCTCTGAAATGCTACATGGGTTCTAGGTAGAGACATAGGTGTTCATGTAATTCACAACACCTTTGACAACATTTTTGTCCTTCCAATCAAATGTTTTAGTGGTAGGTACATGCTTGAGCCAAAGGAAGCCATGAATGTGTGCATAACCTTTATGCTGCCATTCATACCTAGCAAAAGAGAGATCAAACAAAAAGGAATTATCAAAGTAACAAATCAAGAAAAACAAGATGAAATGTGAAGCAACTAACCTATACAAATAGTCCTTTACCTCTAGAAGCTTCTTAAGAACCTCCTCACAAAAGATAGTAAACCAATGATGCATGTACATTGCAGTCAAATGTGGATTGTGAACAATGTTCTGGACCCTCCATCTTTGTGTAGTAATTGGATCAGGGGGGGTGACCCGGACATGATAGCATGCAAGTCTGGCCACATTGTGTTAGTTGTGCTCAATGTGAAGAACAAAGTAGGGTAACCAAGTTGTATAATCATATCAGAAATCTCTCCTATAGACTTTGTCCAAAATGGACGAGTGCCACGCAAGGATAATCCAAACCGCACCAATTATTCTATGAGTTTGTCATTAGGAAAGTCACATAACTGTTGACGCAACTCACCAACAATAGATGGAAGACTATCCTCCCAACTTTTTTTGACAAACTAAAGTAGTTGACTGGCTTTGGTGTCGCATCAATAGGTTATACACAAAGTAGCGAAAATGAGGGTGCTGGCCAAACCTATTGTCATGGTATCTCATTAAGTGTAGAACATATTCATGCATTTTCACCTCTCTTAACCATGGTTGACCAAAGGTTGCAACACCAATAGGGTAAAGACTTGGGAATGCCATTGCAAAAAAACCCTCAGTGTTATACTCATTAATTGGTGTCAATGAACTACTTGGCCACTCAGCAATATTAATGGTATGACCAGGTCCCAAATGCAGGAAATCATGCACCTCCTCCATCTCCCTTCATCCAATAGGGAGAACAACCACAAAAGAGGAGTGTTGGCCAGGTTCTTCTTGAAGAGTAGTTATCCCCTCGTCACCGGTGGAAGTGCACCTAAGAGTCGGCCTTGGAAGCTCAACGCATGAGTAGACTAGCATGCTTGATATATCAATAGGGGTAGATGGTAAAGATGAGCTTGCACTTTCATCAAGTTGGACATCTTTGTAATGAGTAATTTTGTACTTTAACACTTCAAGGACGTGTGCTCAACTAACATAGAAGTCATTGCTTTCTTGGCTCTGGCTATGCTTTCTCACAACTATGACGTCTAACTGGTCAATACACCTTGGCAAGTGTGTAGCAATGCTCATAATGTCTTGTGGGAAGCTAAGTGTGTGGCCACTATATTTTAGTTGCCCACCACGTGCAGGATCGGATTAATTCGTGCGATTAGCATCTCCTCTACTTGCATTAGCACTTTTAGGCAATGTGGTTGGTTTCCAGGATTCATATTATTCCATCTAGAGAAACAATTTCCATTTTTCTCTGAGAGGCAATGGCCAAAAACATTGGAATCTCGTGATTGGCAAATTTGGATGTCTGGATAGCATTTCATGCATGTTGAGCAAGTTGACATAACTAAGAGTCGATCTATCCTCTCCCAGAAACATTGTTGGACTACATTTGAGAGTGAACTAAATGGGGTGTTGCTATACTATGGTGAATGTGAGTTATTCGACCCTTCTGGCAGTAACAATAAGGGTTGTGTGTTGAACCATGAGGTGGGTGGCTTGAACTAATATGTAATGAAGTGTGTAGAGGATGGATATTGGAATGAATTTGAACTCCATGGATGTTGTTGGGGATTTCATGGTGTATTGATAGCCTCCTCTTTTCTCAACGTGCTCTATTGAGATCATCCTTTTGTGTTTCATAGCGTAGACATTGCAACTCATTCCTTTGAGTCTGATTTGATGAGCCACTACTACATGGAACATTGGTTTTACTCAACTATTCCAAAGTGAGTCCTAGCACTGAAACAAAATAGGCCCGGATGAAGAAAGTTAGACATAAGGAATGACGTCAAACAACTCCATGAAAGAGTAATGCAACAAACTTTAGATGCAGGCAAACTATAGTCAAAAGTATAAGGAAATTGAATATAGCAATTATAGAAATATAGATATATAAGAATAGAGAATACCCACTTACATAGTACAAACTAGTATATCAATTGTGCAACAATGTCCATTGAAACCACAATCATTGAATTAGAATGAAAGGCACAACAACTTTAAGCAATGAACATAACATATACATGAAATGTACAACTTGTGATATGAGATGATGTACATAAAGGAGGAAGTTTTGATTTGTACAATTCTATGATATGAGACGATGTACATGAAAATTTCACACAATTGTATATAAGGGAAACCAAGCGTTGAGCATCAAAATATTGTCAGGTTGACATAGTATAAGGTATGACGAGAAAATTGGAAAAATGATCAAAAACAAAATTCAAAAAATAAAAAAAAATAGAAAAATGACAAAAAAAATCGTCTTCTGGTGAAAACCTGGCAAATAGGTGCCTGGGATAGGTACCATGATGAAAACCTAGCAAACAGGCATCATGTGTACTTTTAGCTTTCGTGTAAATAAAAGCAAGTGGTGAAAACCTGGTAAATAGGCGCTATCTGCGACAAACCACTTCCTCCATCTGTTGCGACCTCATGTCTCTTGTGTCCATCATATCATTCATCCTGAACCAGTCCTTTGAACCGTTGTCAAACTATGTTGCCTCTGAGTTATCACGTAGGCAAGGCCATTCTTAATGCGCCCCTGAGGCTCCGCTCCTCTTCTTTTCTATCCATTCCGTCAAGTGTCGTCTATCCTGCTATCCAGACCATTTTTGCATCTTTGCCATCACCTAGGTCCTAGGTCCATCAGGTTCACCTCGAACTACATTGCCTCTGCGTCGTCACGTAGGCAAGGCCATTTAGCAATGAGCCCCCAAGGCACTAGGTCAGTCCCTTAGGGTCTGTCTTTCCATTCCTGTTTGTCGTCTCACCCACAATAAGTCGATCCTTGTCCAAACTGTGGGCAACTCCTTGACCTAGTTACAGATTTGGATTCTTGAGTGCCGCATGTTCTAAGAGGATACCAATAAAGGATTGTGATACCTTTCACTAGACAAGCGCACACAGCAAAGTAGAGCTTCTAAACAAAAATCTTGGCACAAAACATTAACCTGTCCAAAGTAGAGCACCATATCGAAACACTCAAAGTGACTCTATATCAATTATGGAAAAAAGACATATCTAATGAAAGAATGTTTTGTGAACAAGTTAACTTACAAGGTCTTGGATTTTTGTCATTATGTCTTCCTATGCTACTCAAGGATGCCAAAAACTAAAGATGCTATGATGGGGGCATAATCTTTTTCTTTGTCTGTTGTCTGTGGATCAAACTTTAGTAATGTGACGAATTTTGTCTAATGACATAATCAGCAAAAGATCATCGAGGACTTCTGAGGTCTGAACATGAAATAGGGCAATCCTTATCTATTGAAATGTAAGAAATACTCAGGTCATCTAGATTCAAGTTTGACTAGATGCTTGTATCAACTTGCTATATCAAAATCCATGTAAGGAATAGTCAGGTCATCTTAGTCTAATTATACCTAGATGCTTGTATTTTCTTACAACATAATAAACACCTGATGATGAAATAAGCACTTCAAAATACTTGCAATATCCAGATGGCAAATATCCATATCCATAACATATCCTGAAAGCATTCCTTATCCATATCCATAACGTATCCAATTACATCGCATATCTGTATCCATATCCATATCCCATGCAATAAGATTTTATGCAGAGAATCAATGTTTACAAATAAAAACTTGTGATTTCTTTTGTTGAGTCATTCTTCTATTGATCAAATTTCTATCTGTCTTCATATCTCTCGTCAACAGTTCTAGTTGTCAATCCGAGCAGCGATCAAAATGCAAGTCTATCCTTAAATCCATACCAATCAAGTCAAGTAAATATTGTCAAATGATCCAATCACAATCAGTGGTCTTGATCCTTGTCTGGTCGTAAACCAACTCGATTAGTTATAATCAAACATTTGTCTTATACAGGATGTAGCATTGTCAAAATCAGACCAATACACGCATCTTACACGACATGTTTCATTTCTTGAAACCAGACACTGTCCTTCGTGTTGCTCTAGGGATCTATCATTCCTCGCCATGACAACACTATTGTATATCGTTATCAGTATATTGTTGGTTTATCGCTTGACTGGGGCAATACCTTGCCTGTTCTTGTATCATTTGTGCATACTTGCTTGCTTGCTTGTGTGTGTTATCATTTTATCTTGCATCGCATATCATTCACCTCTTTCTTCTACATGCAACCATTTCTTCTCCTGTCAACCTATCTCATCGTGAGATTGTCCGTCTCACGCCTTCTACCTTCTCCCCGTCTAATCTCCCAAGGGGGCATCCTGTCGTTAAACTTGTACCAGGGGCAAACTGGGGCATGTATCATTGTCGAAAATTCTTATTCTTTGAAACAACATGATAAAACACATTGCATCAAAAAGGGGCAAAATGTATACACCTGAAAATGACATGACTCTACTTAAATAAATATTTTAAATATTTATTTCATCTTCATATTCCTCTATCAATAAATAAATACATTAATTTATTTATTTGATTCATTTCCTCCCATTTAATTAAATAAATTACATTTATTTAATTAGTTTAATCTATATCAACTTTATTATTATAAATAATTAAATGATTTTAATTATTTAATTAAATCTTTCATTCTTCTAAATTTAAATAAAATACAAATTTATTTAAATTAAATCTCCAAAAAATAAAATATATTTAAATATTTTTTATTCTTCCAAATTATCTACAAGTAATTAAATAAATTTATTTATTTAATTATGCTTTCTTATCTTCTAAAAAATCTTCAAATCTTCTAAAAATAAAATCTTCTTGTCATACAAAAGCAAAAGCTAAGTTAACTGATTTAAAGCTATCAACAAAGCTCTTAAATTAGAAAAATATATTCTAATTTAAGAAATAAAAACTCATCCTCATCAAGAAAGCAGTTAACTCAACAAAGCATCTTTTTGAATGACACATGTCCTTCTTCTATTCATGCACGTTCTCTCGAACATTCTCCTCTGTTGATCTTCTTATTTCTTTTTCACCGTTGATCCTCTCTCACACAACTCTATAAATGCAACCCTCTTCTTCTTCATTTCAAATCTAACTTTCGAGTAAACTTATGCTGCATAATCCATAGCGCGCCATTGGCACCCCATTATCACATCACTTCATATATCATTCATTCCACATTGTGTTGAAGCTCATCTTCAACACAACAAGTATCCGAGTTGTTTCTCCTTGTCATCTTGAGGAATCAAAGCAAGGAAGCAAGCTTCCTGAGGGCCATCTTCATCACCAAAAGATCAAGAAAGAATAGGCGAACAATGGATATCGCAAGGTAAAAAGGATGTGAGTATCTCCCTTTCATTTTAAATCCTTATTTACCTGCACCTTCCATTGATGTTTTGGGTTTTATTATTCATTTTGATTATCCCACATTTTACCCGTAACATTTCTGGCACCCACCGTGGGGCCCTTGCCCCTAATCTAACAAAAAATTTGAGTTTCTTAGTGACAGGTTCCGTATAGGCTTCTGACAGGTTCATCCGGTGCATACATCCTCTGAGCCGGTGCTTTTACCTCCTGTTACGATGCATACAGACTTCCGGTGCAAATAACCTCTGAACCGACGCTTTTATCTTTTGTTCTGGCGCCTACAGTACTATAGCGCATCCATTCTCTGAGATGATGCATACACTTCCTGTTCCAGTGCCTGCAGAATCCCGATGCATACACCCTACCTCACGGCACATACATACATTTTCACAGCACATCTGTTAAATTAAAGCTTCTATCTATTCTTCCCGCGCTTTTGACATCTGTCTTAGTGCATCTATAAAACGACATTTACAGTCTTTGTTTCTGCGCATACAGACTGATAAGCGGCACATTTGATCTTCATTCTGATTTTAGAATTTCTCATAGTTTTAGGATTTCACACTAGCGTTTGCCTTGCAGGATTAGAGGCTAGATAGATCATTTAGCTGCATTAATTAATTCATCTTAGATTAATCAGGGGAAAAAGTAAAAAAAAATGCATGCATGCAAATCTCACGTAGTCCTTAACTAGGAGGATAGTAACTGAACCACTGCTATCTTTGCATTATTGCTATCTGTGCATTTATTGCTATCTTTCCTAGTTTAGAACATTGCTATCTCACAAACGGAATGAACCATTGCTATCTTTAAACATTTCAAAGTTAACAAATGCATGAGTGCCCAAGTAGATAGCACATTTAGTTTTTTTTTCTTTTAAATAGGTCTGGATTAATCACTGTCTTATGTGTCTATTGAATGACAATAGGCTTATGCTCTCCCCTTTACTGGGTGACCAGAATGCCAGACTTATTATTCCTTATGTTTAACCTTTAGAGGGGCCTGCCCTTGGATGCCCGCATGTCCAATTGGGAACGACCCTGAGTGGAAATAGGCTAAAGCCAAGCCCTACCGATCCACTTTAAATAAACTGTGCTTGAAGCGAAAGCTTCATGCAATGAGTGTTGTTGTGTTACACTGACAGCCAACCTCCCCCAAAACCCTCCAAGGCGTAACCCTTGGAGGCTAGTAAACTCCATAACGGAGAGTAGTGCTGCCACACGTGTAACCACTCGAACGGTTGCCTTGACTACTTAGCCATTTGTTTAGTATACCAAAAACCCCTATTTGTTGACACAAAAGGTGGAACCTTTGAAGCGGCCCCGATTCATGTGATTCTTAGTAGAGGTAGCACGGACAATCCCATGGTTCAGTGGGGGTACGAGCCTAAGGAAACCTGGATTTGGTATGCGTGAGAAGTGAGTGTCGTGGAGGGGAGCCGGTGCTACTAGATCCTAGAGCTACACGCTTTGAATATGCACGACTAGGGGATTCAACAAATACTGTCCTTTCCAGCCTAGGTTGTGATTGTTCTTGAGTCAAAAAGTCAAAAAATACAAAAAAATAACAAAAGATAAAAATCATGAAAACTTCTATGCGCTTGCTGTGTCTTTTGCCATAATTGAAAATTAGAATTCAAAAAGATCAAATTTTCCACCCAAAAATAGAAAATTTTGAAAAACATTCCAAAATTCAAACTAAAAACCAAAACGACGCATTTGCTGCGACCTGCAGCACATATGGTCAGACTTGCTGTGCATTTGATCACTGTTGTGGTGCATTTAAAAATTACCATATTTGTGTATTTGCTGCGACTTGTGGTGCTTTTACACTTTGTTCTGAAGCATTTATTAATGTGCATCCAAACCAGAGCTGTTTTGTATTTCCCAAGAGAAAATTTTTCAACGTTTCAAAAGCCCTTCTCAAACTTGTTTCAGTTTTCCCAAGATCTGATTAGAATCGTGCAAGTTAACCATTTCACTCTTCTTCTGCACCATAGTTGCTTTTCTCATCCAAAATCTTGCAAAAATTTTTCAAAATCCAACAAGGTTAGAACCAAGCTATTCTTGATCGCATCAAACCTCAAACAAACCTAGTGAGTCTCCACTATCAAGGATCACTTATCCTTTTCTCTCGGAACTCCACTAGTGGCTTGTACAAAACTAGTCCACATCAAGTAAATGAATTTCTATCATCCTTACTTCGACCATCATTTTGTGCACCCAACTTGTTTGACACCAATTAGATCTAAGGAGAACCTTGCTCAAACCTTGGCACATTCTAGATCCCCTTGTTCGAAACTTTCAAACTCATTCCATCCCGTCTCTAGTCACCTTGGTCTTAATGAGGTCCCAAAAACAAAAACAGATTGAAATGGCTGAGAAAACTACTCCAACCTCTCACAACAGTGATGAGGAAATCTCTATCGAAGAGGTCCTCCAAACACAGCAAGACCGAAGATTTCAACGCATAATGGATAAGGTACTTGCCCAAGACCCTCCCAAATTCTTTCTACACTTAGCACACCTAGGAGTCAAGCTCCCTAAAGATTTTAACTTAGAAGCTCTAAAAGAACCTGAGGAAGAAAGACACCTTGAGGGAAGCACACATGAGGAAACACCCATAGACAAAAGCAAAGCAACTATTGATTCTACAAACGCCTTGAGCTTAATGACCCAACAGATCCAAGCTTTACAACAACAATTCACAGACATGCAAACAGGAGCTCAACAAAGCATTGCTCCCTAGAGGATATTTCACCATATCCTTTTGATAGGACCTTGATCATAATACCTTTCCCCTCTAAATTTGAGGTGCGAAAATTTGATAAATATTGAGGAAAGGGTGATCCAAGGGACCACATCAGGGAATTTAACGCTGCTTGTCTTAAAGTCGCACACAATGATACTTACCTTATGCGACTATTTCCAAGAAGCTTAGGAGGACAAGCCATGGAATGGTTTTCTAGATTACCACCTGGCATTAGAACATTTAACGAACTTGTGGACAAATTTGTCACACATTTCTCCTACAATATTGAGCATGACACCTCAATCTTAGATCTTTGTAACACTAAGAAAAAAGGTGGAGAATCTTTCACCGCCTTCCTACAAAGATGGAGACAGTTGGCAAGTAAGTGCCATCATCAAATGCCTGAAAAACAAATGCTGGAAATGTTTGTCCATAACTTACAAACTGACCTAGGTCATCAGATACAAATCCAATGTCCTACTTCCTTTAGCAAGTTCATTGAGATGGGTCTAATCATCGAAAAAGATTTAATCGCAAAGGGTCAAATAAAGCTCTATAAGGACACTCCTAATACCAATACCAACGTAGATAAACCAAGATTCTAGACAAAGAATAAAAACATTGTGAATGATGGGGTGGTAGATGCTAAGAATGCGGCACCAAAATAACCAATCTTCAACTTATCAACTCCTCAAAACAACCCCCCGCAAAACAAACCAAGAAACACTGAATCACGATTTACAAATTTTCAACCTAGGAGAAAATTCACACCTTTGGGAGAATCATTGGAAACCGCCCTACGGAAGTTAATCACAAATAAGATCATAACACTTCCATCAGTGCGAGAATATGAACCAAAAGTCAAACCTCCTTGGTGGAACGATAATGATTTCTGTGAGTACCACTGAAACAGGGGGCACAAAACCAACGACTGCATTGTGCTCAAGCACACTATCCAAGATTTGATCGAGCAAAACAAAGTGTCACTTGACGGACATACCTCTAATAATGATCACCGGGCATTCAGGGATCCTCTTCCCAACTATGAGCAAGGAGGACCTTCCAACCAAAACAACAGTGGAACTAACAACGCCAACTACACAAACGTCGCCTTTGACTATGTTGTTAACCACATCTCGGAAAGTGATTCACACATCAATGTGATCACTATAAACAAAGATATGGATTGTAACGTTACCACCCGCAGTAATAGAGTCACTCTTAGAGGAGCCTCCACCCCTCCGGCTAATTAGTACAGTATCCTGGATCAGCTACATAAGACACCTGCACATATCTCCATTTTGGAACTTTTGCGTCTATCCCCATCCCATAGGGCCATACTTGACAAAGCTCTTTCCGAAGCCTCCGTCCCAACGAACCTCACCGAAGAACAGTTTGAAACCATGGTAGGTCACATTACCTCACCTCACTCCCTATCATTCACTAAAAAGGATGATATGTCAACTACCCAACCTCATAACGCCTCTCTTCATATCGAAGCCTTCATACACAAACACAAGATAAAAGAGTCCTAATTGATGGAGGAGCTGGTTTGAATATTTGCACCTTAAAGCTAATCATTGCATTGGGGTTTGCAGAAAAGGCTGTAGATCCAAAAAAGAAAATCACTATCAAAGCCTATGATGAGGAGGAAAGAACTTCCAAGGGAATTGTTACTTTACCAATCAGAGTGGGACCTATAGTAAAAGATGTGGCTTGCCAAGTCCTCGATATGGAGCTAGCATATAACATAACATTCTTCTTGGGAGACCATGGATACATGCTCTGAAAGCAGTGCCGTCAACATACCACCAATGTATCAAGTTCCCCTATGAAGGTCAAGAGATCACCATCCAAGGTGACCCCAATCCATTTCAGTATTGCAACTCCATTCAATCTAAACCTGAAGTTGTGATTCCTAACAACCATGCTTCCACTTCATCTTCATCTCGTGTTGACCCAGCTTCACTTTCTTCCACATCAAAATCTTCCCAACCTGACCTCAGACTCAAAGATAAGGGCTTGGGTGAGTACACAATCTCCCAATCCCTCTGTTTAGCACAACTCCCCCTATCTCCAAGATCATATGGAAGACCTACTCTAAGCAAACCCAAAGTAGATAAAACTACCAAAGGTCCATTTATCAAATGGGGAAGCCTCGAAGATGAGAGTGATGAAAAGGATATCCTGTAATGGCTATACAAGGATGAAGACAGTTCATCAACACAACAAGACCATCACACCACTATACAAACTGAACAATATGGTCAAGGATTCCAAATGCTATAAAGAATGGGGTATGAAGGACATGGTCCACTTGGTTCAATAAAAGATGGTATCACTAAACCCATCCAACCTCATACCTTGACAGCCTGAGACACTACAGGGCTAGGTTACACTAGTACATCATGAACCAACAAAGCAAATAAGAATAAAGACAAACAACCAGAAACATCTGCTAGTAATCTATTTGATCAAATTTAGCAACTGCAACTGGGTAGTGAGACTGATTCCAATGAATATGAATGGGATAGTCTCTCGGAGCTATCTTGTGATGAAAAAGGCATCGATGTTGTCCACGAGTATGACCCAACCCATGCAAATGAGAGACAAGGTCCAAGGGCTAGACCACTAGAGTCCGACTCGCGTAATAACAATAGTGAAAGTCGTGAGGAAAGAATGATGCCCCCCTTGATGGTTCCGCTAATAGAGAGTACCATCGTAGAATTTGTCCATACTTATAACAACTCTATCCTAACCATCAATACCATCGAACCAGACCAACCCAACGATCCCTTACCATTGGTACATCCCAAACTCATAGATTGGGACTTACAAGGTACTACCCCTGAGCTCAATACCTTTTAGAACGATGAAGTCATCATAGACTATCTTGAGCTTAGAGATCATATACCTGCAGGGGATCACAGAGCTAGCTATGCCATATAACTCAACGACAAGGCCTACTTTGGAGAGAGTGCCAAGCCTTTTAGTCTAAAAAATGTCAAAATGAAAGAAAGATCTAAGGGTGAAATCCGCTCTGCGACAGTGTTAGATCATGAAAAAAGTAAAAATATAGATGTATCCAATGGTGAAAACCTCTCTGAGGCGTCGAAGGATGGAAGGCTTGACCCTCTACCCAGTCTTACACATCAGGATAGATCCTCAATCTTGATAGAACCAACAGAGCCGATCAATGTTAGCACAGGTGATAATCCCAGAATGATTCACATGGCACAGTCTTTAACAACACAAGAAAAACCAGCATTCACCGACTTCTTCAAGAGAAAACAAATCAACTTTGCTTGGACATATGCAGACATGTCAGGGCTAGATCCGAATCTCATAATGCATCACTTATCCTTAGCTCCAGGAGCTAAGCTAGTAAAGCAAAAACTCAGAAAGATGCACCCACAGGTGGCCCTCATGGTGAAAGAAGAACTGAAGAAACTATTAGATGTCAGATTCATCAGACCAATAGACTATCCTGAGTGGATTTCAAACATAGTACCAATTGCCAAACTAGATGGCAGAGTCCGAATATGTAATGACTTCAGGGACCTGAACAAAGCTTGTCCGAAAGATAATTTCCCCTGCCAAACATTGACATTATTGTAGACCTTGTTGGTAATCATTTATGTTTAGGGTTTTGAGCTTGAATATTTGCAGGTTTTCTCTTGCAAACCTTGAAATTTATGAGTCTTGGGGTCTTACATTGTTTTGTCTATTCTGTTAGTGGCCTTCTGTGGTGGGTTCCTGGTTGAAAATCTCATCCTCATGTTTTAGTTTTTGTTGGTTGACCAGCCCTCATGTAACAATTTACCACCTTTTCCTGTCGCACTCATGAAAAATGCTAAGTTTTTGTATGTGCAATTGCAAATGTACATCAGCAAGCTTGTGAAATTTCCATCGGCCTCCAAAAAATTGATAAAAACTAAATTATATGCATTTTATATGTATATTAGGCTCTAAAAGGTGCATGTACAAAGGAGGAATCTTTCGTAGATTCTTGGGAATATTCCTGCTTTGTATATTGAGCTATATACAAAGCAAAGTATACAAGGAGGTGTTAATATGCAATTGCCACAGTGGCGAGTGGAAGATACCTTCCTGGAATATTCTGTAGAAGATTTTGCAGTTGTATATTAGGGGTTTGTATATTTATGTTTGCATATTTGACATACAAGTGCACAAATATACATTTGCTACAGTGCAGAGGCAGAGATGCATGTGGTGGGGCCCGTGGATATACAAGGCAGAATATACATTCAAAAATATACAAAGGGCCCGCGACATGCAAAGTGAACAGTGCCGTGGACACTCAAAGATACATGCAGCAGATACACAAGTAATTTGGGGCCCACAGATATATACAAGTGAGTTTGTATATGGTCTATATACAAAGGAAATATGCATTCACGGATGTACAAGCCAGATTCCAAAGTGTTTCAAATGTGCTTTTTGATTATGGCAAAGTCTGACTTGTACATTACATTTGTATATGCGATGTGCAATCAAATGTGCAAGGGAAAGAGAAAATAGGTCGGGCCCACCAGTTATATACAATGGTAATTGTATGTATGCCGACATACATGCAAAACATACAAGTGAAAAGGTACTTTTCGGACCCGAGTAGAATTCCAAGATGCTTCATACAAGTTTGGGGTCGGCATCATGTATATTGGGTTTGTATATGCAGCATACAACCCAATATACAAAACAAAGATATGCAACCCGGACGTGAAGGAAGAGTCAAATACAACGAACAGTAATTTGAGGTTCGTGGGTTGTATAAAGTGATTGTATGCTTGTGCAATAGCCAATATGCAAAGAGATTATCGCCAAGACCATATGTGTCGGCCAGCCTTTCTTGGGTTATTCCGATGGCCGATGGAGATCAAATGCACAGTGACAGAGGATGAGTCACAAGCTGCCACGTGCCTGGGAACTGTTGCATGTATATGCATTTCAGCACGCATACACAAGGGCAAAAAAGGCAAAATTGATGATGGAAAGGGCCAGCGATAGAAACATAAGGTGCCAACGTGGCACGATTTCATTGGCCAACGACTATTCAACATTTTTGGGTGCCGTTGATCACAGCAATGGAGGGATGATCAACGGTCAGGTTTTGAACTTGCTGCGATGCTTTTTCCTGAGTGGGTGTGACCGTTTTTGAGCGGGAAATTTTCAGTGGTACGCCGTTGCTACATTTCAGAGAGGCTGTGGGTAGCTGAAGCGTTAATGGAAAAATTGCAGCGGTATGGGTCGGTGATGGACGGGTCAACAACCCGTTTGAAGATGAATGTCCTTGAACGGCGGTGTGGATCCCTGATTCCATGTGTTCATTCCTCTCTGTCTCCCCACAACGTTGAATGTTTCTGAGCACCATTCCTCACGCATTGAATCTGGCAGATTTTTTATTTGCCTTGTAATAAATTTTGCTGGGTACACAGTCTTGGTATAAAAAATCCAAACTATGTTACTTGTTGGTTGTTGAAAACTGGACAAATTTTTGGTGCTATGATAAGATACAACTTCATTGGTGGCCCTGTTTTGGATGTTTTTGTGAGTTTATGAATCTCATGTTGTCTTTTTAATGCATAAACTTACTGGTTTCATGTTGATTTAAATGAGTAATGCTTCATTGCATGTGTTCTGTTACTTGTCTCCAAATTGAATGTATTCTTCTTTTGAATCTAAACAGCTAAGGGGTGTCTAGGATTCTTGAATATAGATTTGCTATGTTGAATGGTTGATCTTTTACTTCTACTCAAGGAGTAGATTAAATGTTTTTGGTTAAAGTGTTAAGAAGAATATATTGCAGTGAGGATCATCTAAGCAGAGGTAACTGAATACCCAAATCTGGGAAATATCTGTAAGGTAGATATTAAACAATCCCCTTGAAACTTAGTCATTAATATGGGTTTATGTGTACATTCATATGTGTATGTCTATTGACTCCGAGCCCTGGATAGGCACCGATCCAATTTTGTATTGAGGTCACAACCTAGAGTCCTAGTTTTGCATCCAAATACAAAAACAAACTCAAACTTCATATATAAACCTTTAGGACTTTAGAAGTAGTTTTAGGATCCAAAATCCTCTGTCTACAACTAAGCATAGGCCCAAAGCTAGCCCCTTTGCACTTATTCCACAGTTTTGGTCTGCATAAGAGAGGATTTATTTGCTTTGTATCAACATCCCAGCTAATCCATGGATGCATTTTATAGATGTTGAGTAGGGAATACCCCCCTTGGTTCTGTAGAGCCTAAAGAAGAAGAGGAGATATTTATAGAGTCTATCTCCTATACTGTTGGCCCCTGGCTCGGGAATCCTATTAATCATTAATGGCTATTTTGTAGGGATTACTGGGGATAAGCATCCAGTATGAGAAAATTACCAACAGACCTCACGACAGGGCACACCATGCTATCACTAATGGATGGTTTTTTTGGATACAACCAGATAAAAATTGCACCTGAAGACCAACACAAGACTGCATTCACATGTCCTTGGGGGACCTACTGTTGGTGTGTCATGCCATTTGGTTTGAAAAATGCCGATGCAACATATCAGAGAGCTATGACCACAATCTTCCACGACATGATGCACACTATAATGGAAGATTATGTTGATGACATTCTGGCAAAATCACTCACAAGAGAAGGACACCTGGCAGTACTCGACAAAATCTTCAAAAGACTGGAACAGTTTAATGTGCGCCTCAATCCAAAGAACTGTGTGTTTGGAGTTACCTCAGGTAAGCTACTGGGATACATAGTGTCCACTAATGGAATCAAAGTTTACCCAGCTAAAGTGAAGGCCATCATGGAAATGCCACCTCCTAAGAATCTCACTCAACTAAGGTCTCTACAGGGAAAACTATAATCTATCAGAAGGTTCATTTCTCAATTGGCAGACAAGTGCCACCCATTTTCCCACCTGCTACATAAGAATGTCCCTTTCAAATGGAATGATTCATGTGAGCAAGCATTTCAACAGTTAAAAGAGTATCTTATGAAGCCACCTGTATTGATGCCACCGATTCAGGGTAAACCTTTGTTGCTATACATCTCGGCTACACCTACAGCTCCGGGAGCTCTCCTCGCACAACAAAATTATGAAGGGAAAGAACAAGCAATATACTATATCAGTCGAACACTTGTTGGATATGAACTGCAATACACGCCAATTGAAAGAGCATGTCTCGCTGTGGTCTTCGCCTCACAAAAGTGGAGACATTACATGTTGTCACATTCTATCAAACTGGTAGCAAAAATTGATTCACTCAAATACTTACTCAACAAAGCAGCCTTAATAGGTAGGTTGTTCAAATGGGTCATGCTTCTCAGTGAATTTGACATCGAGTATATAGACAGGAAAGCAATAAAAGGCCAAGTACTTGTAGATCAACTGGCAGATGCACCTCTAACAGATGATAGCCCATTGAGCTTCGACTTTCCAAATGAATCTATCTTTCACATAACCACAACAACCTGGAAAATGTATTTTGATGGTTCATATACTCAGCATGGATCAGGAGCAGGTATCTTGTTGATCACCCTTAGCGGCGACACAATTCCTAAGTCATACAGATTACTCTTTCCTTGCACTAACAATGTGGTAGAGTATGAAGCCCTAGTCATTGGCATCAAGCTAGCAGTTGAATGGAACATCCAAGAAACTTTAATTATATGGTGACTCACAACTATTCATAAATCAAGTAAATGACGACTACCAAACAAAAGATGAGAAATTAATCCCTTACAAATGAATGGTAGATGACTTCAAAGAATACTTTGTCAAGATCTCTTTTGAACAGATACAAAGGATTAAGAACAACGTTGCAGACGCCATGGCAACGATTGCATCTCTCCTTGATATGCCAAACAATCAATCACGTTACGAGTTCTTGGTAGAGCCAGTGTCTTGTCCTGCATATGACACTCCTGAATCCCATATCATTTGCCACATTGTTGGAGTTGATTCCCCCCTCTATGGAAAAATATTTGCCTATCTTAAAGAGAATACCCTCCCACCTGATCTCTCTAGTAACCAAAAATGAACCTTCATCCGTCAGGCATCCTGGTATGCCATTGTCGCCAATACCCTATATCGTAGAGGTCTCAATGGTACTCTCCTTAGATGTCTCGATAGTGAGGAATATAAAACCTCCCTAAACGAAGTGCACGTCGGTATATGTGGGACCGACTCTAGTGGCCCTACCCTAGCCAAGAAACTCATACGCATGGGATACTACTGGCCAACTATGGAACAAGATTCCTATCATTCTGTAAAGAAGTACAAAAAGTGCCAAATCCATGGGAACCTGATACATGCACCAGCACAGGAGCTGCAGCCATTAACGACTCCTTAGCCTTTCTGTTAGGGGGGACTCGACTTAGTGGGCAAGATTCATCCTCCTTCATCCAGCAGCCATAAATTCATAATCACCGCCATTGAGTACTTTACGAAGTGGATTGAAGCCGTGCCCTTAGCCAATATCACAGGCAAGCAGATTGCCTCTTTTATCTTGAACTATATCATTTGTCGCTATGGTATCCTATCGTCCATTGTCACGGATAATGGACGACCCTTCAATAATCAAGATGACAGGGAACTATGTGACAAATTCCATATCTAGCACCACTTTTCAACCCCCTATTACCCCCAAGGCAATAGCCAGGCAGAGACATCAAATAAAACCATCTTGAAAATCCTAAAGAAGACTGTTAATGATGCCGGTCGTGATTGGCATGTCTAGTTAAATCCAGCGCTGTGGGCCTATCCTACAAGCATCCACACACCCACAGGTGCAACACCATACTCCCTGGTCTACGGATCTAAAGCTATCTTGCCCATTGAAGTCGAGATCCCATCCTTGCAAGTTTTGTTAAAAGGCCTCATATCTGATGAAGAGTACAGAGTGTCCAGACTTCAAGAGTTAGAGCTGCTCGAAGAGATAAGGCAACATGCCTTTAACCACCTAAAAGATTATCAACAACGAATGTCCAGAAGCTACAACCATAGGGTAAAGCCCTGAGTATTCCAAGTTGGTGATCTAGTCCTCAGAGAAAATCCTAGAAATCAGCAAGATCAAGAAAATAAAGGCAAGTTTGAACCCAATTGGCTAGGTCCCTATGTCATCATTTCATCTTATGGGTCAGAAGCATACCAATTGGCTACGTCTAAAGGTGAACTATTTGATGATCCTATTAATAGCATGCATCTTCATAAGTTCTACACCTAAAACCCCAATGCAAGGGAGTCCTTAAAAATTAAAAAAAAAAAAGAAAAATGATCAAAAACAAAAATAAAAAAATAGAAAAATGACAAAAAAATCATCCTCTGGTGAAAACCTGGCAAACAGGTGCCCGGGGCAGGTACCATGATGAAAACCTAGCAAACATGCATCATGTGTACTTTTAGTTTTCGTGCAAATAAAAGCAAGTGGTGAAAACCTGGTAAACAGGCGCTATTTGTGACAAACCACTTCCTCCATCTGTTGTGGCCTCATGTCTCTTGTGTCCATCATATCATTCATATTGAACCAGTCCTTTGAACCGTTGTCAAAGTACGTCGCCTCTGAGTTATACGTAGGCAAGGCCATTCTCAATGCGCTCCCGAGGCTTCGCTCCCCTTCTTTTCTATCTATTTCGTCAAGTGTCGTATCCTGCTGTCTAGACCATTTCTGCATCTTTGCCATCACCTAGGTCCTAGGTCCATTAGGTTCACCCCGAACTACGTTGCCTTTGCGTCATCACGTAGGCAAGACCATTTAGCAATGAGTCCTCGAGGCACTAGGTCAGTCCCTTAGGGTCCGTCTTTCCATACCTGTTTGTCGTCTCACCCACAATAAGTCGATCCTTGTCCAAACTGGAGGCAACTCCTTGACCTAGTTACGGATTTGGATTCTTGAGTGCCACATGTTCTAAGAGGATACCAATAAAGGATTGTGATACCTTTCACTAGACAAGCGCACGTAGCAAAGCAGAGCTTCCAAACAAAAATCTTGGCATAAAACATTAACCTGTCCAAAGCAGAGCACCATATCGAAACACTTAAATTGACTCTATATCAGTTACGGAAAAAAGACATATCTAATGCAAGAATGTTTTGTGAACAAGTTAACTTACAAAGTCTTGGATTTTTGTCATTATGTCTTCATATGCTACTCAAGGATGCCAAAAGCTAGAGATGCTATGATAGGGGCATAATCTTTTTCTTTGTTTGCTGTCTGTGGATCAAACTTTAGTAATGTGACGACTTTTGTCTAACGACATGATCAGCAAAAGATCATCGAGGACTTTCGAGGTCTAAACACGAAACAGGGCAATCCTTGTCTGTTGAAATGCAAGAAATACTCAGGTCATCTAGATTCAAGTTTGACTAGATGCTTGTATCAACTTGCTATATCAAAATCCATGTAAGGAATACTTAGGTCATCTCAGTCTAATTATACCTAGATGCTTGTATTTTCTTACAACATAATAAATGCCCAATGATGAAATAAGCACTTCAAAATACTTGCAATATCAAGATGGCAAATATCCATATCCATAACATATCCAGAAAACATTCCTTATCCATATCCATAACGTATCCAATTACATCACATATCTATATCCATATCCATATCCCATGCAATAAAATTTTATGCAGAGAATCAATGTTTACAAATAAAAGCTTGTGATTTCTTCTGTCGAGTCATTCTTCTATCGATCAAATTTCTATCTGTCTTCATATCTCTCATCAACAGTTCTAGCTATCAATCCGAGCAGTGATCAAAATGCAAGTCTATCCTTAAATCTATACCAATCAAGTCAAGTCAATATTGTCAAATGATCCAATCACAATCAGTGGTCTTGATCCTTGTCTAGTCGTAAACCAACTCGATCAGTTATAATCAAACATTTGTTTTATATAAGATGTAGCATTGTCGAAATCAGACCAATACACGAGTCTTACATGACATGTTTCATTTCTTGAAACCAGACACTGTCCTTCGTGTTGCTCTAGGGATCTATCATTCCCTGCCATGACAACACTATTGTATATTATTATCAGTATATTGTTGGTTTACCGCTTGACTGGGGCAATACCTTGCGTGTTCTTGTATCATTTGTGCATACTTGCTTGCTTGCTTGTGTGTGTTATCATTTTATCTTGCATCGCATATCATTCACCTCTTTTTTCTGTATCCAACCATTTCTTCTCCTGTCAACCTGTCTCATCGTGAGATTGTCCATCTCACGCCTTCTACCTTCTCCTCGTCCAATCTCCCGAGGGGGCATCCTATCGTTAAACTTGTACCAGGGGCAAACTGGGGCATGTATCATTGTCAAAAATTCTTATTCTTTGAAACAACGTGATAAAACACATTGCATCAAAGAGGGGAAAAATGTATACACCTAAAAATGACATGACTCTACTTAAATAAATATTTTAAATATTTATTTCATCTTCATATTCCTCTATCAATAAATAAATACATTAATTTATTTATTTGATTCATTTCCTCCCATTTAATTAAATAAATTACATTTATTTAATTAATTTCATCTATATCAACTTTATTCTTCTAAATAATTAAATGATTTTAATTATTTAATTAAATCTTTCATTCTTCTAAATTTAAATAAAATGCAAATTTATTTAAATTAAATCTCCAAAAAATAAAATATATTTAAATATTTTTTTTATTCTTCCAAATTATCTACAAGTAATTAAATAAATTTATTTATTTAATTATGCTTTCTTATCTTCTAAAAAATCTTCAAATCTTCTAAAAATAAATTCTTCTTGTCATACAAAAGCAAAAGCTGAGTTAACTGATTTAAAGCTATCAACAAAGCTCTTAAATTAGAAAAATATATTCTAATTTAAAAAATAAAAACTCATCCTCATCAAGAAAGCAGTTAACTCAACAAAGCATCTTTTTGAATGACACATGTCCTTCTTCTATTCACGCACGTTCTCTCGAACATTCTCCTATGTTGATCTTCTTATTTCTTTTCCACCGTTGATCCTCTCTCACACAACTCTATAAATGCAACCCTCTTCTTCTTCATTTCAAATCCAACTTTCGAGTAAACTTATGCTATAGAATCCATAGCGCGCCATTGGCACCCCATTATCACATCACTTCATATATCATCCATTCCACATTGTGTTGAAGCTCATCTTCAACACAACAAGTATCCAAGCCGTTTCTCCTTGTCATCTTGAGGAATCAAAGCAAGGAAGCAAGCTTCCTGAGGGCCATCTTCATCACCAAAAGATCAAGAAAGAATAGGCGAACAATGGACATCGCAAGGTAAAAAGGTTGTGAGTATCTCCCTTTCATTTTAAATCCTTATTTACCTGCACCTTCCATTGATGTTTTGGGTTTTATTATTCATTTTGATTATCCCACATTTTACTCGTAATAGGTACATCATTAAAGCATGTCAAATGTAATTTGCTTCTAGTAATGTCAACAATGTCAAAACCAAATACCTTCCCATGACCTCTAGAATTATTGAAGTTTCGCAAGACACCCTTAGTCAAATCCAACCTAGTATAGACCATGTTTTTTGGTAAGGAGTAAGTGCACCAATTGGTATGATTGTATTAGAGTTGTTAGATCCACTGACAAGAGTGTGCAAGTTTATCCCATGCGATGATGAACCAACATTAGAAAAAGGATTGCCCATTCCATAGCCCCCCAAGTTCCCACCAGTGGGCACCGAAGACAACAAATCAGGTGCACCAATAATGAAAGCGTGAACAGACAAAACTTTCAACAAGTTAACAATAATTGACTTGCATAGTGTAGAGGAGAGATACATAAGAAGTTGGAAACCGCAACATGTCAGGGTGCAAGTGAAAATAAAAATGGAGGGGGAGATGTCACCACTTCCATACATCATTTTGTTGACAATTTAACATGTGTAGCTCGTCAAATGCAATATAGACCCCTCAACAAGGCCACCTCCAAAAACAAGCTCATTATATTTAGAGAGGAGAAGAGCATCATGCATGTAGATGTCGTCAGAAAGGCATAGTTGATAACACAAAGAAGTACTACGCTTACAAGCTATTGAAGCCAATGAGAAAACTTGCAATGTTGGGTATAGGCCAGAGGAGCTACTAAGCAATTTACTAATAGCACCACCAATCAAGGTGACATCCATGGTGGAAAAGAAGACAAGAAAGAGACAAGCCTGCAAGTAATTCACAACAAAATATCTTATCAAGAGTGGTAGAAGAATAACAAAGGACAACATGCCCGATCATAAAAGAGAAAGAAAGCACCACAAAATAATAAGAATCATTAATTTCACAACAAACACTATAAAGACCATTTTAAGAGCGAAATGTGAAGCAATTGGATTATGAAAGTAATCCCAATAGAGGGAATCACAAAGACAATGAGCTTGTAAAATGTACACAAGACATGAGCACTTTATGCTAAACCATAGCATGCAAACATTATTACCAACACCACTGTGGAATCTACACAACACATGAGAGTTTTATTTACAAGACAATTTATACATAGTAGCCAAAATGTATAAACAGTTCTGTACACTTAAAATCACGATGTCAATGGCCTGGGACTGTCGAGTTAGATTTTGGTGCGCACACGGACCCTTCCCTCCTTTCCGCAAAGCGAACTACCACGTCACTCTCAGTCTCATGGAAGTAGCTAGTTGAGAGGAGGCGAGACACGGGGGTGGTCTGGATCGTTGGAGAGCTGGACTTCATGGAGAGGGGTCAGCATGTCCTGGGGCCTATGTTGTTGTGCACTTGTGTAGATGTGTTGTTCAATGATTGTGGTTGTAAAGATAACCGTATGACCCGAAGGGTCACTAGTCACTCTTCTCCTGTTGGGGTTTTTGATATTCCACCTTTGTGTGGGTAAGCTGTTGTTCTCGTTGATGGCCTGTTCAAGTTGGCGTTGTCTTTCAAATTGTTGTATGGCTACTTGTTGTACTAAGAATTCTTGTGTTTTTCTTGTTGTTGGATGACTAGTGGGTCCTCTTGTGATCTTGGGTGGATTTCCTATATCTCATTGAGGATTGCCCTCATGTCCTGGGGTCTATGTTGTTGTGCACTTGTGTAGATGTGTTGTTCAATTATTGTGGTTGTAAAGATAACCGTATGACCCAAAGGGTCACTAGTCACTCTTCTCCTATTGGGGTTTCTGATATTCCACCTTTGTGTGGGTAAGCTGTTGTTCTCGTTGATGGCCTGTTCAAGTTGGCATTTTCTTTCAAATTGTTGTATGGCTGCTTGTTGTACTAAGAATTGCCTGTGTTTTTCTTGTTGTTGGATGACTAGTGGGTCCTGTTGTGGTCTTGGGTGATTTTCTCTATCTCATCGAGGATTGCCCTCACCCACTCACCTCTTAATCCAGGGCACATTCATGAGTTGAGACAAGAGATAGGCGATTGTGAGCTAAACTTGACTTGCCCTAGGGTTTGACTTAGGGTTTTATTTGACCTAAGGTTTTATTATGCATTGACTTTGTTTGACCTTGTGATGGAATCAAGGGTTTGCGAACTTTCTAAGTCTCTAATGTTTTTGTTCTTTTTTGGGTTTTTATGAATGCAAGCCTAAATGAAATGCAAAACTTCTTTTTGTGTTTTTTTAATGTTTTTGGAATTGAAGATGCTTTTTTCTAATCTAGGAATTGAAAGATGTATGCAAGCTATAATGAATTTACCTAATGCAATGTAAACTATGTTTTTGGGGTTTTTTGAATATGTGGAATGAATTAATCTAAGAAAAGGGAAATTGCTTTTAAATGAATTAATCTAAGAACTTTGAAAGCAAATTACTCTAAGAATGCAAGATCTATCTATCATATCAAGAAAAAATCAACAAGATTACTGATCCCAAGAGCAATTTTAATTATCTAATTACTACAAATTGAAAGAAAGCATAAAGGAACCTAGAGACACGTGAGCCTCCACTACCCTAAAAAATCCTTGTGATGGCAACCTCGTATCCTCTTGTAGTAGCGGGGAATCCTCTTGGCGACAAGACGACGATGGAAGAAAAAAGAAGATTTTGAAGCTTTACAAAAAGAGATCAATAAGAGCTTTCTTGAGCACTATGGCTTGATATGAGCAACGTATGGACACGTGATGAGCTTTATGTGAAAGCTAGATGAAGCAACAAACAAAACAAAAGCCTCCTATGTCCTATATGAACATGAGAATGCTGAATGGAGAGCAATAACTTGAAAGAGTTGTGTGCACAAATGAAATTGCCTCCTCTAAAAATGCCTTGAAGATATGCAATAATGAAAGTTTTGAAGCTTTGGATAACTAAAGAAATAAATGAAAAAAGAGGCTCAAAGGCCTATGAAGAAGCTTGAAAAAGCTTGTGAAGATGAGAAGAGTATTCTCCAACTTGCTCAACTTGGAAAATAATGAAGAGGTGAGGGGTATTTATAGGTTTGAAGAAGTCATGAAAGGTGGAATTGATTGAGAAGTTAACTCAATTTGATTGAAGAGTTAACAACCTTGATTGAGGAGTGAACTGGATTGATTAGGGAGTTATGAAGCAATGATAACTTATCACTGAAGAAGAAATGGAGTTAAAAGAATGCATGGGAGTGAATGAATTGTTCACTAAATATGAAATAGAGCTAATTATGCATGTGTGGGTGCATGAAATAGTTAGCTCTATCTTTGGCACGAAATTCCATGCAAACAGTAAGAAAACAGGTGAAAACATAGCTTTTTCAAGTTAGAAACTTGAGTTTTTCCGCAATTGAAAACATGATAGGGTCACCCATGGGTCGCCCCTTTCACCAGTCAGGGTTGCCTCGGGGGAGATTCAGACTTTCAGTAGGATCTCCCAGGGGAGATCCGAAAAGGAGGTGGAGATGTAGAATGGAAGGGGTTTGGGTGAAAATGCATGATGGGTGATGGTAGAGGAGATGAAAAGGAGGGGATCTGCCTCCAGAAATAGGTCAATCATGTGTAAAAATCCAAATCTCTAGTTGCAAAGTAGGATCTCCCGGGGGGGATTTGGAAATAATCAGGGGAGATTTGAATTGCTTGAGTGAAACTGAAAACTGAAAGTTAGAAAATGATTTTGGAGGGATAAGGAAGCCATAAGGCTCCAGAAACAAGTCAAAATGATGCAAATGATGTGGGTCACCCCTTTCATCAGTCCAAGTTGCCCAGGGCGACTCTAGAAACTGTTTTTCTGAATTGGTCATAGAACTTCCTAGAGCTCGTTCGAGCACATACGGACTCCTTTTTGGGTGTCATTTTTTTGAAAGTGCATGATTTTTTGAGAGCTACGCAATGGTTCCATTAGTTTTTCTTGAAAGTGTCACAAAATTATACTTTAAGACCATTTTTCTGAGGGTACCTTATCGGTCTCTCAAGCCCTAAAAAGTTCGGTAGCCAATTGGAAGGTGAGTTGGATGGGTGAGGAAGAAAGAATGGATGGGAAAGGTCAATTACAACAAATAGATGAATACAAGGCTTAGGGACTAATTCACAAGCACAAGAAACAAGAATTGACAAGTGTCGAAAAGCGTCGAAAGCGAAGAGAGAGAAAATGACAAAGGGGAAACAACACAAGGCGGGAGAAATGACACGTCACCAAGAGAATTGCTGCTGAGAGGATGTTATTTCATGCCTACATGTACGTGACAAGGATTATGAGTCATCATCGGGGTCCTCGTGGAGGCTGTGCATGATTTTGGTGCTTACATATTTGCCCCCTCAAGGATTGTAGTCTACATGAAAGGTAGGTACCATTTCTGAACTAGGCCTTACCTATTGTTGATTTTCCTGCAATTATACCTGCAATAACTAGTATTAGTTTGACATATGAATATATCAAAGCAAATGATGAAAAATGAAATGATGAATATACCATAGATCATGTGAGCTTGACTAGTTGTTTGCCTTTGTCGGAGAGACCTGTAAGAATGGATGCATGCAAAATGAGAGCACGAAAGATGCATAAAAGAAATAGATGACATACTAAGCTAGAGAGGAGAACAATTTCTCCTTTTATTGTAAATTTTGAAGAACATATTTTATTTTTAAGGATTTTTGATGTTTTACAATTTCTGTAGGTTTTTTTGATTTTTCTAATTTTTATGGTTTTTATAGAGATTTTGCAAAGGTTTGATTTGAAACTCCTTGAGGTCTTTGGAAGACCTATATTTATTGAAGGGATCTCTACCCTTTCTGCCTTGCATGGGGAGACTTGTGTACTTGACTACATAGTTTTGCTCTTTTGACTTGTTGGAGGAGTGACTTGTGCTCAGACATTGTTTTACAAATGAGACCTCATTGGTTGAGATCTATACATAGCTTTAGTTGACATCTTGTACTTCACTTTCTCTCTTGTGCATATGGTTGTATAGAGATTTTTATTTTTTTATGAGAATGCGTACCTAAGATGATCACATATGGATGATGCAATTTGTTTTTTCTTTTTTAGAATATATATATGAATGCAAGTGACGATATGCAGATGTAATAACACAAGGGATGCTTGAAATGAAATTTTTACTTCTATGGGATGCCACAAGTTATGACATTGACTTTATTTCTTTGGAACTCTTTTTCTAATTTTGATATGAATGCAATGCGGAACAAACATTATGACTGCTCTTTAATATGATTTTCGATCAAGGGGATTGCAAGTTGTCTTGATATAAGAGACATATTAAAGGCTATGAGATAGGGATTTAGAACTCAAGTGGGGAATGAGAGTGAAATGGAGTGCTTCTGAATTTGGGCTTCACTAAAGGCTAAACACTGATCCTTATCTAGATAAGACAATCTGACAAGCTTTCAACTTAGACAACTAACAAATTTTATTGATGTTTGCTAGACTTAGATCATAGATGGCAAGCAAGATAGACCCGGGGTAAAGGATAAATGGGAAATAACTAGGGTCCCTAGATAGAAAATGATTGTAAAGACTACTAGACTCTTGGCTTTGCTTAGCTAGTGCGTGTGTGTGCTTTGTACCTTTCTCTTTTATTTCCTCTGTTAGAATGTCACCCTTGAGGCTTCAAGCTTAGACTAATACAAACATTCAACAATCTTCTCTCTTTCACTATTTTTTTGTAACTCTTTTTTTTGCTTTTTCTCTTTTCTTTGTATTTTTGCAATGCCTCACTTGTTTTTCTCATTTTTTTAGATTTTTGACTTTTATGAAAATGAATGCTTTTAGAACTTTGGATATGCAGTAATTTGATCTCTTAATACTCACTTTTCTCAAATCTCTTATTTTGATCACTCATTTTTTTATTCACTCAAATTTTAGATTTCTTCCTTCAGAGTTTTAATCGTCTTGACATTTTTGGCCATGAAAGATAAGGGGCTGATGTTACATCCCCAACTTACAATTAGACTTAATCATTAACTTGGCATCATAATCAGGAGGATTAGTCATAGTTAATTGATTTGATATTGTGGAAATATTTGATTTAACTTTTGATTATGAAGTAGACATAGATGTTAAATAGTTTTGTAAATTAAATGATTTATGCTATGAGATATGATAATGATGCACTGATCGTAATCTCGTGATCCTGAGTGTGATAGGAAAATGAACGTCCTTCGAAGAAGGAAGGAGAGTATCATCCTGGAGGAAGGGTTAGACGTTGTGAAAACATAAGTTGACTAGCCATATGAGTAATCAACTTCTATGTCCTTCTCAATCCTTCCGTAAGTTGTCACGTATCATGAATCTTTTCTTTTATTTCTATGTTCTTGGTAAATCATGGTGTCATTGAAGTTATCACGACAAGTTGTGATGACCAATCGATGTTCTTGGAACATCATCTGAAGTCTTTCGACTAATGAGAATATTCAATTTCGGGGAAGTATTACTTGACCTCGATAACCGACATTATTAGTGTGAATCTTTTTACGATTGCAATCTCATTGTGATAATCCTTAGATAAGGATGAATCCTCTTAATAGGTTGTAACCTATAATATTGTTATTATTTACTTATATTAATAATTGTATACTATGGAATATTACTAAGTTGTTATAGTCGATCATGAGGATTGATGGGAGCTTTGAGCTCAACCATCCCTTGTATTGCAAGAATTTAGCCACCTTTTTGTGGAGATACTACCGAGTGGAATGGTAGTTATCAACCAAAATTGGCATTCCATGGGACTAATTATCGTGTGTTTGGTTTTCCATATTTTTGAGCAGTCACTTTTCAAGAATTGGTTGTTGTTGGGGTTTGGAGGAAAAAGGTGGTGAAACTATTTGGGGAGAACGGTGGTGGAAAGGAGCTGTGAGCAGCTGGACGAGTCGCAGTTTGGAACTGCATCTTCACTATTGCCTGGTACAGGTAAAATGGGAAATAAATACCCCAATTACTTTTCATATGATGAGTTTAAATCTTAGTAGGACTTCTGCCCGAGTCTGTGTAACATGATGTTTGTTGTTATTGTTAAAAAAATTGGGGCACGAGGCCTGTAAGGCTGTGCCATGGAAATTGTTTATATCTTTCTGTGTTGTGGCTCAAGGTAGAATTGGCCGGGCTATTCTTTTTTTAAAAACTTATATTTGCAGTGGTTTGGAGCCATATGGCTGAACCCTAACATGTCAACTTTAATTTATGAATATGCTCAAAGCCATGAAGGTTGAGCTTACTAAACACAGTAAATTGCTTTGAGACCAAGCTCTAGGCCGTTGTGCCAAGCATAGAACTTAATAAACTTTCTTTAAGACCATGCTTCATGCTGTTGAGCCGAGCAATGAAAATTTGTAAACTTTTCTTGAGACTACGCACAGTTGAGTCGTAACACTATGTAATCTTGTTTATGATTAATCCCGAGGCTTTAAGAGCCAATTAGTCACTGCACTATGTTTATTTGGGACTAGCTCGATGCCTTGAGGCTGAACTCTATAATGATAGACTCTTTTCTATGTTGAGCCCAGGGTCTTTCGACCTGACTGTATTATATTGTATAATACATTCTATGATGACTGGAGCTCGAAGCCATTATGGCTGAGCAAGTATTCAAAATGTATATTAAGCCCTCGTCATACGATGACAAAGGCAGATCCTAAGAGCTCTCGACATGGAGTAATGAATAACTGCAAATGAATATAGTCGATAATGATTTAACACAGTCATTTGACTGTAATGACAGCCGTGAAGGCTTTAATACTTATCATACAATTGTTCGATTGTAATAACAACCAGGAAGGCATTTAATATCATTAACATAGTCCTTAGATTGAGATGATAACCGGGAAGGCAATGATAGCTGGGAAGGCAATTATATATCGGTGTGATTATAACACCAAAATAACACCAAGTTGGGCTTGTATGGGAAGCCGACGATGAATTATATAAAGAAGTTGTTTAAACTGTTAAGAATGTATATATGAGAACCTTCAAATATGAAGGTGGTGGGATCTTTTATGATTATGGTCTCATCATGAGACAGTTAGAATAAGTTTATAGAAGAATATAGACTAGTTCTATATGTGACTGAATTATGACTTATTGGTTAATGTTATGAGATATATTTCCTTTTACTTTAAATTAAACTAAATTAGGTTTGGTGATTAACACCTTAAGCTCATTGGGATAATAAAAGCTATTGAACCTAAAGAAGCTAATGTACTTTACTAAGGCATGGTATGTCTTGAGTACCATGAAATTGACTTAATCATATGTGATGATTTGCTATCAAAAATGTTGACCATGGGAGACCAAGGCGGTCATAATGGTTGAATTTGGTATAAATTGAAAATGGAATAAGGTGACGAGGAGTCACTAATTCCACGTTACAAAAGTAACCTATATAGTTGTAACTGACTTATGATGGAAGTAGAATGACCAAGTATGGTCAGTGATTTGAATTGATCCCACTCATACTAGACCTAGAAGACAAGGTCGATAAGAACTTACTGTAGGACATGACAACTTATAAGTCAAGTTAGGGTGGTGGACATACGATGACATTCATTGTGTAACGTATATGTATGAAAACATTGGCCAAAGTAATGCATATGTCTCTGCATGCATTATCGGTCCACAGTGTTCCAGATGGCCTAGTGTCTCCAGTAGTGTCATACAAGTTAGAGTGGATCTATAGTGTGTGACCGTGAGACATTAGGAAGGACACAACACCAAATACTCAGTTGGCTATCCAATTGGTTTCTAATGTCTAACCTTTCCATGAAGGGTAGGGCCTCTTCTAGTTAGGAAGATGAGCGGGGGACCGCAGGTCCGTGGTTGGAGGAAAAGCACCAGGATGATGCTCTCCTTCCCAAGTTGAGACAAGCTGAGGCTTATGAAGATAGATGTCATTGGTTCCAGATGCAGTGTTTGCATTTTATGAGCAGTTGGTCTATTGTAATGTAAAAACTTGATTAAGATGCCTAGAGCATATATTGTATTTGATTAGTGATGGTTATTCACTAAAGATTGTAATGGTTTACCAAATTGTAAGCTTTGTTAGATCTTGATTTGATTAACATGCTTAATTGATGGAAAAGAATACGTTTCTTTTGGTTCAAATTTTGATTATCTCTATCAATTCTTAATTAATGACTTGATTAAGTTATATGTTTAAGTTCAATTTTTGAGCATTTTGGAAAGTGATGTTACAACTGAGCACCACTTATAGTTTTTGTAATCCAGTCGGACTTCTCTTCTACTAGGGAAGAATTGGGAAGGTCTACTTGCAAGCTTCGTTTGAACATTGTAGGTTTGAATACTGACTTTGATTAGACCTAACATCTTGACCCATTAAGACTGGGATCAGTGTAAAGCTAAGAACTAGGCTTTGATTAGAATCATTGGGAATGAAGGGGGAGAATGGCGATTGTGGAAATGGGGAATCTCTGGGACTTGAAAGGATCACCTATACTTGGGTAACCTTAGACTCCTTACTGAAGAGAAAAGGATATAAGAGCAAGTCATTCATTGTAATGCAAGATGAACAGAATGATACTGAAATGCAAGAAACAAACTCTTTTTGACATTTTGACATTTTATTTTATTTTAATGATTTATGATTTTTTTAATATTTTTGGAATATTTGATTTTTTTTTGGTATTTTTATGTTTTATGATTTTTTTGATTTGTTAAAATCTTCTCCTTCCATAATACACAAGAGGTAGTGTCATTTCTGACATCTTCCTTAACTATGTGTGGACCTATCCAATTTGGTCTGAACTTCACTTGAAATTCTTTGCAAGGACACTCGAAGACTTGATGTAAAAATGTCTTTGTATTCGGTGAGGAGTTTCGTGTACTCACATGTTTTATTGTTTGATGACCTGCCCCCTAGCTTTACCATTTTCTGTTCTTGTATAGTTTCATTGCTTGTTTTGAACTTTTGAGGGGCAATTGGAGTTGGTGTTGACTCTCCAAGTTTTTGTGTGGATTTTGGTTCTTCTTCTTTAGTCATGATTTCAATCATAGGAATGTTTATGTCTGGTTCGATTGGAATGGCCATTAAGTTGACTGGAGCATAAGACTTTGTTGAGTGGAGATCAAAGGGGAATTCTTCTGTTGCCCCATTTCCTATACGTTTTGAGATCTTGTCTATGTTTACAACTTGTTTTGATGTCTCTCCTTTTTTAAAAGTGTTGATTTTTGCGTCGCTAGTGGTTTCCATGGTCTTTCCCTTCTTTATGACTTGTTCATCTCTATAAAGGATGAAAGGATCAAGATCTCCTTTGATGTCATGGGTTTCTCCCATATGCACGAAGTGTATTTCTTGAAACAATGTGGAGGGAATGGCCCTCATCCTATGGATCCAAGGTCTTCCTAGGATCATGTTGTAAGTGGTTTCTTTATTGATGACATAAAATTCAATTGGGAGGGTTTTGGGACCCAATTTGACATGAAGATTGACCTTACCCATGGTTTGAATGTTTGGGTTATCATGAATTGTAAGGATGGAAGTTTGTTTTGTGATTTGAGTTCTGTCATAACCCATTTTGTGAAGAATAGAGAAAGAGACTATGTTGATTGCATACCCATCATCGATCATTACACGTTTAATGGAATAGTCTTGGACTTGGACTATCAGATGGAGGGGGAGGTCACCCTATTTAGCCATGTCATTATCTATGGGTAACTTTTCAAAATTAAATGTCGAAGTAGAACATTTTTCACTTGGAGTGTTTTGAACAAGGTGGCCTAGATCTAAGGCTTTGAGGAGAGCATTCTTGTGTGTAGGAGAACTCTTGATAAGCTCTAGCATGTAAGAAAAATTTGAATTGTTGGAGGTGTCATCTGGTCATTCTAGTCCCTGTATGACACAAATTTCTTGGTCTTTATCTAATTCCACAAGGCCTAAGGTGTTTTGATGGATTTTGGGACTATGTTCTTCATCTTGTGAGAATGTGTCCATGAATACTTTTTGTTGACGTTTTGGGAGGTTTGATATGAAGCGATGGTACCCCTGACATGACTTGATATCATGCCCCCTTCTCTTGTGAAATGAGCAATATTTATCATGATTGTGATATTGAGGTTTATGACAATTATTGTAAGACTTCTTGTTGATTCTCGGGGGATAGTTGTTGGTATTTTGGTTTCCCAAATTTGTATGACTATCATAGTCACAATTATTGTTGTTTCTGGATAGTGAAGTGTTTATTGACCCATCTATGTCTTGATCATTTTCTGAGTATTTGTTATTTCCATCATAGTTTATCAACCTTCCAGTGGAATCATACTCCCTTCTTTCGCTATCAATAGCAGCTTGGTCAATTCTAAGGGCACTTTCAAGTGCTTCTTCATATGATTGGTAAGGGAGTTTTTGGACTTGTTCTCGTATGTCATTGTTGAGAGCATGTAAGAAGAGATCACAAAGTTCTCTATGATCCATGTTTGGTGCGCTAGTTGAAGAATAGAGAACTTTCCTCCATTGTGTGATAAAATGCACAACTAACTATTGGCTTCTTGTTTGATTGTTAAAAATTCTTGTATTCTTGTCTTGACTAGTTTGTTTATGTTGAAGGTAGCCACAAATTGATCGATGAGTTGCCTAAAAGAGTGGATCGATGCTTCTAGAAGTCGATAGTACCAATCCAGAGCGATACCCTCCAAAGTCTTTGGAAAAAAATTTGCTACCACCCCATCCCAAGGAAGGAGTTCTCACACTACCGTGACATAAGCCTTGCTATGAGAGTTTGGATCACCCTCTCCTTTAAACTTTGGAAGCTCAGGGAGAGGATGTGGTAGTATGACTTGACGAATGTTGTAGTCAAGAGACTCCTTTAAGTACTCAAGGTATGTTCCTAAAAGGGAGTTGTGTGTAGAGGGTCTTTTTCCTCCAAACATCAACCCTTCAAGTGGAGCTTGTTGCACTTTTTGAAAGGGTATACTAGATTGTTGATATCCTGAAAAAGTTGGATGACTAGATGGCGTCATGTTTATGTTTTGAAGATTGAGTGGGATTGTTTGTGGTTGATTTTGCGTTATAGCAATCCCACCTATTTGATTAAGACTTGTCATGTAGGATGATGAGGGCAAGGGAGGCCTGAATGTTTCATAGAAGTTTAGATGAGGGGGAAATTGTGTTGTCCCCTGGTTTGATTCAATCTTATCAATGAAAGCATTTCCCCATGCCCTAGGTTTTTCTTGAATTTCATTCTGACAACCATTTCTAGCTTCAAGGGTCCTTATTCATTGGACCAAGGTTTCTATAAGGTCTGTGAGTGAGGCTTCCTCCATTCTTTGAGTTTTACAACCTTGAGATGGATTGCTTTGTTTTGTAGTTTGACTGACCGCACTTGTTCCTTTTGATAATACTTGACATGTCACAATCTTTTTCTCTTGATGTACCACATGGAGGAGTTTTTGTGCCCCCCAAGCTTCTTGTAATCTTTTCTTTTGATGGCTCACCTCATTGTCCATTTGGGTGGCCATTTTCATAGCACTTTTTATGGGTTGGACTTGTTGATGGATGTTAGATTGAACACTCAATTTTTGTTCTTCACGTTAGGTTCACCAAAATATGTATGCTCAAAATCACGATGTCAGTGGCCTGGGGCTATCGAGTTAGATTTTGGCACGCACATGAACCCTTTCCTCCTTGCCATGGGGTGAACTACCACATCTATTTCGCTCTCGTGGAAGTAGCCAGTCGAGAGGAGGCGAGACACGGGGGTGGTCTGGCTCGTTGGAGATCTGTACTTCGCAGAGAGGGGTCGACACATCCTAGGGCCTATGTTGTGCACTTGTGTAGATGTGTTGCTCAATGATCATGGTTGTAAAGATAACCGTATGACTCGAAGGGTCACTAGTCACTCTTCTTTTGTTGGGGTTTCTGATATTCCACCTTTGTGTGGGTAAGCTGTTGTTCTCATTGATGGCCTGTTCATGTTGGCGTTGTCTTTCAAATTGTTGTACGGCTGCTTGTTGTACTAAGAATTGCCTATGTTCTTCTTGTTGTTGGATGACTAGTGGGTCCTATTGTGGTCTTGGGTGGATTTCCTCTATCTCATCGAGGATTGCCCTCACCCACTTACCTCTTGATCTAGGGCACATTCGTGAGCCAAGACAAGAGATAGGCGATTGTGTACTAACCTTGACTTGACCTAGGGTTTTATTTGACCTAAGGTTTCATTATATGTTGACTTCATTTGACCTTGTGATGGAATTAAGGGTTTTGACCAATGTTTGACAATGGTTGGCCTTGTGATGGAATCAAGGGTTTGCAAACTTTCTAAGTCTCTAATGATTTTGTTCTTTTTTGGGTTTTTATGACTGCAAGCCTAAATGAAATGCAAAACTTCTTTTTGTGCTTTTTTAATGTTTTTGGAATTGAATATGCTTTTTTCTAATCTAGGAATTGAAAGATGTATGCAAGCTATAATGAATTTACCTAATGCAATATAAACTAAGTTTTTGGGGTTTTCTGAATATTTGGAATGAATTAATCTAAGAAAAGGGAAATTGCTTTTAAATGAATTAATCTAAGAACTTTGAAAGCAAATTACTCTAAGAATGCAAGATCTATCCATCCTATCAAGGAAAAAACAAGATTACTGATCCCAAGAGCAATTTTAATTATCTAATTATTACAAATTGAAAGAAAGCATAAAGGAACCTAGAGACGCGTGAGCCTCCACTACCCTCAGAAATCCTTGCGATGGCAACCTTGTACCCTCTTGTAGCAGCGAGGAATCCTCTTGGCAACAAGACGACAATGGAAGCAAAAAATGTTTTTGAAGCTTTGCAAAAAGAGCTCAATGAGAGCTTTGTTGATAATTATGGCTTGATATGAGCAGTGTATGGACACGTGATGAGATTTATGCGAAAGCTAGATGAAGCAACGAACAAAACAAAAGGCTCCTATGTCATGTATGAGCATGAGAATGCTGAGTAGAGAGCAATAACTTGCAAGAGCTATGTGCACAAATGAAATTACCTCCTCTAGAAATGCCTTGAAGCTATACAATAATGAAATCTTTGAAACTTTGGAGAACTAAATAAATAAATGAAAAAAGAGGCTCAAAGGCCCGTGAAGAAGCTTGAAAAAGCTTGTGAAGATGAGAAGAGTATTCTCCAACTTGCTCATCTTGAAAAATAATGAAGAGGTGAGGGGTATTTATAGGTTTGAAGAAGTCATAAAAGGTGGAATTGATTGAGAAGTTAACTCAATTTGATTGAAGAGTTAACAGGCTTGATTGAGGAGTGAACTGGATTGATTAGGGAGTTATGAAGCAATGATAACTTATCACTGAAGAAGAAATGGAGTTAGAAGAATGCATGGGAGTGCATGAATTGTTAACTAAATATGAAATAGAGCTAATTTTGCATGTGTGGGTGCATGAAATAGTTAGCTCTATCTTTGACATGAAATTCCATGCAAACAGGAAGAAAAATGTGCGAAAATAGAGCTTTTTTCGAGTTAGAAACTTGAGTTTTTCCGCGACTAAAAATGCGATAGGGTCGCCCATGGGTCATCCCTTTCACCTGTCAGGGTCACCTAGGGGGAGATCCAGACTTTCAGCAGGATCTCCTGGGGGAGATCTAGAATGGAAGGGGTCTGGGTGAAAATGCATGATGGAAGATGGTAGAGGAAATGAAAAGGAGGGGATCTGCCTCTGGAAATAGGTCAATCATGTGTGAAAATCCAAATCTCCACTTGCAAACTAGGAAGATTCCTGGGGAGAGATCTAGAAATAATAGGGGGAGATTTGGATTGGTTGAGTGAAACTGAAAACTGAAAGTTGGAGAATGATTTTGGAGGGATAAGGAGGCCATAAGGCTCCGGAAACAAGTCAAAATTATGCAAATGATGTGGTTCACCCCTTTTATCAGTCCAAGTCACCCAGGGCGACCCTGAACTAATAGGGGGCGATCTTGAAACAATTTTTCTGAATTGGTCATAGAACTTCCGGGAGCACGTTTGGGCACACACGGACTCCTTTTTGGGTTTTTTTTTTTAAAGTGTATGATTTTTTGAGAGATACGCAATGGTGCCATTATTTTTTCTTGAAAGTGTCACTAAATTATACTTTAAGACTATTTTTCTCATGGTATCTTGTCGGTCTCTCAAGCCTTATAAAGTTTGGTAGCCAATTGGAAGGTGAGTTGGATGGGTGAGGAAGAAAGAATGGATGGGAAAGGTCAATTACAACAAATAGATGAATACAAGGCTTACGGACTAAGTCGCAAGCACATGAAACAAGAATTGACAAGTGTCTAAAAGTGTTGAAAGCAAAGAGATAGAAAATGACAAAGGGGAAAAAACACAAGGTAGAAGAAAAGACACATCACCAAGAGAATTGCTGCTGAGAGGATGCTATTCCACACTTACATGTATGTGACAAGGATTATGAGTCATCATCGAAGTCCTCATGGAGCCTATGTGTGATTTTGGTGCTTACAAGTTCCATGAGAGTTTTACTTATAAGACCATCTATACATATTAGCTAAAACATTTGAACAATTTACTTACAAATGTTGCATGTACCAAAAGTAATAGTAAGAAGAGGAGCAACCACAAAGATAATGAGCTTGTAAAATATACACAAGACATGAGAACTTAAAGGTAAACCATAGCAAGCAAACATTATTACCATGACCATTGTGGAATCTACACAACACATGAGAGTTTTATTTACAAGACCATTTATACATAGAAGCCAAAACATATAATTAGTTTCATGAGAGTTTTAGTCACAAGACCATTTATACATAGTAGCTAAAACATTTGAATGATTTACTTACAAATGTTGTACGTACAAAAAGCAAAAAATCCATACAAGGGCATCTATGCATGGGCTATTTATATGGGAAGCAAGCTATAGACAAGGCAAGGTTCCCAAAACATTTGTAAGATGACGAAATTAACACTACATGCTAGCCATATATTCTGCAAGTGCATGCAATATCTCAAATGATGCTAGCCATAGAGTTTTGATAGACAATATTGAAATCTGTCAAGGCACCTTGGAATTGTTGCATCTCACCCTCTTCCAACAAATGTCTAGGAAGAGACACATTCCTAGCACAATCAACAATCCTAGAGCAATACTGATACAATGTGTAGGAAAACTGATGGAGCCCCAAAGGCACATTCACATCAGGTGTTGCATTAATTATCGGTGCATCACGGGTTGGTCCCATCACACTCCCATTTGAACTGCTGCTAGAGATTTCAACAACCTCAAGAGGACGCTGAGGAGTAGCCATTTTCGAAGCTCATATCTACAAACAAAATTTGAAAAGGAGAAAAAACATTTCCAAGGCTCATTAACACATTTCTTGTGGTTATTACTACCATCAAGTGAACATTATTCAAATTACAGGTAAGGCAAAAGAAATATTTAGACATTAACAAGGTCTTTTAAATGGGTACTAAGTATCATTACAACTATTTCTATTATACTCCCTATGTCAATCTCTCAGTCTCATATAAAACAATCCAAATCATTGATATATCTCAAACTAAAAATTTTGCTTATGATTTCCAACATATTGGTATCTAGCTATATATAAACTATTTTTTTCCCCAAGAAGTTCCTTTTTAATTTATTGATTTATTTGCACAATAATCTAACATTATTCAAGTTGTAAAAAAACTTTTATCAAGGAGATAGTAAAAAGTGAATTTAAAGTTTCTAACCAATATAAGACAAGCTTAACTTAATAAACAAATAAACTTCCTTAAAAGGTATAAACTCTAATTAAAATTTTTAACCCTATAATTATCAATTCAAACAAATAAACCTTCTTAAAAGGTATAATCTCTAATTAAAAATATAAAACAAAATACATTATTAAACACTTCATTAAATTATTACAATGTAAATGTTTTTTTATTAAAAATGAAATATAACACTAACTAATAAATCAACTATACATTTTAAAATCTTTTGAGTTAGAAATAACATTATTAACATACACCACTTAACATAAGATACAAATATGATAACAAAGTGAAATTTAAATAATAACAAAGCCAAATTTAACCGTTTCTCAAAACTTGCCTTAAAAAGAATCTAAAATAAAAGTTTAATGGTAACTAACAACTCTCTAAATGTCAATACTTGTTTGGAATATATATATAGATATAATTTTTCCAAACATAAGACATTAATAAATATTTCAATTAAATCATATTAATATATAATTTATCTTAAAACTTAATCTATTACAAATAAAAAAAAATATATTATAAATATTAATAGATCTATTAATATACAGAAATAATTATTATATATTATACATTATAATTTATTATTAATTATAATAAAATATTTATTAGTATTATATATTATGTGCACCACATACCCCACCATCCCCAAATTCAGGTCCTTGGTCCCGTTCCTCCATGGAACAATGTAACATTATTCTATTTTATATTACAATATTTAAATATAAACACATTTACTGTGTGTACCTAATAAGTATGTGACAAGTAGTATACTAGAGCAAACAAGTACTCATTACTATGGTTTTGTTCAATTTTTTATTTGTGACATACAAATTTTAAGTTTTGTGACCTATATTTATTGTGGCTTGTAGCCCAATTAAACATTAAAAAAAAGTATCTTAAGAAACAAAAAATAATGTGAACTTTTAAAATTGGAAAAAACTTGTCTAAGTCCATTTCCTAAATAATATTTTTACAAAATGAAAAATTTTAACTTGTTTCCAAATATTTAAAAATAGATTTCCAACACGGATTGGAAAAAAATAGATTTTACCAAAATAATACCGTCAACTCCATTTCCAAAATAATATTTTAAAAAATGAAATTTAAAGTAGATACCCAATTAATAATATGTTTTTGGTGATCCAAAACATTATGCATAAAAACATATACAATAAAATCCAAAAACACTTTTAAACATCTTCAAAGACTAAAAAGTCACATCTACTATTAACACCCATAAATCTTACAATTTAAAAATAATAATTATAAATTTTACTATTAACACCCATAAATCTTACAATTTAAAAATAATAATTATAAATTTTACATCTTGATAATAATAAAATATTAAATTTAACAGTTCAATAACAACAATTATAATCGAAGGCATAGTGATATGGTCGCTTTATCTACTATTAACACCCATTAATTTTACATTTTAAAAATAATAATTATACATTTGATATGGTTGCATTGTGGAGTTCGAGTTTGTAATGTCCCTTTTTTGAGCCAGGGTTGGAAAAGAGAATATTGCTTTGGAATTTGGAAAGTTGGTTCAACTATTTTTCTATGATGAAACCAAAAAGACTTTTGGTATTTTTATAATAGTTTTTGAAAAGTCAAAATAAATAAAATAAATGGCCAAGAGGGAAAACACCCATTTGGGAGATGAAAAAAAAAAAGAAAAAAAGGAAAAATTAAAAAGGAAGGCAAATGATGATAAATAATATTTTATTATTTAAAATATTATTTTATTTAGCCAAAGGTGGCCGCTCAAGGGAGGAAAAAGCAAAATAATAAAATACTATTATTTTATTATTATCACATGTGGGACGCCCAAATTTGGGATATTAAAATAAAATAAAATAAAAATGTTGGAGGTCGGCTTTGGACTCCAAGAATAATAATATTTTGTTGTAATTGGGCGCCCAAGGAGAAAAAAATAAAAGGAGAAGGATTGAGGTCATTTGGCATCATTGAATCATTTGGTATTTTGACTTCTTGGAGATTTTCTCTTGGCTGCAACTTTGTTTCAGCGATATCTAAGGATGAAAACCCTTGGATTTTAGTGGTTTGGACAAAAACTCATCCCACTTTGAGAGATGGATTCACCTAGGATCCATTATTGAGCTTAATTGCAGGTTTTAATGGAGTTGAAGGCTTCAAACAACTAGGGTCTCAAAGAGGATTGCATGATCAACAGGGTTTGAAGACATCTTGCATGTTCAAGGCATATTTATTCATATTTGAAGGATATTAGAGTGTGATTTCATCATTTGCATTCATGGCTAGGGTTTGATGAGGATTCTACATCATTTGGTGGCTTCATTGTTGGAGGAATTCACTATTTTACACTCAAAAATTTATATCAGACTGCTGCAACTTTATATCAGACCTCTTAAATCATTATATAGGTGTAGATCAAAGAGTTTCTAGCCATGACATTGATATTGTTTTGTCCTATTTTCATTATAGACCCTAAGTGCTTCATTCTTGGGCCTTATCGCTAGGGTTTGGAGGTATTTTTGGCTTGGATCGACTAGGGTTTCATGATCAGATTTCATAAAAGCAGGTACAATTTTATTTTCAGTCATCTAAGGTTGGCATTTGTCTTCATTCTTCATTGTCACTCATCATCTACAAGGTGAGTATCATTGCTACATCATTGGAGGAGGATTTGTCTATCAATTTGATCACTTTTGGATCACATTTGCATGCAATTGTAAGTTTGATTTTTATATCAAACCTTGATTGTAGTAATCAACCACCAACATTTGAATGAAATAGCCAATCTTCATTATTTAGGTATGTTCCATTGTGTTATCTAATTCCATATCTTTAATTTGGAATTGTTTATGTGCCGGTCCAATCTATTTTAGTCATATTTTGGTGTCATATGAATGTCATATTGTTATCTTTCCATCTTCATATCATTGCAAAAGCATATGTGAAAACAAAACATCAAAACTCCGAGCAAAACTTCCAAAAATCAAATCAAAAAATTCAGGACAATAAGCTTAATTTCAGTTTAGATCTAGTCAGGGTTTTTACAGAGTCTATTACTTAATGTACATATTTAATTGGTTGAGGAAGAATGATGATTGCATAAGAATAGGCTGTTGCACGTGAGAAAGGAAAGATGGTTGCTGAAGGAACGTCATTAATGTTCACCAATAACCTCCTCCTTCAATAAGTTGAAGTGAGGGGAGTAGAGATAAATAGATGAGGCATCAATCACGCCAATGAAATACCCAATAGATGCCTTCTTTAAATTTTCTAAGCAAGTTCATCCTGCATGCCTGCATTACTTACACTACTCTTCATTCTTTTTTCCTCCTTTATATTGCAGTCAATCAAGAGGCTAACTATATTATCACGTTACCATTCAAATCATAGTACATACGATGAAAGTTTCATGTCATCTTTTCGATCACATGAGCTCTCTCTAAGTGGTTAAAGTATTCTTTTTATCATAACATGAATCTTTGTTTTAGCTATACAGTCATTCATAATTACATGGAGCAAGAGTAGTTTTATGGTAGCTACAAGTTTCTGAATCTTAAGATTTTTATCTTGTTGAGAGGGTGGTTAGCTGTTGATAAAAAATAAGGAAAGGTGTAAAATGATTGATTTTGTTACTGACAACCATGTTGTACTAGAAATAAAACCCTATGGAAGATCCTGAAACAAAAAATATAGAGGGAAAATCCCTCTACTTAAAATAATCTAGGATAATTAAATAAATATTTAAATCAAAGCACAAACTAACCTAAATAAATGAGTTCAAACTTATAATAGAAAATAACCACAATTGAAATGTTAGTTAAAGAATTAATAGAAAATACACATTTTGGCATCTAGAAGTAACCATGTAATCAACGAGCAAAGGAAGGGCATTGAAGATACAAACAAATGAAATAAATATACTTAAAAAATCTACCATTTATGAATTTTGAATTTCATGATCAAAACTACTACCCTAAAATCCAGTTCCGTAATTTTGCTAAGTTTACACAATTTTGCTTCCCTCCTTTCAAAATCTAAGAACTTGTCATAAACACCCATTTACCCTTTTTTTCAATTATTTTTTTGTCCAAGTTTTTTATTCTCTTAGGGTTGAGCTTTTGATTGGTAGAGTTGATAATAGATGGTTCACCCTATCTTCTTGATATTTTGTAATTTCAGCATGGGTCGTTAAAGGTCCAATGCCTAAATCTATAAAAATGGCTCATGTTTTTTCTCCAAATTTATCATTGAGGGTAACATTGATGAAAATATTCATGAAGAGGTTACCCGAAAGTTGAGGTCAAGATTGAAATTCAAATAAGCCCAGCTGAGGCCTCAAATGCTAAGAATTGTGATGGAGTTACTGTTAGTATGAAGGTTTCAAAAACTGAGCAAGTTTGTTTTACTGGTAATTTTGGAGTTTTAAAAACTTGAAAAAATAGGCTCCCTGGTCACTTAAAGCTCTTGTCCAAGGTTCCAAATTTGAAGCCTATGGTTGATGTATCCATGAATGGTCCTAAATGAATTGATCAAGAAATCATCAAATGAGGGCCCCACTAGTGGAAACGAATTAGAGAGGGATTTAAGAGATGCAAATTTGTCTAAAGTTCTAAAGCTAGATCTTGTGATTGAGTTACCAATAAATGATTTTCAAGTAAAGCAATTGCTCAATTAAACATCAACTGAGGTTCCAACGGGTTTTGACTAAGGGTATTTATTATCTACATTGGATTGAGTGGGGTATTGGTAGATGGGTAAAATTCCTCATGTCACATATAACTTGGAGAGAGTTTTGTTGGGCTTCCCCAAGGAGATGTCATAGGCCAAAATTATGTCTCTCTTGACTATAGCATATAGTCTAAAGCACAATCCTTAAATCCTAACTTTTTACCCACTTAGCTTATAAGGTTTAGCTTTTTTGAACTTGGTCTTATGAGTGTATATTGTGTGAGTTTAGTTTACTCCCTTTGAATTCTACTCTTTGTCTTTGATATTGAAGATAATACAAATTAGTTTTATTCATTGAAGTACATATTTTCCATAGGACAATAATGGGATATTTAGGATCCTAAAAATGTAGAAAATTAAAGTGTTTTCTATATTTAAAGCCACCCTAAATGCATAGAGATTGAGTGAGTGATAGTAAAGGAGCTTGGACATAAAAAAAATTGAAATACAAATTTTTCTCATTAATTTTGAAATTAGTCATTAAAGTGCACACAAAATAGTGATAGTGGCAATTTCTAGTGCCAATGCTTTTGTGGTATTCTGCTTAGTTTTAGCCCTTGCATTTCTTTTGAAGACGCACTTCACCAACAGATGCTCTCCCAAGAGATAATCGATAAAATTCAGGTCACCTAAAAATTTCTTATGAAGATGTTTTTAGTGCAACTAATGGATTAAATGAGATAAGTTAGTTGGAGTGGGCAACTTTCAATTGGTTTACAAAAGATATTTGAGAGATCATAGAGTAGTATTTGTGAAGATTCTTAATTTTCACAATGAAGAAGCTTATAAGAGTTTTAATACTAAATGCGAAGTATTCAAAAGTTTTGAACACTGCAATCTCACCAAAATCATAACTTCATTTTGAATCCTTAGGTTCAAAGATTTGTCTTTTGAATTTATACCAAATGGAAGCTTAGAGAAATATTTGTATCTTCAAAATGGTGCTTGTGAATTGGGTTGAAGAGGCCATTAGACATTGCCATTAACATAGCAAGTGTGTAATTAAGTTACTTGTTCAAATACTTAATGTAAATGATTAGTGTCTAATACTTAAATTTACGTGGTACATTTCAACTTCTAAAAGACAAAATGTAAATACTAATACAGGGTCTATTACATAGCAATGAAACTCTAGTTAATATTTGCTAAAGGTACATTGCAATTTTTTTTAATATTTCAAAATTTGAATTAAATTCAGTATCTAATAGTGGGATGAGATTTGATTATTTTATGTCTAACTTTATGAGCTGATAGACTTTTATATGTGAGCATTATAGTGCTTTGGATTGTCTCACGCTGGAAAATTTTCTAAACTCGTCGGTTGTTCCTATCAGCGTATTCCTTGAACCTCCTATGGGTGCAAGTGCTATAAATCTAATGATGTAAGATTCAATGATTAAATCAAATATATTTAATTTTGAGATGAGGTTGGGTGACTTGTTAAAATTTTATTGTCAATTTCTTTTTTTATTATAGTATTATATTGCAATGTGTTGCTTGTCTCTACAGATGTAATGATACAACATTGAGCATTCTTAAATGCATTATGTTTAATATAAGTTTTTTTTCTTTCTTTTTAGTAGATGTAACATCATTCCCATATGCATCAAAACATAGTAAGATATAGCAACAACTTGTTGTTTACAACTTCATCTTAAACTTTACAAGGGAAGGTTACGATATTGGATTTAAAAAATGTTCACCAACACTAAATATTAACCAAGCAATCCTCAAGCACATCGGATAGCTTTGTAGCTCCACCTCATCCATATTGTTGTTCAAAGAAAAAGATATCTTTTAATAGGAAGAACAACTCATCAAACTTATAATACATAGTGGTTAAGCTAGTTGAAATGCATCATAAAATACTTACTACTTGTTGAAAACATTAAAAGTGTATACAAATATCTATCTATAGGCATACCCATTGCACATTAAGGATTGATAGTTATAAAATAATTACACTTTATCACATTCTGTGATCAATCGTTAAGAGAAAAAAAAGTGAGATGTAGGTACCAGGAATTGTCAATTTGCAGGCCGTAGCGAGAGGGGAAGGCGTTCCAGTTCCCATGTGCAATGGACAGGAAATACATCAGATAAAAGGTAAAGCGTACTACGGATTTGAGTGCCGTGTTGGTAAGAGTCTGACATTTACAGAGCTCTTGATACAGAGAAAGTATCTCCAATTAAACTTTTCCTGGTTGAGGATGAAGTTAATGGCGTTGACAGAAAATAAGTGCAATGAGTCATCAAAGTTTCCATCCTATATTTACGAAGGTGTCACATGATGAGATATTTTGAAACATGCCCAGTGCCCTACTCAGACATTAGCTTCCTTCCATTCTAAAACACATTGTCTTTTAAAAAGGTGGGAGACACCTAGTGAGGCCTAGAAGAAGATGCTCTTAGCGTGTTTAAGGTGCTTTTTATCATAATTTTTAATAGACATCAAATTTCCACATTTCATAATATTGTAATTGGATGTTTCTGGATTAAACTGTGTGATAGTATTTTCTCTCAATATTTTGGATCACACTACATGATCCATCATCAGGAAAATAGAAAGCAAGAGAGGAGAAAAAAATGACCCATCATCATAATTATTGTATAATAGGCACACCACTAGGTATATGTATTTAGTGTAACTTTTTAAAGAAGAACACTCTAAACAAACATAAATCTTTTATTTAATTCTGAATAGAATGTATTGTACATGGGGTAGAGATCAAGGGTTTGAAGTACAATAATGACAATAATGGCTATGAGAGCAAGGCTACAATAATCATGAGATAATTCATCAAATGCACACATAATTCATAAACACACAAATATTTAGATAATTCATAAACACATAATGTACACATATATATCCTTAAAAGAGTTGTATACTGAATTTGAACATTATACATATAATGCATTTTATATCTAATTGACTAGAATTCATTCAAAAGATCTTTGGAATATTTCACCTTAGGCATCCCAAAAGATTTTAGCCCAAAGTTCTCCAAATTCCTAACTGGCCTTGTGGCCTTGTGGAAGACACCAAAGAATGCTTTGTGTGAATCATCCTTAGCGAATTGAATTAAGTGAAACAAGGATGACAGTCATGCTAATTTTCTATTCCAGCAACATGTCTTTCGGCATGCATTGTTTTGTTTATCACCATATATACTATTTTGTTGATACTGGCATACGGTATCTATCCTTAAAAGAGAGACTCCTCAAAAACTCGATATTACCAGATGTGTGCCTTGAATCACTCCTATCGATTTCTCTTTCAGTTAACGAGAGTCAAAAGGCTAATCAGAAAACCAAATACCCTCTACCTTCAAAGTTCAAAGTACAATGCATGGAAAACTGCTCTGTATTATGAGGAATTTTTAGTTTTAAAAATAATTTTAAGATCTAATTTTTAAAATGTACTAAATTTTAAAGGAAAGGTATTTTTAAAAACATGAAGGAAATTTTTTTTTTAATAAAATTAATAAAAAAGAAAGATTGGGCAAACAAACTACTTATCAAGAAACATAGAAATATACCCATACATTTCATACATCCCTAAAACTAATTATAAAAGGAATATAACACAACTACAACTACTTGATCAACAACCACAAGTGTATATGGCTGTTTTTAAACATCATCTATTTCAACAGTCATAAGTCAATTTTGGCCAATAAAAACAGGATAAATATTTAACACTTTTTGCTATAAATGAGGTGTAAAATTGCTATTAGCTGTTTAACCATTAAAATGGATGATGTTTAAGTAGAGCGAGTGCCGACAGAGCATTACAAGATTTTGTAAGTGCCTTGCAGTGTGAAGAGTTCTAGTCATTAGATTATAAAGTCATTATTCTTTGGGCTAATGAAGGGCAAGCAGAAAAGCCCCCAATCACTTGAACATTAGTTCTTGCCAGCATAATTCCAGTAAAATAGGCATTAATTCTTGCCCAATGTATCAGAAATTCTCTCTTGAATGCTAAGTTTTCTGCAATGTATTAGAATTTCAACTGCTTATTCTCTTTCTGTTATTGGCAATGTATAGTTTTCACTGTTAATTTATAGTTTAGAATTAATGCCGGTCAGATAGTTAGAAGCTTTTGGTATTAAAACATAGAACTTTCAATGTTTATGCAGAAATTTATACTGTGATCAAACTATATGAATTACAAGCAGATATATAGATGTGTTAAGGCTGTGATGACCATTGAAATAGATGTCTAATGATTAACAATTAATCATATTGAAGACAAATTTCGCTTGCCGGTCTGATGCCATTGCTTTTATTTTTTTTAAACTCGATCTCAGCATTTGATTTCATATTCAAGTTTTTTTTTTTTTTTCATGAAAGACTAGATCTGTAAATAAATGTACACCATAAACTATTTTTAATTTCTATCGTGCATAGAACCATTTTTTGGGGGTACTAAAGTGTGGTGTTTCTATGGGTGCTTTTGTGGCCTATGGACATAATGATGAGTTGTGGTGGCAGCACTGATACATCCAAGGTTCTATGCAGTTGATAATGTGGTAGCACTGGTCTACCCCCTGAATGAAGATAATGATTTTTTTTTTGACTAATTAAATGTAACTTTGTGTTTTCAGATAAGGTATGCAGCAGGAGTGAAGGATATACCGGGCAGATACTTCAAGGGTGAAGATTTTCCTTCACAAAATTATATTGTCAAGGAAGGAAAGCTAGCCAGCTAGTATCTATATTACTCTGGCACCTTGACTTTGTTTGTGTTAATGTTTAAAAGCATGTTTTAGTTATTTAGAAGTGCACATTTTGTGGAAAATTTTCACTCATTCTATACAATGCTTTTCCTTCTTACGTAAGGAAGGCTATTCTTAAATATCATCCACTTCAACAGTCAAAGATTAATGTTGGCCAAACTACACATCATGCACGAATAAACTTCCGTTGCACCTTCAATTTCAATTACATTTAAAATCCTACCACATAAACCTTAACATGTAGTCAAGATGGCTAGTTCAATGTTATAAAGTTCCAGGAGGAAGGTTTGGATCTCAATTTGAATTGCTTGTTGTTTACTATAATGCAGTAAAAGTGTGGCTGAAATAGCTTAGATAGTATTGTGAATTCTGTTGTATGTATAATTGTACGAGCCTGGATTGTGTGCTGAAATTAGTTAGTTAGACTCAAAGATAGACTGTTTTGGGAGGCAAGTAGGTTGGTTGTTGGTTTGTTTTGGTGGTCCCTATGCCTTTGGATGGTTGATGTTGTAGTGCAGTCTTAGTGTTGTTTGCTTCTTTTTTGTTGTTCCTTGTTGTCCCATTTTACTTCTTTGTACAAGAGTTTGGACCCTTTCAAAATCCCTATTTTTTACCTTAATCAAAACAAACAACATTGGATACGTTCCAGCCTTTAAGCTATCTTTTGCATAGGAAGAGTGAAGGCCCATGCCGAGTAGAAGAACAGATCCCTCTGGTTGAAGAACATTTGAAGGCTATAAATTGTCAATGATAATTCTTCAAATCCATTGAATATGTTGGTGATGAGGCTGAAAAAGAGTGCTCCAAGGTACATATTCACATCAGCATAAGTTTTATGAGGTATTTCAGTCCTCAAGAATACAGTTACTCCAATGAATGCTATACCTATAATCTGCAAAAGCAAATAGGTTTCATAAGATATATGTTATCCTTGTAGTAGCAATTTTAATGTAGGTTTGAAATTTTGAGACAATTATAATTTTGCCTCGAAATCATATGGATTCTAGGTCATAAAAAATGCACCTAAGCAATCTTGAAGATGTAAACAAAAGAATTTCACTTGACCAAAGACATTCTTTGGCAAAACAAGTTTTGAAGATCTCCATTTTGGATACACAATTTTTATTAAAGACCAAAGCTGCTTTGTGACTTCTGTCTTGCAGGTAGATAATTAGGTTGTTAGCACTCAATCATAATTGGCTTCGAGCCTTCAACCCTTAAGCACTCTTTTTCTTGCCCAATATTTAGCTATATTACTAGGCACAAAATTTATTCACTTTAATTTTTAGTTTTCTATCAATTCAATTTTTTACTACAGGCCCACAGATTTACGATGCATTTTTAGTTTGTTTAAAATACAAAATAGGAAGACTGGCGTAAAAGGGTGGGTTTTGGGATTGGAAATCGTTTCGGACTGCCTGCATTTGTGGTCAATGTACCGTACTTTAAGTAGGGGTGGGGGCACCCTCACTGTAAAATGTCAGGGAGGGCACCCTCAGCATAAAATGCCAGCATATTGAAGACAAAACAATTTTGAGATCCATATCATTTTGCTGACCATATTACGAAATGGTCTTCACATGGACAATTTATAATGAGATGTTTATGACTAGTGAGTTAGTTGCTGCCACAATACTTAAAGTATCGAGTGAGATAGCACATAGGGTTGTTTAACAATGTCCAATATCTCTCTCTTGTATGTCAAGAATGTTGATTGGATTAAATGAGATGTTTTTAAAATGTTGAATGTGGGTAACATTCAACATTCTTGATATGCAAGTAGACAAGCATGAGTGAACACCCAATCATAAAAAAGATACAGACCAAAGACACTATTAAATTTGTCTTTATGGATTTGATTGCATGATTGGCAATTGAGGAAGTTAGTAAATCACTAAGTAGCTAATTGTCTGATTGGAAACAAAAGTTGATAACCCAATCAAAGGGACTCGACGATCACTAATTATTGTTACTTGTTGATTACATGGCACATGAAATTATGAACTATGTGGATTGGAAGAAATTGATAATGTGATATCCTAGTATCTTAACTTTAAATGGCCTAACAAATATGAACTTAACTAGTGCCATATTAAATATTTAAAGGTGGCCACATAAATGATGGGAGGAGTTTATAATTGAAAATCACCCATTTGGTTGAGTCTACATTGTAGATTTCATGTCATGCACATGTGAGAGGTCAATGCCTTCTGCCAAGGAATGCATGTGCTAAATGGTTTTGAAAGTTCAACGATTTTGTGAAAGTGAAATCATGATTACAAAGGCCATAATATAGGTACTATTAAGTCCATGAGTTTGTGAAACAAAAGGATGGAAAAAGGGAAATTGCTTGTACAATAAGTGTCAAGCAACTAACTTACATTAACAAAGGCATATAAATAGATGAAGTCACATTAAATACCAATTCGATGTAAACTCTCTTCAATAAAAAATAAAGTTCTTGTTCCGTATGGCATAGCACAAATTAGGTCCTTAAACCTTCTCAAACTAACAAAAGCATAAAGCAAGGTCTTAAACCCTTCCATATGACAAACACAAAAAAATCATATAAACCCTTTCACTTCGTATAATTCAACAAAAGAATTTGTTTAAAAATATTCAAGGTACACATTTATAAAGAATAAGAATTAATTACAAATGCACACAATATTACATATATGCAAGCAAAAGATGAATCAAGTTCCCTTTAGTGGACATTCCATTATCCTTGTTGGTGATTTGGGTTAGTTGCCACCTATTAGAGACATTCCCTTATATGCAAGCAACTTGTTTGTGGATCACTAAGGATAATTCATCTCCACTAAGGTCAGTTATTGAGGAATAAAAATTGCAGCAAAATCCTGTTTCAACTAACCTACTGCCATCGACCCAAGAAAAACCTTCAGTCAGTTGAGTAAATAGATTAAGCATTGGTTGTCCTCGGTCTGGCTCAGGTGGGCAATTAGACTAGCAGGGTCGCATCACTCACTTTGTAAGTGAAGAACTTAATTCAATTCACTAAGGATGATTCACCATACCTTTACTTTGTGATCATTCTTTGGTGTCTTTCACAAGGCCAGTTAGGAATTTGGAGAACTTTGGGCTAAAATCTTTTGGGATGCTTGAGGTGAAATATTCCAAAGACTTTTTGAATGAATTCTAGTCAATTACTTATAAAATGCATCATATGTATAATGTTCAAATTCAGTATAACATTGTCACAACTCAAAACCACGATCTTCAAGAAGGAAGTGCATTGGACCTCTTATTTTTATACTCCAGATGACATGAACTCATAAAATTTTGGAATTTGAGCCTTAGCTTCACTCTGTACTATGTAGAAATGTAGCTAAATGAAGCTTTGGGACTTATATACTCAAATAATTCATTGCCTAGGTCCACAGGCATGTGGTTGATTGATAAACAAGGGTGCTTACTAGTTAATGCAACAAGATCTAGGATTTGATTTTGTGGATATGTTGCCACAACGTTGCCCCAACAAGTTGCTTGCATATAAGGGAATGTCTCTAATAGGAGGCAATTATGTAATGCCCACTCAGGAAATTTATCAATAAACAACAACAATAAATTAATTTGGTAAGGAAATAACTAAAGAAATATGATTACAGTAAATTTTCTCCTGTAATCATATTTCTTTAGTTATTTCCTTACCAAATTAATTTATTTCTTTAGTTATATATATATAACTGTATACAAAATGTTTGTATCTTAAATTTCAGTTACAATGAATGATACTATACTTATGTTTTATTTTGAAGAATATTAAGTTAAAATAAGTAAATTTCCTCCTGTAATCATATTTCTTTATATATTTCCTTAGTAAATTAATTTATTATTATTGTTTATTGATAAATTCCTGAGTGGACATTACAAATTGACCTAAATCACCAACAAGGATAATGGAATGTCCACCAAAGGGAACTTGATTCATCTTTTGATATTAAAAATGAAGCTAGTTCTTTATACGCTCCTTTTCCATATAGGTTGTACATAGATTACTGGCTACAGGAATGTGTTGAACACAGGGTTCAATCTATAAGGATCATCCTGCTAAAACAATAGAGCTACTAGATATGAAAATTGATGCAAAGAACAAAGTTAAGAACATTAAAGATGATTAGTAATAGTTATTGTTATATTAAGATTTTCTTATTTTTTGGCTTGTTAGTACCCTATGTCATAAAGATATATTGAATCAAGTTTGATATGTATTTCCTCATAAATCTGTTTTGTGTTTGAACTTTGCACATCATATTGTGAGGATCTAGTTTTTGGTGGTTTGCTTCTTTGTTGTTACTAAGGGTATTACTTTGAAGACCTTCGTACTTTTATTGGTCAAGATTATTTTGCTATGATGATGCTCAACTAATAATGTGTTCTTGAATTCTTGTTTTTACGTAAATATTCATCACAGTCTATTTATCATATGATCATAACTCAATATAATTTTCAACAATGGCAAAATCCACTCATAATATTGCCACACTAAGTGGTAAATTAATGCAAACAAATTTAGTAATCCACATCTACAAACCTATGTCTCTCATGGAAAAAATTTCCAACATTTATAACTCCATATGACAAACATGGAAAAATCATACAAACCCTTTCACTTCATATAATTCAACAAAGGAATTTGTTTAAAAATATTGGTACACATTTATAAAGAATAAGACTTAATTGCAAATGCACACAAAATTACATATATCCAACCATATATTTCACAAACAAACAATCAAATATACATCAAATTCATCCATCCAACCATATCTTTCACAAACAAAGGATCTCATCTAATAATATCCAGCCCATCCCTTGTTCCTCATTGAGCTACACACAAGTAGCATCCATTTCCCTATTCAAATATTCTTTCCAAGGTGATCCTAGGCATCCTCTTACACATCCTTGTGATTCCCAAGAGCATATTTGTAGGGGATTAATGGAACATAAGAAAATTTTAAATACACATCTAGGAATAGGGACATGCCTTTCTAATTAGGCCTTCTATAAGAGAGGCGAAAAGGGAATCCGTCCTAGATTAGATTGAGTGGGGTATTGGTAGATGGGTAAGATTCATTATGTCACCTGTAACTTGGAGAGAATTTTGTTGGGCTTCCCCAAGGAGATGTCATAGGCCAAAATTATGTCTTTCTTGACTATAACATATAGTATAAAGCACAATCCTTAAATGCTACATTTTTACCCACTTAGCTTATAGGGTTTAGCTTTTTTGGACTTGCTCTTATGGGTGTATATTGTGTGAGTTTAGTTTACTCCCTTTGAATTCTACTCTTTATCTTTGATATTGAAGATAATACAGATTAGTTTTAAGTACATATTTTCCACAGGACAATAATGGGATATTTAGGATCCTAAAAATGTAGAAAATTAAAGTGTTTTATATATTTAAAGCCATCCTAAATGCATAGAGATTGAGTGAGTGATAGTTGGACATAAAAAAATTTGAAATATAAGATAAATCTAAAGAACAGACCATTTCCCTATGAGTCTAAAGGACATAAAATAAGGACAAGGAGTATTTTTTTTAAAAGATAAATCTAAAGAACACCTTGAGAGAGGGTTGATTAGTCCTAAATTATTCTTCGGTGAAATGGTTTTGCTATTAAGCAGTGATAACACCATTAGAATGTGCATGGACTATGAATCCTATAATAAAATAATATTAAGAGATAAATGTATGTTCCAAAGAATGATAGATCTCTTGAACACTCTCAATGGGGGAGATTTTTTCCATGAGAGACATAGAAATGGTTACACTGTGTTAAGCACATATTTTTCCCTACAATTTGCTCCAAAATATTTTTGGCAATAACATGTGAAAATTATATAGGCGCATCCTCCACAGCACCATTAGGTAGGTCCATGCCAGGAGTGCACAAGAAATGACAATAAACTGTAACATTAAGTCTATGATGAATAGCTTAGCGAAGTGTCACAAATTATCATAAAAATCAACATCCTTTAAAGCCTAGACATAAGACTAAATAATTTCACCTAGAGGCGAACTACAGTCGCAGCGGGGGTGGAGATGAGAGCACTCATTTTTTGGTTGTAATTATAAACGAAAAAAATTAAAAAGAAAAAGAAAATAAGAATAAATTAATTGAATATTTTCTATTAATAAATAGTAACCAAAATTAATAAAATTAAAAAAAAAAACATGATGGGAGAATAAATAAAATGAAAGAATAATCTGTCTGTAGAAATCCATTGGGCATTGTGAGAAAGAAGAGATAAAAGGAAAGTCTGTGTATTGTTGTGCTTGATTTGTAACAATGGCGGTCGTTGTAGTGAAACTCTATGGGCCGCTTGCCTCCCCTGTTGTCTCCAGAGTTCTATCATGTATTCTTGAGAAGAAACTCCCCTACGAACTCATTCCCGTTGACATGAGGAAAGGTGAACACAAGAAACCCCAATCCTTAGCCTTTCAGGTAACATAAATTTTTATGCTAACCCATTTTTAGGCCTAAAGACAATGCTATTGTATTGAAACCATTACTGTGTTTTCTGTGCAGCCATTCGAGCAGGTGCCTGCATTTCAGGATGGAAATCTCACCCTCTTCGGTCAGATTTCGGTTCCCCATTTTTTATTAAATGCTTGAGAAAATTGTTATAATGTACATTAGTTGAAAAATGGGTTTTTTGTTTATAGAATCTCAGGTCATTATCGGATACACTGCGCAAAAATACGAGGTGCAGGGAACCATTGGACTGGTGGGGAAGAGCTTAATAGAGAGGGCTCTGATAGAACAGTGGATGGAAGTGGAGTCACAGAGCTTCAATCCGCCAAGCTTGGCTTTGTTATTTCAGCTGGCGGTGGCTCCCATGATGGGTATTCCTCCAAACCAGGAGGAGATTGACAAGAATGAGGAGAAATTGGGGAAAGTTCTAGATGTGTATGACCAGAGGTTGTGTCAGACTAAAAATTTGGCCGGCGATGAATTCAACATTACAGATCTTTCCCATCCTCCAAATATGGAGTATATTGTGAACAAAACAGGGAAGTCTGAGCTCACACAATCTGTAGATTTGAATAGAAACTATTTTCATTGGATAGATTTGAATACAAGTTGTTTTTATTAGAAGTATTGTTTGTAAATAAAAGTGGTGTGTTTCTTGGTGCAGCACAAACTACATCAAAATATTAAAATATTTTAAATTTAAACCTAATATTTTTAATATTTAATATTAAAATATGAAATAGTATGGTTATATTACCATTTAATTTTACCATAGTATATTATAATTGTGTATTTTAGATATACTATATAATGTATTATTACCATTTAATATTATCATATAGTAAAAGACTACTAATTTTTTTTTAAAATAATAACATGCATATTGCATGCATTTACTTTAATAAGAAACATTAAAATTAGAAACTGCCATGCAAACTACAAACTACATAAAAATATTAAAATAATATATTAAAGTATTTTTAAATTTAAACCAAATATTTTAACATTTAATATAAACCTAATATATTTTTAATATAAGCCTAATTTATTAAAATCATATTAGGGTTAATATGGTAAAAATATATTATAAATAATAACATGCATATGGTAAAAAGACTTACTAAAAAAACTTTTAAATAATAACATGCATATTGCATGGAGTCACTTTAATAAGAAACATTAAAATTAGAAACAACCATGCAAACTACAAACTACATAAAAATATTAAAATAATATATTAAAATATTTTTAAATTTAAACATAATATTTTAACATTTAATATAAACCTAATATATTTTTAATTTATATTATAAAATGTATTATTACCACTTAATATTTTTTAATATTTTTAATAAACTCTAATACACTAAATCATAGCTTTTTAAATTTTTTTTCAATAAATTACTTTATTAACTCCAAAAAAGTAGCTACAGTTAGAAATTGGGGCTACCTATGATGTAAAAATACAACTTTCTTACTCACCATTAAACCATTTTAAAACCAAATCTTCCTACAAATCAAATCTTCACAATGTAAAAATATCAAATCATAATTAATGCATGTAAGTTACTACATGAAACCTTTGTACCTCTTAAAGATGCATAAATTAAATCATAAATACAATTAAGGTTTGAAGTATGGTTAGAATTATAATTAGGGTTAGAAAAAGGATCAGGGTTAGGGTTAGGGTTTGAATTAGGGTTAATGTTAATGTTATGGTTAGATAAGCATTAGGGTTTAGGTTAGAATTATAATAAGGATTTAAATTAGGGTTAACGTTAGAATATGGATTAGGGTTATCATTAGGGTTAGGGTTAGAATAAGGATTAGGGTTAGGGTTATGATTAGAATTAGAGTTACAATTAGGGTTAGGATTAGAATTAGGGTTAGAGTTAGGGATAGAATTATGATTACTCATAGAATTAGGGTTAGGGATACATTAGAGTTAGGGATCATAAAATTAGAATTAGGGTTACAATCAGGGCATATATGTATATATAGAATTAAGGTAAGTGATACAATTAGGGTTAGACTTACAAATCAAATTTAAGTTAGAATTAGGGCAAATATATATAACCAAAGGGTTGGTATTAGAATTAGGGTTAGGGTTATGATTAGTATTAGTGGTACAATTAGGGAAATATATAAAACAAAAAAGTTAGGGTTATAGTTAGAATTAGGGTTAGGGATAGAATTAGGGATAGTGAAAGAAATAGGGTTTGGGATAGAATTAGAGTTAGGGTTATGATTAGAATTAGGTTTATAACTAGGGAAAATATTTATAACAAAAGAAATTGTTAGGATTAGAGTTAGAATGTTAGGGTTAGAGTTAGAATTAGGGTTAGGGTTAGAGTTAGAATTAGGGTTAGGGTTAGGGATAGAATTATCGTTCAAAATTAGGGTAGGGGTTAGAAATTTAGTTAGAGTTAGACTTAAGGTGGGTTACTATTAGAATTAGGGTAAGAAGTAGAGTTACAATTAGGGTTGGGGTTCAAATTAGAGTTAGGGTTAGAGTTCAATTAGGGTTAAGATTAGTATTAAGGTTAGGGTTACGGTTTGAATTGTAGTCAAGCTTAGGGTTAGAGTTACAATTAGGGTTAGGGTTATTTAATTAGAGCTATGTTTAGGGTTAGAATAAGGGTTAGAGTTAGGGTTAGGTTTAAAATTAGGATGAGGGTTAAGTTATGGTTAGAATTATAATTAGGGTTAGAAAAAGGGTCAGGGTTAGGGTTAGGGTTTGAATTAGGGTTAATGTTAGGGTTATGGTTAGATAAGCATTAGGGTTTAGGTTAGAATTATAATAAGGATTTAAATTAGGGTTAGGGTTAGAATATGGATTAGGGTTATAATTAGGGTTAGGGTTAGAATAAGGATTAGGGTTAGGGTTATGATTAGAATTAGAGTTACAATTAGGGCAAATATATATAACCAAAAACATTAGGGTTACAATTAGGGTTAGGATTATAATTAGGGTTAGGGTTAGAGATATAATTATGATTACTCATAGAATTAGGGTTAGGGATACATTAGAGTTAGGGATAGAATTAGAATTAGGGTTACAATCAGGGCATATATGTATATATAGAATTAAGGTAAGTGATACAATTAGGGTTAGAGTTACAAATCAAATTTAAGTTAGAATTAGGGCAAATATATATAACCAAAGGGTTGGTATTAGATTAGGGTTAGGGTTATGATTAGTATTAGTGGTACAATTAGGATTAGAACTTAATATTTTTTAATATTTTTAATAAACTCTTATACACTAAATCATAGCTTTTTTAATTTTTTTTTAGTAAATTACTTTATTAACTCCAAAAAAGTAGCTATAGTTAGAAATTAGGGCTACCTATGATGTAAAAATACAACTTTCTTACTCACCATTAAACCATTTTAAAACTAAATCTTCCTACAAATCAAATCTTCACAATTTAAAAATATCAAATCATAATTAATGCATGTAAGTTACTACATGAAACGTTTGTACCTCTTAAAGATGCATAAATTAAATCATAAGTACAATTAAGGTTTGAAGTATGGTTAGAATTATAATTAGGGTTAGAAAAAGGATCAGGGTTAGGGTTTGAATTAGGGTTAATGTTAGGGTTATGGTTAGATAAGCATTAGGGTTTAGGTTAGAATTATAATAAGGATTTAAATTAGGGTTAGGGTTAGAATATGGATTAGGGTTATAATTAGGGTTAGGGTTAGAATAAGGATTAGGGTTAGGGTTATGATTAGAATTAAAGTTACAATTAGGGCAAATATATATAACCAAAAACATTAGGGTTACAATTAGTGTTACAATTAGAATTAGGGTTAGGGTTAGGGATAGAATTATGATTAGGGTTAGGGTTATGATTAGTATTAGTGGTACAATTAGGGAAGTACATAAAACAAAAAAGTTAGGGTTATAGTTAGAATTAGGGTTAGGATAGAATTAGGGATAGTGAAAGAAATAGGGTTTGGGATACAATTAGAGTTAGGGTTATGATTAGAATTAGGTTTACAACTAGGGAAAATATTTATAACAAAAGAAATTGTAACTCTATTGTATTAGTGGTACAATATATTAGTGGTATTAGAATTAGGGTTAGGGTTATGATTAGTATTAGTGGTACAATTAGGGAAATATATAAAACAAAAAAGTTATGGTTATAGTTAGAATTAGGGTTAGGGATAGAATTAGGGACAGTGAAAGAAATAGGGTTTGGGATAGAATTAGAGTTAGGGTTATGATTAGAATTAGGTTTACAACTAGGGAAAATATTTATAACAAAAGAAATTGTTAGGGTTAGAGTTAGAATTAGGGTTAGGGTTAGAGTTAGAATTAGGGTTAGGGTTAGGGATATAATTATCACCAGGTTCAAAATTAGGGTAGGGGTTAGAAATTTAGTTAGAGTTAGAATTATGGTTAGATTTAAGGTGGGTTACTATTCGAATTAGGGTAAGAAGTAGAGTTACAGTTAGGGTTAGGGTCCAAATTAGAGTTAGGGTTAGAGTTCAATTAGGGCTAAGATTAGTATTATGATGCAGGGGCATCGCTCTCTATCTGAAATTTTGGTTTTGAGTTTTGAAATTTTCTATAGTGTTTCGGTGGTTTGTGTGTCGTTAGTCTATCTTCCTGTCACTTTAGATTCTATCTTCCTGTCGCTTTGTATTCTATCTTCCTGTCGCATTTGGGTTAGGAACTTTATGTGTGGTGCAAACCAATTGCAAAATTGAATTAAATTATTAACCCTATGTCATCTTGTGGTGTCGATGCAAATGATTGATTGAATGCTTGGGAGAAGAGTTCTGGTTGTATTAATGATAGCTATGAATTGGGAAACCATTCTAGAGTTATGTAGCAAGGCAGCCAAATATGGAGGGTTCAAAGTTATTGAGGAATGACTTTGGAGGAGGTTGAGGATTCTTTCTGGCACAATGGAGTAGAGGAAATGTCAGTAAATGATGCAGATTCCTGTTACCATGGGAAGAAGAATAAATCATTACCAATCATAGTGATCATCATCGGATACTTGGATATCAGTTTCTATTGCAGAGTATCACGCAGCTGGAATACTTGGTACATGAAATTCAATTGGAAAGACTTCAGTCACCAGAGCGATAGGTACTCATTCGAAGGAAGGATTTTTTCTGTCAAACCATTATGGAGAATAACTGATGGTTGAGTGGCCAGTTGGAGGAATCTAGAGGTTGCAACAGCAGAGTATTGGGAAGGATGAGGATTTGAAGATATATATGTCGCTGGAGGAGGCCGATGAGGGAGAAGAAGCCTATCTGTGAAGAAAGAAGGCCGAGAGGATGTGAGAAAATGAGGGCAGAAGGCCCGAGGATCAGGCAGTTGGTAAAAAGGATGCCGATGTGGTCATATGTGTAGAGAAAGGCTATAGATTAAGAAGGGAGACCGAATGTGGATGTAGTGTAAGGAGACGGGAGGATAGAAAGTAAAGTAGATAGGAATGTAGTATTGATTTTTCTGGGAATTTGAAAAGGCCGATTTGCAGGCCAATTTTAGATACGTGGTCATGTTGAGATAATCGAATAGAACTGTGTGATTTTATGTTTTCATTTTGTACTTGAGTTTCCACATTAATAAGAATCTGAATATCTATATTTCCAGTTGTTTGGTATTTGAGTGTCAAGACCATAAGGAGTACATCTTAGCTCTTGTCTTTGTTTTGAGTCTCTGAAGTTGTTTGGATTATAGCCACCATATTTCTGTTCCTATCATTAGCATTTGTATGCTGCAAGGAAGATATTCTGTATTTTTGTTACTGTTTATGGATTTACTCCTTGTTTGAGTTCCTGTAAATGGATTTTGTGTGTGGTGATAGGCAAGGTAGCCAGGAAAAAGAGTAAGAAGTAGAGCAAGTGCATGAGTTCTTTAAACTTGTGCTATCATATTAAGGTTAGGGTTAAGGTTTGAATAATAATCAGGCTTAGTGTTAGAGTTATGGTTAGGGTTAGGGTTAAAATTAGAGCTATATTTAAGGTTAGAATAAGGGTTAGAGTTAGGGTTAGGTTTGAAATTAGGATGAGGGTTAGGTTATGGTTAGAATTATAATTAGGGTTAGAAAAAGGGTCAGGGTTAGGTTTAGGGTTTGAATTAGGGTTAATGTTAGGGTTATGGTTAGATAAGCATTAGGGTTTAGGTTAGAATTATAATAAGGATTTAAATTAGGGTTAGGGTTAGAATATGGATTAGGGTTATCATTAGGGTTAGGGTTAGAATAAAGATTAGGGTTAGGGTTATGATTAGAATTAGAGTTACAATTAGGGCAAATATATATAACCAAAAATACTAGGGTTACAATTAGGGTTAGGATTAGAATTAGGGTTAGGGTTAGGGATAGAATTATGATTACTCATAGAATTAAAGTTAAAGTTAGAATTAGGGTTATTAAATTAGGATAAGCATTAGAGTTACAATTATGATGTAGGGGCATCGCTCTCCATCTAAACTTTTGGTTTTGAGTGTTGAGATTTTTTGTAGTGTTTCGGTGGTTTGTGTGTCGTTAGTCTATCTTCCTGTCACATTTGGGTTAGGAACTTTATGTGTGGTGGAAACTGATTGCAAAATTGAATTCAGTTATTAGCCGTATGTCATCTTGTGGTGTCGATGCAAATGATTGATTGAATGCTTGGGAGAAGAGTTCTGGTTGTGTTAATGATAGTTATGAATTGGGAAACCATTATGGAGTTATGTAGCAGGGCAACAAAATATGGAGAGTTCAAAGTTAGTGAGGCACGACTTTGAAGGAGGTTGAGGATTCTTTCTGGCACGATGGAGCAGAGGAAATGTCAGTAAATGATGCAGATTATTGTCGCCATGATAAGGAGAATAAACCGTTACCAATCATAGTGATCATCACCAGTTACTTGGAAATCGGTTTCTATTGCAAAGTATCATGCAGCTGGAATACCTAGCACATGAAATTTAGTTGGAAAGACTTCAGTTGCCAGAGCAACAGGTACTCATTCAAAGGAAGGAATTTTTTTGTCAAACCATTATGGAGAACAATTGACGGTTGAGTGGCTAGTTGGAGGAATCTAGAGGTTGCGACAACATAGTATTGGGAAGGACGGGGAGATGAAGATATATATGTCGCTCGAGGAGGCCAACGAGGGAGAAGAAGCCGATCTATGAAGAAAGAAGGCCGAGAGGATGTGAGAAAATGAGGGCAGAAGGCCCGAGGATCAGGCAGTTGGTAAAAAGGATGCCGATGTGGTCATATGTGTAGAGGAAGGCCGTAGATTAAGAAGGGAGACCGAATGTGGATGTTGTGTAAGGAGACGGGAGGATAGAAAGTAAAGAAGATAGGAATGTAGTATTGATTTTTCTGGGAATTTGAAAAGGCTAATTTGTAGGCCAATTTTAGATATGTGGTCATGTCGAGATAATCAAATAGAATTGTGTGATGTTGTGTTTTCATTATGTACTTGAGTTTCCACATTAATAAGAATTTGAATATCTATATTTCCAGTTGTTTGGTATTTGAGTGTCAAGACCGTAAGGAGTAGGTCTTAGCTCCTATCTTTGTTTTTAGTCTCTGAAGTCATTTGGATTACAACCACCATATTTCTGTTCCTATCATTAGCATTTGTATGCTGCAAGGAAGATATTCTGTATTTTTGTTACTGTTTATGGATGTACTCCTTGTTTGAGTTCTTGTAAATGGATTTTGTGTGTGGTGATAGGCAAGGTAACCAGGAAAAAGAGTAAGAAGCAGAGCAAGTGCATGAGTTCTTTAAGCTTGTGCTATCATATTAAGGTTAGGGTTATAGTTTGAATTATAATCAGGCTTAGCGTTAGAGTTATGGTTAGGGTTAGGGTTAAAATTAGAGCTATGTTTAAGGTTAGAATAAGGGTTAGAGTTAGGGTTAGGTTTAAATTTAGGATGAGGGTTAGGTTATGGTTAGAATTATAATTAGGGTTAGAAAAAGGGTTAGGGTTAGGGTTAGGGTTAGGGTTTGAATTAGAGTTAATGTTAGGGTTATGGTTAGATAAGCATTAGGGTTTAGCTTAAAATTATAATAAGGATTTAAATTAGGGTTAGGGTTAGAATATGGATTGGGGTTATCATTAGGGTTAGGGTTAGAATAAAGATTAGGGTTAGGGTTATGATTAGAATTAGAGTTACAATTAGGGAAAATATATATAACCAAAAACATTAGGGTTACAATTAGGGTTAGGATTAGAATTAGGGTTAGGGTTAGGGATAGAATTATGATTACTCATAGTATTAAAGTTAAAGTTAGAATTAGGTTTACTAAATTAGGGTAAGCATTAGAGTTACAATTAGGTTTAGGGTTAGGGTTAGAGTTAGGGTTAGGGTTATTGTTAGAATTAGGGTTAGGGCTCAACATTGAGATTAAAATAATCCTTAAAAATAAGCACCCTAATTCTAACCATGACCATAAGATTAAACTTAGCATTATTTTATAAGCCTCAAAACCCTCAATCTAACCATATTTCTAAATCTAACCCTATTTAACACATCTCTAACCTAAACAATAATCCTAACCCTAATTTCAACCCCTAACTCTAATCCTAAATATAATATATATAATATAATTATAATTATAATTATTATATAATATAATTTATATAATTTTAATTATTATATATGTTATATAATTATAATTATTATATATAATATAATATAATATTATATTTAATAATTATTATTATGATATATAATATAATATAATATTTAATAATTATTATAATATATTATAATAATATATCTAATCTATATTATAATATTATATTATATAATTATATAATATAGTTAGAATTAGGCTTGCCGCTCTGGATGCTACTAGCATATTTATATTTAAAAAAATATATCTAAAGTACCCTGAGAGATATCCTTCTCAAGGCGCCTCACATAGGTGGAATAGGCACCTCGAGAAGGATATCTCTCAGCGTACTTTAGATATATATTTTTAAATATAAATATGCTAGTTACTTAGATTAGAAATTCAATCCTTCCTTTTATTTGCTTTCTGTTGAATGCGCAGAAAAAACTAAAAAAGGTACAGTGAGTATGAGCTTTAATTACACCATTTTAGAGTTGTTAGGTCACACCAAATGCCTTTTCGAATACATGCCATTGGCCACATGGCCAAACCATCCTCGCCATTAAACAATATATTCTTACTTTGTTGCTTTCTATTTTTCAGATGGCTCCGCTTCAGCCAGATTGACACGTTGTGATGCAACCCTATGACTAATTTGAACTTTTCAACTATTCAGCTACTTTGGATGTTGCGCCAAAGAGGGCTACTTGACAATCATTAATCAAATTATATTTAATTTTCCTATAAATACATAATAACACCCGAAAACGAGAGTTGACGTCTTACCTTAGCTATCAAAACAATTCTAATAACAGACTGGCAGTGGGCAGTGAGTTTAAAAGTAGCACCTACACTGTAATAAGGTGCAATTGGGTGCAATGGGGTGCCAATCAGGAAAGCCATTATAATAAATATATGAGTTATATTACTAGGCACAAAATTTATTCACTTTAGTTTTTAATTTTCTATCGATTCAATTTTTTACTACAGGCCTGTCAGATTTACGATGCATTTTTAGTTTGATTAAAATACAAATTAGGAAGACTGGAGTAAAAGGTGAGATTTTGGGTTTGGAAATCATTCCAAACTGCCTGCCCTTGTGGTCAATGTACCATACTTTAAGTAGGGGTGGGGGCACTCTCACTGTAAAATGTCAGGGAGGGCACCCTCAGCATAAAATGCCAGCATATTGAAGACAAAACAATTTTGAGATCCATATCATTTCCCTGACCATATTACAAAATGGTCTTCACATGGACAATTCATAATGAGATATTATGAAGAGGATCATCTATTTTACGAGATTAGTTTGTCATTTCTAGCTCCTTTCCTTAACAATGTACTGCAACAACTTTCAATACACAAAGTACAAAATGACTACCATTTCCAAAAATTATTGATTACACATTCCTCTGTGTTCTTCAAATCAATTTGAAAGTACATTCCTTGTCAAATCCTATCAGCATGCCCATTGCACATTAAGTGTGATTGCTAGTATTATTTAAACTGTCACCTATTTTTCCAACTTGAAAGGCTGAAAAGGAGCTATTAAGAAAGCAAGTGTACTGCTGGTAATGACAAGTAGAGAAATGGGAGAGCTTGAAAAAGTAGTGTAATTATAATTCTAAAGTGAAACCCTATCCCTCTAGTCATAGTCATTAAATAGATTGAATGTGCAAGTTGTGAGTCTGTAGCTACCACATTTCTTTTTTCTTGATATTCTAGCAAGAGCGTCCAGAGGATGTGAGTAGAGTGAAGGAGGCATGGAGTATGTCAGTATCCCAAGACCAACAAAACCTACATCTGAGATGAACACATAACATTCCATAATGAGATCTCTTCCTACCTTTTGTAAATTATTTTGTTAATGTGAAGATCGATATTATATATTATATATAATATTATTACATACATATAAATTGTTTCCTTTTCTGCTCATTTCTCTCTTGTTTGGATGTCTTTTTATGCTTCCTGGTCTATTTGAATAAGGGACTTTTCCTTTTTTGATTAATATAATACTTTAATTTTTATCAAGCAAAATAGTGTGATGGAAAAGTTTAGCCGGCAAGCCACATTGAAAGGATTTCAAAACCAATCTTTTTGTTTGTATATCCTTGAGGAAGATATAGAGTTTATAGAACTTGCTACATGGAACAGAAAGAAGGGGCATGTAACATTGCAAATCATCTTTCTAAAAGATCTTTTGTCTGGTCAATTTGGTGTGATAGAGGAGTGTTGTGTGGTTACACAACACGCCCCATTTTCCCCTAGCAAAATAGGGACCCAACTTTTTGTTTGCTTTGCTTTTGTTTACTTTTTCCTTTTGTTTACTTTTTCCTTTTGTTTACTTTTTCCTTTTGTTTTGGGGCAGTATGGTAAAAGCATTATCAAATAGTATGTCTAAGTCATGTTCTAGGCATGTTTGGATCTTGATTTATAAGTCAAAATTCCAAGTGTGAATTTCTCCCTCATAAAGCCTACCAAGGGATAGAGAATTAAAATTTAAGTAGGTTTGCCTTTTGGATCATGTTGAAATTCGTTATAATAAAGAAGTTATGCAGGGTCAAAGTTTGGTCAACGGACATGGATCTGTCCATATGGATATTCACATTTCCTTAATGTGCATATTCATGCTTAATGTCGTCACATTGGTAATATCCTGACAATTATCCTGACCAAGAAACTTGAGAAATACTAGGTAAAAGGTAAATGTAGAGTCATATCCCGATATCCATGGAGGGTGCTCGTCGAATTTACCACAACATGTAGCGAGACCATCATGTGCATGGATTTACAAAGTATGGATATTCAATCTTAATATCTAGACATTTCCTTAATGTCGCGACTTTCTTTAATAGCCATACCTGCAGAGCTAATGACCATATACTCATTGATATCGTGACGTGTCCCGTTTGACTTTTCAACTGGATATTAGCTTATGGACATTCGCGTGAAAACTTAATATCTGGACCTTCTAATATGCATATCTGGATGATGTCATCAAATTTCATTCCAAAGAAACACTCTATAATGATGACATCATCAGGACATTCAGGGACGGGATATTTCACTAACCTTAATGTCTAGACCTTCCCCAATATCCTGATGACGTCATCCTGTCTCATCATAAGGAAATATTTCATGACTCTGACACTATCAGGACATTTGAGCTTACAGATATTTCATGAGTTTTAACATCCAGACATTTTTGAATGTCCATATCCATGTTTTTTTTATGAACTAAACTAATGACCTCCCTCCATCCAATGAAATGGTGCCACGTGGCACACATTTGACTTTTCAACAATGGACATTATTATGTCCTGACATTCGAAACAAAGGAAAATGCATTGGGATTTCTTCATCCCAATATTCACCCTTTGGTCAAAGTTTGACCAAATGACTAATGACGTCATAGGGATATCCAAACCCTCATTTAATGCCGTGAAAGGAAGTCATTGGCATTTCAAAAAGCATTTGCCACTTGTAGAGATCTCCCAAGCCACACAAGCAGACATCCCTGAGCTGATGTAGATTAGCATTTATTATGCCCTAAATCTAGATTTTAATGCATAAAAGGTAGAATTAGATCATTTTAACATTAACAAAGCATTTCGAGAGAGAATTACAGAGCTCAGATGATCTTAAGGTGCTTTTTACGGTGATTTTAATCCTGAACGGAGTAGTGTAGACGAAGAACAAAGAACAGTAAACAGTGATATCACAACGAAAAGAGCATATCTAGACCCATAATCAAGTTTTAAATCTAGAAAATAGGTATGTAAAAGACAAAATCCTATCCTCTACTTTTGTCATTTAATTACTACACAATGCAAGATAAATTTCATACTTAGGGTAAATCTGTCTGCATATGAACACGGTTATTCTGTGAAAATGGTGAAAGTTAGGACATCTAGAAAAATAAATGTCAAATGATACAAGATAATACATGTTAAATTATGCATATCTGCTAATTGCAGGACAAGATGTAGGATTGAAAGAATAGAAATGATGCAGAGTTCAAGAACCCCATGTTCTCAGTTCTTGGGGCGATAGGCCTATGATTTGGAAAGGTAGGGGATACACATGCCGGGAATACAGATCTAAGTACCTGGACCACCAAGATGAATGGAGGGGATGGAAATCCTATCCTCCAAAAGATTCTCAACTCAGGGATGTGGAATGTAGTTGGATTCCCATATGTGGCTGATGCCCTAGAATTGGTCATGGCATGTGCACATAACTACAATCCTGCTAACAGGAAGGTGGAGAAACAAGGAAGGGTGCATGTAGACTTCTCGGTCCAAGGGATTACATAGGCATTTCAATTGCTCACAGGTCCTAATCTGTTCCGTATTAACATTGAATACCTGGAAGCTCAATACAAGAACAAGACTGCCGACTGCAAGAAGATCATGTTCACATTATGGAGGGCTGCAGACAATAAAGCAAAGGCAGTTGCAAAGCTGCCAAGCAAAATATTCAAGTTTGATTTCACACTAGAAGTGCAATACATGATGGCATTGTTGAGAAGGATGACAGGAAAAGCTAATTCTAGTATCTTTGAGCCATGGATGTATGGGCTCATCAAGATGGTAGAGTCCACAGAGAGAAAAATACAATGGGCAATGCTCATTAGTGATAGCCTTGATGAAGGTATGCAGCAATTCGGAGGCAAAATGTACCTATTCTATATGTCCTCATATGGAGTATATGCATGTGTAGTCCAATCAACATTCTCTAGGTTGCAAATAATGGGCAGAATAGGGAGACGCCCGGAGGAGAAGACAGTTTGGGATTATTATCCCCAATTGGAGAGGAAGGCCTCTATCCAAAATTATAGAAGAGTACATGATTGCTTCATCATGCACCTAGTCTGACTAATGGAGGATGACCGAGCAAAGAGGATGAGCAATGAAGCCCAACAAACAATTACAATCTTGAAATGGACCTTGGTTTATACAATTCCCCACCTTCACATACATCCATATGGAAGGATTTAAGGGAAAACCTTTTATGCTCCCAAGATATCCTACTGATAAAGTGGTGTTGTTGGAGCTGACCAAACAAATCATACCCTCTTACAAGGTGTATGTGAAGAAGAACAAAAGAGGTAATATTAGGTTCCCTGTCCTCATTGGCTGGTATGTATGCGGAACCATAGATGGAGCCAAACAGGGTGAGCTGCACATGTTACATTTGCAACCATTCTCCTTGTTCAGATACTATGATCCATACCACAGAATGGACAGGTATGTGAATAAGAAGCTGAGACATGAAGTGCATCTGGAATATTACTGGGCTGATTGCACTGATGAGGAAGTGGTAAGAAAAAGGAACTACCAAAGACTTACCCTAAATTAGATCAGGACAATAGGGTGTTTTGATATCCCTCCACAACTTCACTCTGATGATGGAAAATTAATGGATAAGGAGTATGAAAAAAAATAGATATAAAAATAAACTCTCTTCCCTCCAGACTGGAACCAAGCAGAGGTCACATCCTTAGAATTAATCATAGCTAGAGTCACAGAATTCACCAAGAAATGGGTGAATCAAAGCTAGACTAAAATAAAGGAGAAGAGAGTGGTAGTGACCATTGATAAGAAGAGGAAAAGAAAGGATCTAGGAGATCCAAAGTTTGATGACTTCTTGATTCAGAAAAGACAAATTATGGAGGTCGAGCTGGCCAAACAAGAGTCTTCCAAGGCAATAGAAAAGTTCACCATAAGGGGCATTACAATTGCCACCATGCCCTCACCTCCAAGGGATACATCTATCCCAGCCATCACTATCACTACCAAACAAGTGGATGAGCTAGAATATGCATATGAGGACATTGGTGAAGAAGAAGTAATTGTGAAGAAAGGAGAGGATGTGCTGGGAGGGATGAACATCCCAAAAAAAAATAGAGGATAGGTACCCATGATAAGGGGAGCCACCAATGTGCATTCAGATGTCCTTCTCAAAGAACATGAAGAGCCAACAAAGATGGAAAAGATGTTTGCTAGAAAGGAACATACAACAGGGACATCTAGAGCAGCAATGGTCCAAGGGGATGTGGAGGCACCACACAAAGAATTGCAACATAATGTACCCATCCCGACCATTATCAAAGTTAAGGGTGAATTAGCCAAAGAAGCAAGATAAGAAGAAATGAAGAGGATGGCCAATCAAACTTTCCCCTTAAGCAAAACAATTGATCTAATAGATGATGAAGTGACAAGGGATGTGACGACCAATCCTATTGAAAATTTGTTGAGGCATACTGCATTAACACCCCAAGGCACACCACAGGCATCACAAAATGCCAGGGATGCAGATGAGCCTGGAGCTCTAGAGGTAATGGTGCAAACTGGAGCTTTGGATGTGTTAGTGGACAATATCACAAGCCCAAAGGTTATTGATTTAGCATATGATGAGGCTAATGATGAGGACAAAGATGATGCTCTGGATAATGTGGAAAGATAAGATAATACAGTTGAGGGTATGGATATCCAAACTAAGCATCCAGAGAAAAATGTCCAGACAAATGAAGGACATATTGAAACACAAGAAAAGGAACCATAGGTTGTCATACGTGAAGGTCCAGAAGATAAAGGTGATGAAGAAAATCCAAAAGAAAAGGAAGCAAGAACAAATCAAGATGTACATCAGGATGCTCAAGATCATAGTCACCAAGGGGAACACAGTGCAGATAATCCCAAGATCTAAGATGAACAAAATGCACAGGATCAGGATATGGGAACTCATAAGGATGTCCCTGTAGATAAAAATAAGGAAGATACAGATGTCTGCATGGATGTGCCTGATGGCCAGGAGCCTACAAAAGAAGTATCACAAGGTGAGGATGTGATATCCATAGAAGCTAAAAAGGATAAGAGTTAGTAGCAAGCGAGCGTAAAAGCTCCAAAGGATAAAGATGTAGATATGCATGATGCTCACATTGAGGAAAAAGGTCAGCAAGGACCAGAATCTAGTGTGCCGAATTGGTTGGCGTCTGAGGTAATTCAACCATCTATTCCAGATTCTTCCAATTTTGATATTCAATCATTATTTTCACTTGAGGATACAAAGCTCAAGTTTAGAGCAAGGGCAACCTTTGCAATAAGGCGAGATCCTGCCACTGGAAAGAGAATAACTCAATTAGTTGTGCCTACAGTTGATAAAAACAAAGGGAAAATTAGTGCAGGTGAGTTTCAAATGACCACCATAGACCTGGAGCATACAACTGTAGATCAAGATATACAAGAATTAAGAGAAAGTACAGAAGCAATGGCAGTCAGGATTACAAAAGTAACGGCCAAAAACATAGAGTATAAAGGGCAAATTGTCCAATTGCAGGCCTTCATAAAAGGATGTTTACCCCTACTAATGTTCCAATAACAATTGCTACACCTTTAGCCTTGGTGTCACAACAAGAGATAACTGGATTGGATGCACAAAAGAATCAAGCCAATGTGATGAATACGTGGTTTCAAAGACTCTTGAAAGAAAGAGAAGAAGTAATAAGGACATCCCTATCCAATTGGGATATGCTTAGCCATATGAAGGGCAAAGAAGATGCACTGAAGAAAGAAGTAGGCCAGAGGCTAGTTCAAAGCAGTCGATACTTGACCATGCTCAAGGACATGAGGAAGGTAGATGATCAAGTCCTCATAACCAACAAAATTTTGACACCAGGCAATTCCTAAAATGGACCTCTAGGTAGAAGACATAAAGTTTGAAGTGTCCATTTTGAAGAGATGCAATGCAAAGGCAGTAGTTATCAACATAAAAGCCCATGAACTTTTGGCAGAGGAGCTAGCTATTTTGGAGAATTAAAGGGTGGAGTAGAAGGTAAAGTTGGGAATCAGGATGAGCATGATGCAATTAAGGCATTTAAGGATAATTTTAGCCTGGCAATAGAGGATCCAGTCCAATACTTCTCAGAAGATATTATTGATAAGGCAATGAATATGAAGTCTAAAATAGATGCCTATAATGAGGAGTTGGATAACATGACTAGCAGATGGATAGCCTTGAATGAACAATTACAAGCCCAAGAGCATGCTAAGGAGAATGCTAAATTGCAAAATAAAGAAGAAATAAACAAAACAGTTGGGGCATATGCATTCTTCAAGGGTATAGATACTAGATTCTAAATCACTGAAGGGTTGATAGAGGAGGAATCTGAAGAAGATGCTGAATAAAGGGGACCCTGAAGATCAAGTCAAAGATGCTAGGAATATTCATCTTTTGTCAACTGTCCCCCACCAATGATTGCCAACTGGCAATCACGTGCCACTATTCTTGACCGTTGATCACCTTGATTGGATCCTAACCATTGGATCATTGTAACTAAATCTTATCCTTGTCGTGTAAAAGGATATTGATTGTCACTTGTAAAGTATTAGGAGGTTTGATGAACTTGTGAACACTAAGTATACAATTTTGTAACTTTGTATTCCCCATGGTTCTTTCTCAAGATCAGATGTATATGTGCATAATTTTAGCATACTGAATGATAATGGAGACTCAAATTACTACATAATTGTAAACTTTGTGTAATCTTGTGGATGATTTCTTGATATGTTATTGTGAATTGTTGCTCTCCTCAGAGGTGCATTCAACTAGTGCATGTTGTCATCATCTTATTCCTTTGAAGATTAGCACTTGTCATGCGTAATTGTGGACTGTCCTGGTGAAACATGGTATGATTTATCTCCTTTTTATGAAAGTATCAAAGTGGCATGTGGATCATTGGTCAAAACTTAGTAATTTTAGTAAATTTAGAATTTTAGTTTGTATTCATTTTATTTCATTTAAATTTCATAAATAATCATATGGAGCTGCAAATAATGGTAAATAACAAGCATATATAGAGAAAATATTTTGAATTAACATAGATAATTGCATATCCTTAGCATATTTGAGCAAAATACCATGTCATATTGAATCTCCACACAAATAATAGAAAATGATAGCAAAATACTCGTTTATTTGCACAATATTTGAAGGAATTTGAGGTACATAAGTGAGGATTAGTTCCATTTGAGATAATTTCAGAAGAACTAATCAAAGTTAGAAAGATCATCAGAATAATCTTAGTTGGAGATAGTTTTAGAAGAATTGATCAAACTTATGAAAAATTTACATAAATATCTACAAGTCCTAGCTAAAGATTATAAGATTTGATGCAATATGTTGAAAATATATGTAGATCAGATGAAATAGGATAAATATTTGCAAACATTGACAAGATTCCTTGAAGAAAGTACGTAAGGCCCCTATTGGAAAACAACATATCACATCAAACCTTGAGTGACAACAGGATTGTTGTGACCTGACACACGAAGACTTGGAATCATGAATTCTCTGAGTTCATCGTATTCTTCAAGATAAATGAAGGTTTGAGTGAAACTTTTATTTATTTTTGTTGTACATAAGAAACACATCAACAGGTTTTTTGGTGCTAGAAGGAGGGCCACCATAAAACTTAAAAGAATTCATCATTTGAACAAGTCTGATTGCATCCTTGTAAAGAGTTGCTTCAAAATTTCTTAGTTCGCTTCAAAGCTTAAGTGTTTCCGTAAAGATCCTGTTGATACTCAACAATCTGAAGGATCTGAGTGCAAATATCTCTTCCTTGAGGATTGGTCAGATATTTATAGAGAGTTGTCATAATTTTGAATTTGAACTAAAAGCCTTGCATTACTACAAATATTGCCTAAATATCTAATTATCTGGGATAAGTGACCACAAATATCCATTTCTACAAAGGAGTCACTCATATCTTTGTCAAGATTCAATCTAAATCTTTAAAGTTCACTTTGATTTGTTGAGTTGACTCGCTGACCTGCCACTAGGTCAAGATCCATTGGACCCTTGCAAGAATTACCCGCTTTTAGATCAAGACCGCGTTCAGGCAGCGTTTAACCGGTTAGGTCACAAAAATGTAGGTTGTTAACCCTAAGAGGTTGCCAAGCTCTCTTGACATTTTTGGCTAATGCCACGAGGCAGATATGGCTAAAACCCCCTTCACTTCAGGCTTTGCCAGACCTAGGTGGGTATACCTTAATTATTAGTGCAGACTTAATTTGACCTTCACAATGGCAAATGGGTGTGAAGTAGATGTAAGGTTTGAAAGTATTTCTAAGGCTAAGGTTTGCAAGTATGAGTAAGGTATAAAATTTGCTAATGAATAAGACTAGTGCTTTATCTATTGGGCAAAGAGACCAAGAGTCAATGATATATTGGATCTTTGTATTGACTTAATTCAGATTGTTAGGCACTTTTGAAATCTGTATCTTGTACAGATGTACAAAATTGTTGAGATGCAAGATTCTTCTTATCAGATCCCAATGATATTTCCCCAAATTGCTATGACCAAGAGAAAGGATTTTAATTCTAACAGGAAGGAAACCAACCAAGAAGACTTGTTTAAAGGATTTTAACCCTGGGCAGAGACCAATAAACATAGACTATTTAGCAGGACTTAAATCAACTTCCCAAAGAAACCAATCACATTCACCATACAGAAACAACAAATGTGCACTAAAAAATTAACTATATCCTTGATATATTAATTTAAACAACTTAGGAAACCACTCTGGAGACAATCATGCAACTCATAAACATTAACATCAACATAACAATTGAACATCAATTCTTTAATCCATCAAATAACTCTGATTTCTTTTATTAATTCAGAAATTCATACTGGTTTGAAAACATAAATAGATACAAAATGGGTATGTTCAAGTACTACTTTATATTGCAGGTATATATGTAAGTATATCCGATGATTTTCAAAATGGCCTTGGTATCCTATTTTATAGGATGCATACAAGCTTCAGGCCTTTAAACATTGCGTCTATTCATAATTACATCTCTTCAAGTAACTAATGCATAATTAAGAAACATAAAGAAAGTAAAAGCATAAGCAGAGATCAAATTCTGGGATCCATTAGTCACGGTAGAGGGATCCGTGACCCATAGGTCTAGCAAGATTGTCCTCCTCTCCATGATACATATTGATATGTTTGTATTGCTTGTTGTATGACAGAACTGTATTGCATCCACTTCCTTATACTGCCTTGGGTATGAATAAATTTATCCTGCCAATATGATCAATGTAATTCTGATCTGCACATGTATCTGTAGAAATTAGATTATTCATAATTAATTCCAGGGAGAACATCTTTCCCAAACATATATAAGTGTTTCCTGTTACCTTCTCCTCATTATTGATATTTTCAAGAAGTGATGGCAATAATGCATTCAGTCCATCTTTCCAATTGCCCCTATCTCACAAATTACCCTCAGTATTTAAAAAATTTGGAAATGCCATGTTAGGATGTTGGTCAAAGTCATTCAAATCTTCTGTTAATATACCATTAAGTCTCTCATGTTCATTGATCAAGTCTTCATATTCCCTGAACACTTGTTCTTCAACATTAGACTTAGCCTTCAATTTTTCTTTTGTTTCCAACATCCTAAGGTGCGGCCTTTATGCAAATCCCAAACTTTATCACTATTTTCCATCATTTTGTCAAATCTTCTTTGAATCAATTCTGAAGCCATATTGTATTTAACCATTTTCAATTAAGTTTCCAACTGTTTACTTCTCTTTTGAAATTTCTCTGCTTTAAGCTTCCAATAATTAGCATCTGCTTTGGCTTCCATAATCCTCTGGTCAGCTTCTAGGTATGGTGAATAGCTGCCAGATGAAGGCAATTTATCTCTGTGGGTAGCAATCTCTTGTCTCAACATGGCATTTTCTTTCTTATATGTATCATTATCTTTAATCAATTTCTCAATTTGTGCCTTAGTGAACCTTGCAACATTAACATTTAAATCAACAGTTTCCATGGGATCTGTATCCTCAATCCTTTGTATCAAAAGGTGACCAAATGCTTTATTTGGATCGTCAATGATATTAGGTCTTTTAGCGGGAGGATATAATGCCCATATAAGTAATGCTCTCTTGTCAGGGTCATACCCTGATCCTTTTCTGATATCATCCAGTGCCTCTATGTTGAGTTTTAACTTCTTATCCTAATTCCTATTGAAAGTGTCAAATACAATGGCTGAGGCCATATCCCATCGAGGAATCAAAATTACACCTGCTTCTTGTAATAGTGTCCTCCCCCTTTCTGGAGTCATTATCTCCAATTCTTTGTCAATCTTCTGAAGCTCCAATAATACCTCATCCTGTATTTTAGGAGTGATGTCTTTCATTCTTTCTCTAGCCTGCTTGCCCTTATATTCATACAAAAAAGCTTTAAATTCAGGTGTTTTAATGAAATTATTATCTGAGATAAATTTGCTGTTGGCTAGATGTCTTATGTCTCCTGATAAGTCATCTGGTGCTTCCATAGTGACAACTTCTCTGTCTTTAGGAGGTTCATACCCCTTGATGGTTGGGTCATAGTCTTGTACTCCTTCCTCAGATTCTTCCTCTCCTTTTGCAATGTTTGTATCTGCAAAGAAACTCATGTCTGGTGTGGGCTAAGGCGACAGGTGACCCAGGGGAATTTCATACTTAGTCTGTGCCTCTTTAAGTTGTTTTCCTTTTTTGTCAAACACATAGGGGGAACATTCATGATTAGCTCTGATGCATGTGTAATCATCATATCCAATCTTTCAATAGGATCATCAACATCTTGAAAAGCTTTGGTGTAAGTGGGGTTTTTGGCTACCCTCCAAGCCTCAGCTAACATTATTTTATGGTATAAACTTCTCCTTTCCACTGCTGTGTTTTCATCATAATTCCTGATTAAATCTTCATCAATGAATAGGACATGATGATATCCCTTTAACTTTTGCTTTGTTTTCACACTATTTATAAAATGTTCTGGATCAAAATTTTCTATAGCATTTCCAAGAGGTAATCCTAATTGTTCTAGTTTCTTGTCAATCAATTGATAGCCTTTATCAGAAAGAATTGTGAAATCTCCAAAGCACAGAGTTCCAGGCATAAATGACTGTTTGTTGTGATTCTTAAGGTGCATGAAGTCTGAGCAAGCTAATTGCCTGATAATTTCTAAGTATGCAACCCTATATGGGCATGTTTTTGGTAGCAGGAAGGGTGGTCCTTCATATCCGAACACTCTTATCATGGTGCAGTCACTAAAAACATACCAATCACCCCAATTATGACTAAACCTTCCTTCCTCATATTTATCCTTTGGTCTTAGAAATTTCTGTATTTCCATTGATAAGTTGTGATTGTAGGGACGACCTAGCAGTTTGTATACAGGTTTCACAAAAAACTCCTCAAAGTATAAGTAATGGGACCTGTCACATTTGCTATCCCAGATAGTAGTCCACATTTGCACAGGTTTTATATCTTTATTGTTGTCCAGGTCTCTCACCTTTAAACGTTTATCCCACAAGCACATATTTTGTCCTTCATACAATACCATATGCATAAACAGAGAATAATGTTTGAACTTATTTCCCCCATTCTTAAGATATATCAGATCATTTTGTAGGCTATGTGCCAAGTACTCATCATAATCAAAATATTGTGCATCATGACTCTGCATATCTACAGTTAACACCATGGGCGCAATTTCCATGAACATAGAAGCTTCCACACCCAATATTTAGAAAATAGAGTAATATGTGCTTTTGAAATAATCTTCAAATAGTTCAATTGGATAGGGCGGATCCTCAACCCCTGAAAATACCCTGAGTTTGTTATTTTCATCACAAGGCCTATGCAGGGGTAATTTCCATCTCTTATAATTGTTGCTCATATTACAGTACTTAGTCAATAAGTCTTTGATTCTAAATTTCTTATCTAAACTTGAGTATAATTGAAACACTGTTGCGATATAATCTCTGGTAATGGGAAAGAAACCAGTCCCGTCATCCAATTCAATCAAGCAAGTCTTAGGGTTGTATTTTTATGCAAAGAGTTTTAACAATTGGACATTTACAAACACATTTGGCACTGTTAGTTTACCCAAATTTAGCCTCCAGTGGTTTGAAACGGGCTTACGCCTGTGCATCTTTCTATAATGGTAAATAAAGAGATCATATCCTCTGACTGGTGTCCATATGTCCCCTATCTTCTTGTATAAGTCATCTAACTTTTCAATGTGCGGGTTTATTTGAACATTCCTTCTGGATTTTTGTCCCGACCCAGGGCATTGATCTAACAAATCCTGGTTCAACTGCATATCCCCCATTTTTTGCCTTTTACTCTTATTGTTTTGAATTGTTTCTTCCACATTCTATTATTATGCAAGGATCTCAACTCTATGAATTATGAAAGCGGAGTAAAACCAATCAGAATTACTTACTTGATCAATTGTTTTGGTTCTAAATTACTATCCTGTTGCTCCTTGTGATCGCTCCTTGCAATACCTTCAAGACTTGCATTCAATAAACTTAAATCTAGTGCAATTAATGGCGTCTCACTTGTATTTTCACATCATCGGAGGGATATTTAATTTTTTGAATAGAGGTCGTTGGATCACCGCAATTATGTCTGATCACTCTATTCTCGGGATGATGTGTTTTGCGATCTCATTTACTTCACTCTTATGCTTGTTTCGGACTTCGGTGTGACCCCAAATAGCGTCACATTGATAACATAAGTCTCTTTGAAATAGAGGTCCCTTTGATATTTAGTCATTCTTCTGATGTTTATAATTTTTATTTCATCGCTTTTTCGAAGAGACTACAAAACTATTCTCTTCAATGTAGTAGAGTCATTTAAAAAATCTATTAATACCTTTTATATTGTCTTTTTATTGGTGAGACTCCTTTTATCGGTGGGACTCTAAACCATATCACTCCGACATCCCGAACTTCCTTTGCGAATTATTTTTTATATTTTTCGTTTGATCGACGTGACACATTTTGGTGTCACGCCGAAATGCCTTGTCTGTTCGATGTGTTCAGGGTATCGATAAGACTGCTGAGTGACTCTCAATGATATCCCTTGTCTCTTTGATCTCTTTATTTCTTTGATTGGTGTAACTTTCCTTTTGTCATTTTATGCCTTTCGGTTCATCGAAGAGATTGGATACTGGGTCTCCCCGACGTAGTATCATCTTGCTGATATTAGTTATAATTTTGAAAGCATAACAATTTTTGATATAATATTTTATGATGAAAGTGAAGGAATTTAGGGTTGACGATGGAATGGTGGTATTTTTCAAGTTAAGTGAAATAACTTATTAGGAATTATTGCGGGAAATGGAAAATTTTTAGGTTTTTAAAAATTTGGTCCAATAGTGGCTCTGTCTGGGGATGAATGGTTGTGAAGTCATTGCAAGAATCCAGAAAATGATTCTCTGGGATGCAGACTAGTGGTAGTGGGGGTATGGGAAATGGAATCCTAGCCTACTATGCATGGAAAATTTTCTCTTAAATGAGAAGATTTTCAGGAATTATGCATGCACTGGCAATTTCCTGTTCTTCTTTGATGTACTGTGCATGGAAAATTATTCTATTAGAAGAAATGTTTCAGGAATTGTCCATGCACTAGCAACTTCTGTTCTTCACCACTCATGTTTTGTACATAATAAGAATCTTCACCACATTTGCTAGTGATGACAAATGGGCCTATCCATAATGCTTCAAACTTGCCATGCTTCCCCTTATCTTGTCCTCTGGTATTCCACATGAGAACCATATCATCTACCTTAAATTTTCTTTCCTTAGTTTTCTTATCAAAAATATATTTCATCTGTAACTACAATTTTTCATTTTTTTTTTTCTGAGCCTCTATTCTAATTTCATCTAGTTTAGCTAATTGTTCCAATCTCTCTTCCATGGGCTCAATGATATCCAAATCTTCTTGAAGAATAAACTACTGGTATAAGGTTATGCATGGGTAATCTAGCATGTGCACCATATACCAATTCAAATGGGGATTTTCCTGTGGCCCTTTTTATTATGATCCTATCTGCCCACAAAGCCAATCTTAATTTTGAATCCTAGGCCTTCTTATTATTCTCCAACATTCTTTTTATATTTTGATGATGCTTTTATTGCTGGACTCTGCTTGTCCATTGGCCTGGGGATGGTATGGTGAAGCATATGAGATTGTCATACCATAAGACTCATAGAATGATTTAAATTTTGTCGACCTAAAGCACATGCCATTGTCTGTGATGAGTTTTACTGGTACTCCAAATCTAGTGATAATATTTTCCAAAAGAAAGTTTATCACAACCTTGCTGGTAGATTATTTTGTTGGAATAGCTTCTATCCATTTGATGAAGTAATCAGTGGCTACCAAAATCCACCTATGTCCACCACTAGACCTTTATGCAATTTCTCCTATAAAATCAAGTCCCTATTGGTGAAACAGGGCTTCCCCTTGTAGTGGTTTGAGTGGTAAAGCACCTTGGTAGTTGAGTTTACCAGAAAATCTTTGGCAGGCTTCACATCTCCTTACATAGTTGTGAGCATCTTTAAAAACTTCAAGCCAATAATATCCAGATCTTAATATTTTATGGGTAGTGGTTTTGGCTGAGAAATGCCCTCCACATACACCCTTATGCATTTTCTCTGCCTGTGCCTTATCCAAGCATAATAACAAGACACCATCCTGGTTTTTCCAATACAAGTCCCCATCCATAGAAACATATTTCAAGGCTTGAAGTTTTAATGTTCTTTTTTGATTATCACTCATGCCTGGAGGGCACCTCATGTTCTTTAAATAATACATTATGTCAGTATACCAAGAGGTATGTTCAATGCTTGCAATTTAGCATTGTTTTCTTCACTTATGTTATAAATTTGTGCTGCTTCCAGATTTGACTCAGCCATTAATTTGGCTAGACCCTGTCCCCTAACAAGTCTAGTTATCTGAATGTCAATATCAAACTCCTGGATTCTATTAATCCATCTGCATCTTTGTCTAGTAACTTCATTTTGAACAAATACATCTTTTACCATGGCATTTGGCACATAGGCTATTACTTGAGCTCCTACCAAATAAGGCCTGAATGCTTTAACTGCTTTCACCAGGGCATAAGCTTGTTTCTCTGTTATGTCATATTTTAATTCTGCCCCTTGAGGTGATTTGCTGAAAAATGAGATAGGTTGTTCAAATCCTTCTTTATTCTTTTGCAGCATTACTGCAGCCATAGTGTAAAATGAAGCAAAGGAAAATATTTGAAATGGTTTGTCAAATTCTGGAGATTTCAGCACTGGAGATTCTTTAATTGCCTTTTAATAGCTCCAAATGCATCGACAACCTCTGTTACCCAGTCCATTTTTTCACCTTTCTTCAACATTTTGGAGATAGGTTTAACTATTTCTGCAAAGTTTGGTATAAATCTCCTGATGAAATTAATTTGACCAAAGAAGGACTGTATGGCTTTTACATTTTTTGGAATTGGGATTTTGTCAATGGCTTCTACTCTCTCAGGGTCAATTCTTACTCCATTCTTTGAAACTATATGGCCAAGCAATTTACCTTCTGTTACAACAAAATGGCATTTCTTTGGATTTAATGGGATGCCATACTCTAAAGCTCTGATGAAAATCTTCCAAAGGTGTGCACAATGGTCCTCAACCTTCTTGGAATATGCTGTCAAGTCATCTTGATAAACCACCATAATAACATTTATCAATCAGCGAAGGCTACATCCATAGCTCTCTGAAATGTTGCTCCTACATTTGTGAGACCAAATGGCATTCTTACATACACATATGTCCCCCATGGTGTGGTGAAGGCAGTCTTAAATTGTTCTGACTCTTTAACTTTTACCTGATTGTACCCTGAAAAGCCATCCATCATGGATAATAACTCACACCCAGTTACTTTTTGCAGCATTGCTTCCATATTGGGAAGATGATAATTATCTTTGAGTGAAGACACATTCAGGTTTCTAAAATCCACACACAATCTTATTTCCCCATTTTTATTTCTTACAGGGACTAGGTTTGAAACCTAAGAGGAATGTCTGATTGGTTTAATGATTCCACCTTCCCTGAGTTTTGTAAGTTCCTCTTGCATTTTAGGGCTAGTGTAGGGTTTATGGGCCTTTATTTTTGCCTGAATGGCTTAACATCCAGTTTTAGAGGTATCTCATGTTGAAATAGGTCTTCTTGGTATGCTTTCAAGTTATCATAAGACCAAACAAATACATGTTTGTATTTTCTAAGCAGGGCAATAAGCATGCTTCTAATTTTAGGATTTTGCATCTTTCCAATATATATGTTCTTAGGAGCCATTAGTGTTCCAAGATTATTTCCTCAACATTGTTTTGCTTTACTGGAACATTTTTCATGGTGAACCTGTCATGTGCATCAAACACTCTCTCTAGTGCTACTAAACCCTTGGGTATCTTAGTTGTTTTTAGTTGCACCACTTCTTGTCCAAAGAGGGTTTCCTTATCATCAATCCTTTCCACAAATGCATTAAAATCAATTTGTTGGGATTCATACCAGTCTACACATTAGAGAAATTTTATTAAGTCCTCATCATCATTAAAGACTTGGCAGTTGTAAATATTGTCAGGGATGGTGGGTCTAGCTTTGAATTCTACTTCAGTTATACCTGCCAATGTGATGTCATCCTTTTTTAGGGCTATGTTTGCGAGGAAATTTGCCATTATATTTTTAGATCTGTCTACCCAACTTATGGAGAATGCATCAAATAAGTCTATATCATCCCAAACAACATTCCTGTATTGTTTCAGCCTCTTATTTTTTGATGAATACTTACTCCTGACTTGAGAGATGATCAATTCTGAATCCCCATATACATCAAGAAGTTTTATTTTATGTTTGATAGCAACGTTTAGGCCTATAAGTAACACCTCATACTCTGCTATGTTATTGGTGCATTCAAATGTCAACAAAAATGGGTATTTGAAAGTTTTAGTAGTCGGTGAAATGAACAACACCCCTGCTCCATTGCCACTTTTGCTGCAAGCACCATCAAAGTACATTTTCCAAACACCATGTTTATCAAGTTGGGTTTCTTTATTTGTTTGATCAGTATTTTTAAGTTCTGGGTGGGATTTCTCAATTCTGAATGTCCCAAGGTCTATATCACATCAATACATTCTATAATGTTCTCATACCTTGGCTCTCTGTATATTTTGACCTTTTTACGATTCATTGGTATAGTGGCATATGATAGATCCAACTGGACATTCCCTCCCATTGCTGTAGTCCATTGTCTGGATAATAGCATTCCATAGTAAGGTGGAGTATCTATTACGGTCATATCAGTTACATAGGTAGCTTTAGGGCATGATGCTAATTTTAGTTCCACATCCTTCATTACTCCAACAACAGGGATAGATCTATTATCCATGGCGTAATAATTGCCATATGTTGTATCAACCCCTAAACCCAACTCTTTCATGACGACAATTGGCATAATATTTATTGCTGCCCCGGAATCAATCATACAATTTCTTACTATTTTGTTGTTTATCTATAATGTTATGTAAAATGGGTTCACCTGGGCTGTGTTCTTTATCATGGCATTACCAAGATAGATTTCAGGGGCGTTCACAACTTCCTGTACAAGATTATTTACCTTTTCATTTGTTCTATCTTTATTTCTATTTTGATGTGATATGCCGGAAATTAACTTGAGGGCACTGTCTCTATATTCATCGATTCTCATCATTTCCATTAGTGGTACTGATATTTTAATTAGGGACAATGCTTGAGTCATATCAAATGAAGGAGTAGTAGTAACCTGTTCCAATTTGGGACCCTTTTCTTCAGTTTACTTGTTCTTCTCCTTGATCTTATTTTGGTCAATTTTAGGTGGTTCCTTGTGTGTAACTTTCTAGTTTTCTTCTTTCTTATGATCACCCACGGTCCCTTTTTTGTGATCTATTTCTTTGATGAACAAACCTCTAGGTGTTGCTTGGTCTGCATTCACAGTCCCATTCCTCAAGTTATAATTATTTCTGGCTTGAACCACATCGGCAACTATAAGGGCTTTCTTCTCTTCCTCAGTGGGTGTTCTCAATTGGAAATGTGGGGTAACATGTGGTATAGGGATGGTTTCCTCATAGTCATCTTCTTGATCAGAAAAAACTTCTTGTTCACCCATGTTAATACTGTATCTCTGATTATTTACATCATACTCAAATCCATCTTCATTAGATGAATAATCGTCATCAATTGAATGAGGTTTTAATCCAACCATATTTATAGTATGCTCATCTCTATTTTGATCATAGGGTATTTCATTTTCCTGCAATGATTTAGCTACCACACAATACTCTAGTAAGTGAGGAAGATTACATGTAGTACACCATGGAGAGCTGTTTGCTACATGTGTCCCATGTTTCTTGAGGGGATCAGGAGTTTCTTTGTAATTATTCTTCTGCTTATTGTCCAGAGGCCTTCCATCTTTCTAGTTTGTGTTATAAGGCATATCATGCAATCTAGGCCTTTCATTCTTATAATAATTTACTAGCTTTGTTTGATTGTTATTTGCATTAGGTAGGATTTTTGGATTATCTCTTTTCCCAAGCTTCCCAACTGCTCTCCTATTGTTTTCAATACTAATGGCTACCTTCTGAGCTTTTGCAAATGTCATAGGATCTTTGTTTCTGAGCTCATATCCAGTTTTAGGATCAAAAGCATTTAAGTACAAAGACAATGCCATACGATCTAGAGGCTTCAATTCTAATGGGATCTTATGATATATCTTCGAAAATCTTTAGTTGAAATCAACCACGGATTCATTATAATTCTTCTGGATACTTGTCAATTCATGGACAACAAAATTTAGATCAAACTGGCTCCCATACTATTCTTTAAATTGGTCCTTGAAATCTTCATAAGAACAAATTGATGCATCAGGCAAATTCTTGCACCAATCCCTAACATCTTCAATGAGAGATAGCATGAATAATTTCATCAGAACATCTTCATATTGTACTTCAAAATTATCCATGACTATTTCAAAACTTCTAATGTGCTCTTCTGCAGAGATGGCATTGTTGCCAACAAATTTTGGGAGAGCATTCCTTAGATCATTATCAATAGGGTCAGGACATACTTGATATCTAGACAATTCTAGCTATCTGTATCTATTGATGTTAAGAGGTCCTTGTAATCATTGGTTTGGTTGGTATTGATTGTGGGAATGATGCTGTTGTACATTAGGATGTGGGTTCATGCTTACATTTTGGTTTTGAAGCAGATTATGCTCGTGGCCAGGGGGCGGATAAGGGTTTTGATTTTGAGGTGGAATATGATTATGGATAGGGGGTGGATAAGTATTTGATGGCCTTGTATTTCATGGTGGAACATTTTGCTGGGCATGGCTTCCATGTGGTACTTGCGAACTACCCACACTCTGATGTGACTTTTGTTGGGTGCTTGTTAGAGCATACCCTCCTTGCTTATGAGGGGTACATACTTTGAGCTAGTTGTTTTAGTTCTATTCTTTACTTGTTGTATTTCTTGTTTCAACCACTCTTCTTCCTCTTTTAACTTAACTAGCTCAAGTTCCTCCTGTAGTTTGAGCAAATCCTATTGCATTTCATCCTTATTCCTTATGTCTTTTGGTGGACTGTCATGAATTTGTGCAGAGGTTGTCTGATCCATAAACTCTTGTTGAGATTCTTCAACCTGTTGTAATGACATCTTGTAATCATATTCTGCCTGGCTCTATTCTATTTCCCTCATAATCTGGGTCTCATATTCAATCTGTTGTTGAGGGTCAGGCCTGTACTGGTCTAGGATATCATCAGATCCATTATGATCATGATAACTTTTGGATTGAAATTCATTTGACTCATGTAAGAGAGTGAAGATATTATTGTTGCAAGTATGAGGTTAACCAGTGTTGTCATTGATGTCAACATACTCATATTGCATTGATAAGAAGGATTGGATGAGCTGTGTGCTGAGGATATTGAGAAAATTAGTCTCAATCAGGAACAGTGATAAGAAGAAGGCAAAAGTACTCAACAGGTTGAGAATCAGAGGATGCGGATTAAAGGGTTTGTATATATGAGTCTTGAGATGTTCCAGTTAAGATTTCAGAGGTCCACATGGAGATATGAAGAACTTGTGATCGATCAAGTAGAATCGGTTCTGGGAGATGCTCCGGAGTAACAGAATGTTACAAAAAGGTCCGGTGAGATCCGGAGGTGCATTGTTAGACTCTGCGGATTGTAAGGAGTGTTTGGGATGTCCTTGTGATGTGTCATCTTAGTTTGTACATAGTTTGGAGGTCCAGAAGAACCTATTTTAGTTTGACAGTCGCGATAGACTGTGTTCTTGAAGTTCCGGATGAAGAGGAGAAGAGATTCCAGTAAGTAGAGGAAGTGTGGATGTACCTAATCACTCAGGCAAGCTTGTGTAGGTTCTTGGATCATGTTGAGGTTGTGTTGTCGGTCCGCATTAGTGTTAGAGCCCAGAATTGAAGATATTCTTCCAGATGAAGATATTCTTGTTTAGATTGGCCGACTAGATGAGTTATTCATCTTGCGAATGTTCTTGTGGATGATTGCCGACTTGCAAATGTTCTTGTGGATGATTGTCGACTTAGATGATTGTTCCTAAGTCGATGCCTTGTATAAATAAAGGTTTGTGAGTTCATTTCAAAGCGTGTCGTGTAGCGGATGAGTGTGGTATAGAGAAAGAGCGAAGGGCAGAGCAGAAGTATCTCAGGCTTAAATGGAACTGATCCAGACATGGTAAAGATGTCAATCTCCAGTTCAAATTTGTGATTCTTATCACTTTGTAGACAGTGTGTCTCTTGTAGGCAGTGTGCCTCTTTGTGAGCAGTGTGCTCGGGCAGTGAGCCCTAATTGGCATGTGCCATTCATTTTTCTTATTCTTCTAATAGAGAATAATCCTTGGGTTAATCACCCCGTGGTTTTTCCCTTAACCGGGTTTCCACGTCAAAATCTTTGTGTCCAATGTGTTGGTGTTTATCTGCTCCTGTGTTTATGCATTATGCTTTCATGAATGGTTAACTGATATGCTATTAACTAACAAAGAAGAATCAAGTGTTTGAAGTAGAAGCAAGTTTTGTACAACTGATTCACCCCCCTCTCAGTTGTGTGCCCTAGATCTAACAATTGGTATCAGAGCCAAGTTCCTTTGAAAAGGAGCTTAACCGCTTGAGGAGATCCAGGATGTCGTCATACAAGAAGGATAGTCTGAAGTTCGAAGGAACCAACTTCTCTCTCTGGAAAGGTCGCATGAAATGTCACTTGGAGTGTATGGGAAAAGCATACTTGTCCATGGTCACAAAACCATATGTACCTCCACAGGGTGGTCTGACAACTCTGAATGAAATCATAGATGCTGAAAACAATCTGTGGACCAAAGAAGCTCTTCTTAGCACATTGACTGACTTAGAACTCTCAAATGTTATTGACCTACCAACTGCATATGAGATCTGGGTTAAACTGGAACTTCTGCATGAAGGAGATGAGTTTGTTAAGAGCGCAAGGTTGCAAAGTCTCAAAGGGAAATTTGAAAGATTGAAGATGAGAGATGATGAAAATATCACTACCTTTATGCCAAGTGTAAATGAGCTGGTGTGTGGAATCAGGAATGCTGGTGGAGTTCTGGATGAAAATGAAATTGTTTGCAAAATTCTCAAATCCCTTCCTGCTGCCTACAAAATCAAGGTTGTTGCCATTGATGAATTCAGAGCCCACACAACTGTCACAAGAGAGCAATTGGCTGGCAAACTGGCTGCATTTGAAATGACTGAGTTTGGAGATGATCCCCCCAAGACTGAATCTGCATTCAAAGCTAGTGCCTATGTGAAAGGCAAACAAAGATTTGATCCGGGAGAAAACTCTTCAAGGAAGCTGTCTTGGTATGATCAAGAAAGGAAAGACATGGAAGAGGGAGAAGCAGAAACAACTCATCTTGAAGCCCTCATTGCCAAGAGACTGCCAAGAGGATCCGGTAAGTATGAAGGAAAATTACCCTTTAAATGCTTCAACTGCAATAAGATTGGTCATTTTGCTTCAAGATGTCCGGAAAGATCAGTAAGGTCAAATTCTAACAGACAAAGGTTCCAAAAGAACTGCTATTATGTTCATGAAGAAGATGATAATGAAGGAGTAACAGATGATGAATTAGAAATAGGAAACAAATCCAGAAATCAATGGGTGTTTATTGCCATCAAGGAAGAAGATCCAATATCCTGTGAATCTATCAATCATAAGGTTGTAGAAAGAGCTTTGGCTACCCAAGTGGAAGAAAAGGATGATTGGCTTATTGACAGTGGATGTTCTCACCATATGACCAGTGACAAGAACAAGTTCTTAGATTTGGAAAGGTATGAAGGAGGAATGGTAAAGTTTGGTGATAATTCTACTAGCAGAATCAGAGGTAGGGGAACTATTTCTTTTGATGGAAAGAGCAAAACTGGTAATGTACTGTATGTTGAAGGATTGAAGCACAATCTTCTCAGTGTTGGTCAGTTGGTGGACAAAGGTTATGATCTCCAGTTCAAAAATAGAAGATGGAGGATCTTTGAAAGCTCCAAAACTGAGATTGCATCCGGTACTCAAACAAAAGGTAATATCTTCCATCTGGTTGGTTCTAATAAAAGTTGTTTGTTTGTTCAAGTGGATCAGAGTTGGTTATGGCATAGAAGGATGTGTCATGTAAATTTCGATAACATCATCAAAATAAGTAATACTCAGGCTGTAAGAGATCTTCCAAAGTTGGTGAAACCTACAAATAGTTTGTGCAAAGAGTGTCAGCTAGGTAAATAGAGCAGAGTCTCTTTCAAAAGCAAGGATCAGTCCTCTACCGGATTATTGGAATTAGTTCATACTGATCTATGTGGTCTGACAAGAATCAAAAGTATGCAAGGTGATAGATATTTCATGTTACTGATTGATGACCATTCCCGGATGATGTGGGTTACCTTTCTAAAAGAGAAATCAGAAGCCTTTGAGAAGTTTAAAATCTTCAAAGCTATGGTAGAGAATCAAACTGGATTGAAACTGAAGTGTCTAAGGTCTGATAGAGGTGGTGAATTCACATCCGATGAATTCATAGACTTTTGTGAGAAGCATGGCATAAAGAGACAGTTGTCTGCTCCTAGGACTCCACAACAGAATGGAGTAGTTGAGAGAAAGAACCGGACCATCCAGGAAGCTTCCAGGACAATGATGATGGAAGCAAATGTTCCTCAGATGTTTTGGAGAGAAGCTGTCAGCACTGCAGTCTACACTCTCAACCGAGTTCAAATTAGAAGCAATACCGGTAAGACTCCTTATGAACTTTGGTTTGGTATAACTCCCACTGTGAGATATTTCAGAGTATTTGGTAGCAAGTGTTACATCAAAAGAGATGAAGATCTAGGAAAGTTTGATGCTAGAAGTGATGAAGGAATCTTCTTGGGTTACTCCACTCAAAGCAAAGCATACCGATGCTACAATAAGAGACTGAGAAAGATGATAGAAAGTACAAATGTGAAGGTTAATGAAGGAATTGAGAAGCCCTCAAGGTTTTATGAATATGATGAAGATGATCAGGATGGTGTTCTAGTTCAAGGAACTCAATCCCTTCCTAAAAGTCAGATTCAGACTGATCCGGTAAATCAGGAAGAAGAGGTTTGTCTGAATGAACCTGATCAAGAAACAGCAGTGCAAGAGACTCCCAAAGTTCCAAGGTATGTAACTCTAAATCATTCTGAAGATCAAATCATAGGTGACAAAAGCAAAGGGGTACAAACAAGGAGAAGAATTGCTCAAAATTCAAATGAATACTGTTTGATTTCAAAGATTGAACCTAAGACAATAAATGAAGCTTGCAATGATGAAAACTGGACCAAAGCAATGGAGGAAGAGTTGATGCAAATTGAGAAAAATCACACTTTGGATCTCGTTCCCAGACCTAGAAACAAGAATGTGATTGGAACCAAATGGGTCTTCCGGAACAAACTAAATGAAGTTGGTGAAGTAATCAGAAACAAAGCCAGATTGGTCTACAAAGGCTACTCTCAAATAGAAGGAATTGATTTTGAAGAAACCTTTGCTCCGGTGGCAAGAATTGAAGCAGTCAGATTATTTCTTGCATATGCTGCCTTCAAAGACTTCAAGGTATATCAGATGGATGTCAAGTCTGCCTTCCTAAATGGTGATTGGAAGAAGAAGTATACATTGAACACCCAGATGGATTTCAATTGTCTGATCATGATGATATGGTCTGCAAGTTGAAGAAAACACTATATGGATTGAAGCAAGCTCCAAGAGCATGGTATGAAAGGTTGGATAAGCATCTTGTGCAGATTGGTTTCAACAAAGGTACTGTTGATAGTAATCTATATTTCCAAATAGATAATGAAAACATCTTGATTGTTGAAGTATTTGTTGATGATATCATTTTTGGAGGAAGAGATAGTATGTGTAAAACCTTTGCAAATCAAACGAAAAGTGAGTTTGAAATGTCAATGCTTGGTGAAATGAATTTCTTCTTGGGTCTGCAAATTACTCAGACAAAGAAAGGTATCTTTATCTCTCAGACCAAATATGTGAAAGAATTGTTGAGGAAATTTGGAATGGAAGATTCAAAGCCAATGAACACCCCTATGGCAACCGGATGTAAGTTGAGCAAAGATGATGATTCTCCTAAAACAAATCAGACAAAGTACAGATCAATGATTGGAGGTTTATTGTATCTCACTCAGACTAGACCAGATATAATGCAGGCTGTTGGTCTTGTGGCAAGATTCTAGGCTGATCCTAGAGAATCTCATGTTATGGCAATCAAAAGAATTTTTAGGTACTTGAAAGGAACAGTTGAGTATGGTCTATGGTATCCTAGAGATCAGGATTTTTCTCTTCATGCATATACAGATGCAGATTGGGCAGGAGATGTGGATGACCGGAAGAGCACCTGTGGTGGAGCTGTCTTTTTGGGAAAAAGATTGGTTTCTTGGCTGAGCAAGAAACAAGAGGCAATATCTCTGTCTACAACTAAAGCAAAATACATTGCAACAACAGGTAGTTGCACTCAAATTTTGTGGATGAAGCAAATGTTAAGGGACATTAAAGTAGAATATGAGGAGCCTATCACAATTTTCTGTGATAATTCAAGTGCAATAAATATTTCTAAGAATCCGGTGTTGCATTTTAAGACCAAGCACACATCTATCAAGTTTCACTTTCTGAGAGAACAAGTGAACAAGGATGAAGTCAGACTGGAGTATGTACCCTCCAAGGATCAGATTGCAAATATTTTTACTAAACCTCTTCCCAAGGACTCTTTTGAGTATCTCAGGGAGAAGATAGGGGTCATGGCCCCTCAGATGATGAACTAGGATGCACTGATGTGCATCAGTTCAGTGGATATCACAGTCATATCTTGTGATCCAGATTGATGAAGGGGAGCTGCTACTAAGGGGGAGCAGCTGGTATGATTCTAATGTGTTAGAATTGCAAGTATGAGCCCTTTGCCATTGATGTCAAAGGGGGAGAGTGAAAAACAAGTGGTTGATGATCAAAGGGGGAGTAGTAAAGGAAGAGAAGACATGTGAAGAGTTGTTGCTGATAGGGGGAGCTGTGGCAGAAAAGAGAAATTCTTGTCTTGATGGTTTTTCACATCATATGTTGCCATCAATGACAAAGGGGGAGATTGTTGAAAGTATGAGGTTAACCAGTGTTGTCATTGATGTCAACATACTCATATTGCATTGATAAGAAGGATTGGATGAGCTGTGTGCTGAGGATATTGAGAAAATTAGTCTCAATTAGGAACAGTGAAGAACAGTGATAAGAAGAAGGCAAAAGTACTCAATAGGTTGAGAATCAGAGGATGTAGATTAAAGGGTTTGTATATATGAGTCTTGAGATGTTCCAGTTAAGATTTCAGAGGTCCACATGGAGATATGAAGAAGTTGTGATCGATCAAGTAGAACCGGTTCCAGGAGATGCTTCGGAGTAACAGAATGTTACAAAAAGGTCCAGTAAGATCCAGAGGTGCATTGTCAGACTCTGTGGATTGTAAGGAGTGTTTGGGATGTCCTTGTGATGTGTCATTTCAGTTTGTACATAGTTTGGAGGTCTAGAAGAACCTATTTCAGTTTGACAGTCGCGATAGACTGTGTTCTTGAAGTTTTGAATGAAGAGGAGAAGAGATTCCAGTAAGTAGAGGAAGTGCAGATGTACCTAATCACTTAGGCAAGCTTGTGTAGGTTCTTGGATCATGTTGAGGTTGTGTTGTCAGTCCGCATTAGTGTTAGAGCCCAGAATTGAAGATATTCTTCCGGATGAAGATATTCTTGTTCAGATTGGCCGACCGGATGAGTTATTCATCTTGCGAATGTTCTTGTGGATGATTGCTGACTTAGATGATTGTTCCTAAGTCGATGCCTTGTATAAATAAAGGTTTGTGAGTTCATTTCAAAGCGTGTCATGGAGCAGATGAGTGTGGTATAGAGAAAGAGCGAAGGGCAGAGCAGAAGTATCTCGAGCTTAAATGGAACTGATCCAGACATGGTAAAGATGTCAATCTCCAGTTTAAGTTTGTGATTCTTATCACTTTGTAGACAATGTGTCTCTTGTAGGCAGTGTGCCTCTTTGTGAGCAATGTGCTCGGGCAATGAGCCCTAATTGGCATGTGCCATTCATTTTTCTTATTCTTCTAACAGAGAATAATCCTTGGGTTAATCACCCCGTGGTTTTTCCCTTAACCGGGTTTCCACATCAAAATCTTGGTTTCCAATGTGTTGGTGTTTATCTGCTCCTGTGTTTATGCATTATGCTTTCATGAATGGTTAACTGATATGCTATTAACTAACAAAGAAGAATCAAGTGTTTGAAGTAGAAGTAAGTTTTGTACAATTGATTCACTCCCCCTCTTAGTTGTGTGCCCTAGATCTAATAATTATGAGTTACAATTGGCTATTCTGAGGTATTTTCTTGGGTGTGTTGGTTATTAGTACGTTGGGATTGACTTGATATCCCAACTTTCTTGACAAGGGCTTTTAAAGGTGGGGATGATTGCAATCTTTTAGCTTCAATTTTAGATCTCCTACCATCCATGTTAAGGGATTATGACACTCCAAGACATAAAATTATTTGTACTTCATATAGCAGTCCACATTTGCACAGGTTTTATATATCCATCGCTATTTAGGTTTCTCACCTTTAAACGTTTATCCCACAAGCACATATTTTGTCCTTCATACAATACCATACGCATAAACAGAGAATAATGTCTGAACTTATTTCCCCCATTCTTAAGAGATATCAAATCATTTTGTAGGTTATGTGTTAGGTACTCAGCATAATCGAAATATCATGCATCATGACTTTGTATATCTATAGTTAACACCATGGGTGCAATTTCCATGAACATAGAAGCTTCCACACCCAATATTTGGTAAACAGAGCAATATGTGCTTTTGAAATAATCTTCAAATAGTTCAATTGGATAGGGCAGATCCTCAACCCCTAAAAATGCCCTGAGTTTGTTATTTTCATCACGAGGCCTGTGTAGGGGTAATTTCCATCTCTTATAATTGTTGCTCATATTACGGTACTTAGTTAATAAGTTTTTGATTCTGAATTTCTTATCTAAACTTGAGTCTAATTGAAACACTGTTGCGATATAATCTCTAGTAACAGGAAAGAAACCAGTTCCATCGTCTAATTCAATCAAGTAAGTCTTAGGGTTATATTTTTCTGTAAAGAGTTTTAACAACTGGACATTTATGAACACATTTGGCACTGTTAGTTTACCTAAATTTAGCCTCCAGGTGTTTGAAATGGGCTTACGCCTATGCATCTTTCTATAATGGTAAATAAAGAGATCATATCCTCTGACTGGTGTCCATATGTCCCCTATCTGCTTGTATAAGTCATCTAACTTTTTAGTATGCGGGTTTATTTGAACATTCCTTTTGGATTTTTGTCCCAACCCAGGGCATTGATCTAACAAATCCTGGTTCAACTGCCTATCCCCTATTTTTTGCCTTTTACTCTTAGGGTTTTGAATTATTTCTTCCATATTCTATTATTATGCAAGGATCTCAAATCTGTGAATTATGAAAGTGGAGTAAAACTAGTTAGAATTACTTACTTGATCAATCATTCTGGTTCTTGATTACTATCTTGTTGCACCCTGCGATCGTTCCTTGCAATACCCTCAAGACTTGCATTCAATAAACTTAACTCTGGTGTAATTAATGGCGTCTCACTTGTATTTTCACATCATCAGAGGGATATTTAATTTTTTGAATAAAGGTCGTTGGATCACCGCCATTGTGTCTTATCACTCTATTCTTGGGATGATGTGTTTTGCGATCTCATTTACTTCACTCTTATGCTTTTTCAGGACTTTGGTGTGACCCCAAATATTGTCACATCGATAACATAAGTCTCTTTGAAATAGAGGTCCCATTGATATTTAGTCATCTTCTGATGTTTATAATTTTTATTTCATCCCTTTTTTGAAGAGACTACAAAACCATTCTCTTCGATATAGTAGATTCATTTAAAAAATCTATTAATACCTTTTATATTATCTTTTTATCGGTGAGACTCCTTTTATCGGTTGGACTCTAAACCATATTGTTAGGGTTAGCCGACAGAAGATATCAATTAAATGCAAATAAAGATTAAACAGAGGAATGGAAATACACAGAAATAATAACAGCGAGAGACAAGTTTTAACGTGGTTCACCCAAATTCGGGCTACATCCACCAAACAGAGAGTCCAATATTATTATCAGTAAATCAAACCAATTACAACCAGCAATCCCTGCAACTCAATACCGCTGCAAATGCTATAATACAATATCAATAGAAACCCTAACCCTTAGCCGCTTTTATCAAGCCTTATGTCGGTTACAAAAATAGGGTTTTTTTATGTCAGCTAATAGAAAAATAACTCCCGATGCCTTTATAAAATAATAGGCAATTTGGAGGGGTTTTGGCCCCCCTGCACTCCCCCGTTAAACAATTTGGGGGGAAACCGTGCCAATAAAAGTGGGAAAATTTAACCTCCAAGTTTGATTAGGCTCCATATAACAACACATATCACTCTGACATCCCAAACTTCCTTTGCAAATTATTTTTGATATTTTTTGTTTGATCGACATGACACATTTTGGTGTCATGCCAAAATGCCTTGTTTGTTCAATGTGTTCGGGGTATCGATAAGACTGTTGAGTGACTCTCAACGATATCCCTTGTCTCTTCGATCTCTTTATTTCTTTGATTGGTGTAACTTTCCTTTTGTCCTTTTATGCCTTTTGGGTCATCGAAGAGATTGGATATTGGGTCTCCCCGACGTAGTATCATCTTGCCAATATTAGTTATAACTTTGATAGCATAACGATTTTTGATATAATATTTTATGGTGAAAGTGAAGGAATTTAGGGTTGACGATGGAATGGTGGTATTTTTCAAGTTAAGTGAAATAACTTATTAGGAATTATGGCGGGAAATGGCAAAATTTTAGGGTTTTAAAATTTTGGTCCAACACAACCTAGACTAGCAATCCCTACATCAACAGTAGTTCATGTGAAAACCCCTATGGCTTTCTTCAATGATGATTCACCTTTGACATTTACAGCTTATAATGAATTACCATAGAATCCAAATAAGTTGTTCCCTAGATATCATCCATATCAGGATGTAGAAGATCATCTGAGAACCTTCAAAGAAGCTTGCTTTAGAGTGAGAATACAACATGAAGATGTAGTCTGTAGACTACTTTCCTACTCTTTAGAAGAAGAGGCATACCATTGGTATGTGAATTTGCCTAAGAATTCCATTAATTCCTAGTAATTGTTGGAAGATGCGTTTAAAGCTAGATATAGGATCCCTATAGATGCTGCTACAGTTTATCATCACTTCGCTGAGATTAGGCGGGGAGAAGGTGAATTCATTGCCAACTTCAATGACTATTTCCAAAGGCTTATGCCAAACTTGTAGCTCCATATGTCATTGCTACAGATGCAACATTACTAGTTTTTTTTTTAGCCTTAGATCCCTTGACATCCATGTTTGTAAGAAGAGAAAACCCTACTATGATAGATTTATCTGGTGCTTATATAGAGGCTATAAAAGTTAACACATAGATGAAACAAGTAGGACATGGACCTTTACCTAGTGTAGGACCCCCTGCATTACCTAACCAGATGCAACACTTCAATAGAGCTCTGTCAAATCCTACTCCAATAGCCAATCCTTTGTAAGTTCCTCCAATCAATGCAATTCCTCCTCAAGGAAATGGCCATATGGTTCCATATTCAAGATATGCTCTTGTTGAAAATAAACCAAATGGAAATTGTACTTCATTCATTTCCCCTAGTCAGGACAATGTAGTGGCTAAGGTGCAAAAAGAAAAGGAAGACATCAAAGAAATAGCTGCTCAGCTAAAGAAGTTAACCACTGAGGTGACACATTTGAGGAACCAAAATTTCTATTCTCAGGCTAATGCACAAAACCAACAAAATAGAGGATATCTTGACAAAGGATATAATAATGATAGAGGATATCCTAACAGAGGAAACAACAATGATAGAGGTTTTAATAACAAGAATGCTCCTGGACCACCTAGAGTCTAGAATACTAGACCAAATAATGGCTCTCTGCCTTCACCTTTAAACAGTCAGGCGCCTCCTGAACCGAAGCAAACTACAAGAGTCAACTTATCTGAAGCTGCACTAAATAACTAGTGTAGATTTCACAACACTAGTGCACATACAGAATTACACTACCCTCAATTCAAGATTGCTACCAATATATTCTAGACAGAAGTGCAAAATACAGAAGGTGGAGGGGGTTCTTCTCAAGGAAATGATTTGGTTCCTATGGGATATGAATCAACAATTGTCTTAGAAAGCTCTATGCATCACCAATAACAAATGAATACTGTGCATGAGAACTATACATTAGTCTGTGAAGAGTCAGCATTAGCATTTGATAGACATGTTTTCCCATTTGAGGATGAGAATGAACCTGAGTAGGAGGTCGACGAGGTCCATGTTTTCCAACAGTACCAAAGAGGTCACAATTATAATTTGAGGAGTAATAATAACTGTCCTCTAGGTCCATTGACTAGTTCAATTCCACCAAACAATTTCAATACTCCTCCATATATGAATGCTAGCAATAATCTAGGATCTCCAAAGGTGAATCAACATCATTTTGCATCATCTACAACTGTAACAAAAGGTATGACTTAGTTAACTAAATCTGAAAAGTTAGTTGCATATTTAGCTGATGAAATGAAGAAGATCAAAATTAATGTATCTTTGTTTGAATTACTTAAGACCCCAGTCATAAAGAAGGCTTTCCTTAAGTCCTTAGAAGAGCCTATAGCAAAAGATGATATCCCTCATAAAATCCCTGCCAAAGATCCTACACTTAAGGATACTCCTTTCAAACCTAAAGACAATGGCCAAGTTCATACTGCAGATGCAACCTAGATAGCATTATATAAAGAAAAATCTAAATCACCTCCATTCCTCCTTACTCTAAGGATATTTGGAAAGAATCTGCATAATTGCCTAGTAGATTCTAGAGCATCCACAAATGTCATGCCCCTCTCTATATGCCAAGCATTAGGTATTTGCCCTGCTAAGTCTCTAAAGAAGGTTACTCAATTGGATAAATAAGCATTCAATGTCATAGGTGAACTAAGTCATATCCATATGCAGTTAGAATCTGAACCTAAGGTGAAACATTTCATAGACATACAGGTGGTTGATATTCTTGATACCTACAGTATGCTCTTGAGTAGAGACTGGTCCATAACCCTCAATGGATATATGTCCACTAACTTTTCACATTGCCCTGGAGAGGCATCCCCAACCAAGTCTATATTGAAGCAGAACCTTGGATGAAACATATGATCACAGAATATCATCAGAACAATGAGGTGTTCTATCTTGAAGTAAAACTTGGAGTATATACGTTAAAGTCTCAGGGAGTCAAGATAGAGGAAATACTCATGTGTATGCATGTACATGCAGATGATAAGAGAGATGAAGTCATGCCTGGAATGAGTATATTAGTAGAACCTGGCCATGATTCATCAAATGAGGATGAAGCTAATCATTTTCACAAGTTTGAAAGATACTTATCCAGGGAAGTTCAGAGATGCCAATTTTAGGGAACATCTACAGGGATGTGTTTATAAAAGGGTGGTGTAGGCTGCATGGAAAGTCACATTCATAAGACACCTGTGTTTTATGTATTGACATAGTTGAAAAGGTAGAAAGGATATGTTTGAAAAACAAGCAATCATTGCCAGAGGTGATTGAGGAGCCTAATATGGATGAGAATAATCGCCTGTTACTTCGCCAGAATGTGGGAAAACATGAAGAAGAATCAGAAGAAAAAATTGCAATATCTCAGGATAAAGCATATGAAGACAGTGAGTTCACAAAAAGAAAAGATATCCAGGAGATTGAGAGTTAGAAAGAAGAATATCTAGATTTTTAGTTCCTAAAAAACAACAAGAGGTGATCAACTAGGAACCACAAAGAATCAAATGGATATCTGCAGGAAGCGCTGCCTGTGATGAAAGAAAGAAAGAAGGTCCGGATAAAGATCTGCCAAAAGAGAAACCATGGATACAAAGGTTTGATGGGTCTAAGTCTAAGCATGGTGCTGGAGTGGGAATTGATTTAGTTGATCCACAAGGAAAATCTTATCTTGCAGCATATAGACTCCAGTTTCACTGCATGAATAATGTGGCAGAGTATGAAGCATTGATCCATGGCCTACTGTTTGCTTTGAAGAAAAAGGTGAAGATATTGAATGTGTTTGGAGATTTAGATCTAGTCATTAGATAGGTAAAGAAATAGTATGCATGCAATTACAACAAGCTATCAAATTATAGATACAGAGTGTGGGACTTAATTGAAGGATTTGATGCCTTCAACATCACTCATGTTCCAAGGGAACAAAATCAACATGCATATGCTTTAGATGTAGCTGCTGGTACCCTAGAACTATTGACAGTGTCAGGGCTTAAGAAATTCTTAGTTGAGTTAGTGTTAGTGCCATCAGTATCTCACAATGTGATAAATTTCCAAGTTTTTGAAGATGACCAACACATTCTTAATTTCATTGCCAATAGAGACATATTTGAAGCTCAAGTGAGATGAGCATAGTCTTGATGATCAAACATGGGATGATGAAGAGATTATTGAGTTACCTAATAACAAAATTCCTAAAGGAATGATTGAGCTTGAGATAATGTTTGATCTGGATAATATCTCTAAGTAAAAGGTTTTGCCCAAAACAGATGGCGGTAAGTATGAGCCTATTAATATAGGGCAAGGTCTGGACATTAAAAATATCCTCATAGGGAAGGTATGCACTCTAGAAGAATGTGAAGGGATAATCTAGGCCTTGATAGATTATATACATGTGATAGTATGTACGTACGATGAGTTGCAAACATATGATACTTCAATCTTTACTCACATGATACTGCTGAAGCCTGATGTCAAATAGTTCAGACAGAAGCAAAGGCTGATGAATGCCTTGCTAGAACCAATAATATCTGAAGAAGTCAAGAAGCTCCTAGCATCTAGAATTATCTTTCTAGCAAGACACTCTACATGGGTAGCTAACCTAGTACCTATGAGAAAGAAGAATGGGGACATCCGTTTATGTGTAGATTTTAGGAATCTAAATAAAGCTTCAGAGAAGGATAACTATCCTCTCCCCTCATTGGATGAAGTGCTCCAGATGGTCAATAGAGCACATATGATGTCTTCCTTAGATGGATTCTCTAGATATAACCAAGTTATGGTAGATAAGATCGACAGATTGAAGACAACATTCACCACTACGTGGGGAATATTCGCACATAGGCGCATGCCTTTTGGCCTAATCAATGCTGCAACAACATTCTAGCGTGTTATGGACATTACCTTTAGAGGTTTAGTTGGTCAGTGCATCATTATTTACATGGATGACTTAACAGTTTTCTTGAAACAGAGAGATCACGTTAAAGATTTGAGAAATGTGCTCTAGATGTTCAAAAAGTATGGCATCTTGTCAAATCCTAAGAAGTGCATCTTTGGCATCACTATTAGTAAGTTATTAAGACATTTAGTGTCAGAAAATGGGATAACCATAGATCCAGATCGAGTAAGCTCTATCATGAAGCTTCAACTGCCATCAAGTAAGAAAGAATTAAAATCCTATTTTGGGAAGATAAATTTTATTAGGAAGTTCATAACTAGATTTGTAGAGATAGTAAGGCCATTGAATGCCATGCTAAAGAGAGAGGCCAAGATTAAGTGGACTCTAGAATCCAAGGCAACCTTTGACATCAAGAAACCAATAGCTGACACCCCAGTGTTAAGCAACCCTGATTACACAAAATATTTCTAAATATACTCTTTTGCTTCAAGTCATACTTGTGCAACTGTGTTGACCCAAAAGATGAGAACAAAGAAGAGAAACCAATAACCTTCATGAGCATTCCGTTCAGAGATTCAAAACTAAGATATCTGGATGTTGAGAGACAAGCTCTTGCTCTGGTAAGAGCCACACAGAAATTTAGGCATTACATCCTAAGAAGCAAGGTGATTGCTGTGGTGCCTAATACAACAGTTAAGATATTATTGATGCAAAGTGAGCCTGGTGAGAAAAGAGCCAAATGGATTACTGTTTTGTAGGAATATGACATGGAGATCACTCCAATGAAGTTTGTCAAGGGCCAATCTTTAACCCAAATGATTGTAGAAACTGATCCAGATCTGATCAGTCAACAGTATACATTAGACTCCGATAATCAAGATGACTGGTATTCTAGTATTAAACATGTCCTGATCTCTGGAAAGCCTCTAAGCAACATGAAATCTTCTCAGAGGATAGCGTTAAGAGTAAAATCCCAAAACTATATGATGAAGGGAGGGATCTTATTCAGACGAAATCATGAGGGGATGTACCTTAGATGCCTTGATAGGCAAGAAGTTGATAAGGTTTCACAAGAAATACATGATAGGTTTGGAACAACACATGGGTCCTACCTAGCTACAACACACAAAATCCTCAGGGCAGGATATTATTGGCTCACAATTTTAAAAGACACTGCTGAACATAGCAAACACTGTCATACTTGCCAAACATCCACCAATAAAGAAAGATATGCTGCACAACCTTTGCAACCAATAATGGAGATGCACCCTTTTGCACAATGGGGTCCATGGACTTCATAGGAGCAATGAATCTACCATCTTCGGCTGGGCATAGGTATGCTCTAACAATCACTGATTACTATACCAGATGGACTGAAGCAATTGGCAGCAAGACATGCACCATTGAGGATGTTATCAGATTTCTAGAAAACAACATTATCACAAGGTTTGGAGTTCCCTTTGCCCTGGTACGCGATAATGGACTTGCTTTTGGTTCATTGAAATTCTCCAATTGGGCTTTTGAATATGGCATAACCCTGAAATTTTCATCTAACTATTATCCTCAGGGAAATGGATTAGCAGAATCTACAAATAAGAACTTATTAAACATTATCAAGAAATTGGTAGACAAAAACCCTAGGGAATGGAACACCATACTGAAATATGCAATCTGGGTGGATAGGACGAGAGTAAAAGCAACCTTAGGCAGCTCTCCTTACCAATTAGTGTATGGAGTGGATCTGATCCTACTAGTGAATTTAAAGATTCACACTCTTCAATATACAAAAGAATACTTAGGTCTAGATGACAAGTTAGAGGTTAGGTTATTGCAACTCATGCATCTAGAAGAGAAGAGAGATAGAGCTATAGACCACTTTTTAAAACATCAAGCTATTGTCAAAATATGGTTTGACAGAAGAGCCAAAGTTAAAACCTTTAAAATATCAGACCTTGTTTTATCATGGGATAAAGCACATGAGAAGAAAGGAGATCATGTTAAATTTGAGAAACTATGGACTAGTCCCTTTCATATTGCTGAGATATTAGGTAACAGTACCTATAGGCTAAAAACCTTGATTGGAGAGGATGTCCCATTGCCTATCAATGGACAGTTTCTCAAACATTACTTTCAGGCCTGAATAGGGAAAATCAGAGTCATGTATATATGTAAATACTTGCTTGTATAGCTGTTTGTTTGTTTTGTTTTTATTTTTTTGTTGAGTTCTTGTTTTGGTGAGTCAATATGGAGCACCTTTTCACTTTAGAAAACAATAAAATTATTAGAATTCAAGAAAGAATTACAAATTCCCACATAGGTTGTAATTCTTGTCAGCTCAAGTACGTTGATCCTTTCTGTGAAATCATATTCATCAATATTAACCTTTGTTGTTCAAGGAATCATCACACGAATACATTAAATAGCCTTGGATTAGTTGAAAGTACTAGTGTCTATGTTAAGTTAAAAATCTAAAGATTTGCTCTTGCTACCATTGTAATTCTCAACCTAACAAGCAAGTGCCTAAACCTTGCAAATGAGCTTACAAGATATATCATATGAAAATAAATGAAAAGAACTGAAAAGAGAAAAGAAAATATTTAAAATCCAAAGAAAATAAATTTTTTAAGTCATCCAAGTAACTCTACTGGGGCTATGGATGCTTGACTGGTAGTGGGGCTCTACTTGGGAGAATTGTAAAGATAACCTTGTCGGGGCTATGGATGCCTGACTGGCAGCAAGGCTCTATCCAAGGTTGGCTTAGAGGGTTAAATCCAATCATGTAGCTTAACACTAACTACTATTATTTTCAACCTTTCTCAAGATGAAGGAAATGAATCAAATGCACACACTTGAATTCATTCTCATCATATAGTTTTTTTAATGAATATGATCTCATTTGAAAAGGTCAAAATTCTTATGTCTAATAGGAGTTAGAATTCCATGTCCTAATTTGTCGTCCTCTCTTGAATTGATTAGAATTTGGTGGTTTTCTTTGGTGACAAGTTGTTGTGTGGTTACACAACACGCCCCATTTTACCCTGCAAAACAAGAACCCAACTTTTTCTTTGCTTTGCTTTTGTTTGCTTTTCCCTTTTGTTTTGGGGCGGTATGGTAAAAGCATTATCAAACAGTATGTCTAAGTCATGTTCTAGGCATGTCCGGATCTTGATTTATGAGTCAAAATTCCAAGTGTGAATTTCTCCCTCATAAAGCCTACCAAGTGATAGATAATAAAAATTTAAGCAGGTCTGCCTTTTGGATCATGTTGAAATTCGTTATAATACAGAAGTTATGCAGGGTCAAAGTTTGGTCAATAGACATGGATTTGTCCATATGGATATTCACATTTCCTTAATGTGCATATTCATGCTTAATGCCCTCACATTGGTAATATCCCAACAATTATCCTGACCACGAAACTTTAGAAATACTAGGTAAAAGGTAAACATAGAGTCATATCTCGATATCCATAGGGGGTGTTGGTATTTCTTCTGAATCAGCATTAGGATTTGCCACTTCTAATGCACAGGCAGATTCAGCCAACTGAATACAGGAGGTTGCGTGAGCTCCTCCCCTTCACTTCTGGTTCTGCCGCACCAAGGGGGGTATCCCTATAACTCAAGATGTAACCTTGACTAGCTCAAAGATAGAAGGATCTAACTTGACAACAACAGGCAGAATACTCTCATGTATGGACCAAGATCTGCATGATAGATCACAAGGCTGGCAACATTCTTGGACATGATGTCTGGTTGGGTATGAGAGCATGCAGGGGGTTCCTAATCCTACTCCTACAACTAACAGGTGGAAGTATGAAATGTTTTAGTTTGAATTTTGGATGCAAAGCTGGACATGGTGTATAACACAAGAACACAGCATGATTGGTGCCTATCCAGGGCTTGGAGTCGGTAGACATACACCTGTGAATGATCAGCATGAACAGCTAAAACTGGATTTCAGGGGGATACACATGATATCTGCCTTACAGATATCTCCCAATGAAGAGTGTTAAGTTATCTCTACTTATGGCATCCCTACTGCAGTATACCCTTCCCAATGTTCAACCTGAAAACAGTTTAATCTGCCCCTTGAGCAGAGGTTAAAAGATCAGACATTCAACATAGGAATTCTATGCTCTAGAATCTAAACATTACGCAAATATCCAGATCCAGAAGAAGAATACATGCAATACTGGAGACAGAATTAACACAACACATGCTAAAATAGCATTACTCATATAAGATCAACCATGAAATCAGTGGATTCATGCCAAGTCGTACAACAGGAGATACATAAACTCACAAGTTAGACTATACAGAACAACCAGATCAACTGGTTATGGATTACAGAGCCAAAAATCCTCAACTTTCAACAACCTTGAATGAATAACACCGTCTGCATTATATAGCAGGAGGGCATATACAGCATTGACTACCAGGTTGACCAAAAATCCCGCCAGATATACAGTATCATAAAAATGGCGCTCAAACACTCAATGCAGCAGGTGGGAGAGGAGACAGGAAGAAAACTCGAGCCATGCGCCGCCGCCTAGGGATCCAGATCTTCAATCGGGTACTGCATCCGCCCACGCTATCGCCCATACCTCTGCAACAATCGCCATTAATGGCGCACCAACCCGCGGCCTTGGGAAGAACATCAAACAGTCGATCGCAACCACTTCCCGCCGAGATTCATCATCATGATATTTGAAAATGCAGGATAACATTATCCCACATGCACCCCGCGATAACCTCTTTAACACTTTATATACTAGGTCATGAGCATATATCATGTCGGTGCTTTTGCTCCTGACGACACTAGTATAAGACTTCATCATCATCATCCTCCAGCAGCATGATATCCTGTTGTCCGAAATATCACCCTGACGTCAGCATCATATTGCAATATAACCTGCATGATAATCGGCACAACCTGATCCATCGGAGGAACATCCTCCTACTGAGCTTATACCAAAAGTCTAGCCGATGAACATCCTGATGACATCATCATCATATCCTGCTGACGTCATCATCATATCTGCCTACTGCGCACCTCCTCATATCCGGATGACGTCATCATCATGTTTGCAAATATCGGGAGATCTCCTCAAGATGATCAGTGTTAGAAATATGACCCGCCCGGGACCTTGATGACGTCATCATCATATCGACATCAGGATGATATTCGGAAGACAACTGGATATTTGGAAATATCATCCTGATGCACGAAAATCATGTTGCACTGTAGCTCCACTATAAGATCGGGGCGATTGATGAATATGATGATGCTTGAAAAGATCACCCCCCACTAGATAATGCACGAAGCCGTCAGGCGGATATCTCCTTGATATCAGCATCATCATGACGCTGGAACAAACATACACCCGAGTGATATGAAAATATCACCCCCTCCTTCAGAAATATCATGATGCAGATAGGCAGAGAAAAAGATATCACCCTGATATAAGGATGACGTCAGCATCATCAGGATGACAAAACAACGAACAAGAAGTGATACAACATCATCAGGATGATCATAACCAAGATCACCCGATGATAGAAATATCACCCCGACGAAATATCATGAAGGCAGAAAACATGATGACCCTCGCAAGCAACACGGTGATAACTAGAAATATGATGATGACGACGACCCTTAGGAAAAAACAAGTCACAACTTAGAGAATAACCCCTTCAGAATATCGGGGCAACATCATCATCATGTTTGGGCAAGGTGATAATTGGAAGATCACCGGAGACTTTGAAAAATCACCCTCGCAAGCAGATCAGGGCGCACTGTAGCTCATCAGCATCATCAGGATAACAACCAAATATCACCCGATATTTCAATATGATGATGACGATGAGAAACCGGTCGACGGAGAACATGATGATGCAGATCATCATCGAAGACAAGATGATGATGATGACCTCCTCCTCAAGAAAATATGATGATGCAGCTGAAAACTGCTGAGGAGGTCCAATACTTAGAACATTTTTTGGATACTTAGGGAGAGCGCCTGCATGAAAATTGCTCAAAAAACTGCCAGTCAATTCAGGCACTAACAGGGGGTGCCCGTCAAATTTACCACAACATGCAGCGAGACCATCATGTGCATGGATTTACACAATATGGATATTCAATCTTAATATCTAGACATTTCCTTAATGTCTCAACTTTCCTTAATAGCCATACCTGTGGAGCTAATGACCATATATTTGCCGATATCATGATGTGCCCCGTTTGACTTTTCAACTGGATATTAGCTTATGGAAATTTGCATGAAAACTTAATATCTGGACCTTTCAATATGCATATTTGGATGACTTCATCAAATTTCATTCCAAAGAAACACTCTATAATGATGACATCATCACATTCAGGGATGGGATATTTCACTAATCTTAATGTCTAGACCTTCCCCAATATACTGATGATGTCACCCTATCTCATCATAAGGAAAACATTTTGAACACAACGCTGACACCATCAAAACATTTGAGCTTAGGGATATTTCGTGAGTTTTAACATCCAAACGTTTTGAATGTCCATATCCTTGTTTTTTTTTTATGAACTAAACTAACGACCTCCCTCCATCTAATGAAATGGTGCCACGTGGCACACATTTGACTTTTCAACATGGATATTTTTATGTCTTGACATTCGAAACAAAGGAAAATGCATTGGGATTTCTTCATCCCAATATTCACCCTATGGTCAAAGTTTGACCAAACTACTAATGACGTCATAGGGATATCTAGACCCTCAATTAATGCCACGAAAGGAAGTCATTGGCATTTTAAAATTTCAAATTAGCATTTGCCACTTGTAGAAATCTCTTGAGCCACACAAGCGAACATCCCTAAGCCAATGCAGATTAACATTTATTATGCCCTAATTCTAGATTTTAACGCATAAAAGGTAGAATTAAATTATTTTAACATTACCAAAGCATTCAAAGACAGAATTACAAAGCTCAGACAATCTTAAGGTGATTTTCACGATGATTCTAATCCCGAACGGAGTAGTGCAGATGAAGAACTGAGAATGGTAAATAGTGATAGCATAGTGAAAAGAGCATATCCAGACCCGTAATCAGGTTTTAAATCTAGAAAATAGCTACGTAAAAGACAAAACCCTATCCTCTAGTTTTGTCATTTAATTACTACACAATGCAAGGTAAATTTCGTACTTAGGGTAAATCTGTCTGCATATGAACAGGGTTATTCTATGAAAATGGTGAAAGTCAGAACATATAGAAAAATAATTGTCAAATGATACAAGATAATACAGGTTAAATTTTGCATATTTGCTAATTGCAAGACAAGATGCAGGATCAAAAGAACAAAAATGATGCAAAGTTCAAGAACCCCATGTTCCCAGTTCTTGGGGCGATAGGCCTACGATTTGAAAAGGTAGGGGATACACATGCTGGGAATACAAATCTGAGTACATGGACCATCAAGTTGAAAGGAGGGGATGGAAACCCTATCCTCCAGAAGATTTTCAACTTAGGGATGTGGAATGTAGTTGGATTCCCATATGTGGCTGATGCCCTAGAATTGGTTGTGGCATGTGCACAGAACTACAATCCTACTAACAAGTAGGTGGAGAAACAAGGAAGGGTGTATGCGGACTTCTCAGTCCAAGGGATTATAGAGGCATTTCAATTTCCCACAGGCCCTAATCTATTCCGTATTAACATTGAAGACCTGGAAGCTCAATACAAGAACAAGACTGCTGACTGTAGGAAGATCATGTTCACATTATGGAGGGCTGCAGACAATAAAGCAAAGGCAGTCGCAAAGCTGCCAAGAAAACTATTCAAGTTTGATTTCACACAAGAAGTGCAATACATGATGGTGTTGTTGAGTAGGATGATAGGAAAAGTTGATTCTCGTAACTTTGAGCCATGGATGTATGGGCTCATCAAGATGGTAGAGTCCAGAGAGAGAAAAATACAATGGGCAACACTCATTAATGACAACCTTGATGAAGGTATGCAATAGTTTGAAGGCAAAATGTGCCTATTCTATATGTCCTCATATTTAGTATATGCATGTGTAGTCCAATCAACATTCTCTGGTTGTAAACAATGGGCAGAATAGGGAGACACCTGGAGGAGAAGACAATGTGGGATCATTATCCCTAATTTGGGAGGAAGGCCTCTATCCAACATTATAGAAGAGTAAATGATTGCTTCATCATGTACCTGGTCCGACTAATGGAGGATGACCAAGCAAAGAGGATGAGCAATGAAGCCCAATAGGAAGTTACAAGAAATGGAGCTTGGTTTATACAATTCCCCACCTTCACATACATCCGTATGGAAGGATTTAAGGGACAACCTTTTATGCTCCCAAGATATCCTACTGATAAAGTGGTGCTGTTGGAGATGACCAGACAAATCATACCCTCTTACGAGGCATATGTGAAGAAGAATAAAAGAAGTACTATCAGGTTCCCTATCCTCATTGGGTGGTATGTATGTGGAACCATAGATGGAGCCAAACAATCAGAGGTCAAGCTGCACATGTTGTATTTGCAACTATTCTCCTTAGTCAGATACTATGATCCATACCACAGAATGGAGAGGTATGTGAATAAGAAGCTGAGACATGAAGTGCATCTGAAAGATTACTGAGCTAACTGCATTGATGAGGAAGAGGTAAGAAAAAAGAACTACTAAAGACTTACCCTAAATCAAATCAGGACAATAGGGTGTTTTGATATCCCTCCACAACTTCACTCCGATGATGGAAAATTGATGGATAAGGAGTATGAAGAAAAACAAATATACAAAGAAACTCTCTCCCCTCCAGACTGGAACCAAGCAGAGGTAACATCCTTAGAATTAATCACAGCCAGAGACATGAAATTCACCAAGAAGTGGGTGAATCAAAGGATGAATGAAATAAAGGAGAAGGCAGTGGCAGTGACCATTGATAAGAAGAGGAAAAGAAAGGATCTAGGAGATCCAGAGTTTGATGACTTCTTGATTCAGAAAAAGGTAAATTATGGAGGCCAAGATGGCCAAACCAAAGTCTTCCAATGCAGCATAAGATCTCACCATGGGGGGCATTACAATTGCCACCATGCCCTCACCTCCAAGGGATACACCTGTCTTGACCATCACTATCACTACTAGACAAGTGGATGAGCCAAAATATGCTATGAGGACATTTGTGAAGAAGAAGTAATTGTGAAGAAAGGTGAGGATGTGCTAGGAGGGATGAACATCCCTGAGCAAAAGAGAGGACAAGTACCCATGATGAGGGGAGCCACCAATGTGCAGTTAGATGTCTTGCTCAAAGAAAATGAAGAGCCAACAAAGATGGAAAAGATGTTTGCTAGAAAGGAACATACAATAGGGACATCTACAACAACAATGGTCCAAGGGGATGTGGAGGCACCACACAAAGAATTGCAAATGTACGCATCCTGACCATTATCAAAGTTAAGGGTGAATTAGCCAAGGAAGCAAGAGAAGAAGAAATGAAGAGGATGGCCGATCAAACTTTCCCCTTAAGAAAAATAATTGATCTAATAGATGATGAAGTGACAAGGAATGTGACAACCAATCCTATTAAAAATTTGTTGAGGCATATTGCATTAACACCCCAAGGCACACCACAAGCATCACAAAATATTTGGGATACAGATGAGCTTGGATCTCCGGAGGTAGTGGTGCAAACTGGAGCTTTGGAAGTGTTAGTGGACACTATCACAAGCCCAAAGGTTATTGATTTAGCATATGATGAGGCTAATGATGAGGATAAAGATGCTGCTCTAGATAATGTGGAAAGACATGATAATATAGTTGAGGGTATGGATATCCTGACTGAGCATCTAGAGAAAAATGTCTAGACAAATGATGAAGGATATATTGAAATGCAAGAAAAGGAACCACAAGTTGCCATATCCGGACGTGAAGGCCCAGAAGATAAAGGTTATGAAGAAAATCCAAAACAAAAGCAAGTAGGATCAGATCAAGATGTACATCAAGATGCTCCAGATCATAGTCACCAAGGGGAACAAAGTCCAAACAATCCCAAGATCCAAGATGAACAAAATGCATAGGATCAAGATATGGGAACTCATAAGGATGTCCTTGCAGATAAAAATAAGGAAGATATAGATGTCCACATGGATGTACCTGATGGCTAGGAGCCTACAAAAGAAGTATCACAAGGTGAGGATATGATACCCACAGAAGCTGAAAAGGATAAGTGTCAGCAGCAAGCAAGCGTAGAAGCTCCAAAGGATAAAGATGTAGATATGCATGATGCTCACATTGAGCAAACAGGTCTGCAAGGACCAAAATCTAGAGCACCCAATTTGTTGTCGTTTGAGGTAATTCAAGCTCCTATTCTAAATTCTTCCAATTTTGACACTCAATCATTATTTTCACTTGAGGCTACAAAGCCCAAGCGTAGAGAGAGGGCAACCTCTGCAATAAGGCAAGATCCTACCATAGGAAAGAGGATAACTCAATTAGATGTGCCTACAGTTGATAAAAACAAAGAGGAAATCAGTGCAAGTGAGTTTCAAATGACCACCATAGACCTGGGGCATACAACTGCAGATCAAGATATACAAGAATTAAGAGAAAGTACAAAAGCAGTGGTAGCCAAGATTACAAAAGCAAAGGCCAAAAACAAAGAGTATGAAGGGAATATTGTCCAATTGCAAGCCTTCATAAAAGGATTGGTCACCCCTACCAATGTTCCAATAACAACAGCTACACCTTTAGCCTTGGTGTCACAACAAGAGATAACTGGATTGGATGCACAAAAGCATCAAGCCAATGTGATGAATATGTGGTTTCAAAGACTCTTGAAAGAAGGGGAAGAAGTAATAAGGACATCCCTATCCAATTGAGATATGCTTAGCCATAGAAGGGAAAAGCAGATGCACTGAAGAAGGAAGTAGGCCATAGGCTAGTTCAAAGCAGTCGGTACTTGACCATGCTTAAGGACACGAGGAAGGTAGATGATTAGGTCCTCATAACCAACAAAATTTTGACACTCCAGGTAATTCCTAAAATGGACATCTCGGTAGAAGACATAAAGTTTGAAGTGTCCATTTTGAAGAGATGCAATGCAAAGGCAATATATATTAGCATAAAAGCCCATGAACTTTTGGTAGAGGAGCTGGCTATTTTGGAGAAATTAGAGGGTGGAGTAGAAGGTAAGTTGGGAATCAGGATGAGCATGATGCAATTAAGGCATTTAAGGATAATTTCAGCCTAGGAATAGAGGATCCAGTCCAACACTTCTCAAAAGATGTTATTGATAAGGCAATGAATATAAAGTCTAAAATAGATGCCTATAATGAGAAGTTGGATAACAGGACTAGTAGATGGATAGCCTTCAAGGAATAATTGCAAGCCCAAGAGCATGCTAAGGAGAAAGCTAAAGTGCAAAAAAAAGAAGAAATAAACAAAGCAGTCGAGGCATATCCATTCTTCAAGGGTATAGATACTAGATTCTGGATCACTGAAGGGCTGACAAAGGAGGAATCTGAAGAAGATGTTGAATAAAGGGAACCCTAAAGATCAAGTCAAAGATGCTAGGAATATTCCTCTTTTTCCAACTATCCTCCACCAATGATTGCCCACTGGCAATCACGTGCCACTATTCTTGACCGTTGATCACCTTGATTGGATCCTAACCATTGGATCATTGTAACTGAATCTTATCCTTGTCCTATAAAAGGATATTGATTGTCACTTGTAAAGTATTAGGAGGTTTAATTGAGATTGAATTGATGAACTTGTGAACACTAAGTATACAATTTTGTAACTTTGTGATTCTCCACGGTTCTTTCTCAAGATCAGATGTATATGTGCATAATTTTAGCATACTGAATGATAATGGAGACTCAGATTACTACCTAATTGTAAACTTTGTGTAATCTTGTGGATGATTTCTTGATATGTTACTGTGAATTGCTGCGCTCCTCAGAGGTGAATTCAACTAGTGCATGTTGTCATCATCTTATTTCTTTGAACATTAGCACCTGCCATGCGTAATTATGGACTGTCCTGGTGAGACATGGTTTGGTTTATCTCCTTTTCATGAAAGTATCAAAGTTGCATGTGGATCATTGGTCAAAACTCAGTAATTTCAGTAAATTTAGAATTTCAGTTTGTATTCATTTTATTTCATTTTGATTTCATAAATAATCATATAGAGCTGCAAATAATGGTAAATAACAAGCAGATATAGAGAAAATATGTTGAATTAACATAGATAATTGCATATCCTTAGCATATTTGAGAAGAATAGCATGTCATATTGAATCTCCATGTAAATAATGGAAAATGATAGCAAAATACTCGTTTATTTGCATAATATTTGAAGGAATTTTTGGTACAGAAGTGAGGATTAGCTCCAATTGAGATAATTTTAGAAGAACTAATCAAAGTTAGAAAGATCATCATAATAATCTTAGCTGGAGATAGTTTCAGAAGAATTGATCAAACTTATGACAAATTTACATAAATATCTACAAATCCTAGCTAAAGATTATAAGATTTGATGCAATTTGTTGAGAATAAATGCAGATCAGGTGAAACAAGATAAATATTTGCGAACATTGACAAGATTCCTTGAAGAAAGTACATAAGGCCCTTATTGGAAAATAACATATCACATCAAACTTTGAGTGACAACATGATTGTCATGACCTGCCACACGGAGACTTGGAATCATGAATTCTCTGAGTTCATTGAATTCTTCAAGATTAATGAAGGTTTGAGTGAAACTTTTATTTCTTGTTGTTGTGCATAACAAACACATCAACAAGGAGGAGGTAAGCTCTTTCAAGAATCTATTGGCTACTTTGGAAAAGTAGTTTGGCCTCCATCTTAATTCCAATATTTTGCAAGGTAAGGAGGGAGCATGCCAGAGAATGTATAAAACTAGCTATAATGAGTAGAGGGGTAAGGGGCATTAAAGTTATAAACTCTCTCTCTCTCTGAAAGGAGAGATTTTGGACAAACTGTTAAAATTTATATAGGATTATGATTATATATATTTATTTTTTATATAATTTACTTATACTAAAATATGTCATAGTATTTTAAAAGGCGCTATTACAACTGAACATTTATACATAAAATAAAGGAAAAAATAGCTGAAGATGTCCTTTCCCTATTTAAATCAAAGAAAACCTGGGAGAGACATAGCAGGTTTCTTCACCCACATTGTGGATCCAGCTCAAAAACTCTATCAAGATGGAATATGTAGTGATTAGTTTTATTATTTATGTATAAATATAACCAGAAAATAGCTTAGATCATCTGCACTTATACAACAAATCGGTAGATGCTAATATATATATGGTTACTTAATTAGATAGTTGTTCCTATATTATGGCTTGATGTATTGATTGGGAGAGATCTCGTCTCTCCTCTATCAATTGAGTGCTCTCCCTATAAGGTGAGATAGATATTCACTCACTAGATTGAGGAAGTTGTGGGAAAGACCAAAGTGAATGTAAGGTTTGTTAACTTTGTTAGAAAAATAATTAAATACAAAAATCTTGTAAGGGTGTTGGCTACCACAGACAATAAAACCTTTTTCTAAGAAACAAAAAATCAACTAATCATTTTGTAGACAAATTTCATGAAGAAAAGAACACTTATGACAATTTTTTAGTATGTTAAATTTTATGTTCAAAAGACCATCATTCTAGTTACTTTTTAGCTTATGGTGACATTCACATGGCCGTCAAATTAATGTCATTTTTTTTTGTAGCATTACTTTTTTTTCCTTTGCCTTATGCTGCAATTTTTTTTCAGATTTAGCTACTTTTAAATTATATTATTTTTCAAACTTACTCTACTATTTCCTTTTCTTATGCTACAATTTTCCATTGTCTTACACTACAATTCTTTACTATTCTTAAATGATATTAAACACACATGGAGATTATCTTCTCATTAGATGTTGCTGCTATAATTATGAACCTATGGGCACCATGCTTTCACTGTTGTGTAATCGGGTCGTGGACTGTATCACTATCATGGTCACTTACAGATCTAGAAGGATGAGAATTCACTATTTGTAGAGCGTATCCCTACATTGGTGCACACAAATGTTTTTTTTGTTTCTATTTTTCTAAGACTTCTAGGGAATGAGACACATCCCCAAGTGACTGGATAAAAATGAGATGTAATATATACCCTTGAAAGTTATATCCTCTTACACTACATAGTGCCAAAACAAGTTTTGCTTGAGCAGTGAAGTGAACTGTAAATAATTTCTGTATAAATATTTGTTGCCTATTCAAACATTTTTCCTACACTTTCTGCGCCATAGCTTCTTGCAATAGAAGCGACTGACATGTTCGATGCAAATAGGTTGAATCATTCCAATGTGAAATACGAAGTTTCCAAGTCTTGCATGCCAAGTTTTTGATGACACTGTTCCTGTTTTGACACGAGTAGCTTGGGTCTTTTTAATGGTCATCCCTATACCTAAAACAAAATGCCAACCATTGATTTTGCCCTTGATATTGTACAGAACTCAACTCGCTCTGTTAGTGAAATGCCTATTGGCGTAATAATTTAAGTTATTAATGTAACAAAATGTTTTAAAACTCTAAGTTCACCAGGCAAGCAGTGAACGACAGGTACATGCAATGAACGACAGATAGTGAATGAAAGGTAGTGAAGGAAAGGCAATGAACATGACAATGAAGCTCGAGATTCAGGATTCATGGCTTCTTTTCAATGGGACCTGGCCGCTTTAGGGAGAATAGTGAGGGTTTTGTCAGAGAATAGTGAGATTGGGTTGCTTTAGGGACGCGATCATCTTCTTTGGGTGGGTTCTACTCACATCTTGAAGGGGAACAAGTTAGCCCCACTCATTTGTTTTCTTGCTAATTCTTCTACTATATTTCTTATTATTTTTTTCTGTCCCCTCTTTTACAAATGGATAACTCAAACCGAAACAAGCCATGGTAAACAAAAAGAAGCGTTTTAGGGACAACCTTGAGATGATCACCCAAGGGCCTACTGCAAGGAAAACACATTTATCAGAAGAAAACAAAAACATTCAAACCTTAGGGCCAGTGAAATATTCTAAAATTTTCATGGAGGAAACAAGTGGTCCCCAAATATAGCTAACTGGGTTTGTAGTTAGTGTGCTTTATCAGGAGGGTTTAAGCATCCCTTGGAACCATACTTTGCAATTAACAAAGGGGCCTATAGATTCATACTCTAACACACATGTTGGGAGTATAACTAGGACAAGGGGCCCTTTCTCACTAGTACACCAACACATTAACACAGTTGACATGAGCGAAAAGTTGGTATTTGTAAATGCAAAACAATACAAGGGGATTTTAGGGCGCATGTAGATCCATAAGTGGAGGCAACACATAGTAAAAAGATTATTATGATTTTACCCAAAATAGTTGGAAACATTGCAAATGCCACAGACAAAATGCAACATTCAGAAGGAAACCTAATAGGGAAAGGTAAGGAAAAAGGACAAGAAAAAGAGACTTCTTTGCTTCACAAAGAACTTGAGTCAAACCAAGGCAAAATTAAAACTTTCATAACATATAAATGAGAAGTAGACGATGGATTCCAAGACCATAAAGGTTCATACAACCCCATGACTACACCATTGTTGTGGTCATCAGAACTTTATGTAAATGAGCTCACATGAACATGAAACAAAGGATGGAGAAGATAGAAGCAAAAGGGAAGCATGAAAGCACTAAGATAAAGGAAATTTTAGAAACTAGATGGAACCTTGAAAGAGAAAACAAGCTGCTTAAAGAGCAAGTATTAATTCTACAAATCATCGAGAAAACAAATCAAGAGACATGTAAAAGAAGAAAAAGATAAAAATGAAAAGGAGGTAAATATTATCATCAAGTTTTGAGGGACTATGGTGAGAAGGAAAGAAATAATATCTTAACGAGAGACTTCCTTAAGGAAAAAATGAAATGGACAGGTTTCATTCAACAAGAAAACAAGATTGGAAAGAAAACAAAAGAAGGAATAGATATGTAAGAGTTGTCTTGAGAAACATAGATGATAAGAACACAATTCTAAAGAATAGAGGGATGCTTAGAGGCACTTGTATTTTCTTAGATGGAGACTTGACATTTGCACAACAAGAAGAGCAAAGGAAGGAGTGGGAGAAAGTGAAAACAACAAGGAAGGAAGGAAAATGGGCATGGCTAAAAAATAGAAAAGCTCAAATTAGTGAGCGTTTTTCACACAAGAAATAGGAATTTGGGGCCACATGAGAGTATATACACATGATAAATTGGAATTGCAGAGGATATCCATGGAGAAGAGGACTGGGGTTGGGGCCCATAGCAGAAGAGAAAGACATTATTATTCTGACAAAAATGCATGAACATGATAGATGCAAAGTCCCAGACTTTGAAGGTTACAAGAAAATCTCAGTGTGGAATGAAGTGACGGAAACAGGTAAAGGACATGGGGGAGTCACAGTGCTAATAAGAGAAGTGTGGGATGGAACTGTGAAAATAGAAAAAAATGATTCCAATAACCAGTACATTTGGCTAGAAATAATAGACAATGAGGATACAATCAGGTTGGCTACTTGCTACTTTGCCCAAAAAGGGTCAAAGTTCTACAAATAGAGAAATCTAGGCAATGAAGACCTGTATGCGACTTTAAAGAAAGACATCTCTGCTTTTAGCACTTTAGGGGAAATTGTCTTAATGGGGGATTTTAATGCTGGAACAACTAACAATCAATCTCTTCAGTTGGGAAGAGAAGAAAGAGGGGATAACAATCCTTTATGACTTAAAGAAGGTGGAGACCAACTTTGGAAAGAATTTCACAAGACGGAAATGGTAGTGTGACACACTTTGGAGCAGAACTTTTGGGACTATGTAGTTTGTATAACATGGTTATATATAATGAAATAGGAACTTGGCAAAGATTAGGGGGTATCACTTGCAAAATGTACAATGGTCAAAGTGTTGTAGATTATGTGATCTGCTCTCAAAAATCAACTGCTAGGTTGCTAGAGTTTGATATAGGGGATTTTCCTATGGAGCTGAAATCAGATCATATGCCTCTCCTAGTTAAGTTTGGCTTTCTCACAAATAAGAAGAATGAAAGGCAAGCCCAATACATGCTAAAGAAAGCTCATCCACAAGGTAAAATCATTTTGAATCAAAAAAATTAGGAACTTTTCACTACTGCCCTTGAGCAATACCTTGAGATGACTAAAACAACATTGGGTACAAGGAAAACAATGAAACAAGGAAACATGTTTGCAGTAGTTTGTTGATCCCTTTTATTCACAAGGCTTTAAAAGTTTGCAAGAAATACAGGCCTTGGAAGGGAGTCTCAAATACTTTCTAACTAACCCGTGGTATGATGAAGAGTCCAAAGTAGCAAAAAGATCCTACAAAGAGAACGAGACAAATAAAGAAAGAAATAAAAAATATGAGAAATTGATAAAATTCAAGAAAGAAAGTTTTTTAATCTTAAGAAGGAAGGAGTTAATAGATTTGGGTAAACACAACCCCAAAGGATTTTAGAGGGAGTTGCAACAAAAGAGGAAAAAAATAGAAAATATTATTATGGAGGCTCAATAGTTAGATTATGCGAAGCTACTTTATGAACGTGACCAACAGGAAGTTACTCCTTCCATTATTAGCACATCAACCGAGATCTTTAATTTCGATGGAGGATATCAAATAGGTACAAAGAAATTAGAAAATGGTAAAGCCCAAGACATAGATGGGATGCAAGCTAAATTTTTAAAGTGGGGAGTTGAACAACTTGCTCCTCACATCAAAAGAATTTTTAATGAGGTCACACAGGGGGATTTCAGATGGAGTGGACAACTAGTGTCATTATACCTCTCTACAAGAGTGGAGATATCAATAATCCCTCTAACTGTCGAACTATTATGGTTAACCCTCTTCTTGGTAAGATTTTTGGAGATTGATAGAGCACAAAATCAACAATTAGGCAGAAAGAGAGGAAAAAGAGCAAAAGGACAGGCTGGCTTTACACTAAGGCACTCTACCATTGACCACTGCATCACTCTTAGGTATTTATTGAAAAAGATTGGGACATCCAAGGTGGGGAAGCTTTTTTTTGCTTTGTTGATTTTAAAAAAGCTTTTTGTTGCTTCATTAATTTTCCTTGTTGACTTGGGATATTAGTTGTAGTGGAAATGAAGGAGGTGGAGCATGATGGTGGTGGCTACAAATTCATTTGAGGTCATTTATGATACTTTTTTAATCCTAGGCACTAGGAGGGAGTTATGGAACATCTTGCATTTATCGAGTGGGTCCCATGCATGTTGGTGGAGGAAGTTGGATGCCATTCTTGGAACCTGCGTGCCCACGTGGAGTAGTTATTATTCAAAGATGCTATCTATTAAATTGTGCTTTACTATTCCTAGAATATGCTCTTCGTGTGGGGCGTGAGTTTTTTGCATGAAACCATGGTTTTGGTTGTACTTTGTTTTGGAAAACCATTTGTGGTTTTCCTCTCCCATTGTTCTATAAATTAAAGGCATGAGATAGTAGTTTCATAGGTTGATTTATAGGTACATGAGTGCTTGCCAAAATGTTGTTGGATTGAGGAGATAAATGTGTTGCATATCTACTTTTGTATTGAAGATTAATACATACTTGAGCCTCTCTTTGATGGTGGAGTTTTTTCCTGAAAGGATTTCTCCAAGTCCATCTAATGTTATGTGATAGAATATTATAGTTTGTTGATTTTATGCTTTCTTCATTTCTATTTACATAGTGGTTAATACATGAACACAATAATTTATGTACACATAGTTTGATATTATTGTTGTAATAGTTTACCCTATTTTCAACGTGAATGCCAAAAAGACATTATTCAAACTACCACCCCTTTAATGTGACTCAATTAAACAACTCATTCCATTGAAGATGGGAGTATCTAGTTTTGGTGTCCATTATTACCTACATGGCCTTTAAATTGGTTAGCTCGATAACCGTCCTACTATCTAGTGTGGCCTTCTAGTGTAAGTTAGCTCCTTCCTCTTTGAATTTGAATGGAAAATAAGTAATGATAATAAGTTTAGTTATTAAAACTCCTTCGGTAAATCATCTTCTAGGTCTAAAACTTCTTGTTTCTCTAGTATATTCTACACAAAATCAAATTTTGTACTTAATATTCCTTCAGGGGTGAACTCATTGTACACCTCAATGAGAACTATCATCACCCTTGTCATTGGATCCATTATTTCTATCATTAGGTTTCCTTTATTTACAAGACTTGGCTTGAACTTATCATCCTTGTAATATAAATGTAGCTAATTATCCATCTTAGCCTTCTAAATAATGATGATGGCACCATACAATTTAATGTCAACATGACATTTTTGGGCATAATGACCTTGTTTAAATTTAATAGTGTATAGTGGTATTTTTTCCTAAATGTCGTGGATTTTTTTTTTTGACATTGTACATTGTACATTGGTAATTTTGTTTTTAAATTATGAAAATGTGGTGTCATACAACCTATTTAACCCAAAAATACATCTAGTTAGGATATTTTCATTAAATATATACTTAAAATAAAAAAATTATATAATAGATACACTCAGTGTTCACTTGTATTTAACCCAAATGAATGATACCACTTTATGATGGACCATATTGACTTGTTGCAACTAATAGAACAAGTCTTTACTTGCACTGGTGTCATAACTATTAACATGACAACTAAGTGTGCAACAAGTTTTAAGTTGTTGCACAAGAAGCTTCAATTATGCAACAACTAAAGACTTGCATTTTCAAAACTTATAGGAATAAGTACATGAAAATATGAATTGTTCATTGAAGAATTGTTGCACCAGTTGCATAGCAACTAAGGACCCATAGCAAAATAAGTCTTCAGTTGCTACATAAGTATTAATATAGAACCATTTAATTAAACTAAAAACCTGTTGTATTGCACAACAACTAAAGACTCATTCCACAAAAATTCTTTGGTTGTTGCACAAGTATTAATTTAGAACCATATTATTAAACTAAAGACTTATTGTGTTAATTGTATAGCAATTAAAGACTTGTTATCACATGAGTCTTTAGTGGTTGCACAAGTGTTAATTTAGAACCATATTATTAAATTAAAGACTTGTTACACCACATACATTTAGTTAAGGTATTTTCATTAAATACATACTTAAAAAATATATATAATAGATACACTAAGTGTTGACTTGTGCAAATGTCTTTACTAGTGCAACAAGTAAAGACTTGTGCTACAGGGTGCAACACGTCCATACAATCCATCGTAAAGTACTATTATTCATTTGGATGTCACATTTTTAAAATTCCCTAACCATTATCATAATTGTTAACATGACAAATAAGTGTGCACCAAGTCTTAAGTTATTACACAATAAGCTTTGGTTGCATAGCAACTAAAGACTTGAATTTATTTAGAACCATTTAATTACACTAAAGACTTGTTGCAATAGTTACACGACAAGTCTTCAATTGTTATGCAAGTGTTAATTTAGAACTATATTATTAAACTAAAGACTTGTTTCATTAGTTACATAGCAACTAAAGACTCGTTGCAACACGAGTCTTCAGTTGTTGTACAGGTGTTACTTTAGAACCATATTATTAAACCAAAGACTTGTTACATAAGTCTTTAGTTGCTACGCAAGTGCTAATTTAGAACCATATTATTAAATTAAATACTTGTTTAATAATTTAGTTCTAAATTATATTAATATTGGTCTCCCAGACATCCATACAATGTTTTCATTTGAAATTATGCATGAAATTCTTCTTCCATGCCATGCTGATAATGTGGACATGGTTCATGACACTTACATTCATCCCAATTAGCAACAACACCTACAAAGTAATGTTGTAAATAGTTCACTTGAAGGTAGATCTTTGAATTTAACTTCCACTCCCATGGAAATCCCACATGCACCACAACAACTGGCGACAATAAGGGACAAAGGTAAAATAGTTTGTCATGACCAATATGCATGGTCTTGTCCACATCTAGATGAAGTTGGTCCTACCAATTGGCAATCCAACCTTTTTGGTTGCCACTCTTGTGACAAAGATCATGTTTTAAATGAGAATAGTAGATGTGATGGTCTTGATTTTGGGGAAGATATTGATATATGGATGGATGAATTTGAAAGAAAATTTAGATTATGTACACCCCTAATGATGACATGGAGCTTCATCTACACCACATGTTGCTTGCAATCCCTGAGTTAAACTTAGTGACATATTGCATGAAAGACAAAAAGCCTTATGCAGTAGGATAGATCAACTATCTATTATTCAAATGTTTTCAATTTGTAAAGAGATGTACACTGGAATAAAAATTAGTCAATCAAATGAAGGGCCTTCTTGTGCTAGGTGCCAATGTGAGCAAAATGGGCATCAACTATCTAAATGGAATAACATTGATCCTGGGGAGCAACCATATGTTCTACAAGTGCTTACTCATGTTGAAGAAATGCTTATTTCTAGAGTGAATCCAATAGTACAAGTTACCTATTCTCATGGTGGCTAATACAAATATAGAGGAAACATAATTAATTTCCCACAAGATATAACTACAGCTGCTAGGTGCCTACCACAATGGATATTTGATCTTGACATTTTGATTACGAGAAGGCATTCTACCCAATATAGGTATTATGATTATTATGTTAAAAGATTGCGTGTATTGATTGCACTACAATATAAATTATGATATGATAAATACTACAAAGATGTCTAACTTGATGAAAACTCAATCATGGCACTATCAGAAGAAGAGATGGATGTCTCTAAAAGTCTATGATTTGTGCAATCCAATATTGATGATGTAAACATATCAAATGCATGTGATGATAGTTTAGTTGATGAACCTCAACATCAACGTTCATCTTTTGCGGCTAGATTTGGTTCAACACAACGAGAACTGAAAGAAGTGAAGATATTTATTGAGAATAATGATAATAGCTCAATTGACATTATTGATTGGCCCCATATTGGTCTCACCAATTAATGAATACACCACAGAAGGGTTGTTTGGTATTGGCATTTCCTACTATATTTCCTATTGGTGAAGAAGCATGGTTACAACCACACATAAAAAGTGTTTGTATACATGAATATGCATTACATTTAATGAGGTATTATCATAATAGGTTTGCAAGACATCCCAAATTTTGGTATCTATTGTTAAATTTGATATTGTGGTAGTGGAATATGTGTGCTCCAAAACATGACTCAAGCATAACACAAATGAGTTAGCTCTGATATCACACATGAACTATCTCCTTGCAATGGGAAACCTCCAAGGCACTCTCACTCTTGTGTCAAAAGCTAGTTGAGTGGAGGCATAACTTAGGGGTGGTTTTGTTCACATGGAAGCAGAACATTGTGGAGGGCGGTTGGTCGATCTTTGGGCCAAATATTTGTTAATGCTTGATGAGCATGTTCTATGACCATTGTCGTGGAGATAACTATATGACCCGAAGGGTCACTAATTCTAAGTCTCATGTTGGGGTTTCATAAGTTCCAATGCCTAGTGCTAGGACTGTTTTGTTCGATGATTATTTTAAGGCATTCTAATATGTACTCATGTGCTTGAATGACTTATTCTATGTTGTTCCTTTCCTAAATGACTCTAAGAGCATGTTCTTGTTCTTCAACCGTTTGTGGTGCATGTTGTGGTCTTGGATGGATTGCCTCTATCACTTCAAGAATAGCTTTAACCCAATCCCATCTAATCCCTGGGCACATCGAATGCTTGGGAGAGAGAGAGAGAGAGAGAGAGAGAGAGAGAGAGAGAGAGAGAGAGAGAGAGAGAGAGAGAGAGAGAGAGAGAGAGAGAGAGAGAGAGAGAGAGAGAGAGAGAGAGAGAGAGGAGAGAGAGAGAGAGAGAGAGAGAGAGAGAGAGAGAGAGAGAGAGAGAGAGAGAGAGAGAGAGAGAGAGAGAGAGAGAGAGAGAGAGAGAGAGAGAGAGAGAGAGAGAGAGAGAGAGAGAGAGAGAGAGAGAGAGAGAGAGAGAGAGAGAGAGAGAGAGAGAGAGAGAGAGAGATTGTTGTGTTGACTTAGGTTTGACCAAATGTTGACTTTTGAGTTGACTTTGTGTTGTAATCAAAGGTTTTCTACACTTTTGTTTGATTGTCAACTTCGTGATGGAACCAAGGAGTTTTCAAATTCTTTTTGTGTTTTTGTTTTATTTTCTATATTTTTGTGATTTTTTTATGTATGCATCTATTTATGAATGCAAAACAATATTTTTGTTCTTCTTCTAATTTTTGAATGCTCTAATTATTGTGAAGTAAATATGAATGCAATCTAAGATGATTTTTCTTATGCAAAGTTTAATATATGTTTTTGTATTTTTGTGAATCGTGTAATGCCCTAGCTTTTACACTAGGACATTAACCGACACAAACGGGACGAACAAATTTTTTGCAATGCAATTGTAACATTCACATGTCACAAATGCACACTCAAGCACGAAAACCACCACATGAAAACACTAAGACACAAGGAAAAGGTAGAAACAAGAACACACTCACACACTCACACACACTTCTGTACTTGAAAAGAACAACCGAGATCAACAAATGACCAATAAGCCAAGCAATGTTGACAAAAACCATCAAGCCAAAGGAGGATCGATCACAAAGGCTCACAAGGACAAAATGTCCAACATGGATCCAAACACAAAGCATCCAATCACCAACCATGAATCAACATGCTAACTAACCCAAAGCACAAAAACAATTCAAATAAAGGTAAACATACAATTTCCAATCATTCTAACATACATGCCAAATATGAGAAATATCACACGAAATGCTATGCTCATTCAACACCAACGTCAAGATGGGCTAAAAACAATAATGGGAATATCAACCATAATGTGGGAACATTACAACCCAAATCATAAACATAGCATAAGATATCATTACTAAAATTAATAGAGGACTCCAACATCTTGATTTAACCATTTCCATCAAAATAAACTATGCTAGAGCATGATAAATTCCTTTCTAAACAAGGTTCATTTTCTAACCAAATGAAATCATAATACAATTACAGGACGGAGGCTACTTCCCAAACATGGAAGGATCACACTCCAATAATTAAATTACATAAATAATAATACTACAACATTAATATATTACCTCCAAAGTTCTCCAATAGGCACGAGATACAACATGATCATAAAGTAAACAATACACAAGGAACTCTTCCAACTCCCAAGAGATATTCTTATAGGACCAATGGGGAAATGTTACCCACCACCCTACCGTATTGCCATCGTCGAGCACAATAGATGTCTATGCCACTCTAGGCAATCCCCAAGCTATAGAGAAGAAGATCATGGCAACACCGCTATCAAGCCATCTCACACAAATAAGGGTCTCAACAAGACTCCAAGGTAATCCACACAAGGTTGAACGTAGGTTCCACACACACTCAACACAACACCAAGAGGATAAAATAACTAGTAGAATTCAATGCACACCCACATATCACAGTCCAATGCATGATTCACCACAGGGTTACTCATGACCCAACCAAGCAAAAGAAGGGAAAGAGTTTAACACAAGAGCATCAATACTTTTAAATTCATACACATCTTTCTTTAATACATCATCACTAAAATACCATTTCATTGTAGTGGAGAAGACAAGGGAAAACACTTCAAATCCATAATACAATTCATCCAATAATGCATACCAAACATCATTTTCTCAAAATAGAAATAGCACACAAAACAAGCTATGACATCATCATGTTAATAAACATACATACAATCATCAAGATCAAACAATGATGCAAGGGGATTATGGCCTTCTACAGGCAACCCATAGGAATACTAAGTATCCATTCCTAAGTTCAAAAGTCAACTTTAACCAAAAAGTCAAAACATGGGGAAATGAGGTCAAAACACATAACACTCATATCCACATAACCATAAGTATACAATTCTAACATAAGGCCTATAAGAGATCAACTTTGACCAAAAAGTCAACTATGACCCAAAAGGTCAAAACATGGATAAATGAACTCAAAACACATAACACTCATATCCACATGGCCATAATTATACAAGTCCAACATAAGGCCTATACAAAGGTCAACTTTGACCAAAAAGTCAACTTTGACCAAAAATGTCAAAACATAGGGAAATGAGGTCAAAACACATAACAACCATATCCACGTGGCCATAAGTATACAATTCAAACATAAGGCCTATAAAAAGGCCAACTTTGACCAAAAAGTCAAAGCACGAAAAAAGAGGTCAAAAATGCGACACTCATCCAATAAGTAGGGAATCCTATGTCCCTCATGAGACTTTTCGTCTCACAAAATAATACTAAAAATGAAGGTTTAAAACATGATTTTCATTTTTCAATAAAAGGGAAAAAAACCATAAAACCCCCCAAATTCACCATTTAGAGACCTCCCTCAAGAACACCCAAATTTCTAACTTCCACAATACATAAAATTTCAAAAATTTGAAAGTGCCCTTATGGTTCTAATATGCACAACAACATGCTTTTCAACTCAACTAAATTCTTTCCTACTCAACCCATTCTAGGAAAATTTTGCCATAACTTGGCCTCTTTTCATGCATTTTCAAAATAAAATTTGAATACAATTCAAAAATAATTTATATCTAATTCTTATTTGCTTCATTTAACTCTATTCATCGCTACAATGAAGAGACAATAAACATCCACCTACTGTAGGCATGGTAAATATAAAATTTAAATTAAAAAAAAATCTATCCACAAGAAAAATACCTCCTTCCAAGCAAGCTTCAAATGGAAAAAATTCTTCTTGAGAGGCATGAATCCAATATGAATTTCTTCCTACATTGAAGCAATCCCAAGACCATTCCAATGCACTCCCACCCACAAGCAGAATCCAATTGTAGCCACCTCCATGATTTTTTCTTTGAAAGGAGAAGAAGAAGGATAGGGAGAAAAATACAATAAAACAAAAAAAAAAAGAAAATAGAACTCTATTTTCCTTATATGCTTCCAAAACCCTTTTTATTTTCTCATTTCTTTTATTTTCTTTTTTCTCATTCCCAAATATCTATTCCAAAATACATTTGAAATAATAGGAAAGTAACTAAATAAATTAATGTGATTATTTCTACAAGGTAATTGCAATATAATTTAACCGTATTCCATAAAATCTAAACACTTACATAATTAAATTTAATTTTCTTTATAGATTCTACTAAGACAAAAGTCTGGAAATAGATAATTCTAATAAATAGAAATTAATCTATTTCCCAAGCACATAATAATAAAATATAATGCATTTTCCACAATTTTAATATTTCTAACGTACAAAAAATAACTCTAATAATTAAATTAGAATGCATTTCACTTGAAAGCATAATTTCTGAAACACAAATAAATAAAATACAAAGCCTTCCCTAAGGCACACATAACTACATATAATTGCTATTCCATAAATAAAACTACTAACTCAAATTAGATAATCTCTTTTCTTGTTTCTAACCATTTAAATATTTTGAAAACACAGAAAACACATTTTTCAAAATAAATTAAAATATAATGCGAAAATCTAGAAGAAACACATGCAAAGAACTCATTCACACTTTACGGGTTTAATCACAAGACAAGGGTCCAGAATCACAACAGATTTAGATGGTAGGCAAAGTGCATAGACACCAAAAAAATCCTTCAATTCACAACTGAATAGGATGGGTTAAGCAGCCAACCTACCACAAGAAACACAGGGTCAACAACTTGACCACTAGGACTAGGTAAGGAGAGATGACTAAGCATCCCATGTCAACTTATCCATATCCCACTCATTGGTCAAGCACCTATAAAAATATATCTTGCACACTCAAGGGAAAGCATCAAATCCAACAATGGAGATCATAGCCGAAGCAACATATAATGACCAATGAGGATGAATAATCTAGCAAGACACATATCCACCTTGCAATTATATCATATAATAATCAACTCAATATATCGTTTAATCTAACCATAGAAATAATAGGACACAATAAGAGATGCACATGGGTGGGCACTACAAATCAATTTTTACATCTAAACTAAAGAATAGCAAATGACAACTAACTTAAAGCATTGAAGAAAATTTAACTAGGAAAGTAAATAACAACTATGCTAAGCAATGGAAATCACTTCTACTCTAACAATGCAAACACTATCAAGAGAATAGCAACAATCAATATTACTTCCCAAGAGCAAATTGGTGATCTAATTAACTACTAAGCATATGAAAAACTTGACATGAATTTAGCACATGAGCCTGGCGTATCCTTAGAATTCCTTATTTTGTGGTAACATCCTCTCCTCTATAGCAACAGGTACTCCTCTTTGCAGCAAGGACAAAGATAGAAGCAATGGATTCAAGTATAAATTGAGTAATGATGCTATGATTAGATGAATTGAGCTATGGGTGCACTATGGCTTGGGATTTTGAAAGCAATTGGAGAGCATAATGATGCTATGAAGCTATTGAAGCTTGTGTAACTAAGCTAAGAAGAAAACAAAAGGCTCACAAAGTCCTGCAATGAGAATATAAATGTTATGGAGAGCATAAAGCAAAGCTTGAATGAATGTGCAACATTGAATTTGCCTCCCATAATGCATATAGGAGGGGGGTATTTATAGCTTTGAGAATCTCATGAATGGTGGAATTGATTGGAGAGTTAACAATGTTGATTGGACACTAAACTGGGTTTATTAGAGAGTGAATGAGGTTTGAAATCTTATCACTGGAGAAACAATGGAGTTAGCATGAGATGGATGGGGAGATAATAATATCTCAATGGGAGCTAAGAATGGAGTGATTGAGAGTTTATAATGAGTTAGACATAGATTAGGATCAGTTAGGGTCGAAGAGCCATGCAAATTGGAGCAAAAATGGACTTATTTTGGGCCCAAACTAAAGAGTACCACGTGCATGTCAAAAAATGACATGGTCACCCAATTTTCTAGGGAGGTCACCCTTCAAGGATTCACTTAAAACACAAGGTCACCCCCAGAAGATTCAAAAGTCAAAGTAGGCGACCCACAGGGAATAGGTTCTATAGGTGGTTTCAGGGGTTGAGATTAGATCTAGGGGATAAAGATGACTTCAAGACCTACAGACAAGTCATTGGACTTCAATAGAGTGGGTCACCTAGTTCACTAGGGTAGGCCACCCTCAGAGAATCTATTTCAGTGGTAGGGTCACCCCCGGGAGCTTTAGAGTCAAAGTGGGCGACCCAAAATTAAGGAAATGGGTGTTCAAATTGATGATTGGAGATGGTCTGGGAGGTCAATTGGAGGCCTCTAAATGGTTGAGATAGTTGAAAGGGGCTTAGGTAAAGTGCACTTCCCATCTTGTGAAGTAGGTAGGTCATGTCGACAAGGTTAGAAAGTAACATAAATGAATTGTCGACATAAGGTAATTGGTGAAGATGCAAGACCTTAGAAGGTTAGCTAGGGGATAGGGGAGGTACAAACAAAGTGAATAACCTCAATCCACATGTAACCAAGAGGGATACTGCTAAGAGATCATATTTACATGCTTACATGTATGTGTTTAGGACTACAACTCATCATTGGATTACCATGTAGGCTCATGCATTTTTAGTGCTTACATATTTGCCCCCTCGAGGATGGTAGTCTACATGAAAGGTAGGTACTGTTCCTAAACTAGGCCTTACCTGTTGTCGTTATCTCATAATTTTTTATAAAATAACAAGTATTAGTTTGATATTATGATGTTCAATAATGAGCATTGAAATAGAAATGAGAAAACGTATCGTCGATGCGTGAGTCGTAAGTATACCTAAGTCGCCTCGCTTCGCCGTGGGGACTTGCAAGACTGAAATACACATAAAATGAGGACATGTAAAACACCATGGAAATAAAACACATGCTAAGATATAGAAAAGAACATATTCTCCTTTTATTGCAGATTTTGAAGAACATATTCAATTTTTAAGGATTTTTGAGGCTTTTCCAAAATTTTAGGTTTTTTTAAAGATTTTGTGGAGGTCTAACTTGATTCCTTGAGGTCTTTGAGAGACCTATGTTTTCTAAAGATATTTTCACTCTTGCCCACTTTCATGGGGAGACTTGCACGCTTGAGTACACAATTTTTCTCTTTTGACTCCGTTGGAGGAGTGACTTGTACTCAAACATTATTTTGCACCTATTGTTGTGAGACTTGATTGGTTGAGATCTAAATGTAGCTTCAGTTGACATCTTGTATTTCACTTTCCCTCTTGTCCATATGGTTGGCTAGAGCTTTTATTTTGATTATGAGAATGCACACCTATGATAATCACACATGGATGATGCAATTTGTTTGTCTTTTTATGGTATGAATGAGATACATGTCTGGTTGTGATTCACAAATATGAAATGCAAAGTACTATGTTCTAAGTGCTATGAATGCCATGATGTTATGACATGTTTTATTATTTTGTATGTTTGAAATGTATGCAAGTGGAGCAAACAGTATGAATGCTCTTCAATAGGATTTTTGACCTAGGGTATTGCGAGTTGACTCGGTATATGGAGACCTTCTAAACCCTAGGATGGGATTTTATGAAGAACTCAAGTGGGAATGGGAGGGAGATGAAAAGTTCTTAATTTTGGCTTTGCAAAAGGCTAAATACTAATTGTTATCTAGACAAAACATTCTAACAATCTTTCAACTTGGACAAGCAACAAATTTTATTGGTACCTTCTAGACTTAGATAAAAGATGGCCAACAAGATAGACCTAGGGTAATGGAAAGGCTCTAGAGTAGAAGATGACCCTAAGGATAGTTGAACTCTTGGTTTTGCTTAACTAGTGTGGGTGTGTGCTTCGTATCTCTCTTTTTTATTTTCTCTAATAGATGCCATCCTCGTAGCTTCGAGCTTAGACTTATCTCCACCCGAGAGTGAGAACATCAACAATCGTCTCTTTTTATTTTTTCTCTTTTTCTTTATTTTTTTTGTATTTTTGCAATATCTTTTCTGATTCTCTCATTTTTAATCTTTTTATTTGTATTTTCTCTCTTTTTTGCTTTTGTACTCATTTTTTATGATTTCTCTTTTTTGCACTCTATATATTTTTTATTGCTTCCTGTGGAGTTATGATTCCCCTGACATTTTTGGCTAGGAAAGATAAGGGGTTGAGCACCACCAAGGGTTTTCACTATCCAGTCAGACTTCCCTTTTGCTAAGAAGGAATGGGGAAGATCTACTTGTTAAGGTTCTATTGGGTAGTGTAGGTTTAAGTATTGACTTCATTTGGACTTAACATCATGATTCATTAAGAATAGGATTGGTATAAAGTTAAGAGCTTAGATTCAATTTGAATTTGTTGGGAAATGTAAAGGGGAATGATTGACGTTAAAGATGATCTTAAGGAATCTCAAAATCTCAAAGGGTCAACCTATGTTAAGCAACCTTAAACTCCTTACTAAGACAAAAATTGAACAAGAGCATGTCACTCACTAATCCATGATGAAACAAAATGAGGATGCATAGTTTTTCTCTTTTTGAAGTTTTGTAATTTTTTTTGTAGATTTTTTTAAAATTTTGATGTTTTATGATTTTTATGGAGTTTTTAGATACTAAACTCTTCACCTTCCATAGTGCACAAGAGGTAAGTGTCATTTCTAACATCTTTCTTAACTACGTACAAGCCCATCCAATCTAGTTTGAACTTCACTTGAAAGTCTTTGCAAGGACACTCAAAGACTTGGTTGAAAAATGTCCTTGAATTCAGTGAGGAGTTTTGTGTACTCACATTTTTAAACGTTTGATAGTTTACCCCTAGCTTTATCGTTTTATGTTCTTGTTGAGTTTCAATGTTTGTTTTGGTATTAGTTTTGAACTTTTGAGGGGCAAATGGTGCTAGTGTTTAGACAGTTTTTGATGACTCTCCTAGTTCTTGTGTGGGTGTAGACACCTAGATTCATCCTAGCACAACCTTATTCTAAATTAACTAAAAGATCACATTATTTGGTTAGTTTATCCCTACCTAATGTATCCCACTTACTAATTAAATAATAAACTTATTATTTAATTAGCCATTTTTCCCTCTCCCACATAATTAAGAAATTTTATTATTTAATTATCCCCTTTTCCACCTCACATGGCCACCTCACATAGTCATGGCTATTTTCTCTCCAACATGTTTCCACCTTTTTCTAAATCAAAAGACACATGGCTATTTTTTCTCCAACATGTTTCCACCTTTTTCTAAATCAAAAGACACATGTTACATAGTCATAACAAATGGCTATTTTCTCTCCACTTTACGTACACCTTTTCCTAAATCAAAGGGGACACATGTTGCATGACTATAACAAACTCTCCTTAATCCTAGGAAAATCCTCTCATGCATCCTCCATAGTTGATCTTCTCATGCATCTTCCACTGTTGATCTTCTTCCATAAAAATCTATAAATAAGAGTTTCATGCTCTCACTTCATCATCCAATTTTATGCTATCCATATGTTGTCATTCTTTCATCCATATTCGTGTAAAGTATATGTTGTCGAAATAGTGACTATTCGTGCAAAGAGCATCCACATTTTTAAGACATTTTGGAGCAAATATACTTTTGACAAAATGGAGTTTATGGTAATGAATTTTATTATTCATTTGCTGGTTTAAGTTTCAATTTTTATTGCCCTATCTTGAGGTTTTCATACAAATTTTCAAAATTAGTTTATGATTTAATTGATTATTCATTTGCTAATGATTTTCTATGTTTTGTATGAGGACATTCTGGTGACTCCGTTGGGGCTGGGTCCAGTGCCTAAATTTGATGGTTATATGGCCATATTTGGTCATTTTAGTCCTAAAATACAATTAAAATTTTAGGAAGACTGTATCACTTGAAAGGGAAGATTTCAGGCAAACTGTTAAAATTTCTATATAATTATTCTTATAAATAATTTTAATTTATATATATTTTTTCCTAAAATATATAGGCTTTAATATTTGAAAGGCAACTTCAAATAGACAACCGTCACCAAAAAAAATTGCTTGAGAGGTGGGGTCGACCGTCAAATTTAGGCTGGGCCTATTTAGTTTAATTTTTGGGTGAAATTTTTAAAGAGTTTGACATTTTCGTTGTTTGAATTTTTGGGATTGTTAGTTTTATGATCAGAATTGAAATAAGCAGAAATACAGAAATGATAACACTTTAACATAGAGGTACCTTGGGAAAACCCTCCTTCTTGAGGGAGAAAAACCCAGACAAATATATCTCTTATATATTGAATAAAAAGAACAGAAATATGCTTACAACTTGATTCAAATACAAGACTAATTTGATGAATAAAAACTGATGCTCAAATGAATGAACATTATCTTTTGTATATACAAATCAATATGACTCTTCATATGCATCAATGACTCTTCATATGTTGTCGCTTCATATCTCCTGACGCTACAATAACATCAACACTCCCTCTTAGCTAGGGAGATATCTTTCCAGACATGTCAACATGACACCCACAATGGCTACATCCATTAGTGAGAAGAATTTGTCATGGAGTCTCTCAACGTGATATCATCATGGAGTCACTCAACATGATGTCCACCATGGCTACTCCCATGAGTGGAAGAAAACTAGTGTACAAGTGCCCATCATGGAGTCACTCAACGTGATGTCATCATGGAGTCACTCAACATGATGTCCACCATGGCTACTCCTAGAGGGTGGATAAACACAAGTACAAGAGAATCATCACAGAGTCTCTCAACATGATGTCCACAATGGCTACTCCCATTAGTGGAAAAGATACATCGTCATGGAGTCACTCAACATGACGTCCACCATGGCTACTCCCAGAGGGTGTAAAGAACCACATCTCCTGACTTAGAGATGGAATGCATTATATCAGATAACACAAATCACTAATGCTGAGACTCCCTCTCAACAAGGGCTTCATTCTCCACAACTCCAAGATTGTCTCGAAACTGCACAAACTTCATTCTGGAGAGAGGCTTGGTGAGAATATCAGCCATCTGATCATCAGTGCAAATGTATCTAAGTTGAATAACTTTCCTTAATACCATATCTCTAATATAATGATATTTGATTTCCACATGTTTTGTTCTGTCATCGAACACTGGATTGACAGATAGCTTCACACAACTTTGATTGTCACAATGGATAACAGTAGGCTCCAATGATTTTCCAAACAAATCTGCAAGATGCTTTCGAAGCCACACTACTTCTTGAACTGCTACACATGCTGCAATATATTTGGCCTTTGCAGTGCTTAGTGCCACAAGAAATCATAGTAGACCCCAAGCTAAAGCACCATCCAGAGGTCCTCTTTCTATCAGCTATACTCTCAACCCAATCAGAGTTAGAGTAACCTTGTAGTTTTAGATCTACACTAGAAGTATAATTCAAGCCATATCCAACTGTACCATGCAAGTATCTCAAGATATGCTTGGCTGCAACTAGGTGAATTTACCTTGGTTCACACATGAACTGACTAAGGGCACTCACTGCATAGCAAATATCTGGTCTAGTATTGACTAGATACATCAATGATCCAATCAACTCCCTGAACATGGTGGGATCTACCAAATCTGAACTAGCAACAGACTCACTCAATTTCTTCAAATTTGTTTCCATAGGTGTAGACATAGATTTGCAATCCATCATCCCAAATCTCTTCAAGATATCTATGGTGTATTTCCCTTGACTTAGAATAATCTCATTGGGTCTCTACCATACCTCCAACCCTAGAAAGTAATGCATAAGACCTAAATCCTTCATTTCAAATTCAGAAGTTAACTCTTTCTTGCATTTGACAATGAGATGTTCTTCTCCAATAAGGAATAAGTCATCAACATAAAGAACTAATATTAGAGCCTCACCATCGATTACCTTGAAGTAAAGATTTGAATCTGCATCATTTTTGAAGAAGCCTAGGCTCACCAAGTATCGATCAATCCTCTCATACCAAGCACGAGGAGCCTGCTTAAGGCCATACAAAGCCTTCTTTAGTCTACAAACATGAGATTCCTTCCCATGAATCACAAATCCATTAGGTTGCTCAATGTATACTTCTTCTTCAATTATACCATTAAGAAATGCTATCTTCACGTCCATCTGATGTAGTTTCCATCCCTTAGCTGCTGCAATAGCAATAATAGTCCTGATGGATGTGTAACGAGCAACTGGAGCAAATGTCTCCTCATAATCTATTCCCTCTTTTTGAGAGAATCCTCTAGCCACAAATCTTGCTTTGTATTTCTCAATGCTCCCATCAGCTGCATGCTTGATCTTGAAAAGCCACTTGGAAGATACAACAAATTTCCCTCTAGGTCTAGGTACAACATCCCAAACATCATTCTTGATGATAGACTGAAATTCTTCTGTCATTGCATCTTTCCATACCTGCTGGTTGGATGCCTCCTCAAAACTGGAAGGTTCAGAATCAATGATGTGACTCATCAATACCACATAATTTGAGAACTTCTAAGGTCTCTTACTTTCTCTAAAAGATCTTTGAGGAGCTACATATTTTTCCTCCTCTTGCATGGTTTGTCGAGGCCTTTTCCGTACTACTACAATATCTCTAGGTCCATCAGTTGGTTCTATAGGATCAACTAGATCACTAGCCTCTTCTGGTTTAGTAGACTCCCTCTGAATCTCAGAATTTGAATCATGAGGTGTCTCTTGTTCTTCATTGTCTATCTCCATGTAAGACCCTTTAGATCTTTTGAATGCAACTTCTTCTTCAAAAGTGACATCCCTGCTGATCTCAATCTGTTTCTACCCTGGAATGTAGATACTGTAGGCCTTGGAAGTCTCACTGTATCCCACAAACATTCCTTTCTTTCGTGATGGTTCTATCTTAGATCTTTTATCTTTAGGCACATGAATATAAACCGGACAACCAAAGATTCTCAACTGACTAACCTCAGGTTTCATACCTGTAAATGCTTCTTCAGGAGTCATATTTTCTAATATTCGATGAGGGCTCTGATTCTGAACATACACTGTAGTTCTAAATGCTTCTTCCCAAAGAAAGGTTTGGAAGCCTTGGTCATGGATCATAGCTGTGGCTGCCTCAACTATGGATCTATTCTTCCTTTCTGCAACTCCATTTTGCTGAGGATTGTAAGGAGCACAAAACTCCCTCTTAATTCCTACCTTAATACAAAAGTTGTGGAAGCCTCTAGAGGTGTATTCTCCTTCATTATCAGATCTCAGAATTTTGATCCTTTTCCTAGACAAATTTTCTACTTGAGCCTTAAATTCTTTGAATTTCTCAAGCACTTCTTCAGATTCCTTCGACTTCAAAAAGTAGATCCAAGTCTTTCTGGAGTAGTCATCAATGAAAATTACATAATACAAAAAACCACTCAAGGATCCCATAGACATTGGACCACACAAATCAGAATGAACAAGATCTAGAATGTATTTTGATCTACTTTCACTATTATGAAAAAGACCCTTAGTATTCTTACCCATTGCACATCCTCTACAAGTACCATCATGCTCTTGACTGAGTTTTGGAAGGCCAGTAACCATCTTCTCCATAAATGGAATAGCTCTGAAGTGAAGATGAGCAAGTCTCCTATGCCATAACTCACTTGAACTGGTGGAGTCATGCATCAATGCTTGAATTGAATGAGTGGAAAGTCTATATAGACTCTCTTGACGAACACCAATTACTTGGGCTGAATTGATGCTGGAGTTCTTTGGCCAAGCACGAACTTTTCCATCAGAAAATGCAACTTGATATCCTTTGTCTTCCAACGCTAAAATTGATACAAGGTTCCTCTTGATACCTGGTACAAACAAGACATCACTCAAATGGAGAGAGATGCTAGAATTTAAGTGAAGAGAGGTGGCTCCAACACCCTTTACTGAATAACATGCATCATCTTTGATTATAACTTAAAGGTGGTTTTCTCTTTCTATTAAGTCTGAAAGATGTTTTCTATAACTTGTAATGTGACGAGAAGCGCCACTATCAATCAACCATGTGCTACTATCGGTTGGAACATTGCTTGATAGGGCAGAGATGAATAGGAATCCACTTGAGTTATCTCTTGATTCCTTCTGAGGATAGACATCATACACATCTGCAGTAGAGGCATGTGGTTTTGGTCTTGTTGGACAATCACTAGCATAGTGACCATACTTGTCACATCTGAAGCACTGAATATGGGAGAGATCCTTCTTCTTCTTTGATTCAGGGGCAGCATCTGATTTTCTGTCTCTATTTCTCTTGAAGTTTCCTTTCCTTTCCTTCTAGAAGTTTGAGCAGCAAGAACTTGATTGTCTTCATTGAGAGAGCTTCGACCATTACCTCTTGCTGCCAATCTTGATTCTTCTTGAATGCAATCAGCTCTAAGACGATCAAACTTTGGTAACTTAGATCTTCCATTGATACCTTGGATGAAAGGCTCCCAAGATTGAGGAAGACCGTTGAGTTCCAACATGACTAAGTCTCTATCTTCAACTATATCTCCAATGGCATATAGTTGATCCTTTAATTCATAATCTTCATGAAGAAAAAGATGATTGAATCTCCTTTAGCCATCTTGATGTGATGTAGCTGTTGCCTCAAGGCAAGAGCTCTATTGGTGTTATTGATTTCATATAATCCCTTCAAAGTATTGAACATATCTCTAGCCGTCTTCAACTTGGAGATGATAGGCACAAGGTGATCCTTCACGGAATCAATCAAGATCTTCTTGGCCTTCATGCCATTCTTCCTCTATTGAATTTTCTCAATCTCATCGGAAGGTTCAGGTACTTCACTCTCTACAAACTCAAGAATATCATTCTCTTCCAATGTAATAAGAACTCTAAACTTCCAAGAGGTGAAGTTAGATGCACCATCAAGTCTATCTTCAACCTTGAGTCCGTTCATGATTTTTGATGCTTGGATAGACACTCTAAGATGAGAATAAGACTTCCTTGCTTAAACAAATCTGATCTGATCTTTTCTTAGACCTGCTCTAATACCATGTTAGTTTTATGATCAAAATTGAAATAAGCAGAAATACATAAATGATAACACTTTAACACAAAGGTACCCTGGGAAAACCCTCCTTGAGGGAGAAAAACCCAGACAAATATATCTCTTATATATTGAATAAAAAGAAAAAAAATTTGCTTACAGCTTGATTCAAATACAAGACTAATTTGATGAATAAAAACTGATGCTCAAATGAATGAACATTGTCTTATGTATATACAAATCAATATGACTCTTCATATGCATCGGTGACTCTTCATATGGTGTCCCTTCGTATGGTGTCTCTTCATATGGTGTCTCTTCATATCTCCTGATGCTATAATAACATCAACATGGATCATTCAAAGACTGCCGTCATTATATGTTGTAGGCCCAAGATCTTCACAATCACAATTTATTTCTGTCGCATTTAACATAAGATTTGGTATGCATTTTGGTTTTGATTTATCTCTATCGCAGGTGGTATAATCTTCATTAGTAGAAGTTTCCATAGGATTCAAATGCCAGGTATCATTCAAAGCCCACCACCATTATATGTTGCAGGCCTGGGATCTTCATAGTCACCATTTATCTCTATCACATTTAACATAGGATTTGATATGCATTTTGGTTTTGATTTATCCAAAACATTTATAGTCAGCTTCAACATCTCCTGCTAGGTCATGGTTACCTGCTACACACACAGTCAAACTTCAAATTGCAAGGTTCCATCCCTAAGTCACAATCTTCTTCATATATAACATTCAGGTTACCTTTCAAAGATAGCATTTTATGTTATATTTGTAAATGTTAGCATTTTCTAATAGCATTTTATGTTATATTTGTAAATGTTAGCACTCTAATAGCATTTTATGTTATATTTGTAAAAGTTAGCATTTTCTAGTAACATTTTATGTTGCCCTAAAATTAAAAAAATCCATTCACAGTCGAAGTTAGGTTATTCTTATAACATTTGATGCTAGTTTAAAACTTGCTTTGTAAAATTCAAAAGAAGAATCTTCTAGCTTTGTGGGGTTCTTGTTCCATTTTAGTGAACTTATTGTATATTTGTGTGGCTAATCCTTTGAACCTAGCAACTTTCATGTGTCAAAGACTTTCATATCAAAAATACTAATTTTGTGGTTTCGCAGGACGTGTGTAGAAGACATTAATTAAAGACATTTTCTATTTTTGTGTGCTTTGTCTTCTTTTTCTTGTTTGCTCACATTAGAAATCAGGATTAAAATTAACTCTCACATTTCAATTTGGATTAATCAATTTATGTGTATCTTTTAATTTCGAAGTGATATCTTACATATGCTCTCCTCTCGCGCCCTTGGGTGAACTTGAGGATCAGAAACAAATATCATCTTCCAAATATTTTTTTAGGGGGTCTGCCTTGGATTCCATCACCAAGGGGATGACCTCAACTCTAGCATTCCAATAGAGTATAAAAAGTGGGGGGTGAATCGAATGACACCCCTCTTGGGAAAGGACATTTGTCGTTCCTTTGGCTAAGAACCCAAGAACTTTATACCTCAGGATCGTGAAGGTGGAGAGTGGGTTACCCTCTCATGCCAAGCCTTAGACATATCCTTTTTCCATTACATGAACTCAGGCCTCACGTGCCTTCAGGTATTTCAAGGATATCCCTTAAAATCCTGTTAAGCTTAGATAGGAACCTTTCGACCATCCTTTTTCATGGTGCATTGGATACCAGTTAGGCTTGAGAAGATACTCATACACGTGCTTCCATTGTTGATATAGATCTCACTGTGGGCAAGGCTTTAGCCTCTATGGTAAGGGGTGCATAGGTGGTACATGACCTTGCATTCCCTATCTATCCTTTGCTTGGTAAATAACATTATTGGTGGGCCCACGAAAATTGACACTGCTTTCTTGATTAATTCTAGGCTTGTTGTTGTGTCTTTTTGATTAGGTGTTGTGAATACCAAGTGCTTGTTTGTAAACCATTCATACCTAGTCAAGTTTTTGAAAGCCTTTGTTGCTTGTTTGAAAAAAATGTTATCCAATTGGTATCCTTGAAATAAAATTGAAGCCAATGTTAGAACAACCATAACCTATAGTCCAACCTTCATCCAAAAAAATCATTTCATCTTGCCTTAGTCTAAATCATAAATCCAATTTTCCATCAAAACAAGTCCATCCCCTTTTCAATCCATACTCCATATCCACTACCTTTTAGCCCCTATCTCATTTCTCAAACCTTAATCCTTTGTTCATTCAAGTCTAATAGTCCATACCACCCATCCATATCCCTTCACATATTATTCCCCATTCAATATCCTTACATTAATCTAAAGCACACTTTTATCCTAATCAATCCATCTATTTTACACCTTAGTCCATCCCTTGTTCCATTCAAACCAATCCATCATCTACACACCTTATCCATACCAACTATTGTCATCCAAATCCATTACCTATCCTAGAAATCCTTGGATAATTTAAATCTCACATTTGGATCCTTGTTTAGTCAAAATCATCCCATCCATCATTTAGGATCCTAAATCATCCTAGGGCCTAAAATCTAGTCCTTGGGACCCTTAACTATCCTAGGGCCCATAATCCATCCGTTGGAACTCTACAACTATCTGGGGATTCCAACAATCTTTTAATCAAATACCAAAATATCCTTAGGATCCAAAATAGTGTGATGTACACTTAATCCAAGTCTAGAAAACCAATCCTTTTTATCCACATAATTCATCCAAAACCTCTATTCCCATATTTGGCAATCATCTTATCTATTAAGATCATCCATCAAAATTATCCATCCAAGTTATCTATCCAAAGTCTATCCAAACTCACTCAGAAGCTCACCTAAGGCCGTGCATCCATTAAATGCGCTCCTTTATCCAAAAGATGATGATAGTATTGTAGATCAAGAAGAATATATCGATGATGATGATATCCTTGTAGATCAAAAGGAATATACCAATGATGATGATAACCTTATAGATCAATAGGAATATACTAGCGATCCTAGCACAAACAACCCCTTGCATCCAAATCAAATATCTATTGGGCATCCTTATGATACCTTTGATATGGGAAACACCACTCTAGCCTCTACATCCTATACAAATCCTCGATCCTCACAACCTTTGGATTCCAACTCCTCCCACCAAGCCAATCATCACCTAATCCAAACATCTAATTCATCATATAGTCCTCGCACACCCAAATGGTCCTATTCAATCTTTCTCTTTCTCCAAGGACTACTAGCAAAGGATCCTAAGAACAAAGGTAAAAGTGAAGTAGTTAAGTCATACAACTCTACTCATCCAATGCCATCCCCCTCTAGCACATGCAAGCTCCTCCTCCAATGTCCACGAGAAAGTCATCCAACCCACACCTATCAAGAGTACCTAAGAGCCTCCTAAAACCATCATTCTTACAAGTCTTCCTATATGGGAAAACAAATGTTGTTCTTTTCAAAAGTCTATCACATCCATCAAATCCCAAATCCATAAGAATTAAAAATCCCTCACTAATTCATGTGCTCAATTAAAAGAGTCTATCCTTACATTGATTTCTAATGGTGATGTCAAGGAAAAACAACACTCCTCCATTGTGTCATCCAAGCAAAATAGGCTATGCTGATAACTTGTTCCAAAGAATGACCAACCATGTTCCCATCCAAATCAAGATCAAAGCATCCTAAAACAGTATCAAACTATCCACGTTAATCATATCTATGATCATGATCTTAACTATGATCAAGATCCTATCTATGGTCAAGAGATCCATATTAATCCTATTCATCATCCATTAACATTCACTTGCTGTGATGAGGCACTTGGTCCCCATAAACACATAGACGATCAAGTAAATGACATTGATCATATCAAACATATCAATGCATAAATTATCATTGAGCATTCAAATAATCATGGCATGACAAGCACAAAAAATGATCAAGGTATGAGAATCATAAAAAATGATCAAGGCATGACAAGTGTACACACTAAGAAAGCACAAGCATCCTATTAACTAGGATCTGTCACCTTTATCAAGTCAACATTTCTCACAAATGGGATAGTAAATAGTTCTAATGGTTCCTAGAAATACACTAATGGGATAGCATCATGTTTTTAACACAAAAAGTATCCCATCATAAAATGAATGTGTCAAATCATGGGTTACAACAACAAAGTCTTGGGCCTTCATGAGCAAAGAATCTTAGAACCTATACAAATATATTCCAATCATGGACATCAAGGCATTGGCTACAAGAAATCTAATGAAGTTAGTGATCCTTCAGTGATTGCTGAGGCAAATTCATCCAATGCAAACATCGAAATAAAGGTCATTCATAGCCATTGTATTAATCTTTCTATCGCTCATCTTTTCACTCCTACCTCCAACCATCCCATCAACCTTCAACTCCCACATCCTAAACCCATCAATTCAGACCAACATGCTTATATATTGCATCAAGCAAAGAGTCACATCGAAGCAAAGGATTGAAATCAAGCGTGCACTAAATAAGAAACAAGCAAAAAATTAAAAATAAGCAAAAGATCCAATGAATCCAAAAGGCGACATGAATTCACAAATCAAAAGGTAAGCTAAAAAGTGATATGGTTACCAAAGAAAAGTGAAGCACTAAATATGATCAAAGAAAAATGTCACAAAAAAGCAATCAATCAAAGTCTGCACATTTCATATAATAGGTGTCCACCACCTTCCAACTTGTACAAGAATGTCTGTCCTAATCACCACCCTGATTCAAAAACCACACTTCCTAATCCACTATCCCAAGTATGGTGAGTCAAGATTCCTCTAACCCAATCTAAATCACCAACCTATCCATATAAATCCCACAAACCTTAATCACCTACTTCCACATGCAACATCCCTTATCCAAATCCAAAATCACGCCTCACATCCAGGAACTTGAAACCCTAAATCCGTCGTATCCTAGCAGTGACACTTTACCATAAGGGCTATGATGGCACCCTATTGATATGTGCACATTCGGATAAATCCAACCTAGCTATCCAAGAGCATCACAACTATTGGGATAATGTGCCATTAACCTTGTAAATCCCAATATTGTATTTATTCCATTTATTATTTTGTACAAGTTTCACCAGCAGTTTGTTACAGAGTTACTTTTACTGCTCAAGGAATCTCGGTAAATAGTAAATGAGATGAGGTGGTGAATCTTGGTGCCTATCTTAGGGAAATGTATTTTTGGGCTGTTATGACGCATGTCATAAGTTTGTAAGAGCATCTATGACAACTTACAATTGTCATAAAGTGTAAGAGATTCTATGACAACAATTATTGTCTTGTAAGTTCCTATTTTTTGGTTCTAGGCACCTATATTGGGAAGATGCCTATGACATGTGTAAGGGAATATGTAAGAAGATGATTTTGGAGTATCCCAAGATAAAAAAGTTGGATTTTGTCCATCTCCCATGAATTTCTTTGGTGGGTACTCATTTTTTTGTAAATATGAGACTTGAGAGTGAAGTTTGGAGGAGTAACAGTGAGAGGAAAACTTGGTTGTAGGTAACAGGTTGAGTGAGAGATTTTCTGTACACAGGTGCTGCTGGATTGAAGAATGAAGAGGATATTGGAAGTGGATGTATTGTAATCTTGTTTTGAAGATAATACAACTTGGGCCTCTCTTCTTGGTGGAGTTTTTCAATACAAGGGTTTCTCCACGTAAATACTGTGTTATGTGTTTATTCTTTTTTTCCATTGCTACCTTGTGTTGTGAGATCTTGCATTCTTATGTTGCTGATTTGTGCCTCTTTGTTGCTGCTATCTTATGGTGATATTATTGCTGTTATAAGTTCATCTAAGGTGGTTTTATCAAACATGTTAGAGTGGCTGATTTTAGCATCATAAAGAAGTTGAATTGTTTCATGGTTTTTCAAGGATTAAGCAAACTTTTTTTTTTTTTTTTTTTTTTTTCAGATTTGCATACAATTTTTAGATTTCTATATTGTAGTAGTCAAAGCCTTGTATCTCACCAATTGGTATCATATCTTGGTGATTTGATGATTAACAATTGGATTAGAGATTGTTTGTTTATTCCAACAACACTTACGAATTGTACAACAATGGTATGATCCTAACAAAACAAATTATGCCAGGCAAGGTACTATTGGCACATCATGATAGAAGCATCCACGATAACTACATTAGATCGACAAGGTCTTGATACATGAAGAAAAAAATCCAAAAAATCCAAAAAATAAAAAAGTTATCAAAAATGAAAAAATGAAAAAATTAAAAAAAATAGTAAAGAGAAATAAATTCGTCTAATGGTGGAAACCACTTTTGTGGTGCCTTGGGCAAGTACCATGATGAAAACCCATTCATGGGTGTCATGAGTAAACTCCATCTATGTGTCCCTTTTCACTTGGGGGCAAGTTGTCTCATCCATTCCACCATACCTATCCCTCCCATCACATTTATTCATCATATCTACATGATCCATTTATCATATTCAATCCATCCTCCTATCCACCTTGATAAGGACTGGGGGCAAAAACCTAAAACATGCTTTAGCACACTCTTGACATGGCCATCCTTTGGCTACACACCATCTAATGTCACACCATTACCTACATAACATTGTCCAACCTTGTATCTTGGATAAAACATGTTATCCCATTTATAGTCCTTGGCAATCTCCCCCTACATCTATCCATTAATCCATTTCTTCTCCATCTCACCCTAGCTCGTATCACTCCATTTCATTCGATCCACTTCCATCTATGTCTCTTGGCTTGGTTAAATTCCCTTTCCACTAGTTCCATCATTAGGAAAGTAGCCACAAGCAAATGATTACCCAAGTAGAATCCCAATCTAACACATGGTCCCTAAAAATATCTCATCCATGTACAAGCCCTCCCAATCCAAGAAAGTCTTGCCCAACACTCTACACCCCTTCGACAACATCCATAAGCTTTGTTCCCTATTGAAGAGCAGAAAATGACAAGAGGAAAATAACACAAAGATCATGCAATAAACACAATACTTTCACCTCAAATCACTCTTACTCCTAGAGTGGAAGTAGAGTGCGCCTTTATTCTACTTGATATTCTCTCTTGATATGATGAATTTGCTCAAATGTGGATTGCTTAATGAACCAACATAATCTTTCTCCTTTGTGAAATTCTAGATCTCTTCATTCATTTCTTCATTTGTTTCCTCATTCATTCAAATGATTTGATTGAGAGGGATATTTATATGGTCTTGGATGATAAGATAGATGGCTAGGATTAGATTAGAGATGGATGGTTAATATTTGAAGACACATGGATCAAGACATGGATTAAGGATGAATGGTTGAGATTAAAGGTGTATGAATGGATAATATTAAATTAGTGGACAATGTGGGAAGGATAGGACCTATCCTTACGTGGTTAACCAAGATTAAGAGGTGAGATTTGAAATGAATGGTGTAGATGGAGTTAGTTATTTTTAGATTTTTGTGCAAGTTTGGTGGAGAAATAATTAATTAAATAAAATTATTTAATTAATTATAGGATAGGAGTTATGTAAGAGGATTAAATTAATTAATTAAATAAAATTTATTTAATTAATTTAACTAGAGGGAAAATTGAACAAAATTTATTTAATTAATTTGGTGATGGGAGAAAATGGGTTTAATTAATTAAATAAATATAATTTATTTAATTAATTGGCTAATGGAAGGGAACATTAAAGGGTCCTAGGATGAAAGTGTCACAAGATGGAAGTCTAGGTGATGTTAATAGTGTCGTAAGGTCATGGTTAATTCTAGGTGTCTACATTTTGCCCCTCTTTGATATGGCACGATGACTAACATAAATGGTGTTGTGTCAAAGAAATAGATTATGTCCAAGTTAACTGAAGGGATGATAGAGGAATGATGCCCCCTCGAGAGGCCATCCGGAAAGATTTCAAGTGGGATCTTGAAAATAAGAAGTGGATGAAGATAATAAGTCGAAGAAAAATGGAGGAAAAAGGATGTGGGATGGGGAAAAGTTAGTAAGATGAGACGAGAATAGTTAGTTTGGGTTAAATAGGGAGGATAAGCCCTATGGTATGGTGTAGGTTGGGATTATTTGCAGATTGGATGGGATGAGGGATGGATGGGGGAAATGAAGAGAGATGAGTGAGATTAGATTATGCTAGTATGTGGAGAGTGTAACAAGCCATCTCTCATTACCCAAAATTAACCAAATTAATTACCATTAAGAACAAGGTTATGATTAGCATAATCATAGTTAAGCAAGTAATAATCAATATCATAATCAAAATCAATATGCATATCTTTTTTGGATATTTCAAAACTTAAATTTATAACAATTCCAAAGATAACATATTAGTGAATCCCTTTCACTATTTATTACAAGGTTTTGCTCATGGCATCATTGATAAATTTACACATAATGTTTGATTGTCAAGTCATATAAAAGAATGTACTGCATCTGGAACTTTGACATCTGTCTTCATAAGTCTCAGCTTGTCTTCTTCTTGAGAAGGAGAGCATCACCTGAGTGCTTTTCCTCCAACCACAGACCGACGGTCCCTCGCACAACTTCCTACCTAGAAGCGGCCCTACCCTTCATGAAGGGAATAAATATAAGGAACCAATTGGTTTGCCATCTGAGTATCTAGTGTTGTGTCCTTCATAATACTTCATGGTCATACAACTATAGATCCACTCTAACTATGTATGACACTAGTGGAAGCATTATGTCATTTGGAGCTCAGTGAACCGTCTAATGCATGCAGAGATAGATGTATTACTTTGGCCAAAGTTTTGAATACATAAATGTTTCGCAATGTTAGTCGAATGTTCACACACCTCGACTTGACTTAGAAGCTGTCTCATCCTACAATGTTCATAATTTGACCTCTCTAGGTCATAGAAAAGATGGGTTCAATTCACCCTTAATCTATCTAACTTGGACTTTCGACTCCAATTCCAGGAGCACATTTATTATTTGTCTTGTTGCCTATGTAATAGAGAATCTATGACTCCATGTTACTCTATTCTCATACTTTCTTTTTATAAGTTTGTATGTTCATGGTTTCAGTTTTTAAGACCATTCCCAATCTATGATTCTATGGCTACCTTGTTTTAGGGTTTTCATCAAATTCACCTCGACTATAACACATATCATTATAGTCTAATAATTTGACAATATTAAATAGACCTTTAGTCAAAAGAATTTGAAAGGATTCTTGATACCCTACACTTCATCCATGAAGCAATGCCATTTAATAAAGAAACATATCCATAATACGTTTTCAATAAGTGAGTTAACATAATCATTTTCATATTCTTTCCTACATGGAAACAAAATAACAGTCGAGGGTTTACTCCCTTGACATGCAAGATTTGACATGCACTTAATGCAGCCTATACCATGTTATCAATAACAAATTGGTTTTTCTCCATGGACACTAAGAGTCATATTACTCTTTCATACATAAAGATTACACCTGAAGGTATAATAATATTATCTTTCATAAACAATCAAGTATTTCAATTCTCATTTTATGTGCCTCGAAAGACACCATGGCATGGGCACTGTCGATAGCATTTATTTTCACGACTGTCTCTTCATTCTATTATGCATGGCCATCAGCCTTTTCTACTATCTTATCTTTCTATAATTCATTTCCTTTTGGCATAATCAAATGACATATGATTATATTTTGCATGGCTCGTGGCTTGCTCAAATGGCTTATCATTATGTTTATCAATGATTTAAAAAAAAATGTTTGTTATCCTCAGCCTTATCAGCTTCGAGGGGCACAAGTTTGCTACAATAGTACTCATAGCCATTTAGCCTCATGGCCTCAATAGTATTATCAAACATACAATTGTTATCGAATAAGATAAACATAGTATCTTTAATCATTTGGCCACGAAAGCTATAACAAAGTTATTAATATACTAATGCTATCGTAAGGGCTATTTACAATACTTTCATGTATTCGGCCATGAAGGCCTTAACAGAGTTGTCCAACATAATAATGCTATCATATTGGTTATGCATAACACTTTTCAGGCATTTGGCCATGAAGGCCTTAACAGAGTTAACAATCACAATAATGCTTTCATAAAGGATAACATAGTCTATGACTATCCACTGTGTGGCTATTAGCAATGGTATTATGTATACATCTGCACATTACAAGATCACACGACTGTAACATAGTCATACTTGAGGTGATTGGCACGTAGTCGAGCTGCGATCTGCTAAAGAGTAAGTCTATCGAAGCCACTCTCAGCTCCTTGTGAGATCTCAACCTGTAACTCGCTACTCCTGTAGCCTCCTCCTGTTGCCCTCTAAACAATAATGATAATATCATAACAATCAAAGACTGTCATTCTTTTTTTTGCATGTTGTTTTCTAGCACAACACATAACCGCCACCTTTTTCCAACTGGAGGTGGGTAAAAATAGTTGACATAACCCGTACCACCTCACGAGTTTTTAGACTCCATAAAGACCATATCTCACATTCAGGAGTAATCTGCATTGTTTAAGCTTATGATAAGCTTCACCACAGCTTTCACTCTCTCCACTCATCATGGATAGCGGTACGATTGGCAACAAGAAACATATAAACTTATATATCAAAGTGCATGACCACTACAAGTGGATAATAGTTATATCTCACATAGTATCATTTACATCTAAATGATACTATAGGATTATTAAAATAATCTAGGGTATCACCAAATTATATTACCATCGTTAAGGTGGTAACATTAATATGTGAATATGGGGTCGAGTCTCACTCCCCCACTTTGCTATATTTGCCTATAGTTAAAATAATTAAACAATATTTGTAAAATTTAATATAAAAGTAAATAAGTAAAAAAAGAAAACTTTGACATCTAACCAAGATTACTATCGACTATACGAATGTTCTGATAACATTATTTAGTCGATTCGACGTAGATGACGTCGAGAGATCTTAAATTGACTTTATGACAAAAGTTGAATTGAAATCGACTTATCAAGGAAAATGACTTATACTCACCCTATCTTGCATGGGTTCATGAGTGATAAATTTTGATACTTAGATGCCATTCTGACCTTTTCCCAACATCTATTTCCTTCCCCCAGGTGATACTCTCCTTCTATCCTTGAAGGAAGATTCTTTTCTGACTTCCATTCACAACCATATAACCATGCTCAGTGTATCATCATTTAATTCATAAATCATTAGGATAAAATAATCTTAACATGTATTCTCATGTCTAATATAAACATCAATCGATATCCATGTAATCAATGATTCTACTTGATATTTTCCACAAACATCAAATCATTAGTCTAAGATTAATTATCCTATTTACCACATAAAAGTAAGATTAAGCTTAATCATAAGTTGGGGATGTAACATATCTCCCCCATAAGAATCATCATCCCCAATGATTTAATGTTTCCAAAGTTCAAACCAACATAAAGAAAAAGTGTTTACTCATCATAGTAAAAAGTTTTAAAAGAGATGGGGAAATCTTTGATAAACATCTTCATAGTTCTCCCAGGTGGCATTCTCTTCTACATACTGGTCCCACTGGACCTTGCATTGAGTTATCTCTTTATTACATAAGTGTAGCTTACATATTTCGAGCACCTTGATGGGCTTGATCACTACCACCCCTGGGTTCTTCACCTATATGGCATTCTAATCAAGAATAGGAATATGATTATCTCTTGAAACAAATTATTTCAAATAGGAAACATGGAAAACATTATGCATCATGGCAAGAGTTGGTGGTAGAGTAATCTTGTATGCAACTGGGTTGACCTCTTCGAGAACTTTGAAGGGACCCACATATCTAGGAGCTAATTTGGATGTCTTTCCAAACTTAATTGAGCTATTTTGAGGTTTGACTCTTAGAAGGACTTTTTCTCCCACTGAGAAATGCCTTGCGATATGTTTGGTATCCGCATAACTTTTTTGCCTATCATTGGCTTCCACTAGCCTTTTCTTAATTTGATGGACTTGCTCTTCCAATTCTGACAGCATTTCTGGACCAAGGCTAATCCTATCTTCTAGCTTATCCTAGGTTATAGGAGTTCGGCACTTTCTTCCATATAATGCTTCAATTGGAGCCATCTTAATTATGAAATGATAGGAATTATTATAGGCAAATTCTACAAGAGGAAGATAATCTTCCCATTTGTATTGTTGATCCATGCAATACATTCTCAATATATCTTCCAACACTTGGTTTACCCTTTCAGTTTGGCCATCCATCTCGGGATGATAAGCAGAGCTTATATTCAACTGAGTTCCAAGTGAGGAAAATAAGGTTTGCCAAAACCTTGATGTCATACGAGCATCCCTATCTGGGATAATCTTCTCAGGAATACCATGCAATCTGCAAACTTCTTGCACAAATTTGTGGGCTATGATTGGTGCTCCATCTGTCAAATTCCCATGTATAAAATGTGCTGCCTTGGTGAGTCTATCCACCACAACCAAAATAGCATTGTGCTTATTCCTTGACATAGGAAGTCCTTGCACAAAATCCATGCTAATGATTTGCCATTTCCATTCCAGAATTTCATGAGGGTATAAAAGTCCTGCCAGGTGATGGTGTTCCGCCTTCACTCTCTGGCATTCCAAACATTCAGGTACAAACCTTGCAACATCCCTTTTCATTCCCTTCCAAAAGTATAAGGGCTTCACATTAGCCAGTAACTTTGTTACTCCAAGATGTCCTAAATAAGGTGCGAAATGAACCTCTTTCCACACAATATTCCTCAACTCCTCAGAGTTTGGAACATACATCGTTCCTTTATACCTCAATAACCCATCTAGTTCAAGGTAAAATCCATTATATTTTGGATTATGGGGATTTTTCAAAAGGGCTTGTTTTACTTGCTCGTAAAACTCATCTCCTTTAGACTTTTGTAATACTTGATTCTTAAAATCAGAATGTATGGAGATCATTGAAGAGATATGTCTTCTTCTGCTTAATGCATCTGCCACTCAATTTTCCTTGTCTTGAATGTATTTAATCTCAAAATCATAATATGAGATTAACTCTGTAGACACTGAAAAATGTCCTCATGTTGCAAAGGCAATGGGACAAATCAATTTCATCCCTTTTGTCCACTTGAACATATTTCTTCTATAATTAAATAATTAATTTCAATTGATTATTTAATTATTCGTTCATACCCTAATGTCCCCTTTCGTTAATTTAAACAAATAAAACATTTGTTTAAATACCCTCATCTAAATCCCCTTTCACATGCATCTCTTTCAATAAATTAAATAAAATGGACAAATTTATTTAATTTAAATTCCATTTATCCACCTCACAATTTATCCCAATTTAAAATTCATTCTTGTCCTCTAGTGATGAGAAAACCCTAATCAACCTCCACCCTTGATTTGGCTCCAAAGTCAACTCTTCATCACAACCATTCATTCAAAATCCCTTTTCTCTAAAACACCTTTTTTCAGCTCATTTGGCCTCTCTTAGTTCATTTTTTCTTCTAAAATCTGCTCTTTCACTCCAATATCTTGCAAATCAAATACATGAGCTTCTCATGATGTTGCATGAACTTGTAAATCTAAGAACACAATGCAAAGATGGAGGAGGACAATAGAAGTTAGTCAATGTTAGCTTAGATTTTTACTAGTTTTTGTGTTTATTTGACTGTTTTCTAAGCTTGCTTGCATTCTATTGCAGTTAGGGTTTGATAGTTCGTTGTTTTTGACTGTAACCTTGATTTTACCTTAGCACAACATAGTGAACCTGACGTGAAAAGATCAGTTTTTGTCAACTTTTGAAAGGAAAAATTTGCAGGTGACCTCCCGAGCTCAAACGGACTTCACTGTTGAGTCCGGGAGGCCTTTTTCACAAAAAATGACAGTAAATTTGACTAGTTTTGCTCACTGGAAATTTTTTGTATTTTTTTGGAAAAAAATTTAGTTGCCAGTCCGTACCGTACGGATCCGTACAGTACGGACCAATCGTACGGATTCTGCGTAGTTCACTTCATAGTTGCAGGTTCTGAATCTTGGTTAAGTATCATGTGTTGCAGATTTTAAATTTTGTATGTTGCAGGCTTTAGAGGACTTTAAAAATCCCCTGTCGACCTAACCCTAAGCCCTGCTCAAAATCTTTATCGTAGTTTGTGATCTCTCGGTAATGATTTCAAACTCCTCTTGTGTCGGCTGGTTTGATTTTCCTGTCGAAACCCTACTGTCACCTCCTTCAATCCTCCCATTGCCACCAGTCTGCACCACCAGTTTTTGACCCCGTGTGCTGCTTGCCCTCCGTCGACATTTACCTCTGTCAACGCATTCTTAACTTGTTCGTGGGCCTAGAGTGTTCCATATAAATCATAAAATTTAATCAGGGTTTAAAGGACCTATGGGGAAAGTAAGATATTAGTTTGCTTTCTTCCAAGTTTGCCTTCACATATTAAGGTGAAATATGTGGCCATGCTTTTAAATGCTTTGATATTTCTAATTTTCTCAGCCTAGTGCTTGATGGCCGTACATGTTTTCTACAAGTTTATTTATGTTTAGGTGTTTCCTACGTCTCTTGAGTTTCTTTTTTTTGTCTCTGCCGCTTCTGTGATCAGGTGTTGCTCTGTAGTCAATCATGGTTTTAATGGCGGTTTGCAAGTTTTTAGTTTTTCTTTCTAATTTTGGAGGGAGTTTCGAAGGACCTAGCGGGGCGATAGATGCTCTGGTTCTTCCGTCCCAACAAAAATAACCTTCGTAGAATGAGGTGAAAACCACCAAGGGTAGTTCATGTTTTGGATCCACTTTTGATGCATAAACCGTGCATATGGCAGCCTCCAAGATGTTTCATTAGATAACATTTATTGGGGACAGTTTGACAAACAGTCCACATATATGGTCTACGATTTCTATGAGACTACATTCCTTTGAGGAACACTATCAAATAGTTCGCTTGCCCTGTCCATGCTTCACATGCTGCATACAATGTCCACCAAAGCATTTTCGTCTATAATATCTAACAAAAACATTTCTTTCATTATTCAAACACCCATTTGCAGTTGTTAAATGTTTCTAAACCTTTTTAACAAATCCATTTTATGTATGTCCTACATATACCTTTGATGGCATTTCAAGTTCCTCTATAGTGACAAATGATACCAGCTCTCGCGTAGTAGCATAACACTTACCGAATGCATGCGATTGAAAATTTCTTAAGCCTATTCAATAAATCCATTTTGTGTGCTTCTGGCGATCTTTGCATTCCATAGAATGACATCTTTTTGAAGCATATTTCAAATAGTTCGTTGGTCTGCCGACTGCATTTGTTTGAAAGTTTCTAAAGTCTTTTTAATAGATCCATTATGTGAATATCCTTCCAATTGCATTTGCTGAAGTTTCTACAGCTCTTTCACCAAATTTGTTTGTGCTTATCCTACATTCATTGCATTTTATGAGGTGAAACCTCTTTGAGGAATTCTGTCAAACAGTGCATGTTGCTGCCCTCTGTTAGCCACGTTGCCACCCCCGACTATGGTATTTTTCCCATCCTCCACCCATGCTTGTTTAACCAAAAAAGACAATTTGTAATTTGTCTCGAGAGACTTTAGCAAAATACGATTTATAATTTGTAATATATCTTGAAAGATCTTCGCAAGAAACAATCTATGATCTATTTTGAAAGACCTCTGTAAAGATTCTCTGCAATATGTGAAAGTGACAAAGAAATGGCATTTTGATCGATTTCGCCATTATTGGCCGGGCATTTGTCCCCTCCCCATCAATCATGACCAACAGATTTAGGAAGTTCAATTAGTAATTTCTCTAGTAAGAAGTGCATCAAGCATGATGGATAGACATAGGTGTAAACTCTGGATCTTTCTTACGTGTCCTGCGTATTCCTTGAGCTCCTGCGTGACCACCGTTGTGCTGGGCTTTAAGCTCTATAAGTGACTGAGCCCTTAGCTAGGCATCCAAACTATAGTCTACCACTTAGCCCTTTAGGGCTTTGGGGCTCTTAGCATCCGGTCACTGCCATGACCAAAGGGTGGGCCTTTAGCCCCCTTTGCCTTTTTCCTTTTTTTTTTTTAGCTTCGGTCAGCCCCTGGTCACATGGGTGACCAGGGACTACACTAAACCTTAACCACCACACTAACCATAGTCAGACAAACCATTACATGTGACCAGAGATGGACTGACTACTAGCGGTCTGTACCTTGACAGTCAACTTCTCCTTTGTCTCTGCATGCCTAAACAAGCAATTTTTTTCAAATTTTCATAACTTTTGCAAAATAGGTTGGATTTTCATGAAACAAGTTGTGTTGTGAAGCAGACTCACCCAATTTCACTATGACGCAATCAATTTCAGGTAATGATATCATTTTGTAAAGTATATTTCTGGTCAAAGCCAGACCTCATTTTAAACTTTGACCGAGCATAACTGGAGCGGATTTTATCGGATTTCGACGAATTTTTTTTTTAAACTACTTAAAATTTTCTAAATTTAATGATTATACTATCTGTTTTGCTATCACTAATCAAAATTTTCATATTTTTAGCAGATTCTCTTTTTGACCCTTTTGACTTTGAGGCTTGCAAAAAAGGGGTTTTACTTGAAATTTCATGTTTTTTACATTATCATAGTGATATTTTGTTTACTAATATCTGATTTTCAGCATGTGGCATTCGCTAGTCAAAGACATTCAAACTGAAACTACTAACACATTTGACGCAGGGATTAAATTTCTTTCATATGCATGCATGTTGGTTATCAGAGGCGCATTTGGTTTTGGGGCTTAAAATGAACATAACTTGATGTTTTCAAACAATTCTTGGGGGCTTAAAATGAACCATTGTCTGCTATGCTTGGTGGTTGTGTTTATGTTGTGAAGTGTAGATGCTCTTCCCTCACGTTTTATGCGATCTTGGGAATCAAAAACACTTCACAACATTTGCATAAATCACACCACACATCTATTTTCTAAAGGTCAATGAACATGTGCGAGTGTGAGCAAGTTCACATGTGTATGCTCTCCCCTTGTGACTTAGTGCGAGCCTAGGTATCAAAAACATGTTAACTTGTCTTGCTTTTGTCACCCTTTAGAGTGGGCCTGCTCTTGAGACACATCCACAAGGAGAACTCATTTGCGACCCCAAGTGGTACTTTCATCTGGTCTGCTATATAAATAGAGGATAAGGTGAAAGCCAAGTCTAACTGGTATGAGCACTCACCATACAGTGCTAGCTGGAAAGGAGGCATACCTTTGTGTATATTAAACTCCTAGTAGGGTTAGTTAGAGCCTTAAGTGGCTTGTTGGATGCTCGTGAGGTGCTGGTCCACCGGATATACAATAGAACCTCTTTGTTTAGTGGCCAAAAACCCTCTACTTACTGATACATGAGGTCAGATGATCAAACTTTGATAGCCATCCCACATTTTCACGGCCTATGGCAGAGATAGCAAAGTATCTTAAGATCTACGTGTCTTAAGGACTTGGAACTTGGTGTGCCTGAGAAGTGAGTGCACTGTAAGGGGGAGCCCGTGCCCTAAGTTCCTGGAGCTATACACCATAAGTAGGCGCGGCTGGGTAAAACCAAGTGGGAACTCAACAAGTATAGTCCTTGCCTAGCCTAGGATTGTGCATGTTTACCAGTGTTTACAAAGAATCACAAGTCATCAAAAACAACCAATTAATTGCCAAGTGTCTTCTATGTTTGATGTGTGTGCTTTCTTAATCATCTTCCCAAACATCCTTGACCACACATTCATTCCATGTCATCATATCATATTCATCATTCCAACTCATCCTATCATAATCACATTCCTACTCATATCTTCCATCATTCAACCTTCACATCCTAATCACCATCCTTCACCACTTCATGTCCTAGTCCTATCCAAGTCATCATAATTTAAACACTAATCATTCCAAATCACCTTCTTCCGAATAAAACCCTAACCATTTCCAACTCATCCTAATCACATCCAAATCATCATAACTCTATCCTAATCATTTCTTATCACATCCTCACCATTCAACCCTCATATCCTAATCATTCTTCCTAACCACATCCTCTTCACCATATAATCACCCTTATAATTCACATGATCCACATCATCCTTGTTCTATCTGAATCACATCCTAATTACATTATCATAATTCCACATCATCCCCTTTCTAATCCAATTAGCACTATTCCAAGTCAAACCATATCCTATTCATCATTCCTAACCATTACACATAACCCTAATAACCTCTTTCATCTAATCATCATCATCTTAACCATTCAAGTCATCAAAACCCTAACCATCTTCATCCATAATCCAATCAACTTCTTCCTAATCCATCCAAGTCATCTTCATCTAATCATTACACATCAACTAATCACATCCAAACAATATCAAGCCTAATCATTCCTAATCACATTCTTGTCATATCTGAACTTCGTTCCACCTCATCATAATTATACCCTAATAATTCCTAATCATCACATCCATTTCACATCATATCTTATTCATCATTCCAACTCATCCTATCCTAATCACATTCCTAATTATATCTTCATCATTCAACCTTCGTGTTCTAATCACCCTTCTTAGCCACATCATATCCAAGCCATCCCTAATCATATCCTAATCACATTCTTATCATTTTCTAATCATTCCACCTCATCTTAATTATCCTATTTATCATTTCCACATCATACCCAAATCATCCATTCATCCTATTTATCATCCTAGTCATATCCAAGTCATCATATCCTAATCATTCATCCTAACCAACCTAAGTCATTCAAATCTCCTTGTTCCACATCATCTTTATCCTCATCCCAATCATTTTCATAATCCATCCAAGTTACCTAACCTCATCATCACACATCGTCATCTTCATTCCAAGTCATATCAATTTTAACTCAATTTGTCCACGTCATCCAATCTTGTCATCCTACATTATCCTTATCCTTATCTCTATCATCATCATAATCCAACCAAGTCATCTAACATCATCATTGCACTTTATCATCCTCATTCCAAGTCACTTCCATTTCACCCTAATTCACCCTAATCATCATCTTTGTCCTTCCTCAACATCCTAATCATCCCATTCCTCATCATTCAACCATATCCTAATCCTATCCTATTTATCCTATTCATCATATTCATCATACCTTCATCATTCCACCTCATCCTTGTCATATCCTAGTCATCATTCTTTATCATTCCACCACATCCCAATCATAGCCTACTTATCACTTTCCAATCATTCCACCTCATCCCAATTATAGCCTAATCATCATAATCATGTCCAATTCATCATACATAACCATTGCACATCGTCATCCTCATCCCTTCACCATCGTCTTAATCATCCTAGTCGAAACCAACATCATCTTCCTCATAATCCAATCAACTTCATCCCAATCCATCCAAGTCATCTTCATCTCATCATCATCTTCATTCTAATCCAACTGATCACATCCCAATCATATCATAACCATTCATTCATTATCCAATTCATTTCACCTTTCATCATTCCCAATCACAATACACCATAACCATAGGGAAACCTTTGAGCATCTACTATCCCTATCGAATCCGATTGCAACTATGTCAAAACATTGTAGACTTGCTGGTTTTGTTCACCCACTACATATTCAACTTCACTCCACTACATATTCAATTGCATCCCTTTATGATCACATTTCATCACAACATTTCATTACCATTTAGCCCTCGACATCTATAGAGGACCCTAAACATTAATCTTCCTAAGGTTGAAACATAGGGAGAAACTGTCAACGCTTAACTGTATCACAAGTACAAATTCAGACCAAGAGACCTTGACATCTTTTCACATCAATCAAAACTTGGGCTTAATACTCCATGGCTAGTTTAAGTCCATTCTTACAAGTGAATTATGAAACTCATGGGTTTACTCTAATCAATCATCTCTTCCATACCTCAAGGTCTCGACAAAACCAATTTATACTTTGACAAGGTCATTAGTAGATGAGAGTACCCTCTTGGAGCTAGAATTTTTGAAGACTAATATCATTAGCCTCTATCATAGTCTAGGCCTCATCACCTTCCATTGACATCCACATAGCATCCCACAATTCACAAGTCTCATTCGGTAAAGACATGGTTGCAAAAATGAAGAGAAAGGGAATAGATACTCCTAGTTATCCCCTCATTCCAATCAACATAACATTCCCACCAACACATTCATCCTTGTCATTCCACATCAATCTTGTCATCCAATCAACATTATTCTAATCAATTTTCATCCTACTCATCTTCATCATTCCACCTTCACATCCTAATCACCCTTTCTAATCACATCATTCAATCAAATTCAACCTAATCATTTTACTAATCATATTCTAATCATTTCCAAATCACAACCCTAACCATACCCTAATCATCCCTAATCACGCATCTAATCATCCAATCAATCCCACACTCTATCACATCTCATTTATCCCAATAATTCCACATCATCAACTTAATCCTAGTCAATCACTTTTCAACATGGTCCTAATCCCACAAGATGACATACAACGATATGAAGACATCTGTCATTCCATGCCAATCCAAGAGAACAAGGTCCTAGCACCCCAAGACTATCCAAGTCCACCTTGGCAGCAAGACAAAGTATCTTTAAATTCTCATGCAATCTTTGACAAGGGGAACATAAGTCTACCTCATCCATCCTATAAGTACATTCTAGCACCACACTCCTAATCCTAATCATGAATCCACATCATCCACCCTCATTGTCCATCCACTATATTGTCCTTCCGCACATGCCCTTGCAAAGGATGTGATCCAAGGGTTACTAGCTAGGAACAACTTATCTCCATGTCAAACATCTATCTTTGATCCTAGCAACGAGCCTTCAAATACCATGTCCATCCCTTCAACCCCACCATGTGGTCCACAACATATCAACCCTATTGAAGAGTCCTCCACATTCACTTCCATTCCAAGTCAAGAGATATGTCAAGGGTATAATCCTAAGCACGAGAAACATTACCCCCTCATCCACATCAAGATCAAACCCCTACCATTGCACCCATCCATAACACACTTAATCCTTTTCATGATCAAGCTCCCATTTATGATCATGATCCCCTCTATGACCAAGAAGGCCATGATGGTCCACTTAGCCAACTCTATGCATTCCATAGTCAAGAGCTTGCCACCTCACCCATCCATGATGCACCAACTTCCACTTGTCATGATGAGACATGTGTCTTCCAAGAACACATAAACATAGAAAATCAAACAAGTAAATTGGATCTTAGTGAACACAACAATAATCAAGCTCCTATTTCAAGTCCACCATCATATCCACTTGGTCTTACCACCTTCATTCACGAATGTTCCTCCTTAGGAACACAACAACCTTGGTCCACCACTTCACCTTCTCCATCAAATAACAAACTCTTGTCTAGTATCCAAACTACACATAGTCCTATTGTCAATCACATCCTCCAAAGAATGAATTATCATGGCAATGGCTTAGGCTTCCACGAACAAGTTATTTTGGAGCTTATCCATGTCAATGGTCCCCCATGCTCATATGGCCTTGGATACACACCCCAAGGACAACCATCTAAAGATGTGGGTACTTCATCCACTCATCCTAAGTCCACCACTTTCTATCACAAACCACATCATATTCCCAAGATATATGTTGCCATTCCGCCTCCATCATCCTATAAATGTCAAAAGCATGTGACCATACACCTTCCACCATCCAACTTACCTCCGCTACTTCCAGCTCCGCACATCACTCCATCCGCTTTGCCACCATTGCTTCCGACACCTAGTATCCCTATCATCCATAAATTCCCTCACATTCCTAATCATGACCAACAAATGCACACATTGTCTTAACATAAAGTTTCCACTCATTCCATCCACCCCATGGGATTCAAAAATAAATATTTGGATGCCTCCTTTCATAAAGACAAAAATCATAAGGGCCCTAATGCCTTATGAAATCAATCCAAAAATTCAAAGCAAGGTACATTAAAAAATCCATCCAAACCCATACCTTCCAAAGCAAAGTAAAAAAAAACTAAAATGGTATGGTTCCCTAAACAAAAATGCAAATCAAAAGAGCCATCCACCTCTCAAAAATACCAACTATCCACTTTCATTCCAAAATCCCATTCCATAAACAAATCCCACATGAAAAGAAAAAGTCATAAAAATACTAAGTCCATGTGGGTACCCAAATGCTTAAATCATCCATCCACTAAGAAAACATCGCCATTGCTTCCTACACCACCATCCACTCAAAAGCTTCAATGTTTATCACGGTGTGTGCAGCCATTGGTCATGATTCCTCTTCACACCTCCATCACCCCATCATTCAACCATTATTCTGCCTATTTCACCCATCATCTCCCTATGGTCCATGCTTTTGCATAAGTCATTCATCCATCTTTACATAAATCCCACATAATCCACATCATAACCCACTTTCGTTCCCTACATAATCCACTTTCGTTTCCTACATAATCCACATCACAATCCACTATCATTCCTTTCATAATCCGCTACCTACCTTATCCATCTTACTTTCATGAAATCATCTTACCAACATTTATGAGCATTTGACATGGTCCATGCGACGACATTCATCTCTAATGGGACTATCACCTTCATGGAACTAGACACTCGAGTCCCTCTCGTTCATATCCACCTATCCCTTTCAAAAAAGTCAAAAAAGTAAAAAAAAAGTAAAGATAAAGCCCTTTGTCCAACGGTGCAAACCTGGCAAACAGGCGCCTTGGATAAGTACCATGATGAAAACCTAGCAAATAGGTGTCATGCGTAAGTTGATCTTCTACGTCACTTACACTTGGGGGCACCTTGTCTCAACCAACATATCACTTCCATCCTATCATTTCTATCCTATCATGTCATTTCCCTCCATCCACATACATACATCTAGCCTATCGGGTCCATTCATTCTCCCTTCGTCTTTTGATCTTGATAAAGAAATGGGGGCAAAATGTTGAAACATGTCTTGGGTATCTCTTGGCATACCTCATCCTTTCCAAACAATCCTATCACTACCCTATGGTCATAAGCATTGTCATGAAAAATCTTAAGTATACCACCTCGAATGGGGCATGTTATTCCTATGCGACATAGTCCTTGGAGATCACATCCTTGCCCTCTTACGCGTGCCTTCCTTCCATCCACTATCGCCCACCCTTCTTATCCATTCATCCAATCCCATTCATTCATCCTTGCGCCTAGACTTGGTTTCCCCTTGTCATTGGTATCTAGCATAAAGGCTACAAAAATTGTGATCCAATGCCATTCCCCAAAACAGTCCAAAAATACAAAAAAAATCAAATATCATCAAAATCCAAAAAATCAAAACATGTCAAAAAATTCAAAAAAATCAAATATTCCCCAAAATCCAAAAAAATCACAACATTTCAAAAATCCAAAAAATTCAAAACACAAAAAAACACAAAAAAAACAAAACATGTCAAAATACAAAACATCGAAATATTCCCCAAAATCCAAAAAAATCACAACATTCAAAAATCCAAAAAAAAAAACCACAACAGTCCAAAAATACAAAAAAATAAAATAAAATTCAAAAACACCAAAAAAATCAAATATTTTCAAAAAATTCAAAAAAATCAAATATTCCCCAAAATCCAAAAAAATCACAACATTTCAAAAATCCAAAAAATTCAAAACATTTCAAAAACTCAAAAAAATCGAAACATGTCAAAATCCAAAAAATTAAAATATTCCCTAAAATTCAAAAAAATCAAATATTCCCCAAAATCCAAAAAAATCACAACATTTCAAAAATCCAAAAATTCAAAACATTTCAAAAACTCAAAAAAATCAAAACTTGTCAAAATCCACAAAATTAAAATATTCCCCAAAATTCAAAAAAATCAAATATCCTACAAAAATCCAAGCAATAAAATCAATCAACTCATCATATCAATCCACCAAATCATTCATCACATCATTCCAACCAAATCAATTCTTCAATTCATTCAATCCCTCAACTAAATCACTCAATCAAATCTCTTGATCGATCCGTTCAAGCATCCTAATCAAATCAGTCACATCATCATATCATTCAAATCCATTCTTCAAATCATTCCAAGTTCACCTGGTCGAACTATGTTGCCTCTGAGCTTTCACATAGGCAAGGCCATCTTCGATGTGCCCCCGAGGCATTAGGTCTGTCCCTTAGGGCTTGTCCTATCAACCATCATAATAAGTCATCCTTTCGTGAGACAAACACTTTGATCAGACCAAAGCAATCAATCTTGCACACTTCAAACCAATCCCAAACATCAACAAGACAAGCTATTCAAACTAGTCAAATCAATCAATCACCTCGTGATAATCATATGTCACTATCAAGTATCCTTGTTAATTATCACATATCTTACACAGAATGGGGCATCGTCGAAATTGGGACTTTATGCCTTATATGACGTGTCATTTCTAAAATCAATCATCAATCAAGCCCTGGTGTTGCTCGCATGGCAAACAACACTAGTGTCAATCAATCAATCACTTGCCTTATACAGGATATTGCATTGTTGAAACCAGACCAGGCATCTTATACGGCATGCTTCTTTCCTAAAACCAACCTCCTCCTTCATCGAATCATCATAATTAAACAACACACATATCACTTGGCAAATGATCTAATGGCTGTTGGTCTAGTTTATCTTATCTTTCATTTGGATTGCTGTGCAGTCTCATTCTTATGCTTCTCAAGGCAGCCCCTATGTGATGAAGAGAAGCGAGGATAGAGCGAGACCTTTTTCTTTGATTGATGTCTGCGGTTTGTCTTGGCAAAATGACTGGGGCAACTTGGTGTCTTGCATGTGATCAGGATTCCATTTGGTGTGAATCAAAGACATCCTATGCATTGGAAAGAATAACTGCTTCCTTGCATAAGGACTTGCACACCTCACAGTTATCTCATCGCATGTTTTGACAAGGTATCACGGTTACTAGTCTGAGTCAAGCATTCCTTGTCTGTCATGTGCCTATTTCACAAGGGACTACACTTTCCACTTTGGCCTTTGACATGTCACGGTGATTGTCGTCCTTTGACATAATAAGTTCTATGATGATAAGCAGAAAAATTGCAAGTGAGAAGCTCAAAAATCTATCAAAGCAAGATATCATTTCCATTCTTCTAGCCAATCTTTCATTCCTCCACCATCTCTCTCTCACATCTTCATTCCTCCACCTTCATTTCAACCTAACGAGTCATTCCTTTCTTCTATCTATTCCCCTATCTTTCTTCCTTGACCAATCCCTTTCATTTCGAGAGCCTACCCATGTTTGTCCAACCTGCCTATCCTCTCGAGGGGGCATCATCATCCTATCTTTCCATCATCATCCTTTTCCTCTATCCATTTCCTTGGCTTCTTTGAAATGATGTTACTTGGTCGCAACATCATCTCAAAGAGGGGCAAAATGTAGACACTGAAAAATGTCCTCATGTCGTAAAGGTGACAGGACAAATCAGTTTCATCCCTTTTGTCCACTTGACCATATTTCTTCCATAATTAAAAAATTAATTTCAATTGATTATTTAATTATTCGTTCATACCCTAATGTCCCCTTTCGTTAATTTAAACAAATAAAACATTTGTTTAAATACCCTCATCTAAATCCCCTTTCACATGCATCTCTTTCAATAAATTAAATAAATTGGACAAATTTATTTAATTTAAATTCTATTTATCCACCTCACAATTTATCCCAATTTAAAATGCATTCTTGTCCTCTAGTGATGAGAAAACCCTAATCAACCTCCACCCTTGATTTGGCTCCAAAGTCAACTCTTCATCACAACTGTTGATGCAAAATCCCTCTTCTATAAAACACCTTTTTCCAGCTCATTTGGCCTCTCTTAGTTCATTTTTTCTTCTAAAATATGCTCTTTCTCTCCAATATCTTGCAAATCAAATACATGAGATTCTCATGATGTTGCATGAACTTGCAAATCTGAGAACACAATGCAAAGATGGAGGAAGACAATAGAATTTAGTCAATGTTAGCTTAGATTTTTACTATTTTTTGTGTTTATTTGACTATTTTCTAAGCTTGCTTGCATTCTATTGTAGTTAGGGTTTGATAGTTTGTTGTTTTTGACTATAAACCTAATTTTACCCTAGCACAAACTCTAACCACTTGCTTTGGTGAGCATTTAGGTGTGGTTAAGTGAATAGATATTTGAGCCCTTGATGGTCTATTCTTAGTTCAAAAGGTTTCCCAAGTAAGTAGTGTCTCCACATTTGCAGTGCATGCACTACTGCTACCAATTCCAAATCATGAGAGGCATAGTTTTGTTCATAAGTTTTCAGTTTCCTGGATTCATATGCAATAACCTGCCCATCCTGGACAAGTACACCACCTAAGCCTTCCCCTGAGGCATCGGTAATGACTACAAAATGACCTTCCGGGTTAGGTATCTTTAAGATAGGTGTCGTAGTCAACCTTTCCTTTAGTTGGTCAAATGCCTCATGGCACTTTTCTGACCAATCAAATCTTTTGCCTTTTCTCTGCAAAGAAGTAATAGGATAAGCAATTTTTGAAAAGTTTACTACATTTTTTTTTAATAACCTACTAGGCCCATGAAACTTCAGACCTCATGTACATTTCTTGGTGCTAGCCATTCCAATATGGCTTTAATTTGGCCGGGTCCATAGCTATTCCCTTGGTTGAAATTATATGGCCCAGATACTGCACTTCCTTTTGAAAGAAAGTACACTTAGAGAGCTCGCCATATAGTTTATGCTCTCTTAGCCTCTGAAGAACAATCCTTAAATGCTGAAGGTGTTCTTCCTCATTTTTGGAGTAGATTAGGATATCATCAAGAAAAACAAGGATAAACTTGTCCAAGCAGTCTCTGAACACACTGTTCATTAAGTTCATAAATGTTGCAGGTGTGTTTGTTAATCCAAAGGGTAGGACAGTGAATTCGTAATGCCCATACCTCATTCTGAAAGTTGTTTTATGAATATCCTCATCTTTTAACCGTAATTGATGGTACCCAGATCGAAGATCGATCTTAGAAAACATAGTTTCCCCTCGCATTTGATCAAAGAGATCGTCAATGCAGGGCAATGGATGCTTGTTCATTATTGTTGCTTTATTTAACATGCGGTAATCTATACATAACCACAATGTACCATCATTCTTTTTTCACAAAAATTACTGGTGTTCCCTAGGGTGACACACTGGGTCTTATCAACCCTTTATCAAGCAATTCCTGCAATTGAGCTTTTAACTCCATCAACTCAGTTGTGGTCATTCTGTATGGAGCTTTAGATCTAGGTTTCAATCCTAGAATTATATCTATAGAGAAATCAAAAGCTCTTTTAGGAGGCAATCCCAGTAGCTCATCCAGAAACACATCCTCAAAATCTCTAAGAAAAGGATACCTATCCATATCTAATCTTTCCTGATCTATGGACTCCCTCTTCTCAACTCCTTGGAGTTTCTGAGATTTATAAAATATTAAATCATCTTGGAAATTAGTTTCTTCAAAACTATTTATTTTCTCCATTTTAACAACAAAAAGTTGGCATCCCTTTCTTTGGGCTCTTTTCATCTATAGGGTAGATATTTGTCTTAGTTTAACCTCTCTAGGGTTACCCTATAGAAAGACTTTATTCCCAAGGTCATCTAGTCATTCTATTGTTTTGGCATAACAATCCACTTTAGCCTGATGTCTCCATAACCATTTAATCCCAAGGATAACATCATATGAGCCTAATGGGGCTACATAAAGGTTCACTTTAGTAGAAAAACTTGGAAGTTCAACCCTAGCTTCAAACAAGCATTGCTCTACCTGAGCTTTGGTCTGATTTGCATATTCAACTGACCAAGTATTTGCCATGTATCCAACTTTTCTAGAAATTTAATTTAAAACTTTAGGGGAAACAAAACATTTTGTCGCACCAATACCTATCAAAACTGAAATTGGAAAACTAGATAAAATACTTGTAGTTTCAATAGGAGTAATTTGATAATCGGCTTGCCTATTATCCAGGGCTGCATGTATGCATTGCTAAAAAGTTGCCTGCTGAGAGGGTAAAGGGTTCCCTCGTGGCTCAGTTCCCTACGTCTTATTAGGACACTGGTTGGCATAATGATCACCACCACATGTATAACACCCTCCCATGGGTCCTCACCTTTCATGAGGCTTCCCAAAATTATCTCCATTTTTCTTGGAGTTATTATTGCCTTTCCTTTCCCCCTTGGTTTCATTTTGCTTGTTCTTGGACCCTTTACCATTTTTCTCAGTAAAGTCTTACTTTTTGCCCTTTTTCTTAAAATATTGGGAGGATTGGGACCAATTATACCTTTTTCAGTTCCTTTCCATGTAAGCAAACATAGATTTCAATTTTTGTTCTTGTTTGATAGCTTTCTCATAAACCTGGTCCATTGAAGTGGGACCATGCACATCAACTTCACCCCCAATATGGGTATTCAATCCCATAATAAACTTTCAGATGCGGAACCTCTCATCCTATCGATATTGTAGAACATACTTAAGTAGGCGAGTGAACTTTTCCTAGTACTCGTTCACAGTTAAATCACCCTGTCTCAGATTTTGGAAATCTATTAGCTTCTAGTCATAATACAACTAAGGCAACCATCTTTACCTAAAGAGTTCCACAAACCTTTCCTAGGTTAGACTCATGGATCTCAAGTTTAACTACATTTTCTTATTCATCCACCAAGTGGATGCTTCACCTGCCAACTAGTATGCTCCCCATACCACTTTGGTGATTTCAGAATAGTTCCTTATTTCAAAGTATTTCTCTATTTCTGTAAGCCATGCCTCCACAGCGTCTCCGCTTACAGTCCCATCAAACTTGGGAGGCATAACCTTTTTGATATCTCTGGATAATTTCAAAGCCAAGTGGCTTCTTCTATCCTCTTCTTGTCTTTCTTCAGAGTTATTCTCTCTGCGTTCACTTTGGGTGGTGTCTTCATGACATACCCCGTCATCACCCCCATGATAGGCTTCCTGTCTGGATCCATCCTGACCCCTGACCTCCTGCTTGAGAGTCCTAATTCTCGCTCTCATCTCATGGAGCATAGCAAGGATCTGGTCGACTATAGAATCAGAGTGGCATGAAGGTTGCCCTTCTTCCTAGCTATCTCCCATGTTGGTTCTTATCTGAACTAGACTGCAATCTACTTCTCCTGAAGTTTGCAGATTAATCATTCAATTAGTCTTTCATGCTATTGAATCCATTCCTAAATGTAAATTCATTCTTATTCATGCAATCTTAACATGAAAGGAAAGATTTGCCAAAATTTCAAAATGCATTATAGTTTCCATGGATTACATATAATCCATCCATAGTTAAAAAAAATTTCTTTACATTTTGTGACTACAAGTAATTTTTAGATTGGGATATCTTCCCAAGCTTACCCTCATCCTTGAGGTCCATCAAATCAGATTTAGGAGGTGGACGTACTCACAGGTACTCATCCACAACCTCCTGAGTAACATTAGGATCCTTAAGATCACTCTCCAAAATTGGTTCCTTAGGTGCAGAGGGTTTCACTGATTCATTTTTAGAGATAGGAGCAATAACTCTAACTACTTTATCCTTCTCTTGCTTGATGCGTTTAATAGCATTTGCAAAATTTTCATCATTAGGCAACCATCCACCTCTCAAGTAACCAGATTGTCCAAGGCTTTTCATTCTTGAGGCTTACTCCCTCATAGCCTTAAGATAACATCCATTTCATGTTACCTTCTTTCTGGGTGTTGTTCTTATTCTTACCATTTTGGCATAAGAACATCCAAACATTAGAAACTGTTAATGTCAGAGGAAAAATTTTATGTAGCGAGCTCATAGGTCCATGATTGAACCCGATAGCTCTGATACCATATGTAAAAAGCCATCTCTCATTACACAAAATTAACCAACTTAATTACCATTAAGAACAAGGTTATGATTAGCATAATCATAGTTAAGCAAGTAATAATCAATATCATAATCAAAATCAATATGCATATCTTTTTTGGACATTTCAAAACTAAAGTTTACAACAATTCCAAAGATAACATATTAGTGAATCCCTTTCACTATACATTACAAGGTTTTTCTCATTGTGTCATTGATAAGTTTACACATAATACTTGACTGTCAAGTCATATAAAAGAATTTACTGCATCTGGAACTTTGACATATGTCTTCATAAGTCTCGGCTTGTCTTCTACTTGGGAAGGAGAGCATCACCCAAGTGCTTTTCCTCCAACCACAGACTGGCGGTCCCCCGCACAACTTCCTACCTAGAAGCGGCCCTACCCTTCACAAAGGGAATAGATATAAGGAACCAATTGGTTTGCCATCTAATTATCTGGTGTTGTGTCCTTCATAATACTTCACGGTCATACAAATATAGATCCACTCTAACTATGTATGACAGTACTGGAAACATTATGCCATATGGAGCTCAATGAACCGCCTAATGCATGCAGAGACAGATGCATTACTTTGGCCAAAGTTTTGAATACATAAACGTTTCGTAATGAACGTAGTCGAATGTTCACACACCTTGACTCGACTTAGAAGCTATCTCATCCTACAGTGTTCGTAATTTGACCTCTCTAGGTCATAGAAAAGATGGGTTCAATTCACCCTTAGTCCATCTAACTTCGACTTTTGACTCTGATTCCAGGAGTGCATTCATTATTTGTCTTATTGCCTATGCAACAAGGAATCTATGACTCCACGTCACTCTATTCCCGTACTTTATTTTTATAAGTTTGTATGTTCATGGTTTCAATTTTTAAGACCATCCCCAGTCTAAGATTCTATGGCTACCTTGTTTCAGGGTTTTCATCAAATTCACCTTGACTATAACACATATAATTATAGTCCAATAAGTTGACAATATTAAATAGACCTTTAGTCAAAAGAATTCTAAAGGATTCTTGATACCTTATACTTCATCCACGAAGCAATGTCATTTAATAAAGAAACATATCCATAATAGATTTTCAACAAGTAAGTTAATATACTCCTTTTCATATTCTTTCCTACATGGAAACAAAATAACAGTCAAGGGTTTACTCCCTTGACATGCACTTAATGCAACCTATACCATGTTATCAATAACAAACTGGTTTTTCTCCATGGACACTAAGAGTCATATTACTCTTTCATACATAAAGATTACACCCGAAGGTATAATAATATTATCTTTCATAAACAATCAAGTATTTCACTTCTCATTTTATGTGCCTCAAAAGCCACCATGGCATGGACATTGTCGATAGCATTTATTTTCATGACTGTGTTGGAATAAGGTGCCATTAACCTTGTAAATTCTAATATTGTATTTATTCCATTTATTATTTTTAATTTGTAATTACCCATAAGTGAATGAGGTAGTTTCACCGGCAGTTGTAATTCGGGAGTCACCAGAGGCAATTAATAAGTGACATTTATAGTTGGAAATTGTAAAATTCATGTGTAAATGAGTATAGGCGCCACCTTGGGAGAATTTAATATTTTTAGCATATATGACACATGTCATAATGTTTGGTGGGTGCATGTAAAGAATCTATGACAGACACAAGTTGTCATAACATTCTATCACACTATGACGCATATGACAGATATTCATTAGTTGTAAGTTTCTATGTTTAGCCCCAGACGCCCATCTCGGGAAGATACACTTTGGTGGTATCTATGACAGTTATGATGCATCATAAGATGCTGTAAGATGTTATTCTTGACCTTGGCCGCCCAACTTTGCATGGGCATCTTTTGACAAGTGGAGGTTGCATGTATGACGACAATATTTAGTGTTTGCATGTGGAGGATTCTTAGAAAAGAGAAAGTGGACGCCTATATTAGAGTGTGGATACTTCTATAAGTATTTTTCCTTATATTTGTTGTAATATACAAATTTGCAAGTACTCAGGTGTTGCTGGAATGCTGTTGGATTGAAGACTGGTAAAGAGAGTTGCAAAGTTGTTGTATTGTACAATCATTTTCAGATTAATACAAACTTGAGCCTCTTTCATGTGTGGAGTTTTTTTACATGAAAGGGTTTTCTCCACATTAAACACTGTGTTGTGTGTTCAATTTTCTGATATGATATTTCTGTGTTGCATAGTTTCTTTTCTATGTTACAATCTCCATTGATAATGCATTGAGTAAAGATCATTAAACACATATTTGAATCAGATTTCCGTTGAGTAGTTGTTCTTTCATTTCTAACAGACTATCTCTTCATTCTATTATGCATGGCCATCAGCCTTTTCAACTATCTTATCTTTCTATAATGCATTGGCTTTCGGCCTAATCAAATGACATATGATTATATTTTGCATGGCTCGCGGCCTACTCAAATGGCTTATCATTATCTTTATCAATGATTTAAAAAAAAAAAAAATTGTTATCCTCAGCCTTATCGGCTTCGAGGGGCACGAGTCTACTACAACAATACTCATAACCATTCGGCCTCATGGCCTCAACAGTATTATCAAACATGCAATTGTTATTGAATAAGATAAACACAATATCTTTAATCATTTGGCCATGAAGGCCGTAATAGAGTTATGAATATACTAATGCTATCGTAAGGGCTATGCACAACACTTTTCATGCATTCGGCCATGAAGGCCTTAATAAAGTTGTCCAACATAATAATGCTATTGTATTGGTTATACACAACACTTTTCAGGCATTCAACCATGAAGGCATTAACAGAGTTAACAATCACAGTAATGCTTTCATAAAGGATAACACAGTCTACAACTATCCACTGTGTGGCTATCAGCAGTGGTATTATGTATACACCTGCACATTACAAGATCACATGACTGTAACATACAGTCATACTTGAGGTGATTGGCATGCAGTCGAGTTGTGGTTTGCTAAAGAGTAAGTCTATCGAAGCCACTCTCAGCTCCTTCTTGCGAGATCTCAACCTGTAACTCACTACTCCTATAGCTTCCTCATGTCGCCCTCTAAACATTAACGATAATATCATAACAATCAAAGACTGTCATTCTTTTTTTTGCATGTTGTTTTCCAGCAGAACACATAACCGCCACCTTTTTCCAAATGGAGGTGGGTAAAAATAGTTGACATAACCTATACCACCTCGCGGGTTTTTAGACTCCATAAAGACCATATCTCCCATTCGGGAGTAATTTGTATTGTTTAAGCTTATGATAAGCTTCACCACGACTTCCACTCTCTCCACTCATCATGGATAGTGGTACAATTGGCAACAAGAAACATATAAACTTATATATCAAAGTGCTCGACCACTACAAGTGGATAATAGTTATATCTCACATAATATCATTTACATCTAAATGATACTATAGGATTATTAAAATAATCTAGGGTATCACCAAATTATATTACCATCGTTAAGGTGGTAACATTAATATGTGAATATGGGGTCGAGTCTCACTCCCCCACTACACTATGTTCGCCTATAGTTAAAATAATTAAATTATATTCACAAAATTTAATATAAAAGTAAATAAGTAAACAAAAGAAAACTTCGACATCTAACCAAGATTACTATCAACTATACGAATGTTCTAAGAACATTATTTAGTCGATTCAATGTAGATGACATCGAGAGATCTTAAATTGACTTTTTGACAATAGTTGAATTGAAATTGACTTATCAAGGAAAATGACTTATACTCACCCTATCTTGCATGGGTTCACGAGTGATAAATTTTGATACTCAGATGGCATTATGACCTTTTCCCAACATCTATTTCCTTCTCCCATGTGATACTCTCCTTCCATCCTTGAAGGAAGATTATTTTCCTAGTTACACTCACAACCATATTACCATGATCAGTGTATCATTATTTAATTCATAAATCATTATGATAAAATAATATTAACATGTATTCTCATGTCTAATCTAAACATCAATCGATATCCATGTAATCAATGATTCTACTTGATATTTTCCACAAACATCAAATCATTAGTCTAAGATTAATTATCCTGTTTACCACATAAAAGTAAGATAAAGCTTAGTCATAAGTTGGGAATGTAACAGATAGAAATCATATATTTTGATATAGCAAGTGATATTATGGACCAAGGTATAAGGAACTAAGGTGACAAGGTATCCATTGCATAAAATTATGCCTCATCACACCAGAAGGCATTTGAAAACCTTAGTGAGTACTGTGATGAGATAACTGATAAGCTCACAAGCAACCCTATTCCATATAACATCATGATATGGAAAACCATGATACCATTGTGGCAGGTAGGTTATAAGGACTGATGCAAATGCAAGATAAAATGATAATGCACACAAGAAAACATATGTCGTTGGGCACTATGATATGAAACACCATGATGTCATCATGACAATATGATTTTAAGGATTGACACAAGTAAAATGATAACACACACAAGCAAGCAAGCACAAATGATTCAAAAACAAACAAGGTTGTTGCCCTACCAAGCTGAAAACTGATGATTGATTAGATTGATTGGGTTGATTGATGGTGGATTAAGACAATGTTGTTGATGAGGGAAAGACATATCCCAATAATGATGATGATGATTGGATAATTGATTGATTGATTAGATTGACAGTGAGGTTGGAAACAAAACTGAGGTATGATTTTGGATGATTGGCTAGATTGCTTGACTGGATTGACATGGATTAAGGATGGCTTGCATTTGATTTATTTCTTGGATTTGTGTATGTTTTGATTTATGTGTTTTTTGTGTTTTTATTATGGGATGGTTGTATGGGATTGGATGGATGAAGGAGTGGTGATAGTGAATGTGATGGATGTGAGAGTTTCAGGATGTGACAGGTAATGCTAATGGTGCTCACACCATAGGTGTAAGATAGAATATGTGATATCATCATATGTGTAAGGCCATGAAATGCACAAGTGTGTGGAGCTCAAAAGGATGAATTTAGATGTACCCTAGATCGTAGATATTTAACAAGGAAACCTATGTACAAAGAAAAGGCACGATCAGTTGCCCCCAGGTGTATGACAAGGATTGAAACATGAGATGGATGTGATGGAGGAAGACTAGGACATGAAACGGGAATAGGAAAATGGATATAGGGATAAAAAAACCTAGAGTATAATGAGATCTAGCTACTACACATGGCGCTTGCATGCAGGTTTTTACCATGGTACTTATCCAAGGCATCACAAAATTGGTTTTCACCATAGGATAGATTCTTTCTCTTTACTTTTTTTTTACAATTGGGGTTACTTGACAAACTAAGTATGAGACATTGTGAGGTGAATGATATCAAGTGGATCATCTGACTCTGGACCATTGGGAGTAGTGAGTGGATAATGAGCATGATGGTGGTCGGAATATGGATAGGCCCATGCATAACTAGGTCTAGGAATTTGCCTTGTAAGGGTAATGTCACTAGTAACGACATCGTGGATACAGTCATGCATCTCCTTAAGTATAGGATTAGCCCCTTTTGTGTTTAGGCAACATAAAAGGGAACCATCATAGCCTCTTGAGTGAATGACTTTAGTAGGTGAAGTGGAGTGAGAGGCATGGTGGGAAATAAACTTATGGCAATTGTAAGATAGGTGAGGTGAGAGGATGTGATCATGTAAGGTGGTGGAAGTGTCATGGAACGAAGGGGGCATGGGACCAACAATCTCACAAATAAGCAAAGATGTAGGGAGTTGCTTTGGATTTTCTTTTATCCTTGAATTAATTTGCTTTTCTTCAAGTAAATTCTCTTGTGATGCTAGGGGAAAGATAAATTTTTTTTTGTCTTTTGATGCCCCAGAATAGCTATAGTATGATTTTTCCCTTTTAAGTCTATTTTTATTTTTATTTTTCGCTTTTTCGCTTTTGTATTTGTAGGATTGAGGAACTCAATATTTGCTCCATTGTTTTGACATGTATCAAAAGATATGGATTGTGTTGGTTTTGGGTAATGGAATTAGGATATGACGATGAGGATTCAATGATGAGGATGGCATTTTCATGGAAGAGACATGAAATATCAAGGTCTTCAAAAGAGGCATTAATGGTCCCATCGACGATACTTTCAATGATATTAGAGGGTTCATTTTGACTTGTAGAGGGAGCATGAGGATCTTTGGTTTCTAAACCCTGAGGCATATATCTCGATCCAAAATGGTCATAGTGTACCTCTATTGGTATTGGCTCAATAATTCCTTACTCATGAAGTCCAAGGCCTTTACCTTTATATCTAATATTTTCACACATATGTGATGGGATAGGATAGTTTTGTTTGAGATGGACTAGTGGAGATTCTTCATCATTTGATTCATCTTTATAGAGCCAAGACACTAGGGAGTCTTCAATTTGTTCTTCAACAAAGGTTCCTTTAGAAGAGAAAGTAGTAGACCTGAAATGCTTAGTTTTTGGTGTTTGACTAGAGGACCATTGTGGAGGATGACCATTGGACTTTGGAGATAGAGGTAATTGACCAATATTAAAGAAATTATGCAACTCATATTCTCCACAACCTTTGTAAACAATATTGACCTTTGTAACTTTGGAACTTTGGGACGATGATGGAGTGGAATCAAGGTCATTAGGATGGATGTTGGATGAAGAGGATGTTTCCTTGGCTTGAGTAGAAATATCATTAGTAGGACAAAATTTGGCTTTTTGATAAACAAATTCCATGGCCCGAGAATATGCCAAAGGTTGGGGATCCACATGAATAGTAACTTCAACACCATTGTAAGGGAACTTCAAGCACTGATGGTATGTGGAAGGAATGGCTTGCATAGAATGTATCCATGACGACCAAGAAGAATGTTATATGGAAGGTCAAGATCAATGACATGGCATGTAGTTGGTTGTAGTACATGTCCCATTTGTATAGGAAGACATATGGTGCCTATTGATTCTCTCTCGACATTATTATAAGATTTAATGGTAATAACATATGGTTCCAACTCAGTTGTAGAGTATCCCAATTGCTTTATTAATCTTAAGGTACATAAGTTGAAGCCAAACATGTTATCCAAAAGGACACACTTAATTATGTGTTTGGCAATGATAACCTCAATGTGAAGGGCTTTGTTATGAGATGGATCTATAGGAGGCATGTCATGTTGGCTAAAGGTAATTTGATAAGTGGAGGATAGATGACTCATGAGAGCTTGGAATTGTTTAGGATCAATATTATTTAGGACTTGGGATTCTTGTAGAGCTCGATCCAATATAGCTTTATGGATTGGGGAAACCTTGAGGAGGTCCAAGATGGATATTTGTGTAGGATTTTTCCCAAGGTAGTCTAGGATATTGTAATGGGGAGGGTGGGAAGATGAGGAAGAGGGAGGTTCTGTGATGGTAACCGTTCCACGTCAAGTAGTGACAACACATTCAAGGGACTTGGCTTTTATCGTGATGATGACAACTTGTGAGAGATCCTAGTCAATATACCCAATGGTAGAATAGTCATAAGGATCTTATTATAGCCGATAGTATTGGTACAATTATTTTGGGATTTCTTGTGATTGGATGTGGATTGCCCATGCTTTGGAAGAGGATCTTGATAAATACCCAGTTTGTCATTGGATGAGGAATTGGGGGTTACTTCTAATTTTCCTTGATCAATAAGATCTTGGACATAATTTTTGAGACTCATGCACTTGTTTGTGGAGTGTCCTTTAGTACGATGATAGTCACAATACTCATTGTCATTATACTATGTCGATTTGGGATGGTTGTCATCATAATGTTTGGTCACATGATATGTAATAATGTTGGTTTGTATTAATTTATGAAATACCATCTCGAGAGGTTCACCTAAGTTGGAAGAGGTACAATTTTGGTTCAAAGGTGATCTAAATTGTTTTGTAGGAAGGGAGATGGGATTAAGTTTATGGACCATGTGCACATTGATTTGAGAAGATTGTGTTGTTTGTATGTGCTTTAAATTGGTAACACCATCATTAACCACATGTTTATTCTTAGTCCATGGTTTATATTTGTCATTCAATTGATTAGAGTAGTTAGTAAAGGTCTTGAGTGAACCTTTGGTGATAAGGGTCTTTTCAATAAGGACACCTTTCTCAATTACCTCATCAAAAGTAGATAGGCAACGGATTTGGAGATGAAAAGTCATTTTTGGATGAAGATTTTGGATGAAAATGTTAACCGACTATTTTCTAGGGATTGGCCATGGGATTCTACTTACAAGACCTCTCCACCATTGTAGGTAAGCTGCAAATCTTTCTCCATTATTCTACTCAGCATTACAAAGATCTAGCGTTGTAGTCTCATGTTCGACATTATAGGAGAAATGCATGACAAACATTTTAGCTAGTTGAGGAAATGTTTTGATAGTATAAGGAGTAAGATGTTGAAGCCAATCTAAGGCTTGACCCATCAAACTTTATGGAAATAGTTTCATTAGGTAGACATCATTATAGGCAATTTCGTGATGAGCCATGCAAATTTGGTTGATGTGGTCTCGAGGATCTCCTTTTCCTTTATATTTGTTAAATTTAGGGACTTCAAAGTTAGGAGGTAAAGGAGTCATCATGATTGATTAAGAGGATAATGACAAAACTCTTCAAATTTATAATATTTGCATTGGGTCCCAACCTCCAACCTTTGAGGGCATCTTTTACTTCATCTTGTAACATTTGGACCTTATGCTCAAGGGAAGTCCCAAGAGGTGTGGAAGAAGGTAAAAGTTGTGTGACAATGTGATGACTAGGATGTGATGTCATAGGATTGGATATGATATGTTGATATGTGTTTTGGGGTGCAATGGATAAAGGTATGGTAGATTGACATGAGGTCATGGGAGGTGTGGACAAAGAATTGACTTAGGTGATGAGTGGAGAGGTAGCGGGTGGGATTGATAGATTGGTGATGATGTGATGACCTCATGATGGGATGTGTCTTGTAATGAAGTGGAAGATGTAGGAATATGTTGTGGCTTGATGATTTTTGTGGCAAATGATGTGGATTGACCCAATTGATAAGTGTGAGTTGAATTAGGATGATTGGAAGGTGGAGGTAAAAAGTTGGGATCACTATTAATGATATCTTTGATTTGTACCTTGTCAAGGACATCCACTTTCTCAAGGTGTTTTATACCAAAAGCCTTATTTGGTATCTTGGGAATGAAGTCTAGGTATCGGGGTGAATATTCCTATTTAGCTATGTCATCATCTGAGGGTAACTTTTCAAAATCAAATGTCGAAGAACACTTTTCATTTGGAGTGTTTTGAACTAGATGGCCTAGATCCAAAGCATTGCAGAGAGCATTCTTGTGTGTAGAAGAACTCTTGAAAAGTTCTAACATCTAAGAAAAATGTGAATTGTTAATTTGGAGGTGTCATATGATCACTCTAGTCCTTGGGTAATATAAACTTCTCGATCTTTATCCAATTACACAAGGCTTAAGGTGTTTTGATCAAAGGCATTTTGATAGTTCTTTGGATTGTTTCCTTCATCTTGTGAGAATGTGTCCATGAACTCTTGCTATTGATCTTTTGGCAAGTTTGATATGAAGCGATGGTCTCATGACATGACTTGATATCATGCCCCTTCTCTTATGAAATGAGTAGTATTTATTATGATTGTAATTTTGAGGTTTGTATGACCACTTGTTGATTCTTAGCCTTGGATAGTTGTTGACATTTGGGTTCCCCAAATTCATATGACTATTGTTCTTGGATGATGAAGTGTTTATTGAACCATCTATGTTTTGATTGTTTGTCAAGAACTTTTTATTGCTATCATGGTTTACCAACCTTCCATTGGCATCATACTCCCTTCTTCTATTATCAATAGAAGCTTGGTCAATTCTAAGGGCACTTTCAAGCATTTCTTCGTATGATTTACATAGTAAAAAATTAACAGTTATGAAGACATTAACCATGGGATACAAAAAGGAGGTAAGTGAGGTAGTTAGTGGAATGAGGGATTAGTGGTGGGTCCGCACTGCCATTGCATCACAAAATTGACAAGGTTGCAACAAATTGATATCTTCCCAACTTTTCTCATAAAAATCATGTCAAATTATTTAATTGGTGTGCAACATCTTCACTTGCTAGGAAATTTTGTTTCATTGTTGCACATGCCTTTAGTTGCTACACATGTAAATACTATTGCTACACAACTAATGACTTGGATATAGAAGACCCTTAGTGGAGCCAATTTTGAAATTAAATGCCAGCTTGTATAAATTCTTTTTCAACATGTAATTTCACATTTTTTGGAGCCTAATTAGGGGTTTTAGAACTTTTGTAACACATACACTTCACATGCACAAGGTAAAGGAGGAATATCATGTTTGTGTTAGGTAGTGGGTAGGGGTTGGGTGGTAGTGGAAGCAACATTGACAATGTTGTAAATCCAATTATTGAGTTACTGTGCAACATTATTTAGTTGTGTAGAAACTAGAAGTTTACAACAAAATATATTTGCACAACAATGAATAGTTGCATAGGAACTATTGACACATAATTTCAATAATTTCTTTTTAGAATTTAAATTAGCACTTTTTGGAGCCCATTTTTGTGCTTCAAATTAAGCTTTTTAAGTGTTAAATTTGTTGCGCAACTATATTTTATTACAACTCAAGACTTATCCAACACTAATAAATAGTTAAATAGCAATAAAAAAGCACTCGTGCAACAAGCAAAGGACATGTACATCTTTCTTTAGTTGGAAAGACTTGTGCAACAATAAAATATTAAGTTCAACAGATTTCATGTAGAGACCAACCGAAGTCCCAAATAGGAAGTATGGGTGTGGGATGCAGGGTTTGAGTAATGCATATAGGACATAGGATCTTTGCTTGTTGTACAATCATCTATTATGCAACGAGTCTTTATTTTTTGCACAAGTGATGCAACAAACTTTATTCAATTTAATAACATGTTTCTAAATTCACTTGTGTAGCAACTAAAAATTTGTTGTGTAATAAGTCTTTAATTGTTGTTCGAGTGGCACAACATTTTAAATCTAGTAATATAATTTTAAATTAACACTTGTGTAGTAATTGAAGACTCATTGTGCAACGCGTCTTTAGTTGTTGTGCATAAACTCAAGACTTTAATGTCAAGACCTTAAATTGTTGCACAAGTGGCAATCACTTGATATGAAATTGTCTTTTGTTACTATGCAAAATTTTAGTTGAAGGCATGTATGTACAAGACCTTCAGTTGCCATGTAAAACATTAATTAAGCTTTTAAACCCAAGCCTTGAGTTGTTGCACAACACTCCCTAGTTGCGCAGAAACTAAATACTTGTGACCAACGATAAGATTTGTGAGAATCTCAATTTACAAAAGAAAAACCTCATTGGGTACATAAATTTATATAGGTTTGTATAATAAGCAATTCAAACCATATTTTGATATGTTTTTATTCACGTGTTAATAAGATTTTAAAAAATAATAACTAATCCTTCTTCAAGGTATAGGGAAAAGTTATAAAATCTTGTTTTGCGTGGCCAATTTTGCTTCTAATGTAGTTGTAGCTCCTTCCAAAAACCTACATCATTTCCCCAAGCTCTAAGTAGACACACAATTAAGGAATCCCTCCCACACAAGAAAATTCATGGAACATATATAAAAATACAACTACACATAAACAATGTTATATGAAATATCTATAAAAATTTACATAAACACTAGGAATTCATATATGAGCAATCCTGGAGTTTACATGAACATTGAAATTATTCTTTACTACCTATTGTGACATAAATTTGCCACATAGGAAGTACATGATGGGTTAATTTTATCTGTAAATGTCATTGAACTTTGTTTATGTTTAGCTAAAAAATATCTTTCATGATTTTACTAATGTGGTATAGTGTCTTGATTGTGTGTCTACTTAGAGCTTGGGTAATGATGTAGTATTTGAAAAAGAGTTATAGTTGTAGCTTTAAAAGCATTAGAAGTGAAATTGCCCATTCAGAGACATGTAAGATTTTACATCTTACCCAAGTTAAATTTTTTTAGTGTTAAATATGCTACCGAACTATCTTTCCTTGCAACAACTAAAGATTTGTGCAACAACAAAAGATAATTGCATAAAAGTGCACACAATTCTTTAGTTGTTGCACAATAGTCTTTAGCTTTTGCATAATGTGAAAATAAAGTATGTTTCACAGTAACTAAAGAATTAGACTTATTACACCCATTCATAAGACTTTGAGTCCATTCTTTAGTTGTTGTGCAACCCCATTTAGATGCATGGAGTCTTTGGTTGTGCAACAACAAAAGATAGTTGCACAACATACAAAGACTTGTTGGAGACCAACCATAAAATTTTACATAGTGAGAGAAGTCTTAGGTTGGTGAGCAATAAAATGTATACTTTATAATTTCTTTTTTACACTTTGTTGTCTTCAAAATTAGCTGTGCTCATTTTGTAGGACGACCCCTACAAAACTTGTCTGTTTCGTAGCCTACACTCTAAGTTCGCATTTCAAGGCAAGTCTTCTTGACCTCATGTGAAGTCATCCAACACCTAAGAATAGCTTGTAACATTCCCCTAAGTTGGTTCCTCGAAGTTCATGAAATTGACTAGGTTACAAGCTCGTCAAAATATCAATTTTGAACATTTTAGGGTGTTAGGAATTTTTCATAGTTTACATGCAAGGGCGGCCAAAAACCCCGCCCTTACATGTAACTTGTTTGTCCATATGCACGGGTGGGGAAACTGACCGCTTGGACATGTGTTTAATCAGCTTTCATGCAGGAACGGTTAGAAGTACCGCCCATGCATGTCTTATTTTGTAACTTAAACTTTAAAGTGCATGAGCGGCCAATTCTACCGCTAATGCAAGTTATTTTGGTTTTCAACTTTTTGATGTAAGGGCGGCGATTTTCTCTGCTCGAACATCTCTAAGTTAAGTTGAGTGCATTAATGGCACTCGTGTGATGTTTTAATACGTCTCTTTTTAAACCTTTTAAATCATTTTTAATTGTTATTTTTACTTATTCTTCGTCTGTGAACCCCCTTGGTGCGAATCAAAACCCTCATGACCTCCAGCATTATCATGCGTGATTTTTTTTACTCTAGATCTTTGCCGAAATTAAGTTGTGATTTTACCAGGTGAGTTTTTCTTGTTTTTCCCTGTCATGATTTCCTTTAAGAGATCATTCTTTTCATTTTAAATGTTGTTAGTTCTTTGGTTTATGTGCTATTTTATTTCTCTCAGAATCGTTTTTAGATTCTTCATTTTCCTTTTGAAATGGTGTTATCGTTTTAAATTCTGGGGTTTGTGTGTCTTAGGTTTTGGTGCAAGGGCACCTAAAAACTCAACTTATTTTGTTGTTTGTTTGTCATAAGGTCAAACCGACCAATTATTATTTTTTAGTTTTTTTGTTCAGTTGTAATAAGGGAAATTCAGGGATATGAAGCGGTTGGCCTTCCCCAACTGTCATGAATGGTTGATCTCCCACTGTATTGGGATAAATTGGCAGCAGACCGAACATGTGGGTTCGGTTCTAAGTTCAGTTGCATATGTTCAATTCTGTGCAAAAAGAATAACAAAAACTCTGTTCTGTTCATGGTGTGAAAATCTATTAACTGTTGGTAGATTTCCTTTTCCTGTAACGTAGTCATTTCTGTTCTACAAGTTGTCAAAGTATGAATCGATGAAGCATTCCACTAGTGGGATTTCTGTTGAAATCAATGGAATGGCTTCGTTGTGTACATATGTGTTTTTATTTTCTGTTCTTGTTCTTGTGTGTTGTGTTCTGTTTAATAGTGCAGAGAACCAGGTCGAAGGTATTGCACAGTAGGCACCCTAGCATTTCTATGTGCTAGGGTTTAGTCAAAAGTTAGGCAAAGTGAAGTTTTGCCTAAGTGTTAGAGTATCATCAGCAAGATTGGGGGTTATTGGCAGAGTATTTAGTATTATGAGTGAAAGTAGTAGTCTGCCCGAAGAGTAGTCGGGGTGACCAAGTGCATCGGCAAAGTTTGGTGATGGTTCACTGAAATGAGAAGTCATACTGAAGTTAGTGTATCGGCACGAGTTTGATTTAGTCTCGCCGAAACCAAGTTCAATCATCGGCGTATCGACAAAGCCCTATAGAAGTTTACCGATGAAGGTAGTCACGACGACAGTGGTAGTATCAGCCAATGGATCATTGAGTCCTGCCGATAGTTGAACCGATAGTTGAACGGTTTGAGAGGTTCGAAAGTTCAATAGTTCACGTGGTTCAACAGTTCAAAGGTTCGGTGGGTTCAGTGAATTCAAGAGTTTGAATTTTGAATAGTTTTGTCTGCTTCACTATGCGCTCTGCATCATTTTGGTATCAGAGCTAGCGAAAGGTCTGCAGAAGTGTTGGCATTGTCTGTGAATGTTTATGTCAGATAGAGAAAGCGAAGGAGGGGCTAGCGATATGCCTCCAAAGGGGATGACCACCGAAGTGGTCAAGAAATTCAAGGAGATGGAGGAGATGATCAAGACTAGAGTCAAGGAAGCACTTTAGGCTGAATTGAAGACATTGAGGAAAGGACCGAGATCAGATGAGGAGTCTGATGGAGAAGATGAAGAAGGGGATGAGGAAACGTCCCTAGATTAGGAAAAGATAACTACAGACCATAAAGAATTTCTGGAGGCCATAAAATCACTTGGTAAGGAGTCGTCTAAGGCAAAAATGGAGATTCTGATGTTTAGTGGAAAGATGGACACAGAAGAAATCATCGAGTGGATCGAGGCTCTGAATAATTATTTCGAGTACAAGGAGGTACTGGAGAATAGAAGAGTCAAGTTTGCAAAGACAAAATTGAAGGGCGCTGCACTCACGTGGTGGAACTACACCCAGGGAGAAAGGGTGAAGAGTGGCAAGAACATGATCTCATCCTGGAGTCAGATGGTAGAGAAGATCAAGGCTCAGTTCCTACCAGTGGATTATGAAGTGTAGATATACAGGAAAATGCAGAATCTCAGACAGAAGGATATGGATGTATCCACCTATACAGAGGAATTTCACAAATTGTCTCTAAGGTGTGGACTTGCTGAGGATGAAAAGGGAAGAGTTGCTAGGTATATTAATGGCCTGAAATATAGTATTCAAGATGAAATTACCATTTTGACACCCGAAACAGTGGACAAGAGCTTCCAGGTGGCACTGAGAGTAGAAGAGAAATAGAAAAGAAAAGGAGAACAACATAATAGAGGCAGAGGTGGAAGGAATTTCAAAGGCAGAAATAATTTCGGTGGTAGAAAATAGTTCCAGAAAAATCAAGGGGAGTCCAGTCAACAAGAACATAGTGGAGAATTTGGTTCCAGAGGGGGCTTCAGAGGAAGGAGGCCCAATGGGAGAGGTAGATTTGGTGGACCAGGAAGAGGTCCTAACGTCTTCACGGGAAGATGTTATAATTGTAACCAAATTGGGCACATAGCAGGCAAGTGTCTGGAGAAAGCCTCAAGCTCTCATGGAGGAGAGAGAAGGAGCCAGCTGATTCAGGAAGAAGATTGTTAGAGTGTGACTTCACCTATGGGAAGCGTAGCTCCAACACAAGATGGAGAGAATCTCATGATGAGAAGGACGATGCTGAAGGTACTATAGAACAAGGAACCACCCCAGAGGAAGACACTATTCAAAACTTTGTGTAAAGTTTTCGGCAAAAGGTGTAAGGTAATTGTTGACTCCGGCTCCACTGAAAATTTAGTTTCTATAGAAATGGTAGAGAAACTGAATTTAAGAAGATTACCACATGTGAGTCCATACAAAGTATCCTGGCTGAACAAAGGGCAACAAGTCTTGGTTGATGAACAAGCTTGGGTAGAATTTTAGATAGGGGAATATGGGGATAAACTTTTGTGTGATATAATTCCCATGGATGCATGCCATTTACTGTTAGGAAGACCTTGGCAGTATGATGTGCAAGCCCAGCATGATGGTAAATCCAATTCCTTTGTTATCACCAAGAATGGTAGACAGTATAAGATGGATCCTTTACCAGAAGAGGGTGTAGACAAGAATGTAGGCTCAAGTATCATGTTAATGAGTGGGAAAGAGTTTCTCCATACTCTAAAAGAAGAGGGAACCCAGGGGTATGCTCTGATTTTGAAACCTAAAAACAATTCTGATTTGTCTAAAAACAACAAGGAAAAAGTCCCTAAGGAAGTGCAGGAATTGTTAGACAAGTATAAGAGTATCATGGTGGAGGATATGCCCAATACACTACCCCCTGTGAGAGACGTAAGTCATCAGATTGACTTCATCCCAGGATCCACATTACCAAATAAACCAGCCTATAAAATGACACCTGCTCAAAATGAGGAAATTTCTAAACAAGTGCAAGAAATGTTGGATAAGGGCTTGGTGAAGAAAAGTCTTAGTCCATGTGTTGTACCTACAGTTTTAGCTCCCAAGAAGGATGGAAAATGGAGATTATGTACTAATTCGAGAGCCATAAATAAGATCACCATCAGATATAGGTTTCCTATGCCCCAAATAGAGGACCTAATGGATTGTTTGGGTGGAGCTCGGTACTTTTCTAAAATTGATCTCAAAAGTGGATACCATTAGATCAGGATTAGACAAGGGGATGAATGGAAAATAGCCTTTAAGACTAATGAGGGTCTTTATGAGTGGGTGGTGATGCCATTTGGACTGTCCAATGCTCCAAGTACTTTCATGCGTCTAATGAATGAGGTATTGAAAGATTTTGTTGGCAAATTTGTTGTTGTCTATCTTGACGATATTCTGATTTTCAGTAGGACAAAGGAAGAACATTTGCAGCATTTGGAATAGGTGTTGAAGAAGCTACATGAGGAGAAACTGATGATCAATATGGAGAAGAGTGTCTTCATGAAGGAAGAACTCACATACCTTGGATTTGTGATATCCCAGGGCAATTTGAAAATGGATCCAGAAAAGGTAGATGCTATTTTGTCTTGGCCAGCACCTAAAATAATAAGTGATGTAAGAAGTTTTCATGGGTTGGCAACTTTTTATAGAAAATTCATAAGGGGATTCAGTCACATTTGTGTACCTATTCTAGATACCATAAAAGGAGGGCAGAAATGTAAGTTTGTTTGGAATAAAGCAGCAGATGAATCTTTTGAGATTCTTAAACAGAAGGTAGCAAAGAAACCCATTTCGGTTTTGCCTGATTTTAATAAGTTGTTTACTGTGGAATGTGATGCCAGTAACCTTGCCATTGGTGCTGTCTTGAGTCAGGAAGGTAGACTTGTTGCTTTCTTTAGTGAAAAGATGAATGATGCTAAAAGAAAGTATTCCACATATGATATAGAATTGTATGCAATGGTTCAAGTATTGAAAAAAAATGGAGACATTATCTCTTGCCCAAGGAATTCATTGTTTATACTGACAACCATGCTTTGAGTTTTCTGAATTCGCAGGAGAAGCTAAATCACAAGCATATGAAGTGGGTCGAACAACTCTAGGGGTATACTTTTTCCATCAAACATAAGAAGGGACAAGCCAACAAGGTGGCAGATGCTCTGAGTAGAAGAGCATGCACTATACAGGAAATCCAGTTGTAAAGTGTGGGAGTGGATTCTCTCAAGAATATGTACCAGGATGATGAGGACTTCAAAGAGATATATGCAGTTTGTTCACAATTTTCAAATTCCTATCATTCTAATTTTTTTGAATATTTGTTACAGCCAGGGCTACTGTTCAAAGGCAGCCAACTGTGTGTACCTAGGTGTTCCATGAGGGAGAACATCATAAAAGAGAAGCATTACGGTAGTCTTGGAGGTCATTTTAGACTGGACAAGACGTTGGAAAAAGTTAGAAGGCTTTACTTTTGGCCTGAGATGCAAACAGATGTCAGGAAATTTGTAGAAACTTGTAGCATTTGTCAGAGGGCAAAAGGAACCTCATCCAATGCCAGTCTCTATCAACCACTTCCAATTCCGCAAAGGCCATGGGAGTGCATCAGTATGGATTTTGTTTTGGGTCTTCCCCAGACTCAAAGAGGTTTTGACAGTGTATTTGTTGTAGTTGATAGATTCAGTAAAATGGCTCATTTTGTGCCATGCAAATGTACCAATGATGCTTCACACATTGCTAGTCTATTCTTTAAGGAGATTGTTCAAATTCATGGTTTGCCATTGAATATTGTCACTGACAGAGATCCCAAATTTGTGGGACATTTTTGGCACACTTTGTGGAAGAAATTGGGCACTCAATTATCTTTCACGTCAGCCTATCACCCTCAGACAGATGGACAAACTGAGGTCATGAATAGATCACTGGGTAATCTTTTGAGGTGTTTGACTAAATAGCATGGAGAAGCATGGGATATGGTCATCCCACAAGCAAAATTTGCATATAATGACTCTGTCAATCGGAGCATAGGAAAGAGCCCTTTTGAAGTTGTATATGGGATTCATCCCAGGGGAATTTTGGAGCTCAGGGATCTCTAGAACATGGAGAAAAGGAGTGTACAAGGAGAAGATTTTGTAGTCAGTATGAAGGATATCCATGATGCTGTAAGGGAAACTATCCAGAAAAATAGAAGGAAATACAAAGAGAGAGCTGATCAGAAGAAAAGGGATGTCCAATACAAAGTTGGGGATCTGGTAATGGCATATCTGAAGAAGGAAAGACTTCTGAAGGGGCAGCCCATGAAGCTTCTTATGAAGAAGATAGGTCCATGCAAGATTGTACACAAATTTGGGTCTAATGCATACAAAATTGAACTTCTTCCAGGTTTAGCAATATCACCCATTTTCAATGTGTCAGAACTGTTTCCATTCAGGGGAGACAATGCTATAGATTTAGATGTGACAGGAACAGGGGATGCAGAATGGATTTTTGATCTTCCACCGAGTCAGCCAGTACAGCTGGAATGTATTTTGGACACCAAGGTTCAGAAGAAGACTTGACATAAGACCTGCAAGTAGTATCTGGTCAAATGGCGTGGTTTGCCTGATGAAGATGCTACCTGGATGAGCGAGGAGGACATCATCAAACATGGGGTTACTGTTTCATACTTGGTTCCTCAAGGGACTTGAGTTCTTTTAAACCCCGAGAGTATGGTGCAGGGGCACCTAACAACTCAGCTTATTTTGTTGTTTGTTTGTCATAAGGTCAAACCGACCAATTATTGTTTTTTAGTTTTTTTGTTCAGTTGTAATAAGGGTAATTCAGGGATATGAAGCGGTTGGCCTTCCCCAACTGTCATGAATGGTTGATCTCCCAATGTATTGGGATAAATTGGCAGCAGACCGAACATGTGGGTTTGGTTCTGAGTTCAGTTGCGTATGTTCAATTTTGTGCCAAAAGAATAACAAAAACTCTGTTCTGTTCATGGTGTGAAAATCTGTTAATTGTTGGTAGATTTCCTTTTCCTGTAACGTAGTCATTTTTGTTCTGCAAGTTGTCAAAGTATGAATCGATGAAGCATTCCACTGGTGGGATTTCTGTTGAAATCAGTGGAATGGCTTCATTGTGTACATATGTGTTTTTATTTTCTGTTCTTGTTCATGTGTGTTGTGTTCTGTTTAATAGTGCAGAGAACTAGGTCGAAGGTATTACACAGTAGGCGCCCTAGCATTTCTATGTGCTAGGGTTTAGTCGAAAGTTAGGTGAAGTGAAGTTTTGCCTAAGTGTTAGAATATCATCGGCGAGACTGGGGGTTATCAACAGAGTATTTAGTATTCTGGGCAAAAGTAGTAGTTTGCTCGAAGAGTAGTCAGGGTGACCAAGTGCATCGACAAAGTTTGGTGATGGTTCGCCAAAATGAGAAGTCATACCGAAGTTAGTGTATCAATGTGAGTTTGATTTAGTCTCGCTGAAGCCAAGTTCAACCATCGACGTATCGGCAGAGCCCGACAGAAGTTTGCCGACGAAGGTAGTCACGACGACAGTGGTAGTATCGGCCAATGGATCATTGAGTCCCGCCGATAGTTGAACCGATAGTTGAATGGTTTGAGAGGTTTGGAAGTTCAACGGTTCACGTGGTTCAATGGTTCAAAGGTTCGATGGGTTCAGTGAATTCAAGAGTTTGAATTTTGAATAGTTTTGTCTGCTTCACTGTGCGCTTTGCATTAGGTTTTCAGTTTATTTTTGTTCAAAGTTTGAACGTAGCAAAAATCACCGCTTGTCCGTAAACCCTAGTTTCATGTTTTGTTATAAAATCGAGTCATTAGCAGGGTTGGGGGTTTTTACCTCCTGTATTGAATGACTTAGAAGTTTCTCTTAGCATGTAAGGGCAGCGATTTTCACCACCCATACATGCTGTCTAGTTTTTCCCAATGTGCATGGGTGGTGATTTCACCGCCCATGCCTTTGTTTCGTTTTGTATTTTACCCTAAGTGTAAGGGTATCAATTTTCGCCGCCCCTACACAAACTTCAATATAAAGATTGTTACCTTATATGCACAAGCAGTCAAATTTGCCACTCGGTCACTTGAACCTTTGCTTAACTCTCTAATGCAATAGCGGTCAAAATTGCCGCTTCGACACAAAACCAAGTTTTATCCTCCTGATGAACAAGGCGCATTTTTCGTTGCTTATACACTTTTGCATTTTCCCCTCTCATGCAGGTGCAGAAAAATTTGCCATCCTGACACCAGCAATTCCCCCTAGCATGCAAGGGTGGCAAAAATTGCCGCCTGTGCACTCGCTCTCCAGAATTTTCTAACTCTAGGGAATTTTCTAAATTGATATCCTTAGCCCGCTTCCATCCATTTTTTCAACTTGCTTACTCTTTAGCCATTTCAAACTCATTCCCGTGATTATGATCATCAATATGTAGTTTCCCAAATTGCCATTTTTCCCCTAACTGCAAGATCATGACTTTTTGGTGTAGTTTCTTCTATGAGTTTTCAAGATCATCAATTGATCCGAAGGAGTCTTCTTTTCAAATGACTGACCCGTCTCCAAAGAAGGTAAAAGCAATGAAGTATAAGTATCAAGGTGTTTTCCCTGTAACATCAGTCACATCAAATGTTGGCAAAATACGGGATACAAAGATCGGTCATGTGGATATGGCTGAATTTGTGGAGAGAACGAAGTCAGATAAACCCAGCTCTTCTATGCAAAAGAATATCAAAAGCAATATTCATTTGGTGGCTTCATTCCCTGTTGCTGCACACAATATGGAGTTTGTTATCCAAGTTGCTCATTTCTACAATAAAGACAACAGGATAGTGGTAGATGCCCATGGCAATGTGATCATGAGACTTGATGCAGAATTTATAGATAAGGTTTTTATGTGCCCTATTGTTGAAGATATTGAAGAGCTAGATTTCAGTATTGCTCAGGGAGAGTCTGATAAAGATGTTGAGCAGGTGAAAAGAGTGATCAATACTAAATGGCTCAAGACTGCTAGACCAAATTTGTCTAGATGGCCCAGGAGTTTTCCCAAGAGTGACTTCATGGAGGAAGTAAGTGATTTAATAACTCTTCTAAGGAGAGTTAGAGGTCTAGCTTCATCTTCAACTTTCCATGAATGGATGTATCCATACATCAAGATCATACTTCAGGGTAAGCAGAATATATTCTAGGGAGAACAGATTAGTAATGCTCTTCATGAGCAGCTAATTAAGGTATCAACTACCTTCAAGTTCTATATGACTTCATACCTGGTATATATAGCAGCTTCAATGAGGAATTTCCCAGGTTTAACATTTGATGGAGATAGGAGGATTGTACCAGTCTATTAGTATTATCCTCAACTCAATTTGAAAGGATCGATTCATCATTTCAGAAGGGTGAATGATGCCTTCTTTGATGTTTTCTTGTGCCTCTTTGACCCCCAGTTGGAGGAGAGGAGAATTTTAGATGAAGCCTGGGAAGTGATGAATGGTTTTGGTTGCTTGTTTCTTCAGTTTTCAACTTTCACATACCTAAGAGTTGGCTATTTTCAGGATTATCCCTATATGTTGCCAAAGTTCCCTTCTGATAGAATTGTTCTGATGGAGTTGTGCCAGTAAATGATTATCGTTCATAACAAACAAATGGAGTTAAAGAAGCCCAGATTCAGGTTTCTTGTTGAGATTGGTAGGTATTCTATTGCAACTGCTTCTAAAGCCAAAGAAATGGAAACTAAAATGCAGATGGTCACTATGAAGTAATTCAAGAGGAGACCTAAATTAGATTATTGGGGAGTGAAAGATAAGATTAGGAGAAAGACTCAATTTCATGAGCTGATGGTGGAGGATATTTGGGTTGACTTGAGAACAGAAGAGGATATTAGGAAGCTAGATTATAGTAGGTTGGCTTGAGGCCAATTTGAATATTTGGGCTTAGCTGATATTCTAGAAGGTATGGTGGATAATGAAGATGTTGTTAATCCTAGATATGTCAATGAGAAAATTGCTAACTCTCCCTTACCTGTTGTGTAATGGTCGAAGGAGTTAACTTCTTTCAGGAAAAGGTTTGAACCTATTCTGGCTAATACCAATCTGTGGCTTCAAAGCAAGGGTATACCCTTGAAGGACTTCATAACTGGTTCTGAAGAGGAGGCCTTAGAACAAACAAGGAAAAAGGCTGAGTTGAGAACCAAAAATAGAAGTGATACTCCTAGTACATCTAAGGCTCCCAAGCCTAAGATTAAATTTGTGTCAAAAGGAAATAAGGCCAAAGTGACAGAGGAGGAATCTGCTACTAAAGAAATGGAAGTTGAAGAACAGGGCATTGAAGAACCAGCTATGGAGGCAATGGATATTAAGGACAAGTATTCAGGAGAGGAAGAAGATGAACATGGGAAAGAAGAAGGAGATGGTCATGAGAATCTACAGGATACAACCATGTCTCCACAAAGAAATTTGTCACAAGAAACTGAAGTCCCTTCTCTTCAACCTAATGTATCTGTTTCATTCTCTTTGCCTATTCCTCCTACAACCCCAATTTCACCCATTGATATTCAGTCATTTGAGTCACCGTCATCCTCAAGAACAATTTTTGATAATCCTAATGTGACCTTTAATAATGTTCTTCATTCTTCAGGATCAATTCCTAGTTTGTCTTTATGACATTGGTGACTCCACAATTTTTTAACAGTTTGTTTTAGGTGTTGAACAAGTTGCTAATGTGGATGTACCAGGTGCTGTATTCAACAATACTCCTACCATCATCACTACCACGAGTGCGAGCACATTTCCTTCTACACCAACAATGGGGTCTGATCCAAATGTTAGCATGTTAGTGCTTCCTCCATGGCTTTTAGCATATACTCCTAAGAGGAAGAAACAAGCCATCTCCCCAGATGAATTTGACTTTGGGAAGTTGATGCCAGTGAAGGCAAAGGCACAAAAGAAGCCCAAGACTCTATCTCGGCTTCTAGAAGACAAAGGCCATAAATATGTGGAAATTGTACATCCGCCATCAGATGCAACTATGGAAAATTTTAGCACGAGTGACTATTCTATTTCTAGGATTGAACTTGGCAAGATCACACATGAAAGTGCCAAAACTGATGTCCAATCTACACTCAATTCCTTGTGAAATTTGATCATGAAAAGGAAATGAAAGAGCAGTACAAAGCAATGGCGGAACAATTGGCTGCAATGGTGAGAAAAAATACTTTGACATCTAAGTCAATCACATTGGAGGCAATTACAATGGAAGATCTTGTTGTTCAGAGGACAGAGAAGACTCATGTGAAAGGGAGAGCTGTTGAAGAATACCTTGATAAAATGTAGGAACAAGGATTGCCTCTTCTTACCAGTACAGTCGAGAAGACAAGCATAATGGAGAAAATAAGAGTTGAGCTAGATGACTTAGTGGATACCATTTCTCAAGACATTGAGTATCTAGATGAAAGCCTAGAGAAGTGGACTGAGATGAAAAAGTTGAAAACAAGAACTCTGATATCACTCGACATTATTTCAAATTATGAGTCTTATGCGAAAACTAAAGAGTCGTTAATTTATCAGAGTAATGTTATGAAAGAGTTGATCAAGGACTTGGAGAGAGCCAAGGAAATCAACGAAGAAAGTGATGCTAGTCTTTTGCACAAATTGGAGGAGCTCCCCTACAAGCTGACATCTGAGGATCACCATTTTCTCCCCGCTGATGAAATGATTCAAGAATATGTTTCAAAGGGAGTTTGAAGAAAAAGCCTTCTCAACTGCCTCTCTAGATAATATTCTAGATTATTAGTTAACACTGGATAATTTGAAAGCCAAGTTGACCAATCATGACAAGGCAACCACAAAAGTGAAAGATGTAGTGATCAGAGCTTGAGTAATCTTTAGGAACACTGCTAGTCCTAATAGCTATGGGATGCAAGCAACATTCACTATGTATGATGCTCATCTAAAGAAGAATGGAGCTGCAAGTTGATGCAAAGTGTCATGCCTTAGTTTATTTTCTATATTTTCATATGTACTTTTCATTTAGTTTTGGACACTTTTACATGTACTTTTCTCATATGTAATTACATGTAAAAAACATAGGAAGTCCCAAGTCAACAAGGACTCCTATTTTTGAATAAGTCAAAGTAGTTAGATTTTTCCTAAATTTTCTCAAGGCCTCTCCCTATAAATAAAGAGGGCCTCTATTGTAATTTTTATCTTTTATCTATTGCAAGAAAACTCTGGCGAATTGAAAAGCAAATCAAGACTTTGTGCTTCTTTGTGAGAATTAATTATCAAATATTTATCAATACAAGAAAGCAAGTTTGATTCCAATCTTGTCTTGGAGTTATTTGTGTTATGATAGCATTGTACTTATGTCTTACTATCATAATATTCTTTGGTAATAATTGAAGTGTGGAGATTGTTTCAAGTGATTAAAGAGCGTTCTTAATTTGATTGTGATAGACTTTGTGTTATCAAATCATTTGTGAGGATTGTGTTTATGTTTGTGAGAGTAAAATAGCTTGAATACTTTGTGCTGCAAGTTGTTGTATCAATTTACTTATATCATCTTGGAGAAGAGTGAAGACTTTGGGCTGCATTCAACTTCAAGTAATTTTATTTGCAATTAGTAAGTGAGGCGATAGAAGACTTTGTGCTTATGTAGTTTTGTGATAGTTTATAAGTTCTTTAATATTAGTTTTATTGAAGTCATCATCTTGAAGTAGAAGCATCTATTCTGAAAAAGAGAATAGGATGAAATGGAAGCACCACAAATATAGTGTTTAGTGTACATAAGTTTCATAAGTTATTTGTTTGTAATAGTTAAGCAACTAGAGGGAACCTCCCCTTGCTGAGAGGAGAGACTTTGTCTCATCATAGTTGTGGCTGATATAACCACTTTGTCGTTAGTGAGTTAATGACAAAATATTCACCCAACAATTTTTTCGCGACTCTGCTGGGGAATGACGCACAACTTAGAGTCTCACGCTTTGAGTTGAAGCATTCCGGCCTCATTACTAGAAATTAGTTTGTTCAAGTTTTTATCTTTGTTAAGTATATCACATTTTGGCAGACTCAAGGTATACAAGAAGTAAGAGAGCTCAAGGCATTATTGATCCTATTTTTGAGTTAATGCAGCAAAATAATCTCAGTCTTTTACCTCCAATTCCATGACTTCAATGTACAAGGAGTTTCCCTCCTACCAATGCCAGGTCTCCTATACCAGGTGAAGCTTCTAGTACAAATACTAACAGAGTATTATCTACATAGATTCCTCAAAGTTTTGTTATCCTACCTTTCAACCAACATACAATGGAAGCTCAAGGCCCTTGGGGTAATTCTTTTGGACCCTTGAATTTGACACCACCATGTTGCATGAACTACCCCATAGTTTAAGAAAGAATTTTCCAAAATTCTATGGTGATGGGAAAGTCCATCCCGATGAACACATTGCAGCTTTTTGCATAGCGTGTGGTGTGCTAGGGGTGGAGTACGAGGATGTATCTATGAGACTTTTTGTGGAGACACTTCAAGGTTTCATTGCAGATTGGTTCTACCATCTTCCATCCTGAACTATTACTGGGTGGGATAGTCTTAAAACTAAGTTTGAGGCAAGGTTCAAACCTGCCAAAGATGCTCATGCACTATTAGCTCAGTTGACTTAGATGAGAAAAGAACAACAAGAACCCATGTGGGGATTTATTGCTAAGTTCAACAAGCTGACTAACAAGATTCCTACCAGTGCTCAGCCTATGACTAAAAATAAAAAGTATTTCTTTATAAATACTCAGCTTTCGGAGGTGATTTTTCTTTTGCAGCGAGCAAATCCAACAGATTTGATAGCAACTCAGAATATTGCAATGGAAATTGAAGATGATCTCATTCTTGTGGGTAAGATAAGAAAAGACACTAACAGAAATAGAGGGCATCCCTCTAATGAAGTATCTTCTACCAGCACCACGGATCCCATGGTGCAAAAATTAGCTAACGAATTGTTAGCTTTGAAGAAACAGATGTCTCAAGGTGTATCCATTCCTTCCTATAGGGATATACCAAGGAGGAAATTTCCCAATACTCAATATCATAGCAATGCTGCTAAAAACCAAGGGCAGGATAGGCTTCCGCCAATGCAAGGAAGGCTTGCCATAGAAGCACCGCCAGTCAACTCAGTAGTTGGCTACTATGAAGCCCAGCATGAAAATTTTCCATGACCTAACTTGGATCAAGAAAATAATGCCAATCTCTTTATGGAAGGAGAAGAAGAATTGGTTGGCGACTCGAACATGGGTTCCTGAATTATCAGGACGAGGTAGAAAGAGGAGAAGATGCACATAGTGGAGCATATGTCGTTTTCACCAGATCTCAAAATCAGTCAAACCCTCAAGTGGCTAATAAAGGTAAATCGAAAGAAGATTCTCAACTAGTAATTTCTATTTCTAAGCGAGGAACTCCTTTACCTTTTCAATCAAAGGATCTGGTTGGTCAAAAACAAGTAAGTTCCTCTAATACTCCTACTTCTTTTGCTGCCATTCCTCATACCAGTACTTCCCCAATGAAACCTCAAAATGAAAGTTTTCCCGCTTCTATGTCCAATTCATTTCAGCTTTTTGATATAATTGACCATGCTAGGAAAACCAAAATTCAAATGTTTGAGGTGGAATATCTGCAAGCTAACCCTGACCAATTTGAAAGGTTAGCTAAATTTGTTAAAAATAAAACTACCTCTGTAAGGCAAGATACTTCCAAGACTATTCCCGACCCCTCAAAGACTAGGTCAACTCAAAATAACCTAGTTACCACTCCTCTTATTGCTTCAGGGAAAATCAAACCTTTCTATGTCTCTTTGTTAGTCAATGGTCACAAACTTAGTAATTGTGTCATAGATTCAGGAGCTACTAACAATGTTATGCCTGCCAAGGTAGCAGATGCCCTAGGATTGACTCTAACAAAGACCTTTGGAAGGTGCTTTTCAATGGAAAACAAACAAGTGCCTTTGTTAGTGAAAAGAAAATTGCAGGATCAAAGTACTAATCAAACATGCAAAGCAAATAAACAACACAAGAGAAATACCAGATTGTAAGTTGCACCAAAGAGACCAACACCAAGATTGTGAAGGGGGAAAAGCAAAAAAAAAAAACCCTGTGAATATGCAAGTGGCAAGAAGCCAAAAAGAAAGATTATAGAGATGTAAAGAAGCTTCTCAATGAGAGAAATGAGAAGATGATGAAGAAGAAGATATCCATGAAGAGAAATGTGTGTAGAAAGAGAGGACACCTCTTAAATAGAGGTGAAGAATCGAGTTATGTGTAACTCCTATATGCCACCTTGCATAAGGTGTGTGCCACATGTTTCCTCTTAAGGAGGAATCTACCAAAATAGATTATTTCTACAAAAGGAATAAAAGAGGTGTTATCCGACATGTGGGGATAAAACACCAAAATTAATAAAATACAAAAATGTAAAATAGTCTTCACTAAGTAAAGATTAATTTCTAATACCCCCCCTTAAGCTTTACTTGGGGAGATTTACAAGAAACCCATCAATGGGATATAGACCAAGAGATTTAGAGTTTTGAAGATGTTTGTCTTTACAAAAGGGTTTAGTAAGAATGTCGGCAACTTGATCTTCACCCTTGCAATATAGGAGAGAAATTTGTTGGTCTTCAATTTGCTCTCTAATGAAGTGATGTTGAAGAGCAATGTGCTTGGTCCTTGCGTGAAAAACTGGATTCTTTTCCAAGGCAATGGCACTTTGGTTGTCACAATACAAAGGAGTGGGCTCCTTTTGGGGTAGACCAAATTCTTCAAGCAATCTCCGTAACCATAAGGCTTCTTTGGATGCATTAGTACATCCCTTGTATTTTGCTTCAGTAGAACCAAGAGAGGTAGATTGTTGCTTTTTACTATTCCAAGATATGACACCTGATCCAACAAAGAAACAATAACCACAAGTGGATCTCCCATCATTGGGATCACCTCCTAGATCTGAATCAGTATAACCATGTAAAGAAAATTTACAATTTGCATTATAAAAGAGACCAAGATTAATGGAACCTTTAATATATCTTAAAATTCTTTTGGCAATCTTAAAATGAGTTTGTTGTGGTTTAGACATGAACCTAGAAACTAAACCAACACTAAAAGAAATATCAGGTCTAGTTAGAGTTAAATAATTTAAACTACCAACTAGTTGCCTATATAGAGTAGAATCAATATAAGGAGTTCCCATATCAATCATTAACTTGGTTCCTAATTCACAAGGTGTAGATACAGGATTAGCATCATTCATTTTAAATTTGTCTAAAAGATCTTGAGCATATTTATGTTGTGAAAGAAAAATTCCATTAGGAGTTTGCCAAACTTCCATACCCAAAAAATAATGTAACAAACCTAAATCAGTCATTTGTAATGAATGATTAAGTTGTGACTTAGTATCACTAATCAATTTGTTAGAACTACCTGTAAGAATTAAATCATCAATATATAAAATAACTATGACAATATCATTTTCACTATGTTTGATATAAAGATTTGGATCATTTGGACTCCTAGTAAAACCTTTAGAAGTAAAGAAAGCATTAATTTTAGCATACCACTCTCTAGGTGATTGTTTTAAACCATAAATAGATTTCTTCAATTTGCATACAAGATGTTCTTTACCTTTTTGAACAAAACCCTTAGGTTGAGACATATAAATCTCTTCATGTAAATCACCATTTAAAAATGCACTTTTAACATCCATTTGATGAATGGGCCAATGCATATGAGATGCTAAAGCTAAAACTAATTTAATGGTTGGCATTTTTGCCACAGGAGCAAAATTTTCACTGTAATCTAGGCCTTCTATTTGAGAAAAACCTCTAGCTACTAATCTAGCTTTGAATTTGCTAATTTCATTGTTAGCATTGAACTTGGTTTTATACAACCATTTGCATGGAACAAGATTTTTACCTTCAGGTAGAGGAACAAGATCCCAAGTTTGATTGGTAATCAACATGTCATATTCATCTTGCATGGATTTTTGCCAATGAGGTTGATGCTTAGCTTGCTCATAAGTTTGAGGATCATTTGTATCTATAATCTTAGACATTAAGGCATAGTTGCAATAATTTGCTTTTCTAGATCTATTCATTCTCGTGAGAATAACATCACTTTCTTGAACAAAGTTTTTATACCATTTAGGCATTCTTTTAGAGGTAGGTGTATCATCACTTGAAGAAGAATCATGATGAGAAGGTTCACTATCATCATGTTCACTATCACTGTGACTAAGAGATGGATTAGGAGGGTTCAAAAGAGGATTGATTAAAGGAGGATCATCCTAAATAACAAGAACATTCTTTTGAGAAGAATCATTATCAACTTTAGTACAATCATGAACCCCATTTTCAGCAATGCAAACATCTCTAGCAACTTCAACTTTATTTGTAACAGGATCATAAACTCTATATGCTTTAGAATATTCATCATACCCAACAAAAATTTGAGAGGAAGATTTAGAATCTAACTTTTGTCGTTTTTGTTTAGGTGTATGAACAAAAGCAATAGAACCAAAAATTCTTAAATCTTTAAGATTGGGCTTTCTACCTGACCAAGCCTCTTCAGGTGTGATATCACTTAGGGCTTTGGTTGGAGTTATGTTAATAATATAAGTAGCACAATACATAGCTTCAGCCCAAAATTTATAAGACATATTTTTAGCATGTAACATGCATCTAGCCATTTCAACAATGGTTCTATGTTTCCTTTCCACTACACCGTTTTGTTGAGGTGTATAGGGAATGGTTAGCTCATGCTTAATTCAAAGGACTTTAAGTAGCTATTGAAAGTATTATTCACATATTCAGTACCATTATCAGTCCTTAAAATTTTAAGTTTAAAACCAGATTGCCTTTCAACAAATTTATGAAAATCAATGAAAGTATCAAGAACTTGATCTTTACTTTTTAGAAAATAGATCCAAGTCCTTCTTGAGAAATCATCAATAAAAGTAAGTGCATACCTTGATCCTTGGATGGAAGTATTTTCCATGGGTTCCAAAAGGTCACTATGAATGAGGTGCAACTTATGTTTTGCCCTCCATGCTGGACCTTTAGAAAAGGGCTCCCTATGCATCTTACCACTCATGCATCCTGTGCATACAATTTTAGAAGGTACAATACCAGGCAATCCATCTACCATATTGCATTCTTGCATCAAGGCAATTTTGTCAGCATTGATATGACCAAGTCTTTCATGCCAAATATTGAAATCAATGGTAGATAATAAAGAGTATTTATAAGAAGCAAATTCATAGAACTTGAATAAATTATCATTGCCTAATTTAGCATTAGCAATGACTTTGTTATTTTGATTAGGATCAATGACATAGCACATATCTTTGTAAAACTCTATCTTGTAATCTTGACAGAGCTTAGCTACAAAAAGCAAATTTGTTTTCAATTCAGGAACATATAAAACATCATGTAGCTTACCATTTGGAACATTCACATCTCCAACTGCTTCTACTTTACAACTATGATTGTTTGCAAGTTGAAGAGGAATATTAGTAGTATCAGGGTGCATTGATTGAAATACCTCTTTATGAGAAGTAACATGTTGAGATGCACCTGAATCAATAATCCACTCAAGTGGTTGAGAACCCAAGAAAGCACAAGTAAAAACACGCCTCAATTGATTATTTTGTTGAGGCTTATGATTTTGTTGATTATTGTGCCTATAATTTTGCTTCATATTAGCATTTTGCTTTTTGAAACAATCACTAATCCAATGACCATCTTTGTGACAATAGTTAGAGTGAGGCTTCTTAGGAGTATTATTCTGTCGATTATTAGAAGGATTATTCTTTCGACTATCATAAGTACTATTGTTATGATTTCTAGAATTATTGTTATGAAATTTTGGATTGTAATTTTGATTTTTATTAGGTGTAGAGTTAGGTTTATTATTATGTTTAGACATAAAAGCATGCTCATTAGTTTTAAGAGTACCAAACTGAATCAACTTAGCTTCTTCTTGCCGTAACAAATTTTGAAATATATCAAAAGATAATTGAGTAGCTAAGGTAGGAATAGCTAATTGAGAATGAATATTTGTAATAAATTGTTGAAACGGTTTAGGTAAACATTTTTTAAGAATGATATGAATTAATCTAAGATGGTCAAGCTTAACTCCTAAATTAGTTAATTGAGCATTAATATCATTAAATTTAAGAAGAAATTCATCCATGGTTTTGAAATCTGTATACCTGAGATCTTCGAGTTGATCTTGAAGTTGAATCTTCCTAGATTCATTTGCACTGTTGTAAATATTTTTAAGAATATCCCATGCAGAATGTGCTTTTGTGCATGCCCCTATGTGAACATAGAGTTTAGGTGACATCGAAATACCTATTAGACCGAGAGCTTCGTCATTTTTTGCCATCCATTTATCTTTTTCATCCTGAGTTGCTGTAGCTGCAGGTTTTGACTTTGAATCGGTCACTACATCCAAAAGATGCTTAAATCAAAAAATAAAACTAATGTGTTGCTTCCATGAGTGATAATTAGTTGAATTGAGTTTGATTTCGGGAATTAGGGTCGACATATTGCAAAAATTAAAATTGACGAAAAATATACCTACCTATGAAAAAAAATTTACCTAATTACTTAAACAAAAGGCAAAAAAAAAATTTAAAAAAACTTTATTAGATGAAGAAGAGGCAAATTTTTTTTGAAAAAAAAAAATGCCTTAAAAAGCAAATTTGTTTTTGAAAAAAAACTAAATTAAATGAACAAAATACAAAATTTTAAAACTTATGTTCTAGGAAAAACATTATAAGAATTATTTTAAAATTTATTATAATATAAAAAAGATAATAATATAATAAATTTTATATAACACCTAGAAAGATTACAAATTATGAAAACCTTTTAATAAGATAAAAATAAATCGATTTCATAAAAAAAAACATAGACTTGAAAAAGACTAGAGATTTTTTTTAAAAAAAGGAAACTTCCTTTTTTGTTAAAGAAAGAAACCGATATAAATTGAATGAAAATGGTTTGTTTTTGTTTTTGTTTGAAAGCAGATGAATCGGTGGAGGGTTTGAAACGGGAGGTGTCGCTGCAGAGAGAATCCGAAGGCCGAGGGCTTTGAAGCCCGAAAAAAAAGCAATAATTTTTTTTTGTAGAGTTTTTAACTTTTAAAAAAACTTGTTTATTTTTATTAATTTTTTTTTAAAGGTTTTAATTTTTTTTATTAAAGGTTTTGATTAATTTTTTTAATTTTGTAGATTATTAATATAATGTTTGTAAAAGGTTAAAAAAAAAAAAAATTGAAAACCTTGGCAATTTTTTTTTTTTAAATTATAATCTGTAAAAAAATTTCAAAAATTGTAAAAATTATAAATTGTAAAAAATCTAATTTTTTTGAGAGATCTAAAATTTTTACAAACTAAGTCAGATTTTTTGTTAAAAAAAAAGGAAAGCTATGTAAAAAAAATTTGAACATTTAAAACTAGAGAAATTTTTTTTACAATCTATATTGTTTTTATTGTAAAAAAAAAATTGAAATAGATAACACTTCTCTTCTTATCTCTGTTCTCTGCAGGTCTCCAAGGTCACCTACAACACATCAGTCAAAAATACTTGCAGAGAATGATTAGCAGCAAGGCTCTGATACCATGAAAAGAAATGTGTGTAGAAAGAGAGAAGGACACCTCTTAAATAGAGGTGAGGAATCGAGTTATGCGTAACTCCTATATGCCACCTTGCATAAGGTGTGTGCCACATGTTTCCTCTTAAGGAGGAATCTACTGTGGGGATAACACCAAAATTAATAAAATACAAAAATATAAATTAATCTTCACTAAGTAAAGATTAATTTCTAATAGTTAGGCCAGATTAAGGATGCGCAGTTCGCATTCGCTGCTTTTTTGGAGAAAAGAATAAAGATGGTTGTCTTAGTTGTTGATGTCACGACTTCATATGGTATTTTACGGGGACGAAACTTCTATAAAGATGTAGGAGGAGAGCTTAAGATGGATTTGTCCGAAACAAGGATACCTGTCAAAGGTGTCATGCAGAAGTTGCTTCCTAAAAGAGAAGCGAAATATATTGTCACTCAATCTGAAGACCCAAAAGCTCAAATATTATTTGAATCTTCAGGGTTAGGTAACTATTTCCTGACTATGGAATATCCTTCTAGCTCGTCAAATGATCGTTTCGATGAAAGTTTGGTGATGGAAGATTCTTCTTCTTCTTCGGGTGAAGAGTCTGCTGATCACATATATGTTGAACCGAAAAGTTCAAATGATATTTGGACTTTGGAATTTGACGGTAGCTGTTCTTCCACAAGATCAGGGGTTGGAGTAGTCCTAATATCTCCTCAAGGTGATATTTTTCCTTTTTCATATAAGCTACAGTTTGACAATACCAACAATACTGCTGAGTACGAGTCTTTGTTACTCGGAATGGAGGTTGCTTGTACAAAGGGAATCCAAAATCTTCATACACAAGGAGATGCGGAGCTGATTGTTTGTCAGGTAAGAAATCTGTACCAGACAAAAAATGAAAGGTTAAAGCATTACCGAAATCGGGTAGGCATTGCATTGATAAATTCGATGCATTTGATATTTCTGTTGTTCCTAGAGAATATAATGATAGAGCTGACTCGTTGGCCGTATCAGCTACCCTTATGGTACCACATAAGGATTTTAAGGGTGACAAGTATACTATTGAGTTGGTTTTTCGGCCAAGTGTACCTGATAATGTTGACCATTGGCAAGTTTTTAATGGTGATAATTAGATAATAGCTTTTCTAGAGAAAACAGATAGTTTTGATGAACTTTACTTTGAGGGGAGTGATTCTCTGCCTTGAGAATATGTTTCCGAAGTAAACTCAAAGACTGGTGAAGAGTTTCTCCAATTGAAAGGAAATAAAATTCTAAAAGGTTTAGTTTCCCTTGAAAATCTTTTTGATAAACATGATCGTTATATCGAGCAAAAGCAACAACTTGATTTAAGTTCGTCAATGAAATTTGAACAAGTAAACCTGAATACAAAAGTAGATCCCAAGATGGTCAATATTGGGAAATGTTGCACTAATGATGAAAAGTTCAAGTTCACAACACTTCTACGCCATTATATTGATGTGCTTGCATATTCATATGATGACTTGAAGTCCATTAGACCAGAAGAGATTCAACATGAGATTCCGCTTAAGGTGGGATCATTGCCTCATAAACAGAAGTAGAGGTAGTACAATCCTAAAATATTAGGTACTATCCTTGCTAAAATTCAAAAGATGTTGAATGCTCAGATAATTTTCCCTATTCATCATTCAACTTGGATTGCAAATATTGTTCCTGTAAGGAAGAAAAACGGAGAGATCTATATCTATGTAGATTTCAGGAATCTAAATCAATCTTCCTTGAAAGATAACTACCCTTTGCCCATAATGGATCAAGTGTTACAAACAGTAACTGGTTCAGAGATGCTATCTATGTTGGATGGTTTTTCGGGCTACAATCAGGTGGAGGTCAGCGAAGTGGATCAGTACAAAACTGCTTTCACAACTCCATGGGGCACTTTTGCATATCGCAGGATGCCATTTGGGTTGATCAACGCTAGTGCTACATTTCAGAGAGTAATGGACTTAGCATTCAGAGATGAAATGGGTAAGTTAATTGTGGTATACCTTGATGATTTGACTGTTTTCTCCAAGAAACGTCAAGATCATGCTTACCACTTGCGGCAAGTTTTGGAACAATGTTGTCAGAATGGTATTTCTCTTAACCCAAAGAGGAAGAAACAAGCCATCTCCCTAGACGACTTTGAATTTGGGAAGTTGATGCCAGTGAAGGAAAAGACACAAAAGAAGCCCAAGACTCTATCTCAGCTTCTAGAAGACAAGGGCCATAAATATGTGGAAATTGCACATCCGCCATCAGATGCAACTATGGAAAATTTTAGCATGAGTGACTATTCTATTTCCAGGATTGAACTTGGCAAGATCACACATGAAAGTGCCAAAGCTGATGTCCAATCTACACTCAATTCCTTGTGAAATTTGATCATGAAAAGGAAATGAAAGAGCAGTACAAAGCAATGGCGGAACAGTTGGCTGCAATGGTGAGAAAAAATACTTTGACATCTGAGTCAATCACACCGGAGGCAATTATAGTGGAAGATCATGTTGTTCAAAGGGCAGAGAAGACTCATGTGAAAGGGAGAACTGTTGGAGAATACCTTGATAAAATGCAGGAACAAGGATTGTCTCTTCTTACTAGTACAATCGAGAAGACAAGTAGAATGGAAAAAATAAGAGTTGAGCTGGATGACTTAGTGGATACCATTTCTCAAGACATTGAGTATCTAGATGAAAGCCTAGAGAAGTGGACTGAGATGAAAAAGTTGAAAACAAGAACTCTGATATCACTCGGCATTGTTTCAAATTATGAGTCTTATGTGGAAACTAAAGAGTCATTAATTTATCAGAGTAATATTATGAAAGAGTTGATCAAAGATTTGGAGAGTGCTAAGGAAATCAACGAAGAAAGTGATGTTAGTCTTTTGCACAAATTGGAGGAGCTCCCCTGCAAGCTGACATTTGAGGATCACCATTTTCTCCTTGCTGATGAAATGATTCAAGAATTCAAGAATATGTTTGAAAGGGAGTTTGAAGACAAAGCCTTCTCAACTGCCTCTCTAGATAATCTTCTGGATTATCAGTTAACATTGGATAATTTGAAATCCAAGTTGACTAGTTATGACAAGGCAACCACAAAAGTGAAAGATGCAGTATCAGAGATCGACTAATCTTTAGGAACACTGCTAGTCCTAACAGCTGTGGGATGCAAGCAGCATTCGCTATGTATGATGCTCATCTAAAGAAGAATGGAGATGCAAGTTGATGCAAAGTGTCATGCCTTAGTTTATTTTCTATATTTTCATATGTACTTTTCATTTAGTTTTGGACACTTTTACATGTACTTTTCTCATATGTAATTACATGTAAAAAACATAGGAAGTCCCAAGTCAATAAGGACTCCTATTTTTGAATAAGTCAAAGTAGTTAGATTTTTCCTAAATTTTCTCAAGGCCTCTCCCTATAAATAAAGAGGGCCTCTATTGTAATTTTTATCTTTTACCTATTGCAAGAAAACTCTAACAAATTGAAAAGCAAACCAAGACTTTATGCTTCTTTGTGAGAATCAATTATCAACTATTTATCAATACAAGAAAGCAAGTTCGATTCCAATCTTTGTCTTGGATTTATTTGTGTTATGGTAGCATTGTACTTACGTCTTACTATCATAATCTTCTTTGGTAATAATTGAAGTGTGGAGATTGTTTCAAGTGATTAAAGAGAGTTCTTAATTTGATTGTGATAGACTTTGTGTTATCAAATCATTTGTGAGGATTGTGTTTATGTTTGTGAGAGTAAAATAGCTTGAAGACTTTGTGCTGCAAGTTGTTGTATCAATTTACTTATATAATATTGGAGAAGAGTGAGGACTTTGGGCTGCATTCAACTTCAAATAATTCTATTTACAATTAGTAAGTGAGGCGACAGAAGACTTTGTGTTTCTGTAGTTTTGTGATAGTTTATAAGTTCTTTAATATCAGTTTCATTGAAGTCATCATCTTGAAGTAGAAGCATCTATTCTGAAAAAAGAGAATAGGATGAAATGGAACCACCACAAATATAGTGTTTAGTGTACATAAGTTTCATAAGTTATTTGTTTGTAATAGTTAAGCAACTAGAGGGAACCTCCCCTTGCTGAGAGAGGAGACTTTGTCTCATCATAGTTGTGGCTGATATAACCATTTTTCTATTAGTGAGTTAACGACAAAATATTCACCCAACACACTTTACAAAACATATAAATGCATGAGCCATGACTGAGCTTAACTATCACATTTTTCCAATGAACCCTTATCAATTTTGTGACATGGTGGCAATGTGGATCCAACACTAGTTCCTCATTCCACCCATTGATTAGTTTGCCTCTATTCCACATCCCTTGGTCAACATCTTCTTAACTATTAAGTTTCTATTCTGTAGTTACACTTCCACTATGGTTAAGTTTTGCAAGAGCTACCACCATCACTACCGTGTATATCCTACCATACTACTTGAGGCATACATGCCACTTTTTTTCACTTGCACCCTCTATTTGACTTGAACAAATATGATCCAAATAAAATGCCACTAACTCACTAATGGATAGTGGGATATAAAAATGTTATCCCTACCTTAATTTTTACATGTGAAGTATAGGTATGAAGAGAAGTGATAACTTAGTCATTGTATAACAACTAAAGAGTAGTTACACAATAATTAATTACATGTTGCACACAAGTCTTCATTTCATGTGTAATGTATTTAGTTGTGTAGGGAGTGAAGAGTAGTTACCTAGCAAGTGAAGTGCAATTATGCAACAGGGTGAAAGTTTAGAGTTGTGTTCCACTTTGGGCCAACAAAATAGTTTGGGGAAAATTGTTTCACCCAAAACTACATTGTCCCTACATGGCACAAAGAGTTTTAGCTGAAACTATTTCGCCCAAAAATATTAACTTGATATAAATTTGAAATCAAAATTAAACTGGATATTAATTTGTATAGAAGGTTTTAGCCCAAACAATTTAGGGCGAAAGAGTTTCAATCAAAACTCTTTTGCCTAAAACTATCTTGGTGGTAGCCTAACCCCTCCTTTTAAATCTGAAAATACCCAAGAAAATATTCAAGAAAATCTGAAAATACCCTTTGGTAGGGCTTGGACCCTAGAATCCAACACTATTTTTTAATATTTTAATATGTTTTATTATTAATTGTTTAAATTTACTACAAGTAGTTCATTTTAATCAAACATGAGGTTGATTAGAAATTAAAAATATATTAAAATGTATTTTAAAAATAAAAAATTAGTGCATTAGAGGAGAGAATCCTCTCCAAAAGGGTATAAATTTTTTTTAATGATAAATAGTTTAGACAAAAGGTTACGTTCCACTGAAGCTATAATATTTTGAGTAAATTTGACTTAAGAAATTTATTAAAAAAATATTTATCAATTTTTTATTTTATTTTCTCCATGCACTAGATATTAAAGTTAATTGTGGGAAAAAATCAAAGAAAAAAATAAATTTACTATATTTTTTGCTACGTCCCATCAACCTCACTTTTAAAAAAAAATCAGCAATTAAAACATTCTCTTAAATTTATAAAAAAATATATCCAACTAATTTAAAAAAAAAAAAAAATTAAAAACAAATAGTTCCACATTTCATTAGTTTATATCATTTTAAAATTTAAACATACATGTCTTTTAGGTGCTCCAAGTTGAAAAATTGTATTTGTGTTGGCCATTTCCTTTATAAAAGTGGGACATAGTTATAAAATTTCACCCAACAATTGAAGACTTGTTGTACAACAACTCTTTAGTTGTTACGTAGCTAGTATAAATTTACTATGTAACTGACCCTCACTTATTGCAAAACTACTATTCAGTTGTTGTGTAACTACTTTTCAACTGTGTAGTAAGTGAAGAGTAGTTGTCGAGCAATTGAAGAGTAGTTACACAATAAAAGTTTGCATGTATATAGATTAATTCCTAATTACTATCTACTATCACCTCCATTATTTGGCACATATGGTGTACAAAATGATAATGCAAAAGAAAATGAGAAGTTGTAAGGTTTGACACAAATTCGTTATAACTAGTAACTAGATCTTCTCCTACGCCTTATTTTTTAGCTTAATTAGTAAGGTTTGATACAAATACACTATAACATTACATACCCCATAATGTAAATGGTAGAACTATACATGTTGGATTACTAAGCTAGGCTATTATTTGCATCATAAAAACATGTGATTTTCCTCAATTATTTTGCTATTTCACAAAGCCAAATAACTCAAAAGTCAATTTCTAAATAAACATATAGGTAACCATACGTTCATTTTTCCAAGCTAGAGCATTTGGTGATTTTAATGCTTGTTAATATTGGGTGATTTACTTCCATTGAATCATAATAATCATCCAGTATAATAAGTGATGCAGGACAATCCAATGGTGTAAGGGCAATCTTGCATCACCCAAAAAAAAGTTGATTCAAAATCATTGCATTTGTTTTCATTTCTTTCCATAATTAGTGTTTCTGGTTCCATAATCTCTTGAATAATGATGTAGGACTTTCAGTTTTTCTAAAACTACTAAAAATAGCAAACTGTCAGTTTTGGAAAGTTTTACTACCATTTTAGGAAAGTTTGCATTTGGGCATGAATTGAAGCGAAAACTTACAAAAAGCTTCATAACTGAAATATAAGACCTTTGGCGAAGGAATCAGGAAAAGATCATTTGTGAGCTGAAAGATATTAAAGTTTTTGTTTTCTGAAAAGCCCCTAAAATTTTTTGAAACAAGATATGAGGCACTAAAACATCTTATAACGTCCCAAAAAGTTGACAGAAATTTGTTGATGGATTTCCAAGGTGATAGTTTGCATTGCGAGCTTTCCGGCTTAAAACGGTTCGTCAATCGGACACCCGGATCAAAAGTTATGCTTCCCGGAAGTTGACCTACTTTTGGAGGGAGTTGCAAATTTTGAAATTTAGCTAGGGGCCGCCAAAAAGTGCTATTTATGACTATTTTGGGAACCCTGGGCAGTAGTAGAGTTAAGGGCGAAAGTGTAGAGTCGAGAATAGGTGGGAAAATAGAAACCCTAGCGGATTTGGGGTTACAGAAGGCAGAAGATTCCAAAGCCTGGTGATGTGTAGATGTAGTGTGTTGCAACCTATGGAGGATTGATTCCTCTTATTGTAATTGAGCTTCTGTAATGTAATAAGTTGTCCAAATCAATAAAGAAATATTCTATTTTTTGTGTGCTATTTCTGTTGTTGTGTGTTTTATGATTTACCCCTTCATCAATAAGAGTGAGAGGCTTCAAACTAAAGGAATTGTATTCTCCAATTTGAAGACAATCCACATTGGGATATCAACAAACTTTGAAGGCATTGTTCACCTTGAAGAGAACACAAACTATTCATCTTGAAGAGAACATGGATTGTATTAAAGATTATGTTGCTTTGAAAGTTTGATGGTTTCCCAATGTGGATATCTTTAGATTGGAGAATAAATTCATTAAGTTTGAAGTCTGTTGTTCTTTTTGGACTAGATGATTATTACTATTCTATGGAAGCAAATTGCCCAAGATTCGAAAGAATTGAAATAACTAGATGCTCTAGCTTTGAAAAGATAAATGTCTAGTTACATGTATGTGTCCATTTGGAAATTGACTTTTGATTTTTTTGGCTTTGTGCAATAGTAAAATAATTGAGGAATATCACCTGTCTCTATGACACAAATGACACTTTGTTTCTAATAAATGGGAAAGTTGCTTGGTATAACCATGGTACCTTTGCATGGTCGACCTCATTTTAGAGGTAAAAAGAATCACCTATCATAATGACTATATATCTCCCAAAAAGAGAATAGTTTGCAATATATTGTAGTAGCATATAATACATTGAGAAGCACACTCTCCTTGGGAGTTATATCTTGCATTATTATCATGAAACTTGTTCATATATGTCCTGAAGTTGGTAGAGCGCATAAAACCTAGTGATAGAAAAAAATGGATCGTTATGAGATCTAGACCATTTCTTGTTCCTACAATCTCATCTATGACTATATTGATTACATCTATTACATGCGACAATTAAAGACTTAGATGCACAAGAACTAAATGTTGTTGCACAACAATTGAAGACTTGTGTTCACAAGAACGTTAGTTGCTATGCAACTGTGTCATTGTTGCATGTCCAAAGATGCTATGCAACTAAAGCTTGTTGCACAACAACTAAAGACCTGGATTTAGAAGATCCATTTATAAGTTTTTGAGTGTATCTTTAAACCTAAAACATTCCTAGGGTTGCATAACACATCCATAGATCATTGTGCACTAAGCAAATACTAGTTGCACAACAAGTGAAGGTCATGTAACCATGTATTTAGTTGTGCAAGCCTTTAGTTACATATAAATTAAAGACTTGTGTAACAAAGAAATAAGGAAAAGTCCTTCGTAGGAAGAAAATGCTTTGGTAGGGTTGTTTATTTTCCATTACATAGCTTTAGTTTGCACATATATAGATTAATTCCTCATTATTACCTAGCATCACCTCACTTGTTTGGCATGTATGGTGTACATGGAAATGCAAAACAAAATGGGAAGCAACATAAACAATGCATATAATATAACAACTTCAAGATGTGAATTTGAAGCCCATTAAAATGCTTAGTGCCAAAAAATCAAGATATAATGTCCTTAGGGAGGTGTCTGGTTGCCTTATACTAGAAGGTTTACATTAAAAGAGGATGTACTGAAGAACAAGAAATACAAGCAAATATTAGTTTAGAACCATATTATTAAAATGAAGAATTTTTGTGCATTAACTAAAGATTCATTACACAACAAGTCTTTAGTTGTTGCACAAGTGTTAATTTAGAACCATACTAATAAACCAAAGACTTGTTGCACTAGTTGCACAACAACTAAAGACCCTTTGCACAACAAGTCTTTAGTTGGTGTACATGTGTTAATTTATAACCATATTATTAAACTAAAGTCTTGTTGTTCTAGTTGTACAACAACTAAAGACTCATTGTAAAACAAGTTTTCACTTACTTTGTAAGTGTTAATTTCAAACCATATTATTAAAACGAATACTTGTTGTGCTAGTTGCACAACTAAAGACTCGTTAAATTATGTGTCTTCAGTCACTATGCAAGTGCTAATTTAGAACCATATTATTGAGCTAAAGATTTGTCGAACCTATTGTGTAACAACTAAAGAGTTGTTGCACAAGTGTTAATTTGTTACGTAAGTGAAGACTACTCCACAGTAAGTTGTTGCACATATACATAGTTGGAAATAATTGTATTAGACCAAGCAAAGTCTAGGATGGGAAGAATGGGCCTAGATGTAGGTTTTAAGAAATACATATAGGATCTAAGATCCTTGCTTGTTGCACAACCATTTGTTGTCACACAAGAATAAACTTGCTGCACTATAGTCTTTATTTGTTACACAACAAAGTCTTTAGTTGCACAACAACAAAAGATAGTTGTGTAACATGCAAAGACTTGTTGGAGAACAACCATAGACTATTACACAAGTAAAGTCTTATGTAGGTGAGCAATAAAGCATTTACTTTCCAATTCAATTTTTGCACTTTACAAAACATATACAAGCATGATCCACGACCAAGCTTAATTATCATGTTTTCCTAGAGTACCCTTGTTAGTTTTGCAACATGGTGGTAGCATGGACCCAACACCAATTCCCCCTTCCACTCACTAGCCAGTTTACCTCCATTCCACATCCCATGGTCAATGTCTTGCTAACTATTGAGTTTCTACTACACAGTTACACTCCCACTATGATAAACTTTTGTAAGATCTACCATTGCTACTACCACATAGATCCCACCACACTACCCAAGACATATGTGCCACTTTTGTTTCACTTGCATCCTATGTTTGGCCAGCACAAATATAAGCCAAATAAAATTCCACCAACTCACTAGTGGATGGTGGGATATGAAAATGTTACCCAACAAGTAAAGAGTAGTTATGCAACAATTGAAGTTTTCAATTGTTGTGTAACTAGTCTATAGTTGTTGCATGACTACCCCTCACTTTCTATGAAACTACTCTTCAGTTGCAGCATAATTGCTCTTCAGCTACATGGCAAGTGAATAGTAGTTATTGAGCAAGTGAAGGGTTGTTACATAATAATTTGTTGTGTAACTAGTTTATAATTGTTGCATAACTACATCTCCCTTTTTGCACAACCACTATTTTGTTGCTACGTAACTCCTCTTTAGTTGTATAACAAGTGAAGAGTAATTGCATGACAATTGAAGAGTAGTTATGCAATAAAAGGTAAAGCTAATCAAATATTTGACAATCACCAAACATACATCAATATTTATAACTCACCAAAAAAAATCATGTACCACAATACCAATGTGATACATTATTGAAATGGCACAATATTACATGTGATGGTACATCCATATTGTATTGATGCATGTGACTTAGACTTAGCACCAATTTGATCTTATCAATCAAACTTAACAAGGATAATTATATAAAGATGACTATGATGCATCTTATCATGACTTGTGCAAGGTACAATGGAAACAACATGCTTGATACTACCTAGATAACCATCCATATCACTATCAAAGATTGATACCCTTTGCTCAAATACATGCAATGATATCCCACACTCCAAATGTGGAGCTAAATTTACAAATACTAAGGACTATTTTGCAACAAGTAGAGGATTTGTAGATATAAGACTTTAGTTGTTGTGCAATAGTATTTAGTTGCACAACAAATAAAGGCTTATGCAATTGTTTTTTAATATTGAAATAAGTTTTATAAACTGTAGTAGATTATAATTCTTCATGAGCATTATGTGTTGTTGATTCGTTTATTGAGCAAAATTGTTTCCACTTTCCAATTCCAATAGATTGACAACATGGTTACAAAAATTCCTCACTTAGTGGAATCTCCTCTAGCTGAACTGGCATAGAAAAATGGAATAGAGACAACTAATGAATATGGCATGAAGTTAATAGAAGGTCTTAGAGAGAAGTTTGTATTGTAGATTCTCAAACCCTACTTTGTTCTTCTCCAAAAGTAACTCTCACATGCAAACCATACCCACTATGTAAGTATTTACCAAAAAAATAAGCTCCAATATGTGCAAGATTAAATGCCAAAAATAATTTGTTTTACAAGAATCTACACGTTGAGGAATCCATTGAGGACATCAACATCTACTTCTGGCCTGTTGTTATGTTACATCACTAGGAAAATTTGACATTTTTCCTGTGACTACCTTCTTGGCATCCTCATGCTAGCTCAATGCCATTATTTTGTAACTCAACTAGAAGAGATTCCACTAACTAAGGAAGGTTTGCAACCATGTACATTTATGTCCTTCATAGAGAATAACTTCTTCTTTCCTAAGATAGACTTGCATAGTCTGCTAGACATCTAACTTGGGATATAAAATATGATGAGTTGCTAGGTATTTGTCAAAGCAATAGTTCTTGGTGGATGGCGGTGGTGATTCTATGTTTTTTAGAAGATAAATAAAAGCTAAAGAGAAGAAAAAGGGAATGCAATCAAGAATGAGCTCACAAAGGGAATGCCATCAAGAATCAACTCAACCATTCTCTTTAGCTTTTATTTATCTTTTGAAAAGTGTAGAGTTAGCTTTGCCATCCTCCAAGAGCTATTACTTTGAAAAATACCTACCAATATGTCGTCTCTTGTATCCTTAGTTAGAGATCATTTGACATGCTATCCAAGTCCTACCTAAGGATAGAAGAAATCATTCTTTGTGAAGGCCATAATATGTACTGAAACTAAAAATTTGTTGCATGAATCTTTAATTTCTACACAAGTGTTAATTTAAAACCATATTATTAAACAAAAGACTAATTGCACCAATTACAAAACAACTAAAGACTTTATATATAATGAGTCTTTAGTTACAATGCAAGTGTTAATTTAAAACCATATTATTAAATTGGAGACTTGTTACACTAGTTGCACAACAACTAAATACTTTTTTAGTTTGGTGCACAACAACTAATTTATTTTGGTGCAACACATATGACTTAGGCATTATGATAGGATCGACATGGGAGAAGTCAAAATGGTGGGGACTATCAACCCACTATTTAAATTTACATTTTAGGCATTTGTTTTCATAATAATTTTTGTAGTGAGTGACATGTACATAGTTTACATCTATACCTTGTGTTTCATATTTTAGTTTGATTAGTGGCATTTATGGGTAGGTGAGGTGTTCATATCCCATCATTAGTAGATGAGTTGATGGAATTAGATTTGGTAAATATATCTCGAGATTCATGGCACATTGGCATGTGAAAGTGTTAAAGTTGTTCCACAAGTGTTATGTATATACATAGTATGGATGTAAACATGCATATTGGACTCTAAAATATTGGAAAAAACTTCAACATTCAGAAATCATCAATGAAATTTTAACATACATTAATCATTAGCATAACTTGTAAGTTTAGCCAAAGTATGTTTTATAGGTTGAAGTTAAAATAGTATTATCTTCAATACATTGAACGTAGAAAATGTATTTACATTTAGTTTAGATATATTCCATAGGAACAATAGTGTAGCTAATGAGGATTCCAGAAAGGCAATAGCAGGTATTAGAGATAAGTATGCATTGTATATTCTCAAACCCTACCTTATTCTTCTCGAAGGCATGCTATTGCCTTAATGGCATCCTCATTACCTAGATCTATGGTTACAAAGCTTCCTCACTCATTGAATCTCTTCTAGCTCGACTTAACTAGTAAGGTCTAATATAAATTTGCTATAACATTACACACCCTATATTGGAAGTGGTAGAAATATACATGTTGGCTTACTATTTGATATGATTAGGATTCCATTAAATACGATAACCTCTACTATTAACTATTGTTTTCCCTAAACAACATTTGAATTTGTTATGTTCTAGAACCCTACAACTTAGCTACAAGTAGTTTAGTTATAGTTTATGTCTCCTTCCTATATTTATAGTAGAAATATACATCTTGACTTACTAAGATAGGCTATTGTTTTTAAAAAAACCCATGTGGGAAAGGGATTTTCAAACATATTTCTAGGTCTTTTGAAACTTATACTACCACCATTTTCAAATAAATTTCTAGTAGTTTTCAAATAAATTTCTAGGGCTTATTCAACCAAAAGATTAATTGGCACATGGAAAGGGTTGAGTTAAGCTTAACCAGCACAATACAAAATTACCAAATGAGTTGTAGAACTACAACACCATACATTTGAAGCCCTGTAGTTTGTTTGTTAGTGTTTTCTAATACTCCTAAAAATTTTTGTGAACCACAAACATTAACAAAACTTGTGTTAGTGATATTCAACTAAATTTAGAGGAAAAGCATGAACAAAAGGCATAGGGACTTTTAAGCAAATGGAACCCCTAATTATTCTAAATTAACATTGAAGAAATAATGAATCTATACTTACTTCCAATCCAATTGTTGTTTGTCCCTTTGGAGCTTTAGCTATGAATTGCATGCGCCTTACAATAAAATCCAAGGATGGCAGTAGAAAAATCTATGATTAGCCTAAAATTCAAATAGACAAGATTAATTTGTAGTTGAAAATGAGTAGTTCCATTCTTTTGAACAATTCAAATATTACTCACAAATAAGGGTCAGGAAATAGAGTTAAGGATGCTTTGGGTCCATTATTTGTCTACTTTACTGTTCAAATGAAATAATTTAATACGACTTGTTTTGGGATTTTGGAGAGGGCATTGCACTTTATCACACAATATGTAAGCTTCGATATCTAGAGAGTTACATTTATGAAAATTATGTGATGGTGAGGTGTTTGTATCCTTCTTGTTAGAAATGAAGGCAAACCACTACAATATGGAAATCTAAAAAAAAATCGTAAGTCTAAAATCATAAACTGTAGAATGACAATGGAGATATAATCTACTGAAATTAGCTACAAAAAAAAAATCAGCAAACTCAAGAGAATAACATATGACAGAGATTTACATGGAGAAACCCTTTCGAGAAAAAACTCCACCAGAAAATAGGACAATTTTGTATTATCTTCAAAAGAGATTACAATACAATCACTTCCTTCAATCTTGCATCCAATTTGATTGCAATTGTGTACATGGAGAACATTCAACTCATTACTCTACACTTCCTCAAGTTTCTATTAAATAGACTACAAGCTTACAGAAGAAGTCACACCAAACATGGCACCCAAACTTAGGAAAACCAAATGCCCACATTGGAAAGTTACATAAAAAATATTAATTACACTCTTACATCTGTCATAACCACTTCCACAAATGAAGCACCCAAAATATCCAAATCCCAATGCCCTCATAGGGAATAGTCAACAATAGGCTAAAAGTAGCCTCTTACACCTTCTTATAGGTTGTCATAAGATGCTCTATCATACCAGTCCAATAATAGCCAACTCCTTACAACATGTAAGACACTAACAATATAAGATGCTCTTACATCTATCATAATTATTAAACTTGGATGCCCCATAATTATCTATTTAATATCCCAAGGTAAAATCATATAAATTACCGATAAATATTTACTATAGTCATAGGAACCTTTATCTCTTATGGTGTGTATTTATAAAACAATTTTAGGAGTAATTAAGTACATATGATCTATAATGTTGATGACACCTTAATCCTAACATTTTCCTACTTGACATACACATTGTAAATACATTTATCGAAAAACATAAATCAACTAAGTACAAAAAATAAGGCCCATGGGCTCCTTGCACCAAGTGAACTTTTTTGTGTTCACGGGTTTGGTAAGATAATCTACAACATTCTTCTGAGTGTGTCAACCTTCTTCAACTCAATTTGTCCATTTGCAACCATTTCTCAAACAAAGTGATACTGAATATCTACATGCTTAGTCTGAGCATGATATATATGATTCTTAGCCAAACAAATTATACTCTAGCTATTATAACGATTTGAATTGTCCTACAATCAAAACCAATACATGTACATAATCTTTATAACCATACTACCTCCTTAGAGACATTGGTAGCAATCATATACTTTACTTCAGTGGTGGATAAAATAACCATGGACCGCCTCTTACTCATCCAACTCACAACTCCTCCAAATAGAGTAAATACATACCCACTAGTGGACCTTCAACTATCCAAGTCACATGTCCAATTTGCATCAACAAAACCTTGTATGTCCAATTTTTTATCAACATTGTTAGTATTAGAATAAAATAAACAATAATTATAAGTACCATGCAAATATCTTAACACCATCTTCACATAATTCTAATGCTCTCTATTGAGGTTAGACATAAACCTGCTTCATACTCCCACTGCTTGGGCCATATCTAGCCTAGTGTAAACCATTGCATACATCAAACTTCCTACTGCACTAGCATATGGAACGTTAAACATATCATCAAAATTATCTTCACACTTGGGACACATATCTAAAGTAAGCTAAGTGCCATCTAGTAAAGGAATTCTAATTGGCTTACAGTTCTGTTATAATTAAATGTGTGCAAAATAGTATTCATACTTCGTGACAACCAAAGCTTTCTATTACCTTGATCTTTCATGATTTCCATTCCCAATATGTACTTTGTTTCCCCTAGATCCTTCATCACAAATGCACCTGAAAGTTGAGCTTTCAACTCACTAATCATACCCTTGGTGTTACTGAAAAACATGTCATCCACATACAAGGCAACAATTAGTATATGTTCATCAATACATCTAATGTAAACATAGTGATCCTCTTCGCTTCTCACAAAATCCAATTTTAACATAAAATAATCAAATTTTTGATACCACATCCAAGGTGATTGTTTCAAACCATAAAGAGATCATTTTAATCTACAATTGTTCTTTCCCTTTTACCTCAAAATCTTTAGGTTGTTGCATATAAATTTCCTCTTTGAGATCTCCATGCAAAAATGCAGTCTTAACATCCATTTGCTTAATTTCAAAATCATAAGCAACATCTATGGATAAAAGAAATCTAATAAAAAATAATTTAGCAACATGAGAGAATATTTCACTGAAATCAACTCCCACTCTCTAGGAGTAGCCTTTAGCTACTAGTTTAGCAACATGAGAGAAGATGCACCAATCAGGGTAACACTTAGAGAAGGTGATACCCATGTGACATTCCCCACTAAGTGTATCATATGAAGAAATAGGGTACACTTCCCAAAGTAATACTCCCAAGAATCTCACTTGGGAACTAGTTGTGCATGCATACAAAAAAGTGGGTGTGAGTCTATGTGCTACTAGCATAGTTAAGTTAATTTTAGCCACCAATCATTCACTAGGCTCTCTCGGTGAGGTATATTTTTTCCCAAGATGCTCCCATCAAAACTTCATGACCAAATCTCTCTAAAAAAAAGTAAGAACTTGCAAAATAATGTTAGCAAAATCCTACAAAAAAATCAAGATTCGATAAAGGACAAGGTCCCACCGAACATGTCAAAATGTGTATGCTAAAATATGAGATAAACATGAACAATGTAATGAAAATAAAGAACCTAATCTCATACCTAATTACACCTCTGATTGAGCAAAAGAATGTTAAAACAATAATGGAAAGACAATAACTTCTCACCAACATACTCTTGATGCCTTGGATGTGCTCAAGATTTTTTTTTGTTGAAAAGAAGAATGTGGTTGCTCAAGAATCCTACATGACCTTGCTTTTCTTCCTCTCTTGATGCTTAATAAGTGCTGAGAAGACAAGGGTTTTATAGATTTTTGGATGTGGATGTGAATGGCTTGGATTCAATCTTGGATTTGAGGGTGGAGATTGATTAGCTTCCAAGTGAAGCTAATAATGAAAAGTTTACATTGATCCATTTGCATGAGTAAGGGGGATGCTCACATGTGGAGGCTTGGGGTAGGTGCAAGTGAATAGAACAAGGATTGAAGAAGATTAAGGGTGAAAATTACTTTGTTTTGAGTGAAAGGTGGAGATCAAAGGTACTTTTTGAAGCCCTATGCAAGTTTGACTTTGTTTATTTTAAATAAACTATGCAAGATTAGAGCCACCCTTATGCGAATGACTAAGATTAAAAGATGAAAAAAAAATTAATGGTCAAGATTTAAAGTTAGTTTGACTTTTAGATTTTAGTGGAGAAGGATTATTTAATTTTTAAATAAAATGGTGTAAGAATGTGCAAGGTTAATTAGTTAAACTTGGTTTGTTTAACTGATTGCAATGATTAGGGAGATTTTGATTGATTAAATAAATATTATGTATTTATTTAATCCATGCAGGAATGTTGAGAGATAAATCAATTTAATTAAACAAATGTGTAAGATTATAAACAAATGTGTAAGATTAGGGCCATCCTCTTATGTGAATGGCTAAGATTAAAAGATGAAAAAAAAAATTAATGGTGAAGGTTTGAAGTTCGTTTGACTCTTAAATTTTAGTGGAGGATTTTATTTAATTTTTAAATAAAATGGTGGAAGAATGTGCAAGGTCAATTAGTTAAACTTGGTTTGTTTAACTAATTGCAATTAGGGCAATTTAGATTGATTAAATAAATATTATGTATTTATTCAATCCAAAAATGTCGAGGGTAAATCAATTTAATTAAATAAATGTGCAAAATTAGGGCCATCCTTATGTGAATGGCTAAGATTAAAAAATGAAAAGAAAATTAATGGTTAAGATTTGAAATTAGTTAGACTTTTAGATTTTAGTGGAGAAGGAATTTATGGGTATGTTTTTTTCTAAAGATTGGCTTGGTCATGAGAGATATTATGTTAAGATTTTAGTGAGAATTAATGGGTATGTTTTTGTCTAAAGATTGGCTTGGTCATCAATGACAAATTCATCCAAACAGGTTCGGTCCAATAGGTACCTATACACTTATCCACAAAAACTTTGGAAAACTTATTTTTGCTAGGAAAAGAGGGGGTTGTTTTTTCCTAGATTAAGAGTGTATTTGGTGATATTATACTCAAGCCCTAACCATATAAAATTTCACTAAAGTGAAATGATCTACCTTCTATTTGGTATAGGCATAAACGACAAGAGAGACTTTATTGCTTGGAGTATTACTGGTAGAAGTTGAACCCTCCTTGCTATCGAAAGCCACCAATAGTTCCAAGTGTGAATTTAAGTCTCAAGACACCAGTTTGTTGTGTGATAGCCCCCTTGCTGAAGTCCACAAGGGGATTATTTTTCCATATACATAATAAGTTGTTCTAAACTAGATGTTATATTGTTTACAACTTATCATGAGAGATATTATGGGAACTAGGCTATTTCTTGATTTTTGTCATCCCAATCTCTCTGACACAGATTCTAGAAGAACCCAAGAGCATAATACAGAATCGCTTCATTTCCTTGTACAAGTTGTCTACAAGAGGGCATCACCTTTCGGAGCTGTTAAATAACTCAGTATTTTATATTTTTAGCTATACTGATAATATTGATACAGATATGGCGAGTAGTTGTAAGTGGGGTCCCAAATATAAGAGGTATTAAATTGAACGAATAGGGAAAAAAAATTGAGGCTGATGAATGCATGTGTTTTTTAATGTGTCCTGCAATATTGCCTCTCCATAGGAGTTTTTTCATAGAGGTCAACTTAGCTTGTTGTCTGGCCTCCTCTTCTTTCCTATTGAATTTGTTTTTTAGTTGAGGGGGTAAATGAGGCAAACTTTAGCTAGATGCCCATATTCATTGCAGATCCTACATCTGAATGGAATGTTCAAATAATCCATTGGTCGTTCCCATTATAATCTATCCATTTTTTCATAGATTCTATCTGACAACAGCTTTCCCACATCTATGTTTCTACAGATTCTGGTGTACTTTAGAATTCTTGGTTGTATTGTGAGCAAACATGAAGTGATGTATTCTCCCATGGCAATACCAATGTGTTTCAAGGATTAGTCTTGCACATATTTGCTAGGGGGAAGTGGCAAGCTTACCCAAATTAAGACTCTACTTAGAAGATCTATCTGGGATTAGAAGCAACAAACATTGTTTTCACAAATAGCTTTGATTTCATCAAAAGCTATGGGCCAACTTGTAATGCAATCTCTTCTTCAAGCTTGAATGAGAAGACAGCCGTGAAGTACCTTTTAACATTTCATGAAAAAGTCTAGATTTCGAGGCCTTCCAAATTTGCGGACCAAAATCCTGAATGTTTGGGGTCTTAGTATGTATTGTCCCCATTTTCAGCGTGATCACCAAACAAAGGATGGAGTTAGCCTATCTTCATTTCCATAGGCTAGTTCGTCAAAACAAGGGAATACTCTGGTTGAACTAAGGCTTGGAAATAATAATGTTGTTCAGAGGCTCGGAAAATAGAACGTTAGCTCAACTAGTTAATCGGAAAGATGGGACATTTGAATTAATGTAATTTTTTACATTAGTTATCAAAGGCAAAATATTGATTGGGCGAAGCATCCAAAGAGTTTGAAAAATAAAATAATATTATTATCAATTCAAGCACCCACCTTGGAGGAAGAAAATTAAATAATAATATTTTTATTATTCTTTAAATGTGAGCGGCCAAGTGAAGGAAGAAAAGGAAATTAAATTAAATAATATTTATTTTAATATTATTTAATTGGATCGACAAATATGGGAGGATTAAAATATTCTTTTTATTATTTCTAGAGGAGCGCTCACCTTGAGGGAATATATCAATTAATAAAATAATGATAACATTTGATTTAGGCACTTATCATTGGAAGAAGAGATTCAAATAAAATAATAAAATAATGCATTGGATTGGGTGCCATCCTTGGAGAAGTAAATATTTCAAATTGGAAGGAGGGAATCGAAATTCAAATCTTTAAATTGAATTGGCAAATATCCAAGTATAAATAAAAGATGAGGGTGCTCATTCCAGGATCATGAATCTTTTGACAACTTTTCGCATTCATGCTTGGCAATTGCTTTGCTTGATCTTCCAAGGACGAAAACCCTTGTGGAGTTGGTGTTTTGGACGAAAACCCAATCACATCTTGGAGGCGGATTCATACGGAGTTCGCATTTGCACTTCATTGGAGGTTTGTAGATTGTAGAGCATCATTGATTCATCTTTTGAAGGTTTGGTCGGAGACCATTGTTGGAGCTTTCGTTGAAGATCATTGTAGAAGACATTGTTGAAGATTTGTTTTAAGGCATTGAAGACTTGATCAAAGATTCACAATTGCTAGGAGAGCACCACTGTTTGGAGGATTGATCCCTTGTATGAGCTGCAAATTCCTTGCAGACCTGATTCCTAGCAGCAGCGAACACTTTCAGATTTGCAGAACAGCAAGCATCACAACATCTAACCCTAGCCGCCGCCATTCTAAGAGAGTCATCATTGTGATAGCAGCGAATTGGAGTTAAGAGGATCCGATGGTATTTATTCTGTGATTGAAGGTTGAATTTGTCATTGGGTTGGCTGATCTGCATTCTCTAAGGCAGCGACATCAATTGGCAGAGCAGCGATCTGCATAAGGATCATTTAGAAGACAAATTGCATTCATTACCATCGTCTTAGTGACAGCGATCAGCATCCTAGGGTTTGGCATCAGCAGTTGACATCAATTGAAGGCTTATTCATATCAGATCCAAGCATTGAAATTGGTATGTCATTCATCATTTCATCTTGAATTTGTAACAGCAGATTGGCATTTGTCATTGGCTATGATAAAGCCATCCATTTTGATGTAATTGAAGACTTGAGCAATTTGAAAGTCGGAACAGCAGTGATCTAACTCGGCTTATCATCATCTTCTTTATCTTTATGCGTATTTCATGGTGAAATTTCGCATTGTTAAGGCTGCAAGTATCTATTTGTTCTATCATTCATTTTACACATGTTAGTTCTTGAATTCATGCTTGAAGAAGACATATATTGAAGGTGCACAAATAAACCAGATTTGAGTCCTAGGGCTTTAGTTTGGAATTTGCAAGATTCAGAAATTTGCTTCTAGAACCTAGCACGGGACATTACACAGTAAGTTCCCATTAAGTGACAGCTGAGTCTTTTTCCCTTTAAGCACCCATTCCTTGTGTTACATCTGCTTGACAATGAACTCTAATTTGGGTAGAGAATCTATTTTCAGGTAGCAGCCATTGGTTTTAATTGTGGGGGAGTTGGGAAAATGAGTGATTTTTGGGCATACTGATGCAAGCAATTGAGTAGAACTTCCCTAGAGAGCTGGCTGATTTGTTGAGAGGCAGCCACTCTGCAAGACAAAAAGTGTATTCCTAAGGAGAAGACCATGACCTCCCCTCTAGGGATTTCATTTAGATGTGCCATGACCTGTTGTAAATCAGATTAAGACCTGAGGCAGAGGAGGCCAATCTGAATTGATGGAGGTGGGACTATGGATAGGTCTACTTATCTAGCTACATTTCCAACTAAGCAACAATTGACCAATGTACATTAATTTTTGGTCTACAGAAATAGAATACAAACTGTACAAGTAACTTTTGGTGAAGACTAATCTAAATATGACAACTCATTAATAAACTGCAGCCGACAAAAAATAGAATAGACAAGAAAAAAAGGAAATAAGATACAAGGGTGATTACAACAGCAACAGAAGTGGCTCATTCATAACCACCATGCAAGAAAAGGAAGAAGATATAATCTTCATAGGCACATGTTCCACTCACATTAGATGCAACTCGAACACACATAAACGAAGCCTAGTAAATTATCCAGAATTGAAATGCAAACAAGTGTTTTTACTCTAGTAAATACAGTGCACTAACTAAAACAGCTATGCAAAGAGATGGTTTAAAACTTTAAACTCTGAATATAATACCTCTCATTACCTAAATAGGTATGCTTCCCAATGATTATTAGAAGCAAAAAAAAAAATTTAAAGTGTCACCAGCTTTTAACATTACCTTTTAATACTCCAGTTAAATGCACCTGTTCAGGAGATAATTGTTCTTTAAAAAATTACAAAACAAGCCATATATCACAATCCCTTCCAACAACTAAATAAACATGGGATACCATTTTATCTGTCCAAATCACCCTTCTTAATATTTTTCCTTGATCTTTTTGTGTTCCTCATCCCATGGTTTTCATTTACATTTTCACTATCACCTAGTAAATGACTGTAATCTTCTAGGCTTGCAAAAGGAGATAGTCCTTGTTTTTCTGAAGCTTTTCTCTTCTTTCCTTTCATATTGTCTGCTAGATTTTTGACTGAGTCAAAATCTAAATCGCCATCAACAAATGTCTCATCATCATCTTCAGATACATCTTCAACCATATCCACCTCACCTTCACTGTCATCAGCCAATAGAGAATCATCCTCATGTTCAAGCACAGCATCCAATTTCTCATAGTCATATTGACCATCACTCTGAGATTGTGCATCAATATCTTCTTGGTCTATAAAATCATCAATTTCCTCATTGTCACTTTCATCACCCCCATCAAAATCATCATCATCATCATCATCATCATCACCTTCAACAAGGAGACCATCTCCTGCGACTTCATCCTCAAGTTCCTTAGCTTTCTTTTTCTTGGGCTTTCGTTTTGATGAGCTGCTCTTTGCCATATAAAACTTGTGGAAAACAACATCTTCTGGAGATACTTCTTCTTCTGCCAATGATAGGAGGTCAGGTCCCACCAGAGGGGGCACAACATGAATCTGCCAATAGAAACAACACATTAGTTCCATAAACAAGAATTAAAATTGGAACAAACCTTAGTTTATGTATTTTGTATCATATTCATTTCACCAGAAGTAAACAAGCAGTGATAACATTCTAGTTTTACAATGTTAACAATGCCTTCCTAGAGTGTAGTAAACAATACACATGAACAAATCAGGACAAGCACCCAATATACTTCGTTATTCATATTATCCAAACATGAGAGAGGCAATAGCATTATATTATACATCCAGAACAAAGCAATAGAAACTGATCTGCAACTGCTAAGTTTCATGCATACCCAAAATGCAAACCAGTAAAATTTTATGCACCACTTAGTATCTAAGATTCTAAACATCAAAGAAATCCAAATGCATTGAAATACACAAATCTTCTAGACTAACTTCAGCTTCACTGTTGTGATGCATGCTGCTTCCTAAAAGTCCCAGCGGCAGAAACTCCTAAGTTCCCTTGAACAGTTGTGCCACTAGGGAAAAAATTAAAGATACATTTTTGCATCCAGCTGGAAATATTCTCATACAATCAGCTCTTTTGATCTTGTTTATATTACGAAAACTGAACATAGAAAGATTACCAAGATATTCATTAATACAATAAGAAGCAAGAGTTTTCTTATATAGGTTTACAATATAAAGCGACAAGCCACATTAGGAATGTGGGATAAAAGAACAAACTACTAAAGAATAAAGAATATCCTAAAGTGTATCCTAAAGTCGGAACGACTTTATTAAAGCTTAAGAGTAAAAGCTAATTGACCATTATTAAATAATAATTACTTTAACACCCTCCCTTAATGGTCAATCCACTAACTACACCAAGTTTATCCCAAAATTTTACAAATTTGTCAAGACTCAGACTTGGTAAGAATGTCTATAGTTTGGATCCTTTGTTGAACAATACTCCGACATAACAAATCCATCTTCTACAAGTTGTTTGATGAAGTGACAAAGTAGTTCCACATGTTTCATACGCTTGTGGAAGACTGGATTCTTGGCAAGTTTGAGCACCCCTTAATTGTCACAGAACAGGGGTGAAGGCTCTATTTGAGGCATCTTCATGTCTAAAAGTATCCTTTTCAGCCAAACTACCTCACACGCTGCTTTTACTGCTCCTCGATATTCTGCTTCAGTCGAGAATAGAGCTACTACATGCTGCTTCTTGTTGGTCCATGCAACTGCATTTGTGCCAAGATTGAAAACATATCTAGAAGTGGATTTCCTATCAGTCATAGAACTTGCCCAATTTGAATATGTAAACCCACACAGCCTAGGGTCTTTGCTTCTGCTATATAGAATGCCAAAGTCAAATGTCCCTTTTCACATATCTCAACACCCTCTTCACTATAGTCCAATGTTCTACTTTGGACGCTATCGTGAATCTGGAAATTAAACTCACAGCATAGCTCAAATCAGGTCTAGTGGTTGTAAAATATATTAAGCTCCCCACTAGTTGCATGTAGGATGACTAATTAACTGTCTTAGAGTCAATTTTGGCTGAAAGCTTCAGCGCTTTCTCCATAGGTGTTGATGAGATTTTGCAATCTATCATTCTAAATTTGTTGAGCAAACTCCTAGCATATTTGGATTGTGAAACACAAATACTGTCACCTGTTTGCCAAGCTTCTACACCTAGGCAATAATGTAAGAGGCCTCGATCAGTCATGTCAAAAGTTGTACTCATATTAGCTTTGATATGTTCAATTGCATGTGCCTCACTACCTATAAATTATAATAATGATGTCATCTACAAATATGACTAGCAGAATGATATCATTACCAATGCTTTTAACATATAAATTTGGATCTGAAGGACTCCGCTAGAATCCTTGTTCAACCAAATACCTGTCAATTTTGATGTACCATGCCCTGGGTGCCTACTTCGAGCCATATAGAGCTTTCTTCAATCGACATACAAGCTGCTCCTTCCCTACAACTTGAAAACCCTATGGTTGAGACATGTACACTTCCTCCTCCAAATCTCCATTGAGGAAGGCACTCTTTACATCCATTTGATGGACTATCCAGCCAAACTAAGCTACCATGGCTAGGATTAATCAGATGGTGCTCATCTTTGTTGTAGGAGCAAAGGTCTCCTCGTAGTCAATGCCCTCTTTTTGTGAGAACCCTTTTGAAACCAATCGAGCTTTTTACTTGTCTAGTGTACCATCTATCTTGTACTTGACCTTGTACACCCATTTGTAGCCAATGGGTTTCTTCCCTGGTGGAAGATCTGAGATGGTTTTTCCTTTTGCCTCCTCAAATCCCTATAGCTCATAAACTCCTTAAATATTGGCCATTAAAGCAAAGTTGACTATGTTCTTCTTGCTCTTGCCTCTCGATGATCTACCCTCGATCATTTCACTTATCCGAAAATCTCCAATGGTGCTTTCCCACCACTTTGGTCTCTTCTTGTAAGTCCATCCAAATCAGTATAAGTTGAACTCTAGAGAAGTCTGGAATCCTTAGCCACAATAAGTTGTTCTTCAATAATCTTGAACTCTAGAGAAGTCTGGAAAGAGCCAACTTCTTCATCAATCATGACATTTTGGCTGAGGGTCAAGCGGTTGGTGTCAACATCAATCAACCTATAAGCCTTATGATTGTCGTTGTATCTTGTAAGCATCAGTTTTTGAAATCCAAGCATATGCAATGGAACCAAAGACCTTCAAATGACTTTCTTTGGGTTTCCTCCTAGACCATACTTCCTCTAGAGTCTTCTACTTCATCGTCTGTATTGAAGATTTGTTTAGCAAATATATTGTTGTATATATTGCCTCAACCCAAAACCTCTTTGGGACATTCCTATTCTCCATCATACATCGGGCCATCTTTGTGATAGTATGGTTCCGCCTCTCAACTACTCCATTCTACTGTGGCGTGTAGGATGTACTATACTATCATTGTATGTCGTGTTTAGTACAAAAGTTATTGAATTCTTTTGAACAAAATTCTCCTCCATTATCAGATCTAAGAGTGGTTATATCACAACCTGACTCTTTTTCTACTAATGCTTTGAATTTTTGAAATTCATTAAACACATTTGATTTTTACAAGGTTGCACGGAGACGCATCTCCGACCCCCTGGGACGCATCTCGCAGACTAGTACACGTCTCCCATCTTGGAGACTTTGTTGGGTACGTCTCCCTTCACAGGAGACTTCTGGTTGCATCTCCAAGTACCCTGCGTCAATAAAAAGGTGTCTCCACTTTATTTTCTTTTTCTACCTTTCATTTTTTCTGTTGTTTTCGCACAAGCTCAATGGATTCATACTCCTACAGACTTCAAACCTCAATACTAGTGTCTACAGTAATATATATACATTAAGCTATATTAAATTGTTACAAGTAAGCTATAAACTTAAACTTTACCAGTTCTCTTGTTTTGAAAGTTCAATGTCATGATATTTTCAGTTTTAATGTTAGCATATTAATAAATTAATACAATTATTAAATTATATTAAAAAAAATGGCGTCTCCAAGTACCCCCGTCTTCTATTTAAAAAAAAGTACCAGTACCAATCTCTCGTACCAGTACCAGTACCAGTCTCCATGCAACCTTGGATTTTTATTTCAAAAAATACACCCACATTTTCCTACTAAAATCATCAATAGATAGAAGAAAATACCTGGCACTAATGACAGATGTTGTGGTCATTGGTCCAAAAATATCTACATGAACCAACTGTAGGACTCTCTTAGGTCTTCAAGCTTGTCTGTCGTCAAATGGATTTTTGTGTAGCTTCCCTGCTTGGCAAGCTCTGCAAACACCCTATACCTGTTGCTAGATGTTAGGAGGTCAATCTACCAAATTCTCTTGAGCCAACTAAGAGAGATAGGATAAATTGAGGTGTATGAAAGTTCAATGTCATGATATTTTCAGTTTTAATGTTAGCATATTAATAAATTAATACAATTATTAAATTATATTAAAAAAAATGGCATCTCCAAGTACCCCCGTCTTCTATTTAAAAAAAACGTACCAGTACCAGTACCAGTCTCCATGCAACCTTGGATTTTTATTTCAAAAAATACACCCACATTTTCCTACTAAAATCATCAACAAATAGAAGAAAATACCTGGCACCAATGACAGATGTTGTGTTCATTAGTTCAAAAATATCTACATGAACCAACTGTAGGACTCTCTTAGCTTTTCAAGCTTGTCTGTCGTCAAATGGATTTTTGTGTAGCTTCCCTGCTTGGCAAGCTCTGCAAACACCCTATACCTGTTGCTAGATGTTAGGAGGTCAATCTACCAAATTCTCTTGAGCCAACTGAGAGAGATAGGATAAATTGAGGTGCCCATACCACTGATGCCAAAGTGTATTGATGTCAGATGCACTCTTGGCTGCCAACGCACGCTCCTTGACCTGTCCAGTGTCAACCAATCTATACAATCCATGATCTTCTATACCAAAAGCAATAGTCTTCTTGGTCTCCATGTCAACTATGTACAATTTATGTTTGCTAAAGATGGCATCTAGATTGGGACAATGGCACATAATTTGACTTACTGAGAGTAGATTAAGCTCCATTCCCAGCACAGTACACATTGAGAAAAAATATTTTTTTCCCTCCAAAGGATAATTGCACATTCCCTCTGCCAACAACCATGTACTCCTCCCCACCACCGAAGATCACTGAATCAGAGCAAATAGTGTACTTTGTGAAGCAATCCTTCCTGTGGTGAAGTGACGTGATGCTCCTAAATCTATGTACCATGTAGATGACTTGGACTAATCTACTGGTCTTTTAGCCATGAATGCATAGAAGGTTGACTACTCCTCTGACTACTTTGCGATATGATCCTTTTGTTGAGGCCCTCCTTGGTTAGATTTTTGATCAACCAACCCAACTTTTTTCTACAGTGGTTCTTCATATGACCCATCTTGCCACAATAATGACGTGATGTTTTTTAGATTCTTAGTTGCATCCCCATTGTTGCCTTGTCCTTTTTTTCTGTGACCACTTGCTTTTGCCCTTATATTTGGCTGCACGTGCATGTTTCACACACTCTGTCTCACTACTATTACCGAACTATTTCTTCCATTTGTCCTGTTATAAGAGCTTATTGCATAGCTCTTCAAACTTCAGTTCAACACTTGTAGAGGTGTTATTCAGAGTCTCAATAAAATGCCCATAAGCACATGGTAAGTTTTTTAGTGTGATTACCACCATGTCCTCTTCTTCCATCTTCCAACTAATGGCTGACTACTGATCTCTGATGTTCTTGATATTGAGTGAATGCTCCTGCAAGGATGCTTTCTCATCCATCATGATCAAAAATAGCATATTCTTCACGAAGGCTCTGCCATTATCTGAAGTCTCATACAGATCTTGCAGATGCTTCCAAATTTCAATTGAAGTCGTCCCTATCTGGACCTCAAGTTGAATTTCATTTGTCATAAATAATTTGATGAACATGATTGCTTCTCTGTCACGTTCATCAAACTTGTTCTGGTCTTTACACGCAATCATTGGACGGGAATTTGTACTTAGAACAATTTTTTCAAGGCATCTGTACTCAAAAATTGTCAACATACGTTGCTTCCACGTGTTGTAATTTTTACCAAAGAATCTTTGGTTGCCTTCCAATATGATGTTGGGTAAAGAGGTCATTTATATTGTTCTTCTCTCTTTTGCAATCACAAAGTAAGAACAAAAAATAAATGCCTTCTTGTTGTACTAAAATCCCTTGCTTGCACTAATACTTTCCACAAATTTTGCCCTAGAAACTGAAAATTCCTTCTCCAAACTCTAACCGTTGGATAAAAGTGCAAAGTACAACAGAAACACTAGCTTGAAAATCTGCAAATACCTTCACAAAATCCTATGCCCTAGTTGTTGGTAAAAAAAATTCAAAACCCTAGTTTGTAACAGAAAACCCTGTCGGACCTACACACCCGCGGCCCAAAAAACCTGATTTTTGCAGCTTAAAAAAACTCGAAAATTTTAACCCTTTTCTTAAAATTTTAAAAAAAATTATTTTCAAAAAAAACCTAGTGCGATTTTCAAAATAAAAGTCTGTCGAAACCCTAGCACGAAAACCAGTCGTGATTTATGCAAAAAATGACATGTTTTTTGAAACAAATCTGCAAATTTTGTACCAAAAAGAAAAAATAGCCACACGATTTTTAGCCAAAAAAAGAATTCGCAATTTTTTTTATCAATCAAAAATCCGTGATTTTTTATGAAACCCTTGCACGATTTTGTCAAAAAAATCCGCTAAAAAACTCCTTTAAAATGTGATTTTTATCTAATAAAAATCCACGATATTAAAATCAAACCCTAATTATGCCCGTGAATCCATACAAATCCGTACAACACCTTTTGGTGTTTTACTATGCTACACAAGCGATCCCCCGATCCGTTATTGCCGACAACAATCCCTAGATATTCACTCTCACAATTCCCAAAGCTCTAGTTGAGCTCTAATACTATATTACGAAAACTAAACACAAAGATTACCAAGGTATTCATTAATACAATAAGAAGCGAAAGCTTTCTTATATAGGTTTACAATATAAAGCGACAAGACACATTAGGAATGTGGGATAAAAAAAGAAACTAATAAACAATAAAGAATATTCTAAAGTCTCCAACTTTATTTGAGCTTAAGACAAAAACAATAATTACTTAACAGTTTAGCCAAAGTTTATTAATCATTATATATTCATTCCTTTATACCATACAACTTCACTTCCATAGCTTTCAAACAATCCCTAGATATTCACACTCACAGTTCCCGAAGCTCTAATTGAGCTCTGATACCATATTACTAAAACTAAACACAAAGATTACCAAGATATTCATTAATACAATAAGAAGCGAAAGCCTTCTTATATGGGTTTACGATATAAAGTGTAATGTCCCTTTTCCATTGGTAATTAACTTAATAACAGTTATCCATGTTTCCGTGAATTTCCCGAAGGCTAACTAAGTCATTTTAAGCGAAATGACTTTTAAAATAATTTAAATTAAGTTGTCCTTGTTTTTAACTTTATATTTTAAAGTTGACAACTTAAATTATTTTAAAAGTGTTCTTTTCTAGCTTGATGAGCACTTGGTGAAAAAGATTTTTTTATTCTCTAAAGTGAGCGTCCCACTTTAGTGGGAAATAAATACTCATGAAGCCATAATGCAATATTATATTTTATTTATCCTTGGCATGCACAGAAAATTATAAAATGGAGTTTTGAACGCTCATGAGAGTTTATGCATTTTCTGATATGAATTTCTGTGAAGAGCTACCAAGCTTTGTCTTGTGAGGTTGCATCCCTCATTTTGCTTTTGGTTTCGGTTGTGGAAGACCAGCCCTAACTGGAGTATTTGGTGATTTTAACTTAGAAATCACAAGGAGCTTCAATAGAGTCTGTTCGCAACGAAGTTGGACTCAATAATTTTGATGTGTTTTGAAGTGTTTTGGTTTGAGCTGGTTTGCATTATAATTTTGGTGTGATTTAATGATGTGTGTGGAAGTGTTTGAAGGATTTTATCACAGCAGGGCCATACCATTCCCCTGAAGGCTGCCGTACCATTTAGTTTGCAGAGTGTTTATCCCTAATCGAAATGGCTGGAAATTGCAACTATAATTTCCTAGGGACCTAGACGCCTATGTTAAGAGTGATTTTGGAGACTTAGCAAGAAGACATGGCAATTGCCAACAGGTCGTACATCTAGAACTAGTTGTATCAATGCAAGTAAGGGACACAAGGGTAGAAGAGGTAAAGCTCTCCTCTTTGGGAGTCTATTCTGCTATGAAAGGAGGCGCCTAGGGTAGTAACATCTGTTCATTGAAGTTTTGGTGTGGATTTTGCAATGTATGTGGAGTTATGGGAAATTTTCAAGGTTTCTGTGCATTTCCAGATTTCTGATTTTTTTATCAAACATGTGTTTTCTGCTGTCAGAATGCTTTCAGAGGTGTAGCATCAATGTTTGAGAGTCATTACATCCATATCTAGTAACAGGGCTTCATGGGTATGCTTTTGGGTGTTGTCTGCAGTGACTTCTTCACTCTCATATTCTGATTTTGTTGCTACAGCAGAGATAACTGGTAAGAATCAGAGTTATTATATTTATTGCAGGGTGCCCTAACCCCTTGTGTTACTGTTATTAGTTGCAATATTTATGAATGTAACCCTGGATGGTATTACCGCCAGTGGAGTAGTTGTTTTCTGCTCATTTCTCACCCACTGGATAAGTGGTCTAATTGTTAATGGCCTCCCGCTGAATATGTGGATGTGCCTAACTTTACTTTCAGCTTTCCCCCGCTGAACAAGTGGTGATTCCCACGATTAAGTGGATGCTTGCTGTGTAAGCGGATGCCCGCTGTGTAAGCAGATGACCACTGAATAAGTAGAAGTTGTTATTATTGCATGTTGGTTTGAAATGCCCACTTGTATGCTCTCACCTTGCCCACATAGGGATCTGGGTGATCAGAAGGAGTGTGGAAGAACTTAACCATTGCATCTTCCTCTTTGTGTGGAACTTTCAAAAAAAAAACTAGGGTGACCATTACATAAAGCGACAAGACACATTAGGAATGTGGGATAAAAAAAGAAACTAATAAACAATAAAGAATATCCTAAAGTCTCCGACTTTATTAAAGGTTAAGACAAAAAGTTAATTGACCATTACTAAATAATAATTACTTTAACAATTAGGCAAAGTTTATTAATCATTATATATTCATTCCTTTATACCATATGACTTTGCTTCCATAGCTCTCAAACAAATTAAAAACCAAAACTGCTTCCCACATCCTTAAACCATAATTATCAAGTTCATATTGGATGGGATATTATCATGCCAAGAAAAGTATGATCATCAATAGTCTGAATTATACTAGTAATATTTACTCTTCTTTATTGATGTAAAAGATAAGTGTCTCCATGTGAAGGCTATAGAACTTAGTTAACATATGCCGATAAGTATTTAGGTATCTAACATCCACTTCCCATGGTTACTACAAAAGGTAAAACAACCATTATGAGTAAAAGAGACAGAATTAAAAGCAAAATACTTCAGGTATTAACATATCAACAAACCTTCCTTGCAGGGGCTATTTGGGAGCCCCCGTGCCATTCTCCATCTGATTGTTTGCTAGGCTTGGGCTTCTTCTCAATGAATTTGTCAATAAAAGCTCCCAATGATAGATCTCTAAGAGGATCACCATTATAAACAATATTGGCACCTAAAATAAGTGTTCGAGCCATTGTTGCAACTGATGGGTGGACATGCGATGTCAAAGCCGTGAGTTCCCACCAACAGGCACGATCTGCATTGCTGTCAAAAAGAGGTGCCAAGGTATTAGATATCGTTTAAAATCTCAAATGTATTCTACAAGAGAAAACTTTGAATAATAACTAAAATAAATCTTAGGGGGATCTCCTCACAACTATATGTTTGCCAATATTCTGAGGGCAGGAAGGCTTCTATAAATATTATTTATTAGAGTAGAATGACAATAATAAGTATTAAGAGAGAACAAGGAAGAAAATTGTGAAGGATATAATCCAACAATATACCCACATCTTCTACGACCTTTGCAAACTAAAATAAGCAATTTCACTCAAATTTGTAGCATGCTGTATATCTACAAAATGCTTGCAAACTCTACCCTCTACAATGAGGAAGGTAAACTTAGTTAAATCATGGCTATATTCTCTCCAAAAGATCTCTTTATTTTGTTGGGGGGCTAAATCTTTCATTGCTTAACTATAAGACTCGTCTGAGACGAATTTTTTAATAAGTCTAGGCAATGCATATATACCAAAATACTCTAAAATCTAGACTAATGCATTAAACTAACAATGTCACAAAATGAACATATTTCATTGACAGTTTTATATCTCAGAAAAATGATGGATATTCCATATGCTACTTGTCAATTTACGGAATTATTTAAACGACAATAAGACTGAAAATAAATAAACATGTTGGAAACAAAAATCAGATAATAATAATAATGAGAGCATACATCACCATGAACAAATACAGAGGTTTACCCTAGAGAAACCCATGCATGGGTGAAACTCCAGCAAATGTGAGCACAATCTCACCTAAAAGTCTTTGTAAAATGGCATTAGACAGGGTTTTCAGCCTCTCAGGCCATTACAACAATGAATCCCTCTTTTGATTAAGCTCCTCTAACCCTAAAATGTATTCCAAAATGCTGTTATGGTCACTATCACTTGTAAGTTGTAGGAGTCATATGGAAATCAGAAATACAAGGGAAAAACATTCTAATCTCCAAAGATTTGCCTTTTCCATCTTTATTTCGGGTTACAAATGGCTTATTAAAAACTTACATTCCCGTGGGAAGATGAACCAGCTAGAAGCCGAAAAGACAACAGCAAACTAGAATGCCAAAAGTCAATTTTCTGGCCCTTTTTTTAGGAAAAAAAAAACAGTTTTTAATCATTTATGCTATGCTGCTGGTTCGGGGTTCAGGGTCAGTGTTTTTTTCCTCAGATTTTCCCATGATGCCACCAATCATATGCTAGTCCCTCCAAATGCATAGTAGCAAAATGTATAGCCTTTTCCTCACTCATGGGCTTGAGTTTAAGAAAAGTATCCAACTTGTTCACCATGCTCTAGCACTTAGCTTGCCACTGCCATCAAAACTAGGAAAAGGAATCTTGTTCAATGCATCCTTGTATTCCTTAGGTTGTGTAGGTTGTAGTGTTCCACGGGGACCCGTCCCCCCCTAAAACCACCCGTCCCCAAGTCCGAGACATTTCCGAGACTTGGGAACGCCTACGAGACATCCCCCCACCATCCCCCCGCCGCTGCCGGTAAGCAAGATTCGTCGAGGAAACTTCGGAGACGCCGAGACGTCCCCGGGAAGTCTCGGGGACTTCTAGATGTCCCTCGAGCGTCTCGGGGACTTCTAGACGTCTCCCGCGCTGGGGGCAGCAAAAAGTTATTTTAAAAAAAAAAATTTGTTTTGCCTTGGACTTAGAGCCCAGGTCCGAACCCTAAGGAGGTGTTTGACCATTTTAAAAACTAAAAACTCTCATTAAACTCTCATTCTTCATTTTATTTGTTCAATTTGCCATTTCATGTTTTGCAACAGCTAGGTGAAGAAGAGGAAAACCAATGAAAAGAGTGGGTGAAAGAGTGAGTTTGAGGTGTTGCAAGTGCAAGAGGGGTGAGAAGGAGAAAGAAGAAGAGGAGGAGCATTCTACATCAAGTGTGAAGGATTTTTCAAGCACAAGGTAAGTTTTTATGACTGTTTTTTCAAGTTTTTTCAATTTTTTTTTTTTTTTCTAAGTTCTTAGTTTTAGTTTTTCATGTTGAATCTTACAATGGTCATTGAAATGAAAATCAAAACATAAATATGCATTTGCAGCCATGGCTGCAAATGCATATTCATGTTTTGATTTTCATTTCAATGCCCATTGTTTTTTTAAAAAAAATTCATCTTTCCATCAAGATTTAAGTTTTAAGTTTTAACATCAAATTTCAAAATTTTATTTTCAAATTTGTTAAACTAGGCACTTATAGAATTTATTTGTTTATTCATTATTGTAGTGTCATAATGAGCTCTCATGACGTGAGTGGGGATGAGGTTCATAGTGATCCTGATAGTGGAAGTGAATATGCTCCTGACGCTGAGGGGAGTGACCATGGGGTTGAGCTTGAAGCCAACACTAGTTCCATGGCAAGTGAAGCAACTAGTTTCGAGTGCCCTTCTGCACTACTGGCACCGTATGCTAAGGGTCCTTTTGATTGCAAATCCCCTCTCAAACAGTTTGCAACAAAATTACTAAACAGGGAAGGGTTACCATCTGGTGGCACAAGGAGGTGGAAGTGCAACTTTTGTGCTCTAGAGTGGTTTGGGAGCATCACTAGAGTTAATGCACATCTTCTTTTCATTAGAGGAAAAGGTGTAGACATATGTTTTTTTTTGGCAAAACCGCAAAACATCAAATACAAAGTATGACTGCATCGATTCTATGCTTTATCAAATGAGGGTTGTTGTGCGACAGAGGGATCCCACATTGGCATTCTACCACGAGCATATTCAGCCAATCATTCACTGGAGATGGGAGAAGCTCAACACTCCCTTGCACATGGCAGCCTATGCACTTAATCCTAAGTGGTACTTGACTAGGCCTGGTAGAGTGACACCGATATGGGATCCGGAGGTGAAGGCGGGGTTCTTCAAGTGCATTGAGAGGATGTATGATGATGTAGATGCCAGCACGATTCGCACTGAGTGGACCAAATTTGCCTCTTAGGGGTTATTCAAATGCGACCAAGATGGATATGGTAACTATGGCGCAGGATGACCCAATTTTGTGGTGGACTTGCCATGGATCGGGATCTTTGACTACCACTCTAGCCATCCGATTGTTATCTCAGGTTTCTAGTTCTTCAGGTGCTGAGAGGAACTGGTCTACATATAGCTTCATCCACTCTCTTATGAGGAACAGACTTACCTCTAAAAGAGCAGAGAAGCTTGTGGCTATACATAGTGCTTTGCGTCTCATTGACCGCAAAACACTTGTGTACAAAGAGAGTCCAGCAGCATGATGGGATGTAGAGCCAGAGGAGCCAGCACAGATTGGTGAGGATGCTTTAGTTTCGGCTTCAAATGCAGGGCTGGTTGGTATTAGTTTGGCAGAGCTTGACAGCGAGGATTCCAGTAGTTCGAGTGATGAGGAGTTTGGGGACGATTAGAGGCCTCCCTTCACTACATTTTGATTTTTGCATTTTGTAGTTTGTACTTATTTTGATATCATCATATGCTACTCATTGTAACCATCTTTAAGACTTTATGATACATTGATATGATATTATGATGTGACATGTTAGATTTTCTGTTTCGATATAATAGAAATCTCAAATTCGACAATTTCATTTGTCAAATTAGTAATAGTATTCAAGTATTTAAAATGTTAGTATTTGCAATTTTGTTATTTTACTAATTTGCCAAAGTTTAATTTGAAATGTTATTCTTAAACATCTTTTTATAGCTAGTTATTCAAGTACCATATGTATATCAGCATCGCCCCCCCACCGCCGTCCCCCCCGCCGTCCCCAAACTCAAACCCTTTGTCCCCCCGTCCCCGAGACCCATCCCCGACTCCGTGGAACACTAGTAGGTTGGGCTCTTCTTTGCCTTGGATGATTCACTCTTCCTCTTTGGCTTTCTCTCTTTTGGCTCATGTAATTGTTGAAGCTAATTCGATTTCTTACATGTTCAGAAAGTGAATCATACTCATCAACCAAAAATAGGACATTCTCTTCAAATGGTATCTCCTCTTCTTCAACTTGTGGCTCCTCAACTACCTCTACTTCTCTAGGAAGAAAAGTAGGCTGCATAGGTTTCTCCACTGTAGGTGTGCGTGTCCTTCTTGTTCGAGGTGATCCTGCAACACTACCTGCACCTGTATTCTCCTGATTACCTGGATTAGCTTGATTGTTGTTCCTGTTATTCATCAAAGCTTGAAACATCCTCTCAATATTTGCATTTGTTTGTTGCTGTTGTTCTGCCATCTCATGCTAATTCTCAACCATTTTCCCTTAACATGTTATCAATGTCATCCTGTGGATTAGCATGCCTTCTATCACCCATTGTACCTGTTCTTCTTCTATAGTGGTGTGGCAATGGATCAATGTAGTAGCTAATAACCCATAGCCTGGCAGGATCCAAGCTCTAATACCATTGTAAAATACCCTACTTATAATGACTGAAATTTTTGCCTTCAAATTCACTCAACAAATGAATATCAAAATGTCAAATCACATCAACAAACATATAAACACTTGATAACCCAAACACCTTGCATTATTATTGACTTCAATGCAAATAGAAATAAATAATTGTTGGCTGTTATGTATTACAGTCAATGTCTAATTTATATCAGACTTAATTACACCATGAAAATTGACATCAAATGCCTTCAACAACTAGTATATCAATGCCCAATCAATGTACAGTGATCCTAGAGACCATATATGACTGTTACAGCCATGTATGTGGACAAATAAATGTCTGATATGAATGTATAACAGGTTGCTATGACTGCTGAAAGCACTGTTTTTGCCCAGCCAAGGTTTTGGCAATGAGAACACATCAAAATCTTCCTCCTAAGCCAAGCAATGGACTCCTAGAATGCTTCATCATTTGCAACACCTTCAACTTGAAATGTCTTGATAAATCCAACCTTAGAGCCCTGAAAGTGCATTATAAATTTGCTGTCATAAATTTCAGACCCTGTAAATGATGCAAAATCACTCAAATCACAATATTAGTCCAATTGACTACCTTGGTAGTCTCTTCCCATCACCAAGGGCTTCAATAGCAATCACAAATTACTCCAAACTACTCAATATCAACCTGCAAATGCAAAACAATGATGAAATCTGCATGATATCATCTCATACAATGACATGGGATCATCACCACATCAATCAAGGGAGCATCACCTTGATAAATCACTACGAAATGCAATTTCCAGCAATAAAACAAATAATATGAAAGCTTACCATGTGATCAAAAGTTCAATAGAATATCAATTGATGGTGAAACTCCTCTATTTATCCTCTTCATGGTGTAGGCGTCCAATTTGCTCCAATTTGGCAATTGTTTTGGAGTCCACCAATGAAAAGCCATTCTCTTGAACAATTTTAAATGCATCACAAACTTCGATTGCCATTATTTAAAAACTATATCTTCTTCTCATAGGCGTTGCTTGTCTCGGACAATAAATAATATAATTTTAAATGAAATAACTCTCCTTGAGCGGCGGCCAGCAACATAGCATTTAAAATATTATTTACCTCCTTCTTGGTATGGCACCCGTAGCAAATAAAATATTATTTTATTAAATAAAATCCTCCTTTTCCTTGAGTGAAGTCACCTTAGGCATTGAAATTATTATTTTATTCATTTTTATCTCTCTTCCACCTAGCCGTTGGCTCATGATCCAAGAAAGCGCAATATTTTATTGATATTTATCAACTTCCCCTAAGCGCTTGGGCACATGATCCAATGAAGTCCATCTTTTATTGTTAATTTTGATAACTAACTGCTAGGCATTGAACACATGATCCAATATATCAATTTGAATTTACCTTTTTCCTTTGAGCATTGGCACAAGACTCTATGAAAATTGCCTCTCCTTAGGCATTGGCACCAAACTCTATGCATTTCTCCTCATGCGTTGGCACAATGAACTATATATCAAACCTCCATATGGGCGTTGGACCTATAGATAAAATAGCTATTGAAAATGCAATCGAAGATTGACATTTTCCTTTGTCCACTTGGCATCAATTTGTCCAATCAATGAAATAATGAAAATACAATTTGAATATTGCATTTCCCATTTTCCCATTATCTATCCACTAGAAGAACTTGATATTTTGGCTAAATAAACAATACCACTTAGCAACACTTAGCGAAAACCAATAAAAATCACTAGTAGAGCCAACATTATAGATTTCCATCCTTTAGAACCAAGCTCAAACCAAAATCATTACTTAGCTCAAAATGGGGACATTACATTGACACCCCGACTCTCACTCTAGTAGTCATGGCTCTACCTCTTCTTGACGTCATGGACACTCCCACACCTCTCCTCTATGGCACGGATCTCTGCGGCAAGTTGATGTCACCAATTGTTTTCCTACTATCTGTATTTCCTTGGCTTTGAATGTTAGGAGAGGTCCTATGGAGAAATAGTTGCCTCCTGGGATTGTTCAATGTAATGTCCCCTTTTAGGAAGCTCAAAATTTCTTTACCTTGCACACAATATAACTTCTTAAAGAGAACATTAGTAACCAATAAATCCTTATAATATTGTAATTAGGGTTAGTAACCACATAATCATAATCAATATCAAAGTTCATTAACATATATGCATTTCACATTTTCTCATTTCTATCATATAGAAATTCCACGATATACCTCGGGAGAGTCATCCATGAGCCTGATCATTAATCTTCTCTACTTCACTCACCCCATATGAGACGGGTACGTTAGGGCGCTGGTATAACAAGACCCACTGCCATAGGCCCAAGGGTTTCATTGCTACACCCGGCAATTCTTCACCACTTGGCTCAAGGGGCTTTACGCTATGCACCCAGCGATACTTCACCCACTTGAGACTCACCTACTGTTAAGCCATTCTAATAATTATTAGGTCTACGCAACCATAGGCCCAAGGGCTTCACGCTACACCCGGCGATACTTCACCTCTTGGCTCAAGGGGCTTCACGCTATACACCTGGCGATACTTCACCCACTTGAGAGTCACCTAGGTGCTAGATCCTAACCGCCCTTCCCTAACTCACTCCCATACTCGTAGGGTGGTAGATAGATTAATGGTAAGGCTACTTGTTCTCATACCGAGTATATGATTAGAATTATGAATCATACCTTATAGGAATTTATCCTTACCATCTCTTGATCCCATGGATCACGAGATAGTACATTTGATCACATTGTTCCTCTATGGGAACTTATCATTGTACCATCTCATGTGATGGATTGCCATACTACTTGGCATCATACATTATTCTTTCTTAGAGGCTAGGACCTTGTCCTTCCTCGATTCTAAACATTCTCATTCTTATTATGTTATATACATTCTCATTTCATTATGTTATGAATATTCTCATTCTATTATGATAAACATTTTTTTATTCTAATATTTTCATTCTATTACGATAATGCTATCATGATCGACTTAGATAGAGCATTCATAGTCTAATGGTTTATGTGACATATTACTTATAATAAGGCACATACCTTGAATGATCGATTGCTCTTAGTAATACCTTGTGCTGATCTAATACTTGTATTAATGGCTCGTTGATGGAAGACACGATCTGCTGTTAGAGAATTATAATACACTGGTTTATTTTAGTGGATCTGTATATATATGAGAGCTTGTTGCGATTCAATTGGATGATATGGATGAATGTTGTTTAATGGATGATGATTAGACTGCTGCGACTGCTATGAGATGAGATGTCGTGTGACGCCTTGGACTTTCTCATGAACCTCCTCTTATAAGGAGCCACCGGTCACAACTTTCAAAGAGTTGCTTCTCATGATTCGTGTCTTTTCCTTGATCGCATTTGCTAGGGCTTGGATTAGTCAAGGGATCCCCGATGGGTTATTGTATTATCTTTTTTTTTGTCTTTATTTCATTTTTGTCTTATGTGGCTGATTTGGATGCCATGTAGGATGAAATCCCATGATTTGTCTTGTTCACTTGATCGGCGCCCTTAGCCTTGGATCGATCACTTCTTCACTTAAGATTTATTAAACAATGTAGCAGATTTAATGGCTTGTCATTATCATTCGCTGAAGTTAATCCTATGGCGATTATTATGTATGACGATCTGCCTTCAAATGACAGCAGCGACGGACCTTGATAATAGTATACTTTCCTTGGCAATGTATGATGATATCTATATATGTGCTGATCCACCCTCCATCGATGGTTTCTATCAGAATCTGCCAGGCTTCTATGTTAGTCATGATAATGCAAGACAATCAACAGTGCTGCCTCGACAATCTTGATGTAGATAACCTTATCATTCCAATCTTTAATTGGAATGAGATAATCGATTGGATGTGGAACATGACAGGGCCTCCCCTCTCAAGATTGCTTGTCCTGAAGCAATGCTCAAATTCGGATGTTTGAGAATCTTAGCGCCTTCCCATGTAGCATCGTCTTCGGGTTCAAGGACTAATTGTCCCTCATCATCAAGAGGGGGTAGTTCTTCACACGGAGTAACCTTTTGTCCAAGCACTTTCTTGAGTCTGGAGACATGAAATATATTGTGAATATTACTATTTCTGGGTAGATCCAACGCATAAGCAACCTCGCCAATCCTCCTCAAAAATTTGTATGGTCCATAGAATCGAGGCTTTAACTTTTCGGATCCGCTAACCTTAATAGAAGTCTGCTTATATGGTTGCAACCTCAAGAATACCATTTCTCCAACTTCAAAGGTTCTTTCAACACGCTTTCTATCCGCATATATCTTTTGCACGTTTTGGGTATGATGCAAGTTGTCCTTAAGGACTCTCATGATGTCCTCATGTTGTTGAAGGAAGTCTTTGGCTCTGGGTACCTTGTTATTTTGAAGAAGCAAACTCCCAAAGGATGTTGCTTCATACCCGTATAGAGCCTGGAATGGACTCATCCCAATGGACATATGATGAGTTGTGTTATAGCAATATTCTCCCATGTGTAGCCACTTTATCCACGCCTTTTGTTGCCCGGTAACATAGTTTCTTAAGTAGCCCTCAATCCATTTATTCACTATTTCTGTTTGTCCATCGATTTGAGGATGATAACTTGTACTTTGTGTAAGCTTTGTTCCGGACAATCGAAATAGTTCTTGCCAAAATAGACTCATAAAGCGACTATCTCTATTGCTGACTATGCTCTTTGGTAGCCCATGAAGTCTGAAGATCTACTTGAAGAATAACTCGGACAACTTGAGGGGCTTTGTACTTGGACAAGATAACCATGAAGTGTGCATACTTTGTGAGTCTGTCTACCACCACGTAGATGCAATCTCTTCCTTGCACCTTAGGAAGACCGATAATGAAGTCCATTGAAATGCCGCTCCACTTTTGTTCAGGTATGGGCAATGGTTGTAATAATCCTGCCGGATGTGAGTGTTCTACCTTGTTCCTTTGGCATATGGTGCATTCTTGGACATACTTAAGTATATCCCTCTTAAGCCCTTTCCATGCGTTGTTTTGGGGGTAGGCCGGGGGGTATTTCCTCAAACACCTTTTTGTGTTTCTTAAGGATCGGTTTGATATCTACATGTATGGCTTTTCCCAACGAGGTTGATTTATCTAATATCATGCACTGTGCAGTCCATTCTACTTGATTATGCCGGAAGGTTCTTTCCATTCTTTTAGAAGAGATCGCCTTTGGTGACCCATCGGATAAACCATGTAAGGTAATTCTCTTTCCTTGGTGCTCGAAGTTAAGTTCTAATTTAGGAAAGTCCAAGGTGAGATGACCTAAAGAATGTAACCATGGTACCCCTAAGATTACATCCGTGTCACCCATATTAACAACATAGAAGTCATCTTTAACGGGATATTTACATAGAGTTAGATTCAATTGTGGTAACATTTTAGAGCAATTGGTCATAGATCCATCGGCTAGGGATACCTTAAAACCATCAAAGTCTTTGGTGTCAAGTTTGATTCACTTGGCCAATGCTTTGTCTACGAAGTTGTGGGTGGCTCCACTGTCTACTAGGGCTGTTACCTTTTTACCTTTAAGAGTGCACCTAACTCTAAAGGGATGGTGCTTTGATATTTTGGAGATAGCCGCTATAGACACTTGCTCTTCAGTGTCATATTTTCTACTTTTAGTTGGGTTTTCTTCTATCTCCCCATTGGATAAGGCTTCTATATTGCGGACTTGTCCACATTTGTGCCCCGACCCCCATTTCTCTTTACATTTAAAGCATAATTTCTTTTCTCTCAATTCAGCTTTTGTTAGGCACGTATGCCGTGGTTTCCATTGTTCTCCACACTTATAGCATGGGTTTTTATCCTTTGCCTCATTCTTACGGTGGAATGGTTTTTGGAATTTACCCTTTTTGGAAAATTGCTTTGTGTAGGGGTTTTTTATCCTTCTCCAATCTTAATGTCGTGTCAATGGCATCTTCTAGGTTTGTAGGTTTGAAAGCACTTACTAGGTTTCGTAGAGATTCATCCAAACCTTCAATGAATAGGTATGTGAGTCGGTCTTCCTCGACTTCGGAAACTCTTATAGATATTTTCTCAAATTCGTTAATGTACTCCTCCACCGTCCCATGTTGTTTCAAATGTGTTAATTCTTTAAAGTCTTCTTGTGGGTGCCTTCTATCAAATCTTTTGATGAACTTTCGAGAGAAGTCCTCATAGGATGTTATGTTTTGATGACCTTGGGTATGTTTTCCATGGTGCCACCATTCATACGCTAAACCTTCCAAGTGTAGGATAACAAATTGTAAGGCATCCTTCTCGGTCATCGGGCTTAGATAGAAGTAATCATTTAATTCTTGTAGCCATGCGTGGGCGGAGATCTTGTTGGAGCCATCAAAGTTAGGTAGGTAGACCTTGTTTGCTTTATGCTTCAAATCTTTATTCACGGGTCTTCTTTCCCTTTTGGCTGTTTCATTTCTCTTTGAATTGCTATAGTCATTGAATGACACTACTCTCCTTACTTCGGGTTCCAAGCTTGCATAGGCTCGTGCAATATCATCCGTACTCATTGGATTCGGAGTAGACTCTTCCACTCGTGATGTTTCCTCTTTGGGAAGAAAGGATGGCATGGGACCCCTTGGGATTGATGAAGTATTGCTATTTTCGGAGTGGTTGGAGCCCACTTCCTTCCCATTTGTTGAATGAGTCTTAAGATGGTCCATGGTGTTTCACAACTTTTTGAGTGCTTCAAGAAGTATTTGTGTTGTCTTTTCTCCTTGCTCCATCATGGATTTAGTGGTTTTCTCATTTTGGTCCATCATTGCTTTAGTGGTCATCTCCATGATGGCCATCATGTCTTGTGCCTCCATGTTGTTGCGGTTTTGGTTCCTTCTAGAGTAGGCTTGCATTAATTTGTGTCACAGGATGGCAAAATAGCTGCTCTGATACCACTTGTAATGTCCCCTTTTAGGAAGCTCAAAATTTCTTTACCTTGCACACAATATAACTTCTTAAAGAGAACATTAGTAACCAATAAATCCTTATAATATTGTAATTAGGGTTAGTAACCACATAATCATAATCAATATCAAAGTTCATTAACATTTATGCATTTCACATTTTCTCATTTCTATCATATAGAAATTCCATGATATACCTTGGGAGAGTCATCCATGAGCCTGATCGTTAATCTTCTCTACTTCACTCACCCCATATGAAACGGGTACGTTAGGGCACTGGTATAACAAGACCCACTGCCATAGGCCCAAGGGTTTCATTGCTACACCCGGCAATTCTTCACCACTTGGTTCAAAGGGCTTCAGGCTATGCACCCGGCAATACTTCACCCACTTGAGACTCACCTACTGTTAAGCCATTCTAATAATTATTAGGTCTATGCAACCATAGGCCCAAGGGCTTCACGCTACACCCGGCGATACTTCACCTCTTGGCTCAAGGGGCTTCACGCTATACACCTGGCGATACTTCACCCACTTGAGAGTCACCTAGGTGCTAGATCCTAACCGCCCTTCCCTAACTCACTCCCATACTTGTAGGGTGGTAGATAGATTAATGGTAAGGCTACTTGTTCTCATCCCGAGTATATGATTAGAATTATGAATCATACCTTATAGGAATTTATCCTTACCATCTCTTGATCCCATGGATCACGAGGTAGTACATTTGATCACATTGTTCCTCTATGGGAACTTATCATTGTACCATCTCATGTGATGGATTGCCATACTACTTGGCATCATACATTATTCTTTCTTGGAGGCTAGGACCTTGTCCTTCCTTGATTCTAAACATTCTCATTCTTATTATGTTATATACATTCTCATTTCATTATGTTATGAATATTCTCATTCTATTATGATAAACATTTTTTTATTCTAATATTTTCATTCTATTACGATAATGCTATCATGATCGACTTAGATAGAACATTCATAGTCTAATGGTTTATGTGACATATTACTTATAATAAGGCACATACCTTGTATGATCGATTGCTCTTAGTAATACCTTGTGCTGATCTAATACTTGTATTAATGGCTCGTTGATGGAAGACACGATCTGCTGTTAGAGAATTATAATATACTGGTTTATAATTATGTTAGATACGTTCTCATTTCATTATGTTATGAATATTCGCATTCTATTAAAATATTCGCATTCTATTATGATAAACATTTTTTTAATCTAATATTTTCATTCTATTACGATAATGCTATCATGATTGACTTAGATAGAACATTCATAGTCTAATGGTTTATGTGACATATTACTTATAATAAGGCACATACCTTGTATGATCGATTGCTCTTAGTAATACCTTGTGCTGATCTAATACTTGTATTAATGGCTCGTTGATGGAAGACACGATCTGCCGTTAGAGAATTATAATATACTGATTTATTTTAGTCTATCTGTATATATATGAGAGCTTGCTGCGATTCAATTGGATGATATGGATGAATGTTGTTCGATGGATGATGATTGGACTGTTGCGACTGCTATGAGATGAGATGTCGTGTGATGCCTTGGACTTTCTCATGAAACTCCTCTTATAGGGAGTCACCGGTCACAACTATCAAAGAGTTGCTTCTCATGATTTGTGTCTTTTCCTTGATCGCATTTGCTAGGGCTTGGATTAGTCAAGGGATCGCCGATTGGTTATTGTCTTATCTTTTTTTTTTGTCTTTATTTCATTTGTCTTATGTGGCTGATTGGGATGACACATAGGATGAAATCCCATGATTTGTCTTGTTCACTTGATCGGCGCACTTAGCCTTGGATCGATCACTTCTTCACTTAAGATTTATTAAACAGTGTAGCAGATTTAATGGCTTGTCATTATCATTCGCTGAAGTTGATCCTATGGCGATTATTGTGTATGACGATCTGCCCTCAAATGACAGCAGCGACGGGCCTTGATAATAGTATACTTTCCTTGGCAATGTATGATGATATCTATATATGTGCTGATCCACCCTCCATCGATGGTTTCTATTAGAATCTACCAGGCTTCAATGTTAGTCATGATAATGCAAGACAATCAACAGTGCTGCCTCAACGGTCTTGATGTAGATAACCTTATCATTCCAATCTTTAATAAATTAATTGGAATGAGATAATCAATTTGATGTGGGACATGACATTCAACCAGACCCCCTTAGACCTAGACTTTCTCCAACAAGTATTCTTAGACTTGACATTGTTACTCCTATACTGATAGAGGATATCATAATTGGCTTCTCCTACAGGCCACTGAAAACTGAGACCTAAGGGTTTGGTTCCCAGCTGGGGTGGTCTTCTTTGTTGAACATCTTAATGTCTTTTGTGGTCTGAATTTTTCCTTTTGTACATCACAAGATTATATGATAGCAGCACGAATTTCAGTCCAAGTAGGTACACTAAAAGCTAAGGACAGAAAGTACCATGGATTTTTTTTTTCACATAATCACTACAGTCAAGAAGGAAGGCTGAGTATATTTGCTTGGAAATTGATGCCAGTGGAACCCATGATACTGTACCAGGACACTGGGAATTCGCCTCCACTCCCCCCGCCTCAAAAAAACACAATGACAAGATTTGTACTGCATATCTCTAAGGGAAAAATGCAAGCAATATCATTTTGTTACATCAGATTATGGTTACGTCTGATAGGTTCTGCACTTCAAAATAGCCAGCGTCACATACTGCAAACAAAGATATGAGTAACTGAGTAACTAGGATCAATTTACTTTTCTAAAGTTATTTGCTCAAATCAATAATAAATATAACAGTATCAATCTTCCTAACAATGTTTAATTGTTAGTGTCTATTTTGGAGATGTTTTGGAACTGTGAATTCTCTTATGCAGGTCTAACAAAACAGTTTTGAGTCTCACCATATCTGCAAATTTGAGCTGTGAGCAGTTTCCACCAGTGATAAATACTTCCTTATGCCTCAACAGTATTCATAAGTAGAAAAAATGTTAGATCTGGGAATTTGAACTCTCCTCCCATGAAATGTGAGAACTAAGTCACAAGGTTCATGTTTGTGTTCAAGTTTGGCAGAGATAAAGTTTGGATCAAGTTTGGTGACCCGTAAAATTTGGAAAAAAATCGTAATTAAATTCAAAGAACATAAATATATCACTTTAAATTTAAAATATTAAAACTTAAAAAATACTAGATTTTGAATAAATTAAAAAACTAAAATTTAAATAAATTTAAAATTAAAATCTAACCTAAAATAAATATATTAAATATTAATAATAGTTTAACCTTAAACCTAATAAAACTATAACTATTAATATATATTTTTAATTTAAAAGCTAATTAAAATTAAAGTGTATATATTAAACCTAAAAAAATTTATTAAAAAAAAAACCATAAAACTATAACAGAAAATAAAAATAAGATAGTAATCTTAAAAAGGAAAAAGCATTATCGAGATTCAGAACTCGAGGTACAAAAATAAAGATGTCACTGCCACCGCAGTCTCTCCGAATGCAGAGATGGTCTTTGTTGAAGAGATACAGCAATCTAGTGAGCTTCCTCAACAGAATGAACAATGCTGACAAAGATAGCAAGTGGAATGAACAACACAGCCAAGGACAGGGAGCAGAATGAATAACACAGACAAGCACAGAAAATGGCCAAATAATCTAGTATAATATTATGAAATCCCCTCCGAGTAAACACAGTGAGCAGCCAATGAATGAACAACAGACAAAGACCCTCGCAACACTAAGCCCACAATATGTTTTTGCAGGTCGTTCGGGTTCATTTACAGAAAAAGTAAAAAAAAAAACTAATATAAAATGCATTTTAAAACTATTTTTATAAAAAAATTCCAAAAAAAACGTAAGCCCTTTTCCATATGAGTCTTAGGGCGAACTGAAATGAATTTAAAGTTTTTCCTTTTTTTTAAAGTTTGCTGGATTTTGAATTTTCCAGATAAAATCCAGCGAACTCTGTGGCTTAGTCTGAGAGTAGTACATGTCTGCAATTCCATCGGTGGTAAATGTCTTGTTATGCCTTGAAAGCATTAAAAGGCTAAAAAGTTATGCCTGGTAATGAGTTGTTTGTAATTTCACAACATTGTGTTGGCTGATGGAAGTACACACATTTTCTGAGGTAGGCCATGTGACTTTTGCCTAGCTTGTCTGCAAAATCCATTACCCAATATTGATTTTTGGTTGAGATTTCTTTTGCTTCTTACAAGATCATCCTCATACGTGTCCCCAAACACACAAAATGTTATGGTAAATAATTGGATGAATTAATGAATAAAAGAGCAAAGCTCTTATAGAGTTTACAAAGATGTTTCTAAAATACAGAAAAGAAAGTTTCTAAAGCATAGGATGTAGAAGTTTCTAAAGAAACTAAAACTTATCCTAACAACAGAAATAGAAACTACTATTACAGATGACCATTAATATAACTAAGGAAATAATATTTTAATACCCTCCCTTAATGGTCAATCTATCAACTACACCAAGGTGCCCCTTAAATTTGACAAACTTATCCGGGCTCAAAGACTTGGTGAGGATATCTGCAGTCTGGTCCTCAGTTGGAACATACTGCAACACCACTGATCCGTCTTCGATAAGCCGGCGGATGAAATGACAATGAAGGTCAACACGCTTTGTCCTTTCATGGAAGACTGGATTTTTTGCCAGTTTCAGCACCCCTTGATTGTCAATGGTCAATCTATCAACTACACCAAGGTGCCCCTTAAATTTGACAAACTTATCCGGGCTCAAAGACTTGGTGAGGATATCTGCCGTCTGGTCCTCAGTTGGAACATACTGCAACACCACCGATCCATCTTCGATAAGCCGGCGGATGAAATGACAATGAAGGTCAACAAGCTTTGTCCTTTCATGGAAGACTGGATTTTTTGCCAGTTTCAGCACCCCTTGATTGTCACAATACAAGGATGAAGGCCTTGCTTGAGACATTTGCCTATCCAAAAGCATCCTTCGAAGCCAAACTGCCTCACACGTTGCTTTAACAGCTCTCCGATATTTAGCTTCAGTCGAGGAGAGTCATTGACTGCTGCTTCTTGTCGTTCCATGTGACTGCACCTGTGCCTAAACTGAAAACATACCCAGAAGTAGACTTCTTGTCATCAAGAGAGCTTGCCCAATTTGAGTCTGTAAAACCGATCAGCTTAGGATCTTTGCATCTTCCATAGAGAATGCCAAAGTCAGAAGTGCCTTTCACATATCGTAGCACACGCTTTGCTGCAACCCAATGTTTAGATTTAGGGGCTGTCATGAAGCGAGAGATGTAGCTTGCTACAAAACTAAGATCAGGTCTAGTGGCAGTGAGATAGAGGAGGCTGCCCACTAGTTGCCTGAATGCGGATTCATTCTCCACAGGGGAGTCTAAATTAGCTGATAGCTTCAGCCCTTTCTCCATAGGTGTGGATGGAGGTTTGCAATTTGTCATCCAAAACTTGTCCAACAAACTTCTAGCATACTTGTACTGAGAGATGAAGATGCTATCAACTGTTTGCCAAACCTCAACACCTAGGCAATAATGCAGAAGTCCCAAATCTGTCATGTCAAATGCTTGACTGAGATCATGTTCGATCTCCTCAATCAACTGCTCCAAGCTGCCAGTAATGATCAGATCATCAACATAGACAACGCTATAAAGACTATCATCAACATACTGTTTGACATACAAATTGGAATCAAAAGGACTCTGCTAAAAATGATGATCCACTAGGTACTGATCAATCTTTATGTACCATGCCCGTGGAGCTTGTTTAAGGCTATAGAGAGCTTTCACTAGTTTGTACACCTGGTGTTCTTTACCAGCAACCTTGAGGCCAGGAGGTTGCGTCATGTAAACTTCTTCCTGCTGATCTCCATTGAGGAAGGCACTCTTGACATCCATTTGATGGACTTTTCATCCAAACTGGGCTACCATAGCGAGGACAAGTCGAATGGTACTCATTTTGGCTGTGGGAGCAAATGTCTCCTCATAGTCAATGCCCTCTTTCTGTGAGAACCCTTTGGCTACCAACTGAGCCTTATACTTATCGAGGGTTTCGTCAGCCTTGTACTTAACTTTGGACACCCATTTGCATCCAATGGGCTTCTTCCTAGGTGGAAGATTAGAAAGGACCCAAGTGTTGTTCTTCAAAAGACTATGGTGCTCAAGTTTCATAGCCTGTTCCCACTCAGGTACGCCTTTAGCCTATGAATATGACTGAGGCTCCAAGATGCTGTGAAGGTTGGCCACAAGAGCAAAATTGATTGTATTATGTTGCTTGCTCTTCTTCCGAGCAGATCTACCCTTGATCAATTCATTATCATGAAGATCACCAATGGTTTTGGCCCACCATTTAGGCCGGAGAGTAGATGTACCAACATCTGAAATAGGTGCAACAGCATCACCTAGTGTAGCTGGAACAAGATCAGGGGGATCCAAAATATCCTAAGGAGGGGCGAGTGGTGGAACAACACGCTGAGTTGCTTGTACAACTACATAATCCCTCCCATCAGGTGGAGCTAGGGGAAGGCGAACACCCACATCTGAAGCCTTTAAAGGCTGATTGTAATGTCCCTTTTAAGAATAACCTTGAATACTTAATCTAGCACACAAGACTTATTCTTGAAAGAAACATTAGGAACATTTAAATCAATAACAAATAAGAATTAGGGTTAAACTTCATAATGATAATGAACAATTATAAGTATCTACTTGCTCATATCTATTCTTACCATGCTTGTAGCCTCATGATATGCTTAGGGTTAGAAATTCGACGTGCCTGGTCGTTAATCTTGTCTAATCGTAACCCTAGGTGGACGATACGTGGTTAGGGCACCGATTAATACTACTAGGCTCAAGGGCTTCACCTCACGCCCGGAGGTACTTCACCACTTGACTCAGGGAACTTCACCTCACACCCGGAGGTACTTCATCCTCTTGAGAGTCACCTACTCTCCACTGCCATAGGCCCAAGGGCTTCACCTCACGCCCAAAGGTACTTCACCATTTGGCTCAAGGGGCTTCACCTCACGCCCGGAGGTACTTCACTGTCTTCAGAGTCACCTATCGTGCGAGATTCATTAATAAACTACCGCTCTTCCCTATCCCAACTTATTCACTCTCACTCGGTGTTAGAGAAGATTAAGGATGTGGCAACTAGATACTGCCTCCCTAGCATATCATGAGTTAAGTTAGGATTCATACCTTAAGATCTTTGCCTTCTTATTCATTGATTCCTTGGATCATATATTCATACTCCTTTTATAGTTATTGAACTATTTGTCCACTTTAGGATATGTGGCATTCTTTGGCCATCATATATCCTATTATATTAATGTACTTTTCCTTCATAGGATGTCTATTCTTGATTCTTTGACACTTGACCAATTTACTTACTAATGATCGTATTGCTTATCACTTTCATAGAATTAGAGTCATAGATTATGTTCTTTACCTTGGTGGCTTGTGGTCTCTGTGGATGTCCGATTCGTATGCTTCTTTCCCACGAATTGGCTACTACAAGTCCAGTTTGCCCTGATCTCTCTTTATTATCTCTGCCTTTTATCGATTTGTAAGTTCCCTTTGGAGCTCGCTGCTTGGTAAGGCTTGTTATGCTAATCGACTTGCTTCTTTGATGGATGGTTATCTCTAAGGTGTCGCTGCTGTATTAAATGATTTATGCTGAGTGTCTCATGAATGTCTGAGATATTTGATGTTGGATCGATTGCAAAGAGGAATGTGTATGAATGATTGAATTGCTTCCCATCAGATACCTTGAATCCTTCCATCAAATTTCCTTTTATATGCCTAAGCGCTACCAAGAGACTTGTTCTATGTAAAGACGTCACCGCTCATAACATAATTCATTAATTTGAGTTTCATATTAGTGCCGATTATTATTGGTTAGTTTGTGATGGCGCTGAATAGTCACCGATTAGTCTTTTGTCCTATTTATCATCTCCCCAATGCCTGGGTTTATTCTAACTTCCAAGTTGACGGATTCTTTGACCATCGATACTTCTTAAGCTTATGATTCCTTCTTTGCTCAGTTCACCCTTATATCATTTTTGCTGATCTTACATTGTTTATTTCTTCAGGTAAGCGGTTGATTAGATGTTCGATTCCTCATCTAAATCTTTAATTTAAATGAGTAACAGTTGATTCGTATGAAACATGACATTGATCCTCAGGAATAATAGGAGTAGACAGAAGAAAGGGCCCAGTAGTCTCATCAACCACTACATCACGACTGAATATGAGACGATCAGTGTCTACATCAATCAGTCTGTATGCCTTATGATTTTCATTCTAACCAGTGAACATGAGTTTCTGGCTTTTGGAGTCCAGCTTGGTGCGCTTGGCATCTGGAATCTAAACATGAGCAGTAGAGCCAAAAATTTTCAGATGGTTGACCCGAGGCTTACATCCAGACCAGGCTTCTTCAAGAGTCACCTTCTTAACGGCATAGGTAGGAGACCGATTCAGAAGATAGACAGCAATGTAGACTGCTTCAGCCCAGAACTTCTTAGGAACACTTCTATGCTGGACTTGGTGCGCTTGGCATCTGGAATCTAAACATGAGCAGTAGAGCCAAAAATTTTCAGATGGTTGACCCGAGGCTTACATCCAGACCAGGCTTCTTCAAGAGTCACCTTCTTAACGGCATAGGTAGGAGACCGATTCAGAAGATAGAGAGCAGTGTAGACTGCTTCAACCCAAAACTTCTTAGGAACACTTCTATGCTCCAGCATAGAACGTGCTATCTCAGTAATGGTGCAATTTCGACGTTCAATGACACCATTCCGCTGAGGGGTGTAAGGTGTGGTCAGCTGGCGTTTGATGCCATGTGCAGCACAGAAATGAGAAGTTAGAATAGCAAAACTCCCCCGCATTATTAGACCTTAGAGTGACTATTGGATAGCCTGACTCTTTTTCAACTAGGGCTTTGAACTGCTAAAATATACCAAACACATCTGATTTGTTTTTCAAAAAATACACCCACATCTTTCTGCTGAAATCATCAACAAATAGCAGGAAATATCTGCACCCAGTAACTGAAGGAGTGTTCATTGGTCCACATACATCAACATAAACCAACTGTAATACCTTGAATGCTCTCCATTTATCAACATCTAAAAATGGAGTTCGATGCTGCTTGCCAGCTTGACATGCGTCGCATACGCCATGAATCTGAGTTTGAATCTCAGGAAGACCACCAACTAGACCCTCCTTGGCTAATTGAGAGAGAAAGTGCATGTTCAAGTGCCTATAACGCTGATGCCAGAGTTTGTTGATGGATGTACTCCTGGCTGCCATGGCGTGCTCTTGAGAAGCACCAGAATCAACAAGTCTTTATAGACCATGGTCCTCAAGTCCTTGGGCAATGGTGGTGCGTGTCTCACGATCCCCTATGCTACATGTCAAGCTGGCTGAGAGTGTCGCATAATCTGATTGACTGAGAGAAGGTACAGCGCCATGCCAAGTACGAAGTATACATCGACAAATATTAAATTTCTCCCACCAGACTGAATCTGCACGTTGCCCTTTCCGACAACAGTATACTCTTCGCCTCCTCCAAAGATGACAGAATCTCTGAATGGCGTGTACTCTATGAACCAATCTCGCCGATGTGTGAAATGTCGGGAAGCACCTGAATCAATGTACCACGCAGAGGATTTGACATGATCTGCAGGTCTCTTGGCCATAAATGCGTAGAGCACAGACTCCTGCTTAGTGTGCTTGACAAAAGACGCCATCTTCACACTTTTTGAGGTACAAAAAATGAAGCAACTTGACGGTACAAACTCCGAGATTGAAAAAAAAGTCAAACGCTAGCACAGGTTTCAAGGCACAAATCCCGAGAGTGAAAAGACTGGCCACCTGCCAAAAAATGGAGTGTTGGGTCTGAGTGCTTGCAAATGCGGTTAGGCGCTTAAGTTGAAAAGCTCTGGTGCAGATTTAAATATGCCAGAGAAAGGCGCCTAGCCTAGAACACAAATCGCAACCCCAAGGCCTAATCTAGCACCTGCAAATGGCGACCAAAACCCACCGATGCAAAAACAGAACCACAAAATGTGACCAAGGTTTCATTAACAACAACACCTTTTCACACAGCGACTCAGAACTGCAAATCTCGACTTCAAAACGGCGATAAAAATCTTCAAGCGGAGATCAACAGATTGATAGTACCCAGATTTGAACCTTCACTTTTTTCAGGTATAGAAGACACGCGACCCAAAAAATACCCCTTGCTTCAAAATCACGACCAAAAAGGCCGTCAAGGAATTGCGATGAACAAATGGCGACCAAAAAATCGCGACCAAAAAGGCCGTCAAGGAATTACGAAGAACAAATGGCGACCAAAAAATCACGATTCAAAAAAAAGGCACCAAAAATCGCGAGCACGAATCGCGACCTCATGAAGCCGTCAACTAAAGCCCTCTGAACAGAAGAAAAAACATTTCCACCGACAGAAGACAGAGCGCGAACAGAAGAAAAAATCACTACCAGGAAGTCACCAAAAAAAATAAAGAGCCGACAAAAAACCCTAACTGCGTTTTAAATGTTCAGATCGCAGAGACCTGCGATAAACAAAAAAACACGATTAGTAGAAAACGTGATTAACAGAAGTCACGCGATTAGCATAAACCTTCGATGAAGGTAAAAAAATAGACATGACTCAGAGAGCAAAAGAAAGGAAAAACGAGAACTAGGGAGGCAAAACGCGTCGTCCGTATGTCGTACGGAAATTACAGAGCACCGAAAATGAAAAAAATTTCAAAAGCAAGTTTTTCCGCTCACCTGGGCTCGGATACCATGTTATGGTAAATAATCGGATGAATTAATGAATAAAAGAGCAAAGCTCTTATAGAGTTTACAAATATGTTTCTAAAATACAGAAAAGAAAGTTTCTAAAGCATAGGATATAGAAGTTTCTAAAGAAACTAAAACTTATCCTAATAACAGAAATAGAAACTACCATTACAGATGACCATTAATATAACTAAAGAAATAATATTTTAATACAAAAAAATCACATTGATAAAAAGATGTTATAAATTTATAATATCAAAATAAAACTTAACCCACTCACTCTATGCATGCCTTTCTTTTCAAAAGATGAATATTATAGCCATATTGTTCGTCATTATTTATTTATAACAGTAGTGTCCACTTGACATATTTAATTTTCTTTATCTGGTCCTTCAAGAAATAATAAATCTATAAAATGACTAGTAGAAGATAAATACAGATAAATCTACTCAAAAACTAAATATAAGTGCCACACTCAGAGCATTCATTTCCTCGAGTTTGATATTCATACCAATAAGCAGGCTCTCGCATGCGAGGATTATAGTATCCAAGTCCTGTCGAGACATTCGTTTTCCCTTGTTGATCAGACCCATCTTTCATCTCTAATCTGTTTTCAGAAGACTTGATATGCTTTGCTTGTTGATTATTAGTCATGACATTTCCAAGCAAGTCCTCATCTTCATTACTGTTGTCATCTTCAGAATTGGAAGCATGAACAGGATTTTCTCCATCATCGGATTCCGAATCACTCCTGTCACCATCTTTGGTCAAATTATCAAGGCAAACAAACTCTGAGCTTTCTAATCTCCCAGAATTAGTGTTTTTGTCATTTTCTGCCATTTGGTCATCTTCTTCCTTTACATCTACAAAATGTTCAAAGTCTTCATCATCATCCTCAGGCTGAAGAACTGCATTCCTGCAAAGACCCAAGTTAAAATTGGCTTTAATCAATAAAGGAATAAAACAGATTAGTTTTATTATTATTTTACAGCCCCCCAATTCCAACAATACGAGAATATTATACCAATCTGACTTTACAATTGAGGAATTAGAATTAATCAACTATAGTTACTCACCAAAGAACAGGTCTCACTTTTAACAATTCAGACAAAAGTAAGAGACATGCACAAGCAAACTGTGGAGGCTGCTGAAGAGCAACCTGCAGAAAAAACTGACAGAATGTCAATAACACAATCCCACTGTTGAAAACTACTTAACAGATAATATCAGAAGCCTAACTCCAGTGTGCTTAAACACGTACTGAAAACTGACTGAGGATAGTGTACTGAAATTTGCCGAGGCTGAATTAATCCCAACAGTATTTGTGTAAAAACTTAAAAGAGCAAAGTATAACTCTGGCACTACTCGGGCTGTATTGGACTCAACAATTGGCATGCTCTTCAAATGTGAATATGGACTTGAATTGTTACTTAAAACCAGTTATGCAGAACTGAAGACGAGATTGATCAAGATGAAACCATGACCTTGCAAAAGAAGTAAAGACAAAACAAAGACAACGAAGACAAACCTGCAACAAGCGTTTTGAAAATGCTGCAATTCTCTTCATGTTTATATCATTCTTCAATGCTTTAAACATAAGACCTAGCAACATTTCTGTCTGTATAAAAAGCAATAAAGAATATATTAGCAAAATGTGGAACAATAACAATATCGTTTACTCTAAACTTAATAGAAATTTAACTTTCCTCACAAAACTTGAGCAATAAAATAAATACGTTCAAGTTTCCAAGACATTTGAAATTTCATCATTTTCTCCACTACCCAAGGGATGCCTAACTGATCTTCTTTTGTAAAAGAATGTATTAAAGAGGGGGACCTCTCAAGCGAAGTTGCAGAACAAATGAATTAATGCAAGCAAACATTGGGCCATTTTCTATTATAATGATCCTGAATCCTGATATCAATGGCTATCCTGCATTCAATCAAAAATCAAGCCTTTACTGACATTTATGCTAAGTAGATAAATATCCATCAGTGCATGCCGATTTACATCATTGGAAAATATTGAAAGAAAGAACACTAAAAAGGAAACTTCAAGATTCTTAATTATAGATTCAGTCCAGCTTAAATGTTTGGCACATGTTAAGGAAGCAATTGATTATCAAGACGCATTTCTTGCTTTCTTAGAGAATCCCTCCAACAGTTGACAAAATAAATGAACTATATAGGTCACTTCTCAAGACTTTACTGCCACATTTTTTTCACTTTTATATAAATCTCACATTTTTATATTCATCGTACATTCACAACCTCAACAGAGAATTTTTCTGGAACTTCAGAATGAAATCTTTTAAATTCCAATATAACACTTTAATTTGTCCCTAAACACAACATATCATATTTTTGTTGGGAATGTTGTCATTGATGTCAAAGGTGTATAGACATGTTGTCATTGATGTCAAGAAGGTGTAAATGTTGTCATCATCATTCAGTGGAATGTCTACAGCGAGTTGGATCAAATTGAGCAGAGCTTGATAGATCGTAACATTTAAATTAAAGATTTAAACATTGGTTTGATAATATATCCGTTGAAGGCAGAGGTCGTTAAGACCGTTGAAGAATATCATTACTCTATGCAATTAAATCCACATCATTCAAGGTGGCTGACTACATAAGAAATCGCCATGTAAAGGATGCTAAGTATATATAAAAGGGAGAAATTAAACAGCATAAAAGTATTTATTATATTAAAATAGTCATTAAAGAAGAGGCCGACCAAGGAAATAAAGAAATGGCCGACTACATTGAGATAGCCGAACATAGGCATTGAGCGCCCCACATTGGAAGATTGAGATTAAAATAAAAATAAATAAAATTCAAAGTTAAGAAGAAGACTTCTTGGCACCAAGAATTTGGGTTTAATTTTTAATATAAACAAAGTGTTATGTGGCCGACCAAGACAAGGGAGCGCTTCTATAAAAGGACAAAATGCCTCATCCAAGAGACAAGTATGAAGTGGTGAAATTAATTTAGAGTTGCCTCTCTTTTGAAAAGACATATCTCTTAATGAAATCGCCTCTCTAGAGGAAGTATAAAAGATGAAAAAAAGTATGATTTGAAGATAAGCAAGCAATTATTTATTTCTGAGTTTTGAGGGCAGAATTAGAAGAGATATAAGGGCAGAAAAATGAAGTGTATTTCAGACCAGTTTTGAAAGAGTATATGCAGCCTATGAAGAATAAAAGTAAATATATGTGAAGAATATATGAGGAGATTAAGAGCAGATTGTTGAGAAATTAGAGCAGATATAAAGGCAAAAAATTCATATGAACATATTGACATACTTATGATCAGATTTATGAAAAGAGATTTTGCTTGAGTTGTGATCAGATTTGTCAAGGAAGGACATTGTATGAGTTCGGGTCAGATTTGTGGAGGAAGGATATTGTGTGGGTTGTGATCAGCGTTGTGAAAGGAAGAGTATTAACATTCAGATCTTGTGAAGACATATCATCCATTGAAGAGTTTGTAGGTTGAAGCCTATCAAAGAAGAGATTGGAGTCTCTTGCTGAGTTGGAGCTCAATTGTGGGGATTGGAGTCTCCAATGGGTTGTTGCCTACAAATTCTACAAGCAGGGATTGGTGTCTCTAGTGGGTTGGTGCTCACAAAGGAACAATTGTAAGAGAAGTAGGTTGGTGCCTACAAAAGATCAATATATATAAGCAACATTTTTCCGTGGTTTTCTCCCGCAAGGGTTTCCATGTAAATCGTGTGTTCTCTCTGTGTTTGCAATTACTAGATCTTGCATGTTTATTATTATTGTGGTAGTTAAGTTTTGAAAAGCAAAATATTAAAACATCAACGTAACAAAAACTTCTAAGAAAAAACTCCTGAATATATTCACGCAACAAAGTGAAATTTATCCTGCACCTTTATAAATTGACAATTATCAAATCGTTTGGATTAAGATCGCTGAACATGCCTAGATAGATCTTAGGAAAGCCATTAATAGTTGATTCTGTGATAATAAAGCTGGAAGATAGTGTAACATTGTCAAGGTAAAGCTAAAGCCTAAAAGTAAGTTTTTTGGTTATCCCCAGTTGAGGCACCAATTTGGTGCATGAGATCCCCATTGTGCAAGCCAACAAGGGGACTGTTTCTCCATTTACCTTATAATGTGTTCATACTAGGCACCTATGTCAGAGTTCACCGGATTTTATTATAGAAATTCAAAATCTGACAGACATTGAAAAGGCTCTTAAAACTTGTTTGAAATGCCATTATATTTGTCCATATGCAGCCATACAATTGGTGACAGAAAAATATTAGGGTTAAATCCTCAACAGACATTTTCGATGGTTTTAATAAAGAAAAAAATATAAAGAAAAAAAGGAAAAAAAACGTCAGCTGCAACCTAAGCAGATTTGGCAGGGTCGATGTGCAACCAAGCCCTTTTAAAAAAAAAAAATTAATTTTTTTTATTGGTGAATGGCAAGAATTTTTAGCCTAGCCTAGGCTAGGTGAGGCCACAAATGAGGGACCTCCTCCCTAGCATGAACGCACTGCATTAACACAAATATTCCAAACCTACAAGCATAGTAGCCCAACAGAGGCACAAAGCCTGCAAGCTCAAAAGTGCAACAAGAGTTTGTAACATGAAGTCAACTGCTTTAACACGAATAGTTCAGACCCACAAGCACAACGGCCTAATGAGGACACAAAGCCGGCGAGCACAATGGCCCAATGGGGGGTTTGAACCTTGGTGGCAACAACAACAATGCCAAGTTTTAACCAACGCACCATGCTATGAATGGTGCTTTCTGTTTATTTATTATATTTATAATGTTATAAATTTTTACATAAGCTTTTATTGAAAGCTTAAAAAAAAACTTTTGTTTGTTTATTAATATTTATAATTTTACAAAAAGTCAAAAAGGAGAACAAAGCATCTAAATACACCCACCAAACTATAAGATCTAAACTATTATGACCAAAGTTATCGGATACTTCCTCTCTCATGTCCAAATAATGTACAGTTTGGCACCATATCTAGACATACCAAATAGGTATACAATACTCTCGGATATAGTATTGGAGGTATTCATATATGAGCCATATCTAATGTGCCTGGGTATGGTGCACACTGTTCGATGACATCAGATTGAGGGTTTGCGAAGACATTCAGAAATTGCAAAAATGGACATTAAAAATAAATTGTTCACTTATATATATTTAAATATTTAACAAGATAAGTCAAAGGGGTTGTGCTTAAATGGCAAGGCCATAAGGTTCTCGAGATGGAGATCCAAGTTCGAATCCCCAAAGTGACATCTATAGTTGGAATTCCAAGTTATGGCTCTTGGACTTCCATCGTGGCTTCTATGTTGAATAAGTGATCTAAGTTGAATATGTGGATGGGGAGGAGGTCCCCCTTGTGACCTCCATTGCTGTGGGCCCAACCTAAATAATCCCTCCTTACTGATCCAAAAAAAAAATTTAACGAGATAAATATAAACTAAAATATATAAATAAATATTTTCTAGTGTTTCTCCAAGATTCTGGGATGAGGGGACAGATTGATGCAAGGACAAGGTTTCAAGGACGATAGGGGATGTCTAATGAAATAATATTAAAAATATTTACATTTTAGTTTTAAAATTAAAAATAGTGTAAGTGAAAATAAGAGATCCAATAATCCATTTGATAATCAGAATGGCATAAACCATTGATAGTGATTTTTCAGTTATATGAATATTTATATCAATAAAACATTGAAAGTTGAAACTTGAAAGTTACAAAGTTCAATAGTTCAAAACATCAAAGTAAAATGTGTTGAGAATCACAACTACAATCTACAAGTGACAAACATCGAAATGACAAAACGGGAATTCCAAAAACAGATGTGTAGCCCTTTTTTGTTTGAGCAACAAGCTCAATGGACAGTCATCATCCTTTGGATATCTTGAAAATTCTTGCTCATCACTAGAACTATTGGTGAATTGTATCATCATCCTGAAATGTGAGCCCAACAATTCCTAACTGCGAGCAACGAATGTGGGCTAAGGTTTTTGGGCAAAGGATTAGATGGTTTTTTTTGGCTTTGAGTGTAATTTAATTTATTTTTACAGACTTAAATTTGATAGTTGCGGTGTACTTCGGGGATGGCAAGCTATCCCCATAGGGTCCTCAAAAAATAGGGACATTCCAAAAAGTGTCCCCCACTATGGGAAGATGTCCTAGGGACATCACCAAAATAAAACAAAAAATTGGGACAAGGAGGAGATTTTCTAACCACGTCCCCTAAACACCCCTCGTCCCTGAAACATTGCAAGAACTCTAGGGATATGTCCCTGGAGCACACATTTTTTTCATGCAATGTTCTATGCCTTTAGATGTATATAGTATACATAATTCAATATGTTTATGTAATTGTTGTATCCATAGTTGAAAAACTCGGACTCGGCAAAAACTCGGCAGACCCAAAATTTTTAAAAACTTGGGACTCGCCAAAAACTCGGGGAAAAACTCGGCAATAACTCGGCAAACATAATTTTAAAAAAAATATTCTTAAAAAACACACATTTCTGAAATTGTAGAATGCATTGCTGATTTCCTTCATATATAAAGACTGTATATACTATATATAATCCTATATATAAATTTATATAGGATTATGATGGTTTTAATTTCGATTTTTTTACTCAGTGACTAATAAAAAAACCGAAATTTTAAAAAGACTGAAATTATGAATTATTGAAGGAGAGATTTTGGACAAACTGTCAAAATTTATATGGAGCCTGGACGAATTGTTAAAATTTATATAGGATTAGGATGATTTTAAATTTCAATCGAAATTTTAAAAAGACTGTATCATAAGAAAGGAGAGATTTTGGACGAACTGTCAAAATTTATACTTTATAAGTTTATAGTCAATGACTAATCACTAAAGTCTAATAAAATTCGAAATTTAAAAAAATAAGTATCATATGAAAGGAGAGATTTTGGACGAACTGTCAAAATTTATATAAATTTTGACAATTCGTCCAAAATCTCTCCTTTCATAATATCATATGATACATATTTGATATTACAAATTTACAAATACATATTACAGACTACAGTGAGTCATTTAAATCGGAGTCTTAAAAATTTATAATGAATGATGAATCAAGTTATCAATGATAATCATAATCGATCCAAAATATTAAAATGTCACAGTTTGTCCTTCGTCGAAAGTTCGAAACTCGAAAATCACTGTCCGAAATCTCTCCTTTCATATGATACAATCTTTTAAAAATTTCGTTTTTAAATTTTTTTAACCATTCAAAATCTTACAAGTTCCTCTGCCCTTCGAATTTCGAATTGAATCTCAATGAATCGCGCCGCTGGGAGCCGTCGGGAGGGTTTCGCGAATTCGGAATAATGCTTTAGGGTTTTCCGTTTGTGTGTTTTAATTGTTAAAAATCAAACATGGATTTATGTGCCGATTTTTGGAAGAAATACTCGCGTTTTCTGGCGATTTTTTGACGAAAAACTCGCCGCGAGTTTTTAGAAAAACCTGGGCCGAGTTTTACTGATAAAAACTCGCCCCAGTATCTGCCGTGCGAGTAATCGCGGGTCAGGCGATTTATTGGCGAGTTTTTCATCTGTGGTTGTATCTAGCTATATCTATATAAGGGGGTCTTGAGAAATTGTTGTATCAATATCTTGTACCATATTTGTAGCTATTTCTATGAAACTCTAACCATTAAAAAACTGAAAAATTAAAGAAGACAATAAATTAGAAATAATTATGGAATTTTGAACATATGCATACAATAATATGCCATTTTGATTATAGAATGCCTGAGTTATATTCAAAGAAGCATCTTATTCATATTCCAAGAGATGCCTATTGTGTGTTAAAATGCTTTCCATGATAAGGGATGACCATTTCAATGAGGTCCCAGACACCATAGGCCTTTGACAAGTTGAAGAATATGTTGGTCAATGAACCTATATGTGTTCGTTCGAGTCCATGGAGCATGTTTTGTTTGAACAAGTTGATATCCACGAAATATGTACCTACATAACAAAATGTTCATCTAAATGGGAGAAAGATGTGCATATTAAGTGCATGAGTGATTGTACATTATCTTAAACAGGAACCCACAAATTGAATCATCAATTGTACAATCAATAGATTGCAATGCGACCATCGATAGATTATATCACACCCCACCAAAATAAAATGTGAAGGAGTCGATTGCACCCGATGCCAATATAGAGGTAGGGCATTCTATAGTGTCTAGCAGAGGTAGGGAAACCATCTCTACCCCACGATATATTGGTAGGGGGCCCACCTCTATTACCAAATAGTAAGTTTGTATTCGTCTCCACCACGAGATAGGGAACCACTTCTGGTAGGCGGGTCAAATACAATTAAAAGTTGGAGATGCTTGAACTAGAACTACTACCATTAGTGGTGCTATCCTCCCATTCGTGGTCTTCGCCACTATTTCTCGTGCCTCAACGGCCCAAAATGGAATGGATGTTGTGGGCAGGGATGCAGTGTCCCTACTCCGATGGGCATTGGAACTTCAACCGCAGAGTCAGGAAGGGACCCTTCCTCCCACCCATTATTTCCAAGTTCTCCACCCAATGCACCCTCCCTCAGTCAACCAAGCAATTCATGGGTACAGTTCATAGATAGGTCCCACCGATTCCACTGACTCTTGAATTGAATCTGCACCTAAGATCTGATTTGGAAATCATCTTAATATGCTTCGACTTCACATCGACTCTCCCCACCGTTGTTCCTACTCCCTGAGCTCTCAACTCCGACTCCACTACTACTACATTAGTGGTGCCGGATCCCACAGATACTATCCCACCCAAAGATAACAATTGAGGTGGGTGAGATGGAGTATAGCAATCTAAAGCGAGTTGGCCCAGGTTGGCTTGGCCCTCTAGTGAACCATATATAGTTCGGATCAACCCAATCATGATAAAGTTCTACGCAAAGCAAACTATTAAACACAACAGAGGAAAATGACAGCTATTTAACAAGCACTACAAATGATATTTTCATTACAAAAATTTCACCATTATCTAACGTTAAGGTACACTTAATCCACAAGTTATATGTAATTTTACAACATATTTTTTCATCTTAACTCCCAACCTATATTACTGACACCAATTTTGATTCAAGTATGAGTACAAGGGTTTGTCATTTTATCTAGACCCTGTGTACGGTAGGGCTTAGGTACATCCATAGAAAAGTATAAAAATTATAGACAAAATTAACCATAATGTGCATTAAAAAAAAAACATAAAAATAATGAAACACTATTGGTAGGTGATATTTCAAATTATTAAATGAGACATGATATGTGATACATCACGTAGTTTTATATTATCTGTTCATAAAAAAAAAATACATTAAACAATCATAGTCAAATTCAAGATGGCTCTTCACCAAAAGCATCCAAATCAGCAATCGGTTCATTTCGATCAGATGTAATACAACTAGCAGCAGTTTCAACGTGTTCTTTTATTTTTTTAATTATATGTGTTTCTTTTTCTTTTTTAATTTTTTTCTTTTCTTTTGCTTTTTTTTATGATTGACTTATCTGGACCAGCACTGTCTTTTAACTATGTTTTTATTAGGACATTCAGCTACCCAGAATAATAGAAGAAGCTAGGAGGTAACTGGACCCAGACCAGTAGCAGAAAAGTACAGGTACGGGTAATGGGGGCCTCTAGGGAAGTACCCAGCACTGCATCTCCTAACCTATTTAATAGTCATTCCCAAAACTTCAGAAGATTTCTGGTTATCTTCCTCAAATCCTTTGCATCTTAAACAAATTGAAAGCAACGTCAAGATAACACATACATGACAAACACTACGACGTTCTTCCCCAAACATAAAATGTTATCATTGCAGATTGACTCAAATGTCCTTCTAACTAATATATTGCCTCGGAGTTCACTTAAGTTTTCAGCATGATTTGTGTGACTTTACAAGAATACAATGTAAAATAATGCAACTAGAATGAAATGCTAAATTTTTTTGCTTGTCTAAAAATTTTCACTCAAATTTCATTTATATATACTGCATTTGTTTCATCAACAATATTCACTACATGTCTTTGGTCCATTGCAACAATTGTATCACATGCATCTTATGTCTATGATTAATGGTGTAACCTGAAAACTGTTTGAGTTAGACTATTAACCTTTGATGACCTCATTAAAGCAGGTGTCAACAGTGTTGAATAAAGCGCACGATAGAAGCGGTCACTGACAGTTTGATTTTTTGCTAAAAGTTGATATAGAAGCATCAAAGCTTGCACCCCAATATTGAAATTCTTGGAATGCACCTACACAGAAAAGACTATCAGGTCAGAACTTACAAATCATATAAGCAACAACCTACTGTGAAAATGCAGAAATTATGTATATTCCTCAATACTTACCAATTGGAAAAGGACAGGTGTCTGCTTTTGTATGATATCATCTGCCTCATCAGTTGACACATAAGGAAATGCTCTATTAACACCCTGCAAATATGGATCATTTGAAACAGCAATAGCTTAAAATCAATTCCCATTTGATCTAACTTAAATATTGTTAAACTCATCCTCCAAAATCATTCAGCAAGCTCTCTCATAATAAACAGTATGCCCATGAAAGCAACATAAAAAATATATAAGAATGAATCAATGTCAAAATAAAACAAATAATTTTCTGGAAAAGTCATCTTCATAATATCTAATATATCAAGAAAGCCATTACAATCAGACAGCAGATTCAGCCAGATGGCTTAAGTTTTATCAACAAAGTACACAACCTAAGGTGGATTAAGGCATAGTTCGCAGACTCGGACTCGGAGAGTACTCGGCAAGCTCAAAATTTTTGACATGGCAACAATTCAGCAACTTAAAAAATACTAAAATTTCTTTAAAAAACACAATCTTTTTTTTCCAAAATTCAATTACAAAATGTATCAAACGAGTCTAAAAAACCATGAGGAAGTGTTTTCTATTAAATTTGATTCTTGAATACATATGGATTACAAAATCGCATCATCATGTGAAGCCGGATAGTGGATAGATCATAGTATTATGAATTTATGATGATTGTCTTTGGAAATCATCATCATAAATTTCATATCTAGGCAAGTAAAAAATTACAAGTTTTTACAATTTCCTCTTCCCCAACCTAGTGAAAAATTGGGAGGTAGAAGGTATGGTCCTCGCACTCGATTGTGGATCCCTGCTTGGCCTAGAAGACTGTGCCTGTGGCTCCACCCTACTGCTAGATGGAAATGACTCCTCTACCATATCAATGTCATCTAATCCAATCTCCCCTACTTCTACTGCAACCACATCCTCCATAGCTTGCCTCTCAAAATCAACAATCTCATACTCTATAAACAAGGATGGCTCATCATCATGCACAGTCCAAGCACTGTATGAATCAATCTCATTCAAATCAATAAGCTCCTCTGGTTGGTCCTCCAACTTTCTTGTGCGAAGCTGAAGGTTGTATTGCACATAAAAAAGATCATTTAGGCATTGTTGAGTCAACTTCTTATGCTTCTTCGTGTGAATGGCATCAAACAAGCTCCAGTTGCACTTACAGCTAGAAGCACTACAAGGTTGAGACAAAATTCAGAGGGCTAGCCTTTGCAAATTTGGGGTATTTCAACCCAAATCTTCCCACCAAGAACCTGCAAATAAGATATTCAAGATTTTGTAAATAAACAATATTCTATTGATAATTGTAATTTATAGCTTGCAAGATATAAGACTTCGCTTTTTCTTACTTGGTGTTTCGGTGATTCTTTCTCATATAGCTAAGGGCAAAGAAAATAGCTTCCCCCTAGTTTGCTTATAATTCTACAACTCAAGCTCAGGTGTCATCCTCAGAATGCATGTGGATAGGCCCTCCATAACCTCCCCAGTAACATCTGTGAAGCTACCAGAGAAGAAAACTTTGGGGTTGAGGTAGTACCCTACTGCATGAATGGGTTGGTGGAGTTGATTGTTCCACCTCCAATCAATGATCTCCCAAATAGGGACAAATCTATTTGCATCCCCTCTTGTAATAGTTTTGGATGGCCTCTTTGGCCCTATCCATGGCCTCATAAATATATCCCATTGCATTTTTCTCCCCATCCACCAAGCGTAGAACCCTACCAGCAGCTCCGTTACCTACAAAGTACAAGCAAATTTAAGTTACAACTTACAATGAAACAAAATACTTTTAAAGTTTAAAAATATAGGATTCAATTTCAAAAATTAAATTAAGTTTGAAGTTACCTTGACAATCTCTATAGCTCTAGTCTCAAAAACAACATCAAAAACTATCTTTGTGATCCTTTGTCCATCAGCCTTCTTTGAATAAGTTAAGTCTACCCATGCTTGACTCACAAACATCTGCTTCAAGGTAGTCAATAAACTAGAAATACTTTGCAACGTTAGAAAATTAGTTGCAAACCTTGTAGCACCAGATCACACAAGCTCTTTCCCCTTGGTGTGATCTCTCATCAAGTGAAGAACCCATGGGTGATTATAAATATATTTTGTTATATCTCTTGCTTCTTCTACAGTTGGTCTCACCCAATCAATTTTGCCTATGTCCTCCAAAAGAAAGTCAAGGCAATGAGTTGCACAAGGGGTCCAAAAAAGTGTTGGATGCCTCTCTTGAAGTAATCTTCCAGCCGCCACATATGCCACTGCATTGTCAATAACAACTTGGACAACCTTTTCTATGCCCACCTCTAAAACAACCTCCAACATAAAGCTCAAATTTTCTGCATTCTTTATTTTGTTGGAGGCATCAATTGACTTCGGAAAAACTAACTCACCATTTGAAGCCACTAAAAATTTGAGAATGCAGTTCCTTCCATCTGTCCACCATCTAAAAGAATTGTGCATCCAAGCTTTTGCCATTGATTCTTTTGATCTTCCACAATTTGTTTTGCATCTACAATAGCATCTTGGAGCAACTTGCCACTTAAACCTTTAGGAGAGGGTGTCTTGTACCCTTTCCCTGCAACTGTCAATGTTGTCACCAAACACTCCCAATATGGACTCCTTGCCACGTTGAAGGGAACATTGTTGTAAAACCAAAAATTTATACAAGCCTTATCTGCTTCTTTGTGCACCTCCCTATTTCACCCAATAGCTTCCAATGAAGATTGTGCTACCGGTACATTTCTAGGCACAAAAAACCCCTACAACTGAACTCTGCTCGAACTGGATGAGGAGGATGGGCCACATATAGGTGGACCAAGACTAGAGCCCACAATGCCTTCCCTATCCACATCAAATTCTCTTGACAAATTAGGAGCAATGGCTTCTTGTATGGCTTCTTGTATGGCTTCTTGTGCCTTCGCCCTCTCCAATTTCTTTTGATCTAGTATTGTAAGAAGGGCCATCATCTCTCGTATAACAGACAATCTTTTGCGCCTATGTATCACAAACAATCTATTGCGCCTCTTGGAGTGTATGTGCTCAAACATACTCCAATTGCACTCATAGCCTGAAGCATTGCATGGCTGGCTCAATATGCGAATGGCAATCTTCTGAAGGTTTGGTGTTTTAGCACCAAACATTTGTCACCATCTATCTGAGATGAGAAAAAGAAAAAAAATCAATCTCATTTCCAATTTTAAGTCTGAAGTTTCAACATTTAATAATAATATAAAAAGAGGAAAATTATGCCCTTAAATATATTTTTACCTGGTTGCAATGTCGTCCTACTCTCTTTGCACATTTGACGAGAAAAGAGGTCTCCTTGTGCATCAGTAAAGGCCTCTATCTCATGGACTATCTATGTAGTAACTGCAGGCACCATCCACTCTATCACTGAGTAGAGCCCACCAAGAACCTCATCATCCGCCTTGAAATCAGGGTGGAATTGGAATGTCGGATTTAGGAAATAAGCGGCTGCATGGAGGGGCTCGTGAAGCTGGTGGTGCCATCTCCTATTAATGATCTCTCAAATGGGACGAAACTTACCCTCAACTCCCCCATAGATGGATCTAATGGCCTCCTTGGCCCTATCCATGCCCTCATATATGTACCCCATTGCGGGCTTCTCCCCATCAACAACTCCTAGGAAAACTACCAAGGACTCGGTGAACTACAAATATTGTGAAACATTAACTTAAGTGTGAACGAAAATAAAGTTAAACAAATAAAAGAAAAATATGAATAAAAATTAAAAGTAAAACATAATGTACAATACTAGAACTAAATTTTACGGTTACCTTCACAATCTCTGCAGTAGGTGTCCAAAAGCCTGGCTCATCATAAATGTAATTTGCCACTTCAATCCCTACGGTGGAAGTAGCATAGGATGAGGAAGTCCACTCCTCAGCAACAAACATACGTCTCAAAACTCCCTTTGACCGAATCAAGGATTGTAATGTGATGAAATTAGTAGCAAATCTGGTGATGCCAGGATGAGCCAACTCCCTCAACCCCATGTATTGCCTCATTAGGCTAAGGACCCATGTGTGATTGTATATAAATTTGCAAATATTTTTGACTATATCCACACATGTTTTGATCCATGGAAGTTTGCCAAAATCCTCCAATATGAGGTCAAGGCAATGGGCAGCACATGGAGTCCAAAATATGGTAGGGTGCCTCTCCATCATTAGTCTACCTGTAGCAACATAATTTGTTGCATTATCGGTCACCACTTGAACCACATTCTCCTCACCCACCTCAAATATGACTTCCTCTATAGCCTCACAAAGGTATGTGGCATTTTTAGCATGTGTTGAAGCATCAATTGACTTGATGAACACGGTGCCACCTGAAAAAAGAAGCAAAATCAATGGTTCAATAAAACATAAATTAAAAATATTAATCACTAAATCAAATTCAAACTTCAAATTATTCAATGCATTGAGGGAAGTACAATTACTTGCAGAGGAAACAAGAAAATTCAGCAGCGTCCTATTTCTTCTGTTGGTCCAACCATCGGTCATGATGGTGCAACCCTTCTTGCTCCATACCAAGCGTTGCTCCTTTATTTCGTCTTTTACATCAGCCACCTTTTGTGTCAAAAGTGGGCCCCTTAAGTCATCTTTAGTAGGGCCTTTGAACCCTTTGAACCCCACCCCACAAATAGTTATGGCATCAACCATATTTTGCCAAAAAGGAGACCTAACACATGTAAAATGGAGAGTTTAACTTTAAATTTCAATTCAACATACATCTAAAATTTAAATATAAAAATTCATGAGACAAAGAACCAAACTATAAATTTTAAAACAATCAAACAAAAAAGAATTACCTGGCTGCATTGAATGGAATGGTGCAATAGTACCAAAAGCCTCCAATCGCTCGTCTAGCTACATCATGTGCCTCCTTGTTCCAACCCATGCTCTCAAGCGACGGTTGGGAACCACGAGTAGTGTTTTAACTTTAGTTTTATGTTTTTTTTTTACTTTTATCCTTAGCCTGCGTCGGCCGAGTCTCCCTGATGGGACTCGCCTGGAACCGACGAGTCTGGCGAGTCCGCCAAGTTTTCAAGCTGAGTTCGAGTCCGAGTCCCCAGGACTCGTCTGGGGTCACTCGACTAGGGACTCGCCCTAGCGAGCCTCGGTTCTCTGATTAATATCCTTTCCAAGACTACCCACATCAAAGCTTCGTTGTATAACTCTAGAAAAATTGGAGAAATCCAGTCTTTGTTAAATTTATAGAATTCAGCTCAAAGACCATCAAAACCAAGAGCTTTATCCTTACTCCTGGAGTCAATAACATTTTTAGCCTTCTCCAAAGATAAAGGCTGATCTAAATTCATAGCATGAATACAACTAACCTTCCTTGGAACAATCTTTCTAATAATCTCTCTATTATTACAAACAGTAGAGTCCTCACCACCTATAGCAAACAAATACGTATAAAAATCCAGGAAAGTATTGCTAATCTGCTCCCAATAATCCACCAAAACGCCCATTGACATTAATCCCAGAAATCTTCTCCCTAGCAAACTTAATTATTAGAATATGTTACACCAAGTTTTTGGGACATGGATGGTAGGGGAGGAGGGATGCATTTCAAGGACGGATTTTTTGGAGGCCATTTTAGGGGATGACAAGAGATGGCTATTAAAAATATAGAGAATTTTCAAATATTCATATGATAGCATTGATAAGGCATTCATCATATACATTATAGATCCTTAATGCATAACATTAGAGTTGAATTGAGAGTTCACATGAGAGTCGAACAAATTAACAAAATTTAATTGCTTTCATAATTCATTGTCAATGTGCATATGATATATATATTATATAAAATTAAAAAATATAACAAAATGCCCAAACGCTGCAAGTTTCAACTACAAAATGACAAAAACATAGAAAAAATGTTGCTGCCCCTGAGCTTGCAAAGAACTTGTCCATCAATGAGCCTATCTCCCTTGTCTCAAGATTGTAGCAGTTAACACAAGCAACAAGAAGTTCCTAGTTTTGCATTGAGATCGGAAAGGAGGCTGCTGCCTCAATAAGACCACCATCCCAAAGTCTTCTTGCTAGCTTAGTCCCTTTTTAAATGTGTTCTTCCAACTCTATTTCTCAAATATTGACATGTCTCAAATCGGTGTCCTTGATCTGAGGACATTCGGACACTATTTTGGAAGGAGATTCCACCATTTGGAAATGGTGCTACATTTTGATGATAAAGGTGCCTCTCTTCAATGATTTTACACTCTGAAAAATTTGCTACCCCTATAATCTGATAGAAAACTTGATTGTTTAGGACCAAACCAGCACCCTTTTATGACTGAAAACGGATGTTTTTCCACTGAAATCCTAACTGTTCTATCACTGAAAACTAATGCATTACGTTAACAAAAGTCGGTTGATTGTCATATGTGTTGATAACATTAAAAGGGACATTAAAATCCCCCCCAAACATCCAGGGTGCATTAGGCAACCTAGAACATAACAATAACCACATGTCATCCCTGATCTCGTAATCATTAGGGACATAAACAGAGCAAATCCCAAATTCTTTAACATTCACAAAACATTTTACCCTAGCAACCCTAGAACAAGGAGAAAAGCCATTAGCAATCATATAACCTGCCAACTTATTTTTATCAAAATAACAGTTCCGCCTCTTCCTTTATAGTGATTAGAGGCAAACAAGACAGAACCAGGCCAAATAAATTTCAAGGCACAATCCAAGGAAAAACAAGTAAATTTAACTTCTTGTAAACACAAGACATCCAAATCCTTAACAAAATTACAAAAAGATCTAATAGTGAATCTCCTCTCATAGGCCTCCACCCCTCTCACATTAAAGCTAACTATTTTCCTTAAAACCATCAGATAAAAGAAAACTACTGAATGGGAGGCCTCCCCTTTCCTCTACATAAATTTCCAAAGCTAGTGTGAAGCTTAACCCCCATTTAGGGACCATCATTAGTGCAAACCATAGTTTGCAAACTCTCCGAGTACTCTCCGAGTCGCCGAGTACTCTTGAGATTTTTTGCTCCGCGAGTACTCACAAGGTTTACTCTCCGAGTTTTTTTTGCGGAGTTTTTGGCGAGTACTCGCCGAGACTCACCAAAAACTTGCCAAGTTTTTCCAAATACTTGACTTGTTGCGTCAGCAATCCATCAAAATCGCGGAAAAAAACACTCCAAAACTCTTTTTTTTGGGTGTTATAAGCATTGTTTTTTGCCTTTTTAAAAAATTATGAAGATCGTGTGCGCCATGAAGGTTTGTGTAGTTTTGAAGGTCTTCATTTGGGCACTGCCTCTCGACCCCACTGGGGGCATTGCCCCCAAACCCCCAACCAAACTCATTTCGTACATTTTGCATAAAATTTATGTTTTTTTCAAATATTTAAATTTAAAAAAAAATTTAAGTGTTCTTTAAGTTGCCCAGTTTTGCTGAGTTTTTGCCGAGTTTTTACCGAGTACTCTCTGAGTTGGAAATTTTTGGCTTGCCGGGTACTCTCCGAGTCCGAGTTTGCGAACTATGGTGCAAACAATGGCTGAGGCTTCATTAGGAATCTCATCATCACACATCATTGGCTTAGACTCTTCCATACCTATATCTTCAACAAAATGCCTAGGTCATTTTGCAGAAGGTTGTTTAGAAACGTTATCAATCATCTTATTAGGGGCATTCTGCCAGAAATCTAAAATAGAAGGGTCAGGAGAGATTTCATCTCCAAGATTCGTCAACCGATACAGAATTCAAACTAGAGTTGTCCCAGTTATCCTTAGAGATGCACTCAAGACTATTATTAGAATCAAATGGTATCATAGCCTATCAGAATCAACAATACTAAATAGGAAGCAAAGATGAGGAATCAGTCTTGTTTGAATTTTAATTTCCTTTTTAATACGATTTTTCTTACTTGGAAGATTAGGGCAGTTCATTCTAACATGCCCATCTCTTTTACAAAAGAAACAAGAGCCGAGGCCTCCTAACCCATTAATTTTACAACAGACCTCTTTTCCATGCAACGGAAAGGCATTATTTTCAGAACACTCCTTAGAGACATCCAAAGATACAAGCAACTTTGCATTCATATGAGGCAGCGAGGATTTTGTGTCTTCAATTTTAACTTCTCCCAAAGACTTTAACAGCTGAGGCAAACCAAACTAGGCACTAAGGGGAATATCACAAGCCTCTATCCACTTTGGAGAGGGGAAGAAAATAACATTGTCTAGCTGAACAACAGGATCTCTTGGAAAAGCTCTAAAACTGGATTTATCCACATTCCAAAAAAAATTAGCAATAGCCCTCTTTTGCATCCTGTTGCTTCTAAAACAAATCAAGAACAAAGCCTTCTTAACCATTCTATACATGTAAATATACAACCCTTATTTCTTACCCCAAACAGATGAGATCCTGTCATCAAAAAATTTCAAGAAGACATTAAGTCCTCACTGAGGCAAACAAAAGAGATACACACATTCTTGAGCCTTTGTTCTTCAATATCAATGGCATTAACCATATCCTCACTTGGCAAGATTGTTAAGGAGGAAACAAGGTGGTTACCTTGTCCATCATCTCCTTGCTGCCCCCCTCCATCTTCAACAAATGCAGTCCCTTCAGGAACAGAAACACTCTATTCAACTACCAAAACATTCTTGTAGGATTTCATACCACCATTCCCATTACTATCTATGACTTCACCAAACCCCAAACCATCACCACGAAGCGACATTGCACTAGAAAGGTACCACTGACTTCGTACCTCGCTCACCCTCATAGGAAAACAAACCCACACCAAAAAGATAACCAGGTAAGACATAAGGAAACAAGAAAAAGATTAGACCGATTAAACCCAAAACCCAACGGACAAAAACAAAGCACACAAACAAACAAAATTAAACTTCAAAACACTACAAGGAAGACCACCAAAGAAAACACTACAAGGAAGAAGAAAGCAATGGCTATGGAGGGGTGACTATCTGCCTTCCCTAGCACTAGCTCTCTCCTTCCTTCTCAAACCTTTTTACTTATTGTATATGCTTTGAATCTAAGGCCTCATTTTACCTAGTTCCTGGCTATTGTAACAGTTGTATGTTCCAGTCCAGTTGACCTATTCTTGGTCATTTGTGGATATTAATATAATTTCTTTATTCCTTTCTTTCTCTCTTTCCTGCCAAATATGGAAGACTGAAGACAGAGCCAAAATTATATTCCCAGAAAAGGAAGACTTGAATGCCAGATAACACACAGCAACTTTAGCAAGGCATGGCTCTGCAGCTGAAGACGAGAACTAGATAGCAAGGAGAGATAAAATTACACCAAGTTGAGTAGAAGATTTCCAATTTCATGCAATGGTATCCAGCCCCACTGATAACGATGAATAATACCTGTATTCTAGAACAATCGATGGAAATTTCAAGCTCCATTCATTAAACAAGCTGGTTGAAGGGCACTTCAACCAGTGTGTGTCAAATTAGTGGAAACTAAGTAAGAGACTTGCTGATTGAGGACATACTCTAACTGGTAAAGTATTTCATGCTCAAAGGCTTAATTATTTCAATTTCAGGTTTGAGGCTTTAATGATTCAATTCCAGCTCAAATTCTTGAAAATATAGTAGCATTCCATTTGCACGCAATGACAGAGCGTGGCAAAAGCGCAAAAAGAATTCAACTACCTGGGTTTAATATGGGAAACACTTGAAAAAATCTCGGCAAATAAGAAAAAAAAATGAAATATTCATTTTATATTATTTTTAAAATGACAGCTATACAAAAGCAGTACTTTTTTCCAAAAGAAAAAAGGAAAGGATAAGCCCACATTATTTCCAAATTTTTGAAATCATCAGAGTTTTTCCTAACTGCAGAACAGCATGCCAGTTGGAATCAGCATGGAAAGACTCTCAAGCTGAAATTACTCGAAAGTTTTTCCCAATATTTACTACTATGCTTGAAAAGAACCTAGGTGGGAAGGTGTATCTGAGCTTAGTAATATTATAGGACTACAAGATCTATATAAACATTGGATGCTAAAGTGGATGTGCTGGCTATTCTTGCTTATTCAGGAGAAGATACATGTATAGCTGCCAAAACAAACCGTATAATATTGTACATTCCTATTAATTTATGATAAATCATAAGATGCATACTTCCAAAAATAGATGTCTAATTAAAGATTGCTAATTATACAGCTGAAAATTATATATGAAATAAATCAAAAAATTCAACAATCTATGTTTTCTTTTACTGGCATCCCATTTTAGAGATGCACCAGTGTCTTGTTCTCCATTTCAAATTTTCCTACTTGTAATCACTCCATATTATCCTCGAATGCAAATCTTTATCTACATTTATAAATATTTGTCTAATTTAGCATTCTTTCAGATAAATGATGTCCAAAATGTAGGTAAGCAAAAGTTAACATACTGTTAGTAGTGCACTCAGAAGCCTGGAATCAATTTCAACAGGAGTTTCAGTAAAGGACTCTCGCTTTTTATTCTTGTCTAATATATTTTTTGCTTTCTCCTTAGAACCTTTCCAATTCTTTCCATCTTTTTCTGTTTCACTATTCTTGGATATCAGCACCTGAAAATCCATAACACAAGGGTGAAAAAATGCCTATGTATATATAGTTTTATATAGAAGACAATGCTCAAATTATTGAGGAATCAAATATTGAATTTGTCTCGATGTAAATTTTGAATAGCTAACACAACATGTGTGTGTGAATCTCAACAGCATTTTAAGAGCTATTACATACAAAGGATGAAAATCAGAAGCTGTAAGGAAAAATGAACACTGTAAGGACAAGAACCACATCTGAAAACATGAAAATAAATCTACTTCTAAACTCCTAATATAGTACATCACTTTATTAACTCATATAAGAAAAAATACCTTATAAATATTTTCAAACAGCATTATGATTAGTGATGTAAGCTATTTTGTATACAACAATTTCTTGTTCCTGTGGGGAAAAAACTGGAAACCTCCATTCCAGATATCCTAATAAATCAAAATAGCAAGTTTTTAGGATAAAATTGATCAATATCTTATGCAGGAAATTTGCCAGTAACAACTCCTCATGGTAAAAGATAAATAGCTCTAAATTGTCCACATGAACATTATAAAATGCTCCAAATTCTCCAATTGTGCCATGTCATCAAAAAATACTTTCCTCTCCCCCAAGTTGATCCTCCTAAGGCAAGGCCAACAAATACAAAAAGAAACAACTGAAAGATGAACTATGACAAGTATCTTGCTGAGCATCCTATCATTATTTCACACAATTAGGACCTTGGATCCTAATAGAAATACTGTTGGCATTTACGACTCAATTCCCATCCAATCCCTCTCTTACTCACCCACAAGATTTAGGGCCTCCACATCAAACAAACACAATCGAGTAAATAATAAAAAATAGAATCCTTAAAGAATGTAAGAAATAATGGATGAACACATTAAAGATAACCAAGGAAAACATAAACATGGAGACAAATATACTTGCAATTGCATCCTAGCACCCTCAAGTTTCAACATTGCTACATGATTGACATGCATTATGATATGTTCACTCACTAGATCTAGTTAGTGTTGCATCTTTGTCTACAACCCATAGTATGATTTACCCCTTAGTTTAGAGGCCCAACAGAAATGTCATCCTCCATTCTAAAACATGCTATTGGACCAACAAAGATTTGGTTGTTTACTCTTTGATCTAATAAAACTTGTACATGAAATAATGAACAGAAATAACAAGGCATACCAAATAGAGTAATAGAACTATATCTTTATTCACATAAATTTCTTACAAAAGTAGACCAAAGATGATCAGCCAAGGACCAAACCACTTTCCCTAACTACGCAAAGTCTATATAAAGCAGCTGACGGTTGCCAACCAAACCACAATTGTCAACAACTAACTACCTGAAGCTAACAAGTGAATAATACAAAGCCGAGTACAAAACATAACAAAGGCATGTTTTGCTAACTACATCACCCCCCCAAAAGGAAAAGTCAGCTTCCAAACAATAATGAAAAACAACCAATCAACATCAGGTAAAGTTTTCCAAACTCGTGACGGCACTAGAGAGGAAAGAGGGTCTTCTAGCTGATGCTTCCCTTGTGCATCCAGAACAAAATGATCATAACCTGAGTGTTACACAACAAGTGAACAAGTTTTGCAAACACGTGACGACACTAGAGAGGAAGGAGGGTTTTCTAGCTTATGTTTCTGTTGTGAATGCTTCATGACGAAATGGGGGCAAAGATATGGAGTGAGTGTTTCAACTAGAAGTAGAAAGGAAAACTAAACAAGGAAATGTGGACTATCAGCAAATGAAAATACACATGGAGCATTAGTAGAACCAGCATATCAAAAACTTAAGCCAATGTACAGAGAATGCATTCGCCAGTGACCATACAATTTAATGAATTGTGTCAAAGGACCAAACAAACAAGGAACCAAATCTGAAGGTGCTTGTGACTCTAAAAATGCTTCAACAGGCTGATTGTTGCACCCAAACAATACCTCAGGCCCTTCAAAACTATTCTGATCATGAAAATCCTTTGTAATTCCCCCAGAGGCCCAAGATGTCCACTTACCCAATTCACCAGGCTATAGGAAGGATTCCCTATTGTTGTGAAATTCACAGTCTGAAGAAAAGCTAATTGTATAAGGTTGTAGAGATGCAATAGAGGAATCACCTTTGGCTTCAGCAGAATACACAGACAAGGATTGTACAACAGCAATGTTACCAGACTATTCAGCAATAGGAGGAGGAGCAAATTCTATGATTTCAACATTACATGGGAAGGGTCATACAACATCAATAGGAAGGTGGTGAAGATCAGGTCGTACAATAGAATCTTCGGCAGCAACAAAGAGAAAAGAATGCAAACTAGCAGCAAGTGATCCATATAGTTCAGTAGAAGAGAATTCAAACCATATGGGGCAAACAATGGGGGAGTTGTTGTTGGATTGTATGGCTGGCAAAGGGACTACAAGTCATTGTACGGTGAGGAGACCCATAGGAGGTTGTACAATGGAGAAGAATCTAGGATAGGATCATAGGGCTTGATTAAATTTGGATGCCAATTCCTTAACTAATTCATTTTGAGATTGTACAATGGGAAAGTAGGGAACTTCATTAATATAATTATTAACTGGGCCATACAACTAGAAGATAACTTTGTCCTCAAAATTTTTAAGAGTCTCTTCCCTTGCTTTGGAGGGTTGCAAGGTAGCATAGCATTTAGAATTTATTTTTTTAAATTGATCTATCCTTGGTTGTCATACGGTGGTGTAAAAAGGAGGAGCTTTATAATGTAATTTTCTAATTTTCCTGGGTGGTCATACTATTGTATTGAAAATAGGAACTTCATTCATTTTTTTAATTCTCTTTTCCTCCCATTCTGAAGCAATATTTTTCCCTTTGTTATTATTTTTATTTTTTAATGTGGGGCTGACCTATTATTTTCATCTCCGACTTCATTACTTTTATCCTCGACCCACTGTACAATTCTTTTCCCTTTCTTGTAATTTTCCTGTAAGTCCACTATGATCTAACATCGATGTCGTGTCAAAATATACAACACAAGTAGGGTCCTTTGTAACATTCATTAGGATAACAAGTATTTGTAGGCTCCAAATCAAATATTTTTTAATATTATTATTTTGAGGCGTACCTTCATTAATTTTGGGATCTTAAGTGAAGTCGTTGCCTTTGTTGGAACATCTTAGTCAACTATATCCAGAACATCCGACCTTTGCAAACCATGTATTTCATTCGACACACATGAACCATTCAACTTTTCAAAATCATTTTGCATTTACTGCTTGTCATTGCGCAATCCTTGTTCCTCTTCGTTGATCCTCATAGCTTCAATAAAATTGCAGTGCAATGGAAATGCTTTATAGTCCTCGATTTGCCAATGGAACAAACTACGAAGGGAATTTGATTATCTTCCGAACAAAACTGCAATTCCAAAATTCCATTGATGTTCAGCTCCATTGGACCCTGATCATGCTTCTCTATCAACTCTTCTCCAAAGTCTAAATCTGACAAATTTGACAAATCCAAGGAAGAAATTGTAATGCTTCTGGAAAAACTGTGTATTGCTTTTTTTGCCTCAACGTTTCGGATCACACTCCATGATCCATCTTCAGGAGGAAAGAAGAGAATAAATTTAAGATGAAATTGCAGAACTAGACTCTTAAAAAGAGAGAGAAGGGGGGTACGGGTTACAAGAGTAGTCTAGGGAGGTAGGGAGACTAGGCCAAGGACAAGCCAGAATAGGGGAACAAAAGGCAAATCAACCAAAGGAAAAAGAGATAAATATAATGCAAATAAAAAGAGATAAAAATTGGGAAAACATGAGACTCAAAAAAGAAAGTAGGACTCCACTGAACAAAAGGATGCAAATTAAATAAGTAAGAATTGAAAAATCCATAATGAGAGGAAAATAAATAATAATAAATAAATATAATAGAAAGGAATATTATTATATCACAAAGTAAAAATAAGCAAGGGGATATACATATGAATGTATATCTAAGGATCCAAGAAAGGAATAAATGAAATAAAGAGTGAATCTAAGCAAAAGAGTAAATGAAATTAGATGAGAGACAATAAATATATATGGGTGATTATATGGGCGCAATTATAAATATAAAAAAGAGAAATGAAGGAGAAAAAAGAAAAAAGAGAGAGAAAGAGGAGAATGAATAAACAACCATAAATATAGATATGTAATTAGATAAAAGGAAGAAGAAAAAATGAAAAAACACCTATATATATGTATATATATGCAAAGAGATATACCTGAGAATGCATATCACAAGAAGTAAGAAAAAGCACGCAAACATGTAAGAAGTTAACAATGCACAAAGAGAAGAGAAAAACACGATCCAAGAAACATAAATAAAGAAACAAATAAGTAAGAATTTCATTATGGATAAGGAGAAGAAAAATAAAAAGACAAGCAAAAACATGAGACCGAAAAAGTACCAAAAGGTAAGGAAGAGAAATGGGATATACATATAGATGTGTACCCTAGGAACTAAAGATAAGAAAACATGAAAGAAAGTGCATACCAATGTATAAGAGAAAATGAAAACAAAGAAGAAACAAAAGGAAAAAGAAGAAATAGTAAAAAAGTGAGATAAATGTGTGCGAAAAATTGCAAAAAAGGATCGATAAAGGAGAAGAGGAAGATAGAAGGAAGAAAGAAGATAAAATAAAGATATACATGTGTATATGGGTATATACATATATATGTATATACCCACATATATGTGCACACGTATACCTCAAACAAAGAATGAAAAGAAAAAAGAGGTCAAGGGAAGGCGGCAAAAAAGAGAGGCAAAAAAATTCCTCAACAAAGGCAAGGATACAAATCGAGAATAGGTTAAGGCAAAAAAGAGAGAATAGAGCAAGAGAAAAGGATGAAAGTGGAAAAACGAAGGAGAGAAAATGGAAAGACTACAATGATGTGGGAGAAAGAGACCAGCGGAGAACAAGGAAAGACCCAGGATCAAGAGGACAATAAACAAGGAGGGGACTAAGGAAGAGAAACTAGGCAAGGGCAAGGATTAACCTTAACCGGAAGGTTAGGGGACCAGGTGGAAAGGAGGAGAGGAGTGTTAGGCAAGGAGGAGCAAGAAGGAGAAAATAGGTGAGATTGAGGTCAAGATGAGAGGAGGCAGTCAGGTTTGGGATGGGAAGAAGAAGGGAGGAGGAAGGAAGAGCGGGGATAAAGGAAGGGGGAGACTTGGAAAAACTAGAGGAAGAGGGAGAAAAGAGGTAAGCTAGAGGTCAGGAGGAAACGGGAAAGTCGAGATGTGGTGGGAAGAGGAAGGAAGGAGAGAAGGAAGAGCGGGGATAAAGGAAGAGGGGGAATTGGAAAAACTGGAACTAAAAGGAGGCAGGAAGAGTTGGTGGGAGAGCAGGATGAGGATGGTGATTCAGAAGGGAATGTAATACAGGATTCCAGGTGTGACTAAGGCTCCACCCATCATCTCTATTGAGGTTGGCGGGGTTGCTTCTAATGAAGATAGCTTCTTTGAGTTCTCTCTTAAAGAAATTCTCTTCTTTGGCTAGGACATGGGTATCTTCTAGGCGAATGTGGTGTTTAGTGCTAGAGGAATGGTCAGCTAGGGCCGATTTGGTGGTCCTATCATGTCTAATATCTGCGCAGTGTTCTTTGATTCTCATGCAGATAGATCTACCTGTCTCACCGGATGTAAGGGGTACCACATGAGCAATCTATTTTGTAGACGCTAGAGTTTAAAAGAATGTTCATGGGGTCTTTGGTTGAAGGGATAAGGTTTCTGATGGTGGAAAGAGGTTTGAAGGCCCACCTAAGACCTTTCTTGCGGAGGATTTTGGCAATTTTGTTGGATATGCCTTCAATGAAAGGAAGAGTGGCATTGAAGACAACATTGGGGTCTTTATTACGAGGTTTGGTGTAAAGGTGGGTTTGGGCTTGTTTAAAAGCTCTTTTTATGTACTTGGTACGAAAACCATTGAGTTTGAAAACTTTGGTGAGGTGGGCCAACTCTTGGTTGATGTGATCATTGTCACATATGTGGAAGGCTCTAGAGCTAAAGTTTTGAGCACACTAGCTTTCTGGTTAGGGTGGTGGTGAGAAGAAGCAAGAAGATAGAGGTCAGTGTGGGTGGATTACCTGAAGACACGGCGACCGAGGGAACCGTCATCTTTTCTAATGAGGAGAATGTCAAGGAAGGGAAGTTGGTTATCGATTTCAAGTTCTTTGGTGAACTTGATGCAGGGGGAAATGTTATTAAGGTGATGGTGGAACTTTTCCAGTTGCTCAGGGCCATGTGGCCAACAGATGTTGGTGTCATCTACATAGCGTTTCCACCAAGTTGGTTTCAGAGGGAAAGAGTTGATGGCGAGATCTTCAAAATGTTCCATGTAAAGGTTGGCAATGACCGGGGATAAGGGAGATCCCATGGCAACTCCATCAGATTGCTCATAAACCACATCTTGGAAGGTGAAGAACGTGGATTTTAAGCAAAGTTCAACGAGGGAAGCGATTTCCTCATTGGTTTTCTGCTTGACTAGCATGATGGAGTCTTGGAGAGGGACCTTAGTGAAGAGGGAAACAACATCAAAGCTAACAAGGATGTCATCAACATTGACTTTTTTGTCTTTGATGAAATCAACAAAGTGGGTTGAGTCTTTGATGAAGGAAGAGGATTTACCAATAAGAGGAGAGATGAGTTTGGCTAAGTGGGCAGCAAGTTTATAAGTGGGGGAATGAGTGGTGTCGACGATCGGCCTTAAAGGAAAGTTGGCCTTGTGGATTTTGGGCACACCATAGATGTGTGGTGTGATTTGTTTATTGGGTAAGAGATGTTTTTTGGTGTGATCATCAAAGGAGGAATTCGTGATAGCACCTTTCACTTGTTTAAAGATTTTAGAAATCGGATTGCGAGTAAGGATTTTATAGCTGCCACTATTGTTCAGGTGGTCTAACATTTTAGAAACTTAGTCCGATTTGTTCAAAATAACAGTAGCATTGCCCTTATCCGCTTTAACAATAACCACATCTTGGTTTTTGACAAGTCTCTTGAAAGCAAGAAACTCATCTTTAGGGACATTCCGCCTGGGGGGCTTGGCATGCCTAAGGGCAACGGCACAGTCTTGTCTAACTTCATCTGCCATGTCATTGGGTAGAGACTGGATGGCATTCTCAATTTCGATGAGAAAATTGACTTTAGGAATAGAGGAAGGGGTGATGGCGAAACCCAAGCCTCCTTGCCTAACACTCCTCTCCTCCTTTCCACCTGGTCCCCTAACCTTCCGGTTAAGGTTAATCCTTGCCCTTGCCTAGTTTCTCTTCCTTAGCCCCCTCCTTGTTTATTGTCCTCTTGATCCTGGGTCTTTCCTTGTTCTCCGCTGGTCTCTTTCTCCCACATCATTGTAGTCTTTCCATTTTCTCTCCTTCATTTTCCACTTTCATCCTTTTCTCTTGCTCTATTCTCTCTTTTTTGCCTTAACCTATTCTCGATTTGTATCCTTGCCTTTGTTGAGGAATTTTTTTGCCTCTCTTTTTTGCCGCCTTCCCTTGACCTCTTTTTTCTTTTCATTCTTTGTTTGAGGTATACGTGTGCACATATATGTGGGTATATACATATATATGTATATACCCATATACACATGTATATCTTTATTTTATCTTCTTTCTTCCTTCTATCTTCCTCTTCTCCTTTATCGATCCTTTTTGCAATTTTTCGCACACATTTATCTCACTTTTTTACTATTTCTTCTTTTTCCTTTTGTTTCTTCTTTGTTTTCATTTTCTCTTATCCATTGGTATGCACTTTCTTTCATGTTTTCTTATCTTTAGTTCCTAGGATACACATCTATATGTATATCCCATTTCTCTTCCTTACCTTTTGGTACTTTTTCGGTCTCATGTTTTTGCTTGTCTTTTTATTTTTCTTCTCCTTATCCATAATGAAATTCTTACTTATTTGTTTCTTTATTTATGTTTCTTGGATCGTGTTTTTCTCTTCTCTTTGTGCATTGTTAACTTCTTACATGTTTGCGTGTTTTTTCTTAGTTCTTGTGATATGCATTCTCAGGTATATCTCTTTGCATATATATACATATATATAGGTGTTTTTTCATTTTTTCTTCTTCCTTTTATCTAATTACATATCTATATTTATGGTTGTTTATTCATTCTCCTCTTTCTCTCTCTTTTTTTCTTTTTTCTCCTTCATTTCTCTTTTTTATATTTATAATTGCGCCCATATAATCACCCATATATATTTATTGTCTCTCATCTAATTTCATTTACTCTTTTGCTTAGATTCACTCTTTATTTCATTTATTCCTTTCTTGGATCCTTAGATATACATTCATATGTATATCCCCTTGCTTATTTTTACTTTGTGATATAATAATATTCCTTTCTATTATATTTATTTATTATTATTTATTTTCCTCTCATTATGGATTTTTCAATTCTTACTTATTTAATTTGCATCCTTTTGTTCAGTGGAGTCCTGCTTTCTTTTTTGAGTCTCATGTTTTCCCAATTTTTATCTCTTTTTATTTGCATTATATTTATCTCTTTTTCCTTTGGTTGATTTGTCTTTTGTTCCCCTATTCTGGCTTGTCCTTGGCCTAGTCTCCCTACCTCCCTAGACTACTCTTGTAACCTGTACCCCCCTTCTCTCTCTTTTTAAGAGTCTAGCTCTACAATTTCATCTCAAATTTATTCTCTTCTTTCCTCCTGAAGATGGATCATGGAGTGTGATCCGAAACGTTGAGGCAAAAAAAACAATACACAGTTGAATTGTGGAAATATCATGTCTACAATAAATCCAAGGAAGTTGCTTCCTCACTTACTGCATGATTCTTCAAATCAATTATATACTTTTGCCCTTATTTTCAATGGATAGTGTATTCTTTTTCCAATTGTGGTCAACTTTGGCTGTTACCAGTCAACCTTGACCTAACAATGCATCATGTGCTTTCTTCCATAATGAGATGACCACAAAATTTAATAAAACTGCTTGAGTTCTAATAAGTACCTTTTTCCCTATGAGGATTCCAAGCACTTCAATTCCTTGTTGATCCTCTCCTACCAACTGGAAAGTTGAAGGCCAAAGAGTTGGCTTGCCTAGACTTCTCCAAGTGTCTTTCGGAAGTCCATTCACACCAGAACCACCATTAATAATTGTGTTGGTGAAATTCCTTCCAAGGATGTCCATATGCACCACCATTGGTTTCTTTGACATCTTAACCGTTAGTAACATGGGATCGATCACTTGGTCTCCCAACAATGGAAGTTTAGTTATGGGGTATTCATTATCTCCATATTCTGATGCAATCTCAGTTTGTGAGTCCAATGAATGACCACATTGCTGAGTAGCTCATAAAATATTTCACGATAACCACAAAATGTAGAGCAACAAACTCATAAACTTTTAACAAACATTCTAGTAATCTTACGCACCCAGTCACCTAATATTAATAACAACAAATAAATAAACATTTTGAAAATATGAGATAGCACATCAACAAAATAAATTTGATCCGTCAAAATTGCCAACCAACAAGCATGTAACGAGCAACTAATATTTTAAATACAAGAACGAAATTCAATCACCATCGATTGTCACAAACTTAGAAAATAAACCCGACCTTATTGACTTCTTCAACCCATATGCCTTCCCAAAACACCGCTCATTGTCACACCTTCAAAAACTTTGCTTCGAACCTTAAGTCTTTCGCTCACACGTTGAATTCTCTTTTAAAGAAGTTAACTTTTTTTCTCTTGTCCCGATTCCTATCTCAGTATAATGGCTTTTTGTGCATATATAAGAGGTGAAAGCACTGAAATTAGATAATTTCCATAAGGATGAGCCATCATTGAATGGGCATAAGAAATAGCTGCTAAAATAAGAAAAGTCGCCACGAAGCCATTATAAAAATAAGACAAGGAAATCGATGTTAAAAAATATGGATTCGCCACTAAACGCCACCGCAAGTCACCTCCATTCCGTTTCCAATTGTCGCCATATATTAAATTTGAAAGTTGCCCGCCATAACAGCCATAATTTATTTAAATTTATTTGATGCAAATAGTGATTGGTGGGTCCCTTAAACCATCGCCATCCTTTAAAACTAGTTGATCAATCAAATGCCTAAATAATACTCCTGTGCTGAAAAATAGTTGGGGTCTTTGCATGGACCGCCTAGTCTCTAGCTAAATTTGATATCCAACTATCTCTCCCAAACTTCCACCTCTTTCAGAAGCCACGTGAGCAGCTATTCGACAAGGTTGGGTGCAAATTATGTTAGACTGAGCACCATTAAGCGATTCAATCTAATCTTCAAGTATAAATTGAGGTAGCTATGTAGATATACCACAACCAGTCTTGCCTAAAACCACAAGTACCTGATTATTTGCAACAACTTGTAGAAATTCATCTTTCTTCTTACACAAGAAGTTTTTCTCTAAATGACTGCATGGCTTTAAGAGATGAACTATCCTTAAGGGCATGTTGCCAATTGCATAAATCAAGGCTTATCTTCTCCATTTCAGCACCACACTTCATAGCTGATTTGTACTCTTGAAAGCTTGAAGTACATCCCTACTTCAATTTAACTTGACTTGATGCCTCAACTATTTTGTCAGAATTACAAGTATCTCTGGCAAGTTTCAACAGATTTTCCACTCTACCCTCTGTATCTATTGACATTTGGATCTCACATTGTGCAAATCCATCCCTCTTATCAATATTTGTCTAATAATTTGGCAGTGTAAGCTTGCTTACAAGTACTTGATTTCTCCCTTTATTGTATGCATGAAAGAAAAGTCTCATTTTCTAGACCATGTCATTAAGAATGCTAGCGCCTTCTCTTCCATAATTATGCTTAATTACAATTTCCTGTTGATTTCAAAAAAATTCTCATCTAGTTTTTCCACCAAGTCCTTAGTTGGGTGCTCCTACATCAGATTCTGAATGGTAGTGGCATGGACCATCTCATCCCTCTTAGATACAATATTAGTTATAGCGTCGCTAAGCTTGGGAATACTTTGTAATAAATTTTCTACTTTAATTGGTATGGTTATTTGAAGTGCTTGCCTTGCAACAATTTTATCGGATTGCAAGTAATTTATTACCATACTAGCATTTGCATTTCAGTGGCAATGTTCATTACCCATAGCTTGCTTCACCTCATCTCTTGCTTCACAAAGTCTCTTCTTTTTCGATATGTGGGCTACCATCTTTGCTTGGGCTTGAGTAATAGCCAATACTTTGTTATGTCTCTCCATAAATCATATTGATGCTAGCTTTTTTCTTCAAACACTGTAATGTCTCTTATAGGAACAATACTAATTTTACCCAAAATTATCAATTTCCAAGCAAACAAAGGTTTAGAAAGTACCTTGGCTTGATTTAATTCCTGCAAACAAGTTAGAAAATACTTACAATAATATTTCTCACAGTCAAGTTAACATGATTAACAAATTCACAATGGCATTATTAATCCAACTAAATCTAACTATCTAGGAGACTCAACCATAAGAGAGTTGAGAAACATGACTTCGATGGGGTGTCTCGGATCATCTACCCTAAGCCCAAGAGCAGATATACCATCACCCTTGGCCTCATGTGGTGCATGCCATCCATATGAGGTGGTCTACCTAATGAGGCATCCGATATCCCATTCCCCTCATCTTGTCATTTCCTTTCCCTTTCTCCTATGATTGGTTCCTTTGAATTTGCATGTCTATGATAGGAGAATGAGATCACAAAAAGGTGCTCCGAAAGCCATCTCTTCTAAGCCCAACAGCAGTACCTTTTGTACCCTTGTACCCTTTGTACCCCCTTGGCCCCAATGGGATTATTCAATCCCCCCTAGAGGGGTGGCATACCTAGAAGAGTGCCCCATTGCCGTTATCCCTCTTGCACCACATTTCCTCCATCATAGTAACCATAGCATTCATGCAAGAATCCACATTAATGCATAATAAACTAATCAAACTCATAGTTGCAAACAATTCTATCAACCATACAAAATGAATCATGAAGATGGTATCACAATATGCATGATCATATCTACATTATATTCCTATATAGATCCTACCACAGTTTGATGCCTTTCCTATATATATCTTGATTGCTGATCCGTATATATGTCTTCTCTTGATTTTCTGTTCCCTTTATGAGATATTCTCCGTTATAATCTGCCTGAATGCTGTCCTTAACACATCTCATGAGCAGATCTAAATATATTAGAAATATATATATAAACTCAGAAAATATATTCTTGACTGTTTGCTGGCCTTTATGTTTTCCTTGTTGCAGATTTAGAACACTCAAAACTGTATATCTTTTCTTGTGTTTGATCCTTGTCTTGAATGATTCCCCTATCTCTTCTTATATATCCTTAAATCTTTATGAAAGAACACAATCTTTCATTTAAGGGATGCCATCTTTTAGAATAGACATACCTCTTATAATGTTATCCTCTCAAAACAAATTGTTATCCTTTATTTAAGTTGTTCCTTTCAACATTAATCGCTACATTTTCATACCTTTCCTGATTTGGCTTTGTTTACTAATTATCATACCCTTACCTTATAGAATCGCTGCATATCCTTTGATTAAGTATATCAATGATTCCTAAATAGGAATCACTGCTTAAGATATTAATGATTATTGCCTTACTTTTTCCCAGCACCTTACGATGTATGTTCATTTGGTAATGAATCGCAGTCTCTTAGGAATTAGTCATTGTTGCATTTTTTCATATCTCATAATCGCTGCCTTTTATTAAGGATTTCTGCCGTCTTCTTAGGAGACTTGAGCGCTGCCTATGTGGGGTCAGCAACTTATAGTATTTATTAATTAAATATTATATATATTAATAATATTTGAATTTATTAATATTTATATTTATGTTTATATTTATATTCATATCTGTAATTATTAAATATAATAATAAATATATTAAACTAAAATATTTCAATAATATTATATAATGTAATTATCTCTATCATTCAAATTGATTAAACACCACTTTTCACGAAGCAACTTCACCTTCTTTGCTTGGGCTTGACTAACAGCCAATACTTTGTTATGTCTCTCCATAAATCATATTGATGCTAGCTTTTTGCTTCGAACACCCTGCATAATCATGATCTCCAAGTCCACACAATTTGCACAGTAATCCCGTTTTGTTCTAGTTTTCTAGTAGTCTCTTGCGAAATGTCCCCATTCATTGCATTGCAAATGTTGTATGATGGGATGACCTATGGAGTTGTACTGTATCCCACTCCAACCTCCCTTTCTTTGAATCCAATAGCCACCTAGAGATGCATTCATGTTATTTTGTAGCTTTAGTGGAGTGCTTGGTGGAGTGAACTGCTCTCCTATACTCTTACTCTTCAGATTGTACAGGCACTCTATTGTTGAATGGCCTATAATCCGACAAATATCACAGAACATTTTCTTGGGACAATTAGCTTTGGTGTGACCTTTGCCTTTGCAATCTATACACCATAATTCTTTGGGTTCTTTGTTAGTTTCCTTATCTACCCTCAATTCCTTCACCATTCAAAGCATGTCTCTCTGTAGTGCTTGTATTCTTCTAGATTTACTATCACTGCTTCCATCCAAGCCATCATTTTCATTTGTTTTTCTATTGGGTCTTGAAGTAATCTTATCCTCACTTTCTATGTCCATCGCTCTGTTATACGCTTCTGCATATGATGAAGGTGGTACAACTTTCATCTTTTTCCAAGTAATGAAGGGATAAGGCCTTCAATGACCCATCTTTCCTTTAAACCATATGTGGGTTCTTTTTCTAATTTTACAAGTAATTCCCTGAGCCAACAATTATAAGCTATTACACTTTCATACTTAACTTGCCAGGAGTTATAGTTTTCTACTACACTCTTTCCCATCAAAAGTGGCATGAACTCCTGCATTAGCCATTTTAGACACACATATAAGGTTTCTTGCCGAACCTAGTACATGTAGTACATCAATGAGTGTTTGTACTCTACCATCCATGAAAGCAACTTTGACATTTCCTTGCCCAACAATCTTCAAAGAGTTGTTGTCCTCGAGAAACACTTGCCCCTCATCACTTCTAGTATACTACGAATACCACTACCTATGTGATATATGAAAAGAAGCATCTAAATCAACCAGCCAAGAATCATCACCAACAACATTAGCAAACACAAAGCCATCACTGCTATATTCACCAATGCCAAAGGACTTATCAAAGAAGTCATCCTTCTTTTTAGATTTACACTCCTTTATGTGACCTTTCTTGCCACAATTCTAGCATTTTACCTTAAGACTTACCTGGAGATTTAGACCAATCATTACCCTTAGACTTCTTATCTCGTCTTCTTCTTACCTTTCTTCTCTTTTGCCCTGCCTCATACAACAAGGGTATTAAAAGATTTATCATCAAAGGACCTTTTCCTAGTTTCTTCACTTAACAAAATGCTAATCACGTTTTCCAGTTTAAGTGTTGTATCATTACTACTTATTGACATCACTAGGTTATCCTGTGAATCTGGTAAGAAACAAAGTAACACAATGCATTTGTCCTCTTCTTCCATCTTGACTCCTATTGACACAAGTTGACTCAATATCATATTGAAATAATTTAAGTGATCAGTTACACCACCTCCCTCCCTCATTTTCAGAGAATATAACTTTTTCTTCAAAACAAGTTACCAAGCTATTGGACTGATATAACGTACCTAACTTCTTCCATAATGAATTTGTTGTATGCTCCTAACACACATTCATTAACATAGAATCTGATAGACAACCGAATAGTATTTCTGCTTTCTTATCAGTTTTACCCACTCTTCATCAAAAATACCTGAGGGTTTAGCCGAAGAGGATGCTGCAGCCCACTGATCTCTTTCCACCAAAAGATCCTCCATCTTCAACTTCCATAGTTCAAAGTTCTGACCATTGAACTTGTCAATTTCAAACCTCAATATGCTTGCCATAGATTTAATGTTGTTCTACTCACTCACAAAATTCTTCAAAGATGACGTTTGGTTCGAATTATACACCCACCGCAACCTTATAACCGTTGTAGGGTTTCACTACCACACACACTGGGGTTTACACTCCAACGAAGTAGATACCATCCAAACAACTAATCTTGCTCTCATACCAAATGTTGGGGATTTTCACCATTTTGCGAAAGGAGGGAGAGACTAAAATAATGAATTCTTAAGAATGTGTGTTCATTTAATAGTCAACATGTATCAAATCTAAATATCAACACACATATGAAAGCAATGGAACAATATGCAATCACAAGATTACACAAGACAAAGATTTATGTGGGAAACCCTTACGGGAGAAAACCCACCACCAAAACAGACGTTCACAATTGTATTATTCAGAACCAAGACTGATTCAATACAACAAGGTCTTTTGGACAATGAGTCTCAATCTACAACATACTCAACTTTGCAATCACTCTAATGTTTACACACCAACAACGTGCACAATGTTTTCAATGTCTATAACATGAATTCTTCACACCTGGTAACCTTGGCCCATTCACACAAACTAATATATATGTGTGTGTGTGTGTGTGTGTGTGTGTGTGTGTAGATTCAAGGAATACCAACCACCCAACTAACTTGTAGAATAACAAGTCATGTAACCATGCAAATCTACATCTATTAGGACCAAACTCCTTTGCCTCACCATGCTTTATACATATCAAATGGGTGTCAAATTTGTTTTCCTATATGACATCTTGTACACACACTCTTTCTTCAATAGATGGAAGTCTAACCACCATGTTAGTCTTACCAAGTACAAATAAATATTGATAACTTAAATGCCCGTAACTTTCAAGCCAAAGTACATTGGTATTCTCTACTGTTACAAGTGCATGTAATTTGTTGTTTTGGGATCAACCAGTTTATACAATCCCTTCTCACCAATACAAACAACAATCTCTTTGGCATCACGAAGAGTTGTGAGCATATATTTGTTTCCTTGAAAGTTTACACAAAGATTGGGGTTCTTAGTTATCTCAAAAACTTTGGGTTCATGTCAGGAACATATTGAACATTCTTCAGTGTATAACTTATAGTATTGTTCAACATTACCTAATATCCCCACATCCTCTAACATAGTGAGTCCAACCATCACCCAAAGTAACAGATTCACTTCTACTCTAATCTTCAAAAAAATTCACGTACCTATCTTTGTGGCACGTATACTGTCGAGATGCACCTGAGTTGAAATACCAGGTTGTAGACTTTACTGATTGCTTATGTGATGCCACAAAGCAAAATCTCCTATTACCCTGTGTTCATCTCCTTCAATAACATTTGCATACCTTGATTTCTTTTGACCACTTGGTCATTCTGTCTCTTTCAACAATTTTTTTAAAATGTTCATGCTCTTTACAGCAGAAAGATTTCCATTTTGACCTTTTTTACTGCCTTTGGAAGATTCGTTTGATTCTCATGAGTTATTTTTGAGTTGTTTCCATTTTTGAGTTTAGTCTAGAGAATCAATAATGCATTCTCCATTCTAAATAATATTAAAGGGCCAACAAAGATTATCCCACACTAAATAATCATATGCAAAAATCGAATCAAATTATTGAGATGCAAATGTAGATCAAAACACCAAATATATGTTGAACAATTCACCTTAAATAATGCAAAATATATGTCAACCAGACGCTTTGCCAACTTAGGTCCATCTCCTTTGCTACTAAGTAGTATTTGATTCAAGAAAATAACCTATATCAACCATAAAAAGCATCCCATTAGACAGAATAGAATCAAATCAGCTAGACCATAAAAGTGCACACAAGAATTTAATTATTATGACACCAAAGTATCACAACAATTTAGTAATCATGCATGTTAATCAATCAAGAAGTAAGGTTTTGTATAGAAAAATCATACTCGATGAAGATAATAACATTAAGATCAAACAACTCTAGTCTTTAATAACCCAAACAATTTATTGAAGAACAATGTAAATGTATCGACCAACATTTGCATTACATAGGAGAGACAAATTAAGAAAATAACAAGTAAATTAGGAAAGACAAAAAATTCAAGCAGACCACTTCAAGATACCGTGCTTCAAGATAGCCTTTTGTTACATAGTCCTAGTGAAAATAATTTTCAATTTGCTTTAGTTGATATGGTTTCTAGCAACCCATTATATAATATTTTCAAATTATCTGATTTCTAATGTAAATAAGATATATGATATAATTTAACTTATATTCCCTTATAAATGAAATAGTGCTAATTATTTTTGTCTTGGTTTATATGCAATATAAATTTATAATTAAATGATTTTCCTCACCTTAATAACTATTCCACCTTTTTCCCCATGTTCAAGGGGTAAGAGGAAATCTCTCTGGAAAAATACAAGAAACTTTGAAGAAGCACAATCAAGAAAGTAAAGATAGTTGGACTTCTCCTCTAAAAGTTTGTCTACGGTACATCCTAGACGGCACAGGTCACCCAAGCAGTACCCTAGGTGAACCCGAGCAAACCCATAGGTAAAACTAGCAAAAAGTGCATAAAATTCATTCCAAAACCTATAAAGTAATCTACAGACACAAAACACAAAAACTCCTACTTATCGCTAAAATTTTCCAAAACTCATTGTTTGTCACTGCTCAATGTTACAGACTTACAGTGTTTCTGAGTTTTGAAGGATTGCTCATACATCTTTGATAAGTGCTACATGAATTAAATAGCTTGCATCAAAGACACTCATAATTCCAAATAAGCTTTTTAACTTTTCAGTAAGTTCTTTAAGTTTTTTGTAAGTTTTTCAAAACTTATTTACAAGCTTCATATTTTTTTAAATTATTTTACTGTCATTTTCCATGTTAATCAATTTTCAATGTTCATAAGGCAATATGTTGTGCTTTTTGTTGTTATTTTTTATTTTTTCCATGTTAACATAGCCTAGGGTGTTAAATTTATTTCAATTTTTCTAATATTTATTTATTTTAAAACATGTAGGTACAAGTATTTGAATTGTTTATAATGGCTGCATCTAGTCCAATGCGTCTAGGCACAGAAAGGTCTTACAAATTTGACCAAAAATCACCTCTTTGGTGAAATGTCAATAATTATCTTTGACCAAGGAGCAGCTTCATGGAGGTGGGGGTTATCTTTAATGTTATAGTCAATGACATAACAAGTATAAGAGCTTGTATATCAAGTGAAGCTCACTTGTGTGTGATGGCCAGCCAAGAAATCAAAATTTATGCCGAACAAACATGAGTTGCCAAAGGAGCAAATTCTCTTGTATATCAAGGAGCAAGAAGCAATAGAAACTACAAACAAGTGAGCAAAATCAAAAAACCATTTTTTAGCCCAGAAAGGATCACACAAGCCACCTTCAGCGTCATCTTCCACTTCTAAAATAGTGGCTGCCACACATTTTTCGTTGTGACGCCATCTTCCCAAGAAGGCAATGGTGCCTTTGTTTCCTATAAATGAGACCCATTAAAAGAGCATTTCAAAATGAGACAAGGAGCATTGCAAAAGAGCACACTGTGCATCCCATTTATGTCAAAGGGATCCCTTTCAACCTCGTGAGATCACCATATTGGCAGGAAATGGTAACAACTATTAATCAAACACCCTCAACTTATACAGGTCTTGGATATGAAAAGCCACACAACACCTTATTGGCAAAGAAAAAAAAATTGTATAGACATTTGTGTTGCCAATCAGGGATTCATGAGCCAAAACAAGAGTGCCCATCATTTTTGATGAATGGAAAGATTGCATGAACAAGCTTTTAATTATGTCAATGCAATGTGCCCTAAAGGGGTAACGTTTTTAACACAATTGATTGTGAGGGGCAAGTAAAGGGTCTAAAGTTCATTGCCAACATCCTCATAAAGGCCATAAAGATGGGGGGTGCTCAAAACACTGTCCAAGTCATAACAAACAACACTAAAAATTACTGGCCAATAGTTTTATTGGTGAAAGCAAGATATGGGCACAATTTCTGGACACCATGTGTCATTCACTCACTCAACTTGGTGATGCAAAAGATTGGCACACAAATCAAGTGGATCAAAGAAATCTATGATGTCACTAAGAGGATTTGGATGTTTGTGACGAATCATCATATGTCAAAAGCTATTTTTAGGTCCTTAAAGATAAATTTATAAAATTTCAATATTTAATCTTCTGATTTAATTAAGTTTTACTCTTAAAGTTTAATAATATCATCTATTTACTTGTTTTAATTTTTTACACCATATTAGGTTTTTGAGACTCAATTCAAATCACACAATTGTCTTGACACAACTTGTGAAGTTGTGTGAGGCATCGAGCACCATGCTCATCAACTACCCTTGGAGTGTATGGAGGCAGTCAAATCCAACGTGAGCTAAAAAAGTCAAAGCATTGCTTCTAGATGATGATTAGTCGGCTCATGATTAGGCTTGCCGATATGGATCATTCATGTTTGGGAAAAATATATGATAGCATGGACTCCATGATAGAAAAATAAAAGTCATAACAGCAGCTAAGGAGAATGACCCCACAACATTTTTCAAACAGGTGCAAAGAATCATTATTGACAACTAACATAAGATGACCACACCTTTGCATCTTCTAGCATTTGCTTTGTCCCCAAAATATTGCAACATAGAAATAATTTCCTTGCCCAAGAGGGTGGCACCATATAGATATGTTGAAGTTAGGGTTACAGGGCTGCAATCATTAGACTCTTCCGACATCCAGATTTAGAGAACATTGTTGTGGCTAAGTTTGGCAATTTTGTAACTTCACGGAATTGTTGTCTTAGCGTCCTTTGAGACATGTACACGCACAAAACACACATGATGGTACCTCCATGGCCAAGGCCTTGTTCTATCAAATGTATGCATTTTTAATTACAAAACAACTTTCCTACTTTTATTTGGCAGCTATATATTTTATGTTGATTTTATAATTGCAAATATTGTATTGACTATGTCTCCAATCTCAACAAGTTCTAAGTTCTTCTTCAGCTAAGTGGAACTGCAATATATACTCCTTTATCCACTCAATTAAGTTCAACTAGTCGGCTGCAAAAAGACAGAGGAGTTGATCCGTGTACATTAAACTTGCACCTCCTGTCACATATGGAGGTCAAGTAAACAAAGGGGGCAATGGCAAATTCGGATGTAGCCCTTGAATGTGCTGACTTGGATGCTTCTATTGCACAGTTTGCCACAGTTTCTTTAGAGGATGAAGAGGCTCATAAACATGATGCAGCTACGGGAGTGGTGTTGCGGCTGCTTGTGGTTCAAACGAACCAAGTAATGACATTGATGCACTCAATAAAGAGCAATACGAAGAGTACTGATTGTAATAGTATATTGATTTGACATTTGACATAGAATTATCAATTGTCTTTATCAGTATCACTTGTGTTCTCAATTCTGTATATATTCTTTTGCAAATTACGGATATTTTTATTTTATAATATATATACTTATAGTACAGTCGTACCCAGCCATACTAGACCCAGAAAAAAAAAACGTTTCACCATACCATTGAACCCAAACCCTGAACTTGTACACAAATCAGCATCATAGGTTACAGCTTTTAAATGGGAAGCCCAAGAAGGTCTTGAAGCTTTCTACTATTACAAGAAATCTGCTCACACTAAAAATAATTGTGAAATTATATCGAATTTCCTTTGACAAAATCTCCAACGGATGATACTCATCGTAATTCCAACAATGTGTGTTATTTGGAAAAATATACAGTTGCTTTAAAGCAAAGCAATTCATACGTCTTCAAAAATTCTACAGAAAACTTGGTAAAATTCTAAAAGATGACTGCAAAAGTCTGTTAAGCAAGTTCAAGTTCAAAACAAATGTTTGTATGCAACCAAAGAATATTTTTAAAAGAAACACTTTGCCCTATTTACACACAAACATCTTTTCTTCTTACATACAAAGGTAGAAAAGGACTATGAAAATTCCAAAAGTAGGACATCATGCCAACTTTTTTCTCGCAAAAGTTACTTCTTTGCACCAGTCTTGTAAAATACTATAAAACACAATGATTACCAAGATATTCGATATTTACTAAGGAGCGATCCTGAAATAAGACATTACAAACACTTTATCCGGAAAGGATAAGAGCAACAACTAAGCGACAACTAATAAAGAAATAAGATAAGAACTTAACTAAAAGAATAAAGAATATTCCTAAAGTCTATCCTAAAGACTAATTGACCATTAACTATTACAATAATACTTTAATACCCTCCCTTAATGGTCAATCTACTAAGTACACCAAGCTTATCCCGAAATTTTACAAATTTGTCAAGACCCAAAGACTTGGTAAGAATGTCTGCAGTTTGATCCTCAAAAGGACAATACTGCAACATCACCAATCCATTTTCAACAAATTGCCTGATGAAATGACAATGTAGCTCCACATGTTTGGTACGCTCGTGGAAGACTGGATTTTTGGCAAGCTTTAGCAACCCTTGATTGTCATAATACAATGGTGAAGGCCCTGCTTGAGACATCTACATGTCTAAAAGCATCCTCTGGAGCCAAACTGCCTCACATGCTACTTTGATTGTTCCTCGATACTATGCTTCTGTCGAGGAAAGAGCTATTGCCTGTTGCTTCTTGCTGGTCCATGTGACTGCACCTGTGCCAAGACTGAAAATATATCTAGAAGTGGATTTTTTGTCATCAATAGAACCTGCCCAATCAAAATCTATGAACCCAAAAAGCCTAAGATCTTTGCTTCTGTTGTACATAATGCCAAAGTCAAGTGTCCCTTTCACATTTCTTAGCACCCCCTTCGTTGCAACCCAATGTTCTACATTTGATGCTGTCATGAATCTAGAAATGAAACTCACATCATAGCTCAATTCAGGTCTAGTGGTTGTAGGGTATATAAGGTTGCCCACTAGTTGCTTGAATGTCGATTCATTGACTACCTTTAAGTTTGTTTTGGCTGAAACCTTTAGCCTTTTCTCCATAGGTGTAGACAAGATTTTGTAATCTATCATTCTAAACTTGTAGACAAACTCCTAGCATATTTAGATTGAGAAATAAAAAATACCACCACCTGTCTGCCAAACCTCTACACCTATTAAAATAATATTCTAGATATTAATGGTCAATGATGTAATATAAGTTAGTATCTATTCCTATTCTTAGATTAGTTTTAATCTATTTACGAACATTTGTATTTTAGAAACTTCTGTTTGTTTGGTTTCTTTTAGAAACATCAGCTTTGTAAATTCTTTAAAAGGCTATTGCCTCATTCATTAATTCATTCGGTTATTTACCTAATATGGTATCAGCGCGGGAAAGTTGTTTTTGAAAATTTTGTTTTTTTCCTGGCTCTCTGCAAATCCATACGGGGTCGTACCTCTGCGAGGGATCCAGTTTTTGTCTTCTCTGATCACGATTTGTTCTGTAACGGGTTTCATCACCTGCAATGATCGACGTTTGAATCCTTCTGAGGTCGTGTTTTGTCACTTCCTCCCGTTTCTGAAGGTCGCAACTCTCGTTTTTTCTCCTGGATGAGATTTCTTCCTGAAATCGCGATTGAGAGCATCAGCGTTTGCTTATGGTCGCGGGTTTGTTCTAAAGATCGTGATTCTCCTCGTCATGTCTTGGCTTGCGATTTTTACTGGTCACGATTTATCGGTTCCTTCTAGTCACGATTTGAAGGCCTTTTCATTGGCGTTGTTCATCTTTTCTGGGTCGTTGTTTTCTCTCCATAAGTCACGATTTGTGGTTTTTTTTTGTGTTTTGTTGCTATTAAAGATTCTGTTTGGCGTTTTTAAGGAACCTGAAGGGTCGCGATTTCTCCTTCCGCGAGCTCTATCTATTCCGCGAGTGCGTTCTATTCTCGTGATTAGGGTTTTGTTTTATTTTCGGGATATATGCGGCTCGTTCAAAACTGTGACCATTGGGTTGCCTTTTTTATCACTGTTTTTTGGATGTTTACATCTGCAATCTGTGCTTACAACGCCTAAAACGCCCGTCCTCTACAATCAACATCAGCACACTTTTTGAGGATTTGAAAGCAAATCGCGCCAATTTGGATACTGGATTTTGTCTTTTCTGACCTAGGGTTTGCAGAAAATTTTGTGGGTATTTCTTTTACCTCAGACTTTTGCATCAAAATCTGTATTCGGGATTTTTGAGCCTGTGTATTCTGTGCTCTCAAAATTTGTGCCTCGTAACCCGTGCTAGCGTTCTGTTCTCTGTCTGTGCCATCAATTTGCCTCGTTTTAGTGCCTCGAAAAGCATGAAGAATGGACATGTTGCCAAGCACACTGAGCAAGAGTCTGCATTCTACGCCTTTATAGCCAAGAGACCTGCAGATCATGTCACATCCTCTGCCTGGTACATTGATTCAAGTGCTTATCAACATTTCAGAAATCGTCGGGATTCGTTCACTCAATACACGCTATTCAAAGATTATGTTATCTTTGGAGGAGGTGAAGAGTATACCGTTGTCGAAAAGGGCAACGTCCAGATTCAATCTGATGGGAGAAATTTAATAATTCTCGATGTATACTTTGTACCTGGCATGGCGCTGAACATTCTCTCAGTCAGTCAGATTATGCAGCACTCTCATCTGGATGTTGTTTTCAGCATGCAAACATGCATCATAGTGGATCATGAGACACGCACCACCATTGCCCAAGGACTTCAGGATCATGGTCTATATGGACTCGTTGATTCTGGTGATTCTCAAGAGCATGCCATGGTAGCCAAGAGTACATCCATCAGCAAACTCTTGCATCAGCGTTATGGGCACTTGAACATGCACTATCTCTCTCAGTTAGCTCGGGAGGGTCTGTTGGTGGTCTTCATGAGATTCACGCTTAGATTCATGGAGTATGCGACGCATGTCAGTCTGGAAACCAACATCGGACTCCATTTTCAGATGGTGACAAATGGAGAGCATCCAGGGTATTACAGTTGGTTCACACTGATGTATGTGGACCAATGAACACTCCTTTGGTTACTAGGTGTAGATATTTCCTCTTATTTGTTGATGATTTCAGCAGAAAGATGTGGGTGTATTTTTTGAAAAACAAATCAGATGTGTTTGGTTTATTTCAGCAAATCAAGGCCTTAGTTGAAAAAAAGTCAGGGTATCAATAGTCACTCTTAGGTCTGATAATGGGGGGGAGTTTTGCTCTTCTGACTTCTCTTGTTTCTGTGCTGCACACGGCATTAAACGCTAGCTTACCACACCTTAAACCCATCAACAGAATGGTGTCGTTGAGCATTGAAATCACACCATTACTGAGATGGCATGTTCTATGTTGGAGCATAGAAGTGTTCCTAAGAAGTTCTGCACTGAAGCAGTCTACACTACTATCTATCTTCTGAACCGGTCTCCTACCTACGCCTTCAAGAAGATGACTCTGGAAGAAGCCTGGTCTGGACGTAAACCCTGTGTCAACCATCTGAAAGTTTTTGGCTCTACTACTCATGTTTGGATTTCAGATGCCAAGTGCACCAAGCTGGACTCCAAAAGCCAGAAACTCATGTTCACTGGTTACAGTGAAAATCATAAGGCATACAGGTTGATTGATGTAGACACTGATCGTCTCATATTCAGTCGTAATGTAGTGGTTGATGAGGCTACTGGGCCATTTCTTCTATCTACTTCTTCTATTTGCTCTGCGGATCAGCCCTTGAAGGCTTCAGATTTGGGTGTTCGCCTTCCTCTAGCTCCACCTAATGGGAGGGATTCTGCAGTTGTGCCAACAACTTAGGCTGTTGTTCCACCAACCACCCCACCTCAGGACATTCTGGATCCTCCTGACCTTGTTCCAGCCACATCAGGTGATGTTGAACCTGTTTCAAAAGTTGGTACATCTACTCTCCGGCCTAAATGGTGGGCCAAAACCATCGGTGATCTTCATGATGATGAATTGATCGAGGGTAGATCTGCTCGGAAGAAAAGCAAGCAACAAAACAGTGTCAATTTTGCTCTTATGGCCAACCTTCATAGCATCTCGGACCCTCAGTCATAATCAAAGGCCAAAGGCGTACCTGAGTGGGAATAGGCTATGGAAGCTGAGCATCATGGTCTTCAGAAGAACAACACTTGGGTCCTTTCTGATCTTCCGCCTGGGAAGAAGCCCATTGGATGCAAATGGGTGTATAAAGTAAAGTACAAGGCTGACGGAACCCTTGATAAGTATAAGGCTTGGTTGGTGGCCAAAGGGTTCTCACAGAAAGAGGGCATTGACTATGAGGAGACATTTGCTCCCACAGCCAAGATGAGTACCATTCGGCTTGTCCTCTCTATTGCAGCCCAGTTTGGATGGAAAGTCCATCAAATGGATGTCAAAAGTGCATTCCTCAATGGAGATTTGCAGGAAGAAGTTTACATGACGCAACCTCCTAGCTTCAAGGTTGCTGGTAAAGAACACCAGGTGTGCAAACTGGTGAAAGCACTCTATGGCCTTAAGCAGGCTCCACAAGCATGGTACATAAAGATTGATAAGTACCTTGTGGATCATGGATATCAGCGGAGTCCTAATTCCAATTTGTATGTCAATCAGTATGCTGATGATAGTCTTTTTGTAGTTGTCTATGTTGATGATCTAATCATTACTGGCAGCTCGGAGTACTTGATTGAGGAGATCAAACATGATCTCAGTCAAGCATTTGACATGACAGATTTGGGACTTCTGCATTATTGCCTAGGTGTTGAGGTTTGGCAGACAGTTGAGAGCATCTTCATCTCTCCATCCAAGTATGCTAGAAGTCTGCTGGATAAGTTCCGGATGACAGATTGTAAACCTGCATCCAAGCCTGTGGAGAAAGGGTTGAAGTTATCAGTCAATTCTACTTCACCCATGGAGAATGAATCAGCATTCAGGCAACTAGTGGGCAGCCTCATCTATCTCACTGCCACTAGACCTGATCTCAGTTTTGCAATGAGCTACATCTCTCGCTTCATGACAACCCCTAAAGTTGAACATCGGGTTGCAATGAAGCGTGTGCTAAGGTATGTGAAAGGCACTTCCGACTTTGGCATTCTGTATGGAAGGTGCAAAGATCCTAAGCTGATCGGTTTTACAGACTCAGATTGGGCAGGTTCTCTTGATGACAAAAAGTCTACTTCTATGTATGTTTTCAATTTGGGCACAGGTGTAGTCACATGGACCAGCAAGAAGCAACAGGCAGTGGCTCTCTCCTCGACAGAAGGTGAATATTGGGGAGTTGTTAAAGCAGCGTGTGAGGAAATTTGGCTTCGAAGGATGCTTTCTGACATGCACATGTCTCAAGTAGGACCTTCACCCTTGTATTGTGACAATCAAGGGGTGTTGAAACTTGCCAAAAATCCTGTCTTCCATGAACGGACAAAGCATGTTGACCTTCATTGTCATTTCATCCGCCAGCTTGTCGAAGACGGATCGGTGTTGTTGCAGTATGTTCCAATTGAGGACTAGACTATAGATATTCTCACCACGTCTCTGAGCCTGGGTAAGTTTGTCAAATTTAGGGGGCACCTTGGTGTAGTTGATAGATTGACCATTAAGGGAGGGTAGTAAAATAATATTCCAGATATTAATGGTCAATGATGTAATCTAAGTTAGTTTCTATTCATGTTCTTAGATTAGTTTTAATCTATTTAGGAACATCTGTATTTTAAAAACTTCTGTTTGGTTTCTTTTAGAAACATCAACTTTGTAAATTCTTTAAAAGGCTATTGCCTCATTCATTAATTCATTCGGTTATTTACCTAATAACACCTAGTCAGTAATGTAGGAGGCCAAAATTTGTCATGTCAAAAGCTTTACTTAAATTACATTTGATTTGTTCAATCAAATGTGCCTCACTACCTGTAATAATGATATCTACATAAATGACCAGTAGCATGATCTCATTGCCTACGCTTTTGACATACAAATTTGGATCTGAAGGATTGTTGGAATCCCTGTTCAACCAAATATGTGTGAATCTTTATGTACCATGCCCTGGGTGCCTACTTCAGGCCATATATGGCTTTCTTCAGTCTACAAACTTGATGCTCCTTTCCTACAACTTGAAAACCCTAAGGTTGTGACATGTACACTTTTCCCTCCAAGTCGCCATTGAGGAAGGCACTTTTTACGTCCATTTGATGGACGTTCCAGCCAAATTATGATGTCATGGCTAGAACTAAACTGTTGGTGCTCATATTTATTGTAGGAGCAAAGATCTCCTCATAGTCAATACCTTCCCTTTGAGAGAACCCTTTTTCGACTAATCGTGCTTTGTAGTTGTCAAGAGTACCATCTGCTTTGTACCTGACTTGGTACACCCATTTGCAGCCAATGGGTTTCTTCCCTAATGCAAGATCTGAGAGTTCCCAAGTCTTATTTTTCATAAAACTTTCGTGTTCGGATGCCATGGCCTTTTCCCATTGGTATTTCTTTTGCTTCCTAAAACACCTGGGGCTCAAAAACTCCCTATATGTTAGCCATTAGAGCAAAGTTTACTGTGTTCTACTTGCTCTTGCCTGTGGATTATCTACCCTCGATCATTTCACTAACCCGAACATCACCAATGGTGCTTTCCCACCACTTTGGCCTCTTCTTAGGAACCTCTCCATCCAAATCACTATTGTCATCATGACTTGGGCTGTCTAATTCTGTGTCATCTAGATGCTGATCCAAGTTATCATCAGGAAATTTAGGTACGGTTACCTGCCTGGGAGGCTCTGTATGCTCAGAATCACCCCCTTCAGGTGGAGCTAAGTGAAGCTTGACACCCCAATCCTCATAATTGTCGTTTTATTCCGTGTTTAGCACAAAAGTCATTGAATTTGTTTAAGCAGAATTCACCTCCATTATCAAACCTAAGAGTGATTATTGAACAACCAGACTCTTTTTCTACTAATGCTTTGAACTTTTAAAATTCCTTAAACACATCTGATTTTGGTTTTAAGAAAAACACCCACATTTTCCTACTGAAATCATCTACAAATAAAAAAAAATACCTAGCACCAGTGACCGATGCTGTATTCACTCTCTATGCTCTCCAAGCCTGTCCTTCCTCGAACGGAGTTCTTTGCTATTTCCCTACTTGGCAAGCTCCACAAACACCCTGTATCTATTGTTGGATCTCAAGTAAACCATCTACCAAATTTTGAGCCAACTGAGAGAGATAAGATAGGTTGAGATGCCCATATTGCTGATGCCAGAGTGTACTGATAGCAAATGCACTCTTGATTGCCAATGCCCACTCCTAAACCTCTGCACTATCAACCAACCGATACAACCCATGATCTTTTGATGCCAACTACAATTGTTTTCTTGGAATCCTTGTCAACTATATAGCATTTGTGTGTGCTAAATATGACATCCAAATTGGGACAATGTCGCATAATTTGACTGATTGAGAGCAAATTAAGCTCCATTCCCGATACATAGTACACATTGAGGAAAATGAGATTTTTCCCTCCAGAATATATCTGCACATTCCCTTTGCCAACAACTATGTACTCCTCGCTACCTCTAAAGATCACTGAATCTGAGCAAGTCATGTACTCCGAGAACCAATCATTTATGTGGGTGAAATGTCAAGACGCTCCAAAATCTATGTACCACGCAGATGATTTTGACTAATTTGTTAGTCGTTTGGCCATGAAAGCATAGAAGGCTGACTCCTCATAATGCTCTGCGACATGAGCCTTTGGTGGAGGCCCTCCCTAGTTGGTTTTCTTTTCAACCAACCTCTTTCTGCATTGTTTCTTCATATGACTAAGTTTACCAAAATAATGACATGTAATATTTTTCAGATTCTTCGAAGTCTCCTCAATATTCCCTTGACTTTTCTTCTGTGGCCATTTGTCTTTGCCTTTGTCCTTGGCTACAAATACCTATTCCACACTCGGTCTATCACTTTGGGTAGATGTGATATTGAGTGTCTCAATAAAGTGTTCATAGGCATGTGGTAAGCTTTTCAGCGTAATAACCACCATATCTTCTTCCATCTTCCGACCTATGACAGACAACTGGTCTCTAATGTCCTTGGTTTTGAGCAAATGCTCTTGCAAATATGTTGTCTCATTCATCATAATCGAAAAAAACATATTTTTGAGGAAGAAGGCCCTGCCTTTATCTAACGTCTCATGCAGATCTCGAAGGTGCTTCCAAATTTCCACAGAGGTTTTGTCTATCTGGACCTCCGGAAGCATCTCATCAATCACTGATAGCTTGATTAACATGACGGCTCCTCTATCCCGCTCGTCAAATTTGTTCTGGTCTTTAACCATAGTCGTTGGTCGGGCGTCGGTTCCAAGAATGATCTTGTCGAGGCATGCGTACTCAAATATCGTGAGAATGCATTGCTTCCAGGTATTATAATTCTTGCCAGTGCAATGTTGGTTGCCTTCCAACATAATGTTGGGTAATGAAGCCATCCCTCCCGCAACTTGTAATTACAGAAAAAAATAAAACCTTGTTGATGTCACATTGAACCCCTAGGTCTGAAAAATCAATACCTCAGTTGTTTTGAAAAAAAATTCAAACCCTAGTAAAAATCTTCTACGAACAAGTCTGTAATACTCCAGAAGCCCTAGGTGTCAAAAAAAGAACACATTTTTGTAAAAGAACATAAAAAAATCAGGACAAAAATTGTTGCAAGGTGTGGCTTGCAAAAAAAAACCCTACGATTTTAGAAAATATCGCCAAAAATGTCCGCCAATAGTCAAAAAAATAAGTATTTCACTTGCTTCGCGCACGGGTTGTGCCCTAGCCAACATGACTTCAAACAAAACACAAATTTGATGTCTAATTGGTGCGACTTCCGTAAAAATACGTCTCAAACTTTTAACAAAACGTCTTACTTGGCGCAACCTAAAAGAAAAGCACTCAGACAAAGAAAAAATGGTACGATTTTAGGAAAAAAATGCCAATACACAGCTCATTCAAGAAAAAACGCGACCTTCCTGACCTTCCACACACGTGACCTTCCAAAAAACACGATTCCTTTAACCAAAATGTGATTTCAGATGCCACAAATTTGCAGAAAAAACTGCCTTTTTTTCAAAAGAATCAGGTCGCAATTTTCAGCAGGTAAAAATTTCGAGATTTTACCCTGAAATTTCAGGTCGAAATTTTCATAATACACAATCCTACAAAAAAAAATCGCCCAAAATAAATCTTGAAACCCTTGCTGGTTTCATACGATTCCGTACAATTTCCGTACGAATCCTTTCGATACATTCAATGTTACAAGCATGCGTGTCGTCACTGCCGCAACAATCCGTAGATCTCCACGCAATCACCGATCCCAATTGACTTGGGCTCTGATACCTTATAATAATATATAACATAGAATGATTACCAAGATATTCGATATTTACTAAGGAGCAAAAGCATCCTTAAATAAAAGTTTACAAATGCTTTTTCCGGAAAGAATAAGAGCGACAGCTAATAAAGCAAAAGGATAAGAACTTAACTAAAAGAATAAAGAATATTCCAAAAGTCTATCATAAAGACTAATTGACCATTAAATATTACAATAATACTTTAATATCTTGAACAGTTAGGGCCAATATTACTCCTTGTAAAGATTGCAAAAACTTCAAAACACTTCAAAATATATTTAGTGCATGTTTACATTAAATTATTAGGTTGTTTTGTCTAAAATTTGAGAAGATGGTCAATAGAGTAATAAATTAGGATGAGATTATAACTGCAAAACCAAATGGCATGAATTCTCAATTTCTTTCAAAATTGTGGTTTATTTTGACTATTGAAGATCTTTTACAGAATTGTAAGAGAAGATATTATATCACCAGGGGCAATGAAAGGACACCTCATTTACTCCGTTCATGGAGTCATGTATCAACTTGTTAATCTGCACATTTCCATTCATCTGGAGTTGGACATTCATCCAATTTGGGACCAATTAAGGCATCAAAGAAGCTTCTTATCAAGAAGAAATTTTGAGAATGCTCATTACAAAAGGCTTCCCAGAAGCAAACTGCTTATATAGATATATATAAAACAATACTTTTGCAGCAAAGCACTCATTTTTAAATATAGAAAATGAAGCTATTCACCTCCCAACATCTGGATGGAAAGTCTAGGAACAGCAGCAGCTTCTTCAAACCATACCACCTCCCAACATCTGGATGGAAAGTCTAGGAACAGCAGCAGTTTCAAACCATACCATGAGTTGATACCCCTAGTCAAAGTCTCTCCTCTGAAGAAAATCTGTCTCATATGCGAGAGACTTGATCGCCTGTGAGGTAATGCCAGTATTAATTGTTAAGTTGTTTGTAGGTGTATCTGTACTGTGACAGTATGGTTATATGTCAGTCATGCCAGTCATTTTAGTTTTTTTAACAGTCATGTCGGTCAAATTTTGATAATATAAGTACACATGATATATTGTAGCATAACTCCCTCGTAGCTGTTTCAATGTGTATATTTAATTTCAATATTAAAAAATACAGAAATTTAGTCTTTTTTGAAGCTGCATCATAGGCAACACTTACTAAAATTACAAAATAAGTACTGTTTTAAGATTTTGTCCAAGTATCAGAAACAAGTACTTGGATGACTTGAAAACACAAGTATTGAAAGCAGGGGTGCTTCACGACTAAACCACAGAACCATTCTGGTAAACTTATAAGGACACACTATTGGAAATAGGAGGGAACTTATGGAAACTCTTAGACGTGGCAATGGAAACCCCCGGAATGACATTGACAATTTTCAAAAACTTCTGGAGAGTTAAGTTCTAGCTGTTGAATTTTTCTACAAATTCTTCGAGAGGAGCCATAAACTTCCAAATAGGGACAAAATTGTTTCCAGAAATTTTTAGAGGCTTTTGCCCATTCTCCAAGAGTTTCCAGAAGTTTTTTGGACATGTTCCAGAATACCAGAAATGAGTTTCCAGCTTAACAGAAATGATTTACAGGATTCAAAACATTTTGGGCAATCTTGAATTTGCAAAAGTCATGTTTCACAAACATCTTCAAAGAATAGGGAACACACAAACTAACTAGCACTAAACAAAGACTTGAGGGCTAGCATCAATAATCTTTCAAAACAGGATTTGAAAATCAAGGAAACAGGTGCATGTTTCTTACTGGGGCCAGAAATATTCAAGGAAGATTTCTACTCTTTTAAATATGGCAATTGAAATTCTGGCTAGCTAAGTATAAAAAATAATTTTGTATATAATATAACATTCTTCTTTACATAGATGTTTTGTATTAGAAGACAAATAAATGGCTCAGATTGTTCCCAAATCACACCTAATTATTGGATGGGGATACCTGTGGTTTCTGGCAACTTTGCAAGAAATTGAAAAGTCAAAAGTTAACAAACATTCCAGTGCAGGCTGGGGGCTTTCGTTTCATTAGGGTCTTGAAGTACATGTGTTTCTCTTAAGACCATTACATTTTCCCAGAATATTATCTGCAATAAAGATTCACTGTTTCATCAAAGAAATATAAGAATATGATGAACGTACAGCATGATATCTTGCCCGAAGCCCCACATTAGGACGAAAAGTGAAGACATCTACTTCTTCAATCACAATTGCCTGCAGTAACAGAGGAATATGATAAACCAACAAGATAAGAAAATATATTATCAACAATGTGATGTTTATTTTGCCTCTTTAAATTAAGACTACAAATATAATGTTAGTATAATACTTTTCACATAAAGGTCAAATCAAATGATCATTTCATAGAGCAAAGAAGAAATGTTAAGGCCCAAGGGGGCTGCAATTATCTTTCCATCCATATATAGAAGTTGGTTGCATTAATGATAGCGTTGTACCTTTACAACACTATGTAACCTTGAACAAATAGGAAACTGTCACTAACATGTTATGATACTTTTACCCCAAGTAAAAATAAATATTAAAAGGCTATGTAAAATGACTTTTATGACAAAGGGGGTTGCTAATGATTTAAGTAAATTGAATAATATAATGTAAAGTTGTTATGAAAGGGTGTGTTGGTTATTCTCAACGACCTTGGAAAAACTATATATTTCATTGTCAACCTGGATATTTGGCATAGTGGAATCTCTTGGATGACAAATCAAGGTGGGTGGTGGACATTGGATAAAGTTTGAAGATGCAACTAAGTACAGACAACTCATTAGAAGTCTAATCTATGTAACCACAACTAGACCAAACAGTTCTTTTGTTGTTGGTGTTCTCTTTAGATGCATGCAACAACTGAGAGATGGTCAGTGGGTAGTAGCAAAGAGGGTTCTTCAATATCTTAAGGGAACTCAAAATTTTGAGCTCAAATACTCCAATGCAATAGATTTCAAACTAGTCAAATATTCAGATTCAGACTATGCAACTGATTTTGAAGATGGGAAATCTACTTCAGGTTTCTTGATGAATTTAAGATCAGCAATCATCACTTGGAAGTCAAAGAAGCAATCAATTCCAGCTCTTTCTTCGACAGAAGCAGAAAATATGGCAGATTCAGAAGCAACTAAGGAAATATTGTGGCTCAAAAAGGTTCTTGAGGATTTCCAAGACAAACAGGTTTCATCGACACCACTCATTATCGATAACACTTATGTGATCAAGATGGCAACATATCCATTTTTTTATGACCAAACCAAGCACATTAACACTAAATTTGTAGTGTCAAATTGATCCATTGTCCAACTACAAATGCCAAAATCCTCCTCAAAACCCAAGCGGCCAAGCCTAGAATTGAAGCGATTAGGGTTTAGGATGGATGTATGATCATGGAACCTCAATATTTTGACATGCAACCTTCAGATCTGCAACTGATGACAAATTTCAGAGGGCTGTTGTAAAAATCAGAACATCAATAAGTGGTGCCAATTATCAAATATGCCTTCTCAAGCCAAGTGCTCCACCTATAAACCCTTTCCAAACACTTGTTGATGAAAATATGCCAAAATATCAACCAAATTTGAATATCAATCTTCAAACCTAGCTGATTGCAAATGTCCTTTCCAAAACCTAGCTGATTGAAGCTTGAAATTCTCCAAAAACTTGCAACTAAGCTCAATAATGGATTCTAGGTGAATCCATCTCCCATGGTGAGTTGGTGTTTCGTCCAATACACAAATATCCAAGGGTTTTCGTCTTTAGATAATGCTGAAACTGTCACAGCCAAGAGAAACTCTCCAAATGATGAAAAAGCCAAATAATAGAATGATGCAAAATGATGCCAAATCACCTCCTTATAAGATTTTCACCTTGGGCGCCCAATTTCAATGAAATATAATGCTTTTTCAAGTCCACCGCCAAAAGAAAATATTATTATTTTATTTTCTTTTAATTTAATTTTATTTTCTCCAAGTGGCGGCGGCCATGAGAGAATAACAATAAAATATTATTTTTTTATAAATTTTGCCTTTTCCTCCTTGAGAGGCGATTTAGTGGAAAATTATATAATATTTTAATATTAAAAAATATTATATTTTAACAATCACTCCAATCTTCATTTTTTCCACCTTTAAGTTATTTTCAAGGGTAAACGAGTACGCGTCCCCACCTCCTCCAGCCCCGTCCCCGTCCCCATCCCCAATGACGTTTCCGGGACAGGGGGAAGGCTGGGGATGTCCCTTTGGCGTCCCCAATAAAATGCAAAATTGCGAAACGTCTCGGGGACACGCAGGAAAAATTGGGGACGGCGAGTAGTGGATCGGGGAAGCCTGGCCGTCCCGGGGACGGCCAGGCATCCCTCAACGTCTTAACGCATACAACCTGGTTTTTTTTTTTATTTTAATTGAGACGTGGAGTCCACAAACCCTCCCACGCCCCTTCCAAAACCCTAAAATCATGATATTGATAGCCCGAATGAGGCATAGATATTAGTCTTTAGATTGTTGTATTTCGAAGTTTGAGAATGTGGGTTTAACAGTTAACTTTATCTTTAATTTTGAAGTTTGAACTTTGAACTTTAATTTTAGAATTTGAACAACAAAATGCTTTAATATTGCTGTTATGAATCTTCAATCTCATGATTATCATTAATTCTATTGTTGTTTAGATTGTTGTTATACTAGTGTTTAATCATTAGTGCTCATTGTTTATTGTTTAAACTTTATAGTTTAACTCGTCGGTTGTTCCTATCAGCGTATCCCTTGAACCTCTCCTATGGGTGCAAGTGCTAGTTATATTGCTATTATACTGCTATTACACTACTGCTGTCATGATTTATTCACATATTGATATTGTTGTTAAGTTATTAACATATATGATATCTCTATTTCACAATGATATTTTGAAAAATTCATATATATATATATATAGTGAAAAATTCACATATTGTCGTCCCCCCACCGTTCCCAAAAATTGGCCCTTGGACTACCGTCCCCGAAACGCGTCCCCTATCGTTCCCCCCCTCCCTGTCCCCAAAATGCCGTGGAACATAGGTTATTTTCCATCTTCCCACCTAAGACATTTTTCCTCTTGGCAATTTTATTTTAATATTTTGACTTTTCAATAATTTGTACAAAAATACCAAAAGTCAAAATTCCACTTCATTTCAGCTAGCAAAATTAATTGAGCCTCTATAATCCAACATTCCATTCTCCAAGCCTGTAGCAACATTCTATTTTCCAACCCTTCTAAGTCCTAGCTCAACCAAGACATTCCCTGTAATATGTCGCCCCTGTTTGTACTTTTGATTATTTAAATTGTGTTATTTTTATTATTTTGTGGTCTTTCAGAACTAGAGAGAAGTTCCAGAAGAGGTTTTTTTGTTTGCATGTATTTGCTTTTTCAATGTAACATAGAAATATGAAGCATGCAATTGAAACCCAGAAAAACTATGACAGATATGAGCAAAATAACAAGGACCCAGTTCGTAAAATCACATGAAATGAATTATCATCACATACCCATTTCAAAATATTCAACTTTGTACTTCTATTATAGATGGACCAGCAGTATGAATAACATAAAACACCTCCGAATCACCCACAAATGATAGTTTATTTGCATACAACTGAAAGCAATAACATTTGAAACCCTATGCGCCCATATTGAGTAAGATGAACCCCTTCAAAACATGCAATGGAGCTCCCAAAGTGTACGACCAGGTCTGATATGGTACGACCTGCACTAGTCAAGGTACAACCAGCCAAGAAAGAGGTCTGCAGTCCACAAAAACGCCTCAAGCTGGTATAAATCAGCAACTAAAATATATACCTCTGCTCCTCACAACAAAACTGGATCACCACCAAAATGCATCAAATGAAGCACAATGCAAACACTAAGTGTATTTGCCCTTTCAAGCACCCTTGGATGGTCTTTCACACCTACGGAATGTTGTTACTAATGGAAGTTTTCGTTCTCAACAACCTTGGTTTTGAATCTCTCCAAAACCCTCAAAACTCTTTCCAGAGCAAAAAGCCAAAGCAATGAATAATCCAAACATGCCAAATGAATTGCCTTTTCCCTTCTTATAGTTCCTCAAGAGGGTCGATTCACTTTTGAAGGGAATAATTTATTTAAAATCACTTTCTAATATTTCCCAAGGTGGGCGCCCAACCCCATGACTTAAGTGACTTTTAATAATATTTTATTTTTTGACACTTAGCCATTTCCCAAAGTGGGCACCCAACCCAAAGTCCAATATTAAAATAATATTAATAATTTACGGACTTTAAAACGAAGGCCCAAATGAACTCAGAATCCAATGATCTATAGACCGTTGGAAAGGTCTCACCAAGACGCTTCATCTCCAACACTAAAAAATCCCGAAACGGACAAAAACCCCAATTTGCCAAAAATAGCAAGTCTAGGCCCAAGCAATCAAAACCACCCCAGAAAAAGCCAACTGAAGATCATACTGAAACCAGGCCAACATCCACTCAAATATTGACCAACCCATTCCATTCAACACCAACAGTGGTTCCCTAACCAAGCTAGTTAGTCTACAGGGACTCAATAATAGACTAACTCTCCATCTAACTGCATGGGCTAAGAAGGGGACATTACATTCCCTTACCAAGTGAATTAGCCTACGAGAATGGTGAATAGGCTGATATACTCCTCCAAGGTGATCACTCTGGAAATGGGGACATTACATGTTCCGTTGCTAAATATGTACTTTTTGAACACATTTGGTAATGAATAGAATTTTTGGGTTTGCACATCATTTCATTTCCATTTTTTATTGTATTTTCAGTCCATTCTTGGCCTTACAAAACGAATATGAAGAATAATTGGTTGTGTAAAGAAATGCTTCAACAGAACCCAAGTAATGTTGACCTTCAAAATAAATTGGCTAAGATAAGGCACAAATGCAAATGTCACCAGAATTTCATAGCCCAAGGTGCTAAGCTAAGAGCCAAGATGAATTGAACTAAAAGTGAAGATAAAGGCATCAAACATTCTTTTAACATGTTAAAAGATAAACTCGCTAAAGAATGGATAGGCCCTATAGATATTGAAAAGAAAATGAATGAACATTTTGAAGATATAGAAAAGGCATTCATGAACTTTTACAAGACCATGTTCTCTTCTGAATATGGTAAAGAAAATGAAGAAGCTAGAAATCTATGCATGAGAATTTGATGTGGGAGCATCCCCTAGGTGTCGAGGCAATCTTGCATCAACCAAAAGTATTTTATTTCACTTTATTTGTTTCTGCAGATATTCATTTACCAATTAGTTGCAGAAGAAGCCACTACACTTTACCGCTAGTTTCCATCTAACCTCGCAGTTTTGAGGTTGTCTTTTGTAGAGATAAATCCATGTCATATTCATGTTTCCAAAGAATTGGATCACTAGAAGGGTGTAACTTGGATCATAAACATCTACCAGGCTGACAGGCTTGCACAAGTTCATCTTTTCCCACTTGTGCTAGGTTTTTCGAAGTTTGCACCAACAAAGGAATATATATGAAGATTTGTTAGACCAAGTAAGGCATACGTTCAGCACCACACAAAGATTCCCCATTCCATTATCACCGCATTGATCGAAGGACTTCTCACACTGGTTGACTAGATGTTTCATGTAGCATTGAACTCTGTGCCAAATTGAAGCCGACACAGATCATTTTGGAAGTTCGAGATTGCTAAATATATGTCACTCACATTCATTTGAGATCATCAAGGAGAGTTAGGAAGAATTTAGCAGAGAGTTGGAGGTCCAAGTCCGAACATAGGTATGCAAATTCAGAATGGAGTTTGATAATAAAGATGCAAATGTCCCAGAATGTATTGAATTTCATTGAATGTATTAATTTCCATGTTAGTAATCTAATGGATGCGGCCTAGCATGTAGGAAGCCCATTGCGGCAAATTGTAATCAGTTTAGTCTATGAATTCAATAAAGATCATGTTGTTGTTTCATTGAGTTTTGTTGTGAGTGTTGTGTTTTGAGTTTTGCTGCATGGTTGGATTGTGTGTTTTGAGTTTCGCTGCATGGTTGTGAAGAAAGTATAGTGCATCAGTAGGATCAGATTCGTGAAGTAAATATATACATCATCCAGAATCGAAAGTTGTGATCAAATTTGGTAGAAGGCATTGTGTGGATTGTGATCAGATTTTGGAAGAAGGTTATTTTGTGGATAATGATCAAATTCAAAGGAGATTGTGTGAGTTGTAATCAGATTTGTGAGAGGAAGATTATGTGAAGAAGCATACTATATCAGCCATTGAAAAATTAATAAGTTGGAGTCTCTTGCTGAGTAGGAGCTCAGTTTGTGTGTGGGGGTTGAAGCCTATAATTCTGTCAAGTGGAGATTGGCGTCTCTTGTGAGTTGGAGCTCACTATTTGTATGTGAAGTAGGTTGGAGCCTACAAGAAGAAGTATATATATATATATATATAAGCAATATTGTTTCGTGTTTTTCTCCCGAAAGGGTTTCCACGTAAATTGTGTGTTCTCAATGTGTACTTAATTTCTTGATCTTGCATATGTGTAGTTGATATACTTAACTAAGTTTGAAAAAGTAAAAGATTGTTAGATGCTGATTAACCCCCCCCCCCTCTCAATATCACCGTGCGCTCATCAAATTGAATTACCATAGACCTTTTAGAGGTGCACGAAGAAGCAATAAATGTGGGAGCCTTAGGCAAATATATTCATAGAGGTGTAATCAAATTGCTCCCAAAAGTTGGTGACAAAGCAGTGATAAAGAACTACAGACCAATAACTCTGCTTAATGTCTCTTATAAAATAATGCCAAAAGCTCTTATCTCTGAGATTAAAAAATATTCTCCCCAAAACCCTCTCTCATACACACAGAGTTTGTTGGCGGAGATACATATTAGAAAAATTGATTGCAAGTTGACAGGGATTAGATTGGGCTACGAGATCTAAACAAAATCTTTGCATGGCTTTGCTTGACTTTAAGAAAACATGCGACAAAGTTCAGTTGCCTTTTATAATGATGGTTTTAAGGACTATAGGATTTCGTGATAAATTCTATAGGATGGTGGAAACACTATTCAAAAATGCATCTACCCAAATAGAAATCAATGGTGAACTAACAAATCCTCTTTTCTTGCAAAGGTGTAATGTGTCGTACCTGTTGGTTCTTTTTAAAATCTTAATAGTATTATTTTATTGTTAGAGAGTGTTCTTTCAGACTAGATAGGAGATGCAAAGGGGTTTCAGTTTTCTTGCAATGTGTGTTGCCGGAACAATACAATATTGAGCATATATTTCAAACCCAAAAAATATACAATGAATATGAACAAAATAACAACCCAGATCATACAATCACCAAATATGAATTATCATCACATACCCATATGGAAGTATGAAACTTCGTACAAGTGTTGTAGCTGAACCAGCAACTGGGTATCCTAGAATCACTCCAAAATCACCCACAAATGACAAAATGTGATAAACAATGCAAGATACATCAACTGGAACTCTAGACGCCAAGGTTTGGATAGATATAGCTGTTGTAAGCACAAGGAATGGCTTCCAGAAACCCCACATCCCCACTAAGTAGCTGTACGGCTGGGCTGGTATGTGTATCAGTTGTAATCAGCATGAAACCTCGTTGTATTATCTTTGAAAACACTCTGCAGTCCCAAAATGAAGCTAGGCGATCATGGAAAGGAGGTTAAACAAGCATAGATTAGCATCAAAATCCACAAAGGAGGGTACGGCCAGCTCCATGAGAGGTACGGCCAGCAATGACAAAGTGAGTTGCTCCAAACTCCACCACAATCTATCAAATTTGCCTCAACTCCAATATTCTCAACTGATCATACAAAATCTACAAATGATGTAGCAAACTATTCCTCAAAACTTCGACAAACAAACTCCATTGAAGCCCATATGCAAACACTGTGTGTATTTGCCTCAGTAGCACCTTTGGACAATCTTTCACGTCTGTAGAATGCTGTTACTAGAGGGAGTTTTCGTTCCCAATAGCCTCTAGTTCGAATCCTCTTCAAACCCACTTAGAAAACCCTAGCAGAGCAAAATTGTCACAATATCATAAACTCAAACATATGCAAATGACTTCACTTTTCACCTTTTATTTCCTCTCCAAGAGGGGCATTGGCTTTTGGGGGGAAAATGTTATGTTTTTAATTTATTTTATTCCCCTAGGGATGGGCGCCCAAGCTCTCCTTTAGTGACTTTTAAATATTTCCTTTTCATAGGTCACTTAACTTAATATTTATAAAGTCCCGTCAAATAAATATAATATAACTTTGGACTTTAAAATAAATATCAAGATGATGTCGGAATACAATGATCTATAGCTCGCCGGAAAGGTCTCGACGAGATGAAACCAATCCCACTCTGAAAATCCCGAAATGACACCAATCCCGAACTTACTATAAATAGTAAGTATGGTCCATGAGCAATCAAAGCCAAATCTAAGAGTGCCAACTGGAGCCATTGAACTCAAACCACATCTACACCACTGAATAACCCACCCAAGGACAATTCAACCATGGTTCCCTAACCCAACTGTCAGTCTACGGGAACCCGATGATAGACTAACCCTGTAGCTAGAAAGGGGACATTACAGTCTGCCCTCCCTAAGATTGCTTGCTTCAAGCAATCTCAGATCAAGATGCTCCAATATATGCTTGTTCTCCCAAGTAGCATCCTCAACAGGCCAGTTCTTCCATTTTACCAGATATTCCCTGATGGTCCTCCTCAAAGTGTGTTCCCTGGTATCAATTATAGCTTCGAGTACCAAAATCAATTTCCCCTCTTCATCAAGAGGAGGTAACTCTCATGAAGGTGTCACATTGTGTCCCAATGCCTTTTTGAGGCGAGACACATGGAAAACATTATGTCCTGAAAGGTCCATAGTAACGTGGCTTAAGCTTGTCTACTCCACTCTTCTTGAGAGTGGATTGCCTGTAGGGCTGCAGCATTAAATATACCATGTCACCCACCTCAAATGAACGCTCTGTCCTCTACTGATCTACATACTGTTTCTATTGATTCTGAGCCTTCTGTATATTCTCCTTCAAAAACCTCATGATATCCTGACTCTTCTATAGAAGGTCATTGGCCTTAGGCACTCTACTATCACCAAACAATAAATCCACAAAGCTCAGTGCCTCATACCCATATAGAGCCATGAAGGGTGGCATCTAGATAGACATGTGATAAGTGGAGTTATAGCAATACTCCCCCATGTGAAGCCACTTAATTCATGCCTTTTGCTGCCCCACTACATAACTACGGAGGTATCCTTCCACCCATTTGTTAACAATCTCTGTCTGGCCATCTGTCTGTGGGTGGTAGCTCATGCTGGGTGTGAGCTCCATCTCTGTCAATCTGAAGAGCTCCTGCCAAAAGTTACTTAGGAACCTGTTGTCCCTATCACTCACAACGTTACGCGGCAACCCATGAAGACGGAATACCTCTCTAAAAAACAGTTTTGCAACCTGTGCTGCAGTGTAGGTGGTAAGAATGGCAAAGAAGTGGGCATACTTCGTCAATCTGTCCACTACCACGAAAATGCAATCTCGACCCTAGACTTTAGGTAACCCTGTGATAAAGTCCATAGAAATACTATCCCACTTCCTCTGAAGAATGGGCAAGGGTTGCAATAATCCGCCTGGAAAAGAGTGCTTCTGCTTATTCTACTAGCATGTCGGGCACTCTCTAACATATCTCAACACTTCAGTTTTGAGGCCTTTCCAAGTGAAACGCTCTCTAACGTGCCTGTATGTTTTGAAGTAACCAAGGTGTCCAGCCATAGGCAAGTCATTGAATGCTCTCAAAACTGTCTACTTCATCTCCGATCCTGGCACTAAGAAGATCCTGTCCTTGTAAATGATCAAGTCATTTACCACTGTGTACTTGTCGTCTCTGATAGTGCCATCTATAGTCCCAGTAGCCCATTTGTCCTTAGCATATTCTGCAGCTAAGTTGTTGGTTCTGGTACGGGGACGGGTTCGGGAGCGAGGTTCTGGTACGCCGGTACAGCGAAATTTTTTTCTGTGGGTACGACTGGGTACGGTTGTACTATATATATATATATTTATTTATATAGTATATACCAAAAAAATTAAAAAATATACAGAATTGAACATACTTAATACATTTGAATCTTGATTGATAATTTAGATGACCAATGAACAATGAAAATCATTACAAATACTCAGTAGTCAGTATTGTATTACAAAATTTGAAATTTCAAAATAGTAAAATACTATAAGTCTATAAGTCTATAATCAAAAGTCAATCTTTCGCTCTTCATCAAAAGGATCTAGATCGAAGTCATCATCATCGATTGGTTGCAAATCGTTTGAAACACAAACATATGGAGTACCACTCCTACTATGTACATCATGTAGAAAATTCTCCTCATCATCTACAGTGATTGTAGCAAGCTCTATTATAGATGCATCCAAGTTGGCACACTCAGGGGCTTTATCCCAATACTTCGCTGCCCCGTCCTTGTACTCAACTTGCTTATGTGATAGAAGACGCAAGTTGGAGTGGACATAGACCAAGTCTTCTGCTTTTTTAGCAGCCAATCGATTACACTTCACTGAGTGGATATAGGAGTATGTACTCCAATTCTGTTCAGCTGAAGAAGAACTTGCAACCTATTCAAATTCCAAATTAGAGCTCTAGTCAATACAACTTTAAAATGCAAAAAATGGTAAGTAATAAGAATGTCAAAATAAAATATGCTTACTTGTGATAGAATTTTGATTGCAAGAGGCTGGAGCAAAACATAATCTTGCCCATGGAGGTACCACCATGTATGGACATCTTCCTTGTACATGTCTCCAATAGCACACAAACTATGCTCTCGTCCTTGTATGAATCTGCCAAACTCTTTCCTAACACCATTCACCATTTCTGGATCGGAGTAGATTCTTTGAAATGCTTTCATGCAGCCGGAAGCAACTTCTCTATCTCTATATGGTGAGGTTCTCCCCGGCAAAGCAAGTATCTCAGTACTATAATATTTGGGAGACAAGGCATATGCAAGGAGGTGCAAGGGTGTGTTCATCTTGTCCCAACGGTCATCAATGATTTTTTTGACACTTCGGAAAAATGTTTCATTGGGGTCATTGTCCTTTTGTGTTATTATGCTCTTTATTTTTTCTACCATGGAGTCAATGCCATCATAGATTTCCCCCAAACATGGCTGATCTGTATCAACAAACCTAAGCATACTCATGATAGGCTCCGTGAAACTCAAAACATATTGCACACGTTCCCAGAACTCATCAGCTAGGATCAATGACTTCACCTTTTGAGCCCTCTCTGAATTAGATGTCTTCCATATACTCCATTGGTGGCTAGTGACCATGGAGCCTAATGCCTCTTTCACCTTCACAAGTCGTCTCAAAACGATTGTGTGTGATGCAAATCGGGTCTCAGCAACCTAATGTTATGTAAAAAAACAAGTTAATAACATATTAAAAATTAAAATCTAAATCAAGAATCTAGATTCTAAATCAATGAATCATGCAAGTAAATAAAAATATGGCATAAATTAAAATTAAAATAAACTAAATTTACCTTCAACAACTCCAAATGCGAGAAAGCCCTGAAGATGCCTTGTGACATATGATGGTTTTGTCACAAACATTTGAATCTCCTCACCCTCATTGTATGTATTTTTCACCTAATCTACTTGAGTGCCAATTGCTTGCATCACCAAGTTAAGGGAGTGTATGGTACATGGTGTCCAAAATATGTTTATCTTTCCTCAACCAAAGCACCTGCTGCCCTACAATTTTTTGCATTGTCTGTAATGACTTGGACAACATTATCAACACCCACCATCTCTATGGACTCAATGAGGATTTTGGAAATAAATTGTGCATCCTTGATTTCCACCTCACAATCAACCGACTTCAAAAACATTGCCCCTTTGGGGGACACAGCAATAACATTTATTAAAGGTCGGTTTTTGCAATTTTTCCATCCATCAGAAACAATGGACACTCTTGTTTCAACCCATGAATCTCTAATTGGTTTTAGTGATTTATCTACATAACTTTTTTCTTTTGCCAATAAGGTGGTTCGCACCTTTTCATAACCAGGACCTGTGTAACCAGAAGGTGCATTAGTAATTGCTACCACCATTTCCCGCCAATATGGTGATCTCACCAAGTTGAAAGGAAGACCATTGGCATAAATGCAACATGCAATTTTTTCATCTGCAATATCTCTTGTTTCATTTTGAAATGCCTTTGCCAATGGACCTCTTTTGGGGGAAGAAGAAGAGGGTTCATTATCTTGGATTGCCTCCAAGTCCAAGAAAGGATGTTGTGGCATGGAAAAAGGAGCTTCTATAGGTGGATTCATTGATGTTTTCTTTGTTAAAGGATGAGCTCTTGATTTTGCTCTTGCACTCTTTTCATCAGCTTCTTCTTGTTCTTTAATGTATGCCATAATTTGTGCTTTTGGCAACCCCTTCTTGTTTGGCCCTTCACATATTTTTATTCCTTTTCCACTTATGGCACATAAGTGAGCTTTCAATCGAGTATATGAGCTCTTAAATGCGACCTTGCACTCATTACAAACCTAAACAAAAGCCCCACCTCCTGCTAGTTGTTCAATCATGTTGACATGTCTCCAAAGAGGAGATCCTTGATCATATTTAAATTGTTTACTCTTCTCAAGACCCACCGAACTTGAACTAGTATGCCTAGCCATTTCACTTTCAAATAGATTGTTGCTTAAGAAATTACAAAATTTAAATTAAAATTTAAAATAATAAAATATAATAGAAAAATTCCAACCCTACACACTAATAAAACACCTAAACATTCAAGAGAAACAATAAAATAGGTTTATAAAATGTTAAAACTTGTTTTTTTTTTTCAAAAAAAAAGTAGAAATTTTTTGTAAAAAACTTGAAAATTTTTAAAAATCCATAAAAAACTTGAAAAAATTCAACAAAAACTAGAAAGAATAGGTTAAACTACTTACCTTAGATCAATAGATGACCTTTGTGCAAGCTACAATCCTTCCTTGGTGCTTTGCAATCGATTCCCTCCACAATGCAAAAATGAACAAAATATGAAAAACTCTTGTGAAATGGAGGAGTTGTTACAAAATAAAGGAGTGAATGGGGGCGTTTTTGTTATATGAAGCTTTTTAGGGTTTCGTTTTTTTTTTTTTTTCATTATTAAATGAGTTAAAAAAATTGTTTTTTTTTTTGTTTTTTAATACTAAAAAAATGCTTTTTGCTCGCGGGAGCTTTTGGGAGCTTTTGGGAGCGGCCGAGAGCACCCCGCCCGCTACAGGTTCTCTGTGGGTTCGCGTATCGCGAACCCACAGAGAACCCGGGCCAGGCAGGGCGCTCCCTGTCCGCTCCCGTCGCCGCTCCCGCTCCTGCTCCCATCCGGTCCGGTACCCGCCCCTGAAACACAAGAACCCGGTAACATAGTTCTGCAGCTATCAACTCTCTCCAATCATCTGAAATAGCACCTAGTGCACACAAATGGGGTCTCCTAGATAAAGCATCAGCAACTATGTTTTTCTTGCCTTTGACATAAACAATGTCAAAGTCGTAGGCCTGAAGTTTCCTGACCCACTTCTGCTACCTCTCGTTTAGGTCCTTCTAGCCAAGGAAATGTTCCAGACTGTTGTGATCTGTTTTCACCACAAACTTACTCCCAACTAGAGACTATCTGAACTTAGCCAACGCATGCATGATGGCTAACATCTCCTTGTCATATATACTGTAACTTTTCTCTACACCCCTCAGTTTCCGGCTCTCAAATGCTATAGGGTGTTTATCCTGCATTATTACCGCTCCAATGCCCTCATCTGAAGCATCACATTGTAACTCAAAAGGCTTGCTGAAATCTGGAATGGCTAACACAGGACAGGAACTCATAATCTCCTTAAATCTATCAAAACACTCCTTTGCACCACCTGACCAACTGAATGCATCCTTCCAAGTCAAGTCTGTAAGGGGGGCGGCTGACTGAGAAATACCCCTCACAAATCTGCGGTAATATCCACAAAGTCCAAGGAATCCCTTGAGCTGAGAGAGATTCTTTGGTGGTGGCGAGTCAATGATTGCCCGAATCTTCTCCGAGTCTACCTTAACACTTCCAGCACTGATAATGTGACCCAAGTAAAGCAACTCGGTCATCCCAAACTCACACTTGGTCATCTTGGCGTATAGTGATTCACGCTCAAGAATGCTCAAGACAATGTCAATGTGCTTCAAGTGTTCTTCCCATGTCTTGTTGTATATCAATATGTCATCAAAAAATATCAACACAAACCTCCTTAGTTGTTCTCTGAATACCCTGTTCATATAGGAGTGGAAAGTGGTCGGTGCATTGGTCAAACCGAAAGGCATGACTAGAAACTCAAAGTGCCCATAATGGCACCTGAATGATGTCTTCTCAACATCTTCCTCCCTGACTCGTATCTGATGGTAACCGGATCTCAAATCTATTTTTGAGAAGTAGCAAGCTTCACACAACTCATCTATGAGCTCATCAATGTGAGGTATGGGGTATCTATTCTTTATGGTTTTCTTGTTCAGCTCTCTGTAGTCTATGCACAACCTAAGAGTTCCATCCTTCTTTACCAAGACCACTGAAGAAGCAAATGGACTCTTACTCGGCCTTATGTCCCCCATGGTGAGAAGCTCTTTGATAGCCTTCTCGATCTCATCTTTGTACCTCTTCGAGTACCTGTATGGTGTTGTGGTCACAGGTTTAGCGCCCTCCTCAAGCTTGATAACGTGCTCAATACCCCTATCCGGGGTCTACCTGGTGGTATGTCACTAAACACTTTGGTGTGTTTAGTCAAAGAGGGATTGTATATCAAGTGGATACTCCTACTTCTACTGCTCCGTCACCGTAGGCATCACCATAACCTTTGTTGCCCACTGCACCTGATCATGACGTATCAAACGTTCCATCCTCTTGAGAGAAACCACTCTCAATCCACCATCTAAAATTCCCCTGAGCACATGTCTTACCCAGTCCACCTCAAACTTCATCTCCATAGTCCTCAAGTTTAGTGTGAACTCCCCAATGTCATGCAACCATCGCATGCCCAAAACAACATCCATCTCACCCATGCTGACCACATAAAAATCTGACTGGCAAGTGTAATTATTCAACAGGATAGTGAGATTGGGTATTCTCCTGGTGCAGGTGAGAACAAATCCATCTGCTACTCTCACCTTAAACCCCTCAAACTCTTCAGTCTTGAGCCCTCTCTTTGCAGCCAAGCCCTTGTCAATGAAATTGTGAGTAGCACCTGTGTCTAAGACAGTAATCACTCGCTGCCCACCAAGTACTCCTCTCATCCTAAACAATCCCTCTTTCTGAATGCTAGAGAGGTGTGTTGTCGGTAGGTGTCTCTGTTCCTCTGTATCTGATGCCTCCGACACACCATCTGTTCCTGAGTCATAGGCTTCTGATTGCTGTTCTATATGTGGCTCTAACTCCACAGACTCATCTGCTGAAAAAAACTCCAACTGTTTGGCTTTTCCTTGGGCAACACACTGGTGCTTAGGATCCCAAGGCTCTCAGCAATGAAAACAGAGTATCTTCCTCCTAAGATCATTCAACTGATCCCTATCCAACCTGGAAGAACTCCTATGTTGATGTCCTGAATCCCTCTGAAAGGGTTTTCTGTCTTTATCCTTCTTATGCATGAACCCTCTAGACTGGAATTTACACCTCCATGTCGAGGACTCCAAGTCATGGGCCTTCTTCATGGCCTCCTATAAAGATACTGGATCTAGACCCTTAATCCATCCACACAAGGGGTTTGACAATCCATCGATGAATAATAGCATCAATCTGCGCTCTGAAATATCTAGGACCATAATAGAAAGGTCCTGAAACTCTACGATATAGGAATCCACTAATCCAACCTGTCTAAGTTCTGCCAACTCCTTAAATTGCAATTCTGGGTCCTTTTTATCAAATCTGTCTATGAGTCTGGCTGTGAACTCGATGTAGGATGTGGTCTGATCATGGCCCAAAGTCACATTCCCATTACCCCACCACTTATGCGCACTGCCCTCCAAGTGTAAAACTGCATAGGTAATTGCATCCATCTCGGGCATAGGGCTGATCTGAAGATAACTGTCCAACTTTTGGACCCAGGCTCTAGCAGTAATTTTGCCTAAGCCATCAAAATACGGCAATCATTGTGATCACCTTTTTCTGGAGTTCCTGATTCTGTCGGTTACCCCTGTGGGGTCTATGTCTCATCCTGAGATCTGAGTACTCCGCAAATGTCATCTCAGCTCTGAACTACTCGTTGAATGCCCTCCAATCTCTCAGAATCTCGTCCTGGAACTCAAGCTGTGTGGCCTCCTGTTCAGGAACATTGTTCCTAGGTGCAAATACGAGAATGCCAGGCCTATCACTAGGTGCCTCTCCTGTTGGCGACCGATGCTTCTCCCTCATCATCTCTATCTTTGTCCCTGTCACTATTGTTTCGGTTCCTGTCCTCGTTATGCCTATCACCCATGTGCCTGTCACCCATCTGTCTGTCTCCTCCATTGTTCATCCTGTTTCTGTCCCCAAAATTATTCCTGTTTCTCCCATTATTATTGTTATTATTGATGTCCCCATGGTTCCTATTATCCCGAGGTATCAACTAGCCAAGGACATGAGTTAATTCTACCTGTGATTCTCGCAATGTCCTCTCTATATTCAAATGTCCACTAGCCAACGAGTTCAGGATCTCTCGCATGCTAGGCTCCTCAACTTCTTTGTCACCCATTTCTTCAACCTGTACTCCAATCACTCCTGAACACGGATTTGTCCGCGGTACTTCAACATCTTCTTCGCTATAAAAGACTATTGGTTGTTCCTCTACAGCTACCACCTCTGTATCTGTATCAAAGGGATCTCTCAATGTAACCTATAAATCTGTTCGTGACATGTTCCGTCTAAGATAATATCTACTTGTACCCGGTTGCATGTTTCATTTTTTCATCTGCATGTTTGAATCTGACTTCACAGGATGGCAGGAAGAGCTGTGCTCTGACACCACTGTAATGTGTCGTACCTGTCCATGCTACAAGAGGTCATCGAGAATGAATCGCAAGAAATTTCAAGCGTCCTTGGAAAGGAAGATAACCTTATGGATACGCGGAATGAAGAAATACAAGTTATTGAGTCCAAGAATGTAGAACAATTTGAAGGGGCGCTGGAGGATCTCAAGGAGAAAGTGCACAAAAAGCTATTGCCAAAGTTGCTCCAGGATGAACGAGTTCCTACAAGAGGAATGATCCATCATCAGCTGTCACCTCCTGATGCGCTGATGGAAATTGAACAATCATGGACCTTTTGAATTACCACAATTGATAATCCTGCAAGAAATTTTGCTTGAATATGAGAAATATAGTGTGCAAGATGTTTTCTCTAAATTCAAGGATGAATTTGCTAGACTCTAAACAATCACTTGTGCATTATTGCTCTTATTTATTTTGAGAAATCATGCTAGATCATGTAAATATTTAGGTCTTTTGGGTCTTGTTCATAGTTAGATAGGTTTCTTTTTAGTTTGCTTTAGTTTAGGTTTGCTTTCCTTAGTTTGGTAGTTCGCTTTAGTTTTAGGTTTCCTTTTCTGGGGATCCCGATTTGTGAAAGGAGGTGTTGAACTTCTAAAAACACAATCTGGCACTTCCACCGTGAGACTCATTCCTTGGATAAATTGCTCATGAAATTGTTTGAATCTTCAAGATTAACTTTTCTTTGGCTTATCATACGTTACATCTCGACATGGATATCTTTGATTATATGTTTAAAATGCTTAAATCTTTAAATCAATACTTCCTAGTTTTCCTTTGAGAAATTTGTGTCAAACGGATAGATTCATTGTCAGCTTCATTGTTAATGTTTGGATAACATGCTGCTTGCTCCTTGAAGATAAATCGACTATTTAGGATGGCTTGAAGTATGTTGAGATCTTATACTTTACACACTAAGAAATCTGAAAGTAACTAGGAGAGACTCTGTGATCTTACATTAAGTGAAAAATCCATGGTTCACCTTTGCCGCCATCAGAATTCCACACCCAGCTAGCTGAGTTATCAACGTAACCTGTGTCGTCAAAAAGCATATGTTGCAAGGGTAGCGGTACTGCATTGTACTCTGTCGAATTCTAGCTTAGTTGAATATTTAAAAGGAAAAAGCACTCAATCACACACTATAACTCAGTTAGATGGACATTCGAGCAATCTCTACCGGGGCTATGGACGCTCGCTGGCAGTGGGGCTCTACTCGAGTGGAATTACGAAACAAACCCGTCGGGGCTATAAACACTCACTGGCAATGGGGCAATGTCCAGGTAGTTCAGAAGGTGCGTACTAATCACGTAGCTTAATGTAAAGGAACTTTGATGACCCTAGTTGCCTACAGATGGGAATGAACGCAATCGCACACACTGGATCTTCAGGATATGAATGGTTGTACTAACCCTTTGATTTTGAAGCCTCAATCAAGTATTCATGTTCATCTGACTTAACGTGTGGGTGTGCACAGGGATGTTTGAAGTTGTGACTCTTGTTTATCATTAAAACACTTGTAAGAACTTTAAAAGGAAAACGTTTATTTAATGCAACAACAAAGATAGATGTCTTGATATAATCTATGGCTCTTTTCTCTTTTTAAGAATATTTCTTAACTAATTGATTGTCTTGAGGAAGTTGTATTGTCAATCTCGAGTTCTGAGTGGACCTTTTATCCTTGGAATGTTCAGGAACATTTGTTCAAAGGTGGCACTAGATGTTGTGAGGTTTTCACACATCGCCCCATTGCAAATGGGGACCCCCTCTTTTTTGGGCCCGGTTCCATTTTTGCTTTGATCTTGCAGTTTCTTGCCTGAATCCATGAAGCTAGGAAAGAATTTCCAAACACTTAGCTCACAAGGAATATTAAGAGAGTGCTTGAAGTGGTGAGGCAAAGAGTAATTTTCCTGAGGATAAATAATGACCTACCTATCAGTCCTCGATCAAATCTGGTCAGTCCATGGACGGTTTCCATCATTCCATAGTTCCAATCCATGTTTCAAACTTCAGAGTCTGGAGGTCCTTGTTCACAATTCCATTCCGGTGGTCTTCGTCCTAAGTTCCTGTCTAGGGTCCTACTCCAAAACCCACCATGATTTATGTTCCAGAGTTCTAAATCCAGAGTCCGGAGTGCACCGAGGGCTTGTCATTCCTTGGCGAAACTCATCGATCCCTGACTTGAAGTAATGGAAAATTCCAAAGATGACTTTAGGGATTCCATGATAAATGAGGCAGTTCCTCGTTTCAAGGTATAAATCCTCGTTCGAATGACACGAAGCTTCATCAGGAGTGAATAGAAATTCCATATTTCAAGGCAGGAAAACCCAAGACCGAGTCCAACTTGAGACTTGGAAGATCTTCAGCAAGGAATTCCTGAATTGGATATTCCTTGACAGGGACATTCCTGAACTGGATTTTCCTTGACAGGAACATTCCTGAACTGAACATCCCTTGACCCACTCCAAAATGCGACCTTCTGCCTTGCAAGAGTTCCGAACAGGAAAATTCCTTCGCTTAGTGAAATTTACAAACAAGGAATTCAAGGATCATTCCATTCCAAGACCCACGCTGAAACTGCAACTTTTTGCCTTGGAGGAATTCCTGACAAAGGAAATTCCCTAACCATCAGGAAAATGCGACAAGGTGGAAAATCCTGATCCTACAGGAATTTGCGCCCTAGGAAATTCCTCCTTGACTGTCTGGAAAATGCGACCTGGAGAATTCTTCCCTGACCAGGTGGATTTTACGACCAGGAACAGAGGAATTCCAGACCAGACTAAAAAATGTGACTTGGGAAAATTCCATGACTTTGAGGAATATGCGACATGAATAAAGTGATCCAGGACTTGAAGAAAAATCCATAACATGACTTAGTAAAAATCACGACTTGGACTTGGAAAGTCCCTGAAGAGATCTGGAAGTGAAAAATCCAGCTGGTATAGGAATTTACGCCATAAGTGAAAATTCCTGTGGGTAGTGAAATTTGCGACCTAGGAGGAAATTCCTATTCCAAGTGGAATTTGCGCCATAGGTGAAAAATCCAGTAGGCACTGGAATATGCGCCCAATTTTGTTGCATCTGGAATATGTGCCTAAGCATGGAGGAATGATTCCTTGCCCATTAGGAATCCCCGACCTCATCCAAATTGCGCTTAGGACAAGGAGGAATTCCTTGACATGGTGGAATACCTGACACCTCTCCATTTGCAACCAAGACAAGGAAAAATCCCTAACAACGTGAAATCCCCTACCACCCAGAAAGTGCGCCCACTGCCAGGATAATAAGACAAAGGGTAAGTCGGCTAGAGTTATGGCGGTTAAGAGTTTGAATAAGACAAAAGGCAAGTCGACCTGTCCTAGTCCGCCAAGTGGCAAGGAAGGGCCTAAATGCCTATATAAGGGAGGCTGCCCAACTCATTTCTATCATTCCAACTCAAATCCAAAGCAATAAAAAAGAAGGTTCCAACATTCAAGAGGCAGATTTCACCCTTGGGAGGACGAATTTCATCAAGACCTAGAATTCCTAGCTGAGGAATTCCTGTCCAAGGAATCCTGCTCCACCTTCCATATGCGGCCTACCCTGGAAACTCCTCTTGTGCACGCCTGGTAATCCTGAAAAGTGAAAAGTCAGTTAAGTGTGAAGAATGCCAAAAAATGAAGAAAATCTTTTGTTTATTCAAAGAATCTGGAATGAAATTGATCAATCATGCAAGTTTATTCTATGGTTTATCTTAGCATTGAATTGCATTTAAGAATTTTGTGCATCATGACTATTGAAGGTTTCTTTTGTTTTGCAGGAATTCAAGACGAGGATTACGTTCCATGAAGAGGGTGCTCGGCGGAAATCTAGATGTTCAAGGTGGATACAAAGAGTTCCAATGCCAAGGAAGGAGACTTCACAGATCCAAAACAGGGCATCACTCCATTCCAGTGCCCGCCTTTCTCCCGCTAACACTCAATGTGACTAGCGCAAGGAAGGCAACATCAAAGATACCAGTTCAGTGGCAGGGAGACTTCGCGTAAAGGATTAAGGAAGATCAAGAGTCCTTTCAAAGATTTCAAATGACACAGAGAATACTAGATCAGGATCCTCAATGGGGAAGATACACTTCAAGTTCAGCATCAGGATTGACTAGATTTCCAGCCTGAACAGGAATTCCACAGCAGAGAATCCATGACCCCTAAAAAGGTGCAGCCCTGGTCTGAAAGGAATTCCAAATGAAGGATTCCCTAAGGTGATGGAATAAGCGGAATTTGTTCAGGAAGTCAGGAATTCCACAAGTGAAAGTTCCTGGACACCCTGAAATTTGCACCCAAGGAACAGGATGATGTAGCGGCTGACTAGAAACTTCCCTCCCAGACAGCACAGTCAACATGGGCGCCCAGGACAGGTGGCACGATTCCATTTGGCCTATGATGTAATCTCACCTACCCCTTTAGGGTTTCTGACTCAGGGCATGGATTTCAAGGAGATTAGATCTCCTCACCTCCTCTTTGTATTTTGCTGGCCTATATAAAGGCAGGGGCGCCTCATTTAAGAGGGGGCTCTTTATCTCACATTTGTCATGCTCCTAGAGCAGCTAGATAGTTAGCTTTACTTTTGTATCATTTTTGAGCTGGAAACTTCAAGGATCAGCAAGATTGTTGCAGAAACACTTTCCAAATCAATAATATAAGCATTGTGGACTAGTGTTTATAGAGTTATTTGGATTTTGGCACGATTTTCCTGGTTTCCTTGAAACAAATCTTAAGTTTCTGAAGTTGTTTTCATTTCATTTATCTTTCAAGCTTTCATTAGTTAGTGTGTGGAAAATATTATTGTTGGCATATGATCGAAACTATTGGTTCATACCATTTGTGATCTGTGGCTTGCAAATCACAATGTATGGTTAGTGTGAACTCACTCCAAGCTTAACTTAGATTGTTTCTACATGTTTCAGTTCCATGTTCCATGTCAGAGCAGTATGAAAATCCTTGCCTATACCCCAAAAGATCGCACCATCTCTGCCTAGCTGTTGCCTCATGACAAAGCAGAAGCGCAGTTCCAGTTTCCATTCTCAACAATAATCCTATCCGTCAGTTAGACCCCTAAACCCTCACCCCATCTTTTGCATTTTCTTTTTAGATCTTCGTTAGGAATAGTCTGCAAGGAGCCTCACTGAGAAATCATTCCCTATTCAGAAGTAGAACTAAGAGCCTACGCCTCGTTTTCCTTGGAAGAGATAGTAAAATCCAAGTCTTTCCTCGAAAGAAACAGTGAAATCCCAGTCTCTCTATTGGAGGAAGCAGTAGGTTCCAAGTTTTCCCCTGTTTGAGAAGTTCCATTCATTTACAAATCCCAGGAGTAAGGAGTGAATTCCATGTCCATGAAGGAGTAATTTCATGTAAGTCCCTTTGTGATTACCAGCAAAATCACATCATTCCACTGAGTCTATCCCTGTGCACGTCAAGCCCTGACATTCAAGGAAACTTGGAGCAGTCTCACTCGATCACGAAGTTCAACGTAGGATACTCAGTATTTTATTCTATTGTTGTGTTGTCACAAAAACATCATCAACAGTACGGCCAGCTCCATGAGAGGTACGGCCAGCAATGACAAAGTGAGCTGCTCCAAACTCCACCACAATCTATCAAATTTGCCTCAGCTCCAATATTCTCAACTGATCATACAAAATCTGCGAATGATGTAGCAAACTATTCCTCAAAACTTTGACAAATAAACTCCATTGAAGCCCATATGCAAACACTGTGTGTATTTGCCTCAGTAACACCTTTGGACAATCTTTCACGTCTGTAGAATGCTGTTACTAGAGGGAGTTTTCATTCTCAATAGCCTCTGGTTCAAATCCTCTTCAAACCCTCTCAAAAAACCCTAGCAGCGCAAAATAGTCACAATATCATAAACTCAAGCATATGCAAATGACTTCACTTTTCACCTTTTATTTCCTCTCCAAGAGGTGTTGGCTTTTGGGGGGAAAATGTTATGTTTTTAATTTATTTTATTCCCCTAGGGATGGGCGCCCAAGCTCTCCTTTAGTGACTTTTAAATATTTCCTTTTCATAGGTCACTTAACTTAATATTTATAGTCCCGTCAAATATATATAATATAACTTCGGACTTTAAAATAAATATCAAGATGATGTTGGAATACAATGATCTATAGCTCGCCGAAAAGGTCTCGACAAGACGAAACCAATCCCACTATGAAAATCCCGAAATGACACCAATCCCGAACTTACTATAAATAGTAACTATGGTCCATGAGCAATCAAAGCCAAATCTGAGAGTGCCAACTAGAGCCACTGAACTCAAACCACATCTACACCACTGAATAACCCACCCAAGGCCAATTCAACCATGGTTCCCTAACCCAACTGTTAGTCTACGGGAACCCGATGATAGACTGACTCTGTAGCTAGAAAGGGGGCATTACAAAAGCTCTATTAGACAAGGATATCCACTAGCCCCCTCTCTTTATGTCACAGCATCAAAGACTATGCATTATTTGTTAAGAAACTCTAATATTGATCTTCCAAATAAAGGTCTACCTCTCCTTGATAGTAGTGAATTGTTAAATATAAAATTTACAAAGCATCAAAGACTATGCATTATTAGTTAAGAAACTTTGATATTGATCTTCCAATTAAAGGTTTATCTCTCCTTGATAGTAGTGAATTGTTAACTATAAATTTTCCAAATCATACTACCTTACTTCATAAATTTCAGGAAAGGAATCTTGATAATTTCATGAAAAGGCTTGAGATGTATTAAGTTGCTTATGGTTAAAAAATCCTCTGCAATAAGTCTATTTTGCTCAACTAGAATGATTTTCCACCTGCTATGTTTGCAAAATGGGCTTGGGAATGGAGTGGTTGAAAAAAGTGTAAAATACTTGGGTACTTCTTTTGCTGTTAACCGTTGGCTCAAAGGCGATTAAGGATTTCCTAAGAATATTAAGGATTTACTTACATATGAGTCATGACTATAACAATAATGAGTGGGAAATGTTTAATGCCCATCCACACATTCATGTTGATAGAGTACCCATTGTCATCCATGTGACATCTCTTCTATTAACAAATTAACTCTGAAATGTTTTTTTCACAATGTTGGTTCTCAATTTGTTTTCACCAAAAGGCACATAGGATGGATCTGCTTTGCATGTCTTGACAAATGCCTCCTTGAAATAAGGAGACTGAGCAACATGAAATACAATACCATTTCCAAAGAAGATTTGCCAACTGCATCTTCCACCTCCTCCTAAGAAAGCATATTAAACATATCTATAGCCAGGTTTGAAGTTGAACCAACAGCCCTTCTTTTCCTGGTCATCTCAATTTTTTGAAGTGCAGGTGTTGTAGAAACATGCTTGCAAGTCCTATAGGAAGGGCCATTAATAAATGATGTACAAATATCCTTATTACAGAACCTCAAAATTTCAACCCTCTCCTCAAATATGAGTTTATTACAAAGACCAACCACCTAACCAGATGTATGCATTAAGTGTGCAGTTAACCCTAGTAATGTTTCTGTTCCAATTAAGGAAGTAAACACTACATTTTCACTGCTAACTACCCCTAAATGATCTGTAATTTCCACCAAAACTCGTTAGAAACTGAGGTATCAAGCAAATTAATTACAGTTCTACTTGCATTTCCAAATAACAGTGGGGTTTTAGAGAAATTAAAGAGTTGTCAACATGAAATGAAATGAACAACACAAACACAAGAACTTTTATGCTGGGAAAACCCTTTAAGGGATTAAAAAGTAAAAACCCAATTAGTAATGGCAATTGCTCTTATATAAAAGTGAATTGCTCAAATGAACAAATACAAATCCCAATCAAGTCCTTCTACTTCAGTTTTCTACTTCTTTGTATAGTAGCATTACACTCAAAAAACCCGTGATTAACCTCAAGTAATCATGATCCACCACATTCAATGAGGGTTTAGGTTAAAAAGACAGGGCTGCTCCTAAAATAGCAGCAAGAGATGACAGCCAACATAAACTACACAGAGCTACAGATAATATAACATGAAGCCCGCAAGCCATATAACAAAGAAACCACCAGCCCCATTAAATGCCATATTGAAGACCTTCTAAGTATTTGATCTTGATGAATATACTTTCTGCATAATTTGTTGCATAATCCAATTCTCTAAAATATAAGTAATACTTCATAAGTCGTCCAAATCACAACATTTCTTTGTATACATTGCCTTAATGTTTTGTCTCAAGCTTGCTGCCAGTAGTGTAGAATTCAAATACAAGAAGATTAGTAAGACTGGTCAATGGGTCTGCAGTGGCATATACTTCTCTACTTTTTGTATTCAGGGCCTTTGTACCCCACCATCTTGCAATGACTCCCCATAAATATTGAACTGCTAATGTTGTGCCTGCAACACCATTTAAATTACACATACATTGGATTGTGCAAAAAGTATTAGACCAAGCTCTAATCTATTCTGTAGGGTCTAATGTATCATCAATGTCTAAATACCAAGGTTGAACGAGGACACCAGATCACATCATAAGTGTAAAGACGAGATCAAAAGATTCAGCTTTCTTGAGTTTCTTTTCAAATTTTAGGCGTTGTTCCCTCAATTTTGTGAATATATCTGTTCCAGGGGGAACTATTTCTTTTTCCGTCTTTTTCTTTTCCTCTTCTTCTAACCAGTCTAGGCTAGCTTCTAAGGCAGCAAGTTTATTGTCAATTGTATTCATCCTGTGATCAATTTTGGCAATGTTATCTCCAATAGAATGGAGATTGTTTAGAGACTATTCAGTAAAAGTATATCAGAGCAATCTCTTCTAATCAGAGTTGCATGGACACGGATACGGTATTGGATACGGGTACGGTATTGGATACGGATACGGCCATTTTTTCAGGGCCCCTAATATGGATACGGCTGGATACGTCATTCATAAAAAACATATACACATATATATATAACACAATTTTATAAGTTATTAGAATATATTTCCTTTACTTTAGAAGCAATAGAGACACATAATTGTCAATTGATATAGATTCTGAAATATTTATATTTAGATATAGTTTCATCATCAAAGAAAAATTTAAATACATTGATAGAATCACATCTTATCAAAAATATCATCACTATTCTCCTGATATTGGAGTTCTAGATCATCAACTGCACTCTCAGAACCGATCGAAGATGCACTAGAGGATCCCCCTGCTGTGTCAGAATTCTCAATAGTGGGACTGAGATGTGTCAATGCATTTATGGATACATCAATGTCACTCATCTCAAGTTGCACATCCCAAAATCTACTAGGTCCCTTCATGTAGTCTGTGGAGGAATGTGACAAGAGACGAAGATTGGAATGGACATATACAAGGTCCTCTGCTTTCCTAGCTGCTAGCCTATTTCTTTTCACAGAATGGATGAAGCCATATGTGCTCCAATTCCTCTCAGATGCAGAAGAACTTGAAACCTGTAAAAAAAATTGATATTACAAGTTACAAACTTACAAAGAGTAATACAATCAACTAAAATTAAAAAGTAAAATAAGAAATAACTTGAATTAGAATATAATTCATATAATGTTAAACCTGTGATAGAAGTTTGATAGCCAATTTTTGCAAATGTTTGGTCGTGGCACCATGGAAGTTCCACCACTTAATAGGATCCATTATTTTCTTATCTGCCATTGCATCAACATCTACATAAGTTCCATCAGATGATACAAAGCTCCCAAACTCATCTCGAATCTCTGCTACAACCCTAGGATCTGTAAACATCTTCTTGAAAGCTTTTTTATATCCATCAACTACCTCAAGATCCATATTTGGTGTTGTTCTATTTGGCATTGCCAACATGTCGGCAAGGTAGTACTTGGGGTTCAAAGCATATGCCAAAAGTTGCAAAGGAGTTGTCATTTTATCCCACCTCTTCTTGATTATGTCATATATTTGGTTATAAAAAAACTCAGATGGGTCTTGCTCTTTTGCTATTATTATGTCTCTAACTTGCTCCACCATTGTATCTATGCAATCATAGATGTCGCCTAATATTGGCTTATCTGTGTCACAACGACGAATGAGGGCATATATTGGCTCAGTGAAAGAGAGCAAGTAGTCTACTTTAGCCCACCAATCATCATCAAGAATGATTGCCTTGATATTATTCGCTCTATCTGTTTGAGATTGTCTCCAAACTACCCAAATATCACTAATCACCATGCTTTTTAAGGCTTGTTTCACATCCACAAGTCTTTTAAGAACAATGTAGTGTGTTGCAAAGCGAGTCTCTACCACCTTCAATTAAAAAATAAAAAGAAAATACAAAATATAGTTTAGAATATATTTCAAAATACAAAAATATAGTTTAGAAATCAGAATATAGAAAAGTTACCAACTTACCTTCAGTAGCTCCAACTTAGCAAATTGTCTATAAATGACTTGTGACATGTGGTGATTACAAATAAACATTTGAATTTCTTTGGCTTCTTCATAAATCTTTTCTATCCATTGGATTTTGCCAATTTTTTGTAGCATCAAGTTCAAAGAATGAACTGCACATGGAGTCCACCAGATGTTTTTAAATCTTGCCTCCACAACCAACCCTGCTGCTCTACATACCTTCGCATTATCTGTGATCACTTGAACAACATTTTCTGGGCCCACTGATTCAATTGCTTCAATTAGAATATTGGCAATAAATTCGGTATCTTTTTCATCAGTCTTGCATTCAACTGCTTTCAAGAACATTGCCCCCTTTGGAGACATTACAATCACATTGATCAATGGTCTATTTCTAGCATCCTTCCATCCATCACAAATGATAGAAACTCCTGAGATTTTCCATGAAGCTCGAATCACCTGCAATTGTCTATCGATAATATCTTTTTCTTTAGCCAAAAGAGTGGTACGGACCTTCTCATAGCCTGGGCTTTTGTATCCTTTTGGGGCCTCATTAATTGACCTAACCATCTCTTGCCAATATGGAGAGCGCACCACATTAAATGCAATCCCATTTGCATACAAGCAATGAGCAATATTTTGATCTGTATCCTCTCGACTCTGCAAATTAAATGATTTTTCAAGAGGTCCTAAATTGCTCCTTTTGTGACCTATAGATGTCCCTGAAGCTGATTGTGTATGCAAAGGGGGTCTATTTAGAGTTGACTTTTGTTTTGATGTTTGAGCAAGATTATTGGCTTCATCTTCTTCTTTTTGATATTTTGCAATTTTGGCAGGTGACAACCCCTTCCCCAATTGGCCATCAACATTCGGACTGGGACATACAGCACACCCTGTCCCTGTTATGTGGCAAAGGTGTCCACGAACCCTGGTGTAAGAGCCTTTATACTCTTTTAGGCACTCCTGACATATCCATCTGTAACCTCCACCACCTTGAATTTTGTCAACAATGGTGACGTATTTCCACAATGGAGATCGAGGGTCCGGTTTGAGCCACTTTTTATTGTTTTCTCCAACATCGGACAATGATGATGCCATGATGATATCCTAGAATTAGAAAACCAGAACAATAAAAATTTAATAAGATGTAGAAACAAAAAAGTAACAATTAAATTGATTACTTAACTAACATTTAATTTACTTTGACATTTAATTATTAATTTATTACTAGATAAAATAATTAAATTATATTGACTCATATTTAATTATATAATTTTTCTAATGTTATGTTCATATTTATAATTATAAGTTTATATTTATATTTATAATTTCTTTATTAATTTATCCCAATTAAAAATATATAATTAAATATTTAATTATATATTTTTAATTGACATATGATAAAATAATAAAAAGTCTTATAAATATTAATATAAATTTATAAATATCAACATAAATATAAATATAACCATAAATTATAATATTATAAATACAAACTTTTAATTTTAATAAAATATAAATATAATTATAAAAATTTTAGAAAATATAGCAACGAAAACTATAGTCTATAAATTATAGTTATAACAAAACAATAAATTATAAAAATTTTAATTTAAAACTATAAATTATAAAAGATTTTAATTTAAAACTATAAATTTTAAATACAAAGAATAAAGCTACGATATAAATTAAAAAACATTTTATAAAACTAAAACAATAAACGAAAGAAGAAAGAGAAAGCTACGATATAAATTAAAAAACATTTTATAAAACTAAAACAATAAACGAAAGAAGAAAGACGAAGACCTACCTGCGGAAGAAATCGCGACTCTGAAGATGGCCGAAGCGCGTATGCAGAAGACCATTCCAAACCAAAAAACGCCAGTCGAAATCGGTAGCAGAGGGAAATTTAAGGATTCACTGTTACGAACAGAGCGATTTGATATGCAACGAAGCACCAAAACCCTGTATTTATACAAATCCGCGACTGGTTTTTTGACATTTGGATTATTTTAGCCGACCGGTATTAAACATTTCCTCCATGTTTTTACTTGGCCGACTCTTTCTGCATGTTTCTCACTGGATTTTAACTCAACTAAGGGCGTTTTTTAAATGTATTTTACCTGGATACGGGAAAATTTTCCAAAAATCCCGAATCCTGACGAATCCGGCGCGGCTGGAAAATCAGGGTTTCTAGGGCACAGACGGGCACGGTACCCAGGCCGTACCGTACCCCGAATCCGTACCAGGTACGCTGGTACGCGTACCTGGACAAGGGGGCGTGGAGTATCCGGTAACCCTGCTTCTAATAAATTGTACATGATTGTTGGTTTCTGAAGCAAACTGCAAATTCTTATCACACTTAGTACTAATCCTATTTACAACATCTCTAATCTGTACAACATCTCTGCACAAGTCATCAAAGTTTTCTTGAAAATGGCTTGTGAATCTAGCCAAATAATTTATATGTTTGTAATCTAAGCTAGGCTCTTTTCCTTCTACCTTGGAGGGTTGGAAGGCATAGTGAAAACAGCTGACAAAACCATCAGCGGTCTTCTGGTTGCTTTTCAAAGGCGGCCATCTTCCTCCTTTATATAAGGAAATATCATTTTCCTTGTAAAACTCAAGAATTCTCCCTTGGTAGAGGGATAGACATTCCAGTAAAAGGTAATGTTTCTTCTTCTGTTTCTTGCTTTTATCTCTCGGATCAAAATCTGGACCTTGGTTAATAGGATCTTCTTCAACTTCTACATATAACTGGGTTCTCCTAGTGAAACCTGAACTAGACCCAAATTCATGTCTTCGGAAAGAAGATCGTGCAGACTGAAAGCTAGGAAAAGCTAGATTGGAGTAATTTGGGGCATGCCTCTTGGCAACACATGAATAGATGATCCTTCTATTTTATGCACAGGTTTATGGCAGGGGTACACGGGGACGTGTCCCCACCTCCTCCAACCCTGTCCCCGTCCCCAGTGACGTTTCCGGGACGGGGGGACGGCTGGGGACGTCCCCTTGGTGTCCCCAATAAAATGCAAAATTGTGAAACGTCTCGGGGATGCGCAGGAAAAATTGGGGACGTCCCGGGGACGGCTGGACGGCTCGGGGACGGCTGGGGACTGCTGGGGACATCCCGGGGACGGCCAGGTGTCCCCCAACGTCTTAACGCATACAACCCATTTTTTTTTAATTTTAATTGGGGCATGGGGTCCACAAACCCTCCCACGCCCCTTCCAAAACCCTAAAATCATGATATTGATAGCCCGAATGAGGCATAGATATTAGTCTTTAGATTGTTGTATTTTGAAGTTTGAGACTATGGGTTTAACAGTTAACTTTATCTTTAATTTTGAACTTTGAAGTTTTAACTTTAATTTTAGAATTTGAACAAAATGCTTTAATATTGTTGTTATGAATCTTCAATCTCATGATTATCATTAATTCTATTGTTGTTTAGATTGTTGTTATGCTAGTGTTTAATCATTAATGCTCATTGTTTATTGTTTAAACATTATAGTTTATAGTTAGCCGATAGGCTTTTATATGTGAGCATTATAGTGCTCGGAATTGTCTCATGCCGTAAAAAAAATTCATGCCGTATCGATGTATTCCTTGAACCTCTCCTATGGGTGCAAGTGCTAGTTATACTGTTGTTATACTACTGTTACACTACGGTTGTCCGAACTTCAGGGTCCTACATTCAGCAAACCAGAGGCTAGGACGGATAGGGCCACTATTGCACAAAAAAACCCCATTGGATGGTGGAAATTTCACGGGAAGGGCACACCAGAGTTGAAGCAACTTGCCATTCGTTTACTCTCACAGATTGCTAGTTCCTCTGCTGCAAGGAGGAATTGGTCCACCTATGGCTTCATCCACTCGATCAAGAGGAACAGGCTTACCTCGAAACGAGCAGAAAAACTAGTTGCAATTCATAGTTCCTTGAGACTTCAGGATCGGTAGACTACCGAGTATCGACAGACTCCAGCAGCACGTTGGGATGTTGATCCTAAAGATGTTAGGCGGATTGACGAGGAGGTGCAACCAGGAATGGTTGGAGTTCCGTTGAATGATCCACTTCAGGCAGAGAGTGGTAGTGACACAGATACTTCTTTTGATATTGATAGCCCGAATGAGGCATAGACATTAGATTGTTGTATTTTGAAGTTTGAAACTTTGCGTTTACCGTTTAACAGTTAACTTTCACTTTAATTTTGAAGTTTGAACTTTAATTTTAGAATTTGAACAAAATGCTTTAATATTGTTGTTATGAATCTTCAATCTCATGATTATCATTGCTGTTATACTAGTGTTACTATTTAATGTTTATTAGTTTACTCATTAATGTGCATTGCAATGTTTATTATTTAAAATTGTTACTTTATAGTTTATGTATATATATTATTCTATTTCATATTGATATTTTGAAAAATTCATATATATATATATATATATATATATATATATATATATATATATATATATATATATATATATATATATATATATTATTTTGAAAAATTCATGTATCGTCGTCCCCAAAAATTGGCCCTCCGACTGCCATACCCGAAACGCGTCCCCTGCCGTCCCCGTCCCCGAAACGCCGTAAAACATAGGTTTACGGTGAGCTATTAACCTTGGAGCTACATTTTGATCTAGTCTATTTTCCACTCATGTGGAATTTCTATGGTGCTGACATGTCCTTTTTGTAATTGGACGTCTCAATTTAGCCGCTTGGCATATGGCAGTGTCTCTAACATTTTTGGATGGTTTGTATTTGTCATACTATAAAGAACTTGAACTTGGACACTAGCATATTTAAATGCGCCAAACATATCTAAACCATACACAGAAGAAAATAATCCCCAACAATATAGGGATTCGTGTTTAACTTCTTTACAACCTTGATCCATAGCACACACAGTAAGATTAGGATAAAAAGCAAAATAGGTAGGATTTTTCCCTAATCAAGATAGAGCAGATATTTGGCAAGCATGCTCATACTAGGTCTGTCTTCTATCACAGATAGATAAAAAACACAGGGCTTATATTTTCAGGCATGCAGGAACCTATATAGACAAGAATGGCTCCAAAATGTACATAATTTACGTCTTTATGGCTCCTCATATATTGTATTTTAGACTTTGGAAATACTGGTATTAATTTTGTCATAAAAGTTTTGCTAGGATTATATTCTAGCATTCACTCTATCAACTTAGTTTTAGGTTTCACAAAGTGCTTGAAAGTAGATTTATAAACAAAATTCTTTAATAAAACTATGCCTTAGATAAGATTTTCTATAAACATCCTCCGCTTTGAAAGCAAGAGGTTTGTAAGTAGTCACCACACCTGTCAAAGGTTCTTCTATGATTTCTATATCTAGAACTTCTTGTAATAAACACCCCCAATTTTTTTGATTTTTTCCAATTGAAAAGTAAACTACCATGCAAGTCCTCAACACCTTCTGATCACCCAGATCCCGAAATGGACAAGGTGAGAGCATATAGTGCATCGGATCCTACCCCAAACTCTATCAAGTGCAACAACAAGAGAGTATGCAATACAAATGCTCACTGTGACACACCAAGCGGCAAGCTATCCATCTCTGCGCTTACTCAACAGATTGTATCAATGCAACACAATATGAACACACAAGTCGGTTGAGCCGCCCTTTCTCTACGCTTATTCACTGGAGTGTGTTGAAATGCAAACAAAATGATGCACACAAGGCAGCTAAGCCATCCTTCATCTGCACTTATAGAGCGGAATGTGCTAAAACATTAAGCATGCTATAAGCTGGCAGTAAACCATCCAGTTGTTACAAAATGAAATGCATGATTATGAGACCATTGGCAATACTACCATCCAGGGAATTACAAGGTAACAATATTGCAATTAAAGATGATATTACAATGAGATAGAAGGCTGAAATATAAAAGATAAATTCTGATTTCAGTCTGAAATGCACTGCTGCAACATGTTAACAATGAAATGGAGCACTAAAATCATATAAAACAATACCAAGGTCATACCCACTGAAGCCCTGCCGAAGTTGATGAAGACGAAGGACCAAAACACACTGTAGCACGCTGAAAATCACCGATAACACTGTTATTACAGTCTGATATACAGTACAGCACTGATAAAACCCTCAACCAGCATATGTATTCATCAAAAACCCTTCAACAATGACCAAACACATCACCAAACTCAATGAGATCTCTATTACAGGACAAGGCGCCCTCATACATGTCAAAATAAGCCCCAAGAAGGAGGCGTTTCATGCCTCAAGCCCTCACGCCTTAATTCAGCACATGTACGACCTGCCATGAATGGTATGACCAACATCTAGGCACAATATCCAACACTTAAAGTCTTCAGCAAAACAATCATTAGTCATATAAATCCAATGCCATGAACAAGAAGAGATTTTTTAGCCATCAAATAAGATTTCAAGCTTGCTACAGCAGGAATATGGCACCAAAAAGATGGTACGGCCTCCTTGATATGCACATCAAACTCCAAAATAAAATCAGAACTATGCCAAAGCTGAAATCACCACTCAAAATGATCATCAAACTCACCCAAAAGCATCTCAAAATACATCAAATTCCTCCATTGCAGCACACTTGTGATTCCTGAAATGAAATCACCATAACCAGGTAGGGGGGTTTTCGTCCCTGAAACCAATATTTCCGAGAGAGTTTTTGTCCTCGAGAAAATGGGAGCACACAGGTCCCTCAAATGGAGAAGCAAACTTCATATCATGTCTAATCTCAACAATGAGCTCCAAACCTCCTTTTATAACACACTAGAGAAAATAAAATATTGCTTTTCTCTTTTCCCTCCAAAAGCTCTTTTTTTGAAAATAAATAATAATTTATTATGTGAGCCAAGTCCCCTTATGCCTAGCGCCCCGTATGCACAACTTAAACACCTTTCTATTAAATAATTACACATAAGTTGTCTTTTTGAATAATATTTTTTTCAACAACCTAAGTAATAACTATTTAATAATTTTAATTATCCACCCAAGTTGTGGAAAGCATCAAAATGACCCAACTATGAATTTATGATTATACCATAATGCTTCTGAGGACTAGGATGATGAAGTGTATCAACTTGGCGCTATTCTAAAAATAGCCAAATCCTCCAAGAAGTTTGGAATGCACACAAAAAGTCGGAATTACATCATTGAATTCATCTTGGACTCCTGAACTCACTGCCACTGTTAGAAACCCAACCTGACTGAATAGGCACTCTCCAAGAAGTGTGGAGTGCTCTCAGACAGACAGAATCGCACTTGGAAAGTGTCATGGGGCTCACTAAGATCTCTTGAACTCACTGCCCTGAATAAAACCATTGCTTGTCCATACTTGTGCTCTGGAAGAAAGTTGGAGTTCTCCCTTGCCCAACCAATTAGCCTACGGGAAAACTCAGAAAACAGGCTAACTGTTCTCAAACTGATTATGCAAGAGAAGGGGACATTACACTTCTTCTCCAGTTATCTCATTCTTAGTAGGCTGAACTACAGGAACCTCGTAATAGCCTTCAAGTGAAGCCTGATTGATTGTTTCAACACCATCCTGTGAGTAAGACATGGGCCGGAACTCTACCTTTTTACTGGTATATGAGATTAGGAAGGACACCTTAAGAGGATTAAGGGACAATGTCTAAACAAACAGAAACAAACTTCAACAAAATATAAGGAAATAGTCAACTAGATCTCAAAGAGAGAGACTCCCTACAGAACCTAAGTTCTTAGCAATTCCTTAATCAAGACATACCAATGTTTAGCAGAAATTATGACATAGTAGGCTCTGATACCAAATGTATTCAAAGGTCACGCAGCTAAGCAGGAGTGAGAAAACAACAATGGAGGTTGGATGGCCAAATCCTAGAGGGCCATCAAAATAAGAAGAACAGATACAAAAGTTCAGAGACATGTCTTCAAAAAGCTAAGAGCTAAATCATAGATAACAATTTTATTTTAGATAACAGGATGACAGAAAAACAAATCCATCAAACCAACCATAGAACATGTTCTATTTGACATCTTTTTTCACTGACTTCTTATCCAAGCACTCAACAAAGTTTTCAACCTTGCTTTAAAAAGACTGAACTCTGAAATCAATGCGCTCCTGAACCCCAAGATTCAGGGTAAAACCTAACAGGAGCATCAGAGTAGGGAGAAGAAGTACTATCACTGTCAGAATCAGAAAAGGAACTGCTATCAGCTGGATTAGGAACAGACAAATGAACATCTTTACCCTTAATATATTTTATATTTTTTAGTATGTTGTTTATAAAACCATGGGCTTATTAGCTTGTGAAGAAAGTAGTATATTAATAGTTAGATTTCATTAGAAGTTTCAAATTATTTAATCTCTAAAACTATTGTATCATGTATTATATATGTGGGGAGAGTCTCAATTTGCCTGCTGCTAATTTTATGAGATGGTAGTATCCAATACTCTTATATATTCTCAATGATACTTTTTAGTGTGGTTGCATTTTAGAAGACACCAATACCCATCATTTTGACATGCTCCTTTTTTTTTCTAAAAATATTTTTTCAAAGTCGTGGATAACAATGGTTGCAAATATGTATATATTTATCAGTTTTATATGTTTCAGACAAACCCAGCCCACAAAAAAAAGTTGCCATACCGGCATACCTGAACTTGAAACCAAGCTGGTAACTTAGAATTTTAAGCTTTAAGCAATCAGGGATCTACATCTTATATCCCTATTTCTTCCAATGTACTAATATCAAGTCTACAAAATTATACACATATCTACAATCAGCCCCATTCAAAAAAATGAAATGTTAGAGTAGTACCTTCATATTAGGGTGAACAGATAATAGACATGATAAATGATATCCAGCATTTGACGCCACTTTCCTTTCGGGATCTCCAAGCTGCATTTATTTTCAGTATTCAAGATAAGAAAACCTCTACAATTTATAGCATCCAATTGTTCCAGTTCTAAGCAATATCATCTGCATGGATAGCAAATCCAACTGTATCTATGGAAAACAAATCCTAAAAAGAGTCAACAAAACCATAGAAAATAGAAACATTATTTCCCGAGCTTCATCATGTTCCATCCAACTCAAAGTCATCAAGTTCAAAAATTCCATGTGTTAATTACAAAAGATTTTGAGAGAAATTAGTGTGCCTTTAAAATAAGAGCTTGAATCTCAATACAAGAAAAGGAATTTGTCAATCTTATTACCTTGTTCACAAGAGATGAAAGTAGCTTGCGCTCTTGTTCAGGTTTAGTCTTCAAAAGATCAAACATACTCTGCAAACATGTTTACATTTGCATCCAATTTTTAGAAATGTCTAAGAATGGAAAGATAACATGAAAAGAGAGATGATTAATATATGAATCCATGGTCTATTCCAATCTTCAATTTCCACAGTCTAGCTTTCCTTTCTATATTTCTAGTTAATACAGAGTCCCTCTGACTGGTCAGTAAACTATAGAAAGAAAGAAATTATATTCATGTTCAAGACAACTAACAGCAATCAGACATACTCAGCAATAAAGGCATGCCATGAGAAACAATAATATACTAGTAGAATACTTTACCAGTGCAAAGACTATCCTGATAGACATTGTGCAAGACTATCAGGCATGACCTGTAAGATATCAACAGTAAAATACTGTAATTACTTGTGCATCTAAATGATCCCATGGAGAAAAAAATAAAATAAAAGCATTAATATTTTTTTATAAATGAATCAAGTATACTATATTAATAAAAATATGGTTTATACAATGAGACCGGATCCTAGATGTGGTGCTTGGAATCCGATTAAAAACCTATTGATAAGTATATAGGTCCTGAAAGCACACAGCATTCATAACCAGATTTTCTAGATGAAAGCACGACTTGGAACACATAACATAAAGACTATGCAAGACTCCAAACTAAGTAGACTTTGTATATGAGTAATGCATTACACAGAGACACTGCATTTAATCAGCAGTCTCCTCTGTGAAGTCACATGGCACTCAGAACAGCTAAGTGGGTTGGTGTTGGGTCCTAAAAATGCAGGTCCAAAAGCCTAGAGTGTTTCCTGAACTCCTAGGCCAGGTATGTCATCAAGGAGACAAGAAACGAACTCATCAACAGGTTGAGGATGATTTTGGGCTAATTGCTAGGAGTGGGTAATCTCCTCTTCACTTTTGGTTCAGCTAAACCAAGGAGGGTGTTCCTAGAGCTATCATATGATAACAGGGCAGTAATACCCAAAGAGCAGTTTTAACCCCTAAGACTGTCACTAGGTTAAGACTAGCGGACTGCATCATATGACCTCTCATTAAGTTGATGATGGCATCATTGGAACAAGGCAAGATGCAAGCATGCAAATATGACTCGATAAGATATGAACTCGTTTAATTTGCTGGAGATGTTCACTGGTTAAAATACAGAGCCAAAAGGATGCATACAGACTAGTACCTACTTACATAATACACATAAAAGATTTGTTCATTTTGAAAGAAGATGGATGATCAGCATTTACCATACCGGTGCCTATCCATTGGGTTACAAAGTCACTAGCTCAACAAAGGAGAATAACAATCACAAAAAATATGATATCCTTGTTGAATACTCAGACGCATGAAACATGAAAATCAGTAATGAATATACTTAGTAATCCTTTATCACAATGCATTCATCCACATACGACCCCGAAATGATCATCACAAAGTTTGTAATGTTTTCAAAACTTGTCACATTCATCAAATCAATGGTTACATTCATACCACAAAACGTGGCAAGAGGAAACCCTAGCTGTGATTTTAGAGATTTCCCTGAAAAAATACACATGAAAAGAGAAGTCCATACACTGATATCAGTTACAAATTTGAAATCCTCATACAACCCTAATTGTTGCCCTCCTGAAGAAATGGACCCATCGTGTATTGAAACCCTAAAAAAGCTCTGCACCTTTGGTCTGAAGAGAAAATGTCATGACCAACCCTTTAAAATGAACACAACACTTGCCTTTATAGCCTTCAGATGTTGCGCCCTAATCTGCATTGAATGATCCTTTGCATCTGCAACCTTCCCACTCAAAACGAAAGGCCCAAATGTTGCGCAAGTACGGACGATAGTTGAGGCATACCTACTTCATTCATGGCATCCCTAGAAAATTATTGTAGCGTATGAGGGTAGCTGGGACGTTGGAATGCATGCAAGCACCAAAACTGTTCACATGTTTTCATTTTCGTGACCTTTTCGTTCACTATTCAACTGTTCGGCAATTTTCAAATTTGGCGAACCTTTTTGACGTTTCAACGAGCTCGCGAACCTACAAACTCACCGAAACATTTTACTTCCTCATTCGATTTTCATTTGTTCTTATCTTTCTTCTTTCTATTTTCCCTTGTCATTCGGCAATTCAGCACTTTGGCAAACTCACGAACGTTTCACTTCCTTTTTGATTTGCCTTCTTTTCTTTCTTCTTCGAAAATTCAACAAGTTCACGAACTGACGAACTTGCCAAAAAGCTTGTCTTTTGGTTGTCTCTTTTGCTCTTCTTTTCATTTTCGGCGATTCGGCAAGTTTGCGAACTGGGAACTTGCTGAAACATTCCTTCTTTCTTCTTCTTTTCTTTTCGCCTTTGTTCTCTTCCTCCTTGTCGGCTTTTCGACGAAATAGAGAACTTGGGAACCAGTTTTGGCAGGTTCGCAAACCTATCAAAACACCGAAACACTTACTTTCCTTGTAACTTTTTTCATCTTGTCTTCTCTTTTCATTCTTTTCAACTTTTTGGCAAAATGAGGACTCACAAACATTTCAGGTTTTCAGCAGGTTTGCAAACCTGCGAACTTGCCAAAAAGCTTTGACACTTAGTAAAATTGAAGGGTTTTGAGAATTTTGAAGGATTATTAAGGACTTGAAGGCCTTCTGAGGGTTTTAGTACATAGGCAAACACATGAAAGATAACAGTGGCAACAAGAAGGGACCAAACTCAAGATTTTTACAAATTCTAGCACAAGAATGGGACTGGAAAATGAGGGTCCCAACAGGGTACAGGGGTGTTCATGATGTTTCTCTGATAGTGGTATTTGAAAAAAATGGTGCTCATGTAGAACTTTCCACTAAGCATAGTGGCACTGAATGGAGAACCAAGACCCAGACAGTTCCGAGCCAAGCTTCCCACAAACTCAAGAAAGTCTTCACAATAAGGCCATGTGCTCGGAGCTTGCTGCAGAGTTGGCCTGAAAACAGCCAATCCCTTGTATGAATTTGGGTGTAGGCTGCACAAGAGCTGGCTGTGGACATTATTGAGTGCTTTAAAGGGAGCAAATTTACATTAGCATCTGCCATGGCTTCTGCGTCTCTGTTCTGTGTAGCATCCTTCAACAGAAAATCCTTGATTATGTTAATTCTTTGTTTTTTCTGCCAGAGGCCAACTACCTTCTAGTGAAAACCCTTTCTGACGAGGGTTTGATGAAATCCATTGCCCCATAGTTTTCTACAGAGGGACTTTAAACTGATGTGAAAGAACTGCAGGATGGTGTTTATGGTGTCTGGACTTCTGTGGATATTTTTTATGTGTCCTTGAGACCCTCACCATCTACCCTCAGGTTCAATGGTTGCTGGCAGCCCCAGGGTCCAATGCATCAGGATAGCATCACATGCATCCTAGTCTCATCCTTATTAGGCATCTTCTTCTGTGAACTCCCACCATCCGCTCATACAAATATTTATCAATATCAATTGCAGTCTTCTTCTTCAACTTGAATACTATATGTGGGGACACCAGATGTTTCCACACAATCACTTATGCTCTAACCAATGCAAAGGTACAATATTGCCTGGTCAGAGCACTTTTTAATTGTTCACGAAAGAAAGTTACATAAAGCTCTTCAGAAAAAAAATTTACTGTCTTTTTTCCTAAGATTTAATCAGTTCAACCATTAGACTGGTCATAGTTAAACAGTAAAATCATCAGTACCATATGTAAAAGATTTAAAGGTCCACAAATATTGACTTATTTCTAATGTTTCTCCCAGTTCCAGGGTGCAAAGCTGTAGGGAACAGAAAAAAAATTTCCAGATTTTGGGGACAGTGGGGGACGGCAAGGGGACAGCTACAAAAAAATTTATATATATAAAATTAATATTTGAAATTTTATAAACAAATAAATAAAAAATACCTAAAAATAACATAAACAAATCAAAAGAAGCAGAAATTGAAAGAGTAAGTACAATAACAATTCATTTTATTCCATAATCTATCTGATTGTAAAATAATCATAGACATAACACGAAACATGATATATATTAAGGGATGTCAAAACAAGAACTGTCATGCTTAGATATCAAAGCCATCATCCAATTGATATCTCAAAAACTGCTCCTCTTCCACTTCTTCTCTTTTCCTATTTCGTTTTCGTCTCTTTTCATTTTCTCTTTTGGTGAATGCAAAACAGCATGGATCTTTTAAAAAAACAAGGAGTGAGGATCCACAAGGACCCCCCCTTTCAGGGTTTTTTTTTTTTGTTAACTCAGGGGTATCCCCGCGACCCAGCCCAGCGACCCCACCCTCCTTACCTTGGGCTTACACATTGCCAAGTTGGGGACAAGAGGAGGCGAGCTAGGGCGAGAGTAGTCCCCTGGGGATGCACGAGACAGCGCACAAGCCACGTGCATCGGGTAATCCCGGGACTCGGAGTCGAACCCAAGACCTTGGGGAGCAAACCCAAGACTAAAGCCATTTTTTCAAACTTTTTTTTGTTTTTTGTTTTTTTCTGCTGTTTGTTATGCATTTCATGTGTCATACCCATTGACGTCTCGCGGACAGCCAGGGGACATCAAGACATCTAGGGGACAGCCCCCTGTCAGGGTTTTAATATTTTATTTGTTTTCAAACTTTTTGCCGTTTGTTATGCATTTGATGTGGCATACACCTTGAAGTCTCATGGATGGCCACGGGACATCGGGACAACTAGGTGACAGCCAGGGTATGCCAGGGAGTCTCCAAAAAGACCTAAGAAAGGGTAACATCCTAGGGATGTCCCCTCCAAGTCCCCAAGTCCCTGAGACATCCCAAATGTCACCCAGATCCAAAGAGATGCATCCCCACGAAACAATGCTAATTTCAGAATTATTAAATACAGGCATCCCAATGAACTTGGACATCCGTTGATACATCTCACAAAATATAGATTTTAGTAGTCTACCAAAGATGGTTGTTGTACCATGCAGCATATAAAATATGCTAGATCATTTCACAAGCCAAGACACCCTTCTTGGGCTACTTGACATGGTTAGCACTGGTAACAACATCATTTTATCTTCTTGGCTTGCACGTTGCCCATAGTTCTGCAAAATTGTAAAGAACAGAGCTATAATAAGAGAAAAGTTAATCTCTGCCTATGAATTTTGGAATTTTTGCACAAGTCTATAGGACCCAACCTTCACCTTCCATTCAAGGATCATCACAAACAAAAATGAATGCTCTTGGAAGAAAGAATGCAGAGAGTTTGAGAGAATTGAATTGCACACACTTCAATGTGTCTGTGCTTGTATCTATTATTGAATGGGGAAGTTAGATTGGTGGTTTATAACACACAGTTTAAGTTACTTTTTATACATAACTAATGTGGTGTTATTACATCATTAACAAAAGCAACAAATAATAATGTAAACAAAGTGTAGTCTAACATTATATTATATATAATAAATGCTTTACAGAGAAGTTATTCAAACTCTTTGCTTTGCAAAACAACAAAATCATCTAACACATATGGAACAAAACGTTTGAAATCAGAGAGAAGAAAAACCAAACTATGGCATAAAGATTGGTTAAAGTGTGTCCAATCATGAGAGTCCAGTATTTATTTGTGTCAAAGATTGCACTCGATCTGTGATTGCAAGAATAATTTGTTGCAATCAAGAGGAGAAAGCTCAAGCAAAACAGCTTCATTATATTAATCTCCAATAGGAAGGAACAAATGAGATATTTTCATATTTGAGGTATTCAGCAAAATCTCAGCTAAGACTTGACGAATTTAATGTAAGAACTTGATCAGCATCTAAAAGGAAATAAAGCAAAAAGAACTAACAAACATGAGGTTCTCTAACACGTACACAAGGACATTTTGCAGCCAAGGAGGGTTTTTGCCAAGATAAAATTGCTTTTTCCAGGAGGTTGATTAAGTTTTCAGCAATTTTCACTGTATGGACATTCAGACATTCTGCAGACTTGGTATTGGTATTTTTTTTCATATTTTGATAGCAGGGCCAGTACAATACCATAACGTTTTCTGACTTTCGCTGTGAGAAAGCTTTGGGAGGCCATTTCCAATGAACTTATAGATATTTTCAATTTGCAACAAGTTTCTCAGGTATTTTCTTTGCAAACATTTTGCTTTTCACAATGCAAATCCTAATTGAGTTGAAGCCATCAAACGGGTCAGCATGCCTGCAAGTAAGAAGGAGCTGAAGTCTTTCTTCGGAAAGATCAATTTTGTAAGGAAATTTATCACCGGGTTCGCAGAAATAGTCAAACCCTTGAATGACATGTTGAAGAAAGATGCAAAAGTAGAATGGACTCCACAAGCAAAGAGAGCTTTTGAAGAAATAAAACAAGCAATTGCCAGTGCTCCTGTACTCATTAGTCCAAATTATATGAAACCTTTCTATTTATATTCTTTTGCATCAGATCATACTTGTGCAGGGATTCTAACTCAAAGAACAGAAGAAAAGGATGAGCATCCCATCGCATTCATGAGTGCTCCTTTCAAAGATGCAGAGTTAAGGTACCCTTGTGTTGAAAAACAAGCATATGCTTTGTTGAAGGCCATCAAGAAATTTAGACATTATATCTTAAGGAGCAGAGTATATGCAATAGTCCTAGATGCCGCTATCAAGACATTGTTAATGCAGAATGAATTGGGCGAGAGAAGAGACAAGTGGGTCGCCATCATACAAGAGTACGATATTGAAATTCAGCCGATGAAGCTAGTGCGAGGACAAGCGCTCACGCAGACTATAGTAGCTGAAGGTCCAGGACTAGTGCAACAAGCGTATGTGCTTGAGGCTGTATCTCCGGATGAGTGGTCCGATGATATTGTATACTACTTGCTAACTCAAAAATGCCCGGATCGTATGCATTCAACACAGAGAAGAGCACTGAGGTACAGAAGCCGATATTTCATGTTACAAGGGTCAGTTTTGTTCCGACAAAACCATGAAGGAATTTATCTGAGATGTGTCGGCCGAAGCGAAGCTATACGGATTATGGAGCAATTTCATGATAAATTTGGAACTTGTCATGGCGGTGTATTGGCAACAGCACATCAGATACTAAGAGCAGGTTATTATTGGCCAACTTTGTTTCAGGATGCCCATCAGCATATCAAAACTTGTCACACCTGTCAAGTGGCGGCTTCGAGAGAAAGAAATCTTGTGATGCCTTTACAACCTCTCATTGAAGTCAGACCGTTCGCCAAGTGGGGATTGAACTTTATTGGTATGATCAATCCACCTTCCTCAGCGCAACACAGGTATATTCTAACCGCGACTGACTACTATACCAGGTGGTCGGAAGCCCGTGCTTTAAAGCTTTGCACTACTGATGTGGTAATTAAATTTTTAGAAGATAACATCATCACTAGGTTTGGCTGTCCTAATGCTCTTGTTTGTGACAATGGTCCCGCTTTTTCATCATTGAAGTTTTCAAATTGGGCCTTTGAGTATGGAATAACTTTGAAGTTTTCATCAAACTACTATCCGCAGGGTAATGGTTTAGCTGAGTCGACGAACAAGAATCTTTTAAATGTGATAAAGAAGTTATTGGACAAGAACCCGAGAGATTGGCACACGCAACTGTAGTATGCTCTTTGGGCAGATAGAACCCGTGTCAAGCCTTTCTTAGGTACTTCTCCATATCATCTAGTTTACGGCCAAGACACCATCTTCCCGATACAACTGAGGATTCCAACCTTGCAATTCATGCAAGAGTATCTGGAGGAAGACGAGAGAGTCCAAACAAGGTTGTCGCAACTGTTGCATTTCGAGGAGAAGCGCGATATGTCCCTAGATAAATTCATGAAACATCAAGGAGTAGTAAAGCGGTGGTTTGATCGCCAAGCAAGGGTGAAGTCATTCAGGATTTCTGATTTGGTTTTATATTGTGACAAAGCACATGAAAAACGAGATCACGATAAATTTGACTATCTTTGGAAGGGTCCATATCAAATTGCTGAGATTTTGGGCGAGAATGCTTTCAAGCTAAAAACGTTGACTGGAGGAGATATCCCATTGCCCGTCAACAGGCAATTTCTGAAACATTACTTCCAGCCATGAGTTCCTTGCGGGGCTTACTTGTACATAGTTAGAATAGGTTTCCTTTCTGTTGTTTTGTTTTCTTAGATTAGATTTGCTTGCCTTGACGTCACTTGACTCAAGCCTTTCCTGCTTTCTGTAATTTGGTTTGATTAGATTAGTTGTTTTAGTTAGTTGTCCCTGGGGATTCCAATTTGCAAGGGAATGATGAATCATACGCACACATTTGGTATGATTTCACTAAGTCATGTTGGTTCATTTCTTAAATATTCATTCATGAAATTCTTAGAGTTGAAGGATCATTCTTCTTTCAATTTATTAGCAAGTTGAATTTTGGATTTGACTTGGAAACTAATCATCTATTGTGTCTTGACACTGCTATTTTCTGATCATAATGTTTTAAAATGCCAAATCTAAATCATATGAATTTTTATGTGTTCCTTTGAGAAACTTGGGTCATGACTGATGGATTTCTCGTGGATTCCATCGCTAGCGTCAGATAGTTTGACTGCTTGCTCTTGGGAGATGAGTCAATTGTTCGGTATTGCTTGAAGTATTTCGACATTTTATTTTATACATATCTTAATGATCCTGAAGTTACTAGGAAAGTCTTTGTGAGCTTGGATTAAGTGAAAATCTCAAGATAGTTCATGGTTTCGTTCCGCTCCATTTTAAGCATTTTGCATACTTCCATTTACTCCATTCCGCTCATTGCCTCATATGTACAATAAAACCTCCCATTCCCGTCCATTTTCCTTTCAATAATGAATTCGAGTCTGATATCTGAATCATTTGCTTGGTTTAGTGGTTCGCCTTATATTCTGTATGTACCATCAAGTTTCAGATTTGAATTATTCGAAGTCTGATGACCATCCAGGAGTCCAGAATCAGAATTTGAATGGGACAAATTTCATGGAATGCGCAAAAGCTACAATGGAGAACCTCTTCCGGTCAACTGACCTTCAGCATAAGACCATACTACTACAGACTATAGATTTTTGGATCTCACCACAGAACCGCACACCCTTCTGAAGAAAAGAAAACCATTGCAACAAGACGGTCAATTGGCCAGTCAGCATCTGAAGTGGTTGGCCCCTTCCCATCAACCAATCTGGCACTACCACCCTCCTTTTGTTTTCTCGGGTCAGGGTGATCATCATATATTGATGTCACAAATTAACTTCCCATTGTTCAACTGCTAGAAACATAAGCTTGGATGTTCAAATTTATGCAAGACACCATTTCTCATTCTAAATAACTCATTTGTGTGGCATGAATAGAGTTAGATTTCGTAATGCATTTCTCCTATTTTCAAAAATGCTCATGATCAGATTGCAAGAGAGTAATAAAAGTAGAGCAGTTCACCAACAACAAGGTCACATATGTCAGGTTGATGACATATCATTTGCATCAACACTACAAAACTACTATAGTAGTTCAAATCCATATTTGGGGTTAAACCTAAACAATGTGCCTTCCCAACAAGCTAAATCCCCACCATAAAGTTCAACATTCAAAATCCAGCAAAAGCTGCTCCGAACAGATATAAAATGAAACATAATAAATTTACAAAGATCGAAGGCAAAACATACAAAGCAAAGAAAAAGAATAAATACAGCATTTTTTAGCTGAGAACAAAAACAGAATAAGACTTCTTGGTAAAGTAAGTACATACTAGAAACAAAAGTGGATACAACTTCTCTTTCACAGATATCATATAGCATATAATTTATAGAAATAGGATATAAATATGCCACTCAACAGTTACAAATAAATCATAATGTCAAGAAAGGCAAACTATGGTCTCCCCTCGTTACCTTCAATGCTTTGTCCTTCAAAAATGATAGCGTATCTTTGGAAGCCTCTTCCAGTGCAACCACAAAGCGTTCAAACCTGCAGCAGTTAAACAAATCAATCTATATGAATGTCCTACAAAATCAAGCAATATCCAACTGCAGATATGGTATCTAAATGAACAGCAGCTCTGTTTAAATATTCATATGTAAGAAGCAATATACAAAAATCACTGATAACATCTTGGAGAGATCATGCATACAGCAGTTGATGATCAAGTAGTTTTTGGTTTAACATTTTCAACAGTGGTATAGAATACACAATAATGATTTCTATCATCTAAACAGAAAAATATATGAACAATGAGTTTAAATAAAACAAATATTTTGTCCACTACAAAAATTAAAATTTAAAATATATTTAGTTGTATGATGCATGCTGATAAAAGCAAAACACTATTGTGATTATTTAGGAGTTGAGGAATACATAATGCACAAGACAAATAAACATCATAAAGAACTAACATATAAATTTGACTTTCCAGATACCTGTGCTTTAGGCAATCTTCCCAGTACCAAAAGAGCAAAAGTGAATTTCCATCCTTTGACTCTACAAGAGCATGGAGTGGTTGCTGGCCCAAATATTTCAGTTTTCTATCTGGTAGCAAACTGGCCCAAATAAGAGAATGATCAGTAAGATGATATTTTGAAAACCTGTGTTTAATTGATCTAATTTTTCCTAGAAACAGATAAGACTGATGATGGCAAAAATTCCAGGAATTTATTAATGTAGCTTCAAGACATCGATAGAAAATTTCATCAGAATTTAATTAATGATATTCTCTATAGCATCAAATGACAAAATTTAAAGACAGAGATATATACATACATTCATAGAAAATTTATAGATATGACAAGATTCTAAATTTCAAAAAGACTGTATATTTGCATTTTTCTATGAAACATCTAAGTGTATACATTAATTCAACACAAATATTCTGAAATTTTATAAGTTGTCGTTGATTTCCTTACTTTACCCAAAAGACCTTTAGTATAGTAACATGCAATATCTCTCTAATAAGTTCATATCACTCCTCCATAGAACTCATGTTATGCTCCCACCTTTCAACACATCACTTTTCTTCTCATTGAGGTGCTAGTAGAGCGAGTGTCCTAGAGATCGTTAAAAGCATTTAAGTGTAATAAATTATTACTCTCTAGTATTTTATTAATTGTTGTAATGTCCCCATTTTGAGCTAGACATGATTTTGGGTATGAGCTTGGTTCTAGAGGATGGAATCCATAACGTTGGCTCAATACTTGTTTTATTTAGATTTTGGCTAAGTATCATCTTGTGATATTTTCTATCTAGCCAAAATAATGTGTTTCCTAGCCAAGGATGGAAAAAATAAACGTTGGGCAATTTGAAATTTGAAAAAGATAAAAGGGTGGAAAATATAAATGTTGGAGGATAGAAAAGGAGCAGTGAATGTGGTCAAATGGAAATATTAGAATAATTAAAATCTTATATTTAATGGTCAATAATCTAGTTTTAGATAGTTTCTATTTTCTTGTTCTGTTTACGATTGTTTCATTATAGAAACATTGTTTCTGTATATATATGTAAATTTCTTTCTTTGTGAATAGAATCTCATTACTATTTTACCAGTTACAGCCTGTAACATGGTATCAGAGCCTTTGAGCAGGATCTTGTGGTTTTTTTTTTTCTGGTTTTAAAATAAAATTAAAAAAATCGATGGTTTCTTACGTGTGCTTGATCCGCTTCTAGTTCGAAGGCTTTCAGGATTTCGTCGCTTGTTTCTTTTTGGCAATCTTCCTGTTTGGACACGACTCTGGTTGTGGGTTTCCGACAACTTCAAACCCACGTTTTGTTTTCCGTCTGCAATTTGTTCAAGCGACTTGCATGCCTTTGACTTCGGCTTGAGCTCACCGTTTATGTGCGGCTTGGCAGATCTTCTTGGTTATGCTTTGGAAATTTCAATCGGCTTTTTTAAACTCTATGATCGCCGTTTGTTTTGGAAATTTCTCTAGTCGCATGAGCATCGGCGTTTTCTGCTAGTAACGTTTTACAAAGGTCGCGTTTTTCTGCCTTCATCGTCATTTGCAACCCCTGCGGTTTCTCGTCGTGATTTTTGTGACCTTCATTGCAAATCCGTTGATGTTTGTTTTTTATGGCTGCCATCGCTGTCAAGGGCCTCTGATTTTTTTTCCAGCTAGGGTTTTGACCATCTAGTTCCAGTCCAAAAATTTTTCTGATCAAAGATTCTTGGTGGGTTTTTCGAGACCTTTTATGGGTTGCCTTCGAATTTTTCTAGGTGCATCATTTTTCGTGCCTCGTTTTTTATGCAGTTTTCATCTGTCTTTTGGCAACTAGGGTTCGAAATCTGTACTTGTAACTGCCTAAGCATTCAGTGCATTGGAATCTGTGCCTTGGGTTTCGTGCAGTCAGCCTCTTCTCAGTACCTCGTTTTTCGTGCCTCGAAAAGCGAGCAACATGGCGAGTTTAACCAACATTATGTTGGAAGGCAATGAGCGTTTCAACGAAAAAATTATAATACCTGGAAACAGCGAATAATGACCATCTTTGAATATTGTTGTCTCGATCAGATGATTCTAGGCAACACTACTCGTCCTACAACGGCGGGTAAAGACCAAGACAAGTTTGACGAGCAGAACCGTGAAGCAGTCATGCTCATTAAGATTTCAGTTACTGATGATCAGCTACCTCAGATTCCGACTGGAAAATCAGCAAAGGAGATTTGGGACCATCTGAAGGGTATGCATGAGACCTCCGACAAGAGCCGTGCGTTCTTCTTGAAAAATATACTGTTTTCTATCATGATGGATGAGAAGACATCTTTGCAGACGCACCTGAACAAGATCCAGGAGATCAGAGATCAGCTGGAGGCTATTGGTCGAAAAATGGAGGAAGAAGACATGGTCGTGATCACTCTGAAAAGTCTACCTAAGTCCTATGAACATTTCATTGAGACTCTCAACATTACGTCAGCTAATGTTGATTCGAAGTTTCCGAAGCTCTGTACTATCCTCTTGCAGCAGGATCAATGGAAACAACAGTTTGGTAGTAGTGCTTCTTCGTCCTCTACAGAGCAGGCTTTTGCAGCCAAGTTTCAGGCTCAGAATAAAGGCAAAGGTCAGCCTCCACAGCAGAAAGGCTCAGGTCAACCTCAAGACAGCACCAAGAAAAAAAATATTCAGTGTAATTACTGTCACAAATATGGTCACATGAAAAAGGATTGTCATCAGCGTTTGGCTTCTAAACAAAAGAAGCAGGGAGGGTCTCAGCAGAAAGCACATGTTGCCGAGCACACTGAGCAGAAGGAATCTGCCTTTTACGCTTTTATGGCTAAAAGACCTGCAAATCATGTGAAGTCCTCTGCCTGGTACATTGATTCAGGTGCTTCGCGACACTTCACTCATCGATGTGATTGGTTTACAGACTTTACTCCCTTCAGTGACTCAATTATTTTTGGTGGATGAGAAGAATATACAGTTGTCGATAAGAGCACTGTTCAGATTCAGTGTAGTGGGAGGAATCTCATATTCCTCAATGTCTACTATGTTCCTGGCATGTAATCTTCTCTCTGTCAGTTAGATCGTGCGGCACGCTCCTCAGTTGGATGTGGTTTTCAGTACTCACAAATGTTCCATTGTTGATCGGGAGACTCGTGCCACTGTGGCTGTTGGTATTGAGGATCATGGTCTATACAGACTTGTGGATACAGGTGATTCTCCAGAGTTAGCCATGGCAGCCAGAAATTCTTCCATCACCAGTCTTTGGCATCAGCGTTATGGGCAATTAAATGTGCACTATCTCTCTCAGCTATTTCGGGAGGGACTTGTAGTCGGTTTATCTGAGATCCAGACTCAGCATCATGGTGTTTGTGGAGCTTGTCAGGCTGGGAAGCAGCATAGGACACCGTTCCCAAATGGTGACTCATGGCGAGCCTCCAAGGTACTACAGTTGGTTCACGCTGATATATGTGGGCCAATGAATAAACCTTTTGTTACTGGGTGCAGGTATTTCTTGCTTCTTGTTGATGATTTCTTGCTTCTTGTTGATGAAATCAGATGTGTTTACTGTATTTCAGAAGTTTAAGGCCTTTGTAGAAAAAGAGTCTGGTTGTTCCATAGTCACTCTTAGGTCAGATAATGGGGGGGAATTTTGTTCTACTGATTTCTCCACCTTCTGTGATTTACACGGCATCAAACATCAGTTAACCACACCTTACACCCCTCAGCAAAACGGTGTTGTAGAGCGGCGCAAATGCACAATCACTGAAATGGCCCGTTCCATGCTAGAACACAGGAGTGTTCCTAAGAAATATTAGGCAGAAGCAGTCTACACTGCAGTCTATCTCCTTAATCGGTCTCCTACCTATGCGGTTAAGGGGAGGACTCCTGAGGAAGCTTGGACTGGTCGCAAACCTAGGATCAGTCATTTGAAAATATTTGGCTCTTTAGCTTATGTATGGATTCCAGATGTCAAGTGCTCCAAGTTGGATTCCAAGAGTCAAAAGCTTATGTTCACAGGGTTGATTGATATAGATACTGATCGGCTTATCTTCAATCGGGATGTTGTCTTTGATGAAGAACGAGGACCTTTTTCTCTTTCCTCGTCTGTTCAACACTCTGAGGATCAGCCTTTGAAGGTTGCTGATTTGGGTGTTCATCTTTCGTTAGGTCCACCTGATGGAAGGGATGATGATGCAGATTTTGATTTTGATGATGCTCAACCCGAATTTCCTCCAGATGATGATGATGTTGATCTTCCACCTGTTGCACCTGTTCCAGCTCCTCCTGTTGCATCCGATGTTGGCACTTCTACTCTCCAGCCTAAATGTTTGGCTAAGACTATTGAAGATCTTCATGACGATGAGCTCATTGAGGGTAGATCATCCAGAAACAAGAGCAAACAGCAACATATGGTTAATTTTGCTCTCATGGCCAACATTCACAGTGTCTATGAGCCTCAGACATATTCAGAGGCTAAAGGAATCCCTGAGTGGGAAAAGGCTATGGAGTCTGAATACCAGAGTCTTCAGAAAAATCACACTTGGGTCCTTTCTGATCTTCCTCCAGGGAAGAAGCCCATTAGCTGCAAATGGGTGTATACAGTGAAATACAAAGCTGACGGAACCCTTGACAAGTACAAAGCTCGTCTCGTTGCTAGGGGGTTCTCATAGAAGGAAGGCATTGACTACGAGGAGACTTTTGCTCCTACAACGAAGATGAGTACAATTCGTCTTGTCCTTGCCTTAGCAGCCCAGTTTGGTTGGAAAGTCCATCAGATGGACGTTAAAGAGTGCCTTTCTCAACGGTGAGTTGCAGGAAGAAGTCTACATGATGCAACCTCCAGGGTTCAAGGTTGCTGGTCAAAAACACAAGGTGTGTAGATTGGTCAAAGCATTCTATGGCCTGAAACAGGTCCTCGAGCTTGGTACATCAAGATTGATAAGTGCCTCACAGATCATGGCTTTCAGAGGAGTCATCTGACTCTAATTTGTATGTCAAACGCACTGGTAGTGATATTCTGATTCTTGTTGTCTATGTCGATGACTTGATCATTACTGGTAGCTCGGCACATTTGATCGCTGAGATCAAACAGGATTTGTGCAGCACATTTGACATGGCAAATCTGGGACTCTTGCATTATTGTTTAGGTGTTGAGGTTTGGCAGACTGAGAGCAGTATCTTCATCTCCCAGTCTAAGTATGCTCGAAGTCTTCTGGATAAGTTCCGCATGCAGAATTGCAAACCTGCCTCCACACCCATGGAAAAGGGGCTTAAGTTGACAGCTAAGTCAGACTCACCTGTAATGGATGAATCATTGTTCAGGCAACTAGTGGGCAGCCTAATCTATTTCACTGCCACTAGACCTGACCTCAGTTTTGCAGTGAGCTACATTTCACGCTTCATGACAGCCCCCAAGGTTGATCATTGGGTAGCAGTGAAGCATGTGCTGCGTTATGTGAAAGACACTTTTGATTATGGACTTCTTTACACTCGGAGTCATGATCCTAGACTCAGTGGTTTCACAGACTCAGATTGGGCAGGTTCAGTTGATGACAGGAAATCAACATCTAGGTATGTGTTCAGTTTGGGATCTGGTGCAGTCACATGGACTAGTAAAAAGCAGCAGGCAGTGGCTCTCTCCTCGACAGAAGCAGAGTATCGGGAGCAGTTAAGGCAGCTTGTGAGGCAGTTTGGCTTCGTTGGATGCTTGCTAATATGCAAATATCTCAAGCAAGTCCGACTCCCTTGTTCTGGGATAATCAGGGAGTTCTCAAACTTGCCAAAAATCCAGTCTTCCATGAAAGAACCAAGCATGTCGAAACTCATTGTTATTTCATTAGAAAGCTTGTTGAAGACGGATCAATTCAATTGCTGTATGTTCCGACAGAGGATCAGACAGCCGATATTCTCACCAAGTCCCTTAGTCCAGATAAATTTGTAAAATTCAGGGGGTCTCTTGGTGTAGTTAGTAGATTGACCATTAAGGGAGGGTATTAGAATAATTAAAATCTTATATTTAATGGTCAATAATTATTAAGATATTCTTCTAGAATCATCTACTTTTAGTTAATGGTCAGTACCGTGTAAGTGTAACGGTCTTGTAATGATTTCTTGGATTGTGTGTCGATCCTTGGCAGTTTCTAAATATAGAAACTTGCCTATTCTTATACATTCTGTAACCTATTTATTGAGCATTCGCTCATTGTTAATATCATCCAACAATTTACCAATTGCCTGTGTAATATGGTATCAGAGCCATTTTTCGAAAATATAATTTCGTTTTTTAATTATTCAGTTTTTTTCGAAATAAGAAATTCTTCTTTGGAGCTCCTGGGCGGATTTTTCTTCTGGTTTTCGTGACTTCCTTAACTCTTAAAATCAAGAGTTATTGTCTTTGGAATTTCGCGAAAGTTTTTGCTTTGAAAAATCACGTTTCTTCTGCAGCATCGTGTTTTTTCCTTGGCCGGCGATTTGCTCTAGCGGATTTTCGTGGCTACCGTCTGCAGAGTTTGTTGGGTCGCGATTTTCAGGACCTTCGTGTTTTCTTTTTTTCCTTGGCGTTTCTTCTGGTTTTGGCCGCGACTGTGGTCCGTGTTCTGGGTAGTCATTTCGCGGGCTCTTTCTGCCAGTCGCGACCGCGACTTCCTTCCATCTCCGGCGCCTTTTGTTTTCGCAAGTTCCCCTGCGACAGGCTGCGGACTCCGTTTCTTCCTTGCAGACCCCGTCACTACCTTTGGCGTTTCTGCCTCTCATTAGCGTCGTCGCCTGTGAAGACCGCGTCCTTCTTAAACGTCGCGCGGGTTTTCTGGAAGTCGCCATTTCTATATCACGACTTTCATCTTGCCGCGACTTTACTGTGTTTTTGGGTCGCCTTTTTCGGTGCAAATCACGATTTGGCATCTCTGGAGGTTGTACATTTCCATCCTGGTTCGAAGGTTTCTAATCTAATGTCTGTTCCTGTAATCTCTGTGTTTTCATGGCCGCCTAGGGCATCTGGATTTTTTCGACTAGGGTTTTGACCCTCTGGATCAAGTCGGAAAATTTTTCGATTGCAATTCTTGGTGGTTTTTCGAGATCTTTTCTGGGCTGCCTTCAGACTTTTTCAGCTACCTCGAAATTCGTGCCTCAAAATTTGTTGCCAATGAGTTTGTCTTGAAATCTATTCCTGTACCTGCCTCTGTGCATTGGACTTTGTGCTTCAGGTTTCGTGTTTTTCCGCCTCTTCTCAGTACCTCATTTTTCGTGCCTCAAAAAGCATGCAAGATGGCAAGTCTGAACATCATGTTGGAAGGCAGTCAACGATTTAATGGCAAAAATTATAATACCTGGAAGCAGCGAATGATGACCATCTTTGAATATCGTTGCCTCACTGAGATCATAGACGGCACTACCACTCATCCCGCAACAGCGGGTAAAGACCAGGATAAGTTTGACGAACAACTCGTGAAGCAGTCATGCTTATTAAGTTGTCAGTCACAGATGATCAGCTACCTCAGATTCCGGCTAGAAAAACGGCAAAGGAGCTTTGGGACCATCTGAAGGGTTTGCGTGAAACCTCCAACAAGAGCCGTGTGTTCTTCCTGAAAAATGTCCTGTTTTCTATCATGATGGATGAGAAGATATCTCTGCAGACGCACCTGAACAAGATCCAGGAGATCCCGAGATCAGCTGGTGGCTATTGGTCGAAAAATGGAGGAAGAAGACCTGGTTGTGATCACTTTGAAAAGTCTACCTAAGTCCTATGAACACTTCATTGAGACTCTCAACATTACATCAGCTAATGTTGATCTGAAGTTTCCAGAACTCTGTACTATCCTCTTGCAGCAGGATCGCTGGAAACAACAGTTTGGTAGTAGTGATTCTTCATCCTCTTCAGAGCAGGCTTTTGCAACCCAGTTTCAGGCTCCGAATAAAGGCAAAAGTCAGCCTTCTCAGCAGAAGGGTTCAGCGCCATCCTCTGACAATGGCAAGAAGAAAAATGACCAGTGCAACTATTGCCACAAATTTGGACATATGAAGAAAGACTATCGGGCACGTTTGGCTTCTAAGCAAAAGAAGCAGGGAGGGTCTCAACAGAAGGCCAACACAGCGGAGCACACTGAGCAGAGAGAGTCTGCCTTTTACGCCTTCATGGCTAAAAGACCAGCAGACCATGTCAAATCCTCGGCTTGGTACATAGATTCTGGTGCCTCGCGTCATTTCACTCACAGATGTGATTGGTTTACCGACCTCTCCCCTTTCCATGATTCTGTCATTTTTGGTGGTAGTGAAGAGTACACAGTTGCCGGCAAGGGCACTGTTCAGATCCAGTTTGGTGGGAGGAATCTCATATTCCTCAATGTGTATTACATTCCTGGCATGGAACTTAATCTACTCTCAATCAGCCAGATCATGCGACACTCTCCGCACCTTGATGTGGTCTTCAGCACTCATCAGTGCTCTATCATTGACTGACTGTCCAAATGCACTGTAGCTGTTGGCATTGAGGATCATGGTCTGTACAGACTTGTGGATTCGGGTGGTCCTCCAGAATCAGCCCTAGCAGCTCGGAACTCCTCCATTACCAGTCTCTGGCATCAGCGGTATGGGCACCTGAATGTGCACTACCTGTCCCAGCTGTCCCGGCAACACCTTGTAGATGGGCTTCTTGAGATTCAGTCTCAGCACTTCGGTGTCTGCGGATCCTGTCAAGCTGGCAAACAACACCGCACTCCTTTTCCGACTGGTGACTCCTGGCGTGCATCCAAGGTACTTCAACTTGTCCATGCTGATATTTGTGGACCTATGAATACTCCCTCTGTTACTGGATGCACATATTTTTTACTGTTTGTTGATGATTTCAGTAGGAAAATGTGGGTTTACTCTCTTAAACAGAAATCAGATGTATTTTCAGTTTTTCAGAAGTTTAAGGCCTTAGTAGAAAAAGAGTCTGGTTGTTCCATTGTAACTCTTAGGTCAGATAATGGGGGGGAATTTTGTTCAAATGCGTTCTCCAACTTCTGTGATACACATGGCATCAAACGCCAATTGACCAGATCCTACACTCCTCAGCAGAATAGTGTTGTAGAGCGGCGCAACCGCACTATAACTGAGTTAGCCCGTTCCATGATGGAGCACAGATGTGTTCCCAAGAAATTTTGGGCAGAAGCAATTTTTACTGCAGTTTATCTTCTTAACAGGTCTCCGACCTCTACAGTTAAGGATAAAACTCCTAAAGAAGCCTGGACTAGCCGCAAACCAAGGGTCAGTCATTTAAAGGTTTTTGGCTCTCTTGCTTATGTTTGGATTCCAGCTGCCAAGCGCTCCAAACTGGATTCCAAGAGTCAGAAACTCATGTTCATAGGATATAGCGATAACCACAAAGCCTACAGGCTAATTGACATTGAGACAGACCGTCTCATCTTCAGTCGTGATGTGGTTTTTGATGAAGAGTGGGGACCTTTCTTCTCTCCCTCTTCTGTGCAACAGTCCGAGGATCAGCCTTTGAAGGCTTCTGACCTGGGTGTTCGTCTTCCATTAGGTCCACCTGATGGGAGGGATGCTGCTTATTCCTCCGACTCAGATTCCGATGAGTCTCAACCTGAAATTCCTGAGGATAATGCAGAACCTCCTCCTGATGCACCTGTTCTAGATGCAGAACCTCCTGTTGAACCTGATGTTGGCCCTTCTATCCGTCGACCAAAATGGTGGTCTCAGACGATTGTCGATCTTCATGATGATGAACTTGTTGAAGGTAGATCCTCCCGGAATAAGAGCAAACCGCAGCATACAGTAAACTTTGCTCTCATGGCCAATTTGCACAGTGTCTATGAGCCTCAGACTTATTCAGAGGCTCAAGGTATTCCAGAGTGGGATACGGCGATGGACTCAGAACTCCAGAGTCTTTAGAAGAACCACACCTGGGTCCTTTCAGATCTTCCTCCAGGGAAGAAACCCATTAGCTGCAAATGGGTGTATAAAGTTAAGTACAAGGTTGACGGAACCCTCGACAAGTACAAAGCACGGCTTGTTGCTCGGGGTTTCTCGCAAAAAGAAGGCATTGACTACGAGGAGACTTTTGCTCCTACAGCCAAGATGAGCACCATACGGCTTGTCCTTGCCTTAGCAACCCAGTTTGGATGGAAAGTCCATCAGATGGATGTGAAGAGTGCATTCCTCAACGGTGAGTTGCAGGAAGAAGTCTACATGACGCAACCTCCTGGTTTCAAGGTTGCCGGTCAAGAACATAAAGTCTGTAGGCTGGTAAAAGCACTTTATGGCCTGAAGCAGGCTCTCAGAGCATGTTACATCAAAATTGACAAGTACCTCACCGAACATGGCTTTAAACGGAGTCCATCTGACTCCAATCTATATATCAAACACACTGGCAGTGATATCTTGTTAGTTGTTGTCTATGTGGATGACTTGCTTATTACTGGCAGTTCGGCACACCTGATCAATAAGATCAAACAGCACGTGTGCACCACCTTTGATATGACAGATTTGGGACTTTCTCACTATTGTTTAGGTGTTGAGGTTTGGCAAACTCAGAATCGCATCTTCATCTCTCAATCGAAATATGCTCGCAGTCTTCTGGACAAGTTCCGAATGCAGGACTGCAAACCAGCCTCCACCCCTATGGAAAAGGGACTTAAGCTGTCAGCTAAGTCCGACTCACCCGTGGTTGATGAGTCTCTGTTCAGACAGCTAGTAGGCAGTCTTATCTACTTAGCTGCTACTAGACCAAACATCAGTTTTGCAGTCAGCTACATCTCCAAATTCTTGACAGCCCCCAAGGCTGATCATTGGGTAGTGGCTAAGCATGTGCTATGGTATGTGAAGGGTACATCTGACTTTGGTATCCTTTACACAAGGAATTCCGATCCCAGCCTTCGAGGCTTCACAGATTCAGATTGGGCAGGTTCAATTGATGACAGAAAATCAACTTCTGGGTATGTGTTCAGTTTGGGATCCGGTGCCGTCACATGGACTAGTAAGAAACAGCAGGCTGTGGCACTCTCCTCAACAAAAGCTGAATATCGAGGTGCAGTGAAGGCAGCATGTGAGGCAGTTTGGCTTCGTCGAATGCTTGCAGATATGCAACTATCTCAAGCAGGACCGACTCCCCTGTTCTGCGACAATCAAGGAGTTCTCAAACTTGCCAAGAATTCAGTCTTCCATGAGAGAACCAAGCACGTCGAGACACATTGTCACTTCATCCGATCGCTGGTTGAAGACCGCACAGTTCAGTTGCTGTATGTTCCCACTGAGGATCAGACAGCAGATATTCTCACCAAGTCCTTGAGTCCTGACAAGTTTGTAAAATTCAGGGGGTCTCTTGGTGTTGTAAATAGGTTGACCATTAAGGGAGGGTATTAAGATATTCTTCTAGAATCATCTATTTTTAGTTAATGGTCAGTACCGTGTAAGTGTAACGGTCTTGTAATGATTTCTTGGATTGTGTGTCGATCCTTGGCAGTTTCTAAATATAGAAACTTGCCTATTCTTGTACATTCTGTAACCTATTTATTGAGCATTCGCTCATTGTTAATATCATCCAACAATTTACCAATTACCTGTGTAATAATAATCTAGTTTTAGATAGTTTCTATTTTCTTGTTCTGTTTACGATTGTTTCATTATAGAAACATCGTTTCTGTATATATATGTAAATTTCTTTCTTTGTGAATAGAATCTCATTATTATTTTACCAGTTACAGCCCGTAACAGGAAAATGCAATATTTAAATTGTATTTTCATTATTTTATTGATTGTTCAGGGGAATTGATGCCAACTGGGAAAAAAAGAGATAAAATAAAATAAAATATTGGAGCTTGTGCCAACGCCACTTGGGAGGGGAAAATAAAAATAATAAAATATTATTATTTTTATTAGTTGGGTTCTATTTGGACGCCTAGAGGAAAGGAGTTAAAATAAAATAATATTTTTATTATTTTATTGGATCATGTGCCAACGTCCAAGGAGAAGGTGAAGATATTTAAAATAAGTATTTTACTTGTCCAAGAGGAGATCAACGCCCAAGGTGGGATGCTTTAAAAAATAATAAAACATTATTTATGGAGGATTGACGCCACATTGGACAAGGAGATAGCATTTAAAAATTAATAAAATATTATTTGCTCATGGGATCGCCGTACAAAGAGGTATAAGGAAAAATTATTAAATATTTTATTTTTATTCCTCATGGGAATTGGCGATTGGAAGGGGGAATTATTTAATAAAATATATATGAGTTTTACTTGCCCAAGGATGTTGGCGCTTGAGGAGGAGAAAATATTTAATAAAATATTGAACTTTTCAATATTGGCGCCCAAGGGAGATATTTTAAAATAATAAAATACTATTATTTTATTATTTTAAATAAAGGACGTTGATCATTGTATTTCATTTAAAATTGTTATGTGACAATTGCTTTTCCATTGGTGGCTTTCAAATATTCACAAAATGGAGCTAATTGGGACGCCTAGGTGAAGAGAAGAATAAATAGAGGAGTTTGTTTTTCAATTGGTGACTATTGATCACTTGGTAAGTTTTTCACATTCAAGTGTTTGGCTAGAAATTGCATTTTTCAGTATTTTCAAGGAGATGATCCCTTGATTTTTGATATGGAGATGATCCTGATGAGCTTATTATTTGTCCTATTTATTTCACCATTCCTTATGATTTAATCCATGATCATGATGTTATAATATCATTCCTAAGATATTTATGAACTTTACCTTGATTCCCTGAAGCATTAACTACGATTAATGATGATTTATAAACGTTTGTATGTTTTAGTTAGTTGATGCTAAATTATGTTTTGTAGAAGGATTAAAATATCATTTGTGGAAGGAATGAGTCATTCATGTAGCTGAAAAGAAGAGAAACAAGTTGACAGTTGTCAACATGTTGTTGTTGTTGTTAGAAAAGTGGTGTGCAGAAAAAGTCAAAAAGGCATTTGCAGTAAAACAGGCATATCTTCCTCGTTTCTTAATGAAATTCAGATTTTCAAAATGAGTTGGAATGCTGAAAAGCAGGAGCACAAAACCCAGAAAGCGTTTGAAGAAATACGCAATAATAAAGGAGCAGAAAATGACAGAAGTTGACTGAGTAAAAAGTGGCGACTGAGAAGGCAGAGATTTAATCCAACCTCCACCATTTGTTATACTCCGAGTTTTAACTTGAAATAAAGTTGGATATGGATTGCCATGTATTTATAAACATCAAAAAATCTCCAAGAAATCAGTTTGATCATAAAAGAGTTCAAACAAACTCTTTTCCAATCAACCAGATGAAAAGTTGTAATAGGACTCTGTTGTCTAGTCATTGTATTTGTGTTATTTGAAGAATAATCATTTTCCTGGTTTGAAGGAATGATGGGACACCTATTAGATGTTTGTTAGCCTATATATTTGAGTATGTAATCAAGAAAAAATATATGGAAGATAATATAGAAGGAGAGAATTCAGTTTATTACTTTTAGTTAATAGTTTAGCAGTCATCTACAGCCATTGGCGAAGGTACCCGCAGCAACTATTGTGCAGAAAGGTCTATTTTCAGCATTCACTGTGTTTTGTTTAAAGTTATTGAATTTTAGTTATTCTTTCACACAACGATGATAGACTAGGAGTCTCTCATGGTGCATATACAGTGCAGACTCATCATAAGCTTACGCTCCTTGGTTGATAATTTAATGTGGGAGTACAATGTCAAGTGGACTGTTAAGATAGGTTTACCCCTGAATTATGTTAAGACTACAACACATTAGTTTTCCTCTACATTTTTGGCGTCGTTGTCGGGGATGGTGTCAAGCCATGAGAATCTCTAGGTTTCTTAAAAGTTCTTCCTTGTTTTTGTAGAATCATAATTTCTATTCAAAGCATTTAGGATTATTAGGCATTTTGAAAGTTACCACAATCAGATTTAGCAGCAGAAAAATGGATCAGATTGATATGCTTGAAAAGAGTATCATAGAAGAATTTTGTTCAAGAATTGATGCAAAAAAGGACAACCTTGTTTTGTAAAATGAAGAAGTTATTATACACAAGGTTGCTGGTCAAGATGAACGTGATATCAAATCAGAACTCCTACTTGAAGAAGAGAGCTGCTATGAAGTCAAAACCAGTATTCTCATGCAAAAAAGTAAAGAAGAGATTGAAGAAGACCAATTTTGGGATTACTTAGAGGTGTTTAGCTCAACTTTAGCTGCAACACCAATATCTTTTGTAGAGCAAAAACATGAGCAGCATGAGTATCCTGTGAAAATTTCTATGCTTCTATCAAAAGAAGCAGCCCATCAGCATGAAACCAACAAGGAGGGTTCAAAATTTGTTCTTTCACATGGATGTCCTATCAGACATCTAGCAGAAATAGAAGCCACAAAAGTATCACAAGTCATGCTTACATTCAAGCATGAAGTTACAACTGAAGATGAAGCTAAATACATAGTTGCAGTTAAAGAAGAATGGTCTCAGCTTACTTATTTCCTTCAAAACAAAAGTATGTATTGTCAAAATGAAGTAGTAAGTGAGTTTGTTTATGTATGTCAAAAATTATTGCAGCTGTTTATTGAGTTTCTACTTATGCTGCACCTCTTTTTGGTTGCTCACAAGTATGTGAAGCATTGTAAGTTGCTAAGGAAAGGCAGCTATTTCACAGAACCAGTCAATGGTTTTGTTTGATCAAAGTCTTATTTGTTGGTTAGTGTAGGTTAGGATAGGTTTTTCATTCAATAAGTGTTGTTACACAATGTTTTAGTTAGTTGGGTGTTTTTCCAAATATTGAAGCATAGTTAGTTGGGTGTTGTCAGGTGTAGTTTGTTTCCCCATTTCTTCTTTTTTAGATGACTATTTCAAAGGTATTCATAGTTGGTTGTTTGGTCATATTCCAAAGTCATTTTTTTTCAAGGTTGTGATTCATGTCTGTCCAAAAAAAAGTTTCCATTAGGTGGTTGGGTCTTCATGGGATCAAGAATGTCTATTCAATTGGCGTTGTTCAGTTGATCTAATCATATTTTATTCAATGGTAATGGACTACATCTAAAAGTTACATTAGAAGTCATTGGATGGATAGACATTTTCTGTAGTGAGCAGCCAGGAAACCTACAACAACTACCGATGATAAATATGCAGTCACTCTTAGAGGGACCTGTACATTCAGCTATTCAGAAACCTGTACTTTCAGCTTTTCACTACATCATAGCAGGTACTTACATTTATGATTCTCATTCATTAGTAATATTTATCATTTTTAGTTAATTAACTACCTATGCATTACAATATGTTCATCAATTATCATTGTTCTAATTACATGCTTCATAACTGATTTATTCTGCTACCCGCATCCATACACTAGCATTTGAGGACAAATGACCTTTCAGTTGGGGGGAAATGTGCATGCCATGTATTTTTGTCCTAGACCATAGGAGGATGACCTTGCTTGTATATTTTCATACCTACCTCCTACATTCATGACTATGTTTGCTTCAATTGACATATTGTTCTATTCATTTCCCTCTGCCATTATTGCCTCAAAGTGACAAAAGAAAAAAGTATTTGGGGGCAGATGTACCAGATGTTATTCATGTTATCTCAAGAATGAATTAAAGAGAGAAGATGTTAAGAGAATATGGAGAGACATCCATACAGCAGTATTTCTATCTTGATAAAAAAGAAGGCAAGATAAACTCATTAGACTTCATGCTGGTAGTTTTCATGTCTAACCAATGTCCATCACCTGCTTGAGGACAAGCAGAACTTCAGTTGGGGGAATGATGAACTTATTATTTGTCCTATTTATTTCACCATTCCTTATGATTTAATCCATGATCATGATGTTATCATATCATTCCTAAGATATTTATGAACTTCACCTTGATTCCCTGAAGCATTAACTATGATTAATGATGATTTATAAATGTTTGTATGTTTTAGTTAGTTAATGCTAAATTATGATAATATATTATGATGAATGATAATTATTAAATGTTAAGTATTTGTAGAAGGATTAAAATATCATTTGTGGAAGGAATGAGTCATTCATGTAGCTGAAAAGAAGAGAAACAAGTTGACAGTTGTCAACATGTTGCTGTTGTTGGAAAAGTGGCGTGCAAAACAAGTCAAAAAGGCAGTTGCAGTAAAACAGGCATATCTTCCTCGTTTCTTAATGAAATTCAGATTTTCAAAATGATTTGGAACGCTGAAAAGCAGGAGCACGAAACTCAGAAAGCGTTTGAAGAAATACGCAATAATAAAGGAGCAAGAAATGACGGAAGTTGACTGAGTAAAAAGTGGCGATTGAGAAGGCAGAGATTTAATCCAACCTCCACCATTTGTTATACTCCGAGTTTTAACTTGAAATAAAGTTGGATATGGATTGCCATGTATTTATAAACATCAATAAATCTCCAAGAAATCAGTTTGTTCATAAAAGAGTTCAAACAAACTCTTTTCCAATCAGCCAGATGAAAAGTTGTAATAGAACTCTGTTGTCCAGTCATTATATTTGTGTCATTTGAAGAATAATCATTTTCCTTGTTTGAAGGAATGATGGGACACCTATTAGATGTTTGTTAGCCTATATATTTGAGTATGTAATCAAGAAAAAATATATGGAAAATATAGGAGAGAATTCAATTTATTACTTTTAGTTAATAGTTTAGCAGTCATCTACAGCCATTGCTGAAGGTACCCATAGCAACTACTGTGCAAAAAGGTTTATTTTCAGCATTCACTATGTTTTGTTTAAAGTTATTGAATTTTAGTTATTCTTTCACACAACGATGATAGATTAGGAGTCTCTCATGGTGCATATACAGTGCAGACCCATCATAAGCCTACGCTCCTTGGTTGATAATTTAATGTGGGAGTACAATGTCAAGTGGACTGTTCAGATAGGTTTACCCCTGAATTATGTTAAGTCTACAACACGTTAGTTTTCCTCTACAGATCCCATATCACATTGTGAGATGATATCATATAGATTTCATCATGTGTAATGTCCCCCATTTAGCCCATATGATCAGTTGATGGAGATTAGCCTATTATCTGACTCCTGTAGGCTAATGACAGTGGTTAGACGTTCTAATTGGCGACTTGCTATTTATAGTAAGTCAGGTCAAAGCGACTTGCTATTTATAGTAGGGCAGATGCAAGGGGTCCTAGCACGAGATTGATGGTTTTGAGAAACCCGAAGCTATGTTTGTCGAAATATAAGTTATAATATTTAAAGGGGTAAAGTGGCTTATGTTTTAAAGTGACTTTATTTTATAAAATATAAGACACAACTTAAAGTTGTGTTGCTAGGGAGTTGGGCGCCCATATGGAGACTTGGGGAAATAATTCATGAAATAAATAATATAATATTCCCCTTCTTGGGCGTTGAATAGAGGGGAAATAAAAGATTAAGTATGAGCTCATTTGGAGATTATTCATTCTCTCTCTTGTTTTGATATTGTCGTGCATTCTTGGAGCTTGAAGAGCTTTGAGGGTTTGGACCAGACTTGCTGAGACGAAAACCTCTGCAAGGACGCCTTCTTCGTGTGTGAAAGACCACATCGGGGAGGAATATTGGAGGCTTCATTCAAGAGCTTCATCTGTGCTTCAGATTGAGTTATTTTGATGAAGTTTTGGAGCAAAAAATGAATATATCTCACTCTGATTTTGTATAAAGCTGGTAAAGAAGAGTTCTGAGATAAATCTTTGTGTTTTGGAGGAAGTCAGTGACTGATTTCAGTGGGTTATACAGTTCCAAGTTTGTCGTACTACTGCTGAGGAAGGACGTACAAGATATTGAGGTATTGGTGGCTATTTGATGTTAGTTTCTCATCTTTCAAAGTCGCTTTGGGTCTAAAAACAAGTGCAATACAAAATAGGAGCAGATTGGAGCCTCTTTCATTTGTGTTTGGCTGGAAACTCACTTCACAGGGTCGTACATCTCATAGGACATGCCGTACTTTTTGAGGAGTCATTTGGGTGATGTTTGGAGGTGCAAATCTCATTGTTTTGTGCCATTTAGATCATGAAGACCATAAGAAACATTGCCTGATCAGTTTATTTCATTGTTTGTGCATTATATGCGAATTATCTGTATGTCTGTTGCTCGCCTAGATTCGGCAAATGTATGAAGTTGCAGAATTCAAAATGGGTATGTACTCATAATTCATATTTTGGCATAATACCATCTGGGTCTTCGTTCTTTTGTTGATATATGCTTTAGTTTTTTTGGGTTTTCGTTATATGCTCTTTATTCTATGTTTCAAATGCAAAAACCAAACATGCAAAAACAATCATGAAACCCTGAACCCATCAGCAAGCAAAAACACATAAAAATTGGCACAAGAAACCCTACCCGACAGTGCATGTTACAGTTATCAATTTGCAGGTTTTTCATGAAGGCATTGAAGGAATTTTGGCTTGGAGTGGAAGACATTTTCATTCTTTGTTGATAGTGCATGCTTTGGAGCAAATCGCTTGACATCTGGAGGCATCGTTGGCACTTCGGAGCATTTTCATACATTCTGATTTTTACAACAGCAGGGTACAGCAGTCAACCATTTGCAGATCTGAGCACTCTATTTCAGCATTTTGAGGGTTTGATTGCATGAGAAGGATCTAAACCCTAATCGCCCTCGTGCTAGGTCCAATCGCTAGCCTTATGAGTGATTTTTATGCATCATTTTGATATCATCAGCAATCAGAGTTTGTGACAGCAGGGTTTACAGTTTGCAGCAGTCATATCAGTCTTTGGGAAGTGCATTTGATTCATATTCCAGCCATACCCAATTAGAGACTTCATTATCCTTCCATAGGACTACATTCTACATCCGTTTGATTTGGATTTGGGCATGATATTTGCATGTATTTGGTGTAATTGAATGACTGATTTAAAAATCAGTCACTGCTGTTATAACAGTCCAGCACTTTGTCATTTGTACTTTGCTCAATTGAAATCAATAATTAGCATTGGAGGTTTCGGATATTCACTTTCTTATGTGTTCATTGATATGGTTGTGTGTTTATAATTGATCATTGGATGTTTGCTTTGAAAAGATATTGAAAAAATTTCAGTTAAAGTAGTAGGGTATTTTACAGTGGTATCAGAGCTCATTATCAAATCAGAATTTTAGCATTTATCCTAAGTGGGATATTACAATTGCTCAACCTGCAATTTTAAATTGTAATAAAAAGATAAGCAATTTCTCTTTATTCCAAGTTGAGTGTACACTTAAATTGAAGAAGCTTCTATTTTTAAAGCTTGATTTATAGATTTCTTGTTTTTATCTTAAACTTAAGGTCATGTACTTAAATTTTGCAAGAGAGACATTTTGTATGGAAATTGCATAGTACAATTTTGTACCAATTAATTGTCTCATGTGTGAACTAGTAAAAGCTTTTGACTTTCAATCCTGTGTACATCCACCATGTGTTTGAAAAGGACTTAAAGTGTATTACAGTATATGTGCCATGAATAACTAGATCAAAGCATCTATCATCGAGGAATTTTAACTGCACCATGGGATCCTGAACCATCAAGAAAGCTGTAGTAACCTCCAATTTTGCTCAAATCATCCAAGTAGCTCAAGATACAACCAAAAAAAATTTGCCAGTTTGGCCTCCTGCTGATAAAGCCTGTTATTTTACTGTTTTTTTGTCAAAAAGAATCCTCTTTATTGTCCCCTAAAAATTTCTACTGAAGGAGTTCTCAATTAGACCATCAAAAGCTGCATAGGTGAATTTGAATAAAAAGACATTGGTGCATACTATTAAACTAAATATAGTTTTTCTATATTAATGGTCAATCCTTTTTGTTTTATGAGCTTCAGCTGTTTTGCTTTATACAGCTGTTAGTCTTTTCTTAGTTCCTCTAAATTCTTTATAAGAGCATTCGCTCTTCCTTGTAATATATGATAATTTATTATTCAATAGATCTTTTACCATTACGTTTCCGTAATATGGTATCAGAGCCAAGTTCATAAAACTAAAATCTAACCGTAATACATACTATTTTTCAGAATTTGTAACAGCTAAGGTATAAAAGCGGGGGCCAAAAAAAGCCTTTATCAACAAACCCCATTTTGAGTCTACCTGTTGACATTGCAATGCACAATTCTGAGTTCTAGGTGTGTCATGTCCCCTTCGCCTATGGCTGTAATATGCCACCCCTGTTTGTTCTTTTAGATTATTTATATTTGTTATTTTATTTATTTGTGGTCTTTTAAAACTAGACAGAAGATTGCAGAAGGGGTTTTTGTTTTGCATGTATTGTTATTTCAATGTAATATAGAAATATAAAGCATGGAATGAAAACCCAGAAAATCTACAAGAGATATGAGCAAAAAGGCAAAGACCCAGTTCATAAAATCATACAAAATGAATTATCATCACATACCCATTTCATAAACTTCAACTTGATAAGTCTGTTGTACATGGACCAGCAACATGAGCAACCAGCAATCACCCAAAATCATAAATCAACAATTGTTCTTCTATCAATGGAAATCAATGAGATATAAACCAAATGCAACTAAATACATCAGATATGGAACATAGAGATTGATATAATGTGTCACTGGAGGATCCACGTCCCAAACATGCTGGTATGGCCTGCTGTAAGTGCTGTTACAGTGATCTGCAGCCTCAAATCTGTCCCAAACTCCTCAATAAACCCCTAAGCAATAACCTCTAATGCTGACACCTCCAACAAGGTAGAAAAAGCAATGAAAACATTCAAAGAGAGCTCTCTAACAGTACGGCCAGGACTGATCCTGTACGGCCAGCAAGGGTTTGTTGAACAACCCCAAAAATCACATCAAACCTCATTCCTTTTCATGGCTAAAATATGCAATGCATTCTCAGATGGTCACCCGTAATTATGATATCAAATAAATCAAGATATATCAATGCAAAACCTTCTGTGACAACCTGCATTCAACCATTGAAGCACAATGCAAACACTGGATGTATTTGCCCTTACAAGCATCCTTGGATGGTCTTTCACACCTTCGGTGTGCTGTTACTGATCGAAGTTTTCGTTCCCAGCAGCCTTGGTTGCGAATCTCTCCAAAACCCCCAAACTCTTTCCAGAGCAAAAAGCCAAAGCAATGAATAATCCAAACATAACAAATGAATTGCCTTTATCCTTCTTATATTTCCTCAAAAGGGTCAATTCACTTTTGGAGGGAATACTATATTTAAAATCACTTTCCATTATTTCCCATGTAAGGTGCCCAACTCCATGACTAAAGTGTCTTTTAATAATATTTCATTTTTGACTTAAGTGACCTTTTTATAATATTTCATTTTTGACACTTAGCCAATATAACCCAAAATCCAATATTAAAATAATATTAATAATTTACGGACTTTAAAACGGAGGCCCAAATGAACTCGGATCCAATGATCTATAGACCGTTGGAAAGGTCTCACCAAGACACTTCATCTCCAACACTGAAAATCTTGAAATGGACAGAAACCCTAATTTGCCAAAAATAGCAAGTCTGGGCCCAAACCATCAAAACCACCTCAGAAAATGCCAAACTGAAGACCATACAGAAACCAAGCCAACATCCACTCAAATACTGACAAACCCATCAAAGACACTGCCAACAATGGTTCCCTAAGCCTACGGGAACCTTGGAATAGGCTAATCACTACATCTATCTGCACAGGCTAAAGAGGGGGCATTACAATGGCCGACTCCTTTCCTTAAGTAGCGCCATACTACATAAGACAAGAATGTTAAAGTATATTATGATGTGCTACGTTTCATAATAAGGAGTAATTAATATAAGGATACGATTTGCAAATGAGAGAGCAGCAATTGTATATGGTGCGATTAAAGATATATATAACATTGAAGAAGGAATGATTAAGACATTAAGTAACAAGGGAATGACAACGATTATCATACGAAACAGATGCGTTATAGAGCAGCGATTAACATATGATAAGCAACAATTATAAGGAACAGCAATTGTTAATCATAATACAGCGATTCAAATAAAAAGAGGCAGCGATCTGCATAATATGAAATATGATTTGTTTATGAGAAGAAGTGAATTGTTTAAGGGCAGCGATTTATATTGGGAAATGGTGCGATTTGCTTACATTAAATAATGTGATTTCATAAGCAGCAAATTTGTTATCTCTTTTGGTAAGAGACATATCCATTGATAGAAGATGCCTATCTTTAGAATATATAAAGGGTGAAAGGAGGCATGATTGATAGAAAAGGAATCTTTATGAAATATATCAAATGAAAAGAGCAGATTGAAAGAGAACTGGGCAGAGATAAATCTGCAAAGATAAAGAAAAATATATAATAGCAAAACTAAATCTGCAGGCATACATCAGCAGAGATATGTATGTAATAATTGATAACATCAGATTAGATTGAGAAATATATCTGCACTCAGCAGGCAAGGGTCGAACAGCAGAAGAGAATACATAGATAAGACTGAACGCTTTATTAATCAGATCAGAATTTAAGGTGTTAATATTCCAATCCACTGGGGTAATATAGAGATTATTATTTAGATTTATATATTAATCTATTGCACATCTCTGCCATATGTTGATAAGCGTTAAAATATACATATAACACTGCAACAGTCTGTCAAAGGGTAAGGAAGGAAATCTGCTCTAAGGGAGAACAACTTTAGGGCACCCTATTGCACTGTGAAAGGGAGAGAACGACTAAGGGCACCCTATTGCGATTTCCCTTCCAAACCCTACGTCGAGGGACTAATGATAAAATTAGAGATTCACGTACAAATCAAACATGCTGCATAATGATAAATATATGATTCCGTTGCAATAATAATAGGTTTATTTCATGAACTGTGTTTGCAATGTTACCTAACTGATTGCAGGCTACCAGAACAGAACTAGTTCATCTTATTGCTAAGTAAAGAGATGTATCCCTAACTACCTTATATGCATGTTCCATTTGGTTTTGTGAATTTGGACAGAATAGAGATTGATCCAGCAAGGGGAAATTGCATAGAACCTTAAAAGGAGTCCCATATGCACATGCTGAATATTATATTAAGGATTGGAATCCTATCTGTAACATCATTGGATTATATGTTTATTTATTTGTTTGCAAGACCTAAATCAGGTTTATCTTGCTTAAAGCATTCAATTGGTAAGTTACAACCCTAACTATGTTAAATTTGTGATTCTAGGGCAAGATTTAGGGCCAAGGTGCTTTTCCTGAGTATTGTCAGCCCAATTTTGCCTAATTTTCCTCGTGCCAGTAGTTGCAAACTAACACTCTGGAAGAATTTTACTATGGCAATTCTTGACCCCCAACCATAATCATGTTCTAACTCATTTTGGTTATTTGAAATTTTAGGGTTTCTAGAATTTCAAGAAAACCTCTCTTAGTTTTTTCTGTTGGAAAACAAAGAAGAAGCAACTTTTGACTTGTGGGGTCCATTGCCCAATCATTGCCAGAGCTTTAAAATAACTCTCATCCATCAACTGAATGGTCTTTAGGTTCAAAGGGCTTCGTTGGTGATTTTACCCATTTATCATATTCTTTCAACTTCCTAAGTTGTACAGGTTTTGACACATCTCTGACGTTGGTGTTATGATTTGTTTTGCCTCTTATGATATTTTCCCATAATGCAAGATCTATGGAGCACCCTTTTCAACACCTGTTCATTGCTTGGAGCATTTCTATATTCTCAGAATTTTTGTCATATTCCCATTAACCTCAGCCACTTTCTCATGTAGTTAACTCCTCTTTTGAAGAGGAATGTCAGAATGTGGCACATGTTTGGTGATTGCCTTTTTTGCAAAATTTTGTGCAAATGCCATGGAGAGCTTGTCTGCTTTTCTCATCCCAACACCATTTGGTCCTGGAACACTTTGGTCAATCATGGCACTTCTACCTTTGGTGACAATCTTTGGGCCATTCTTTGTCAGATCCATCATCTTCAGCATCCAGCACGCCATGGCTTAACCTGCACCAGCTTCAGGCAGGGTCATTGGTCCTTCATGTGTGTGCATTCACCATATGTTTGAAATGAAATTAAATTGTAATAAACTAGATGCTGCCTAACAAAAGGAAAAGTCTCAGAGGATTTTCATTTTTGAAGTGTAAAAGAGTAACAAAAGTTATAGGCAGCTACAAATCAAATGGAAAATAACCCAGGCTGGATGGGTTGCTGGTGGAATTCAACAAGAAGCTCTAGCCAGTAACTGAATTGGACTTGGTACGAATGAACCAAGAAACACTTCGGGACTACCCATCATGTGGCTTAGCCAATGCTGGCCTAATGAAACTCATCCGCATTTGCTCCTAGGAAGATGCAATGGTGCTTTAAAGCCAAGTACTTCCCTTAATATGTCACAGAACACTCTGGTTAAAGCTCTTCTAAGAAGATCAATCCATTTCCCGGCTAGGATTGGGAGACTCAAACAGAAAGTGTTCAGTAGATATGGGTTGATTTTGGTCAAACTTGTTATGCCTAGTAACCCATAGAATGGGCTGAAAACAGATCAAAGACTGTTGTTTCTAATGATTCGCATTGATGAATATTATGAAAGGATAGTGAGACCTATATTCTGGACATGCTACACTTGTGGATTTTTAGGCAGATTTTTATCAGTGCCATGGTTACTCTTTTTTCCTCAATCTTTGGTCAGTATTAGTGTCAATGACAGCCTGACAATCTTAAGAGCAAGTTCAGTTGAATATCCATCTGACAGGGATGATCTTTTGATATATGTGTGGGCGTGTGCGTGTATGCATACATACATACACATCTTACTAGCCAACACCTCAGATCAAAAAGGATACCTTTTAAAAGCTGCAAGCATCAAGAAATAAATAAAAACACTCTCCCTACCAGAATGTAGGCAACTTCTTCATGTGCATTTCACGGACAATTCTTATCTAACCTTGGGAAGTTTCTCTGGGGTTAGTGAGAAGAACACCAGCTTTATACTACAAATACATGAGGGAAATTTATAAAAGACATTTGTCAGCTTCAAAGAAGCAAGATGAATAGAATACCATGTCTATTGATTCCATTCAGCAATTAAGCAAGAAAGATTTTGAAACGAAATCATTTATTGCAGCTAAAATCTTTTGGTTGCATATGTCAATATCTACTTTACATGTACTCTTCGAACATGTTGGACTAGCACTTAAACCAAAAAGGAAGGCATTTTCCTCACTATTTTATCCATAAAATAAGTATAAATGGAAATCTACCTCATTAAGAATAACTCCTTCAATGCATCAATACCAACTGCAGCATGACGTTTACCAGCTTTAGATGTCACCATTGCTGCAGGAGACAATGCATCCCATAAATATCCAAGCATGGGAACCAAGATATTATTGTCAGAAAGAAAAAATAGCACATCATTAGAGCATTTTCCACAGAGTGATAATTCAAGACAAAATACAATATGCAAATTGAAATATTTCCACATAAAATTGTGTTTGCCCATTATTTTAAAAACTACTTTTCATTATTTCGTGCAAACAAACAAATACAAGAGAAGTTTTAAGAAAATGATAAGATAATTGTTAGAAAAATTAAAATCACAAATTCAGTGACTTTTTGCACAAAGCAAAACCACTCATCATTGATAAAATATCCTTTGCAATTGGTAAAAATCAATCAAAGCCCTGGTAAGTAATTTTACAAAAATAATAACACATTATACAGAGAGTGAAGCAACTTTAGGCTCTCTAATCCTTCTGAAAGTGCAGGAGTAAGAACTTATGATATTTTAGAAGTTCTTGCGCTGGCAAACAAACCTGCAGACGACATTTGTTCTGAAGTCTAAATTATTCTTAATGTTTCCTTCTTACAATAATAGATGGCGACGGGATTCATTAACATCAAAGGGGATTTATCAAACTGACAGTTCAACAATTATGGGAACTACCTGGAAAACCTCCGGGAGAGACAAGGTGACCTTGAACAGATTGTGAGGCTGCTGGCAACATTTATGGCCTGAACATTCCTACCAATCTTAGGGCAGGGTAACTTTGGAGATGACAATGGACTTACATATTCCTTCCAGATCCATAATCTCTTTATTGAAAGAATTTGGCTTTTTTTTAGATTTCTGCTTGGAAATTTTATGGCTTAGATTTTTTGGCAGCCACTCAAATCATTTGTATTATATGGCAAAGGAACATTTTGATATTTACCCAAGCTTGTTTAGCAAAGAATCAAAGATATTAAGATGTGTCTTTGGCATTCAAGGCAGTTTGTTTGATGGATCTTACAATCATAAACATTACCATAACTGTCCTAGTTAATGGAGTTAGTGGAGGTAAAGCTGCAAAAACTTAATTTGGAAAACCATAAAAGCGTTATTTAACTAAATTTAATGATGTTGCATTGAAAAATCCAGGACTTGCTAAGGGATGAGTGTTCAGGGACAGCAACAATCGGTCCCAACTGGTGTACACAATTTATGTGGGTAAAACAACAAAATACTATAGCTGAGAAGAAAGCATTACGTAACTGGAAGGAATTGCATATAAATAGCAGCACTGTCATTCTGATTCACGCAATGATGAAAGGCAAATATAAGGCTTGGAAACTGCAAAGCACAGTCCAAGGTATCATTTTCTTTCTCTTGGCCTTGGATGAGTTAGAACACATTCATGTTCACATAAGGGGAATCAGGTGACAGATAAGGCAGCAAACATAAAAGTGAACCTTTGGAGTAAGGAAGCTCACAAGGATAAAACTTTGTTTCCCCCTTCCAATAAATCTTCAATTCACTATAACCAATCATCACCAGAATCGAGCCATATCTAGCCCCATTGTCATCCATCATACAGAGTTGAGTTATAATGTGGGGCTAGAGAATTATGTAGAGTAGATCAGTTGAAGTATAATGTGGATGGAACAAGCTGCTATCACAATAGGTTGAACACATGATTTCTGCAAGTGGATTTGTATCTCCTCTGCCACACTTAAGTTATTCTGCTCTGCATCTGTAACAGGCTCAAGCTTGAGAAGGCCTGGTCAATAGTGGGTGCACACAGAATTAAAGGGTTGAGTGACTCTTAATGCACTAAAGATGCTCTGATTTTCTCCAGTGAAAAAGGGAAAATGGGGATGGAAAAGAAAATGATTAGAGGTTTCTATGACCACACATCTGGTATGATTTTATGGGAAGCTTTTTTCTGTTTAAAGAGAGGAAAAGAGAGAAGAGAAACTCTCGGTAGCAATTAATTATTTTATCCCAATGAAGATCTATGTAAAGAAAAAAGATTCTAGTATTTGCTATGAAGGACTTTTTGTTTTAAGAAAAATGGGGAAAGAGCTTCCTTTAGGACTTCACTTCCTCTTACACACCCCACATTTTTACTATTTTCTCTGTTTGCTGTGAAATCTGGCCTCGTTGACATGGAAAGAAAGGAAAATATCATCACCTCCCATAGCCAAAAACCAAATCTCCTTTTCCACTAGAATCTCTTTGGTTTGCAGGATTGCCTGTACAGCTGAGAAAGCAAGGTAATGACAGAAAGAGATGGAGTGAGTTTTGAGAAAGGAGATGTAATGTCCCGTTTTCAAAATATTGCCATCAATACACAACTGGATACGGCATCTTGGGATTTACTTCCAACCAGTCAAGATTACAGATTGAATAGTGGTGTTGGGCAATGAAGAGGCATCGAGTGAGGTGCAGCTCTATGAAAAAGAGGCTCAAACATTTATACAAGTCATAGATAGTGGCAACCAGCATCATAATCTTAGCACCAGCCATCATATGTTAAGCACATGTTTTCAATACACAGCTGTCATATCATTTAAGGCATAACCCCTATAACAGTCTCCACAATCGAATGCAAGAAAGGCAAGGATAATTAATATTATACAAAGAAATGTGTTAACAATCTATAGTGGCCGCCTAAGTTTTACCCAGTCCAAGTATAGTGACAATTCCATGATGCCACCACTCATGTGCAATCCCATCTAAATGAAGAATAGCAAATTTGATAGCTTCCTCTTCTATCATCGGGCTGAGTGAGAGGTACGTATCCAATTTTTGGATCCAAGCTCTTGTTGTAACCTTTCCGAAACCATCAAATGTTGGAAGTGACACTTTGTTTAATTTTCGTTGTAGATCTTTACTGGTTTTCTACATGGTTTGTCTTCCCTTAGATCCATTCATAGCCTTGAAGTATTGTATGAAAGGAATATCACATCGGAGATCCGGATCAGTCCTCGAATATTTATCTACACAGGCTCTGGCATCAATTGTTGTTTGGTTTCGCTAATCTTCTTCTTCTTGTGGTTCCATTCTAGGCAGAAATGTAGGTCGAGTAGGATGTGGTGCTGATCCAATTTGAATTCTACTATTATTTGTGTTCATGTTCGCTCTATTTTGATTAGTATTACTACATTCCATCCCTTTATTCTGTGTAGATCGATGGGAATTGTTCAAGTTTTGCATCATTTGGATGAGTAATTGATTGGTTTGATCTTGTCTTTCTACCATTTGCTGCATCCACTGAGTAATTGTAATTGATTCAATTCATCCACTCGACCTACCTCACGATCACCAATTCATCCACTCGACCTACCTCACAATCACCCATTTTATTACCTTTAATTAGGTTGCTGCTACTTGCCTCTAGTTTTCTCTTTTCTCTTTTCAAGGCTCGTTTAGCTCTTTGGCTCAATTGCATACACTACATTTAGATCCTCAGGCTGGCAGGATCAATGCTCTAATACCATTTGTAATGTCCCTTTTTGGAATATACCTGATTTCTTTGCCTTAAACAATAATATTTACTTCAAAATAATAATAACTTTATCAAACATCAAGAGTTCAAGATAATAATCAGATCAATAAATCATAGCACATTCCTCAAACTCAATCAAATTGTGAATTATATTGGAATTAACTCGCTAAGAGCATGAAAGGGTACCTGTACCACTTCCAACTCCTAGCCCTAGAGCATGAAAGGGTTTTCGTCCTTCCAACTCCTAGCCCCAGAGCATGAAAGGGCCACGTCCTTCCAACTACTTGCAAGACACTTCCTCAAATTCAAAATTGATTGTTTGATGAATTGGCTTGATTATGACTGATTGATATTTCTTGATGGATTGACAAGTTAATGCTTGAATGAGACTTGCTTGAATGAATTTCTGCTTGAATGAATTATTTCCTTGAATGAATGAGGCTTGAATGGATGTATGCTTCAATGAATTATTCCTTGTATGAATTCTTGTTTGAACAAATGATTCCTCTTTGCTGCTGTAATAAATATTTTTCTTGCTGATTGTATGATTTCTACTTGAATGAATATGCTAGAGTGAATGATCTTCTTGCCCCCTTTTTCTATTCTTCTTCACTGATTCCCCTTTTATATTTTATATTTTCAACGGACATGGCTTCTCATACAACCGCAGCCTTTCTTAACCACCAAAGTCTTTATTTAAGCCACACTTTGTATAATATTAATTATAGGGAAGCGCTTCTAATGTCTTGTGATTCCTTAATTTTATTTTAATTTGTTAACACCCTTTGTCTTTTAGCGCCAATGGTTGCTATTGGCTGAGGCGGTTTATTTGGCATTCCGTTTTTCCTTGGCAGGGGGCATGACAGCTGTTGGAAGTGCCAAAAAACAGGGGCAAACTTCCTTGAGCTGGCTGTACCTTCTACAAGTGAGGGCGTAGAATTTTGAGGGTTAAACACCTCACTTATCTCTGATGTTTTCATCAATTTGGTGGCACCTCTTGGTAAGAATGCAGATTATATCAGTTTGGAGTTGAATAAAATCATTTGGGGAGAAGCAATCTGCTGGTTAGGGTTTAAAAGTTGCATTTTCAGACATTGATCAGTTGTTTATTTTTTATCAGACCTGGACAGCAGTGATTGTAGTGTCTTTTGGCATATTAAGAGTTGATTGTGGGCCTGTTTTAATGTGGTTTGAGGCGCCTTAGCCTTGAATAGACTTTCCCTCGGTTTTGATGATGAACTTTGATTGTTTTGAAGAATTTTGGTGAAGTTATATGCTGATTTGGGGTTTTAGCAGCGCTGCAAAATTGTATCAGACCTACATATTCAGTGATATCAGTGATATTATTGCTTCTACAGCATGATTGTGGCTTCTCTCTTCATCTTCTACTGCTGTACTTCACTTGGGTATGATTGCTTCATGATTTCACAAGATATTACAGTGTTATTCCTTCATTATGTAAGTTGCAGCAGTATATTTCATTTGAAATCAGAATTTATAATGCATATTGCAGCTTTCTAATGTTTGTAATATCACTCACTAGTTGCAAAATTAATTGTTTGTAATACCCCGGATGGTAGTACCCCCAGTGGCCTCCATTCATGCATTTCATGATTGTAAAACCTGGATGGTTTACCGCCAGTCATTATATGCAATGTCCACCCCAGTTTGATGATAAAAGAAAAAATAAACAACTTACATTAACTTGTAATAGTTCCGTGAACATCACTGTGCAACTTCATTGGATCATAGAGAAAAAATTGAAACTAATTCATACCTTTGCATATTGCACCCAGAAAAGGTTGTATTGCTGCAAAATTAATATTACCACAAGGTTGTTTAATAACAACTTCACCAGACTGAAGAAAACTCGGTGATAATGCTTACAGCAAACTCCAAACTGCATATTCCCTCAATTATTCCCACGCCACTTCAGGCTGGTACGGCATTGATGCTTGGTACAGCAAGCAGGGAATTCACAATCTAATGCTATTATTTCTCACCAACTGCCCAGAACTGGGCGTTCATACACAGAAAATCTGGAACTATTCTCAAATAAACTCCACCCTTACATTCTTTGCACCAGGAACATGCCCTTATAAAACAGGTACGGCTGGACCTGCATGGCAACCTTAGGAACAAACCCAGCTATTGACTAACACCAAAAAATATGAAAAAACACTACAAAATTCCACTACCAAAAGATTATTTCAGACTCTAAAACTGAACCAAAACCTTCACTCCAAAACTGATCGATTTACATCAAACTCCATGCATGCCCAATGTGATTTCTGATATGAATTCACCATGTCCTAGCTGGGGTTGATCTCTCACAACCGGAGCTAGATAGTAGATGGGAGCTAAACAGCCCCAGAGCTGAACCCTGCTCAATAGCAAAGTCACAGAACAGAAGAACTCCAAAATCCCAACGCATGTCCTCAAAAATGAGCCTCAAAAATTAGTGAATAGGCCTCAAAAGACCCTCAAAAATCAGTAAATAGGCCTCAAAAGACCCCCAGCGCTCCTAGCCAAATATAGAATATTCTTTGCTAATATTAACATGAGCGCTCCCATAACTTTGTCAGTTACAACCCAAGATAAGAATAGCAAATAACTATTAACTGACTAAAACTGGCGCCACTATGCAATGCCCAACCAATAAAAGAAGTCTACTGACAAAGGGGCCCACCCACTACAACGACCACTATTAAAAGAATTAAATTTTTAAAGAAACATTTGGTCTTTTAATAGTTCATCTCCCTTACCACAAAAAAATTAGCTTTCGGGAAATTATTAAAAGCTAACTTATTTTCAGTTTTTCTATCACTGAGAAAAAGGGGACATTACAATCCTCCCTCCCTGAAGTTGCTTGCCCTCAAGCAACTAGCAATCTATAACCAACAGAACCATCCTGAATAATGACACTCCAGGATCCCAAATTAGTCTAGGAGGTTTGTGAACTCCCAAATACCATGTGCCATGTCGTCTCACAATTGCAATCGCCATTGTTCTTCCTCCAAGAGACCCTGAATGATGAACCCAAGCATGCAGAAGTTTGCTGTCTTGACTAAACTCCCAGGGTAAACTATCACAATTTGCGTCATGAACCTTTGTAAAGTGAACTTCCAAGGTCTAGAAGGTCTGAAAAAGCATGTCCTCGATGTTGTTCATAACTGAAATCAGTGCTGAATAATCTGGTTTTAGCTCCATACCTAAGGAACAATAGTTGTCTCGAAGGAGTCTCCCAATAAGAATGCCTTTCACACTTCCAATCCAAGTGCTTTCAACCAATGAAACCTCCAAGGTGTTAGGATTTTTGTAAACAACATCAAACATTGCATGCTCTTTGAAATCATCCTCTTGCTCCCAATGTTGGTTTGAGACAACTTCCTCATCTTCTTCTTCCAACTTTGGCATGTTAACATTAATAATTAAGGATCTAGGAATATTTGATATCTCCCAATCCCACTCAAAAAGAGAATTTTCACATATCACATCAGCATCTACTTCATAGAGTGGATTATCAATTGCTTGAAAAACATGATTAGACCCTTGGCTTACCTGGTCTCTATGCAAAATACATTCTGAACTTGCATTTTTTGCTGCTGTCCTTATTTTTCCAGCCAGCTCATCATCTCCTTGCGGAAACTTCTCAGACCATTTGCGGCTGAATTCTTGACTTTGCTTATTCGGTAAGGCTTGCATAGCTGAAAGGTATTCCTTTTTCTCTTCCATTCTTCTTGCAGTATGAACACAAGATGTATCATTCGACATTCCCCTCAAAACCACTGGTTTTCCATCATTTTGAAACTTGAGTTCCCTGGTTTGAAGGTTCAAATAAATCTCTCCCAATGACTTAAGCCACTGAATGCCAAGGACAATATCTGAATCACCAATACTTACTACGTGAAACACATCCTTGACCTCATAGTTTCCCAAATGGAGACTCAAATTTAGAATCCTTCTTGTGCATTGGATTCCATCCGCAACCATAACATTGAATCCCTCAAACTCCTCCATCTGAAGGCTTCTTCGTGCTACAACTCCTTCATCAATGAAGTTGTAAGTAGCACCAGTATCAATGAGGGCAGCGATGCGTTGTCCACACAATACACCCTAAATCCTAAAGAGATCATTCTTCAGTTGGCATGAAAGTTGGGCAAAGACACCATCATTAACTTTCCTATTTTTTGGCCCTTCAGGAGCTTTATCAAAATCCTCCACTTCTTCACAATCCTCAAATTCAGCTTGATATTCTGTTTTTTCTGATTCGTAATCAGCATCTACATACACCTCCAAATTGTGTGCTTGACCCTTCTCGTAGCACTTGTGACCCGGAGCCCATGGCTCTTTGCACGTGAAACACATTTTTTTCCTTTTGAGCTCATTTTTGACTTCATCACTCATTCTCTGCATAGGTTGCTTCTGCTCATTGGAAATTTTTGTGATTGGTTCCTTATCTTTATTGAGTGGAAGAGATTTGACTTCCATCTTGGCCTTTGGAGCTGAAAACTCCATGCTTCTTGCCTTTTTAATTGCCTCTTGCAAAGTTTGTGAGTCCAAATATTTGACCCAACCTCTAATTGGTTCTACTAGTCCTTCAACAAACAAAAAGATGAATCTTCTTTCAGAAATGTCCGGAACCATTACACCAAGTCTTTGAAACTCAGTGATGTATGCATCAATAGTGCTGGTTTGCTTCAGCTGTGCTAAGTCCTTGAAGCTTTGCTCTGGGTCTTGTTTGTCAAACCTCTCGATGAGTCTATTTGTGAACTCATCATAGGTTGTAATCAGGTTATGACCCTGTGTCACAAGGCCATGATACCACCACTCATAGGCAGCCCCTTCCAAATGTAAAGTTGCAAAGTTTAAGGTTGTCTCCTCACACATAGGCTTCAGAGTAATATAAGTGTCGAGCTTTTGAACCCAAGCTCTTGCAGTGCATTTTCCGCTACCATCAAATTTGTCCATAGACACTTTACTCAGAGCGTGCTTGTAAACCTTGTTCTCCCTGTTGTCCGGTCTTCCACCATTTCTTTTTTTCTGACTCAGAAATTGATCAAATGTTAGACTTCTACAAACAACAGCAAGAAGGGTCATATATTCATCATGATTCACCATGATATCATCTGTGACCGTAGTTCTCTCCTCCTGTTCAGGTGGTATTTCTTCCCTTCTATTTGCAAAAGGTTGAAGGGGTCTTGTTGTTGATCCCACTGAGGTCCTGGTAGGTGTTCTCACATGATCATTTCGTGCTCCATTGTTTTGCGAACTGCTGGCTTCAGTCTTGTTTCTAGTTCCCTGAGTTAAGTTTTGATCCATTTTGCTCACTAATCTCGCTATCATCTCATACATATGGTCAAACTTCCTCTCCATCATTTTATCTAGGTTTTCAAGTGGACAGTCTTCTTTGTCCCCATCTGCCATGACTGATTCTTCCTCAACTGTATTTGAGATAACTATGGTTTTCAACTTTCTTTCCTCTCTGCTTATACCTCCTTTCCTTGTCACTAGATTTGCTACATGCAAAGTCAAAAAACTTCACAGGCTGGCAGGATACCAGCTCTGATACCACTGCAATGTCCACCCCAGTTTGATGATAAAAGAAAAAATAAACAACTTACATTAACTTGTAATAGTTCTGTGAACATCACTGTGCAACTTCATTGGATCATAGAGAAGAAATTGAAACTAATTCATACCTTTGCATATTGCACCCAGAAAAGGTTGTATTGCTGCAAAATTAATATTACCACAAGGTTATTTAATAACAACTTCACCAGACTGAAGAAAACTCAGTGATAATGCTTACAGCAAACTCCAAACTGCATATTCACCAAGTTCTAGCTGGGGTTGATCTCTCACAACCGGAGCTAGATAGTAGATGGGAGCTAAACAGCCCTAGAGCTGAACCCTGCTCAATAGCAAAGTCACAGAACAGAAGAACTCCAAAATCCCAACGCATATCCTCAAAAATGAGCCTCAGAAATCAGTAAATAGGCCTCAAAAGACCCTCAAAAATCAGTAAATAGGCCTCAAAAGACCCCCAGCGCTCCTAGCCAAATATAGAATATTCTTTGCTAATATTAACATGAGCACTCCCATAACTTTGTCAGTTACAACCCAAGATAAGAATAGCAAATAGCTATTAACTGACTAAAACTGGCGCCACTATGCAATGCCCAGCGAATAAAAGAAGTCTAGTGACAAAGGGGCCCACCCACTACAGCGACCACTATTAAAAGAATTAAGTTTTTGAAGAAACATTTGGTCTTTTAATAGTCTCATCTCCCTTACCACAAAAAAAATAGCTTTCGGGAAATTATTAAAAGCTAACTTATTTTCAGTTTTTCTATCACTGAGAAAAAGGGGACATTACATTATAGCATTTTCTTTCAGCCCATTTTGGCATGAACAAACTTGTTATATCAACCATTTTGGTTTGAGCAAGTTTAGACATTCTGCCAGTGGCTTGCATGCATGTTGTCCACCGAAGAGGTGTAGATTAGGTCGGCTTGTTGCCTTGCGTGCCTTCATTCTGTTGCTTTGCACACATCCGTTGAATAAGCGTTGATAAGGTCGGCTCAGCCGCCTTGTGTGCTCATTCTGTGATTGCATCGACACACTCCACTGAACAAGCGCAGATTGTGGACAGCTTGGCCACCTAGTGTGTCGCAGTGAGCATTGTAATGCATTTACTCCAGTTGCTGCACTTGATAGTTGTGTGTGGAATCCGACGCACTGTATGGTCTCACCTTGCTCATCTCAGGATCTGGGTAATCAAAAAGTATTGAGGGTTTGCATTGCATGCATTTACATATTGTTGAAAAATAAAAAAAAACTAGGGTGGTTATTACATAAATCATGAAATAGTTTCAATGGTAAATCATGTGATGCGCTTAAGTGGTAAATCAACAGTCTTCATAGCAGAGCCCCGGGTTCGATTCTCCATAAGACAAGTTAAGCACCCAAATTTTGTAAATTGCAGCAACCAGCACTGGCTGTGACATACCTTAACATATGAGGCTGGGCGCAAGTCCCTAGTACCTTCGACAGAATAGATGACCATTTGGCATCTGTGCCAAAAGTTATTCTGCAAAGGAACATACCAATCAAAAAAAAATTCATGGCCAAAAAAGAAAGATGATATCACTCAATTTTGTGTGTTTCTCAGCTATATGATTTCTAGAACACGTGATCTGATCTGCCTTGTTAATAATGCAATTTTTTTAGTACCTACAATGTGCAAATTCAGTTATATAACCTTTTAATCGCGTTTATGAAATTTTCATGCTAACTTTGGTGCACTGATATAATTATCCACTAAAAATTTAAAAAGATAAGATCAAGTAGACAAGGCTCCACTCAGATGAGGCAAAAAGGGTTTAGTCCCTATCCTGATGGTTAGCTCATATGGAGGGAAACTGGACTCTATGGAAGCTAAACAGTAGTAACAGCAACAGCAGAGTGGTTGCTTTGATGCACTGATATATTGTCCACTGAAGAGACTCAAACAATGAAAGTAAAACCAAATAGAAAAGACTGCACTCAGATGAGACAAAAAGGATTTGTCCCATATATGATGGTCAGCTTGTAGGGAATGCGAAAGAGGGTTCCACTGAAACTGAACGATAGCCGCAGCAACAGCTGGGTACCTGCAGTCACTATTTTGATTTGTTAGTTCACCATCAACCACCATGATCCATTTTCTCTGACTCTTATGGCTTTTATTTTTTCCATTTCAGCTATATATTGTTTCTGAAGCCATATTACTTAGCACTTCAAATTAGAAAAATGCAAAGGATCCATAAATAAATTTTTAAATTTAGACAGGGACAATTTCTTTAAGATATTTTATAATTTCTAAAAAAAAGTTGCCAAACTTTTCAAAGACTTATATATAGCAATTGAGGGGAGTCTTCATTTCAATTGGTATTTACTTTAAAAAGAACTGTACGAAGAATAATCAATTAGGTGTTTATCAGACCTTGGTGTAACTTTCTACGAAGCAAAATGAAGAAACTGCATCCCGCCTCTTCCTTCACAATCAGACTGCTAAAATGTTGTGGTTTTGATTCTTCCAAGCCATGGACTCAGCTTGGGTGCAGCCCCAGATCTCATTTTTCATTTGTAGTCCCAGCCAACAAAGGGTTGCTCATCATAGGTCGAGGCACTAAGGAAGGTTGGACCATCTATGATTATTTGGCACATTTGGAAGGAATAGACACCCGCGTGTTTAGAAGTATCCAAACTGAGTTGGGCAGGTTCCTGACAAAATTAGAATGGCAATCTCCAAAGAAATCAAGGCCAAAGTGGTGCTCATCTCCAAATGATTTAAGTACCATAAGACACTGCTCCCTCATGCTTGTACCCACCCCCACTAATGTGTCTCATTCATTGAATCAATTTTCCACTGGGTCCTCTTTCGCACGGATCAGGGAAGTGCAAGAACATGACAAGTAGATGACTCGAAGTACCGTCAAAATCCTAGCAAAAGGGAACAGCCATGTGGACAGCCGTACCCAAAGAAAGAAAAAAATACAAAACTTGAAAGTAACAAAAAGTCAAAAAACAAAATCATAAATGTAACAGTAGCCAAATTAAGAGTAGTCATTGGTTTTATCATTGATAATAGCAGCCAAAATATCAAATATGAATATACCGATACTAGTACTACAATACAGTGTCACGCAGCAAAACAAAAAACTAAAAGCTCAAATAACTACATCGTAATATAAATAGTCTTGACTCTTACGAGATTACTAGTACTACTGTCTAAATCACACAGGCACAAAACAAAGATAAACTGCAACAATATATCATAAATGCCCAAATAGGATGTGCTCAATCTTCTGTCTTCAGTGCTTGATTTCTTCTATTGAAGTTCTAGCTTTAGGAAACATTTAATTTTTATTTTTTAAAGTTGGTTATCTTATAAGTTGTCTTTTTTACTTTTTTCATAGGGGGCAGTCCCCATGGGGATGCAACGGCAAAAAGAATGAAGATTCCCCCGTTCTGTTCCCACCGTGTCCCCCCATGGCATAGCTTAGGAACCACGTCCCCCATTTGTTGCTTTAGTTTGAATCAGACAAGAAGCAACAATCTGAGAGGAGAAAATTCTTTTAAGATATTCCCAAGCCCACAGGGACTCATTACACATTTGACAAAACAAGCAAGAGAGCCTTAGACTCTATCCAGCTCCGAGCTAGGCTATAGTCATTAAACACCTTTTTGTTGCCTCTGAAGTTTGAATGTTACCTTTTGTATGTATGTTCAGCCTTTCGGGTATTTGGGGCAATGGAATCTTTCAAAAGTACAATAGTTGAAGATATTGATGTGGAACAAATCACTATTTTGTACAACCAGCCTCTGCTTTTCCTCTATTATTGGATTGTTTTAGCTGCTAACATGGTCTTGAATTTTTTAACTGGGCAATTTTCACTACTTATCAGAAGACTTAAACAAGGAATCTTGAGTGCATCAAAGTTGCTCTGGCCTGTGTGTAAATTACCAGTTATGTTTGTTGAAGGAGAATTTAACAGTAGACTTGCCTCCTCCTAATCCAGATGTTTTCAAACTATGATTCCTCTAAAGACATCTGTTCTAGTCTGGGCAATAACTTAAAGATTCTCCAATTCAATGGAACCAAATATTCAGGGAGAAGATGTCTATCTTTGTGTGTGTTGTCTTACTCAAGGTTGAGAGAGGATTTTCTTCATCTACAAGGTGGTAAACACAGTATCTCTTCTTCTAAGCATAGACGATTACTAGGATACAAAAATCTATATTGGGCAAGTATAAACTACGGCTCGTACCACAGAGAGAATATCTCATTCTCTTGACAGCATAAAAGATGAAAGGTCTATGTAAAGGGCATGGTGTTATACTGGTCTGAGCTCTCAACAAATGATAAACACATTTCAGTTTTCTTCCTTGGAGCAAACTGTAATGTCCACTTTTTTGAAATGGGATTAATATAAAAATAATAATAAAAAAATATCAAAATATAAATTATAAATTATAATATAATTAGAAAATAATTGAAGTTTAAGTTTTGATAAAGGTCAAAGGGCATGTGAAAAGTTATGCCCATTGAAGGAAAAAGGAATATAAGGAAGATCATTTCTTGGATAAGAGGCATTCAAACATAAATCATTCAAGCATAGAAATACCAATCAGCAAAAGGCAGTCAGCAAAAGGCAATCAGCAATAATCTAGCAAATTCATCAAGCAATCAGATTTGAATTTGAGGAAGTGTCTTGCAAATAGGAAGGATGGCCCCCCTTCCGGTTCACGAGAGATGAGAAGATGGCCCCCCTCTCATGCATAGAATAAAAAGGCGCGTAAACATTAAATAGCCAACCGCATAACACATCTTGGGTGAGAATTGATTATCAAAATAAACCCAGGCATACCAACAAAGACATTGAATCAATGCAGTTGCCCATCATAGCTTAGGCAAGAGATGGTTATCAAAACAAACCCAGGTGTACAATCAACAACATATTAAGTCAATGCCTTATGCGATAAAGGCATGTTAGCTGTGCTAGTTTATTTAGAAAGCGACCCGAGATGTAGCCCCTTTATAAGATTGATGTAACTTTTCTATTCCTTAAAGTAACATAAAATATATTTCTTTGAAAAAAGGCCTTGGTGTGTTGGTTGAGTGGCTGAGTGCAATTCCTGACACAATAAGGGATGAAACCAAGTTCCTGCCTCAAGCAAATCAGTCCAAAGGTCAATTATTCATGCCCCCAGGGACTAAGGGCTACAAAATTGTTTATTGGGATGTTTATTCTCTCAAGTAACATAAAGATTGCTGAAACTTTTCTGTTTTCTCAAGTAACATAAGATATACTTATTTAGAAAAAAGAAATGCAGTTGATTCCAAAAGCACTCTATACACTAAACTAAACTAAGGGATTGTGAAAAGCTGATGCCTACTAGCACACAAAGAACATCTAACTTCATTAAATTGAAAAGAATGCTTCATCAGGATGTAGTGCGATTCCCAAAGTTATACAAAAACTTAATATCACAGGTTTTTCAAAAGAATTCCTTGAAATGTTATTAACTGTGGAAGGTTAACAGCACTGCTAATTCAGTGAAATTATGCCGATATCGAGATGAACAAACCTAGAACCATATTAAGAGACTTCAACTTGGCCAGAGGATTATCCTGCACCAAAACCGTAATGGCTGCCACTCTATTGGCCGTTGTTCCCGTCTTCTGCGCCATGGACACCATACGCATAATGTTGTTCTTTTCACTCTTCTCCTCGTAATGCAAAATGTATTGCTCCATCAACTACCGAGCCCGCTGGCTTTTCTTCTGCACCAAACCCTCCCATGTTGAGGCACTAAAATCAGCCGCCAGTTTTGCAGAGCCTTCGCCCTCTTCCTGAAGCAATTTGGCTTCCATTGTAGCTGCATCTACATACCACAGGCTCAACAATGTACTAGGTTTCATCAAAGGAAGCTTTGCTAAATTTTTGGTAGCACCGCTCATTTGGCGGTCTGATTCCTTCCCTGCTAAAGGCGGAGGACCTTGGCCTTTAAAGAAGCCATTTTCTTTCCTGCTATTCTCCTGCCACCGGCATCCATTACCCTTTGCAAACTTAGAGTGTGCATTGTTTTTTCTGGTTTAGGTTTTGCTGCTTTCAGGTTCCCATCATTTTTCTCTGCTTTAGAGATCTTTTTGGAGTGGTTTTCGTTAGGATTTTTGGCTGGTTTTGAAGGTTTGATTGGTCCAGTTCTCCTGAAATCAGCATCATTGAAACCAGAATCTACTGCAGCGGGTGCTGATGCCAAGCCAAGTGAAGAGGCAAATGATGCAACTTCGGCTTTCAGAGAATTTACGTCAACCTTAGACGTTTTAGGGATTTTTGCAGTGGGTTTAGGGTTTAAAGCTTTTGCAGCACCCATGCTTGATTTGTTGTGTATATCTTTAACAGTCATTAGTTCACAGACTTGAAGCTCATAAGCCCATAAGGGTTACGTTTGGCTTTGTATCGCACAATTTTCGCCACGCTTATTTGGAATTCCGAGTTCTGAAAATATAGAACGGAGAATTTTACTGCGTTCCTTAGAGACGTGTTTAGATGTGGGTTTTGAGTATCTCTAGATCATCTTCGTTTCCTATTGCGAAACTTTGGGTGTTAGAAATATCACATTGACCTAAACAATCTAGGCTAATGAAATAAATTTATAACCAATTAATCTAGATAGAAGAGCTAAGGTTCATAACTCAAATAAAAGTTAAATTAAATGTTTAAATAAATATAAGAATAGAATAAATTAACAGGATGTTTTTTGTATTGAAGGTGGTAGTTTTTAGGTGTGTTGCAGGGTGGGTTAAGCCCCTGTTTTGTTGTTCTGTTGGTGGTTTTTCAAGATATTGTTAAGATTTTGTTAGATATTTTAATATAATGGGAGCAGGCCCAAGCTTGCAATTTACTGATCGAAAAAAAGAATAGAATAAATTAAATGTGTAGATACTTGGTTTTAATTTTGATAAAAAAAATTTGTTTAGGTGTCAAGAAATTATGTGTTAAAGTTTTGAAATTTTATAATTTATTGATGACCTATGAGTATGCATTAATCTCTTGTGTGCAGATATGAATACGATTTTATTTGGAACAATTCAAAAAATAGAACTTGTTCACCTTGATTTTTGGTGTATGGATTTGCGAAAGGACAAAGGATGTTTACAAACACCTTGGGAGAATCTATCAGATTGCAAGGGTCAAATTCTCCTCAGTCAAACCCCTAATGGACTAAAGATAGCAAGCGTGCAACCAACCTAGGATGATGTGCTCAAATAAATGTTACAATAATGCTCTCATAAATGCTCTATCAATAAACCCTGGCACGTTCCATAGGATGATAGTCTTTGATAACGCCTATATGATTTCAAATGAATGGATGAGTGTAATGTAACCAAGCCCACGAATTAACAACATGTGCGCTAGGTCAACTCACAATAGCTAGCTAGTGAAATGGCTAGCAATGTGTGAATTTGAATTTTAAATTTTAAAAGCTAGGGGATCATATATGCAACTATGGAAGTCACTTCATTCAAGTCCATGCCTATAGATCTAATTGAGGATGATGAAAAATAAGTCAAAGGATAAAGAATAAATCTTTCAAATCATTAATAACAAGGATCAAGATGTGTGATGTCATATGTCAAATTTACACAAGAATATGCCACGTGTAAGCTAATCATTACATTTAGGACACTCTAATTGAAGTGGGCCCAAAACATAAGTGAAAGAGACATAGGTATGTAATTTTCACTATTACATTTTGTCCCCACTTTAATGTGCATGTGAACTACTGGGGAGATGCATGCCAAAGTAAAACAAGTAGTCAACGTTTAAATTAAATATTATTCAAACACTCAAAAGGATACTTGATATGTGTAAATTAACATATCATTCTTCAATTCTTCTTGCAATGAGTGCTCCATTGGAAATTTACAAAATAGAAAAAGCATGCAAGGAATAACATTTGTCACACATTTAAAATAGGCACTAGCTACAACTTGCTTGAAAAGGAACTATCCTCAAAAAAGTAAAAGTGGAGAAGATCGTGTCTATTATAGAAAGTGATAAAATCTCTTACTATGCAAAAATGTAGAAAGGACTTCAACCGTGTGGATAAGATGTCAAAGGTTTCTAACTATACCAAACAAGATCCAACTCTATAGGTAGCACAATAAAACATCCTTGACTATGCAGAAATGTACTTCATCTTGATACAGTAATGAAGCTCTATCTAATACTAGAAAATAATCATAAATGTCATAGTTGCATCATTACAATCAAACTCATGAATTGCTTTAAGTGATAATATATGCCCCCCACCAAATGGTTTCCTACATGGGATGCAAGGAATTGGAGGAGAGGAGAAAAATGCATAGGTGTGATAAAGCGTGAAACATAGCAAAAATTATCATCATATGATAAGCATTTGAGCACATAAGTGGGAGATAATCATCAAGGAATATGTAAAAGGCTGCCCCCAATGTAGGCAAATGAGAAGACAAGGGCAAACATGTGTGCTAAATAAGAATTTTGTAAGAACATGAAACACACACACACAAACACACACAGATATAGATATATTGATAAAATTGTGTAATGGACACGTGGTAAATATGGATTTAGATAAGAATGTAAGCATGTATAAATAAGAGATAAGCATTAAGGTATGTATATAAGGTTGCCCCCAAAGTGATAAGACAAGGATAGCCATAAATGTCAGATAAGGATCATGTAAGTATGAAGATATGAGCATGACAAGGATAATAAACATGGAACCATAAGATGTAACCAAAACAAAACATGTAAGACATGTGATTGTATGATTTAGACATGATAACCATATGAAAGCATGTAAATGTCATAAACGTATAACATAAGATGTGAACATGAGAAGGCATGTAAATAGCATCATAAACATGTAGATAGGAATCAAAGAAGCATCACAAAGCATGTGGAAACATAAATGACTAGCATAGAACATGAGTAAACCTGGGAGTCAAACAAAACATGTAAGAAAGCATGGATTTAGCTAGTAAAGAAGCATAGGGAAAGCATATGATCTAAACATGACACATGAATCAAAAGGTAAGATGACTCCAAGTGTTGTAAACAAAGCATAAATTACAATATAAAAGGTCAAATGGGAATAGAGGATGCACAACAAAAATGGGATGAACAAAAAGGCGAGTGTGTAGGACACGAGATAAAAGGAAGAATAAGAAAGGAGGATCAGAAAATACATGGCATAAGAAAATGACCAAAATGATACAAACCACAAGGAAGAAATGACATAAGAGATGAACAAACCTAGAACCATATCAAGAGACTTCAAGTTGGCCAAAGGATTATCCTGCACCAAAACCGTAATGGCCGCCACTCTATCGGCCGTTGTTCCCGTCTTCTGCGCCATGGACACCATACGCATATTGCTGTTTTTTTCACTCTTCTCCTCGTAATGCAAAACGTATTGCTCCATCAACTGCCGAGCCCGCTGGCTTTTCTTCTGCACCAAACCCTCCCATGCCGAGGCGCTAAAATCAGCCGCCAGTTTCGCAGAGCCTTCGCCCTCTGCCCGAAGTAATTTGGCTTCCATTGTAGCTGCATCTGCATACCACGGGCTCGACAATGTACTAGGTTTCATCAAAGGAAGTTTCGCTAAAGTTTTGGTAGCGCCGCTCATTTGGCGGTCTGGTTCCTTCTCTGCTAAAGGCCGAGGACCTTGGCCTTTGAAGAAGTCATTTTCTTTCCTGCTATTCTCCTGCCAGCGGCTTCCATTACCCTTTGCAAACTTAGAGTTTGCATTGTTTTTTTCTTGTTTAGGTTTTGCTGCTTTCAGGTTCCCATCATTTTTCTCTGCTTTAGAGAACTTTTTGGAGTGGTTTTCGTTAGGATTTTTGGCTGGTTTTGAAGGTTTGATTGGTCCAGTTTTCTTGAAATCAGCATCATTGAAACCAGAATCTACTGCGGCGGGTGCTGATGCCAAGCCAAGTGAAGAGGCAAATGATGCAACTTCGGCTTTCAGAGAATTTACGTCAACCTTAGACGTTTTAGGGATTTTTGCAGTGGGTTTATTGTTTATAGCTTTCGCGGCACCCATGCCTGATTTGCTGTGTATATCTTACAATTTTCGCCGCGCTTATTTAGAATTCCGAGTTCTGAAAATATAGAACAGAGAATTTTACTGCCAAACTTCTGTTGTGAGAAAAATCACATTGACCTAAACAATCTAGGCTAATGAAATAAATTTATAATCCGTTAATGTAGATATAAGAGCTAGGATTCATAACTCGAATAAAATTTAAATTAAATGTTTAAATAAATATAAGAATAGAATAAATTAAATGTATAGATACTTGGTTTTAATTTTGATTTTAAAAAAAAATAATAATTGTTTAAGTGTCAAGAAATTATGTGTTAAAGTTTTGAAATTTTACAATTTATTGGTGATCTATGACTATGTATTAATCTCTTGTGTGCCGATATGACTAAGATTTTATTTGGGACAATTCAAAAAATAGAACTTGTTCGCCTTGATTTTTGTTGTATGGATTTGCGTAGGGACAAGGGATGTTTATAAACACCTTGGGAGAATCTATCAGATTGCAAGGGTCAAATTCTCCTCAGTCAAACCCCTAATGGACTAAAGATAGCAAGCGTGCAACCAACCTAGGATGATGTGCTCAAATAAATGTTATAATAATGCTCTCATAAATGCTCTATCAATAAACCCTGGCACGTTCCATAGAATGATAGTCTTTGATAACTCTATGATTTCAAATGAATGGATGTGTAATGTAACCAAGCCCACAAATTAACAACATGTGTGCTAGGTCAACTCACAATAGCTAGCGAAATGGCTAGTAATGTGTGAATTTGAATTTTAAATTTTAAAAGTTAGGGGATCATATATGCAACTATGGAAGTCACTTCATTCAAGTTCATGCCTACGGATTTAATCGAGGATGATGAAAAATAAGTCAAGGGATAAAGAATAAATCTTTCAAATCATTAATAACAAGGATCAAGATGTGCGATGTCATATGTCAAATTTACACAAGAATATGCCACTTGTAAGCTAACCATTACATTTAGGACACTCTAATCGAAGTGGGCCCAAAACATAAGGGAAAGAGACATAGGTATGCAATTTTCACTATTATATTTTGTCCCCACTTTAATGTGCATGTGAACTCCTAGGGAGATGCATGTCAAAGTAAAACAAGTAGTAACATGTAAATTAAATATTATTCAAACACTCAAAAGGATACTTCATATGTGTAAATTAACATATCATTCTTCAATTCTTCTTGCAACGAGTGCTCCATTAGAAGTTTGCAAAATAGAAAAAGCATGCAATGAATAACATTTGTCACACATTTAAAATAGGCATTAGCTATAACTAGCTTGAAAAGGAACTATCCTCAAAAAAGTAAAAGTGGGGAAGATCGTGTCTGTTATAGAAAGTGATAAAATCTCTTACTATGCAAAAATGTAGAAAGGACTTCAACCATGTGGATAAGATGTCAAAGGTCTCTAACTATACCAAACAAGATCCAACTCTATAGGTAGCAAGATAAAACATCCTTGATTATGCAAAAATGTACTTCATCTTGATACAGTAATGAAGCTCTGTCTAATACTAGAAAATAATCATAAATGTCATAGTTGCATCATTACAATCAAACTCATGAATTCCTTTAAGCGATAATATATACCCCCCACCAATTGGTTTCCTGCATGGGATGCAAGGAATTGGAGGAGAGGAGAAAAATGCATAGGCATGATAAAGCATGTAACATAGCAAAAATTATCATCATATGATAAGCATTTGAGCACATAAGTGGGAGATAATCATCAAGGAATATGTAAAAGGTTGGCCCCAATGTAGGCAAATGAGAAGACAAGGGCAAACATGTGGGCTAAATAAGAATTTTGTAAGAACATGAAACATATAGTAAATAGATATATCAATAACATTGTGTAACAGCTATATGGTATATATGGATTTAGATAAGAATGTAAGCATGTATAAATAAGAGATAAGCATGAAGGTATGTGTATAAGGTTGCCCCCAAAGTGATAAGACAAGGATAGCCATAAATGCAAGATAAGTATCATGTAAGTACGAAGATATGGGCATGACAAGGATAATAAACATGAAACCATAAGAAGTAAGCAAAACAAAACATCTAAGACTTGCGATTGTCTAATTTAGACATGATAACCATATGAAAGCATGTAAATGTCATAAACATATAACATAAGATGTGAACATGAAAGGCATGTAAATAGCATCATAAACATGTAGATAGGAATCATAGGAGCATCACAAAGCATGTGACATAGGAACATAATAAAGAACACGTAGAAACATAAATGACTGGGTAATCCCACAATAATGGGTCCCAAACTTGGGACAAAAAAAATTGGGAGGGAGGGAGACAAAAGTTAACAAATTTCTTCGTTCAAAGGTTTTTCTTCAAATGAAGGTACCTACGAACGAAGATCATTGTGCAATAATCTTTGTTCGAAGAAATATCTTCAAACAAAGATTCTCAACTATTAAAAATAAATATTAAAATAATACCTTCGAACAAAGATAATTATTTGAGCACATAAGTGGGAGATAATCATCAAGGAATATGTAAAAGGTTGTCCCCAATGTAGCAAATGACAAGACAAGGGCAAACATGTGTGCTAGATAAGAATTTTGTAAGAACATGAAACATATATATATATATATCGATAACATTGTGTAACGGCTACGTGGTATATATGGATTTAGATAAGAATGTAAGCATGTATAAATAAGAGATAAGCATGAAGGTATGTGTATAAGGTTGCCCCCAAAGTGATAAGACAAGGATAGCCATAAATGCAAGATAAGTATCATGTAAGTACGAAGATATGGGCATGACAAGGATAATAAACATGAAACCATAAGATGTAAGCAAAACAAAACACGTAAGACTTGTGATTGTTTGATTTAGACATGATAACCATATGAAAGCATGTAAATGTCATAAACATATAACATAATATGTGAACATGAGAAGCCATGTAAATAGCATCATAAACATGTAGATAGGAATCATAGGAGCATCACAAAGCATGTGACATAGGAACATAATAAAGAACACATGGAAACATAAATGATTGGGTAATCCCACAATAATGGGTCCCAAACTTGGGACCAAAAAAATGGGAGGGAGGGGGACAAAATATAACAAATACCTTTGTTCGAAGGTTTTTCTTCGAACGAAGGTACCTACAAATGAAGATCGTTGCACAATAATATTTGTTCAAAGAAATATCTTCGAACGAAGATTCTCAACTATTAAAAATAAATATTAAAAGAATACCTTCGAACGAAGATAATCTTCGTTCGAAGGTATTATTTTAATATTTTTTTAATCATTATATGAGCCAACAAAACAAAGTTGTCGGCTCATTTTTAGCGAAAGCAAAAACTTGAGACCGAGTTGTGGAGAACCTACACCTGCCAACGGCACCCAGGGTGGACCTAGTGGATGACGTTCGAGGAAAGGGATATTCAAATGAAGGTTTCCTGTTCTAAGGTAAGCTTGCAGTGCGGATTATTGTTCTCTTTTTAAACCCTAATTGAAATTGGTGTACGAAACTCTAATTTCACCCTAATTTGCTGTGTATATATACTATAATTTGTTGTGTATAGGAACATATATCATGTAAATTGATATACCCTAATTTGTTGTGTATCTAATTATGATCTGATATATATATATATTCAATGGCATACATGATGATATATCATGATATATATACATCTTTATAGAAGCACTATAGTTATTTAAAAATAATGGGTACATTAATTTTTATGTCAAACTCATATTCAAATTTCGATGTTGATGTCAAATTTTGAATGTTGTACGCCAAAGGGTGTATGGGCAACCATATCCCAATTTTTGTATGATATTGAACCGGAATTTGTGGATTCAAAGTAATTTTTAGTTTCAAGTAGAAAATGTGGCTATGTGCATAACCTTCCTATTGATAACCGTTTTCAAATTTTACCTTTACCAGGTCCATGACAATTAAAGAGGCATTTCCTGAAACACAAAAGTATTGGCCATCATGGGATAACAAAACTAAGATTAACTACATAAACATAGTAGTAGCAAGTGTTCCATTATGTGATAGACTTAGGGCTATGGTCAAGCATTCTAATGGAAACCTCCCCAAGGAAGATCGAGATATCTAGTAATTTTACAATGTAAAAAGTGGAACTTGGTATGGGTTGGTCCAGATTAGCTGGCTCCATTGGAGCCTCATGAGATGGAGCTTGTGTTAGGATTTGATGTGGGCCACACACGTGGTGCTTCTACCAGGACAGAGCGCATACGATCCCTTGGAAATGCTTTTCAAGTAGAAATAGTAGGATACCATCTTTCTGTTTTGAAGCCTATTTATCCAAAGGGGATCAATGTCCTTTCTCTAGATTTTCTGTCTAATTAGGGGTGCAGAAGTCCTTTGCATCAAATTTGGGTAGACCACTCAATTTTGTTGTATCTACAAAAATTTGTAAAGAAAATAGGCTTATCCTCAAAAGCTGGTGGGAAAAACCACATCAGATTATTCCCACCAACTTCTGAGGATAAGCCTATTTTCTTTGCGAATTTCTACAGATACAACATAATTGAGTGGTATACCCAAGTTCGATGCAAAGCAACTTCTGCACCCCCAATTCTAGAGAATAGAGAAAGGACATTGATCCCCTTTGGATAAATAGGCTTCAAAACAGAAAGATGGTATCCTACCATTTCTACTTGAAAAGCATTTCCAAGGGATCATATGCACTCTGTCCTGGTAGAAGCGCCACGTGTGTGGCCCACATCAAATCCTAACACAAGCTCCATTTCACGAGGCTCCAGCGGAGCCAGCTGATCTAGACCAACCCATACCAAGTTCCACTTTTTACATTGTAAAATTACTAGATATCCTGATCTTCCTTGGGGAGTTTTCCATTAGAATGCTTGACCATAGCCCTAAGTCTATCACTTAATGGAACACTTGCTACCAATGTGTTTATGCAGTTAAGCTTAGTTTTGTTATCCCATGATGGCCAATACTTTCGTGTTTCAGGAAATGCCTCTTCAATTGTCATGGGTAGTCAAGGTAAAATTGAAAATGGTTATCAATAGGAAGGTTATGCATATAGCGACGTTTTCTACTTGAAACTAAAAAGTACTATGAATCCACAAATTATGGTTCAATATCATACAAAAATCAAGATATGGTTTCCCATACACCCTTTTGCATACAACATTCAAAATTTGACATCAACATTAAACTGGATCTTAGTGGACCATGTGACAAGAAAAGTGCAAATTATTTAGCTTAAGAAGTGGGTATGAAGCTACAATTAGTAGAAAATGTAGAAGGAATATCCTAATGAGAAAGATCCAGATCTATTAAAAATATTAGAGAGGATGTGGATAAACTTTGATTGTAAACTTTTTATATTGTTAGGAAAAAACCTAATAAACTAATGGAAGTTAGATGGGACTACAACCATAGTTTGAATCCATGATCTCTACTCGAGAGTAGAAATGATAAATCTAAAATGACATAATAGAGAGCCTTAGATTATTTTTTCTAATTTAATCAAGTGAGATACACAACAATGGCGCCATGTTATTGTCACATCATTGGTTGGATGAGAAAGAAAGCATATCTAATTTTGTTGGCACACCAAATTAAATCCTCAGATCTGGGGGAGTATCTATTTCCTCAAGGAGGAGATGGTAGTGGCCCTCAAATAACCAGGTTTTTTGGCCTAAGCTCGTATTTCCCTTGTGTCTACCTACACACAAACATGTTTTTGATCATCTGGACATATCCTAATCATTTTCTCATATAAGTGGACAATAAACTTTTTTCTTCCTCTTGGGCTCTTTTTGAAAGATCTGTCCATGATAAAGTTGAGGTCAACTACATGTAATTGTCTACCAAAGCTCAATTCAAAGAAATGCTAGAGTAGAGTTGGGAGATTTTTAGAACATGCACATAAGTTTCAAACAAGAGTTAGTCCTGTATCAATACATAGATGGATTCATGTTCCAAAATTAAGGTAATTTCTCATACCCCCAAACTAGAATTTCCCAAATTTGATGGTATTGATCCTACCAATTAGATGTATTTAAGGATCTAGACCAATATTTCAAATACATAGTAAATATAAAGTTCCCCATGATCAAAATATCTTTAGTGCTTCTTTCAAAGTAGAAAATGATATCATTCAATGGTTAGATATAAAACTCAATCCTTTCTCACATGGGAATTTTTTTGCACTTGAAAGTCCTTAGCTAAAATTCTCTATATGTGGTTATATGTGTTTGATTCAATGTAATGCATTAACATTCATGCTCGAGATCTTTGGATCAATCTAGTTAAGTTTACATTTAATATATTCATGATTAATTGAAATCCTAAAAATTATCATGTTCATTTATTTTCAATCATCATGTTCTAGAGTTAATTCATTTACTAGTTTAAATGTTTATTTACATGTTTCAATTTGTATATGTATTTTTTAATTATTCTAAATTAACATTAGGTAAAGTTCATTTAACCTCACTTATCATGTGTTTTAAACTTATGAAAATTTATTTAATTTAACATCATACCTCCAGTTTCACTTTAGGGTTTAAATTTTTATCTTCGTGTTAGTTTTAGGTTAAAGAAGATTTATGCAAGTTCTAAAACTGTGCACATCATCAAATTATTTTTAGATTTAGGAAACTTGGACATGCAATATTATTTTAGACCTATGTACATGTGCTTGTTCATTAAACTTAAAGAACTTAATTGATTTTTGTGCACAGTGCATGCACTGATATGGATATGCTTTAGGCACATACTGATTATGAGATTCAGATATTGAGGCAAATTCTAGCTGACCCTTCTACCTTTGGGTTGTATAGATGTAATTGTAGTATGATTTTACAAAGTTTGGTCACTATTAGACAGTCATTAGGAGGTCTCCATGCTTATTTTGGGGAGACGTTAGCAGTCGTCCTTGCCCAGACGAGGGATAGCATATCAGGTGATGTTCCTTTGAGCACAGTCTAGAGCAGAGTGCCAAATGAAACAATCAAAAGTCAATGTTTTCCCTAGTACTCCACCAGATCTTGGGTTAGGGCATATAAGGTGATCATGTGCATATGCCCTAGGATGGCACCTTTGATATATCCATGATTTCTTGCTGCTCATGGTCGTTATCCAAACAATGACCAAATTTCATTATATTTTGCACAACAATTATACGTTGAGGTCCATTTAGGCCTCAACGTTAACTATTTGGATTTACCAGGTCATTTGGGGTAGGGTTGTGGTAGAGTTTGTGATAGGGATGATTATCATGGTGTAGATAGGTAGCCCATAGATTACAAGATCTTGGTTGGGAAGAGGATGTCTGTCATCTCTCAAGCCATTACCCCTATTGTCAATGAGGTTGTCATTGCTTCCCAATGGGAAGCAATTGATAGTATTGTTGATATTGCAGTGGAGGCTCAACACATATCTACAAATTGCGTGGGTCCATACCTGATGCGACATCCATGTATGTCAACTAATGATTTAGATGCATATGTTGTGGCAGGTATCCCATCTCTGGATGATATAGATCACATTGCACGGGATGCCTAGATCTGACAACTTTATGAGGGTGTATCATGTGATCTCATCACAGTTGGGGATCTTGTTAGCAGATGTTGCTTCATTTGTGGCTCAGTCTCGACATTTTGATATGGATCCTATAGTTAGATCATCTGGAGGGGCACATGAGCCACCTACCCATCGCCATTCTATTGATTTGTCACAAGTGTATCCATAGGCTAATGATTATGCTGCTCCAGGGGTCCAGTCATCTACAGCTGCTCCAAGTGCCCAATCATCTGCAACTGCTCTAGGTGCTCAGACATTTGTAGTTGCTCTAGGTGCTTAGACATTTGTAGTTGCTCCAAGTGCTTAGACATCTACTGATACACTCGAGCAGGGTGCAAGAGGTCTAGGTTTTATGGAGATGCTCTCTTTAGGGTCAATGCCATCTCACTTGCATAGTCTACTACACACATCATTGGTAGACCTAGTCCAGGGTAGGACTGTAGAGGAGATGGCGGATTATATTATTACAAAAGGCGGCATTGAGGATGCAGCTCTGGCAACTCAGGTATATATGTACATATAATTTTTAAGGTTTTTAAGTTTGAAATTTAACTACATGTAGTATGTAACTTCATTGGAACCATGTACAACACAATTTTATAAATTTTAAATATAACTCGAAATTAATTTTATTTAAATTTATGTATTCATGCATATGTGTGTAGGCAGAGTTAGCACATGTGACTCCTAGTTTGAGGGGAGAGCGTGTACGCACACGTTCAGATTCACCTAACCATGTCAATGGACAGGTGGACTTTAATTTTCATCTAAGTTAAAATGTACATATATGTACATGTTTACTTGTTCACATATGTGTGTATATATATAAAAATTTAATTATATAATTTTTAATTAATTACACAAGTTTGTATGTGTATATATATGTAGGGCTTAGTGCATTTATCAGATGCTCGGGATTCACTCTCGGATGGTCGCTCGATTAGGAGCCAACATGATGACCTGGAGACCAAATGACCTACGCTAGTTTATACACACATGTGTTTATTACATTTTATGTTTCTTACATGGACATTTCATGTTTCTTACATCATGGACATGTTTTATGTTTATTACATGGACATTTTCTATTTTTGTTCACTCATATTTCATAGATCTACTCTAGACATGATTATATATCAATTCTAGACATTTTAGTTTATGTTTATGTTTTAGATCTATTGATGTATGTGCACATGTGTACACACTTATACATGTTTGAGATATATATATGTATATATATATATATATATATATATATATATATATATATATATATATATATATATATATGTGTACACACTTATACATGTTTGAGATATATATATGTATATATATATATATATATATATATATATATATATATATATATATATATATATATATATATATCATAGATGACATTTGTGTTTATGACTTCTTATGTTTTAGAGATGTATATATATGTATGTTGATATATATGTAAATTTTAGATATTTTGTATCCTTCAGGGACATAATTTATGTTTGTACACGTTTATGTTTATGAAAGTTTAAACAAAATGAAACGATCGAATTTTAACTATATATATATATATACCCAAGAAATTTGGTTATATATATGATTTGGTTAAATTTGGTCAATAGAATCTAAATTGGCATATCATAATAAATAGAATCATTAATCATTCTATAAATGCATTATAAGAGAATATGTATTGATCATCACTTGAGCATATTGCATCCTTTCCTACACCATTGAATTGATCTTGGTTCAAATGTAGATCATTGAGTTGATTTGTTTGGGGGCATAACTAAGTAGAATATGACCCTCACTTAGTGCAACTTCCCAAATGATGTGTATATAAACCACCCCATTTTAGACATAGGTACAATGAGATGAGGCAAATCTACTATAACCATCCATCCCTGTACTAAATTTCACTTTTAAAAATTGAAGTTTAATTGTGTGTGTCGAATTAGTTTAAAATACATGTGGATTTGAATTAAAATATAACAAAATCAAAGTATAAATATTGAGGTGTTCATCTAGGCAAGGCCCTAGAATATTCTAGCACATTGGAGAATCACTTTTTAGCATCTTTGAGCGAATATGAGGTATTTTGCTTTACACTCAATTATGTTAGATTAAGGGGACCCTTCTAGAATTAACTAATAATGATGAATGATATCAAAATCCTTAAGTTGTTTTAAAGATATTAATTTTAAGGAATGAGAGGTATAATTGAGTAAATGATGGTAATGTAATGTCTTGGCCTCTTGCTAATATTTAATGTATGTATGCCCCACAAGATCTTATAAGTTCCTTGTTGTGTATTGTGGTTTCACACGAGTGAGAGAGGTAGGAATGTGAGAGACATAACAACATAAATTAATCTCATTAAATTCAAATATAAAGGTTTTACTTGATATGCATCCAATCATGTTTTAAAGCTCTACCACAAGTTCTAATATAAAATTGAACTAGAATCAATAACATATCACTTGTCATATAATTTATCACTTGTCATTTGTATGCATTCAACCAAATTGTAGCTTTCTCTACCACTTGATCATTCTAATATAAAATCACTAATCAATTTATAACATATAACATCATAGATTTAATATATAATTTAAATAGAAATAGAATATGATTTTACACATGTTTAAAGAGGCATCCATAAAACCATCACAATCATCATGCACATGTATTTTAACTAAATTATGAACACTAAGGCTCATATTATCATCATGTAATGAGAAAGATGTGCGTAATTTAATTTATCACAATTTCATTTGTGCATGTATCTAGCAATATATAGATCATCCATGTGTAAATTTTAATGAAATGAGAAAAATCACATATCATGTACCCAAATGTTATAGAACTGCTTGAACTTTAAGCAAAAAAAATTTATTCCCGAACACCTCGCTCGTTCATGTACCACATCCATTGGTTCAACTCGCCCTTCAATAACTTCTAGTATTCTCTGATGATCATCTATATCCAGTCTCCACTTATGACGTCCACATGCATGTGGAACTTGATGAAGAGATAGGCCAGTAGCAATTACTAGGTGGCTATACTGATACACCTTGTTTTCAAGATGGTAATCAGTAAAATGAATCCCATTTTGAACAATTTTGACTTGTTTGAGATATGTCCCTTACACTACAACTGAACCTGTGGGAAACAATTGTAGACACCCAAAATTGTCCATTGTCTGGCAACACCTTGTTAAAACATTATTAGAGACATCGTGTACCATTTTGTCCTAATCCCACTCCTAATTCCATTTATCCATTAGCTAATTAATTAAATAAATTTTGTTTATTTAATTAATTTCCCATCTCAATCCTATCCTAATCACCTAGCCAATTAATTAAATAAATCTTATTTATTTAATTAATTTCCCATCCTAGTCCCATTTATTTAATTAATTTCCCAACTAATGTCTCAAATAATTCAAATAAAATATTTGAATTAATCCCTCACCTTTTGCACAACTAATCTAAATAAACTTTTATTTAAATTAGACTTATCCTACACATGCCACAACCCTCACTTAATGGAAAAAGCTCATTTTCTTATGTCAATAAATTAAATAAATTGGGCAAGTTTATCTGATTTTACACTTCATCATATCCTCAAATTGGAAATTCTCTCTCAAATAAATTGGGCAAGTTTATCTGATATTACACCTCATTCCCTCTTATCTTGTAGAGGATGGAAACCCTAATCATCCCTTGCCTATAAATGAACTCCCTCACAAGCCATTTGAATCAATGAGCTTTCAAGTATCCTTACTTTGTCGAATCATCTCCACGATCTTTCATCCATTATCTTTTCATCTATCATCATCCATCATTCATCTTCATCTTACTATTATGCTGATGAATTAGTGAGCACCCAACATTCCTCCAACAGTCAAACCTTCAAAATCTTGCATTCTTATGCGAGGTGGAGAAGAGCAATGGAGATAAATCAAGCATAATATGGAGATCGGTTTGCATTTGTGTTTGTTATTTTGATATTCAAGTTGTCTTGTGCTTCATTGAGCATTGTTAGGGTTTTATCATTGTTGATTATTCATTTACCATTGATTTGCAATTTTTACCCTAACTACATTTGGCACGCCCGATGAGACTTACCCTCGCTTTATCATGCGAATCTAACAATTTTTGGGTCGATTGAGAAACTTGATTTTTGTAGGTGACCTCCGGAGCTCAAACTGACCTCGTCGTTGAGTCCAGAAGGCTCAAGAAATGAAAAATAACTATAAATTCATCAAATTTGGCCACAGGAAAAAAATTGATTTTTTTTAGTTTAGGCCCCTTCGTAGGTCCGTACCGTATGGACCCGTACGACCTCTGCACAGGGGTCCATTGTCGCATTATTGGGCTTTCAATTTTCTTTAACATTTAATGCTTTCTGATTGCAGGGTTTACATTGTTCATTGTAGATTTAAAGGCTTGAGATTTACATTGTGTGTTGCTAGCTTAAACGTTGTTATTCACAATTTGAAATTTATGTATTGCAGGTTGGAAATCCCTAATCGTATTGCAGTCGATGCCTTTTACAAACCCTAGCCACCCAATCTAGACTCTCCATCTCTTGGCTCAACCCTTATAGCTACCCGTCGTTGCCACTGATAAACACTATCGCTGTTCTCATAGTTTTCGACCATCTTCAAGCCTGTGTCGACGCACCACCTCAGCCCATCCTACAATCTGTCGCCACCAGTGTTAAACCTTTCATCCTCTATCCATCCTTTAATACCTATCATCCCCTCTAAAATTCATAGTCACAACCAGTCGAAATGTTAAAAACTCGCCACCCATGCTTCCTTTAAACCGCCACCACCATTTAGCTACCTTTGCAAGCATTCGCTGCCACCCATCGTTTGCCCTAACATTGACCGTCGATGAAATCCCTGTGAAATATCTAATGGCTTTAAAAAATCTTGGTTGCAGTCTATGATACATTTGAAGGCTTGGCCACTACAGCCTTAGCCCCTTTTGTCTTCCCCTTTGGCCGACGGTCACATTGGTGCCCTTACCGACAGCCCCACATTTTCTTTTTCTTTTTTATTTTTGCCTACATCTGGCCCCTGGTCATATGAGCGACCAGGGGCGCCGCTAGGAGATAGCTGCCAAGATTGACATAAATTGTAACCACCTAGACTGACTACGCGCATATGACCAGAATGAACAAACCACTAGCGGTTTTCTCAAGCAGTTAGTTAACCTCTTGTCTCTTCTACATGCCCTAGGAGGGCATTTTTTTTCTTTTGCTTATAACTTTGTCATACGCTATCGAAATCGCGTATGAAAGGACTCATTGAAAATCTGACTCCGCCAACTTTGCATCTGTATAGGTTTCATCAGGTGATTTTATCATTTTATCTGGTATTTTTGCAGTTAAAGTTTAGCTTCTTTTTAAACTTCAATCAAGCATAACTTGAGCAAAATTGATCAGATTTCAACGAATTTTTTTTAAAAGTGCATAGAATTTCATGTAATTTATGTTTATGCAATCCATTTCGCTATATCAGATCATTTATCTTAGATTTTTTAATAGATTGCATATTTTTGGCATAACCCTCTTTGGCTTGCAAGTTGGTGTTTCTTCTTGTCTTGGTGGATTTTAGGTGAATCTAACGAGATGGAACAATATTAGCATCAACATCTACAACAGATTTAAGGATGAAAAACAATCAGGTGTACACATTCCATCTTTCATCTTTAATCATTGCTTGTCAACACACTTGAATTTGGGGCATAAAAAGAACATCTTGTTTGATCACACCCTTCGATTTGGGCTCTTAAAATCAATCTTGTTTGTTGTCACATCATTGAAATTGGGTTAAAATGAACAAGTGCCTTCCTACACATTTGGCTTTGGATCTAAAAAGAACAAGTGCTTCCATTGTTTTCTTACACACATCTCATTTTTCTAAGGGGAATTAACAACTGCGAGTGTGAGTCAAGTGCGTGTGTGTATGCTCTCTCCTCACACTGCAAGGTGATCTTAGAGATCAAAAACACCTCACTTGGTTTGCTTTTGTCATACCCTTCTTAGGAGGCCTGCTTGGAGACACACCACTCCAAGGGACAACCTCAAACGAGGTGTGAATCGAAAGACACCCTCTTTGGAAGTGGGAATCTTGTCACTCTTGGCTAAGCCCCAAAGAACTTTATACCTTTGGGAAGTGAAGGTGAAGGGTGGGTTACCCCTTTCTCTCGGCTATGTGGTAGGATTTCACTTTTAATTCCATTCTTAGTCAACCTTGTGCAACCTAGCTAAGACCTAATTGGCCATACTCATTTGACTAATCAATAGGCTTGTTGTTGTGTCTTCAAGTGTTCGCTTAATCATAACATTTAATCTTGAAAGATGAATTTATCATTGTGTTTGGTGTGTGTGTTCATGCATTTACATGTGAGATCTTGTGTTTGATATTACCCAAGTCAAACTTCTAATAAACACTTGCCACGTCATTCTGCATCCTCACATCCTAATCTACCACTTGTAAACATGGACATCACATTCCCAAACAAGACCTGTGAGAATGATCCTTATGGCACCAAAAGAATGCTTGATACACTTGAGTGGTTATATAGAAAAGGAACAAGTCCCTATGCCACCACAACATCGACAATTCCCACAACATCAAGTCCTAGGCCAATATCAACAATCCCAAATTCAACAAACTCAACCACAATACCAACATCAACAACCTCCACATCGATCCTATGTGTTACCTACATCATCATATCAACTTCATCCATCCACATGTCCCATAAATCCTTCATCAACCTATCACACCCCTTACAATGTCAACCCTTATCTATATCAATCCATATCTCAACAACCATTATCCTATGCAACCCCTCAATCATCATCACATCAACACCTTCAACAACAACAACCCATTCACCAATTCCAACCACAATATCAACAACAAATCATACCACAACAACAAGTCCAAACACCATTCCAACCTCAACCCATTCCACACCAATCCCATGTGTCACCCCTCTCAACTTCATACCAATCTAATCCATCCACCTATCATGTCAATGCCATATCAACCTATCAACATCCATCCCAAGATTATCCAATTCCTCATTCCAACATTCCAACACACCACCAAACCCATCCACAAGGCAACTGGGTGTCCTCACAAGAAACACATGCAAGTCCAAGTTGTCCTTTATATATAGATCAATATCCTTCACAAGAACCACATGCAAGTCCAAGTGCCCCTTTGTACATAAATCAAGTGAGCCCAAGTCCACCTATGCTACAAGATTTAATAACCTTTGACAAGGGAGATACCAATCTAGCCAATGCATCCTATGAGTCACCTCCACCATCTAATCACATGCCAACACATGAGCCAACTAGTCCTATCCCAACACCTTCATGTCATCCCAATCCTGGTCCATTAATCCACCAATCTTCTAATCTATCAAGCCCTTCATTCCCTCCATCACCATGTTCCTTCAATCCTCCACCCAAGGATCCCTTAGAAATAATCGTATAACAATTGGTCCAAGAAAATTTGATTGAGTTGCCACCGATAACACCCTTTGAAGAATTCTACTTTAAACCCCATTGGTATAATGAAAATGATTATTGTGCATACCATAGGGTTAGGGGCCATATGACACTCAATTGTAGCACACTTAAGAGATTGATCAAAAACCTCATAAATTATGGTAAGATTGTGCCCACCTCAAATCCTAATATGTCAAATCCCATTATCCTTCCATCCAATCAAAATCCTAATCCTAAGCCTCCATCACCATCCACCCTTATTGTTCATCCACTATATTGTCCATCCACCCATACACTTGCAAAGGATGTGATCCAATGGCTACTCGCAAGGAATAGACCATCTCCATGTCAAACACCCATTCATGAGCCCATTAACGAACCTCCAAACACCTTGCCTATTCCTACAACCCCATCATGTGGTCCACAACCCATCGATCCTAATGAAGAATCTCCAACCATAATCCAAGTCAAGATCCATCATACCCTCATGTCAATAACCCTCAAGAACAAGAGCCTATCCAAGAGTCATCCACTTCCATTCAAGCCAACCAAGAGGTATGTCAAGACTTTAACCCTAAGCATGTAGAAACAATAGCCCCTAATTCCAATAAAGATCAAAACACTTTCATCCAACCCATCCATAACATTTATCTTTTCCATGATCAAGATGAAATCCATGATGAAGAACCTATCCATGAGCAACTTGATCCTATCCATAATCTGATAACCATTCATGAGCAAGACACCTAAGACCTACATGTTCCATCTAATGAAAGTCTTGTTGACCTCCTTGAGCATTCACCTCGTTTCATGGTCTTCCTTCAAACATCTATTTCCCTTGATGAGACATATGGTTCCCAAGCAAGCATAGAAGATCAAACCAATATCTTGGATCTACATGCACATAATCAAGATCATAATGATCCTCCATCACCCACCATCGATCATGTTTCAAATCCACCACCATATCCTATTGGCCTAACCATCTCCATCCACGAGTGTTCTTCCTTAGAACACCAACAACCATTATCCGCTACTGAGAGAGCCTAGTAAATGATTGGTGGCTAAAATTAGCTTAACTTTGCTAGTAGCACATAGACTCACACCCACTTTTTTTTATGCATGCACAGCTAGTTCCCAAGTGAGATTCTTGGGAGTATTACTTTGGGAAGTGTACCCTATTTCTTCATATGATACACCTAGTGGGGAATGTCACATGGGTATCACCTTCTCTAAGTGTTACCCTAATTGGTGCATCTTGCGCCCTTCGAGAAACACCTCACCCTTTTGTAGCTTGTTCCATGTGGGATTCATGCACCACATGTCCCCATTCTTAGTCTTCCTTCACTGTGTATTGCCATAGTGTATTTTGTAGGTGTGATCACCATCATGGGGTGTTGTACGTGGAAAGAAATATGTATGCTTATATTGTGTTCTATTGCATGATATTGTGTTGCATTTAAGTCAGTAAAAAAAAATTGTCTATTTTTATGAGGTTGCTTGCATTAAATTTTGGGCATGACACATCCACTTGCTTAATTTCAAAATCATAAGCAACATCTATAGATAAAAGAAATCTAATAGAAATAATTTAGCAACATGAGAGAATATTTCACTGAAATCAACTCCCTCTCTCTAGGAGTAGCCCTTAGCTACTAGTCTAGCCTTGTATTTTCCAATGAACCATTTGCTCCAAATTTCTCCTTGTAGACCCACTTATATCTAATGGCCTTCCTTCCTTTGGGAAAATGAACAAGATCATAGGTATCATAAGAGTCTAAAGCCATCATCTCCTCCTGCATGGCTTGTTTCAACTCACTATCATCTACAATAATAGCTTCCTTGTATGATCTAGGTTCATTGTCGATACTTAATAAAGAAAACACAACGAAAATTTGGTGGGCTATACCTGTCAACTAGATTTTGTTGTCTTATGGATATTCTTAAGGGTGGAGTAAGGGATTCTTCCTCTTGTTCTTATACATGCTCAACCTCTTCTTTAATCTCAGAGTAATTCTACTTAGAACTCCCACTTGAACCCTCTTCTTCCTCTCTATCCTCAAATCCATCATTTTGTTCTTCCTTATGTGCAACTTCTTGCTTCAAATCAAAATGCACTATCTTTTTCCCTTTTTTATCTTTTGGTTGTTTAGGATCAAAAATAGCTCTAAGTTCTCTAAAAATCACATCTCTAGAATAGATAACTTTTTTGGTTAGAGGATTCCATATCTTATAACCATTAACATTCTCACCATATCCAATGAAGATGCATTTCTGTGCTTTTGGATCTAGCTTAGAATGCTTTTCTTTAGGCACATGAACAAAATCCTCAAAAACAAAAAATCCTTAAATGTGAAATAGAAGGTTTCTTAAACCTATCCACACTTCATAAGGTGTTGAATCAATATCCTTACAAGGAGATCTATTGATCAAGTAACAAGCAGTACACACAGCCCCTGCCTAAAAGCATTTATCCAACCATGCATCACTTAATATGCTTCTGACTCTTTCCATTATAATTCAGTTCATCCTTTTTGCAACCCCATTTTGTTGAGGTGTGTATAGAGTAATCCTTTTTCCTTATTATACTTGCATGCTTGCAAAACTCATCAAATTCCTTAGAACAATATTCTTGTCCATTGTCAGATCTCAATACTTTTATCTTATGTCCTGATTGATTCTCTACTAAGACTTTAAATTCCTTAAACTTAGTGAAACCTTTAGACTTATGTCTCATAAAATAAATCAATGTATATCTTGAAACATTATCAATGAAAGTCACAAAATATCAAGATTTTCCAAAAGAATCATTATCCATAAGTCCAAATACATCCATATCAATCATTTCTAAATTACTCTTTGTTTTATTGCTTCCTAAAGGAAATGATGCTCTGTTTTATTTCCCAAACACACAATGCTCACAAAAATCCAAAAAATCATTAGAATAGGAGAAACTTGTTACATCCCCAAATTATGATTAAGCTTAATCTTACTTTTATGTGGTAAACAAGATAATTAATCTTAGATTAATGATTTGATGTTTGTGGAAAATATCAAGTAGAATCATTGATTTTATGGATATCGATTGATGTTTAGATTAGACATGAGATTACATGTTTATAAGATTATTTTATCATAATGTTTTATGAATTAAATGATGATACCCTAGTCATGGTTATATGGTTGTGAGTGTAACCAGAAAAAGAATCTTCCTCCAAGGATGGAAGGAGAGTATCACCTGTGAGAGGGAGATAGATGTTGGGAAAAAGTCAGATTGCCATTTGAGTATTGAAGTTAATCTTTTGTGAACCCATGCAAGATAGGGTGAGTATAAATCATTTTCTTTGTTAAGTCGATTTTAATTCGACCAATGTCGACAAGACGATTTAAGATCTTTCAACATCGTCTACGTCGATTCGACTAGATAATATTCTCAGAACATTCATATAGGACCGATAGTAACCCTGATTGGATGTCGAAGTTTACCTTTTGTTTACTTATTTACTTCTATATTAAATTTTGTGATTATTATTTAATTATTTTAACTATGGACTAATATAGCGAAGTGGGGGAGTGAGACTCGACCCCATATTCGCATATTAATGTTACCACCTTAACGATGGTAATATAACTTGGCGATACCCTAGATTATTTTAATAATCCTATAGTATCATTTAGATGTAAATGATAATATGCGAAGACATAACTATTATCTACTTGTAGCAGTCGAGCACTTTGATATATAAGTTTATATGTTTCTTGTTGCCAACCGTACCACTATCCACGATGAGTGGAGAGAATAGAAGCGGTGGTGAAGCTTATCATAAGCTTAAACATTGTAGATCACTCCTGAATGGTAGATATTATGGTCTTTATGGAGTCTAAAAACCTACGAGGTGGTAGAGGTATATGCCAACTGTTTTACCCACTTCCATTTGGAAAAGGTAGCGGTTATGTGTTGTGTTGGAAAACAACATGCAAAGAAAATGAATGATAGTCTTTTGATTGTTACAATATCATCATTATTGTTTAGAGGGTGATAGGAAAAGGTTGTAGGAGTAGCGGGTTACAGATTGGGAGCTCGCAAGAAGGAGCTAATAGGGGCTTCGATAGACTTACTCTTCGCTGACAACAACTTGGCTATGTGTCTATCACCTCAGGTAAGACTGTATGTTACAGTCGTGTGAATCTGTAGAATGCAGATGTATACATAATACCACTATTGATAGCCACACAGTGGTCAAACGTAGATTGTGTCATCCTTTATGAAAGCATTGTTATATTTGATAATTCTGTTGAGGCCTTCATGGCCGAATGCATGAGAAACGTTGTGCATATCCTTTTACGATAGCATTAGTATGTTGTTAACTTTGTTACGGCCTTCATGGTCGAATGATTAAAGATAATGTGTTTATCTTATGCGATAAGAACTGCATGTTGATAATATTGTTGAGGCCATGGAGCCGAATGGTTATGAGCATTGTTGTAGCAGTCTCATGCCCCTCGAAGCCGATAAGGCTGAGGGTAACAAACCTTTATTATAATTATTGAAAAGATATTGATAAGTCTTTGAGCAGGTCAAGAGCCTTGCATACTGTATAATGATAATACCATTTGAGCAGGCCACAGGCCATGCAAAATATAATCATAAATCATTTGATTAGGCCGAAAGCCAATACATTGTAGAAAGGTAAGACAATTAAAAAGGTTGATGGCCATGCATAATAAAATGAAGAGTCATTCATGATAATCAATGTTATTGACAGTGTCCATGCCATTGAGGCTTTTAAGGCACATAAAATGAGAAGTGAAACATTTGTGTGTTTATGAAAGATAACATTATACCTTCGGGTGTAATATTTATGCATGAAAGAGTAATATGACTCTTAGTATCCATGGTGAAAAACCAGTTTGTTATTGATAACCTTGTATAGGTTGCATTAAGTACATGTCAAATCTTGCATGTCAAGGGGGTACCCTTGACTGTTATTTTATTTCCATATAGGAAAGAATATGAAAATGAACATGATAACTCATTTGTTGAAAACGTATTATGGATATGTTTCTTTATTGAATGGCAGTGCTTCATGGATGAAGTATAGGGTATCAAGAACCCTTTTGAATTCTTTTGACCAAAGGTCTATTTAATATTGTCAACTTATTAGACTATATTGGTATGTGATATAATCGATGTGAATTTGATAAAAACCTTTAAAAAAGGTAACCATAGAAAATTAGACCGGGGATGGTCTTTTAAACTGAAACCATGAACATATAAACTTGTAAAAAGGAAGAACGAGAGTAGAGTGATGTGGAGTCACAGATTCCCTGTTGCATAGGCAAAAAGACAAATAATGGATGCACTCCTGAAATCAGAGTCGAAAGTCCAAGTAGATGGACTAAGGTGATTCAAACCTATCTTTACTATGACCTAGAGGGGTCAAATTATTATCACTGTAGGATGAGACAGCTTCTAAGTCGAGTCGAGGTGTGTGAACATTCGACTACGTTCATTGCAAAACGTATATGTATATAAATCTTTGGCCAAAGTAATGCATCTGTCTCTGCATGCATTAGTTAGTTCACTGTGCTCCAGATGGCATAATGCTTCCAGTAGTGTCATGCATAGTTAGAGTGGATCTATAGTTGTATGATCGTGAAGTATTATGAAGGACACAACACTAGATACTCAGATGGAAAACCAATTGGTTCCTTATATCTATTTCCTTTGTGAAGGGTAGGCCTACTTCCAGGAAAGAAGTTGTGCAGGGGAATGGCAGTATGTGGTTGGAGGAAAAGCACTCGGGTGATACTCTCCTTCTCAAGCAGAAGACAAGCCGAGACTTATGAAGACGGATGTCAAAGTTCCAGATATAATACATTCTTTTATATGACTTGATAGTTAAATATTACGTGTAAGCTTATCGTTGATGCTATGAGAAAAACATTGTAGATGTATAGTGAAAGGAATTCACTAGTATGTTATCTTTGGAATTGTTATATATTTCAGTTTGAAATATCCAGAAAAGATATGCATATTAATTTTGATTGTGAAATTGATTAATTCTTTGCTTAACTATGACTATGTTAATCATGACCTTGTACTTAATGGTAATTAAGTTGGTTAATTATGGATGATGTGAGATGACTTGTTTCATATGGTATTAGATCTACCAGGTTCAATACATGGACCTATGAGCTCACTACATAAAATTTTCCTCTGGCATTAATAGTTGCTAATGTTTGGATGTTCTTATGCCAAAATGGTAAGAAAAAGAATGACACCCAGGAAGAAGGTAATGGGAAATGCACATTACCTTAAGGCTATGAGGGAGTGTGCCTCAAGAATAAAAAGACTTGAACAATCTGATTGCTTGAGAGGTACATGGTTGGCTGATGATGAAACTTTCACTGATGCTATTAAATGCACCAAGCAAGAGAAGGAGAAAGCGGTTAGGACTACTATTCCTATCTCTGAAAATGAATCAATGAAACCCTCTGCACGTAAAGAACCAATCTTGGAAAGTGATCTTAAGGATCCTAATTTTACTTGGGAGGTTGTGGATGAGTACTTGCAAGTACGTCCACCTCCTAAATCTGATTTGGTAAACCTCAAGGATGAGGAAAATTTTGGGAAGATATCCCAATCTGAAAGTGACTTGCAGCAGCAAGATGTAAATAATTTCTTTTGTAACTATGGATGGATTATATGTAATTCATGGAAACTATAATGCATTTTGAAATTTTGGCAAATCTTTCCTTCCTTGTTAAGATTGCATGAATGAGAATGGATTTACATTTATGAATGGATTCAATAGTATGAAAAACTAATTGAATGATTAATCTGCAAACTTTAGGAGAAGTAGATTATAGCACAGTTTAGACAAGAACCAATATGGGAGATAGCCAGGAAGAAGGGAAACCTTTAGGCCACTCTGATTCTAAACTCGACCAGATCCTTGCTATGCTCCATGAGACTAGATCAAGATTGGAACCCTCGAGCAGGAGGTCAGGGGTCAGCATGGACCCAAGCGAGAAGCCTATCATGGGGGTGATGACAAGGCACCTCATGAAGACACCACCCAAAGTGAACACGAAGAGAATAACTCTGAGGCAAGACATGAAGAGGATAGAAGAAACCACTTGGCTCTAGAATTAACCAGAGATATAAAAAAGGTTACCCCTCCCAAGTTTGATGGGACAGTAAACAGAGATGCCATGGAGGCATGGCTTATAGAAATGGAGAAATACCTTGAAATAAGAAACTATTCTGAAATCACCAAAGCGATATGGGGAACATACCAATTGGCAGGTGAAGCATCCACTTGGTGGATGAATCAGAAAATGGAGTTAGGCTTGAGATCCACAAGTCTAACCTGGGAAAGGTTTGTGGAACTCTTTAGGCAAAGATGGTTGCCTCAGTCGTATTATGAACAAAAGCTTATAGACAAGTCTAAAATCTGAGACAGGGTGATTTAACTGTGAATGAGTACTGGGAAAAGTTCACTTGCCTACTCAAGTATGTTCCACAATATAAATAGGATGAAAGGTTTCACATTCGAAAATTTATTATGGGATTGAACACCTAGATTGGGGGTGAAGTTGATGTGCATGGTCCCACTTCAATGGACCAGGTTTATGAGAAAACTATTAAATAGGAACAAAAATTGAAATCTATGTCTGCTTACAGGGAAAGGAACTGCAAAAAGTATAACTGGTCCCAATCCTCCCAGTCCTTTAAGAAAAAGGCACTAGTAGAAAACAACAACAAATGACTAAAGAACTACTAAAAATTGCATATAAATGACTAAGCTTGGTCATGTGACCATTAGTAGTTTATTGCCAGTCATTTATAACGCGACCAAATTTATGACTAAACCATTTTTAGTCACTTATTGTTGTTTTGATTGATCAATTTGGTAGTATATTTAGTCATTGATTGTTGTTAACTGGTCATTTATTTAGTCATGGTAGTCATTTATTTAGTCATTGTAATCATTAATTACCGTCAATTGGTAGTATATTTAGTCATTTTTATTCACTAATTTTTGTCCAATGGTAGTGTATTTAGTCATTTATATTAACTAATATCCGTCCATTGGTAGTATATTTAGTCATTTTAATCATTATTTTGTCGTCAACTGGTCATATATTTAGTCATATTTATCCTATGAATAGCCTTGCAAAGATAACAATAATAATCTGCCTTAGAGTTGCAAAGTTCTTGTTTCATATATGTGTTCAGTACATCTATTGTACATGCTTCTTATGAGGTCCATATACAAGTTGTTGTTCATACAAAGCAGATTTTTGTTTGTAATAATGTAAGTAGTATGTGCAAGCTGAATCTTATGATTTCATTGCTCAAGACAATGTCTGATAACCTTTAAGATTTATGTGTGAAAAAAAATGTAATGGTGAAAGCTGCATACTTTTGTTATAAGAAATCTGAGTATGAATTAAGTTAGAAAAAAAAAATTAGTTGTTCTGTATAAAGAAAAGAGGAATAACATTTCGCTTCTGTATAGACTGTTGCTGCAAATTGTTGTACAAGTAATGAAAAATAAAATAAAATAAATAAAAAGAAATAAAAACTTGGGTATCTGATCTGTGCAATATTTGTGCAAATTAGTTACAAAGTGTTGTTTCTATGTATCTATGCAAGTTTATATTATCATAAAACATACTCCTTACTCCTATGGAAACAAAACCGTATTAACTAAATTCCAAATGATTTATATTTCCTTGAGTCTACTTACAGGGTAACCCCTCCGAGTTGGGGTGGTTTATATGTGTATTTGCAAAGTTGTCAAATGCCTCCACACTAATCTATAAAAAAAGGGGGGGAGAGAAGCTAGATACAATGAGATTTGGAGATAGTAATAAGTACCACACAATCATGGGTTGAATAACAACATAACCCTTATTGCATCTAGCATGAACCCCAGCCTGTACATGGTACAAAGATAGTGAAATAGTAAACCCCCTTTATTGTACTCCTGCAATAAAAAAAAGAGAGAGAAAAGGGTAAGTAAATAAACCGATCCCAACATTCCAGTTGATAGACAATTTCAAAACCGATCCCCTTGGTCACCCTTGTCACAACTGTTGAAGTCTCCCCACTCCACCACCTGAATTCATTCTTGTCAGAAATCAATGAAATCCAAATGAACTTACTTTACATAGATTTTTGAATGAAAAAACTTCACTCGATTCTAATTGCTAATGAAAGAAAGAGAATTGATTTCCATACTTGCTACTAGTGTCGTCCTTTTGGGTAGCCATTAATTTGACATGAATAACCTCAAATTGGTAGCATAGAAAAATAGAAAAACTATATACCTACATGAACAACATACCTAGCAAATCTCCCTTTATCTTGGTCAATTTGTAAACCAATACCAATGCCCAACATGATTCTTCCCGCTATCAACATATCGCCATTAAGAGCAACACCCATCAAAACGCTTAGACCACCGACCAAAATGGAGGGCTTTCGTCCATAGACCCTCGTAACAAAGGAGGTTACCATTGAAGTTATTAATCCTACTATATACAGCGATGACGTGAAGGTAGTCAAAATCTGGCTATCAAATTTGCAGTAAGCACTAGTCTGGGCCTCATTTTGGTGCATCTTTCTGTAAGTGGCTTGGAAAAAATTTCTGAGGAAGGGATCCATAGACATCACTCCTCCTACAAAGTTCAAACAAGAATTCATTATCCATCCAAGATTTTAGTCTATTAACACTAATTCAATTCCATCGATGCCCAAAAGTAATAAATAGTTGAACCATGTTTCAGACTAGCCATTTAATTCAATTAAGAAGAAATACAGAACAACATGCGATTCCATTGTCGTAGCTGAAGACAAGACCCCCGGTACCTGCTACGATGTAGACCCCCACTACAAAAGGAGTTATTCCCCCTTTGTATTCCTTCATGGTGGCTCCTTCATAGTGGCTCCTTCATAGTTGGACGGCGGTTCAAAAGAAAGAAAAAAAGACATTGAATAATGTAGTGCCTTGCAAGAGTGATCGACAACAAAAGAAAAAGAAATAAATCATAAAAATAGCAAAATAAAATATTAGTTTGCCATTGCAAATTGCCCTCCTATGTGGTGCGATGTTGGTTTCCTATAGAGTCACCCTATCCTCAGATCTGTGTGCAAGCAAGAAAGAAAGGAGATAGCTGCAAGAATTTTACCAGCCAATGCAAGAAGCAACCCTAGCCGCTGCCTCTCCTATGTGAGTTGTGCGTGGAAGAGAGAACAAAGAATTAGGGTGACCTAAGTTGAGATTAGAGTGTGATATCTCATTCCCAGTTTAGGGCAACATGACATTATAGTAAAATCTACATTTCCCTCCCTCACGCATTTAAAATGGATGCAAGATTTTCTCAAACTTAGTTTACTTTTTAACAAATTGTCTAATTTTTATTTGTGTCACTAATTATTTAGTCATTTTTATGTGTGACTAATTATTTAGTTGTGATTTTTACCTGACGATCAAATTAGTCATTTATAGTTGTGTTGCAAAAAAGTAGTAGAAATTAGTCATTTTTAGTTGTTGTGACTAAAAGTTTTAGTCACGTAGTCATTTATGTGCCAAATTCTACTAGTGAGGGGAAAACAAAGGACTTTACTAAGAAAAATGATAAAGGGTCCAAGAACAAACAAAATGAATCCAAGGCTGAAAGGAAGGGCAATAATAACTCCAAGAAAAATGGAGATAATTCTAGTAAGCCTCATGAAAGGCGAGGACCCATGGGAGGATGTTATACATGTGGCGGTGATCATTATGCCAACCAATGTCCTAACAAGATGCAAGGAACTCAGCCACGAGGAAATCCTTTACCCTCTCAGCAGGCAGCATTCCAACAACGCATACATGCAACCTTGGATAATAGGCAAGCTGAATATCAAATCACTCTTATTGAAACTACAGGTATTTTATCTGGTTTTTCAATTACAATTTTGATAGATACTAGTGCAACAGAATGTTTTGTTTCCCCAAAAGTTTTAAGTAAAATTTATAGAAAAGTTGGATACATGGCAAATACTTTGTCAGTTGAATATGCAAATCAGACCAAAGCTCAGGTAGAGCAATGCTTGTTTGAGGCTAAGGTTGAACTTCCAAGTTTCTCCACTGAAGTGAACCTTTATGTAGCCCCATTAGGCTCCTACGATGTCATCCTTGGGATAAATTGGTTATGGAGACATCAAGCTAAAATTGATTGTTATGCCAAAAGAATAGAATGTCTAGATGACCTAAGGAACAAAGTCTTTCTACAGGGAAACCCTAGAGAGGTCAAACTAAGACAAATTTCTACCCTACAGATGAAAAGAGACCAAAGGAAGGGATGTCAGCTTTTTACTGTTAAAATGGAGGAAATAAATAGTCTTAAGGAAACTAATTTCCAGGATGATTTAATGTTTTATGAATCTCAGAAACCCAAGGAGTTGAGAAGAGGGAGTCCATAGATAAGGAAAGATCAGATATGGATAGGTACCCTTTTCTCAAAGATTTCGAGGATGTGTTTCCAAATGAGCTACCGGGATTACCTCCTAAAAGAGCTTTTGATTTCTCTATAGATATAATTCTAGGATTGAAACCTATATCTAAAGCTCCATACAGAATGACCACAACTGAGTTAATGGAGCTAAAGGCTCAATTGCAGGAATTGCTTGATAAAGGACTGATAAGACCCAGTGTGTCACCTGTTACCAATTTTTCACCTACAGCTCAAATTGGCAAAACTAAAGTAGTTGTTTCCATTTTAAATTGAAAAGTTTTAACATATTTGACCATTGCATAGTTCAAAGTGTTTGGAAGAAAGAGTTCATTTTTATGATGCCATGTGTTGTAACAGAAAAGAAAACATTCAGCTTGTCATTCAATGCTTTGCAGCATAAAGGGGAGTACATGAATTATAAAGAGTTATTTCATTTTGTATTACAATGTTCCATTCATTTTTACAAATGAGATATACACAAAACTGCATAAGTATTGTATTGAAAGAAAGAAGAGAGATCAAATATCCCACACAAGCCGTGGGAATAACTGAACAAACACATCATAAAGAATATATCATGCATCTGAAGAATAAGTGAAGTCATGAAGCAAATAAGACCAAGCATATCTATCATTGCCTTTTGGAGTCTTGAGTTGATCTTCATTGCAGCTAACTCCTCTTTGCTCCCGACCTCTAAATGAACCTACAGTGATTGAGAAAGAGATGTTAGAGCTCCAGATATGATTTTTCCTATGTGCTTCATCGACAGAAACCTAATACATTGTTTATCATGTACTAAATCAGATAACAGAATCATCTATATGCAAGAGAGCCTGAAAAATGAAACATCACAGGAGCATTTAGCTTCACTGTTTTTTATCTAACATGTTTGTTCACTATGTAGGTATAGGAAAAATCATGTAGGTGATTCATTTCTGGAGAACATAACAACATGTGGTGTAAAAATGGGCTCCCACAAGGGTTGAGCCCAGCATGCTACCCCTTGATCTTAAAGGGGATATAAGATAAGCAAAGAGACTTTTAGATCAATAAATAAAAGCATGTTCTGATTGAGAGTCAATGACAACACCAATGTAGCATGAGAGAGCCTCCAAGGCAGGACAATTAAACATCAGATCAATATCAACTAAAGGATAGTCCCATCAAGAGCTTTACAACCCAAGAATCATCATGGAGCAGCATTTAAATTAGGTATTTACCACCTTTTGTTGTGAATGAGATATAAAAGTGCTATTGAATTCATTAAGCAACCATAAAAGGACAAAATTTAGTCATTAAGGTGATTGTCCCATCAATCACGAAGCATGTAATCAGCTATAAGACAGTCATATATTGAGGAACAATCCTATATTTATGTGTCATGCCATGTCAACTGACTTATATGCAAGAGAAATCATAAATAGAGTGAATAGGACTACCAGAGAAGGGCTTACAATGCCATCATAACGGGATAGTTGCCTCAATGACAGTTCATTCATCATATAATCACCATTTACCTCTACTATAGAAGGAGAAAATCATATATTAGAGGTACAGCTATAGAGTGCAAGAGATAGGTGCACAGTCAAAGAGAGATACCATTCACAACTATGCAAAAAGGGACAGTCACCATATAGGAGCAATCATATAGAATGTACCTAGTCCTTGCAGATATAAAGAGAGGTTTTAAACACATTTAATAGCGCAGTCATCATAAGCAGCACAAGCAATCATGCCTCATTTGCCCATAAAGATAATTCACACATGAATATACATCATGATGGCACTAAGGCATAGATAGTCATCATCATGACCATGAAGAGTATAGTGAGCTTTAAAGAATGTGTAAATAAGTCATTGTCATAGCAACATATAGTCAAGATAGAATGCATTGTCTTAGTCACAAGGAATAGCAAAAGAAAATGAAATCTCGGTGTCTCATATACATCTATAGGAGATTCAAATACAAGCAACATGTATTGTAAACTCATTCTATAGCTCCCAACACAAGGTGCAGAACCTACAGTATGTGCGAATCCATCATGGAATAGCATAATTAAAGATGCTTGAATGGTGACAATAATCTAAAGAGTGCAGTCATAGCAGACCAAAGCAATCCCATTAAGACTATGACAACCATGGAAGGCTTTGAGAGAGGAATGTAGGTGAAATGGTGAAGCCTAGATAAAGGAAGTAAACAGAAGACAATGATGATGCCAAGGGATTCGAATCATGTTTGCAAATAGTGCAGAAAATACAAAAGTAAGGCTTTGCTCAAATTCCATGGCTTAGCATAAATAAAGGTTTTCTTTTGCAAATAATGACTACCATGGATGAAGTCCAGCTTATTTAAAGTTACATGAAATCTCCATGCCATAAACGAATACCCAGAAGCTTGAGAGGCTGTGGCTTGTCTTGGAAAGGTTTTATGTTTGTCCCATTCAAAGATAAGCAAGGTTACAACAGATTTCATTACATACAGAAAATGAGGTGAAACCCAAGTTTATATCTTCACAGCCACGGCTTGGGAGTCGTTTTGACTCACAAATGACCAAACCCACATGGGTTTACATAAAAAAATCATAGATGCAGGGAAGTATGAGGGTGTTCGAGTTCACTCCAGCCAAAGAATACTTAGAAAATAGTTGAAGCCGCAGCATATGGAGTCGTTCAAACATAAAGAAAACCCATAAATATATTATAGCCGTGGCCCACACATGAAGAGATCAAAAGTTTTTTTCTTTCGCAATATACATCCATTGTGTTCACTGTGAGCTTGAATAGAGCATCTTTTGCAAATGATAAGAAAAATACAGAGCTTGAAGGATGTGCAACTTACCCATGTTTCTCCTATGTAAGAAGATGCATTTGAAACCACAAAGAAGAGCTTCAGGAAATACTTCCAATGGTGGCCAAAAGAAAAGTATGTCGATAGGAAATGAAACAAGACAAAATGCATCAGAGATATGACGTTGGCCACGGCCCTGGAAGACCAATATACTTCAAAAAAATGGAGGTCAACATTTAAAATTGTGACAAGGCGGCTTACCTCTATAATTTCCTTCACAATCTTCATAGAAAACGCTCAGAAACAACAAAGTGGTGAAGAATCGAGCTCATAGGATTAAACCCTAGCTCCATGGCAACCAAGTAGAGCAAATTCTCCAAAAGCTCAAAGTGGGAATGAGGCTAAAATTTTAGGGTTGATGTTTTGTTTTAGGGCTTTCATGTTGCCCTAATTCAGGAATGGCATTTTTGTCACATACTTTATAAAATCAAATGCCTTAGCTAATGCCTTCATGGTATTTTATTCCACCTTTGCATATAGGCCTAGACATGCCTTAGAATTTTTATGGTTTGTATAAAAAAATCAAAATTGCCCAAATAGGAATGTATCTAATACTTGGCACAAGATTTCATTAAATGCCTTGTATTTTGCAAAAATAAAACAAATCAGGTTTTTTTTTTCCTTTTCTAGAAAATCAGAGTTAAAACTGCAAAAAATCATTGTAAAACATTATTTAAAGCAATGTCTTTATAAATTGCTTTAAATAATTATTATTTAAATGCAGTTAGAAAATCAAATATAGAAAAATCTTTATTTTTCTAAGTTTGATCTCTTTTGGGCGAAATTGAGAAAAGTTGAGCAATTTGGAGTTTCTACTTTAGTTTTTAGGCAATCAAAGCTTGAGTTTTAGTGTCTTTTTAGTGGGACCACTTGACAGAGAGTTTTTGGCAGCTTTTACACCTAGTTTGGAGGCAGTTTGGGCACTATTTTGGAGGCTTTTTTATGGAGCCCGAAAATGGCTTAGGGGTTGCCTTTTTGAGAGATTTGGGTTGAGTTTTTCTATTCTCAATCTTAGAAACATTTTGGAAATATAAGGGGGAAAACTTAGTTTTTTCTCAATTGACATTATTGTCTCTTGCTGTCTTATTCATCTTAGAGAGTCTTGTAAACAATTTTGTACTCAGATTTTGAGCTTGACACTCCTTCATTTTTAATAAACAGCAGAGCTTTCCTTTCTCATTTCTTGTTTCATACTTGCAGTATCAATTTAATATTTATTGTGATTCCAAGCAAAGAATCCTTTTTATGTTTTGTTATTGTAGGTTTGTGTGCAAGAGTTTCATATAATTCAGGTTGTATTTTGTGTTTAGTTTTTTGAACCTTCATACAAATTACTTTTGAATGGTATAAGTGAGATTGTGAGAGTTGAAGTTTTAAGAGGTTGTTGTGAGTAAAGTCATCAAGGTCTTTTAAAATTTCTTGTGAATCATCCTTCGGTTTTAGGATTTCATTTTCAGTTATCTTTCTAAACCCTTTCCTCAGAAAGTCATTTAGATTAGGTGATCCGCTAGGGGAACCAACCCGCTCTGGAGATTCATTCTCACTATAGGTCACCCACAACCTGAAAGTGTTTCCATTTTTCAGCAAGATAGTTAAGTTTAACTTGGCTAGGGTGCAATCCTGATTGACAATAATTTTTGGCACACCCGGTGGGACAATTTGAACTCTCACAGTTCAAAGCTCATCATTTCATTACTGGTTCTTGGTGTGTGCACCAACAATCTCAGCGTTTGGAGGTTCTTCAAACACATCTGGCGACTCCGAATCAAGATCTACTGGTTTTAATAGATCAAGTGTTGGTATGTTTCAAAAAATTAAGCTTTTATTCTTATTTCTAGCTCTTCATATGAGTAGAAATGTCAAATTTGCATAGTCAATATGTATACCCACCCCTATACTATGAAAATGTTGTGAACGAGCCTTTTTATCAACCATACCCAAGTAGCCACAATGTTGGTTTTAGTCCAAATAATCTTATTACAGCAAGCTACCAGCATGCCCAATATAATTACCACCCACCCAGCCCTAATCAGCCTCCATATCAACCTTCATATACTCAAAACCAGCTCCAAGAGCATGAAAAGGAGGAGATTACAAGCATAAAGGGTATGATGCTTGACTTCAGAAAGCAGGTAGAGGAGATCAAGAGGCAGGATGAGTATAATCAGCGATAGGAAGAGATGGCTTATTAGGCCTATCTCTATGAGCAAGGGTCAGAAACCCAAAGGCACGAAGCCCAAGCAACTCCTACAATTCCAGAACAGCCTACTCAAGAGGAGGTTCGTAAGTATAAGTTTCCAAGTTTTAGACAGAATGAGCCTCTTAGTGTTCCTAAAGTTGAGATTCTGAGTTTAGTCAGAATAAAGTACTTAATTCCTCAAGCTAGCATCTTAATCTTGAAATACCAAGTTTCAAAAGCCTTCATTCCTTGCAAGTTGAGGAAAATAATCATATTCAGCCTAGCATAGTTGCAGATTAGCCCCTTGAGCAACATTTTTCCCCACGAGAAATCCAAAAAGCTCCCCAAGTTTCCCCCCCTGAGGAATCCAAGGGTGAACCCTTTGATCAGAATATCATACTCTTCATCGAGGAGCTTAGAAAGGTAAATCCACTACGTTCAACTTTGGAAGTTTACCTTTTGCAGCAGCAGAAGATCGAACAAGAAAAGACTTCTCTTGATAAATATTTCAATGTTTTCACTAATGAGCTTCCTTGTTTTGTGGAAGATGATGAAAATTGTTCAGAAGACGAGCTAGCGCAACAGGATATAAAGCAAGAGGCTACTGCTGATTGTACCATTTTATCAGTCGAACATAAGAATGTTGCATGTGCAGAGAGGTTTGGTTCATTGGAACAATAGAATATTGATGACTATTTCGAAGTATCTAGCTGGTACAATGACGAATAAGATCTAGAAAATCAGGAACAACTATTGCAAGAGATAGAGGAAGTTGTAGTTGAGGAATGATAAATTCTAGATCAAGGAATGGCTGATAGTTCTCAAGTTTTGACTGATCTATTTGATGAATTACCATTTTTTGTGGACGATGAAGAAAGCATATCTCAGATCACACCCATACTAGTTCTAGAATCGCAAGAAGAGGTTCAAAACTTTGATGTTTTGATACCCCAAGAGGACGGTTACAAAGTAGTGAACAATCTCCCTTCACAGAAAAATGAGAATGAGAATGAAGAAGACATGTTTTGGGATGACCTCAAAATTTTTGTTTGAAATTTAGATGTCAAACAATCATCCTTTGAAGGAGAATGTGTAGAACAATAGGTTGAAGAGGCAAAAGGGGGTTTTGCAACTCAGGTTCTGACTTATTTATTTGTAGAACTTCCTTTAACTATTGGTGTTGATGAAGAAAATGTATTGTTGGAATAAGGTGCCATTAACCTTGTAAATTCTGATATTGTATTTTATTCCATTTATTATTTGTTATTTGTAATTACCCATAAGGGAATGAGGTAGGCTCATTGACAGTTGCAATTTTGGAGTTACCGGCGGTAGTTACGGAGTGACTTTTACTATTGGCAAATGTAAAAGCTCATGGTAAATGAGGATAGGCATGCTCCCTTGAGGAATATACTATTTTTGGCATGTATGACAACTGTCATAATGTTTGGTGAGTGAATCTATGACAACTACAAGTTGTCATAAGATTCTAAGATTCTATGACGCATATGACGGATATGTTAGTTGTATATTTGCTATATTTAGCCCAAGCTTCCTATCTTGGAAAGATATTCTTTTGCTAGAATCTATGACAGTTATGACACGTCATAAGATGTTGTAAGAGGTCAAATTTAGTCTTGGGCCCCCAACCTTTGCATGGTTGTTTTTAGACAAGTGTAAGATGCTTTTAAGATGGTAATTAATGTTTACAGGTTGGAGAATCTTAGGAGAGAGAAGGTGAACGCCTAAGATGAGTTAGAAAATATTTCTATAAGTATTTGCCCTGTATTAGTTGTTGTAATAGAGATTTTAGGTACTCGGGTGCTGCCAGAATGATGTTAGATTGAAGACTGATGGAGAGAGTTGAAGTGTTGTCATATTGTAAATCATTTTCATATTAATACAAACATTGGGCCTCTTTCCTGTGTGGAGTTTTTTACCTGAAAGGGTTTTCTCCATGTTAAACATTGTGTTATGTGTTCATATTTCTGATTTTGCATTTATGTGAAGCATAGTTTTGTTTCTATGTTACAATCTCCATTAATAACACACAGTTAAAGATTACAGAAATTTATATTGAATCAGATTTCCATTGAAGTAGTGTTGCTTTCATTTCTAACATTTGGTATCAAAACCTAGCCAGCTTTGACTCTTGGGTGGTAGTGTGGAAGCTATAGCTGCAGTGGGAGATTTGGTTGTGTTTGTTTTGTAGATCTTGTGTTGATATTATGGCTGCATCCACCGTTGCATCAACCTCTCAATTGGACATTGAAAAGTTCAACGAAATGGGGTATGAGTTGTGGAAGCTGAAAATAGAAGATTTGTTGGAAGAAAGAAACCAATGGTTGGCTGTCCAAAAAGAGAAGAAACCTGACGATGTCTCTCAAGATGAGTGGGATAGACTGGATAAGAAGGCATGGGGAACCATCCAGTTGTGTCTTTCAGACTCTGTCCTATTGAATGTCACAAAGGAAGAGACTGCATACAAGTTGTGGAAACGGTTGGGTGAGATCTATCATGCCAAGAGTATGGTAAATAAACTTTATTTGAAAAGAAAATTATTTTCCATGAAAATGCGAGAAGGCAAATCAGTTGTAGAGCATTTAAATTCTTTTTATTTGTTAGTGAGTTAGCTTGATTCAGTAGATGTTGAGGTTAGTGAGGAAGATAAATGTATCTTACTTCTTTGTTCTTTACCTGAGTCTTGGGAGAATGTTATCCTTGCTATCACTGCTAACCTTGTGGATCTGAAGTTGGATGCTCTTGTTTCAGTGCTACTGTCACAGGAATTAAGGAAGAAGAGTTTGGATAGTTCAGGGGATGCTCTCAGTGTCAAGGGAAGGTGTAAGGAAAGAGGACCTAAAGGAGATCAGAAAGGGGCTAAGGACAAGTCCAAGGGCCGGTCTAAGAATCCTGGTAAAAAGAATAGAGTTAAGTGTTGGAACTGCGGTAAAAGGGGACATGTGAAGAAGTAGTGTAGAAACCCCAAGAAACAGTGGGAGAGTGCTTCGTATAAGTCCTCGAATGCAAGTGAAGAACTTTTACTTTTTGCATGTAATCTTGTTTCTGATGAAAATTGGTTGGTTGACTTAGGATGCTCATTTCATATGACTCCGCATAAGGAATAGTTCTCCTTATATGAAGAATATGATAGAGGCAATATCTACCTTGGTGACAACTCTACATATCCGATTGTCAGGAAAGGAAAGGTATTGTTGTGTTTCAATGATGTGAGGATTAAAACCATCCCTGGTGTTTTGCATGTTCCTGGATTAGCTAGAAATCTGATTTCAGTTTCAAAGTTGAATGATTTGGGAATGCATGTGACATTTGACAAGCATGGCTGCTGATTGGTGAGAGGGAACTTGGTGGTAGCGAAAGGAAAGAGATTCGGGAACTTGTTTGAGCTTGAAGCCACTACAGTTTGTAATGCCTCCTATGTATCTGAGGCCACTACTAAAAATACATGTATGTTGTGGCACCGTAGATTGGGCCACACAAGCAATAATGTATTAAAAACTATTAAGAATAAAAATTTGTTGGATGGTTTCTCCTATTCTGATGAGCACTTTGATTTCTGTGAGCATTGTGTGTGTTGGTAAACAAAATAGAAAGTCATTTCCTTTAGGAAGCAATAGAGCAAAAGAGAAGTTAGAAATTATTCATACAGATGTGTTTGGACCTATGGATAATGAATCTATCAGAAAATCTCGTTATTTTGTAACCTTCATTGATGATGTATCCAGATTTACATGGATTTATTTTATGAAGCACAAATATGAAGTTTTCACTAAGTTTAAGGAATTCAAAGTCTTAGTAGAGAACCAATTAGGTTTAAAGATAAAAATATTAAGATTTGACAATGGAGGGGAATATTGTTCTAAGGAATTTGATGAGTTTTGCAAGCATGTAGGTATAATCAGACAAAAGACAACTCCGTATACACCACAGCAGAATGGTGTTGCAGAAAGGATGAACCGAACAATTATGGAAAGGGCCAAAAGTATGCTTAGTGATGCACAGTTGGATAAATGCTTTTGGGCAGAGGTTATGTGTACTGCTTGCTACTTGATAAATAGACCTCCTTGTAAGGCTCTTGATTCGACACCTTATGAAGTGTGGACAGGTAAGAAACCTTTTGTTTCACATTTAAGGGTTTTTGGTTGTGAGGGTTTTGTTCATGTGGCTAATGAAAAGTGATCTAAGTTGGATCTAAAAGCTGAAAAGTGTACATTCATTAGATATGGTGATAATGTAAAAGGTTATAAGCTTTAGAATCCACTAACCCGCAAGATTATCTTTTCTAGAGATGTAATTTTCAGGGAACTTAGAGCTATTTCTGAACCTAAGCAGCCAAAAGAAAAAGGTGAAAAGGTAAAGAAGGCGCACTTTGATTTAGAGCAAAAAGATGCACCTCAGGAAGAACAAAATGATGGATTAGGGGGTGAAGAAGAAGAAGAAGATTTGAGTAGTTCTGATGAAGATGAATCTGTTGTGACAGAAGAAGTTGGTACATATGATCATGCAGAAGAACGAGTAGAGTCTCTTACTCCACCCTTGAGGAGATCCACAAGACAACAGAATCTAGTTGACAGGTATAGCCCACCAAATTTCTATTGTGTATATGCTTTATTGAGTACTAACGATGAACCTAGATCCTACAGGGAAGTTATTTCTGCAGATGATAGTGAGTCTTGGCAGTTAGCCATGCAAGAGGAGATAACGGCTTTAGACTCTTGTAACACCTGGGATCTTGTTCGTTTGTCCAAAGGAAGAAAGGCCATAGGTTGTAAGTGGGTCTTCAAGAAAAAGTTTGGAGCAGACGGTTCATTAGAGAAGTACAAGGCTAGACTGGTAGCCAAGGGCTACTCCTAGAGAGAGGGAGTTGATTTTGGTGAGATATTATCTCCTGTTGCTAAATTGACTTCTATTAGATTTATCTTATCCATTGCTGCAGGTTATGATTGGGAGATTGAGCAAATGGATGTTAAGACTGCATTCTTGCATGGAGATCTTGAAGAAGAAAATTTATATGCAATAACCTATAGCTTGTTGAGGTAAAAGGAAAAGAACATTGGGTTTGCAGGTTAAAGAGGTCTCTTTATGGTTTGAAACAATCCCCCAAAATGTGGTATCAAAAGTTTGATTTATTTGTTTTCAAATTGGGTTTTGTTAGAAGCAAGGAGGATCATTGTGTTTGCATTCATTGTGTTGATGATTCTATACTGGTTATTGCTTTGTATGTCGATGACATGTTTTTCAACAATACTAAGGGTATGGTTAGTGAGCTTAAAGCCCAACTTTTAGGTGCATTTGAGATGAAGGATCTTGGTGCTGCAAGGTATATTCTAGGAATGGAGATCAGGAGGGACAGAGTTAACAGAAAGCTTTGGTTATCACAAAGTAAGTATGTGAATACTATTGTGCAGAGGTTTAGTTTATAGGACTATAACCCAGTTAGAGTTCCTTTACCCATTGGTACTAAGATTTCATTAGATATGTGTCCAAAGACTGAGGATGATCTTGAGGATATGTCTAATGTGTCATATGCTAGTGCTGTAGGGAGTTTGATGTATGCAATGGTTTGTACTAGACCAGATATTGCCCAAGCAATGGGAGTTTTGAGCAGATTTATGTCTAACCCTGGTAGACAGTGTTGGAACTATGCGAAGAGGGTGTTTAAATATCTTGCAGGTACTCTTGACCATTGTTTGGTTTATTCTAGTACTGATAGTGTTGATAAATCTTTGGACATACAGGGTTTTGTTGAGGCAGATTGGGTAGGTGACTTGGATAGTCGAAGGTCCACTAGTGGCTATGTGTTTACTCTGTTTGGAGGTGCAGTGAGTTGGATGAGTAAGAGGCAGCCCATAGTTGCTTTGTCCACCACAGAAGCAGAGTATATGGCTGCTACTCATGTCTCTAAGGAGGCATTTTGGTTGAGAAGACTGTGTACAGGTATTGGTTTTAATTGCAGGATCATTCAGATTGGTTGTGATAGCCAGAGTGCTAGTTGTTTGGCCAAGAATCCTATGTATCATGCTCGAACTAAGCATGTTGATGTTCAGTATCACTTTGTTCAAGAGTTGGTTGAAAATGGAGAGACTGAGCTAAAGAAGATAGACACTTAGGAGAATGTTGTAGATTCATTGACCAAGCTTGTGAGCATAGAGAAGTTTGTATGGTGCAGAGAGGCCATGGGCCTTGTTTCTAGTGCCTGATTATTTTTTATTTGTTTTCCTATGGGTTGATTTACAATGTATAATGTCAAGTGGGAGAATGTTGGAATAAGGTGCCATTAACCTTGTAAATTCCAATATTGTATTTTATTCCATTTATTATTATTTATTTGTAATTACCCATAAGGGAATGAGGTAGTCTTATTGACAATTGTAATTTTGGAGTTATCGGCGGTAGTTACGGAGTGACTTTTACTATTGGCAAATGTAAAAGCTCATGGTAAATGAGGATAGGCATGCTCCCTTGAGGAATATACTATTTTTGGCATGTATGACAACTGTCATAATGTTTGGTGAGTGAATCTATGACATCTGCAAGTTGTCATAAGATTCTGAGATTCTATGAAGCATATGACGGATATGTTAGTTGTATATTTGCTATATTTAGCCCAAGCTTCCTATCTTGGAAAGATACTCTTTTGTTGGAATCTATGACAGTTATGATGCATCATAAGATGTTGTAGGAGGCTAGATTTAGTCTTGGGCCCCCAACCTTTGCATGACTATTTTTGGACAAGTGTAAGATGCTTGTAAGATGGTAATTAATGTTTACAGGTTGGAGAATCTTAGGAGAGAGAAGGTGAACGCCTAAGATGAGTTAGAAAATATTTCTATAAGTATTTGCCATGTATTAGTTGCTGTAATATAGATTTTAGGTACTCGGGTGCTGTCGGAATGCTGTCAGATTGAAGACTGGTGGAGAGAGTTGAAGTGTTGTTGTATTGTAAATCATTTTTAGATTAATACAAACATTGGGCCTCTTTCCTGTGTGGAGTTTTTTACCTGAAAGGGTTTTCTCCATGTTAAACATTGTGTTATGTGTTCATATTTCTGATTTTGCATTTCTGTGAAGCATAGTTTTGTTTCTGTGTTACAATCTCCATTAATAACACACAGTTAAAGATTGCAGAAATTTATATTGAATCAGATTTCCATTGAAGTAGTGTTGCTTTCATTTCTAACATGTATGTGAGCTAACAAAATTGACAAGTTGTGATCAACTAGCACATGAAAGTGACAATGTTAGAATACTGATCCATAAGCAAATAAATGAGGACAGCTTGGTTGTGGAGGATCACGAGGTTGAAAGCATGATTCAACCAAAGCAAGAAATAGTTGTGGTTGATGAGGCAGTTGACAAGGGTGAAACCAGCAAGAGCAGTTCCAATTTTGTCTTGTCAACATGATGTCCAATTAAATATATTACTAAAGTGGAGGCCAACAAGAAGATTCCTATCATGATTGAGCCCAAGCATGAAAGTGCAGTTGAAGAAGAACAAATTCAAGTCACTTTGCCACCTCAGGGTAGTAGTGTTTATATTCCATATGAAGAGGTTAGTGAGCTTGTATGTGTTCTTCAAGATGTGGTGCAGCTATTTCATGGCCTTTCATCCATTGTTCTTTTTCATGTAGTTGTCCAAAATCATGTAAAACATTGTATATTCTGTAGAAAAGGTAGCTACTTCACCCAACCAGCGAATGGGTTTGTTTAACTAGCTTCTTTGGCTACTTAGAGTAGATTAGGGTAGTGTTTTCTGCTAATAAGTGCTCAAGACACATTTATTTTAGTTGTTTTCTTTCCAAGAAGTGTTATTGCACACGTTTTCTGGCCACCAGGGCCTTTTAGTTTGCTTTCTGTTTGTTTTCTGTTGTTGTTTGGAGTAGTTTGCAGTTCAGTTTCATGGTTTTTTGAGTTTGAGAAGAGCAGATTTTGACTCCATGCCCAATGGATGGTTAAGGAAACTAGTCTATATGCTTAACAGGCAAGCATTCAACAGAAATCGCTAGAAATGTTACCAATTTTTCACCTACAGCTCAAATTGGCAGAACTAAAGCAGTTGTTTCCATTTTAAGGTGAAAAGTTCTTAACATATTTGACCATTACATAGTTCAAAGTGTTTGGAAGAAAGAGTTCATTTTTATGATTCCATGTGTTATAACATAAAAGAAAACATTCAGCTTGTCATTCAATGCTTTGCAGCATAAAGGGGAGTACATGAATTATAAAGAGTTATTTCATTTTGTATTACAATGTTTCATTCATTTTTACAAATGAGATATACACAAAACTACATAAGTATTATATTGAAAGAAAGAAGAGCGATAAAATATCCCACACAAGTCGTGGGAATAGCTGAACCAACACATCATAAAGAATATATCATGCATCTGAAGAATAAGTGAAGAAATGAAGCAAATAAGACCAAGCATATCTATCATTACCTATTGCAGTCTTGAGTTGATCTTCATTGCAGCTAGCTCCTCTTTTCTCCCAACCTCTAAATGAACTTGCAGTGATTGAGAAAGAGATGTTAGAGCTCTAGATATGATTTTTCCTATGTGCTTCATCAACAGAAACATAATACATTATTTATTATGTACTGAATTAGGTAACAGAATCATCTATATGCAAGAGAGCCTGAAAAATGAAACATCACAGGAGCATTTAGCTTCATTATTTTTTATCTAACATGTTTGTTCACTGTGCAGGTATAGGAGAAATCATGCAGGTGATTCATTTTTGGAGAACATAATAGCGTGTGTTGTAAAAATAGGCTCCCACAAGGGTTGAGCCCAGCATGTTGCCCCTTGATCTTAAGGGGGATATAAGATAAGCAAAGAGACTTTCATATCAATAAATAAAAGCATGTAGCATGAGAGAGCCTCCAAGGTAGGACAGTCAAACATCGGATCAATATCAACTGAAGGATAGTCCCATCAAGAGCTTTACAACCAAAGAATAATCATGGAGCAACATTTAAATAAAGTATTTACCACCTTTTGTTGTGAATGAGATATAAAAGTGCTATTGAATTCATTAAGTAGCCATAAAGGACAAAAATCAGTCATTAAGGTGGTTGTCCCATCAATCAAGAAGCATGTAATCAGCTATAAGACAGTCATATATTGAGGAACAATCCTATATTTGTGTGTCATGCCATGTCAACTGACTTATATGCAAGAGAAATCATAAATAGAGTGAATAGGACTACCAGAGAAGGGCTTACAGTCCCATCATAATGGGACAGTCACCTCAATGATAGTTCATTCATCATATAATCACCATTTACCTCTGCTATAGACGGAGAAAATCATATACTACAGGTACAACTATAGAGTGCAAGAGACAAGTGCACAGTCAAAGAGAGATACCATTCACAACTATGCAAAAAGGGACAGTCACCATACATGAGCAATCATATAGAATGTACCTAGTCCTTACAAATATAAAGAGAGGTTTTAAACAAGTTTAATAGCAAAGTCATCATAAGCAGCACAAGCAATCATGCCTCATTTGCCCATAAAGATAATTCACACATGAAGATACATCATGATGACACTAAGGCATAGACAATCATCATCATGACCATGAAGAGTACAGTGAGCTTTAAAGAATATGTGTAAATAAGTCACTATCATAGCAACATACAGTCAAGATAGAATGCACTGTCTCAATCACAAGGAATAGCAAAAGAAAATGAAATCTTAGTGTCTCATATACATCTATAGGAGATACAAATAAGAGCAACATGTATTGTAAACTCATTCTATAGCTCCCAACACAAAGTGCAGAATCTACAGTATGTGCGAATCCATCATGGAATAGCATAATTAAAGATGCTTGAATGGTGACAATAAGCTAAAGAGTGCAGTCATAGCAGACCAAAGCAATCCCATTAAGAGTATGACAGCCATGGAAGGCTTCAAGAGAGGAATGCAAGTGAAGTGGTGAAGCCTGGATAAAGGAAGTAAACAGAAGACAATGATGATGCCAAGGGCTTCGAATCATGCTTGCAAATAGTGCAGAAAATATAAAAGTAAGCCTTTGCTCAAATTCCATGGCTTAGCATAAATAAAGGTTTTCTTTTGCAAATAATGACTACCATGGATGAAGTCCACCTTGTTTAAAGTTACATGAAATCTCCATGCCATAAATGAATATCCAAAAGCTTGAGAGGCCGCGGCCTATCTTGGAAAGGTTTTCTGTTTATCCCATTCAAAGATAAGCAAGATTGCAACAGCTTTCATTACATACAGAAAATGAGGTGAAACCCAAGTTTATATCTTCACAGCCACGGCCTGGGAGTCGTTTTGACTCACAAATGACCAAACCCACATGGGTTTACATAAAAAAATCATAGATGCAGGGAAGTATGAGGGTGTTCGAGTTCACTCCAGCCAAAGAATACTCAAAAAATAGTTGAAGCCACAGCATATGGAGTCATTCAAACATAAAGAAAACCCATAAATATATTTTAGCCGTGGCCCACACATGAAGAGATCAAAAGGTTTTTTCTTTCGCAATATACATCCATTGTGTTCACTATGAGCTTGAATAGAGCATCTTTTGCAAATGATAAGAAAAATACAGAGCTTGAAGGATGTGCAACTTACCCATGTTTCTCTTGTGTAAGAAGATGCATTTGAAACCACAAAGAAGAGCTTCAGAAATACTTCCAATGGTGGCCAAAAGAAAAGTATGTCGACAGGAAATGAAACAAGACAAAATGCATCAGAGATATGACGTTGGCCACGGCCCTGGAAGACCAATATACTTCAAAAAAATGGAGGTCAACATTTAAAATTGTGACAAGGCGGCTTACCTCTATAATTTCCTTCACAATCTTCATAGAAAATGCTCAGAAACAACAAAGTGGTGAAGAATCGAGCTCATAGGATTAAACCCTAGCTCCATGGCAACCAAGTAGAGCAAATTCTCCAAAAGCTCAAAGTGGGAATGAGGCTGAAATTTTAGGGTTGATGTTTTGTTTTAGGGCTTTCATGTTGCCCTAATTCGGGAATGGCATTTTTGTCACATACTTTATAAAATCAAATGCCTTAGCTAATGCCTTCGTGGTATTTTATTCCACCTTTGCATATAGGCCTAGACATGCCTTAGAATTTTTATGGTTTGTATAAAAAAATCAAAATTGCCCAAATAGGAATGTATCTAATACTTGGCACAAGACTTCATTAAATGCCTTGTATTTTGCAAAAATAAAACAAATCAGGTTTTTTTTCCTTTTGTGGAAAATCAGAGTTAAAACTGCAAAAATTCATTGTAAAACATTATTTAAAGCAATGTATTTATAAATTGCTTTAAATAATTGTTATTTAAATGCAATTAGAAAATCAAATATAGAAAAATCTTTATTTTTCTAAGTTTGATCTCTTTTGGGCGAAATTGAGAAAAGCTAAGCAATTTGGAGTTTCTACTTCTGTGTCCAGGCAAGTAAAGCCTAACTTTTAGTGTCTTTTTGGTGGGACCACTTGATAGAGAGTTTTTGGCAGCTTTTACACCTAGTTTGGAGGCAGTTTGGGCACTATTTTGGAGGCTTTTTTATGGAGCTCGAAAATGGCTTAGGGGTTGCCTTTTTGAGAGATTTGGGTTGAGTTTTTCTATTCTCAATCTTAGAAACATTTTGGAAATATAAGGGGGAAAAAACTTAGTTTTTTCTCAGTTGAGATTATTGTTTCTTGCTCTCTTGTTCATCTCAGAGAGTCTTGTAAACACTTTTGTACTCAGATTTTGAGCTTGACACTCCTTTAGTTTTAATAAATAGTAAAGCTTTCCTTTCTCATTTCTTGTTTCATACTTGCAGTATCAATTTGATGTTTATTGTGATTCAAAACAAAGAATCCTTTTTATGTCTTGTTATTGTAGGTTTGTGTGCAAGAGTTTCATATAATTCAGGTTGTATTTTGTGTTTAGTTTTATGAACCTTCATACAAATTACTTTTGGATGGTATAAGTGAGATTGTGAGAGTTGAAGTTTTGAGAAGTTGTTGTGAGTAAAGTCATCAAGGTCTTTTAAAATTTCTTGTGAATCATCCTTAGGTTTTAGGATTTCATTTTCAGTTATCTTTCTAAACCCTTTCCTTAGAAAGTCATTTAGATCAGGTGATCCACTAGGGGAACCAGTCAGCTCTGGAGATTCATTCTCACTATAGGTCACCCACAACCTGAGAGTGTTTCCATGTTTCAACAGGATAGTTAAGTTTAACTTGGATAGGGTGCAATCCTGATTGACAACATCACCCTGGGGAGCATTAGTGATTTTTGTGAAAAAGAAAGATGGTACATTGTGGTTATGTATAGATTACCGCATGCTAAATAAAGCAACAATAAAAAACAAATATCCATTGCCCCACATTGACGATCTCTTTGATCAAATGCGAGGGACAACTATGTTTTCTAAGATCGATCTTCAATCTGGGTACCATTCATTATGGTTAAAAGATGAGGATATCCATAAAACAACTTTCAAAACGAGGTATGGGCATTACAAATTCATTGTCCTTCCCTTTGGATTAACAAACGCACCTGCAACGTTTATGAACTTAATGAACATTGTGTTCAAAGACTGCTTGGACAAGTTTGTCGTTGTTTTTCTTGATGATATCCTAATCTACTCTAAGAGTGAGGAAGAACACCTTCAACATTTAAGGATTGTTCTTTAGAGGCTAAGAGGGCATAAATTGTATGGGAAGCTCTCTAAGTGTACTTTCTTTCAAAAGGAAGTGCAATATTTGGGCCATATAATTTTAGCTAAGGGTATAGTTGTGGATTCGGCTAAGATTAAAGCCATGCTGGCTAATATTTGGGCCATATAATTTTAGCTAAGGGTATAGTTGTGGATTCGGCTAAGATTAAAGCCATACTAGAATAGCCAGCACTAAGAAATGTACATGAGGTCTGAAGTTTCATGGGCGTAGCAGGTTATTACAGAAAATTTGTAGCAAACTTTTCTAAAATTGCTTATCCTATCACTTCTTTGTAGAGAAAAAGAAAAAGTTTGATTGGTCAGACAAGTGCCAAGAGGCATTTGACCAACTGAAGGAAAGGTTGACTACAACACCTATCTTAAAGATACCTGACCCGGAAGGTCATTTTGTAGTCATTATCGATGCCTAAGTGGAAGGCTTATTTGGTGTACTTGTCTAGGATGGACATGTTATTGCATATGAATCCAGGAAACTGAAAACTTATGGACAAAATTATGCCCCTCATGATTTGGAATTGGCAGCAATAGTTCATGCACTGCAAATGTGGAGACACTACTTACTTAGGAAACCTTTTGAACTAAAAACATACTATCAAGGACTCAAATATTTGTTCACTCAACCACACCTAAATGCTCACCAAAGAAGATGGTTGGAGTTAATCTCAGATTATGATTTTGAGATTAAATACATTCAAGGCAAGGAAAATCGAGTGGCAGATGCCTTAAGCAAGAGAAGGCATATCTCCTCAATGATCTCCATACATTTTGATTTTAAGAATCAGGTATTACAAAAGTCCAAAGGAGATGAGTTTTATGACCAGGTAAAACAAGCCCTTTTGGAAAATCCCCAGAATCCAAAATATGATGGATTTTATCTTGAACTAGATGGGTTATTGAGGTATAAAGGAAGGATGTTTGTTCTAAATTCTGAGGAGTTAAGGAATATTGTGTGGAAAGAGGTTCATTCTACACCTTATTCAGGACATCCTGGAGTAACAAAGTTACTGGCTGATGTGAAGCCTTTGTATTTTTGGAAGGGAATGAAGAGGGATGCTACAAGGTTTGTAACTGGGTGCCTAGAATGCCAAATGGTGAAGGTGGAACACCATCACCCGACAAGACTTTTATACCCTCATGAAATTTTGGAATGGAAATGGCAAATCATTAACATGGATTTTGTGCAAGGACTTCCTATGTCAAGGAATAAGCATAATGCTATTTTGGTTGTGGTGGATAGACTCACCAAAATGACACATTTTAGACCTGGGAATTTGATAGATTGGGTACCAGTCATAGCCCGCACATTTGTGCAAGAAATTTTTAGATTGCACGGTATTCCTGAGACAATTATCTCATAAATGGATGCCCGTATGACATCAAGGTTTTGGCAAACCTTATTTTCCTCACTTGGAACTTAGTTGAATATAAGCTCTGCTTATCATCCCGAGATGGATGGCCAAACTGAAAGGGTAAACCAAGTGTTAGAAGATCTATTGAGAATGTATTGCATGGATCAACAATACAAATGGGAAGATTATCTTCCTCTGGTGGAATTTACCTATAATAATTCCTATCATTCCACAATTAAGATGGCTCCATTTGAAGCATTGTATGGAAGAAAGTGTCGAACTCCTATAAGCTGGGATAAACTAGAAGATAGGATAAGCCTTGGTCTAGAAATGTTGTTAGAAATGGAAGAGCAAGTCCATCTAATTAAGAAAAGGCTAGCGGAAGCCAATGATAGGCAAAAAAGTTATGTGGATGTTAAACGCATTGCAAGGCATTTCTCAGTGGGAGAAAAAGTCCTTCTAAGGGTCAAACCCCAAAGAGCTCCATTAAGTTTGGAAAGATGTCCAAATTAGCTCCTAGATATGCGGGTCCCTTCGAAGTTCTCGAAAAGGTCAACCTGGTTGCATACAGGATTTCTCTACCACCAACTCTTGCCATGATGGATAATGTTTTCCATGTTTGAAAAAGTTTGCTTCAGGAGATAATCATATTCTTGTTCTCAATTGGAATGCCATACAAGTGAAGGACCCAGGGGTGGTAGTGATCGAGCCCATCAAGGTGCTTGAAACATGTAAGCTACGCTTATGTAATAAAGAGATAACTCAATGCAAGGTCTAGTGGGACCAGTATGCAGAAGAGAATGCTACTTGGGAGAACTATGAGGATATTTATCAAAGATTTCCCCATCTCTTTTAAAACTTTTTACTATGATGAATAAACACTTTTTCTTTATGTTGGTTTGATCTTTGGAAACATTAAATCATTGGGGACAATGATTCTTATGGGGGAGATATGTTACATCCCCAACTTATGATTAAGCTTAATCTTACTTTTACGTGGTAAACAGGATAATTAATCTTAGATTAATGATTTGATGTTTGTGGAAAATATCAAGTAGAATCATTAATTTTATGGATATCGACTGATGTTTAGATTAGACATGAGATTACATGTTGATAAGATTATTTTATCATAATGTTTTATGAATTAAATGATGATACACTAATCATGGTTATATGGTTGTGAGTGTAACCAGGAAAAGAATCTTCCTCCAAGGATGGAAGGAGAGTATCACCTGGGAGAAGGAGATAGATATTGGGAAAAAGTCAGATTGCCATCTAAAGTATCGAAGTTAATCTTTCGTGAACCCATGCAAGATAGGGTGAGTATAAGTTATTTTCCTTGTTAAGTCGATTTCAATTCGACCAAGACGATTTAAGATATTTCAATGTCGTATACATCTATTCGACTAGATAATATTCTCAGAACATTCATATAGTTGTTAATAACCTTGATTGGATGTCAAAGTTTTCCTTTTGTTTACTTATTTACTTCTATATTAAATTTTGTAATTATTGTTTAATTATTTTAACTATGGACTAATATAGCGAAGTGGGGGAGTGAGACTCGACCCCATATTTGCATATTAATGTTACCACCTTAATGATGGTAATATAACTTGGTGATACCCTAGATTATTTTAATAATCCTATAGTATCATTTAGATGTAAATGATAATATGTGAAGACATAACTATTATCCACTTGTAGCAGTTGAGCACTTTGATATATAAGTTTATATATTTCTTGTTGCCAACCGTACCACTATCCACGATGAGTGGAGAGAGTGGAAGCGGTGGTGAAGCTTATCATAAGCTTGAACATTGCAAATTACTCCTAGATGGGAGATATTATGGTCTTTATGGAGTGTAAAAACCCGCAAGGTGGCAGAGGTATATGCCAACCGTTTTACCCACCTCCATTTGGAAAAGGTGGTGGTTATGTGTTGTGCTGGAAAACAACATGCAAAGAAAAGGAATGACAGTCTTTTGATTGTTACAATATTATCATTATACTTTAGAGGGCGACAGGAAGAGGCTACAGGAGTAGCGAGTTACAGGTTGGGAGCTCGCAAGATGGAGCTAATAGTGGCTTCGATAGCCTTACTCTTAGCTGACAATAGCTTGGCTACGTGCCTATCACCTCAGGTAAGACTGTATGTTACAGTCATGTGAATCTGTAGAATGTAGATGTATACATAATGCCACTAATGATAGCCACATAGTGGTTAAATGTAGACTGTGTCATCCTTTATAAAAACATTATTATATTTGATAATTCTGTTAAGGCCTTCATGGCCGAATACATGAGAAATATTGTGCATATCCTTTACGATAGCATTAGTATGTTGTTAACTTTGTTACGCCCTTCGTGGCCGAATAATTAAAGATAATGTGTTTATCTTATGCGATAAGAACTGCATGTTGATAATATTGTTGAGGCCATGGGGCTGAATGGTTATGAGCTATTGTAGCAGTCTCGTACCCCTCGAAGCTGATAAGGTTGAGGGTGACAAACCTTTATTATAATTATTGAAAAGATACTGATAAGTCTTTGAGCAGGCCGAGAGCCATGCATACTGTATAATGACAATGCCATTTGAGCAGGCCGCGAGCCATGCAAAATATAATCATAAGTCATTTGATTATGTCGAAAGCCATACATTGTAGAAAGGCAAGACAATTAAAAAGGCTGATGACCATGCATAATATAATGAAGAGTCATTCATGATAATCAATTTTATTGACAATGTCCATGCCATTAAGGCTTTCAAGGCACATAAAATGAGAAATGAAACACTTGTGTGTTTATGAAAGATAACATTATACCTTCGGGTGTAATCTTTATGCATGAAAGAGTAATATGACTCTTAGTATCCACGGTGAAAAACCAGCTTGTTATTGATAACCTTGTATAGGCTACATTAAGTGCATGCCAAATCTTTCATGTCAAGGGGGTAAACCCTCGATTGTTATTTTATTTCCATATAGGAAAGAATATGAAAACGAGTATGATAACTCATTCGTTGAAAACATATTATGGATATGTTTCTTTATTGAATGGCAGTGCTTCGTGGATGAAGTATAGGGTATCAAGAACCCTTCTAAATTCTTTTGACCAAAGGTCTATTTAATATTGTCAACTTATTAGACTATATCGGTATGTGATATAGTCAATGTGAATTTGATATAAACCTTGAAACAAGGTAGCCATAGAAAATTGACTGGGGATGGTCTTTTAAACTGAAACCATGAACATAAAAACTTGTAAAAAGGAAGAACAGGAATAGAGTGACGTGGAGACACAGATTCCCTGTTGCATAGGCAAAAAGACAAATAATGAATGCACTCCTAAAATCGAAGTCGAAAGTCCAAGTAGATGGACTAAGGGTTATTTGAACCTATCTTTACTATGACCTAGAGGGGTCAAATCATGATCACTGTAGGATGTAAGTCGAGTCGAGGTGTGTGAACATTCGAATACATTCATTGCGAAACATATATGTATATAAATCTTTGGCCAAAGTAATGCATCCGTCTCTGCATGCATTAGTTGGTTCATTGCGCTCCAGATGACAATGTTTCCAGTAGTGTCATACATAGTTAGAGTGGATCTATAGTTGTATGACCGTGAAGTATTATGAAAGACACAACACTAGATACTCAGATAGCAAACCAATTGGTTCCTTATATCTATTCCCTTCGTGAAGGGTGGGGCCGCTTCCAAGAAGGAAGTTGTGCGGGGGAACACCGATCTATGGTTGGAGGAAAAGCACTCGGGTGATGCTCTCCTTCCCAAGTAGAAGACAGGCTGAGACTTATGAAGACATATGTCAAAGTTCCAGATATTGTACATTCTTTTATATGAATTGATAGTCAATTATTATGTGTAAACTTATCATTGATGCTATGAGCAAAACATTGTAAATCTATAGTGAAAGGAATTCACTAGTATGTTATCTTTGGAATTGTTATATATTTCAGTTTGAAATATCTAGAGAATATATGCATATTAATTTTGATTGTGAAATTGATTAATTCTTTGCTTAACTATGATTATGTTAACCATGACCTTGTACTTAATGGTAATTAGGTTGGTTAATTATGGATGATGTGAGATGACTTGTTTCAAAACCATCAAGAAAATTTTTATTCATAATTGTTTTCAAAACATTTTCACTTATGTGGCCCAATTTGTGGTGCCACAACATACATGTATTTTTATCTTTTTCTGTCACATTGGTGGATTTACATAAAGTAGTGGCATTCGGTCTTTAAACAGAGTTCCCAATCTTGTCCCTCTTGCTACCACCAAGCTCCCTCTCATTGATCTACAACCATGCTTATTAAATGTTACATGCATTCCCAAATCATTCAACTTAGATACAAAAATAAGTTTTCTAGTCAATCTAGGAATATGTAAAACACCGATGAGGGTTTTTATCTCCCATCCCTAAAACACAATTGTACCTTGCCCTGTCCAACTATTGGATATGAACTATTGTCCCCAAGGTAGACATAAGCTCCATCTTATTCTTCATATGTGGAAAACCACTCCTTATGAGGAGTCATATGATATTAGCATCTCGAGTCAACCAACCAATGTTTGTTAGAAACAATATTACATGTAGAAAGTAAGACTTCATCACTTGTTTTCAAGGACTTTTCTATAGAGGAATTCCATTGTTTCTTTTTATTTTCACATTCCTTCTTAACATGTCCCCACTTTCCATAATTCCAACACTTTACTCTATTCTTTTTACCAAGAGTTTTAGATTTTACCTTAGACTTGTCTTTAGGCCCCTTCTATTCTCCTTTAGATCTACCTCTTTCCCTGAACATTTCTCTGAAATTAAGAGCACCCATTGAGATATCCATAGCTTTATTTCTCACTTCCTATGGGAACAATGTTGCAACAAGAGCATCCAACTTAAGATTTTCAAGATTAGTATTATAAGCAAGAATAAAATTCTCCCATTACTCGGGCAAAGAACAGAGAAACATAATGCATTTATCTTCTTCCTCAATCTTAATATTAATAGAGGCTAACTAACTCAAAATGAAATTAAAAGTATTTAAATGCTTAGCAACTGAATCACCCTCCTTCATTTTTAGAGAAAACAATTTTCTTTTCAAATAAAGCTTGTTTACTAGACTCTTGGCTTGGTAGATCTCACCCAACCATTTCCATAGAGAATATGCAATTTTTTCTTTTGAGACATTTAGTAGGATAGAGTTTGCAAGACAAAGCCAGATTGTTCCCCATGCTTTCTTATCCATCTTATCCCACTCATCTTGGTTAATTTTATCGTGTTTGTTTTCTTTTGTTGTAGCCAACCATTGATATCTCTCTTCGAGGAGATCCTCCATTTTTAGCTTCTACAACTCATAGTTTGTTCCATTGAATTTCTCAATATCTATCTGAGATGTAGATGTAGCCATGACTTCCATACATACAAATTTACAAAACCAGAACTCCCATTGCAGCATAGAAAAATTTCACTCTTCTACCTAAGAAGCATTTAGCTAGCTAGGCTCTTATACCAGATGTTAGAAATTGAGGCAATCCACCATAATATGGAAATCTAAAATAAACTGCAAATCTAAAATTATAAACCATACAAAACCAATGGAGATATAATTCAATGAAATTAGCTACAAAGAAAATTAGAAAACTCAAGAGAGTAACACATGACATAGAGATTTACGTGGAGAAATCCTTTCAAGAAAAAACTCCACTAGAGAAGAGGACAAGTCCGGTGTTATCTTCAAAAGAGATTACAATACAATCATTTCCTTCAATCCTACATCTAATCTGAATGCACTTGTGTACTTATAAAACATTCAACTGATTACTCTACACTTCCTCAAGCTTCTATTAAATAGAATACAAGCTTACAAAAGAAGTCACACCAAACATGGCACCCAAACTTGGGAAAATCAGATGTACACATTGGAAGGTTACAGAAACAAGCATTAATTACACTCTTACATATGTCATAACCACCTCCACAAATGAAGTGCCCAAAATATCCAAATCCCAATGCCCTTGTAGAGAATAGTCAACAACAAGCTAAAAATAGCTTCTTACACCTTCTTACGAGTTGTCATAAGATGCTATGTCATACTAGTCCAGAGATAGTTGATTCCTTACAACATGTAAGGCACTAACAATAAAATATACTCTTACACCTATCATAAGTCATTATTAAACTTGGACGCCACATATTTACTTGTTTACTATCCTGAGGTATAATCACATAAATTACAATCACCGTAAATAAATATTTACTGCAGTCATAGGAACCTTCATACCTTATGGAGTGTATTTACAAAATAATATTAGGAGTAATTAAATACACAAGATTTACAATGTTGATGACACCTTAATCCTAACACTTCTAGTTGTTAAATCATTCTACAGGCAACTAGTATTGGCATGTACACCTTGGGTAACGTATCAAGACAGCATATTAGTGATGGTGGCAGCCTTAGGAAAAGTTAATCATTGTGTTAGTGTAACCATGAAGTAGGAACTTGACAGTTTAAAAGACATTGATAGAGAGATGTGGAATAGAGGTAAATGGGGTAGCGAGTGGAATGAGTAAAATGGGTGGTGGGTCTGGGCTACCATCATGTCTTAAAATTGATGAGAATATGTTAGGTTAAGTTGCTAGTTAATCTTAGCCATTTAGGCCATCTAGAATGAATTTCCATACTACTTATCACCAAGCTTGAGAAATATATCTTTAGAATTTGTATGAAGAATTTTTTAGCACAACCATTGCTACACACCTAAATTAAGTGAGAAACTAAAAGGAAACAAACTATTTCATAGTTTTCTTATTTTCCTTTGAATGCTACAAATGTTATCTGTACATGTTATACAATCTAAATATCATAGATGGTTAGAAACTAGTTTTGTTAAACTATGAACTTTATTGATAACAAATAAACTTCTCATATGAAGAAATTAATTTTTAAAATTTATGGAAATAATCTTGTTTCAATTGTTATGTGGTTGTTTGTGATGTGCATGGGGAGTGGCTGCCATTGTTTGTGGTGTGCATGGAAAGTGCATTGACTATTGATGTGGTTACGATTATATTGAAATGCTTTGTCCATTGTGTTTGGATGGTATTCTGCTAAGGTAGTAGGCAAGATAAATCTTTGTAATTGTTCTTTTTTGAGAGTAAGAAAACTACTTTGTCCATGTTTTGCTATACATACTTTTGCCAAGATGAGACTCAAATTCAATTGAAATTTGTCACATTAGGTACCCATGTTTTTGCAAAAGATGGAGATGGCCAAAAGATTATAGTAAATAGAATTATCCCTTCCAGATGGGAGACTTTTTAGGGTATGTAATCTCCATATCCCAATTCTATGTTGCCATTTTGTGATCTAGACAAAAATATTAAAGTTTGCAATTGTAGGTGGTACAAGATCTACAAAATATGATGTATCTATTTATATGTAAATGTTGACAAATATAGCATGTGAGCCATCTTAGTTTGTTCGATAAGTAGTTCATTGGAGCTAATAATGGACAAGGAGAAATTGTGAATGGAGTTACATCAACACTAAGTAGGTTTGTGGAACATATCATACACATAAAAATTCTAAATGGATTGTACATGTAAGTACTCATAGTCGTTCAAAATTTTAGTAATGTTCGTGTGTGTTAGGTTTGAATATGAAAATCCAAAATCATTAGGGCATGATGCTTGTTTATTCTTACAATAAGAGACATGTAAATTAATTGATATTTAGTACAAACAACATTTGAAGATTAGTTAATTATTAAATTTCGAGGTGAGCTAGAGTGGGACAATAATGTTGCAACATTTGAGATGACTATTAGTAGAGGATTGCAAGGTGAGAATCAACTCATAAATGGTCTTAGACCTAAAAAATATCCACAAGTCCTCAATGTACTCTTCATTTCCCTCAACACCCTTTATTTTATCATTCTTATATCTCTTGTTGACATTTATAAAGTTATGTTGATTTTATATACTTGATTTGGTTAATTGAGATAATTGAAATATTGTCATCAAGGGGAGTGATTTTGGTTTTCTTTCCCAAAAAGGAATGAGCATCATTAGATTTTCTATGGGATTGTGGATTGTAAGTGACCCAACTCCTCAAGCTTCTTTCATTGGAGGATATCTTCAAGCTATGGATAATACATTCTTCTGGGCTAAGTATACTATTTACTTGTTATGACAATGCAATACACATACATTTATAATATAGAGGCCCCTAAGAGATGATCTTAGAAATGGGTGTTGAACATGTTAGAATTGAGTTTGGAGGCTATAATTTATAGATCTAACTAGGTCTCCTGCATGTAACAATAGTTTCTTGACACCCACTCTTAAGAAAATTCAAGCTTTGTAATTTACTTTAATGGGTATCACATTTCAACGAACAATGGAATTTGAAGCTCCAATTTGCTTTAATGGGTGTTGCATTTCAACAAACAATGGAAATTGGAGCTCTACAATTTACTTTAATGGGTGTTGTACTTTTGAAGAAAATAGCTCTAAATTATCAACTATCTATGAAGAATGAATCAACCATTTTGTAACAAAGAAGTTGCATTGTGTTCAACGCAATTTCAATAATGGGTGTTATACAACTTGTGCAAAAGCCCCAGCTAAACAAGACAACTTGTAAAATGATGGAAGGTGTGCATATGACCCAACTCTCAATGGTCATCATTCAAACTATTTACTATAATTTTTAATGTTTATATATATGTATCTTTCAGTTTAATAGTGCTCTTTTGACTTTTCTTAGGAGAAAAATAAGACTTTTTGTTTTCAACAAACTGATTAAAATAGCAAACCTAAAGCCTTGATTGAAATGCAATTACTGATCTCAACAAGTATTAAATAAGGATAACCAAAATTTATCCGATTTTGTAGTTGGGATGTTATTTAAAGCTTTATTATACTTTTGCTCTCTAATTACATTACTTATATGCTAATTCTTCTTACAATATATTTAATTACAAAATATTTAAATAATTAATTTAATATTTTTATTATAAACTAAATAAAAATTAATCGACATTTAAAATTGTGCCAACCAAAAGACTTTTAATTCAATGATATGTTTACTATACATTATCTTAATTTGAAAGTTATTATAAATTTATATTTTATTATAAACTTAAATAAAAATTCATTGGCATTCAAAATTGTGCTAACGAAAGGGCCTAATGACATGTTTATTATGCATTATCTTTTTAATTATCTTAATTTGAAAGTCATTATAAATTTATAATTTATTATAAACTAAATAAAAATTAATTGAGATTTAAAATTGTGCTAACTAGAAGGCTTTTAATTGAATGATATATATATTTTGCTTGGCAAAAGGCCATAGCCATATAATTTTTTTAATTTTTAAACCTAATTACAGACCGACTCACTAGGAGCACCGGGAGGAAAGAGTCAGCCAGAGAAAACCTCCCAGTATTGCTCCAAAATTAAAAATAAATAGATATAATATTACAATCACCCCAGTTTGAAGATAATGGGGGAGTTTCATATACATTACATATAATGCTAAGTGAGGATCATATGGATTTGCTAGTGTGCTCCCTGTTCAAATTCATGTTATCTACAGGGACCTTTAACTAACACTTATCCACCTGGGAATCTGCTACATTGGAGATATCATTTATCTCTTTCTGAAGTGCCTACTCCCACTTACTGTTCTGCTGCCATTAGTTTATTTTCATATATATGATTATGTTCTTTATTGCCCTTCATCGACACCATTCCCTCTTGACCTATACCACACATATCACTACAATATACACTTCCACACAAGACAACTTGTTAAAGTGTTAGCATAAACCTCATAAAATTCCTTTGGTATTCTTTAAGTTGACCCTATCAATTCCATAATCAGAACATTTGCGTATACTACAGCAAACCATAATTCATATCAATCTACTGCAACAGTTATCAAATGACATGCCACACTAAATGAGTCAAAAATTGAGCTTAATGCTAACATTTAACTTCCATTTTAAACTCTATTTTCATAATTTCCTGCATTATTTAGCCAGGGTACAGAAAAAGAAATAGATATACTCAATCTTGTCATAACATCATTATGCAGCATCAGCATATAAGTGCATACATACATGCCTATGCATACTTAGGTGTATATGCATATTTATAGTTTGATTTGCATTGTTTGTACCGTATAAGTATATATACACACACATATATGGATACAGATGTATGTATGAACTTTCTAAATTAAATTGTCCCTTGACTATTTAGATATATAGCCCATTTAATCCTTGCATACTTGACAAAGACCGATTTTAAACCATTGCTCAGACCTTTCAGTATCTTTTTAATCCAAGATCCATTTTGCTGTTTCATGCCAATAAAACATGTATATGTATATATATATATGTGACTCAAGTCTATATAAATATATACATGTTAATACAAACATATGTATGAATACTCAAGTAAAATTCATTTAATCAAATGACCCGAGCTTCATCACTTGAAAAGCTCTTAATCAATCATCCATGATCATAGATGAGCAATCATTAAAACATATTCAGACTATAATTGTTTGCTTCCAAAAATATGAAACAACTTAATGTTGGTTTCCATTCCTCTACTTGAAATACCATCCGTATCCAGTCCCAAAGAATGTTTTGTAGTTAAAGATAGACGAGGCTGCTGGCAAGTGCTAGACTATTCTAGATCTTTCCTTTACCCTCTACCAAGTAAAGAAGACTGTAATCGCCGAATAATGATAAGAAAGCATGTATGGACATTGTGATCCTTAAGGTGGAAAGAATAAAGTGTTGCAAGGCTCACGTGGATATGAAAGGTCTAAGTATATACAGATTATGATAGAGCATATCTAATCCTTCCTACTACAGAGTTTTATGTTTATATTTACCTAGGGTATTATATATACAAACATACACTCGTAAAAATACTTATGGATATATATACCAATATCTTTAAATATGTGCACGTATATATGCTTGCATATACAGAAGCCATTGTAAGTATAAACATATCAGCATATATGATAAAGGGGTTAGCAAATATGCTAATGCTAATATTTGCATAAGGAGGTATATATGTACAACCATACATACGTATAAATATTTATAGATATATATATGGGGATATCTAAATCTGTATGTGTATACATGTATATCCATAAATATGTAAACATATATATGTATATACATTCATCTATGCAAATATAAACATTCAGGCATATATGTATAGGAAAGTCTATATCAAAGACTAAACCCGGAGTGAAATATTTGGGATAAACTAGACTTTTCATGGAGGTGTTAGTATACTTTCTATTTCTACCCCATCAGCACCCTGGTTTAGTAGTTCATCGGCCAGTTTGTTGCCCTCTCGGTAGATGTGATTGATGGTAACTTCCTCAAATAAATCAAGGAGCTCTATTGCTCTTTCCAACTTAGAGTGCAACTTCTAGTTAGGAGTTTTGCCTGTCCTAAGGGCATTTACTATTAATAAGGAGTCACCTTCAATTTACTATTATCTTAGTTTGAAAGCCATTATAAAGAATTTCAAACTTTTGGTCCTAAAGATCCCACGTTAAAGACCTAAACCCATAAGTAAATAAACCTCATTCATAATTTCAAACCTAGAATTCAAAATGAGTCAATCAAAAGAAAAAAAAAATATCAAAATCTTTGCATGATTGCAAGTGTACTAATTTGTTCTAAACAATTAGAATTGTATACTACAACAACTTTCAGACTCAAAATTCAAAATGGGTCAACAAAAGAAGAAATAAAATAAAAATATCAATATCTTTGCAGGACTATAATTGTACTAATTTGTTCTAAACAATTAAAATTGTGGACTACGATAGTTGCTTAGAATATTTGTACAATGTACATTATTTATATATTTGAAGGTCAAGTCATGCAAGTTTTCATTTGAGAAAAGGCAAGATTAGATTTGTAACATTCAAGAAAGTATAAAAATTAAATTTGAGATTTGTTTTGACAATGTAAGTGAATTGGAAATTACAATAATCTCTAAAACTAATAAGATTGGACTAGATGTATTGGACTCTAGTTTTTGTTGCATTCAAATAAGACCTCTAAATTTAGAGTCAAATTTCAAATTTCAATTCAACTTGTGTTGAAATACATGTAGATTGTATGTTATAAGTCATAACAACTATAGCCATTCTTAATGAAGATAGCAACTTTTTCCTATTTGTCAATTTGTAGAGTATAATAGACGGAAGTAGTAGTAGCTTGGAAGAAACAATTATCTTTAACATATATATGAGATGAACATAAGAGGAAAGCTTTATAGAACAAATCTTCATTTTTAAATATTTAGAAGAATGTTAAGAAGAAAGAGGAGGAAGAAAAGAAGAAGAAGGTTACTGCAATGTTGAGAATGAATGGAGTAGATGTGAATATTGTAGCAGTTGTTGTGTTGAGAGTCAAAGTGAACATGGTGGCAATGTTGCCTTTAATACAACCTCAAGCATTTCTCTTTGTTAGGCAAAATTTGGATAATATGGATATAAATCTAACTAAGTCTGATGCAGAGCCATAGCCGAAAACGTTCAATGGAATGGTGGAATTTGATATTTCTTATTCCATCGGCAAGAGTTGATAAATGTCACACCGACATATCCCGTCGGCCTGACTGAAACTATCGGTATCTCAAACACTGTTCACTGCGATACCCATCTCACCACGATGTGTGATTCGCTTATATTGCCTATCGACAAGACTTCGTCTATCGGTCTCACCAATCTCCGCTGTTCCGATGGCTATCGTCACAATGATGCATACAAATACTGACTTATTAGTACCAGTTTGCTACAGTGCTTGGTATACCGGTTCACCACCACGACCAGTCACAATTTGTATCGGGCACTTGTATCTCCACTAATGTACATTTAAAATGTACATTCCTCAACATACAAACTTTAACCTCTTATCGCCGGTTCTTGATACCTCCGCTACCTGTCGTCTGATGTATCACCTGACACTATATAAGCGCGATGTATATTTCCAATAGACAACTGATACATACAAATCAAGATATACATTCACCAAATATTCCTCCGGATATGCCCTTAATGTATGTTTGACTGGCGTTGACTTCTTTGTATCAAACCCTTGTATCTGCAGAGTGTATGTTCGGACATACAATCAAAATGTACAACACTGAATATGCATTCAACGAATATCCCTAGGAATATCTCTTCTGCAATCCGTTGACCGTTGACCTTCCCTTGTATCACTCGAATGTATATTTGAAATATACATTCGCTATATACAAACCACAAAATGCATTTGATGGATATGTAGGATTTGTATCAAACATGCAAATGCAGTATACACACAAAATGTATACAAAGGGTGTATACACAAAACTTGTATGACCCGATGTACAATTGCGATATACACAGAGATTGTATATCGACACTTTACCAAATCCACAACATACAAACCCAATATGCAAATGACGGATACACACGAAATGACCCTCGGATGCAAAAGTGATATACACATCAATTGTCTCCAACAAACAAAAGCGATATACACAGGAATTGTATATCCGAACTGTTTCACCTTTGCACCTTTGAAACATGCATTTTTAACATGTTTTAACACCCGATTTGTTTAGTGATATATGCACAGATACAAATGCGATATACATAGGAATTGTATGTCGCATACAAACACTGTATATACGTCAAATGTACATTTTGACAAAACCCTCAAAACTTCACAAATTTCACGAGGAAAACATAGAGATCGGGCCGATCTATTTTTTGGGCAATTTAACTTAGATTTTATCTTTCAAACCCTAGCACATGATGATGCTAGGATAAATCATAGCATGCTACAACTCGATCCCAAAAACATGAAATGCACGAACATAAAAACAGAAAAGAAAACTAAACTATTGTACATGTCCATTCCACCGATTCAGAGAATTAACCGGTGGAATGGATGAATGAATCCATTCCGCCTGCAAAATCAAAATCGACTACACAGATAGATCAAAGATCAGACAAATGAAGCAACGAGATCTTCTTTATTTCAATAACAGAAATGCATACAAATATCACAGCCCCATTGTATCACAATGCTCAGTCTGATCTCCAAAACACAATGTCTCTGTTTCTCCTATGCAACTGTATGTCTAAAACAAACTGAGCTAGGGCATAATATCTACTCCTCACGAGTAGTACAGAGTCAATTCCCAGCGGCTGGGAGACTTCCAAGCGGCTGGAAGAGGACAGCTAGCATAACAAACTTCTAATTGACTTGCACATAAACCTAGATTGACTTAAAACATAAGAATTGGTCACATGGACCTTATTACATCATAATGTAAAACATACTATAATTAGACTTATTCTTTATTTCGAAGGGGTGCTCCTGCACCAAAGTCTAGTTGCTACACATGTCCTTGCTCTCAAACATGTAGGGAAACTTATCTTAAACCAATTAGAAACACCATCTTGTTTGGTGCATCAAGAGCAAACTATTGGTTCATGGCTTGCACTAGGATTTGGTATGTTGAGACTTTGTCTTATGTCATAGTAGATAAATATGACAAATCATGTATTTTATATGTGGTGTAGAGTTAGGCTATATGTAGAAGTGGTGCAACCGAGGAGACACCACATAATTGAAGCTTATGTGAGGGGTGTGGTCCACAAGTTTGGCATTATCTTAGTGTGTAGACTTCGCAAAGTGGGTCTTCAATAGAGTGGAGGTCTATAAAAGAAATGCTCTATGATGTGTGGATAACAAAAGGAATCATTTATGTGAAATGCATAGCACTATACTCTCCACACGTAGGGAAATACAAGAAATGCACCATGGACTCATGCCAAGGTTGAAAAGTTATGCCATCAAAGCACTACAACATATGGTACTATGTGATACAAGGGATAATTAAATGGTGATGAGGTTGCATGAGGGGAAGTGCAAGTTTTTGGTTGTGTGCATAGTTAGTTAACTATTTCATCTGTGCACAACATTTGAGTACTAGTTGTTGCAAAGATTAGAGCACACAATATAATATCTCAATGTAATATATGTAATAATTTAGCAACCATGAACAAAAGATTAAAAACGTTGAAAAACACCAAAAAAAAAAAACAAAAAAACCAAAGAAATAAATTATTTCATAACATGTATTTTTATTTGCATATTAAAATGATTGAAAACATGATAAAGGATCACAAATTAGTAATAGATTAGAGAGTATCACTACCTATAAAGAAAGATCTATTTAAATAAAATAACTATTTTTTAAAAATAAAGATCATTGCTTATGCATTTTCCATACTTTATAAAAATTTGTTCATGAGATAATAAAGGCCTTTATCACCCATGATGACACATTAAAAAACAATTTCCCTTGTGCCTCCCTTGTCATCTCATCCAACAAAAAACAACTATAGCAATGGAGGAATTTTTTATGTTCAAAATTGATGAGGCTATATGCTATTATATTGGTTTTTTGTTCCCGTTACCGTTTCGACTTAGCATCGCCCACAAATAATAATTTATTATTAGTAACAAATCATAGGTTTTACGTAATCTATGCTTATCAAATATTGGAAAAAGTTTAATAATTTAATGTTTTGATACTTATCTATGGCCTACAATACTTGTCCACAATTACAATTTAAAAACTTCTCTTAAAAATAAAATTGCTCCTATTTTATGCACGGCCACTATTACAGTCGTCACATTTTGCATTCCTGATCTTTTTTTGTATTCTCTGTAACTGTTGTACGAGAGTTCAATCTCCTGCTAAATTTGGTGGCCCTGTTTCACACAGGCTAGGGTTTTCTTTTCCTCCACAGGTTGAGGCAGGGCACAGAAATCAGGGCATTCATTGAAGGAGTGGGTTAAAAAAACAAGAACAAATAAGGGCATTCATTGAAGGAGTGGGTTAAAAAAACAAGAACAAAATGCCGGCCACGGCAGGAAGGGTGCGGATGCCCGCAAACAATAGGGTTCACAGTAGCGCAGCCCTTCAAACCCACGGCATCTGGCAGAGCGCCATCGGATACGATCCCTACGCCCCCAACCACAATGCCACTGCCAACAATGAAACTTCCGCCCGTGAAACCGCTGGAGCCGCTGAAAACGACGGGGAGAATGCCTACGACAGTTTCCAGGTACCCTACCCTTCATCTTTGGCCATTGCCACTTCTTTTTCTCAAAGTTTTCTGTAACGTTTTCGAAAATCCAGAATCGCCTTTAAATGATCGACGATTTCCTTCGTAATTGGAAAGATCTTTAGTTTTCTGAAGAGTTGCCTCAATTTGAAGGAATTCGTAGTTTTTTTTCTAGGTTATGAGCTCAATTTGAAGGTATTTGTAGTTTTTTTCCTAGTTTATGAACTCAATTTGAGGGAATTTGTAGTTTTTTTCTAGGTTATGACCTCAATTTGAGGGAATTTGTAGTTTTTTTCTAGATTATGACCTCAATTTGAAGGAATTTGTAGTTTTTTTTTCTAGATTATGACATCAATTTGAGGGAATTTGTAGTTCTTTTCTAGGTTATGGCCTCAATTTGACGGAATTTGTAGTTTTTTTTCTAGATTATGACCTCAAGTTGAAGGAATTTGTAGTTTGTTTTTCTAGATTATGACTTCATTTTGAGGGAATTTGTAAAAACGTTTTTAGATTATGGCCGGGAGTTCAGTACTGAAATAGATTTCTAAACGTTTTAAACCGCGTGGTATCCTTCCAGGGTCTTCTTGCTCTTGCCCGGCTTACAGGGTCCAACAATGACGAAGCCCGCGGTGCCTGTAAAAAGTGCGGCAGAGTTGGACACCTCACCTTCCAGTGCCGCAATTTCTTGAGCGTGAAGGAGGATATTGCTTTTCAGACGATTGCTGAGAAGGATGATAATAATAATAATGTTGATAACAATAAGAGCATTAAATTCGGCGGCAAGAACGCTGTGAGCACGTCCGAGGAAAGTGAGGAGGAGGAGAGTTCTGAGTTGACCGACAGTGATGAGGATTCTGAAATGGAGCGGATTATTGCCAAGAGGTTTGGTAAAAAGAGCAAGGCAGGGGAGAAGAAAGATAAGCATAAGGAAAGATCTAGGGTTTCCTTGAAGAAACCCTCGGCCCGAAAGTCAAAGCGTTCGAGGGTTTCTGATTCTGAAGATTCCGAAGATGATGACGCCAAGAGGTAGGGAACATTTTAGTGGTTAATTCTCACCAATCGGCATTTTTTTCCTTTCCATATCAACACTATTAATATTCGTTCCACAGAGTAATCTTTATAGTTATGTGTTAACTTCACAGTGATTCCAGAAGCAAACACTACTATTTTGTACTGCTGAAAGTTAACAAAATTTACAATGGATATAAGCCCATTGGACAGATCAACATGATAACTGTTACCACAAAGGTCACCGGCCCAGAAATCCCCAGGAGGGATCAAAAACTGAGAGGATGACAATTAACTTAAGCAGAGATAACAACTAGATACAAACAAATATATAGTAGCAGATAACAGATAAGATCAAGCTTTAACTAAAGATATGAGCAGATTACAGTATCGAATATCAACAGGAAGAATAATAGTTATTTCAGCAGCTTCTTAAGGAATCCATTTGCATAAACTGCCATCTTCCTTTTAAGCTCAGAATCTTCCACTTGAAAATCACTATTTGCCACAGTTGTTTCACCCGCTGGGTCCACAATTGCATCATAGACAATCTTATCCCATTTTTGCTGGGCAGCTTCATCTTTCATCCATCTGTCTGAATCATCCAAGGAGGGAGAGCTACACTAACATTGACATGTTGAACTCTACCACCTGTACCATCAACTTGAGCTTCCTGAGCTATGGTGTTATTCTGCAACATGTTATTCTGTCGGGCTTCAGGGGACTGATTGCCACTTTTAATCTCATCTGGCTATCACTCAACTTGTTCCAAATTTTTCTTGTGAATTGTTAAGGGAATCCTGATTCAAAAAGCCTACGAAAATCTTTTTTATGAATTTTCAGAAAAAGAGACACCTGCAATGCAACAGAGGAGAGAGTGACTTCATGAAAGAAGTCAGTAAATAACCTCGTTTTATCCTAAAATAATTCAGTGTTTCTTGCTTTCCACAGAAACCACAAAACTTCATTAGATAACACTAGCCAAAAATTCCTACAAAATTTAATATATTTTTATCGTAAAGAGTTTGGTTTGAGAAGGGGTCCTTTGATCCACTTAATATTCTTTCAAATCTTAGTATTGAAGGTGAGATTGAAAAGCACATGAAGCCTTTGAAATGCAATAACAAGCATTGCGTATGTTCTCTTATGAGACTTAGGAATCAAGAACCCTGTTTTGACCTTTTCTCAAGAGATACGAGATCCTTAATTAATGACATCCATAAGTTTCTGAATACGTTTGGATAAACACATTCTAGAAGAGCAACCTTTGACAAGAGCTCAAACATACTGTTATGTAAGAGATTCTACCAAACCGATCTGAAACCCTGATAGCTGCCGTCTTTCCTGGAGAAGGCAAACACACTCCCAAACACCGTGATAGCTGTCTGTCCTTTTATCAAGTGTCTAACAGACTCCCAAGCTTTTTCAAATATTTCCAAACACAGGAGACCCTGCAGGCTTATCTGGAAAGTGCCCAAACAACAAGTCAAAGCGATGAAGCCCCTTTCAATTCTTGTTAGGAACATCACTGCAAATGTTTTTAATAACCAACACTTTACAAGGTTCGCTCTGTCCCTTGCCTCCTCTACCCTCCATGCCTCTGAGAATCCAGCACCAGTTCCAGGTAACTGAGTGCCTCTTTTTATTTTCTTTACCATCAGACCATAATAAAATCCCAAAAGCAAATGCTATTGAAAAATGAAGCATTTAGTAATCTATTTTTTTTAGTTCATCGATTCATTTGACAATCTATATCAAAGACAATTCAGTTATTCCCAATCTGATCAAGCATAGTGATTAATAGTGTCTATTGGTCTGTTATTTTGAGAATATTATTCTTGCAAAAATGTTTTTTAATCTTATCACCAAATCTTATAAAACTGGAGATTATCTGAGATTTTCCAGGCTTTCTTAACTTTGAAAAAAAATTGTGCTTCCTGCAAACATTCCCCAGGAACAAGAGGAGGGGACGGAGCAGGAGGAAGAAATCCAGCAGCAGCAAGAGAAGTTCGAGGAAGGAATATTCTGATGAGTCAGAGGATGATCAGTCCCTTGAATCTAGTGAGGAGGAGAGGAGGTACAGGAAAGAGAAGAGGAAGAAGAATAAGAAGAGGAGGTCTCACTATTCAACTGATAGTGGTAGCGATTCTGAAGCAGCAGTGAGGACGAAGAGGAAGAAGAGGCATGGTAAAGACGAAAGAAGCAGAAGAAGGCCCGCAGACACAGATGATGACAAGTCTGCGAGTGAAGAGGACCGGATGCAGCACAAACGTGATAAGAAGCACAGGTCCACAAAATAGAGCAGAAGGTTTTTTCAATAGTGCCTTTATTCAAGTAAAGAGAAGCATGGCTGGCTGCACGGAAGGGGGAAATCATCATTGGGAAGGAAGTTGTTTGCATTGGTTTGAAAAATCATAATAATGTTTACTTGCAAATGTGGCCCTACAAGCATTGATTGTTGAACTGTGTTGTAGTCTATTATGAATAGCTGGCAACTCTTTGCATGGCACAGATTAAAGATACATGTATATTACAGAAAACATAGAAGTCACTTCTAATATTTGTAGATTTTTGCCATTATTTTACATTTAGGTGGGTTTTGTATAAACTTCTGACTTTTATTTAGTAAAATTTTATCACTGGGAAAATCTATTGATCAATAGCCAAGAAAAGACCCATAAAGTTTGCCCTGTTTGTCTTGATGTAGGATAGATTAATCAACATCAAATTGAAACATGATCTTTATGTTTTTCATGGTTTGGTGACAATAGCATTGAAGCTACCTTGGATGGTCTCTCTTTTCAGATCTGCTTCGTGGTGTCTAAATTCATAACAAGGGATGTAAACATTTTCTTACTTGATGTTGGATTTGCTGCTCTTACATACAATTGTGAACATTGACGTGTAGTCCAAAGGCCGTTGTTTAAGGACTGTGTGTTAGAGAAGGCATACGTTTGGTAATTTCTTTGTTCAGCCTAGTTTGTCAATGTTTCTTATTTGGATTCTGGAATTTCTTTTCAAGTGTTTTTGATATATTTTTGTAAATATTAGTCAATTGGAAAGTGAAAATACCAGAAAATTTACCTGTCTTTTTGGATAGAGGATGTGCATAATAACTGTTGAATTCAAACCTACCCTTTTGTTGTTGGGTGAGACTATGCATTAGACTTGGTCTTCGATATTCAAAATAAGAGATATCGATATTTTCTTGCTTTTTGTTGGACCTTCTCTTAGATATAATCTTATTTTTGATTAGTTTAAAAAGTTAAAAACCTTTGTTTCAAGGCTTGTGCATTAGAATGTATGCATTTTATAACTTCTTAGTTGGGATTAATTTGTGAATTCTTCTCATTTCGTATTTTTATTCCAGGTGTTCCTGGTTAATTCTGCTTTTTTTTTCTTTTCTAATCAAAGATGTATACGAATTATTGCCATATTCTCAAGAATAAACATAGAAGTTGATAGAACATTGATTGACTACATCACAATTTAGATGCCTGTGAATTATAGTAAAATGTTGACTGATGCCATGCAAAGTGTGGCAAAATGGTTTTTATTGGATTAAAATCTGAATTCAGTATTTGGTATCTGTAGTGGATGACATACTATATTGCAGTGCCCAGACTAGCACGAGGTTTGTGACTGTTTGTTCAGCGCAGACAATTTTAAAACCAATGTTCATATTATAGTCCCTGGCTTTTGGGTGTAAAAATTCAATTTTAAAATCAATGTTCATATTATAGTCCCTGGTTTTTGGGTCCTGCGAGTTGGGAAGTGCATGGCCAGAGTTAACAATTTCCTGAAAAGAAATGGCTTTATTGATAGCAATAATCAAAAAGACTTCTAGCCGCAACATTGAGCTCTGAATTGACTTGTTGCCCTAGCCATTCTTCTATGCCCTACATCAGTCACAATGCAGGAGCATTCATCTCATTTTGGGCAAGACTCTGATTGTTTTCATGAATCTAAATAGCCATTTGCCCTACATCAGTCACAATGCACATTTCCTCAGGCATAACCATTGCATTCTCGTTCAAGTTCAATTTGGCAGTCCTGATATTGCCAGAACCAGCATGGATGCCAGCAAGAGGTGGGTTCTGAGTGGTGTAGCCCAATATATTTGAATTCCCAGACTCCATTATTATTGAAATGATTTGTTTTTCTTCAGACCACACCAAGAAGTCTCTAAAATGGCAGCTCTTAAGCAAAACAATGTATGTCGTAATGGAGTAAATATGGTGTTTCAGTGGAATAAATAGCCCCATCTCTGGCTTGTGTAATGATTGACTTATCTGTTAAGCCATTACACCCTTGCCATCCATGTGATGAAAATACGTTCCTGCTGGGCAATCACCTGATCTGTGGTGTGATTGAGCAATGATATCAGATGCTTCAGAAGGGGTACCTCTGCCAAAAAATATGACAGCAATGATCATACAAAATTTCGCTTAACCATTAAAATCTAAACAAGTTGATGGGACCTATAACTGCTGATGTCAGTGTTCCAGAGCATCATGATATCTCAGATGCCAAATGGATGTGGCTCCTGATGAATCAAGGGGTTTGAGGTTTGAATCACGTTCTCTCTTTCCTGAAGCTGTGTATGGCAGCCAAAATGCTATTCTTCAATCTTGTTACTTTTGATCCCTGGCAATGGGTGATATCTTTGGTGGATGTGGTTGAGGGATATGAAGGAAAAGCCTCATTTTCCTCATGTTTCTAGTTCTGTTTATGTTGGCTTCTCTGCATTTGTTTGATCTGAAGCTGCCATCCAGAGCCCATTCTTCAGCCACTCAAAAAGGCACGTATCATCTGTTCAACTCAAGGGAATGAGAGAGTGCAATGCTTTCCGTTCACACCAGTGGAATCTAAACCAGGAGAAAAGAGTGCTTGAATAACAATGAACATAAAGCTGAGATGTCAGTAAATGTTATCTTCTTCCTTGAAGATGTTAGCGATCTATATAACAGAGGATTTATTCTGATTTCTAATTACTTAAAAATGTCTGTGTTTTACATCATCAGTATGTAGGTAACAAGAGTCCATTAGAGTCCAGCTCTCATCAATCCTATCTGTTTCGATTCTTCCCATCATCTTGACAACTGTTTCTACCTCCCATGCGTAATTATTTATGAGATGGACCTTCAGGATTTCATTGGCTGAGATTCTTGTTGTGCCGGAGAGACTTGGGCAACAACTTTTGACCTTAAATCCTGATGCTAATTATGCATTCTTTTCATATTCAGTGTTTTGTCCTAGCTCCTAGGCTAGCGATCTATATAACAGAGGATTTATTCTGATTTCTAATTACTTAAAAATGTCGGTGTTTTACATCATCAGTATGTAGGTAACAAGAGTCCATTAGAGTCCAGCTCTCATCAATCCTATCTGTTTCGATTCTTCCCATCATCTTGACAGCTGTTTCTACCTCCCATGCGTAATTATTTATGAGATGGACCTTCAGGATTTCATTGGCTGAGATTCTTGTTGTGCGGAGAGACTTGGGCAACAACTTTTGACCTTAAATCCTGATGCTAATTATGCATTCTTTTCATATTCAGTGTTTTGTCCTATCTCCTAGGCTAGTTCCCCTATTAGGCCGTGGTCCCATGGACGGGGGCTTCCTAAATTATCTCAGTGGTGTTGCTGAAATTTTTGGTGGTCTCATGAGGTTTTTTTTACAAGAATTTAATGTTAAAAGATTTAGCAGAGACTTTTTAGGACTTACAAATAAAAAGATTAAAAATGATTAAATAAAATTTTTTCCATCCAATTTCTTAAATTTAATGGTGGGAATCTAAGAACTGGTAGAAAAATCCTTAAGCTGGTGGGGGAAAGTTTCAGCCCCAACCCAAATGCACCCACTGAAAATCAACAAACTAATAAGTAGGGGTCCCTATTTTAGAGGAAAAGATTCTAATTTATTCTGTAACATTTTATTTGGTTTCGTGGGACCCCTTGCTCCACAAAAATAGATCCTCTAACAGCTCCATGGGACCTCTTCTTTAGTTGCTTTATTTGTTCCCCTGTACACGGGTTTTGTGTTGATGGCCTGAAAAGAGTCGAGGAGCATTTCCTTCTTTTAGTTTCCACTTTATTTTCCTTAACTGCTTTAATCACGATGTAAGAGTCTCTTCCCAATAATATATTAACTATACCAACGTATTTTTGGACACGTGAAGCCCTTGGAGAAGGGCATTGAACACAACCATTTTGTTTGTTGCTTCACCAACATCCCCAGCAAAAGGAAAAATGGCATTGCCTGGTCAATATGTACATAATTCACTTGCTTTGGAATACCAATATTTTGTCTTGCAACTCATCAAAGTTAATCTCGACATTCACAGTTCTCCAGGATATTTCAATCTTTCCCTTCTCTGTATGATTTTATCTTTATATCTCTTTTTGCTCGAGTGTTTTTCCTTAGCCTCTTCAGTTATGCCAGATGAATCTGAAACTTGTTCTGTAGGTGAGTGTTTTTATCTCAATCCAATCAGTCAAGAAAGAAAAAATTTGCGTGCTGCCAGTTCCAACCGCCTTACCCATTATTGAAGGTCTCAACTTCTAGTTGGAGGCAATCTCTGGAGGAGCACGTGGGGTCCCAATAAAGCTAGAAAGGTCATCACTAGGAATACAACAGAGAGGACTTGAAAACCCTCTTTTTCTAAGGTTATTTTGTGTCAAGATTCTATTTCCAGCAGCCAACCAATAAAACATGGTAACTTTTGGTAAGTACCCAAAGTGTCAAATATTCTAAGTTCTTCCACAACTCGTAGATTATTTCTGCTTTTACTGCAGTTTGAAGGGGGAAATCTTTCCATTTTTCAGAGAATCTCATTTAATAATTGCAACATAGTAATGAAAATTCCCCCTTCAAACTGCAGTAAAATTTCTCATGTAGTATTCTTTCCCAGATTCCAATGTTTTATTGCATATGGTTTTTCAAATCAGTAGCAAATATATTTCAATTAAAATAAAATTTTCAAGAATTCATCTTTTTGATTGACTTGGGAAACCAAAAGATAAGATTTCTTTCAATTAATGGGGAATGTTGTATTCTTTCCCAGATTTCAATGTTGTATTGCATATGGTTTTCAAATCAGTAGCAAGTATATTTCAATTAAAATTAACTTTTTTCAAGAATTCATCTTTTTGATTGACTTGGGAAACCAAAAATAAAGATTTTTTTCAATTAACGAGGAAAAATTGTGAAATTAAAAAATCCGGATACAAATAAATTAGAGAGAGAGAGTGAAACAAAATAAGAGTGTATGACATGAAATATGTAGTTTGCTCATTAATTTTAAGGTTGCTGATTCCAATGCATGGTACATTACTAAAGTGATTTTTTTGGGGTTTAAGTTTGACCCTATAGACCAATTAGGAATTACAAATACAAAGTCAACCTATAAAGTAACAAAATAGGGAGGGAGCATATGAGACCACTCACTCCATACATTGTGACGTTGAAGCTCTATGGTCAAGTGTGTTTCCAATTGATTGATCTCTCGTTCAAAATAGCTAGGTCCTCATCATTAAAGAGTAGCTTTTCATCATTTGCGATCCATTTTGAATCTTGATTAATGTCATCGAGATCAATTGTGGCTAATCATCCTCAACACAATTTGATATAATCAAATTCAATTCATACATTGTGTCATATGAAATAAATATGTGCATTATGTAACAAATTCAAATTGATATCACATTTACAACAACAAATATAATAGTTATAATTAGAATTGTGAGTTTTTTTATGATGAATTTGGTGGAACCAAAGGCAAAGGTTATGGTAAACAAATAATTCGAAGTCAAAATGGGCATGTTTCTTAGAGTTTGAGTTAAAACATTCCAAGAAGGTTTGTAAGCAAATGAAATATATGGATAGCTCAATACACACATTAATATCTATTATATGTTTTCGGCTTCCTTGCCAAAGAAATTCCACCATTTTATTGACAAAAGTCAAATTTTATCATCTATGATTTGTTTAATATCTATAATGTTTTTCAAAATTCAAAGTTCAAGCTTTAAACTCTCAGAGAGAGAAAAAGACAAAAGTTGATTGCAAATACTCAATTTCAATTTCAAGGGTGGCCTAATTTCTACGACACAAATGTTGGAGAAAAATCCCTTTTCATGTACAAGAGCAACTCTACAATAGTTGCTTGTTGGTTCCCTAAAATTATAGAGAATTCTCTTGGTGCATAAAAAGAGGCCCTTTGTCACCTCTGCATCGCCTCTAAAGGAATCGCTATAAAACAACATTGGATTGAGATAGTATTTAATTACATGGAGGTAGGAATACATCTATTGATTTGTCATTAATGACCTCTTATATTGACATGTACTTCCACTTGTCATTTTGCATCGTAATCTTCATAGCCTCTTTGGCCCCATAAATGGCCTCATAGAAATAACCTAGTGGAGATTTATCCCCATCAATTCCTCAAAACTCTAATTAAAAGCTTTGAAATTTGCAAAATTTGTTGTGTATTTGACAAAAACTATTATAAAAAACATAGGTTGCAATGTCTTACCACCCAAATGACCAACGAAGTTAAATTCAATGCACTCACTTGAAATGGACATTAGTTTTATGTTTATCTTTTGTGCACAAAGGGTTTGCATTATAAGGAATGAATAACAAATCTCATCAGCTCTGGTCAAGGAGGTTCCTTACCATTTGTGAAGGTGCGTATCATACTTAACACTCTTGTGTGACTGTAAATAAATTTGATAATAGTTTGAACCTTCTTCACTGTAGATTTAACCCATAGGAGTTTGTCATTCAAGATTGTCTTATTTTATTATTACATGATGCATAATTCATGAGACCTATTACTTTACATGATACATGTGCTTATATGCTTAGATTACTTTTACATTTTATGTATTGTTTTTCTCTTTCCAACAATTCCTTACATCAGATGGATGTAACCTATTGAAGGTGGCATATCCTATTACTAACATTCCTTTGTTGAGTTTGTAGATCGAGATCACATGACATTGCAACACCTAATATGCCATGTCATCTTATGACTACAACAGTAGTCAAAGCATTACCACACCATTTCTCTTACAAGTGGGTTTTTTATAAACTATTCTCTTTTCCTCTCACTTTCAAAGACGACACATTTAACTTACAATTGTGTTTATCTTTATTTGCGTGGCAGAAGTTACTCATTCCAAATATTTTCTCTATTTTGTAGGTTCCCATGGAGCACACATGCTAAGAATGGAAGAACACATGAAGATGTCCACCTAAGTCCATTACTTTACTTGGATCCCAATATCCTTTTATGTCTGAATATTTACTCTACATGCATGTTTCTGAGTCCTCATTTACTTTGAAATACATGATCATTTAGGATTCACATGGACCTCAAAGTGAGGGAAAAATGTAATGATGAAATTTGCATACCCACGTTATTCCACATTTAGTTTTGGGCCCATTTTTGAGAGAATGTCTTAAAAGGATTACATAGCAACATGTGGCACACTTTTCTACCAAGTTTGGCTCCTCTCCCAATCCCTATCCATCTTCACTCACTCATTTACTCATTCATATACATTTATTATTATTTTCACTTGTTTTCCCTCCCTTATTTTCACTTGTTTCTACATACATCATTTATTAGCCTTGAGTTCCATACATTCATTCCTAGTCCCAAGATTCCATATTTCTTGTCCAATGTCATTTCCATAGCACGCAGGATTGATTCTGCATAACACAAATTTGACCCAAATTTTAGTTTAAAAATAAATAAATTGTCAACTCTTGCCTTTTTTTCATAGTTGTTTTTTATTAGATCAGCTGGAAAAAGGGTCTAGAACCCTATATAAAGCAGCCCCTAGGGCAAAACAAGGCAAAAATGAGCCAGAAACAACACATCAACGACACACAGACAAAACAGCTACAACAAGGCAGCGAGGAACAATTAAACAAAAGCAAAACCTGACTTAGCAGGTCGAACACTCTTGGCCCGAGAATGGGTCAGAGAAACATGTTTAGGAAGATCACACTTCCTTCTTTGAACAACAGTCCAAAAGACATTGTCCTCTCCAACAACAGAAGTAGGAGAAGAAGGCGGTGAAACATTTGCAAAAGCCTTCGAAGGGGTAGGAGCGAGTGGAGAGGAAGAACCTATCCCCACAGCAGCAGCGCCCACAAAAGAAGGCACCCCAGCAGCAGTAGTGGACGTCCTGACAACAGAAATTGAATCCAAAGAAGGCAAAACTGAAGAGGAAGAAGCTAGAATGGAACAAAAAGCAATCCTGCTCGATGCTGGAGGAGTCAACAAGTGAGCAGAGAAATGATCAGAAGAGTCTAGAGAATGCGAGAGAATCGAAGCAGCAACCACCCCTTCAGGAACAACCTCAACAAGAAGCTCATACTCCTCAGAGGACACATCCTCCCGAGAGGAACAACCCTCCGGGGAAGCACTAACAGTCAAGTGCTCTAGGAGAGCATCTTTCCACCAAGTTGCACCACCCTTGTGGCGCATGAGAGGACAACCAGAGGCTAAATGACCTATAGCAAAACATCTTCTACATCTGAATGGGATACCCTCATAATCTAATAGTTGTTTCTAGGGCCTATCCCCTACCATCAGAACCACATCTCTATGAAGAGGTTTGGAGATGTAAATATCCACAATGATGCATGCTACTATGGAATGACCCATGAACAAAGTAGTAGAATCAACCTTGAGGAAACGATCAATAGCATTGCCGATGCCCTCGTAGCAGGAATCCTCCCAAAACTAGAGAGGGAGATTTGGGAGACGGACCCAAATGGGTCTGATGTTAAGCGGCTCTGTAAGGGGGTTAAAAGACAAAGTCCAGGGTTTGATGGAAAGGGAGTGCTCCCTCCACAACCAAACCCTGCCATTGAGCACTACATCTCGCTGCTTTGAGGAAGCAAAAGCCACAATAAAGAACCCTCTTGCACAAGGAAACAACTTAATCTTACCTTCAACAAGCGGCTTCCATGACTCCATGACCCAGTTGTGGAGGTTGGGCAAAGAGGGCCAAAGTCCATTAAATCTGCATCACTCCTTTCTTTCGATAGTAATCTTTATTTTTTGTGACCTTCGGACCACACACCATAATAAGAAACTCCCGGGCACAAGGGACAGGCCGAGAACCATGCTAAGGTGAGCGAAACTGAGCCCCATCGCCCGTCACAGCAGCAGAGAAGGATTTCCTCAGGCCCCCATGAGCTCGAAGCCCCACAACAGAAACACCATTGCCATCATCCTCGATAGTAGTGCCGCAAGTCACTTTTTCCACATTGTTCTTGCCCTCAATAGTAGTGCAGACCGCATCAACGGAGGGAGACTCATGCTCCAGGCTGGATGAGCCCAGAAGACCAGAGCCAACATCCTGATCCACAAGAGAACCCCTGTGATCAGCGTCCAGAGCAAGCACCTTCCCATCCGTAGCAGGCACTAACCCGATTGTTGCAGGCACAGTCCCGTGCAACGTCAAATTTGAAATCTCCATCGTAAATCTCAAATATGTTATTTTTTTCATAGTTGTTGGGAGCTAACTTAGTACACTTTTGTGTGATGATAGATTATGCCTTAGTATTTAAAAACATTCACTACAACAAAACAAACAATTAGCTCCTAAAATAGCGTCAGAATTTAGTGCATTTGAGTTCATGAATTAGACACTTTGCCCGGCGTAAAACTCGGCGTCAAACTGCATGATCACTTCGACGCCAGATTTTGCACCAAAAAAGTAGCGCCGGATTTTGAGCCGGAAATAGCGCCCAATTTGGCTTCTAGTTTTGCTTCCATGTCTGCTCCCATTTTTGCTTCTAGTTTTGCTCCCAGTTGTGCTTCCTGTTTTGCTTTTGGTATGGCGTCAAAAATAGCTTCTTTTTTGGCTTCCTAATTGACGCCAAGTTTTGTTTCCATTATGACGTCCTTTGTTGCTTCCAGTTTGGCTTCCGATTTTGCTTCTGGTTTTGCTTCTTGTGTTGCTTCCAGGTTTGCTTCCGGTTTTGCTTCCAGGTTTGCTTTCGGTTTTGCCTCTAGTTTTGCTTCCAATTTTGCTTCCAGTTTTGCTTCCAAATTTGCTTCCAATTTTGCTTTCGATATAACGTCTCTTGTTGCATCTAGCTTTGCTTCCATTTTTGCGTCTTTGTTCCAAAGAAGGTGAGTGGGCCAATCTTGCTTTCTAACTGCCCCATCTTTCACCTTATATCCTAGCTTAACCTGATACTCCCCAGTTTTTGAGCAGCTCCATCTTATTCTATCCTCTTTGCGAGACAAACTCACAGACTTGTTTGACAGAATACTCTCTAACTCACTGATCTGCGCTCCATCCACCTGAAGATCCCTGAAGCATTTGAAATATTTTATAGGATAACATTTATAAAGAATTTTTAGGGAAATGGACAGCTATACAAATTAACATCATTATACTTATTAAATCTCCATCAAAATAAAATCTACAACAATATCCAGTATATATAAAATAACAAGATACTTATTATAACATGATCATTATCTATAATTAAAACAAGTGAGTTAGATATCTATAATTTAATTGAATTTGACAACATCTATCCTGAGCAGTAAATTAAAATCATCATACGTAATAAATATCCATCCAAAAATCATCGACCACTTTCAACATATATAAATTGACAAGTCAATACTGATAAGATCATCATCATATATAACTAAAACAAGTGAAAGTCAAATATGCTAGTAGATCAATAACATGTCAAAATGATACATGTCCAACAGTCGACATAAGTCAAAATGATACATGTACAAATGATATAAGTAAAAATGATAAATTATGTAACTTGAAATGATACAAGTCAAGATGATACATGTCCAAATGATATAAGTCAAAATGATACAACTCAATAATATGGTACTGCAGGCCGTGAAAATGATATATATGATAGTAACCATGAAAAGAGGCATCATAACGATATATCAACAATGATCCATTATGCAGTCTATATGATCATGAATGTCACTGGCTACTACCAACAATTGTCTCATCATCATCATCACCATCGTGATCATCATCATCATGATCATCATCATCGTCATCGGCCTCGGTGTCTTCTGTATCTGCGTCATCATCATCCTCTACCATGTGATCTGTACCAGAACCAACATATTCTGGATCTATATCATGAGGATCATCTTGATCTTTCGAAAGACCCGTGTTCTGCCAAAAAAAATTAAAATAAAAAGTTATTTATTTCATGCAATAATTTATTTTTTTGTTATATACATAATATTACAACATATGAAACAAAACCATAATCATATTACGTCATATCAAAGTGCACATACCATAATAAAATTTCAAAAAAGTTACAGCTAATATGTCATTCCAATGATGTAAAACATGCAACAATTCTAATAAGCGTTAGTAAAGATCATAAAAAAATTTGTTATACAATTTAACTATCAACTGTAAATTCTATTACATAACCTCAAGTGCCACAAATTGCTTGGTCTATGTATGTTCTTTTTCACTATTAATCTAATAACCTGCATTAGACAGAAACATTAAAGAGTTTTTAAGTAGCAGTTGATTAAATTCTCTTACATGTCATTAAGGAATGCACCATTTTTTTTCAATAATTATTTATCTTAAGGTTCATGAGTAACCTTAAGATAAAGGTCTATTTTGTTTGAAAAAAAAATGAAGTTAGCAATATGACTTTATCCGGCCGATTTTAGAAAGAAAAAATGTTAGCCTGTGAGCGGGAATAGGGCAAATTTGGGGATTTAGAAAGAAAGATAAAGTTTAGGGTGTCTTCAAGATAGCCACCATGGGCAAGGAGGTCAACCATGCACACATAATGATCAACTTTAGGTGTAATGCAATAAGGGTTACAAATGTGATTGAAGTATGTACAACTCTCATCCACTAAACCTGCATGGCTGCATGCACCTAGAATACAAGAAAAGCTTACAATGTTAGAATATGTTCCAGAGTGCTTAATTAATTCAAAGATTTTGAGAGCGTCCTTGCAAAATCCATTTTGTGCATATCCTGCAATCATTGCATTCCATGAGATGACATCTCTTTGAGGAATTGTGTCAAACAATTTACGTTTTTTGTCTATGATTCCATATTTTGCATACATGTCTATGAGAGCATTTCAAACTATAATATCTCACAAGAATCCCCCTACCATTATGCTTTGAAGGATGTCCATACATTGTTCCAAAGTTCCCATTTGGGCAGAGGCAGGGAGGATGCTGGCAAAGGTTGCAGAATTTGGATTTACAGCTGACAATTGCATTTGCTTGAAAGTTTCTAAAGTTTCTAAAGCCTGTTCAACAAATCCATTTTGTGCAATTCTGCAATCATTGCATTCCATGCGATGACATCTCTTTGAGGCATTCTGTCAAACAGTTTATGTACCTTGTCTGTGCTTCCACATTTTTCATATATGTCTATCAGAGCATTTCCAACTATAATATCTGACAAAAATCTGCCTTCTATTATGCCTTGATGGATGTCCATACCCTGTTCCAAAGCTTACCATTTTGATATAGGAAGAGAGGATGTTGGCAAAGGTTGTGGAATCTAGCTTTACACCTGCCAATTTCATTTGCATGAAAGTTTCTAAAGCCTTTTCAACAAATCCATTTTGTGCATATCATGCAATCATTGCAGTCTATTAAACCACATTTCTTTCAGGGATTTTGTCAAACGGTTCACATGCCTTGTCTATGCTTCCACATACATCTCTTTCTCTGTATATGTATATTCAATTGCATTTGCTTGAAAATTTTTAATGCCTTATCAACAAATCCATTTTGTGCATATTGTGCAATCGTTGCAGTCCATGAGACCACATTTCTTTGAGGGATGTAATCTATTTTATGCACACAACTCATCATAAATTAACCTAGATTGGTGGTATTTAAGAACCCCTTGAGAGGATTGCTGTTATGTTGCTAGGAGACATGTTATCATAGGTTAACCCATGGAAAACTTGTGTAAAGGATTTAAAACAACAGGTTTCAACTGTGCAAATGCATCTAAGATGAATGTGTAGATCTAGATTCCTTTTAATTAATGGCATAGGAAACTACAAGGAACGTCAATTCTTATCCACACATTATAAGCTACAAAGAAATTGATTACAATTTGAAATCATTCACGAGAGAATTTGTGCATAAATTCTATTATTCTTTATTGAATTTTGTGCATAAGTCTTTGTGAAGGCTTTCATGATCGGAAGTATCACTTGCAACTAAACATCTAACAAAAATCCACTTCCAATTATGCTTTGATGGATGTCCATATCCTCATCCAAAGCTTCAATTTGTGCACAGACAAGGATGATGCTGGCAAAGGTTGAGGAGTTGGGCTTTACACCTGCCAGTTGGAAATCTGACACGGTGCACATTATTATAGTGTAAGCCTATTTTTCAGATTGCTTCATTTAGCATCATCAATAATCTCCACAAGAACATTGTCACTATTTAAAATGATGGAAAGGGTTCACATCTCACAACAATTTCTCTTGTGACAATCTTGGAGATAAATTTTGTTGCAATGTGCCAATCAACACATACTCGAAGGTTCTTAACAACTCTAATAGTTGTTCCATGGGGCATGTTTAACAAACGAAATGCAATTGCCAACTTTTCACCATGGTGGCAGAGAAATAATTCTTTTTCCCATCCTTCCACAACATTAAGTAAATTCTTGAATCTGGAAAATACCTTGTCGCCTTCATCTTCCAAGCCAATTTCTCCAACTTTGCATAGGTCTCCTTTGTCTATGGATGTGATCTGTCTCCTACACAAAAAGCATGTACCATTTTATGCCCTTGAATCCAACTGCATCCGGGGATTTTTTTAATTCCTCTATCTTTCATCAATCTCCTTACCTCACCACACCTGCCCACTTCTGGATAGATGTTTGAGAGAAGAACATAAGTTGTGCAACATTTTTAGGATCCAAATCAAAAAGCAGTGTTGCTGTAAATACTCCTAAGCCTATATTCATATGTGATCTACATGCACCAAGAAAACACATCCATACAACCAGCACAGATTTAACAGGTATCTCAATGATAAAGTTTAGGGTGTCTTCAAGATAGCCAGCATGGGCAAGGAGGTCAACCATGCACACATAATGATCAACTGTAGGTGTAATGGAATAAGGGTTACAAATGTGATTGAAGTATGTACAGCTCTCATCCACTAAACCTGCATGGTTGCATGCACCTAGAATACAAGCAAAGCTTACAATGTTAGAATATGTTCCAGAGTGCTTAATTAATTCAAAGATTTTGAGAGCGTCCTTACAAAATCCATTTTGTGCATATCCTGCAATCATTGCATTCCATGAGATGACATCTCTTTGAGGAATTCTGTCAAACAGTTCAAGTTTTTTTTGTCTATGATTCCATATTTTGTATACATGTCTATGAGAGCATTTCAAACTATAATATCTCACAAGAATCCCCCTACCATGATGCCACCAGTTAAAATAGGAAAGACTTTGCATTTATTTTCTTTCATGTTTCTAGCTTTACACCAACCAATTGCATTTGCTTTAAAATTTCTAAAGATTTTCAACAAATCCATTTTGTGCATATCCTGCAATTATTGCAGTCCATGAGACCACATTTCTTTGAGGCATTCTATCAAACAGTTCACGTACCTTGTCTATGCTTCCACATTTTGCATACATGTCTAACAGGGCAGTTGCAACTACAACATCTGACAAAATTCCTCTATCCTTTATGTTTTATTGGATGTCCATACCCTATTCCAAAGCTCCCATTTGACATAGGCAGGGAGGATGTTGGCAAAGGTTGTGGAATTTGGCTTTACACCAGCCAATTGCATTTGCTTTAAAATTTCTAAAGCCTTTTCAACAAATCCATTTTGTGCATATCCTGCAATCATTGCAGTCCATGAGATCACATTTCTTTGAGGCATTCTGTCAAACAGTTCACGTGCCTTGTCTATGCTTCCACATTTTGCATACATGTCTAACAGGGCAGTTGCAACTACAACATTTGACAAAATTCCTCTATCCTTTATGTTATGATGGATGTCCATACCCTATTCTAAAGCTCCCATTTTGACACAGGCAGGGAGGATGCTGGCAAAGGTTGTGGAATTTGGCTTTACACTAGCCAATTGCATTTGCTTTAAAATTTCTAAAGCCTTTTAAACAAATCCATTTTGTGCATATCCTGCAGTCATTGCAGTCTATGAGACCACATTTCTTTGAGGCATTTTGTCAAACAGTTCACATGCCTTGTCTATGCTTCCACATTTTGCATACATGTCTAACAAGGCAGTTGCAACTACAACATTTGACCAAATTCCTCTATTCTTTATGTTTTGATGGATGTCCATACCCTATTCCAAAGCTCCCATTTTGACACAAGCAGAGAGGATGCTGGCAAAGGTTGTGGAATTTGGCTTACACCAGCCAATTGCATTTGCTTTAAAATTTCTGAAGCCTTTTCAACAAATCCATTTTGTGCATATCATGCAATCATTGCAATCTATTAGACCATATTTCTTTCAGGGATTTTGTCAAACAGTTCACATGCCTTTTCAACAGATTTAACAGGTATCTCAATGATAAAGTTTAGGGTGTCTTCAATATAGCCAACATGAACAAGGAGATCAACCATGCACACATAATGATCAACTGTAGGTGTAATGCAATAAGGGTTACAAATGTGATTGAAGTATGTATAGCTCTCATCCACTAATCTACTAATGCTTTCTTTGGTTCTTCTGGGCATTGGCAGCGCCCATGCTAATGTTATTATATTATCTCAGCTACTGCTTGTGGCATTCATGTTCGGAAGTACCTGACATGTTGATCAAGAAGTTGCATGTCATAGTATACTCTTGAGATTTAATGAATCCATGGAAGCAATGGTAATGGATGTAGATGATATGGATCTAGTGGCTAGGGCTACGAATAGGGTCACCACAACACAAGCAAATGAATCAAACATCCTTAAAATGACATGAGAAATGGAAGGGCATAAGAAGCAAATTGAGCACTTGAAACATCAAGTGGAATACTACAAGGCTGTAAGGTATGACATAGGTGATTTCATGGAATATACATTAGAAATCCACATTTCATGGTATGACATAATATCTGAAAACATGCTTTCATATGACTGAAAATCTTGTACTGGAATTATATGCTCATCATTTCCTAACTCAAGCTCTTGATCATCACCAGAATCCAGCAGATTGGCAAGCTCCCTACAGGCTAAACAGTCGAGATCTTGACAATCAGAAACAGAAATATCCTAAAAATATTGAATTTCTTTAATTGGGCTACTTAGCTATTCTGAAAACAAATCAGATGCCTTATTCTGATAGAGAATACTATTTGATTTAGTTTCAGATTCTAGTTGGTTAATCTCATGCACATATAAAACAAGATCATTGGCATCCAAAATGTGACTATCTTTTTGCTCTTCTAGCTGAACTAAAACATCAGTTTCATTAAAAATCAGTAGTACCTCATGTTCTGCAATATCAACTAGCTGTCCTAAACCAGCTAGTAGCATGATGTCTTCATCTTGATTAACAAAAGAAGTTAGTTGTTCAAATAGAGAAACTAGATCTTCTTCTTTGTCTAGTTTATTCTCACTTGCAACTCTGGCAATCTGTTTTTGCAATTGAAGGTTCTGACCTTCCAATCTTTGTACCCTACTTTCATTTATCTTGTAAACAGTATTAGAGAACTTCTTGAATGATTCAAAATCTAAAGGATTGAGAATCAAATCTGAAACAACATCGTCCTAGTTTGATTTATACCTATTTTCATCTGGGAATACAGAAAAAATAGCAGTAACATCTTGCACCATATCTAATTTTTTCTTGATTGAAACCTGGAATCCTGATTGGTTCAAGTTTTATTGATACTTCTTCCCTTTCTTGATCTTGGATTGGTATGGAAGAGATAGCTTTGATAAGATTTGGTACTTTATAATCAGGACATTCAGTATAAGAAGACTGACATGGTTTCTTATAAGCCTGATGATTTAATTCAGGTACTTGATACGATAGATACTGAGGACTAATAGATTGACCTTGAATATAAATAGATTCCTGATTACAATCAGAATTCCTAAAATTTGAAACTTGATAACTACTAACCTCATTTTGAGAATGCTGATCCGGAATAAATGCAGCTATCCGGATGTTCTAATTTTGTATTTGTGCAAGAAAATACTTCACCCGTGCCTCTTTTGCTGCAATCTGCCTTGTAAGATCTTCTTGGAATTGTATCCTTCGTGCCTCCAACTCCTACTCATGGAGATAGGCTTGATAATCCAGTTCCTACTGCTGCTGCTGATACTCTTGCTGCCTCCTGAACTCTTCTAGGTTCCTTGTGACTTCTAACAATGTATCATTGATACCACTCATGCTGTACTTCATATCCCTAACCTCTTGGGATTGATTTTGGACACATAAATGCTGATATGAAGGATGAGCAGGGGTGGGTGGGAGGCAAACATGTTGAGCATGCTGATTTCTTTGCAAATCAAAGGAATTAGGAATGAAATCAACAGTATGGCTGATCTGATATGGCTGATAAGCAAAATTTTCATGATATGATGGATGATATGACATATTTCCATGAAGGAAAGACATGTTTGTTCATTCAAAAAGTCTGATCCATCAAACCAGAAAGATAGAGTCGCCAGGTATTTGTAAACAAACCTCTAAAAGGCTGTATAAATTACTAATCATACCAAAAACAACAACAATGATAAGTTCTTTTGAATTGAAAAATCAGTTCAGAGTCCCACCGAGCATGCCAAAAATTGTTATCACTTGGAATTGCACCCGTATGCAAGGATGGTAAAGCTCTGCAATTCCGTGTAACATGGGACTAATTTCAGGTTGTGGGTGCGCTATAATGAAATTAGACCTCTAGATTGTGGGCTGGTTCCCTTCAAATATTCTATTGGAATGTATATTTTTTCTGTTTTGGAAAAAGGAAGAAAGAAACTATATGAAATGCAAAATGTAAAATTTGGTGATGCACCTAATTTGGATAAAAATATGCAATCTAGTCCACAATATTACTCAGAAATTTAACTTTCACACAATCCAATCTTGGCATAAATATCACAAAAGTGATTCTAAGGGAAGGTTGAAAACAGGCTTTCTATGAAGGAAAATGTTTTTTCACAACACAAAAAGATTATTTTCGGTTAACACAACCTAAGATCTGTGATGATTATATGCTTAATGCTGCAAGCAAGAAAGTGAGACAACAATTTTAAAGGTTTAATGATTAAACACAACAAAATTTCATCAAATCACTTCAAATAATTAGCACTAAATGGATAGGTAATTAATTGATCTCAAAAGAACAAAGGAAATACTGCAAAGAAGACAAAAAAGAACCTGTAACCTACCGATCTCTCAATAAAAACTGTAAAAATGAGCTACAAAAATTCTTCAATATGTCTAAATCAGAATGAGAATCAAGAACTAACTTCAAAATGAATGAAGTTTTACAATATATAGAAAAAGATAGGTCAAAAGATTGACCTATAGACAACTAGAAACTGAACCTCCGTTATCTCAAAATAGCACATGCATAAAATGATAATTGATTCCTATGCAAGCCCTAAAATCATGCAAACAATACCTCCAAACTGATGGAAAAAAAGATATAAGATGTCGAAACTATCTATGATCCATGCACCAACGAGATGAAATGCTCGACTCAAGGTGAACTGCTCATATAACTCCTCAATCTGCTCCTAACTGAAAGGTCGAACTGATGACTTAGCTCCGTCTATCACTCCATGCTCAAGTCAAAATAACTTATATCTTCATCAATCCATGCAATGCAATGGCTAGGAAATAATATTCAATAAATGAATATTCAATAAATTCCTCTTGTGTGCTATATATGACTTATATTTTAAAACAATTTATTTAAGCTATTATTAGTAACAATTAGTGTAATTGTCCTAATAATATCTTCAATAAATTATAATGTATTTGCTAATTATAACATAAGTCAAAACCTTATGTCTCCCTTTGACTTCACATCCTCGCCATGTATTAAGGCAAAAAATCCTTATTACTCCTTGCATAATGCATTCGCCATGCAAAACAATATCAAGGGTAAAAGGCATTACAACACTTATCACTCCACATGCAAAGAAAGAAAACCTATGACAAGTCTCTACCACCTTGTAAGTCTAATTTGTCTTCACTCATATTCTGACCTTATATCTCCCTTATACATAAGGAATTACATGCATATCTTCTATTTATCATAATACATCAAAACTCCTTATTTCTCCTTATCACATACAATCATATGCAAAAATGTCTTACCTTATGACTCTCAAGCATTCAAACCTATGCCAAAAGGCACCTTACATTCTCATTGCTTTCGAATGATTATCATTTTTGACTTTGTAAAGATTTAAGGTAAAGGAAAAAGGTGATCATGGCCTCACGAGCCCCATGCAGAATCATTGCTAGGTTTTTTAAGACTTGACCACGGGTTTGGATATGTTTGCAATGATGTTTGATAAAATAAAGTCAAAAGATGGGAAAAGATTACCATCGGGTTCCTTGGCAAAAGATATCAAACCCTAAAGAGAGTCATCATTTTCTCTTTCATTTTGTGCTTCAATGTGGCCGCCATGCCGGTCGAGGGTTTGCTTGGTTTCTCCAGTTTTTGCTATGTCAACGGCCATCCTTGAGTTTTTCTTGGCACTTTCCACCAGCTTTGAGAAGGTGAGCAAACTCTGAGGCTTTCATGGCATCCTTTGGTATATATTTTGCTGCTTTATTAGTATACTGTGGCCACCATGCTGGATTTTGTGTGTCATTGTGTTTTTGGCTTTGATATTGACACCTTTCTCTGCTCTTTCTCCTTGTTTCTTACTCTCTGGTAAATGAACATTATCACGACTTCATGAGGAAAAAAGAACTCAAAGGTTTAAAGCTTCCTCAACGGTCATAGAGGTAAGCCGTAATATTCACTTCTAAACTTGCTCGTGTTTTCTCTTTACTTCTGTGTTTTAACAATGAAGACACAATGCTTTTCTAGAAGACTGTCGGCACTCCTTTTGTATCTGTAAGTGATATGAAGAAAAAGGTTCCTAGCTGTGGTCTGTGGGTTCTTTACATGGCTTTCTCTACACTAACCTTAGAAACTATTTGTCAAAGCATTTTAAACCCTAAGGGTTTCAAAACATTTTTCTCTCTTGCTCTTCATAAAGCATGACATACCTCGAACACTTCCTTACTGTGAAAAAAAGGGCCATTCAAGGCCACTATCTGGGTATGCAAGAAAAGTGCACATTTTCTGTAGCTTTGACAAGGGTTTCATTCTTTTATGAGGCTTTCACTTCTTGATGAAAAACTGTAGGAACTTTCATTTTTTTAAATCTGGGTATGGCAAGAAGTTACCCATTACTGCACAACTGAGATATCCATATTTCACTGTATGATAGAAATCTTTAGACTCCTTTTTGTGATGGCAAAAATGTATACCCTTTTGCATGCACTGAAACTCTGAATACTCTATTTTGTACACACTGTATTTCTGGTATATCACCTGTGACTACTGTTTGATTTTGCCTAACTATACTTCTTGCCCAAAAGTATGGCTGCGAGGAAAAGAAAAGGTGTTGACCCAGCTAGGGTTCTATTGATTGTATCTCCTTTTGCATCTGTAGAATGTCAATATTCTTGGTATATTATCCTCACTCCGCAGATATAGAAAATGCAAGGAAATCTAAAATGGAAATGAAGGTTTACAGAAAATGTTGAAAGAAAATGATTCTTTGGCCACGACCTGATGCTATATCATTTCCTGTATATTTCCTTTGACTGTTCATAAACAATGAAGCTAGGTTTTTCAAATAATGAATTGGGTATTTGTCTTTTCTTACATAGAAATATTTCTTTTCAATAACGGCCATGCCCCTTTAATGTGAAGGCTGCTCCATATGAGAACTATGTGGATCTGCTATCAACTATCTTTCCTCCTGTTGCTATTCATTATGCATAGCTTTGCTGATCTGCACTTGTCTTCTTTACTTGATGTATTATTTTCCATTCATGATTGTCATAGCAAATGATGCATAAATCATCTGTCTTCCACTGTAACATCATATGATACAAAACTTTGACATCTTCAGTGACTGCTCTGAACATTGATAACCCTAGTATCCTTTTGGTACAGCGTTACCGTTATTAACTCCTCATTTGTGTTCATTGCAATGCTGCCCATTCGACTCTTCTCCTATTGATTATATGAAACATATCTTGTAATGCAACTTTTTGATGTCATCATGTTTGCAATGTTCATCTACAGTTTTCGTCAAAGGCACAACTGTAGCGTTTTCATACTTCAAACATTATACCTGTGTAGCACATGAACTCCTTTGAGTAATAAAATGCTGTGTCCTTATGATGACCCTCCTCTGCTGCTACATGATCCATATGGGTGTTATGATAGGGATGCCAAGTGATGGCTGTCTCCTTCTAATGCATTGTAATGTCATTGTGATATGTCATTTATTTTTGTACTTGTATAAAGAGATAAAGATGACGCTTCTTCTCTGGCACTTTGTAACTTAGATCATCAAGCATAGCCTTCCTACAAGTTTTCAACCTAGAAAAAGGACTAAGGAAATAGTGATCTGTCCCAATTTCATTAGTCTTGGTCCCTATCAGCTGTCTGTCTGACCATCTCTCCATCCTTTAAACTGATGTGATGCTTCTTAAGGGTGACTTAGAGCTATCATGCTGTCCTCTTTACTACTCCATACTGCATTGATACTGATGCTCTATTCTATATGATTGTTGGTACTCCTGGCTGCCCATATTTTCTGGTCCATCTGAATCTATATGGTGTCTACTCCTTGTGGCATTTGTTGACTATAGCATGATGTCTTTTCACTGTTGCAAGGTATATGATAAGGCTTGTTTCTCCAATACAGTGATGGGATTGTGATCATGCTATGATTTTCATGTGTCACTTAATTGTCTGGATGTTGAACATTTGATTATATCAGGATCGTGGCAGCTACCTGTAAATATGGGCTCTTTATTGATGACCTAATCATATGGAATTTGACTTGGCTGTTTTATCTTGTATGCTATGGCATAGCTGTTCCACATATACTGTTTCATGATATTGATCATCCTGTAGCTGCCTAGATAATGTATTTGTTTGAGACAACTGTCCTTTGATTACAAACACATGACTACTCCTCTATGCGTGATGAATGTCTATTACAACTATGACTGTCCTATGCATTTGTTGATGGCTGTTTTGTATGTGATCATAATTGTACTGATCTGGTTGCTTTAATGCATAAGGCACACAATAAACTTGTTGCACCTATACAGTGATAGATGTGTTCTTTGAACATGAAGTTTGCAATGTATGAAATATACAAAACACATGGGCATCCTCATGATGTAATCATATAATCTAATCATTTGTTATTGCTACCTCATATGCCTTGACTGTACTTTGTAATTCGTTTGATGGCATAGGGTTGTTCATCTATCTATAGCACTATACATGGCTTTATCATTTGATTCTAAATTGTTGTTTTCATGATAAAGGATGAGAGAAATACCTCTGTTATAGCATGATATGTTCTTCATCACTGTTCCATATGACTTGGTCATTCATTTTGGCTGAAAGAACATGCTTCTTAGTAAAAAACTGTCACTAATAACAGTGCCTAAGCATGCTGGGTTCAACCCTCATGGGAGCCACATTTCCTCCACATGCTATGAAAAGAATTTGAAAACGAATGTTTATCTGTATCTGCACATGAAACACACATGTTAATTATAAAAAAGTACCTTTGGATATTGATTGATCCTCTTCATGATCTCTATCTTGTAGCACATGTCTGATCTGATCTTCATATGAAATACATGATGTGATAAGTAGATATATCTGTTTGATAAAATCATATGATAACCTTAAACATCTGGAGCAGTAACAGGGCTGTCCCCAAAATTTTGCAGGTACAACTGATGATGGGAGCTGACAGTAAAGACTGAAGATTGAAGACTGAAGGTCTGCATCGACAAATCAACCTTCTTGCTCAGACAATGATGGATGTTTCATTTTATCATGTGTTTATTTCATTTCTTTTATCAAACAAATGTATAGCTTGTATGTCTGCAATTGCTCAGTCTAGTTACTCCCACGGCTTGTGTGGGACATATTTGAACATCTCTTTTAAACATGATCAGTTAATTTCTCTTATGCATTTGGTAAATGTGTACTTCTTTTCAATCAATGCATAGGATAAAGTAACAGATACTCGAATGCATGTTCAAAATATGACATGAAATAATGTTTTAATACAAATATCTTTCTTTCTTTATTTCAAAACTGATTAACTGAATAATCAATTTAACTTATAACTCCTGAAAGCTAACACACTATTAAAACAACTGTATTTCTTGAATGACTGATACCTTGACCACCTGATTCTCTTGTCATGATGATTCATCAGTCTTGATTAGACTAATGGGTTATCGTGTCAACTGAATTCCATCTTTGCTCTGTCAAGATATCAACTGTTCAATAATGCATAACTCTGAAATTTTCTTTTATTCCTTCTGAACAACTACACTTAGGTCAAACTAATTTTAAGTGTGAACAAAAAATTAGTAACAATACCAATTTAAAGTTAGGTTTGTAATTAATTAAATATAACTTGACATTACAAAAATAAGGTTTAATTATGAATTTTCTTAATAATTAAATTGAAATTAGAGATAATAGCTTTTTGATTTATTTAATTAACTAAATTAGAATAAATACCAATACTAATTATTGATACCATATAATCATATTCCTAGAAATGCCATAAAAACCCAGTTTAATTCACATTGAATTGTAAGTCAAACATTTATTAGAAATCATTTTTTTAATAATTAAAAATGATCCTATTATATGGGGGATCACACCCATATTATATTAATTTAAAAACATACATTACATACCCTAGATGCCCTGAACACAAATCATGAGGTGATGATGACAAAAAACAAATAAAACAAAAATGGTTCACAAGAGTGATATAAAACCATTCATCATATGTAAATTGCACAATACATGGAGGAAACAAAAAATTGAAAAAGGTCTATAGATTAGCAAAACACATATTAACTACTATCACTAGATTCATCACCATCTTGTAGTACAAACACATGGAAATGACCTCATAGAACAACCAATCTGATTAGAAAGAAGATAACACTGACAATCGAGTTTGCCCTATTCAATATTATCCTATACACATGATTTTCATGATAATTCAGAGACTCATAAAAAGCACCCATTGAGCCATTTATTAGACCCTCATAAGGCTTGTCCAAAACACAATTAGTAGCCGAAGACTTAGCTAAAATATCTTGGGTAAATATTCCACCAACATCCTAAGGCCTTAGGTTGAAGTCATAATCATGCAATGACGAATCTTTCTTATCATCATGAACAAAATCTTTGTATATGAATGAGTTCACCAACATTTTTTTTAGATCCTCATCCAACAAGGTATCCATAATGTTAGATAGGAAGATTGAGACTATATCACGTTCAAAAGATTCTTATGAGGAAAATAGTTTAGAACACTATTGCTAATGATTTTTTGATAGTACTCTCTACTTGTGGAGCTCTAAACTTGAAAATCTTACTTAATTTGTCCCTATCATATTTCCCCACATCTTGACAATCCCATTTGTTTGGGAAGAGATGGACTCGCCTATTCAGTCGACTCTCCATGATAGTAGTAACAACAATGGAAACATTAAGCAAGCAAATTAGTGAAAGACCTGCTTCAAATAGTCTGAATCCAAACCACAACTAACCCAACACTTAATATGCCTTTAACGTGTCTGTATACAAAAAGATATGGAAAATTTGCCATTTTTGATCAATTAATGCCCACCCATCCCCAAGTTTGTCCAGGAAAGTATGATTTTCTTACATACATAAGTGACTGACGTCAAAAGAATATATCTCCATTCTAGAAATAGATGACTTCTCATCAACAAAATGTTAGTACAATAAAGTAGGTCCATCATGACTAGATGATTGGATGAAGGATTAAATGCTTGCCCAAGTGATTATTTCGTTAACCATCCACAACACCCAATATTCATCACAATCTCCACCTTATTAATTTTTTGTCATTAGTTCCGTCAAAAAAATATTGCTAAGGATCTCATCACCCCGACAATGAATATCGTAACTTTGAAAAAATCCTTCTCCCCACCAATAGCCAAATTTTCCAACCTATCAACTTAGAAGTTAGCCTCTCGATAACAATGACTAAAAAAATCTAAAAACTCCCAAGGCGACAATAAGATGTTATTAAGTTTCCAATTGCCTACTTTTTGAGATTGAATCACAAAATCATTATCTATCAATTTTTTTAAGAAACCCAATGCCTCGCAAAGATTAAAACCTAAAATAAAATCCCGGGCCTCTGCTTCATTGTTAGTGCCATTCTACAATTTCATAGACATTGCCATTAAAGTTTCTCCCTTACAATTTCTTATAACACATCCTACCCTAGAGGAACCTGGGTTTCCCCTGTTATTCCCATCAAAGTTAAGTTGAGTCATTCTCCATTTGGAGGAATCTATTTTATTAATGATTAGTGTATTGGTGTACACATAATTTTTCATGGTAGTAACTATTTGACCCTTTGATTCCTTCACAACGTATCGACTATCAATATGAAGACTAAACTATATGTTACCTACCAATTACTAGATAAATGTCTATGATAGAAATATGTAGATTTAAATTACACTTAGTAGTTCTCAGCGTCTATACAAGTTTCACTCAAGAACCTATAAGTACAACTATACAATGCATTTGATACAACTATGTATATGTTTTCATCCAGAAGTTACTCAAAAAGATTCCTGACAAAATTCTATAAGTGAAGAGCAACAAGTTTCCATAATTAACCAAAGGCCACATAAATATATTTCATTAGAGAATCCCTACCTTAGATCCATGGCCTAGCCCTACCCCACTCCCAAGCATGAAGTAGGGTGCATGTGATTTCGACATAACTCTTAGCAATGGAATTAAAATTTACAAAAAGTAGAAGAAAACAAATTTTAAGTTCTTCATACCACTAGCTAAGACCACATAACAATAACCATCTTAACCCAAACAAAATACCATCTTTCCTAGTTATTAGAATCCATGCTTTATGTCAGTATTTAAGCCTTAGAAGTTATCACATTGATAATGAAATGCCAAGTTACCATTTACACAACCATGGTTTAATAATAGTCATTACCTAGGGAGATAACTTATGAGTAGTCCCATAAGGGAATAAAAATCATCATAATGTAATAACCACCATGGTTAATACTATTTTTTTTACACATCCAGCACTGACTTAATGGACCAAGATCTAAAATTTTCAACTTCATAGACTTACCAACTATAGCCGTTACAACTCTATGCCACTACTCATATACTCACACTTCATAAGGCAAACTGGGTCATCCCTAGACCTAGACCTAAACCTTGAGGGTTCATTTGTAATGGCTCTTCTTACATATCACTTCCTGGGAATCAGAGGCTTTGTAGTTTGTACACTAATAATAGAGATACTTCATCCTCTCCTTTGATATGAGATCTTTGATCTCACTTTTAAATTCATAGACTTTAAATGAGTCTTATGATTCTAATTTAGTGTGATAGAAAATGCAGTCCAATCAAATGTTGGTTCAATGCCAACATCAATGCATGAGCATACACAAAACCACATAGTGACCAACTTATATAAACATCACTTGTTTACACATAGTGATTGGCTCAAGCATACATCACCTTTACGCAATGTAAATAAATCATGCATGTGTTAGATATACACCAAATGGATAGCTCATGCATACCACATACATACACAATATGTTTGCCTCATGCATGTGTCACATATACATAGTAGGACTAGCTCATTCACACAACACATGCATAATGTGAATAACTCATGCATGCATCACCTACACACATAGTGACTAGCTCATGCGTACAACACATATACGTAGTGTAAATAACTCATGCGTACAACACATATACATAGTGTGAATAACTCATGCAGGCATCACGTACACACCGAGTGACTAGCTCATGCATACAACACATATACACAATGTGATTAGTTCACACATACATCACATATACATAATGTGGATGGATCATATAGGTGCCACATATACACAATGTGACTAATTCACATATATACCATATGATTAGCTTGTGCAGGCATCACTTATACATAATGTGATTGGCTCATACACACATTATAGGTACACATAGTGACTAGATAGAAAAAAGGGAATGGTTGTGATCTTACTACAAGCATCTTCCCCTTTACCTAATTCACTAACCCATAAGCCCTCAAATATATATCCCAACTAGAAAAAGGAATGTTGGTGCATCTCATTCTACATCATGGGTCCCATCCCTTTTCCCAATTCATTGCCAACTGTGATGACCAACAAGCATCCCATACTATTTCCAATCATCACTAGCAAGGGCTTAAGTGTAACAACACACATCACATAAGGTCCTTAATACAGATGCACACAATGATTGACTCACACATATGTAGTGAACAACTAGTAATAGGAAGTGGATGCAACCTACTACATGCATCTTCTCATTATCTGGTTCACTAACATCTAAGCCCATAAATACCTCCTAGCAAGAAAAAGGAATGTCGGTGCATCTCATGCTACACCGTGGGTCCCATATTTTTCCTCAATTCATTGCCAATTGTGATGACAAATAAGCATCCCAATGTACTTGCAGTCATCACGAGTAAGGGCACAAGTGTGACAATGTACAACACATGAGACCATAAATACACATCTGCATAATGGTTGACTAACACACACATAGTGACCAACTGGAAATAGGAAGTGGATGGAACCTATTGCAATCATCTTCCCATCACCTGATTCTCTAACACTTACCCTTTTTAGTACATCAATAGCCAAAATAGGGAATGTTAGTGCATCTCATGCTACAATGTGGGTTTTATCCTTTCTATCAGTTCACTACCAACTGGGATGACAAGAAAGCATCCCATACTACTTGCAATCATCACTGACTAAGGTGTAAGTGTATCAATATAAAACACATAAGGAGATTAATAAGATTTCCACAACTTGTCGAACCTTTTGAATTAGTGGATCCTGACATTTATCGTCTCCATGCCACTGATGAAACTCAGTCCAACATGGTATGGGGTAGCTCATGGCATCTATCACCTATATGGTACTAATGAAATTTGGCTAAGCCCTATCATACCATTGGGTAGCTCTTGACATCCATCACCTCCGTGCTACTAGCGATAGCTGGCTAAACCCTAAGCTATGAGTTAGACCCACACATTTGTCACCTACATGGTACTGGTGATTACCGATTAAACTGCACCTACATCACAACATGGCTAGCTCCTAGCATCCATCACCTCCATGCTACTAATGATAGCCAACTAATCCTAAGATACAAAAGATAGTACCTAACATCCATCACCTGCATGGTACTAGTGACAGCTGGCTATCTACACTTGTATCAGACTCAGTTCTGACATGTGGGATCATATTATAGCTAGGTACACATAATCAAGATACCACAATGATTCACAAATACTAGTCAGGTTGAACTAAATACATGACACATAAATTGATCCATAAACCTATGTACACATGGTCTTATATGTCTAGGGGTCTAAATTAAGGGTCAACACACAAGTAACACATTGAACCCTCATGAGCTAACTTCTATTTGGTCACATATACATAAACCTATACAATCTCATAAAGTAATCTGAAAGACCATTCAACACATTCAAATTGTTACTTGGAAACACAATATGCATTATACAGAAGTCAAACCCACAGTAGTAATATTAGATGATATTCTACTTCTAATAACTTAACATTTTGTATATTACCAATCATAAAGCTTAGAATACAATTATCCATCAAACATATATTAGGGTAAACGACCATACCATATTTGGTAATACTTAGTATTAGCTACCCACCTTTGGTAAAGGCAGTCATAAGGAATTCTATCCTAACACAACACAGATCTGGGCACATATTTAGAATAGTAGATCATCCATATATAATAGTTGTTTCCCCTCATTAGATCATATTAGATTAATTTAGCATCATCATTAGATGCAAGATTAGCAAGTTTCCATAGGCCATTCATAGCCATGTCAAGGCCAAATTCATCATGCCCTTAATACTTGAAAAAATAGACCTCTCTAGGGTGTTGAGGCTAACCTAAACCTTCCTATACTTATCATTGAGCCTAGACACAATGCCATAGATTTCAACATGCAAACACTCATTATTTTAGTTCAGACAAGTCCAAAGGCATCTTTGACATTAGAGACAAACCATGAAGATGATGATTCTAAAAGTTAATCCAAGATTGAGTAGATTTGGGAAAGCCAATCCAACAACCTCATAGTAGATGAGCTTAGAGATGATAGAGTGCTTTTTATTGTCTTAGGTCTAAATTGTGAGAACATATTAATTGGAAAGGTGAGTTCACCATCATTTGAAACAAATTTCAGCCTCAAGTTGAAACGTACTAAAGAGGGAAGGTTGATCAAGTTTTGAACACCCCAACCTTGGAGAAAATTCCTTAAACCCCTCCCCTACAGACTTGGATCTAGGGGCATCCTTCACCCAAAGACTGCCTACATACCCGCTTCCAAATGGGATCAAAGTCCCATGTAGTTCTCCTCATCCAAACTCTTAAGGGTTATACACATAGATTCCTACCCTCAAGGTTTTATTATCATCCCAATTTCATACCTACACTTATTAATACTCCCATAATCATAGAAATATGCATAACCACATAATCAATATAAAATAAATCTGGTCATAAGAGAGCACATAACATCAACAGACATACTATCTTCACAATGCAACATATATGCAAAGAGTTGACATGGCTCCAAATTATGATCTGATATAATATGATTCAAGGATATCAAATATTATAATCATATTATAGTGTGACATCTTTTATAATTGGAACACATCATGAAGGGATACCAACCATATCATACATGGTTCTTTAATATAAAAATTTGCCAAACACAATGGACTTATGTTTGAAAACTCATTTACTAATCTTATGCTTATGCTTTGACTTATGAAATTGAACTTCGTATCATATGTCATTGTCCTATAACTATTGCTAGTAAACATGGTAATGGACTATTATTGTAGTCCCTAGAACTATCTTCTTCAAGATGAATACAACATATAAATTGTAGGGCATTGTTCAACTATAAGGAAACATTCCTCTCTAGTACTTTAGACCATAGTGGAAACATAAACAAGGAGTTACATTATTCTGATCATGATTGCCACATATAAAAGTTATAACTAGATGCAAGCCTTGTAAGGTTTTATTCTTCCAGATCAATGAGACCGAACAACACCTTGTAGGCACAATGCTACTTGGTCTAGTACTTTACTTCTCCCATTAAGCATACCTTTGGTGCACTTAAAGGTATCCTTTACAACATGACACTTTACGTTCACATCCCATTGAGGGTGAATATATTAGTGGTAGTGCAAGAGTAACGTTATGAAATGGTAATCTACATCTTAGGTTGATTTATAAATCATTCATTCATTTAACAAGCTCAGTCCCTATACTAAAAAAACATAACTACAAACACAATAACCCCCATTTTAAACATAAACCACATAATAGGTTCAATTAATAAATACTTCTGCCTATAAGGAACAATTATTATAAAGAGAAGGTAGAGAAGTGCGATATAAGTCATAAGCAACATCACCATAACAACTGTAACCTTAAGCTAAAACTTAGCATCATGATCATTGTTGGATTAAATCTTAGCATATTTCTTTGGCCCTTTTTCCAAGCTTCAATTTGAGCACGGGTAGACAAAATGTTGTTTTATATTTAAATAAAAGTTTCTAAATCCCTTCCAACACACCTATTTTGAACATACCAAACAATTTGTGCCCTTGTTGGGGAATATTACCATGCATAACTTTCATAGTTTATAATGGTACCCAATAACTTTATAGATAATGCTTAAATTAAACTAGATTGATTATTTTTCAGTGGCAACAATGGATAATTCAAAATTTCACACTATGTAACCTACAAAGATAATTAATCACAATTTAAAATCATTCAAGAAAGATTTTGTGCGTAACTTCTCTCTCAAATTATTTGCATAAGTTTTGTCAAGGTTGTGGTGATAGGAGTGGGTCTTGCAATTACACATCTAAAATGAATTCCTTGTCTATTATGCCTTGTTAGGTGTGAGGCCTAGCTAGTATTATCCTAGATATTTTGACTTGATTTTATATTTTGGTGTGTGTGTGTGTGTGTATTGGACTTGGTTAATGTTGAGATTATTGACTATGGATATTATTATTTTGATTGTGGAAATAAATGTTTTATATTCATGTTAGACATTTATTTATTTATTTGTTTAAAATGAAATAATATGTTTATTTAGTAAAATAATTGATTATAAAATATTAATGGTTGTATGTTTAATTTTTGCAAAATAAATCTTATTATTTTTATAATTTAGATTTTTGTAATTATTGATGTTAGAAATGTTAAATTTAAATGTCTAATTGCTTTGGCTATAAGTTACAAAATATACTGATGTTTCAATGAGATTTTGCAGGTAGAGTAGCCTAGGTTCCTTAATAATTAGAGACAAAATCCATATGCTCAAATATTGATTATTATTTATTTATTTATTTCTTATAACTTGTAAGGGGGGTTTTTGTCGAAAAGTATGTGATATTTTATTATGTTTACTTGAATTAAAAAAAAATATTTGTTTTAATTTGTGAGAGGGGAATGTAAAGAGTTGGAAAAAGATTTTATTTTAAAGGAGGAAATGTGAATCATTTTCCTCACTCTTGAAAATAGAAGTGTTGTAGCTTTCTTGGCTGGAGTCATCTTTCTTGGTTTTCAGTTTTAGAATGCTTGTTGGATGGTAAAAAGGAAGAGGATCTTGGGCTGAAATGAGGGATGATCATGGATTGCTGGCTAGAAACAATTTGTTCATCTATTTGGAGTGAATAGTTGGGATGATCCTAACTTGGACAACTAAGGTATGATTGTTTTCTTATGGAAATTTAGTGTTCTTCATGTTTTTGTGAATGTTGAGTCCAAGGGTTGTGATAATTGTTGTGAATATATGTGTTGTCTTACTTGAATGTATATGGGATTGGGTGTGCAAAAGGGAACTGCCCTCCGTGTCAGATGAGAGCTTCCCTCGTGTGGGGTTAAAGAGGGTGTGGAGCTTCTCTTGGGGTTTTGTGTAGTATATATTGATGTTGGGAGCTAATTTGTGTTGGGAGAAATGGAGAACGAGAGTGTGATTTGATGGGAGATTGTGGAGTATGAATGGGAGTTGGGAGGATGTATGGTTGGTTGGTGGTGAAGGGAAGTATTGGAAGTGTGGAGTTGTGTGAAAAAGGGAGTTAATTTGTGCCCAAAGAGGGAAGGGAATCCCTCTTCTTCCCCTTTATCAAAATTCTAAGTGCAGATTCCATGTGTGTGAGTCCATTGTCATTAGTTTATTTTCTGATTTATGTTTTAATGTTATTTGTTTTGAGCAATGGATTTTGTTTCCCACACGGGGGTGGACTAGAATCATCAGTCCTATGGATGGGTGGAGAGCAGGATTGGGCTGCTTTGTTTTGGTGATCTACTGTGAATATCTGAGCAGCTGGAACAATTCTCTAGAGAAGAGCAAAGATATATAGTGATATGGTTATAATTCATGTAATTTGTTCTTTCTGTACCATCATCAATTATATTGTTTGTATCGATTGAGAAAATTCTATTTGCAATGTAATTTACAGTGTAAAAGGTATTTGTAGTTTTGTAATACTTTGATTATTTTGCATTGTATTAATATCTATTTTAGTTTATGAATATCTATTGCAGAGATATTCATTTTGGTTCTAGTGAGAAGTAAATATATTTTGGATATACAAAAATCTCTGCGAGCACAAAGGCAAAATGTACTATTGCTGTGTATTATGAAAAATATTGTGAATACCAATATATAGTATTCGATATTATCTTTTTATTGTTTATAATAAACAAGTGGTAGGTAGCCGTGACTACCACGACCACCCATAGTAGTGTTGTGGGTGCCGTGGGAGCTACGACTCCCACGCCCCTTATTAATGGGCGGCTGTGGCTGTCTTAATGCCGCCATAGTTTGCCATCTTCTGCACTATTAAAATGCTTAAAAACTCTTTATTGTCTATGTTTAAAGATTTCTAAATCTTCCATTGTTAATTATGACATTCTTTGATATATGTATATAATATAATGTATATTGCTCTATTGTTATCCAAGACTCTGCACTATGAAATGAGTCTACTCTGTAATATGAGATCGAAACATACTCAACAAATAAAGTTGGAAAAATATATATATATATATATATATATATATATATATATATATATATATATATATATATATATATATATATATATATACAAATGTTAATTTGAAGTAAATGTTGTACAGTATAGATAATATGATATTTAGTATCATGTTAATGTTGTGTCGATGGAGACTTTGAGTATATATATTATTGATTGTAATATATGTTAGTGTTCAGATAGCTTGGTTAATGGAGACTGCTCTTATATATATACATGCATATATATGTATATGTGTATATATATATATATTTATTTACATTTACATACTTGGTATACTTGATATAGACAACATCATGTTGCAGTTCGAATAAGAATTTATATCCGGAGAATGGTTAAACTTGCATATGTTTAAGTTCTGTGATTAAAAAAATGTGTAGTTTTTTCTTCAATCTGTTAGATTTGATATTTCTAACTCAGAGTATTATTTTTGTTTTCAGTTATTATTGGGCAAGCCTTTGTCAATCTGGTTAAATTTGTTAGAAATGAAAGCAATACTACTCAACGTAAATCTGATTCAAATATAAATTTTTGCAATCTTTAAATGTGTATTATCAATAGAGATTGTAACATGAAAAAGAAACTATGCTTCATAGAAATACCAAATCAAAAAATTAAAGACACAACACAGTGTTTAATGTGGAGAAAACCATTTCGGGTAAAAAAATCCACACAGGAAAGAGGCCCAATGTTTGTATTAATTTGAAAATGATTGTACAATATAACAACACCACCAATCTCTCATTCAGTCTTCAATCTGACAGCATTCTGATAGCACCTGAGTAGATCTAAAACCTATATTGCAGCAACAAATACATGGAAAAATATTTATAGAAGTGCTCTCACACCTCCCTAAGCGTTCACTTTCTCTTTCATGAGAATCTCAAACCTGTAAACATTAATTGCCATCTTACAAGCACCTTACACTTGTCCAAAAAATAGCCATGCAAGGTTGGGTGCCCAGAACTAAATCTAGCCTCTTACAACATCTTATGACGCGTCATAACCATCATAGATTCCACCAAAGAGTATCTTTCCAAGATAGGAACCTTGGGCTAAACATAGCAACTTACAACTCATTAATATTCGTCATATGTGTCATAGTGTCATAGAATCTTATGACAACTTGCAACTGTCATAGATTCTTTACATGGACCCACCAAATATTATGACGTGCGTCATACATGCTAAAAATAGTAGATTCTTTGAAGGTGGCACCTACACTCATTTACTATTGAGTTTTACAATTGCCAACCGTAAATGTCACTCCTTAATTACCTCTAGTGAATCTGAAATTACCACTGATGGTGAAACTACCTCATTCCCTTATGGGTAATTACAAATTACAAATAATAAAATGGAATAAATACAATATTGGGATTTACAAGGTTAATGGCACCTTATCCCAATATTTTCCCACTTGACATTATACATTGTAAATCAACCCATAGGAAATCAAATGAAAATAATCAGGCACTAGAAATAAAGCCCATGGCCTCTCTGCACCACACGAACTTCTTTGTGCTCACAGGTTTGGTCAATGAATCTGCAACATTCTCTTGAGTGTCTGTCATCTTTAGCTCAATCTATCCATTTGCAACCAACTCTCAAACAAAGTGATACTGAACATCAACATGCTTAGTTCGAGCATGATACATAGGATTCTTGGCCAAACAGATAGCACTCTGGCTATCACAACCAATCTGAATGATCCTACAATCAAAACTAATACCTGTACATAGTCTCCTCAACCAAACTACCTCCTTAGAGACATGGGTAGAAACCATATACTATGCTTCTGTGGTGGAAAAGCAACTGTGGGCTCCCTCTTACTCATCCAACTCACTGCTCCTCCAAATAGAGTAACACAAAGCCACTAGTAGACCTTCGACTATCCAAGTCACCTGCCCAATCTGCATCAACAAAACCCTATATGTCCAAAGATTTATCAGCACTATTAGTGCCAGAATAAACCAAACAATAATTAGGAGTACCTGCAAGATATTTAAGCACCCTCTTTGCATAATTCCAATGCTGTCTACCAGGGTTAGACATAAATTTGCTCAAAACTCCCACTGCTTGGGCAATACCTAGCCTAGTGCAAGCCATTGCATACATCAAACTCCCTATAACACTAGCATATGGCACATTGGATATATCCTCAAGATCATCCTTAGTCTTTGGACACATATCTTATGAAAGATTAGTACCAATAGGTAAAGGAACTCTAATTGGGTTACAGTCTTGCATACTAAATCTTTGCAAAATGGTATTCACATACTCATTTTGTGACAACTAAAACTTTCTATTACCTCTGTCCCTCATGATCTCCATACCCAGAATATACTTAGAAGCTCCAAGATCCTTCGTATCAAATGCACCTAAAAGTTGGGCTTTAAGCTCACTGATCATACCCTTAGTTATATTGCTAAAAAATAACATGTCATCAACATACAATGCAATAACCAGTATAGAATCATCAATACAATGAATGCAAACGTAATGATCCTCCTCGCTTCTAACAAAACCCAATTTCAAAACAAATAAATCAAACTTTTGATACCACATTCTAGGGGACTGTTTCAAACCATAGAGAGATCTCTTTAACATGCAAACCCAATGTTCTTTTCCTTTTACCTCAAAACCTGTAGGCTGTTGCATATAAATTTCTTCTTCAAGATCATGCAAAAATACAGTCTTAACATCCATTTGCTCAATCTCCCAATCATAAGTTGCAACAATGGATAAAATAAATCCAATAGAAGTCAACTTAGCAACAAGAGAGAAAATCTCACCAAAATCAACTCCCTCTCTTTGGGAGTAGCCCTTGGCTACTAGTCTAGCCTTGTACTTCTCCAATGACCCATCTACTCCAAACTTCTTCTTGAAGACCCACTTACAACCTATGGCTTTTCTTCCTTTGGGAAAACAAACAAGATCCCAGGTATTGCAAGAGTCTAAATCCATCACCTCCTCCTGCATGGCTAGCTTCCAAGACTCACCATCTAAAAGAATAGCTTCCCTGTAGGATCTAGGCTCATCGTTAGTACTCAATAAAGAAAATACACAATGGAAATCTGGTGGGCTATACCTATCAACTAGATTTCGTTGTCTTGTGGATCTCCTCAAGGGTGGAGTAAGAGTCTCAACTCATTCTTCTACATGATCATTTGTACCAATTTCTTCTGTAGCAACAAATTCATCTTCATTACAACTACTCGAATCTTCTTCTTCTTCTTCACCCCTAATCCATCATTCTATTCTTCTTGAGGTGCATCTTGCTGCTCTAACTCAAAGTGCACTCTCTTTACATTTTCATCTTTTTGTTTTGGCTACTCAGGTTCAGAAATAGCTCTAAGTCCCCTGAAAATAACATCTCTAGAAAAGATAATCTTGCGGGTTAGTGGATTCCAAAGCTTATAACCTTTGACATTATCACCATATCCAATGAATGTACACTTTTCAGCCTTTGGACCAACTTAGATCGCTTTTCCTTAGGCACATTAACAAAAGCCTCACAACCAAAAACCCTTAAATGTGAAACAAAAAGTTTCTTACCTATCCACACTTCATAAGGTGTTGAATCAAGAGCCTTACAAGGAGATCTATTTATCAAGTAGAAAGCAGTCAACGCAACCTCTTCCCAAAAGCATTTATCCAACTATACATCACTTAGCATACTTCTAGCCCTTTCCATGATTGTTTGGTTCATCCTTTCTATAACACCATTCTGTTGTGGTGTATACGGAGTTGTCTTTTGTCTGATAATACCTGCATTCTTGCAAAATTCATCAAAATCCTTAGAGCAATATTCTCCTCCATTGTCAGATCTTAATATTTTTATCTTCAAACCTGATTGGTTCTCTACTAAGACTTTGAATTCCTTAAACTTAGTGAAAACTTCATATTTGTGTTTCATAAAATAAATCCATGTAAATCTGGACACATCATCAATGAAGGTGACAAAATAACGAGATTTTACGATAGATTCATTATCCACAGGTCCAAACACATCCGTATGAATAATTTCTAACTTCTCTTTTGCTCTATTGCTTCCTGAAGGAAATGATTTTCTATTTTGTTTACCAAACACACAATGCTCATAGAAATCAAAGTGCTCATCAAAATAAGAAAAAACATCCAACAAATTTTTATTCTTAATAGTTTTCAATACATTATTGCTTGTGTGACCCACTCTACGGTGCCACAACATACATGTATTTTCAGTACTAGCCTCAAATACATAGGAGGCATTACAAACTATAGTGGATTTAAGCTTGAACAGGTTTCCCAATCTCTTCCCCTTCGCTACCACCAAGTTCCCTCTCACCAATCTGCAACACTGCATGTCAAAAGTCACATGCATTACCAAATCATTTAGCTTTGAAACAAAAATCAAATTTCTAGCTAATCTAGGAACATGATAAACATCAGGGAGGGTTTTAATCCTCCCATCATTGAAACACAACAATACCTTGCCTTTCCCAACTATTGGATATGTAGAGTTGTTTCAAAGGTAGATATTACCTCCATCATATTTATCATATGTGGAGAACCATTCCTTATGCAAGGTCATATGAAATGAGCATCCTGAGTCAACCAACCAGTGATCATTAGAAACAACATTACATGCAGAAACAACATTACAACATTACTTATCAGAAGCATTCTCCCACTGTTTCTTTGGGTTTATGCACTCCTTCTTCACATGTCCCCTTTTACCGCAGTTCCAACACTTAAGTATGTTCTTCTTCCCTAGAGTCTTAGAATGACCCTTGGACTTGTCCTTAGCCCATTTCTGTTCTCCTTTCAATCCTCTTTCCTTAGACCTTCCCCTGACACTGAGAGCATCCCTTGAACTATCCGAACTCTTCTTCCTCAATTCTTGTGACAACAAAACTGAAACAAGGGCATCCAACTTGGGATATGCGAGGTTAGCAGTGATAGCCAAGATAACATTCTCCCAAGACTCAGGTAAAGAACAAAGAAGTAAGATACATTTACCTTCCTCACTAACATCAACATCTACTAATGCAAGCTGACTCAACAACAAATTAAAAGAATTTAAATGCTCTGCAACTGAATCACCCTCTTTCATTTCCATGGAAAACAATTTTCTTTTTAAATAGAGTTTATTTACCATACTCTTGGCTTGATAGATCTCACCTAACCGATTCCATAATTTATGTGCAGTCTCTTCCTTTGCGACATTCAGGAGAACATAATCTGAAAGACACAAATGGATGGTTCCTCGTGCCTTCTTATCCAGTCTAGCCCACTCATCCAGAGATACATCATTGGGTTTCTTCTCTTTTTGGACAACCAACCACTAGTTTCTTTCTTCCAACAAATCCTCTATTTTCATCTTTCACAACTCATACCCCATTCCGTTGAACTTCTCAATGTCCAATCGAGAGGTTGATGCAATGGTGGATGTATCCATAATATCAACACAAGATCTGCAAAACAAATGCAACCAAATCTCCCATTGTAGCTACAGCTTCCACACTACCACCCAAGAGTCAAAGTTGACCAGGCTCTGATACCAAATGTTAGAAATGAAAGCAATACTACTCAACAAAAATCTGATTCAAATATAAATTTCTGCAATCTTTAATTGTGTATTATCAATGGAGATTGTAACATGAAAAAGAAACTATGCTTCACAAAAATACCAAATTAGAAAACTGAACACACAACATAGTGTTTAACGTGGAGAAAACCCTTTTGGGTAAAAAACTCCACACATGAAAGAGGCCCAATGTTTGTATTAATCTAAAAATGATTGTACAATACAACACCACCACCAATCTCTCCTTTAGTCTTCAATTCGACAACACCTGAGTATCTAAAACCTGTATTGCAGCAACAAATACATGGAAAAATATTTATAGAAGTGCTCTCACACCTCCCTAGGCATTCACTTTCTCTCTCATGAGAGTCTCCAACCTATAAACATTAATTTCCATCTTACAAGCACCTTACACTTGTCCAAAAAACAACCATGTAAGGTTGGGTGGCCAAGACTAAATCTGGCCTCTTATAGGATCTTATGACGTGTCATAACCATCATAGATTCCACCAAAGAGTATCTTTCCAAGATAGGAACCTTGCGCTAAACATAGCAACTTACAACTCATTAATATTCGTCATATGCATCATAGTGTCATAGAATCTTATGACAACTTGCAGTTGTCATAGATTCTTTACATGGACCCACCAAACATTATGATGTAATTCATACATGCTAAAAATAGTAGATTCTCCCAAGGTACCACCTACACTCATTTAATATTGAGTTTTACAATTGCCAACCGTAAATGTCACTCCTTAATTACCTTCGGTGGATCCGAAATTACCACTGCCAGTAAAACTACTCATTCCCTTATGGGTAATTACAAATTACAAATAATAAAATGGAATAAATACAATATTGGGATTTACAAGGTTAATGGCACCTTATCCCAACAAAATTTCTATTTCATAACAATATTTCAAACACAATTTAGCATAAGTTGACGATCTTAGAAATCCCCTCTCTAGTTAGATTAATCATTATTTGCTTATTATTTAATTTTAATTGAATTTTTTGTTTATCTTCTTGGGGAGGCATTACATAGGTATCAGAGCACCAGGTTGCAACACTTGGGAGATTTGGGGAAAATGTAATTGTTACTAATTTTTGTTCACACTAAAATTAGTTAGACCTAAGTGTAGTTGTTCAAAAGGAATAAAAGAAAACTTTGAAGTTATGCATTTAATGAACAATTGATGTCTTGACAGAGCAGAGATGGAATTTAGTTGGCAGGATAACCCATCAGTCCAATCAGGACTGATGAATCATCATGACAAGAGAATCAAGTTGTCAAGGTATCAATCATTCAAGAAATACGGTTGACCTAACATAGTGTTATCTTTCAGGAGTTATAACACAGATTAATTATTCAGTTAATTAGATTTGAAAGAAAGAAAGAAAGATATTTGTTTAAACTGTTATTTCATGTCATATTTGGAACATACAATTAGTATCTGTTACTTTATCCTATGCATTGATTGAAAAGGAAACATACATACATCAAGTGCATAAGATAAATTAACTAATCATGTTTAAAAGAAGTGTTCAAATGTGCCCCACACAAGCCGTGGGAGTAACTAGACTGAGAAATTGCAGACATGCAAGCTATACATCTGAATGATAAAAGAAATAATAAAGACACATGATAAAAGTAAACATCCATCATTGCCTGAGCAAGAAGGTTGTTTTGTTGATGTTGATCCTCAGTCTTCATCTCTAGATCCTATCATCAACTGAGCTTGCAAAAAATTTGTGGAAAGTCCTGTTTGTGCTTCGGATGTTTAAAGTTATCATATGCTTTTATTAAGAAGATATATCAACTTGTCACATCATGCAATTCATATGAAGGATCAGATCAGACATGTGCTACAAGTCAGAATATCATGGAGAACCTTCAAGAAGTTGCATAGAAATGAAGAGAAACTCCAAACCCTAGAGCAACCATGATGGCAGCATCATGAGGAGCAACAAGAAACAAAGTGAAAGTGACAAAAGATTAGGGTATTTTCCCTTCTTTTGGTCGATGGTTTGGAGGATTCTTTTTCTCAATTTTTTGATTTCCATTTCTTGAAAATCATCATTGCCTTATCCAAATTGTGAGCAGGGTCAAAACCTTGAATCATGAGATCCCTAGTGATCATTGTTAAAAAGGGCTGACGAATGTGTTTTATATGCTGTTTCCAAAGTCAAATGGGGTCAATATCATGAGAAGGTAGGATTTATGCCTTGTGCAAATTCAAACAAAGACTTACTTCCTTGGTATCGACTATTATAGTCAAAAGGATACTCATATGATCAAAGATTCCCTCTGTCTTGTAAGTGTGTGCCTTGTGAAATATCATCAAAAAGTCAAAGCAAGAAGTAAATGAAGACAAAGGTGGCAGACAAGGAGTCGACAAGGTGGTAGAGATAATATTTTTTGCATGAAGGAGCTATGAAGAGAATATGATGTATTTGGCATGTTGACGCATATGGCAAAGTAATAAGAGGATATATAGTTTTGTCTCACATGGTAAGTGTATGTGGCAGAGAGGTTCTTTTTGCATGTGTATATTGGAGTTATAAGGCAGAGAAGGGAATTTTATTTTCTTTTTGATACAAATTGGAATTATAAGGATTGTATTTCAAATTCCTTGTTTTCATGCATTTTGACAAGGTAATTGGAGTGATAAGGGTATATCTTTCCCTTAGAGCATATTGGCATGCAAATGGATGTATTTTTCTCACAAGGAGCCATAAGGAGATTGTATTTTTCTCTAAGTCCTATTTTTTCTCAAATCATGTAAAATAGGCATGTGTATTTGGAGTGATAAGGAGTTTATATTTTTCATGCATGATTTTACAAAACAAATCAAATGTAAATAAATAGGAAAGTAATATTCTTCAAATTACTTTATTATTTTTCACAAAATGTAAAATCAAAATAGTACAAGTTGTAACCAATAATAGAGTAACTATTTTAATTACTTTATTATTTACTCACAATCAATTTTGCAAAAGCAAAATCATGCAAATTGATAAGTTGAGTTAACTAGGCCATCTATGGGTTTCTTGTATGATTTGAGGAGCAATTTTAGGGTTCTTGGTCAAATTTTTGGTCAAGCACATGGAGAGGTCCAAATTGGAGCTATTTTTGCTCGATTTGTGGCAGTTTGAGCCCTTATTTTTGGAGATTTTTGAGTTTTCTCATGGATCACTTTAGAGGACTTATTTTGAGAGGTAGCTAGCTGCAATTCACTTTTTGCATGCCTCTTAGTGGGAACAAAGCTATATATTGTAAAGCAAAACTTGTTTTTGCTAGTTCTTACCTTTTTGCTCTTATACACTTTGAGAGAGAAGAAGGTTTTGTAGCTCAATTTTTTACAGTTTTATAGAGATCAATAGGTTATAGGTTCCATTTTTGTCTCTCTTGCAATTTTTCCTTTGTTCTTTGAAATCAAGTAGTTGCCTTTCAATTTAATGCAAATTGTATGAAGTAATTTGATGAAGTTTTACTGTGTTTAATCATTAAAACCTTTAAAATTATTGTCTCACTATTACTTGAAGCATTAAGCATAGTGTGATTACAGGTCTTAGGTTGTGTTAATGAAAATAATCCTTTTGTGTTTTGAGAAATCCTTTTCCTTCATAAAAAGCCTATTTTCAAGCCTTCCTTAGAAATACTTTTTGTGATATTTGTGCCAAGATTGGATTGTGTGAGTCAAATTTTTGAGTTGTATTGTGAACCAGATTGCATATTTTCTATCCATATTAGGTGCATCACCAAATTTTATAGTTTCATTTCCTAATAGTTTCCTTCTTACCCTTTTCCAAAACAGAAAATCATACATTCCAATAGAATATTTTAAGGGAACCAACCCATAATCTGGAGGTTCAAACTCATTATAGGTCACCCACAGCTTGAGTTTGTCCCCATGTTTCGAAGGATTGTAGAGTGTCACAATTTTGCATAAGGGTGCAATCCTCATCGACAACAGTTTTTGGCACGCCCGGTGGGACTTTGAACTAAATTTTAGTTCAAAAGAACTTATTTATTACTGCTCTTTTGGTATGATCAGCAGTTAATTTAGCCTTTTTAGAGGTGTTATTTCAAAATACTGGCGACTCTATCTTTCTGGTTTTATAGATCATATTTTACAGCCTATGAGAAGTATCACAAGATCAGGTTTCAGTTATTTTCCATCTTTTGAATGAGTAAATATGTCCATCCTTCATGGAAACATGTCATATCATCCAGCATATCATGAAAATAATGCCAATCCTTCATCTTATTAGCCATATCAGATCAACAATACTGCTAGTTTCATTCCTAATTCCTTTGATTTACAAAGAAATCAGCATGCTCAACATGTTTGCATCCCACCCACCCCTGCTCATCCTTCATATCAACATTTACATGTCCAAAATCATTCCCAAGAGGTTATAGATATGAAGTACAGCATGAGTGGTAGCAATGATAGATTATTAAAAGTCACAAGGAACCTAGAAGAGTTCAAAAGGCAACAAGAATATGAGCAGCAACAAGAGGAACTAGATTATCAGGCCTATCTCCATGAGTAGGAATTAGAGGCACAAAGGATACAATTCCAAGAAGATCTTGCAAGACAGATTGCATCAAAAGAGGCACAGATGAAGTATTTGCTTGCACAAATACAAAAGAAGAACATCTAGACAACTGCATTCATTCTAGATGAACATTCTCAAAATGAGGTTAGTAGATATCAAGTTTCAAGTTTTAGGAATTCTGATTGTAATAAAAAACCAATTTACATTCAAGATCACTCTATTAGTTCTCAGTATCTATCGTATCAAGTACCTGAATCAAATCATCAGGCTTTTGAACAAGTATGGCAGCCTTCTTGTACCAAGTACCATGATTATAAAATACCAAGTTTTATCAAAACTACCTCTTCCATACTAACCCAAAATTAGGAAAGGGAATAAGTAGTGATAAAACTTGAACCAATCAAAATTCTAGGTTTCAATCAAGAAAAATCAGCAGTGGTGCAAGATATTTCTATTGTTTTTACTGTATCTCCAACTGAAAATAAGCTTAATACATATGAAAAGGATGATAGTTCAAGTTTGACACCAAGTCCTTTGCATTTTGATTCGTTTGAGAACTTTTCTAATGCTGTTTACAAGATAAATGAAAGTAGAATGCAGATAGTGGAAGGACAAAATCTTCAGTTGTAGAGACAAACTGCCCAAGTTTCAAGTGAGAATAAACTAGATAAAGCAGGGGGCTCAAACTTTTTATTTAATCAATTGCCTTCTTTTATTGAGCCAGATGAAGAGCTCATAACATAGGAAGAAGTAACTGAACATCCAGAAGATGCAAGTAATTGTGACAGTCTGCATATTTACCAAGAGCTGAATGAAGACAGTCATGAGAACACTAGGAGTTTGAAGTTGGAATTAGATATTCTACCAACTGTTCCCAGTATTTTTCAAAAGCCTGATAATTTTGAGGAGTTATTAGCTGTTCTAACAAAAGAGGGTGATTTATTAACCATGAAGGAAGAGTTGATATAGCAGCACATCATGTAGGATGAAACTTCTGAACAACAGAGTGAGGGAACTCAAATAATTTTAGTATAGGAATGTCAGTTGGATGAAAGCATGTTTTCAGATATTATATAAGTTTTTTGTTCTAACATTGATGATCAACTAGTGTCAAATGAGCCGACAGTATGTGATCAGCCTATTCAGGTCAAGGAGGTAGACATTACTTCATTTAACTCATCTCAGCTAACTTTTTCAAATCAGATTGACATTGCAAGTGAAAATAGGACAACAGATATAAATCAGGACATCAAGATCATTAGCCAAAATTTTATCATTACAAGAGGCTGTCTAATTAGGGATCTGCTTGACAGAGAGCTTAAAAAGGAGATATAGATTGCTATTGTACCAGAAGAGCAGATTCCAGTCTCAAAACAACAAAATCAAATCATCTTTTTACCGTATGACAGAGGTTTTCATGATCAGTTTCAGCTGGTGAGTGAATTTATCTACATTTTTTATGAATCATTGCAGAAATCTGTTGAGTACTTCCTTGTACTTCATTTGATTTTAGACATCCATAAGCATATGAATCAGTGTTCCCTGTTGAGAAAGGGAAGTTATTTTAATCAAACAGTTAATGGATTTGTTTGACCAACATTTTGGCTCGTTAGAGTAGGGTAGATTAGAATTTTAGTTCAGTATTTTGTTTCCAAGAAGTGCTTTTGCACATGTTTTTGGCTTTGTTTTAAGAAAGTCAGTTTAGCTTCAGTTTTTCAATTTTGTTGCTATTGTTGTGTTTCAGTCAGTTTTGAGTTGTAGAAATTTTCAAGTTTCAGGGTAGAAAAAACTCTATGCCCAATGGCGTTACAAAGGCTACTGGTTCTAGGTTGTTTAGCAGGCAAACACCCCTAAGAGGTCGCCAGAAATGTTACTAACTTTTTTTCACACTAAAATTAGTTAGACCTAAGTGTAGTTGTTCAAAAGGAATAAAAGAAAACTTTGAAGTTATGTATTTAATGAATAGTTGATGTCTTGATGAAGCAGAGATGGAATTCAGTTGACAGGATAACCCATCAGTCCAATCAGGACTGATGAATCATCATGACAAGAGAATCAAGTTGTCAAGGTATCAATCATTCAAGAAATATAGTTGACCTAGCATAGTGTTATCTTTCAGGAGTTATAACACAAATTGATTATTCAGTTAATCAGATTTGAAAGCAAGAAAGAAAGATATCTGTTTAAACTGTTATTTCATGTCATATTTGGAACATACAATTCAGTATCTATTACTTTATCCTATGCATTGATTGAAAAGGAAACATACATACATCAAGTGCATAAGATAAATTAACTAATCATGTTTAAAAGAAGTATTCAAATGTGCCCCACACAAGCCATGGGAGTAACTAGACTGAGAAATTGTAGACATGCAAGCTATACATTTGAATGATAAAAGAAATAATAAAGACACATGATAAAAGTAAACATCCATCATTGCCTGAGAAAGAAGGTTGTTTTGTTGATGTTGATCCTCAGTCTTCATCTCTAGCTCCTATCATCAGCTGAGCCTACAAAAAAATTGTGGAAAGTCCTGTTAGCGCTCCAGATGTTTAAAGTTATCATATGCTTTTATCAAGAAGATATATCAACTTGTCACATCATGCAATTCATATGAAGGATCAGATCAGACATGTGCTACAAGTCAAAATATCATGGAGAACCTTCAAGAAGTTGCACAGAAATGAAGAGAAACTCCAAACCCTAGAGCAACCATGGCGACAACATCATGAGGAGCAGCAAGAAACAAAGTGAAAGTGACAAAAGATTAGGGTATTTTCCCTTCTTTTGGTCGATGGTTTGGAGGTTTCTTTTTCTCAATTTTTTGATTTCCATTTCTTGAAAATCATCATTACCTTATCCAAATTGTGAGTGGGGTCAAAACCTTGAATCATGAGATCCCTAGTGATCATTGTTAAAAAGAGCCGACAGATGTGTTTTATATGTTGTTTCCAAAGTCAAATGGGGTCAATATCATTAGAAGGTAGGATTTATGCCTTGTGCAAATTCAAACAAAGACTTACTTCCTTGGTATCGACTATTATAGTCAAAAGGATACTCATATGATCTAAGATTCCCTCTGTCTTGTAAGTGTGTGCCTTGTGAAATTATCATCAAAAAGTCAAAGCAAGAAGTAAATGAAGACAAAGGTGGCAGACAAGGAGTCAACAAGGTGGCAGAGATAATATTTTTTGCATGAAGGAGATATGAAGAGAATATGATGTATTTGGCATGTTGATGCATATGGCAAAGTAACAAGAGGATATATAGTTTTGTCTCACATGGTAAGTGTATGTGGCAGAGAGGTTCTTTTTGCATGTGTCTATTGGAGTTATAAGGCAGAGAAGGGAATTTTATTTTCTTTTTGATACAAATTGGAATTATAAGGATTGTATTTCAAATTCCTTGTTTTCATGCATTTTGACAAGGTAATTGGAGTGATAAGGGTATATCTTTCCCTTAGGGCATATTGGCATGCAAATGGATGCATTTTTCTCACAAGGAGCCATAAGGAGATTGTATTTTTCTCTAAGTCCTATTTTTGCTCAAATCATGCAAAATAGGCATGTGTATTTGGAGTGATAAGGAGTTTATATTTTTCATGCATGATTTTACAAAACAAATCAAATGTAAATAAATAGGAAAGTAATATTCTTCAAATTACTTTATTATTTTTCACAAAATGTAAAATCAAAATAGTACAAGTTGTAACCAATAATAGAGTAACTATTTTAATTACTTTATTATTTACTCACAATCAATTTTGCAAAAGCAAAGTCATGCAAATTGATAAGTTGAGTTAACTGGGCAATCTAGGGGTTTCTTGCATGATTTGAGGAGCAATTTTAGGGTTCTTGGTCAACTTTTTGGTCAAGCACATGGAGAGGTCCAAATTGGAGCTATTTTTGCTTGATTTGTGGTAGTTTGAGCCCTTATTTTTGGGGATTTTTGAGTTTGCTTGTGGATCACTTTGGAGGACTTATTTTTAGAGGCAGCTAGCTGCAGTTCATTTTTTGCATGCCTCTTAGTGGGAGCAAAGCTATATATTGTAAAGCAAAACTTGTTTTTGCTAGTTCTTGCCTTTTTGCTCTTATACACTTTGAGAGAGAAGAAGGTTTTGTAGCTCAATTTTTTTACAGTTTTATAGAGATTAGCAGGTTACAGGTTCCATTTTTGTCTCTCTTGCAATTTTTCCTTTGTTCTTTGAAATCAAGTAGTTGCCTTTCCATTCAATGCAAATTGTATGAAGTGATTTGATGAAGTTTTACTGTGTTTAATCATTAAAACCTTTAAAATTATTGTCTCACTATTACTTGAAGCATTAAGCATACTGTTATTATAGGTCTTAGGTTGTGTTAATGAAAATAATCCTTTTGTGTTGTGAGAAATCTTTTTCCTTCATAAAAAGCCTATTTTCAAGCCTTCCTTAGAAATATTTTTTGTGATATTTGTGCCAAGATTGGATTGTGTGAGTTAGATTTCTGAGTTGTATTGTGAACCAGATTGCATATTTTCTATCCATATTAGGTGCATCACCAAATTTTACAATTTAATTTCCTTATAGTTTCCTTCTTACCCTTTTCCAAAATAGAAAATCATACATTCCAATATAATTTTTTAAGGGAACCAACCCATAATCTGTAGGTTCAAACTCATTATAGGTCACCCATAGCCTGAGTTTGTCCCCATGTTTCAAAGGATTGTAGAGTGTCACAACTTTACATAAGGGTGCAATCCTCATCGACAACAGTAATAATAATGTAAACTTGTTTCTCATGTGTAGCATGTTTCCTCGACGTAGGCGTAGCCATTTTGCGCCATCTGAATCAAACCATTCTGGGGAGCTGATAGATCATGGGCCTCAAATTCTTCAAACCTTGCAAAACTTGGTAGATGTCATATAGAAAAGACTTCCTTTACCTAATAATCAAGATCAACATCATTCAGAAGGGCAACATTCTATTCCCCGAGAGTGTAGTAGAAGTCCTCTTCAGGGTGGTGCAGAGCATTCTGAGGAAGGAGAATCAGGGCATTATACACCTCCTCCTCGTAACACTCGATTAGAGAAGGATGCTTCCGTTGATGTTGATAAGATGATCCAAGATTTCCTTCGACTTCAACCTCAACACTTTTCTGGTTCTACTGACGGATCAGAGGTAGAATCTTGGTTGATTGGTCTTGAGAAATATTTTGCATTCAAAACCTATGGGAGTAATCTTAAGGCTAGACTTGAAATACATCTGCTTAAGGATAATGCAAATACCTGGTGGTGACAGGAGGAGAGGAAAAGGCATTTGACTCCGGAGAATATTACTTGGGAAGTTTTGTTGGATATATTTAAGAAGAGATATATTTCTAATCATTTCCGACAATGGAAAATAGATGAATTTCAAGATCTATAGCAGAGGGGACTTACCATAGCTCAGTATGAGAACAAATTCTTTGAGTTATCACAGTATGTTGACTACATTCAGGATGAAAAGCTAATGGTAAATTGTTTCATCAGAGGGCTTAATCATAGCATCGTAGGATCGGTACGGTTATCTGAGTCTACTACTGTGAGATAGGCAGTGGAGAAAGTGCTAATTACAGAGGATATCCAGCCGAAGCATCATGATCATCATTGGAATCTACCTCAACATCAAAACCACAATCAATTCTACTCTTTTGTACCTCCTAGGGGTGGGGGTAGGGCAAACTCTTTTCTTTCTAGATCGGCACCACAACAGTCACAACAAAGTCAGAAAGCAAAGTCAGCTCAGGGAGGTTTGGTCAGGTCTTGGAAAATTCCATCACAGAGAGGAGATCAGAGAACACAGACACAATTTGTTGGATCAACTCACCCTCTGCAAAGTTTTTGTGGCAATCAGGCTAGCTCCAGTAAACTAATTTTTTAGTTTCCAACACCACCTAAGGGTCCCTGTTATAATTGTGGAGGTAGGGGACACATTATGCGGGAATGTTTTTAGAACAATACAGCTTCAAGGGTTCAGCAAGCAGCAACATTAGAGCCTACAATGGGAGATGTGGGTAGATCTCATCAAGTTTTTGTAGTTGTTGATAATCGGCAAGTAGATCATCAAGCTTCAGTCATAGAGGTTCCGAGTAAAATTGGTAAGGTCATTGTCTCTATACTTTTTGATTTTGGAGCTACAGATTCTTTTAGTTCCCCATCCATAGTGGAGAAGTGCGGGCTAGTGGTTGCTAAGCAAGATGTTAATTAGGATGTTAAGTTAGCTTCTGGTGCTAGGATGTTTGTCAATTCTTTAGTTAGGGATTGCCAATTAGAGCTTAGCTCTTTTTCTACCAAAGCAAATTTCAGGGTGATACCATTCGGATGATATGATATTATTTTGGGGATGGATTGGATAAATGCTCATGAGGCCAAATTAGATTTTCATCACAAGTCTGTAGAGTGTTTAGATGATATGGGTGGAAAGGTGGTAGTCTCAAGAATTAAGAGACTTGTGTCGCTTAGGATGATTTTAGTCATGCAACTTAAGCAATGTATGAGAAAAGGATGCCAATTCTTTTCCATTTCCATTAGTGACCGATCAGAGGACAAGCCAGATACTTATTTAGATGATCATCCTATTCTTCAAGAGTTTGTTGATGTTTTTGCCTCTCAGCTTTTTGGGATGCCGCCACGAAGGGAGATTGATTTTCATATCGACTTGGTTCTAGGAGCACAACCTATTTCTAAGGCCCATTATAGAATGACTACATCAAAACTTCAAGAGCTTAAACTATAGTTGGAGGAACTCCTAGAGAAAGGTCATATTCATCCCAGTGTATCTCCATGGGGTGCACCTGTGATTTTTTGTGATGAAGAAAGATGGGAGTCTTCAACTTTGCATAGACTACGGATAGTTAAATAAGATCACCATAAAGAATCGTTATCCTTTGCCAAGGATAGACAACTTATTTGATCAAATTCAAGGGGCAAAGATTTTCTCAAAAATAGATCTCAAGTCTGGGTATCATCAGTTAAGGATTGTTGAAGCTGACATCCATAAGACAACATTCTGCACACATTATGGTCATTATGATTTTACTGTCATCCCTTTTGGTTTGACTAATGCCCCGATAGTCTTTATGAGTCTGATGAATGGTGTCTTCCGTACTTTTATAGATCGATTTGTAGTAATCTTTCTAGATGACATTCTGATCTATTCTCGCACTGTGGAGGAGCATAAGGAGCATTATGACAAGTGTTGCAATGTCTTAGAGATAATCAATTATATGCAAACATTTATAATTGTGAATTCTTCCAGACAGAAATCTAGTACCTTGGGCATATTATTTTAGGAGATAGAATGTCGGTGAATCCCTCTAAGATTTAGGTTATTTTGAAATCGCCCGCTCCCACTAATGTAGCTAAGGTAAGGAGTTTCATGGGATTAGCTAGTTACTACAGAAGGTTCGTGGAAGGTTTCTCCAGGATTGCTCATCCGATTACTTCTCTCTAGAGGTAAGGCAAGAAATTTATTTGGTCCAAGCAGTGTGAAAGAGCTTTTCAAATTCTAACAGAGAAACTCACTAGTGCACCTATTTTAGCTATTCCGGATCCTACCGATGATTTTGTTGTTTGCATAGATGCGTCGATCGATGGTATTGGATCTATTCTCATGCAAGAGGGTCGTGTGATAGCCTTTGAGTCTCACAAGTTGAGGAGTCATGACCTCAAGTACCCGGCACATGATTTGGAGCTGGCTGCAGTGGTTCATGCTTTGACCAAATGGCAACATTTTCTTCTTAGGCATAGGTTTGAGTTGCATTCTGACCATCAAAGATTACAGTACATCTTCTCTTAGCCTAATTTAAATGCTCAACAGTGCATATGGATGGAATTCCTATGTGAGTATGATTTTGAGATTCATTACATTAAGGGGAAGGAGAATGTTGTAGCTGATGCCCTTAGTAGGCGAAGACATGAGTTGCTGGATTTGATAATTAAGATAGATCTCAGAGGATGTATTCTAGAGTTGTTACCTCAGGATGCATTATACAATGAGATTATTTAGTTCCATGGTCCTATGAAGGACAAGTTTGAGGGATATTTTGTTGATGCTGATGGGTTGCTTCGTCATCATGGGTGTATTTATGTTCCTCCTTTTGGTAACCTTAGAGGATTGATTCTAGCTGATGCTCATAGAGCACCTTATGCAGCTCATCCTAGTGTTAAGAAAATGCATGCAGATCTTCGAAAGCTATATTTTTAGGCAGGGATGCGAAAGGATATTGTAGAGTTTATCGATCATTGTCTCGAGTGCCAAAGAGTAAAAGTAGAACATCAACATCCAACTGGTGTATTGTATACCCATGATAATCCAGAGTGGAAATGGGATGCGATATCTATGGATTTAATTATGGGTTTACATTTGACTGCGCATCGGCATGATGTGATTATGGTGATGGTGGACAAGTTAACTAAAGTGGCACACTTTTCTTTGATGTGTTCTTCTTATAATACCGCCTCAGTAGCCAAAGTTTTTCTACATGACATAGTTTGACTTTATGGAGTTCCAAGGAGGATTATTTTTGATAGAGATCCAGTCTTCACTTCATCCTTTTGGACCGCTCACAACAAGATTTAGGTACTTAACTTAATTTCAGCACCTCTTATCATCTAGAGACAGACGGTTAGACTGAGCGAGTGAACCAGGTTTTGGAGGCTATGCTCAGGATATATGTTATGGATCAACAGTCTCATTGGGAGGACAACTTGTATCTAGTGGAGTTTGCTTACAACAATGGACATCATAGTTCACTTGGGATGGCACCTTTTGAGGCTCTTTATGGTTGACCTTGTAGGACTCCTTTGAGTTGGGATCAGCAAGAGGATCGGGTTGCTATTGGACCTGAGCTTGTTTGAGATATGGAGCAGCAGGTGACTCGAATTCATGATCAGTTGCAGATAGCACAAGATCGACAGAAGTAGTATGTAGATACCAGAAGAGTTGATAGTGAGTTCTAGATTGGAGAGAGAGTTTTCTTGCATGTGCAACCTCATAAGAGTTCTATCCGTTATGGAAAGGGATCTAAGTTGGCACCCAAATTTGTTGACCCTTTTGAGATCCTAGAGAGGATAGGCCCAATTGCATATCACTTAGCCTTGCCACCCAGCTTGTCTCATATCCAAAATGTTTTTCATGTATCTCTACTTAAGAAATATGTGCTATATTCTTCTCATATATTGGAGTGGGATGCTTTACAAGTGGCACAGGATGGACAACTAACTTTGGAACCAGTCTGCATCTTGGATCAACTAACGCTGGCCCTACGAGGATGACAACTGGATCAGGTTAGGGTCCAGTGGGACCCCTATGATGAGTCTTCTGCTACATGGGAGGATGCAGTCAAGATGCAATCTTTATTTCCTTATCTTTTTGATAGCTTCCAAGAGGAAGCCTGCTTCTAGAGGGGGAGAATGTGAGGCCTAGCTAGTATTATCCTAGATATTTTGACTTGATTTTATATTTTGGTGTGTGTGTATTGGACTTGGTTGATGTTGAGATTATGGACAATGGATATTATTATTTTGATTATGGAAATAAATGTTTTATATTCATGTTATACATTTATTTATTTATTTGTTTAAAATGAAATAATATGTTTATTTAGTAAAATAATTGATTATAAAATATTAATGGTTGTATGTTTAATTCCCGCAAAATAAATATTATTATTTGATAATTTAGATTTTTGTAATTATTGATGTTAGAAATGTTAAAGTTAAATGTTTAATTGCTTTGGCTATAAGTTACAAAATATATTGATGTTTCAATGAGATTTTGCAGGTAGAGTAGCCCAGGTTCCTTAAGCATCGGAGACAAAATCCATATGCTCAAATATTGATTATTATTTCTTCTTTCTTTCTTTCTTATAAATTGTAAGGGGGGGGGGTTTGTGTCGAAAAGTATGTGATATTTTATTATATTTACTTGAATTAAAAAAAAGTATTTGTTTTAATTTGTGAGAGGGGAATGTAAAGAGTTGGAAAAATATTTTATTTTAAAGGAGGAAATGTGAATCATTTTCCTCACTCTTGAAAATAGAAGTGCTATAGCTTTCTTCGCTAGAGTCATCTTTCTTGGTTTTTGGTTTTGGAATGCTTATTGGACGGTGAAAAGGAAGAGGATCTTGGGCTGAAATGAGGTATGATCATGGATTACTAGCTGGAAACAATTTGTTCATCTGTTTGGAATGAATAGTTGGGTTGATCCTAACTTGGACAACCAAGGTATGATTGTTTTCTTATGGAAATTTAGTGTTCTTCATGTTTTTGTGAATGTTGAGTCCAAGGGTTGTGATAATTGTTGTGAATATCTGTGTTGCCTTACTTGAATGTATATGGGATTGGGTGTGCAACAGGGAATTGCCCTCCATGTTAGATGAGAGCTTCCCTTGTGTGGGGTTAAGGAGGGTGTGTAGCCTCTCTTGGAGTTTTGTGGAGTATGTATTGGTGTTGGGGGTTGATTTGTGTTGAGAGAAATGGAGAACATGAGTATGATTTGATGAGAGATTATGGAGCATGAATGAGAGTTGGGAGGATGTATGGTTGGTTGGTGATGAAGGGAGGTATTGGAAGTGTGGATTTGCGTGAAAAGGGAGTTAATTTGTGCCCCAAGAGGGAAGGGAATCCCCCTTCTTCCCTTTTACCAGAATTTTGAGTGCGGATTCCATGTGTGTGAGTCCACTGTCATTAGTTTATTTTCTGATTTATGTTTTAATGCTATTTGTTTTGAGTAATGGGTTTTGTTTCCCACTCAGGGGTGGACTAAAATCATCAGTCCTATGGATGGGTGGAGAGAAGGACTGGGTTGTGTTGATGTTTTTTCCTTGCACATACAATGCAGAATAAAATACTGGTGTACTCTATCCTCTCTTGAAAAAATCCCTCAAATGCTAAGCTAAGTGATAAGATGAGTAGACTCCAAGGTTCTTCATTAGTTACTTTTGGTGTTGCGACTTGGGATAACTTAGTAGTAGGATGCGAATTACTGTTTGACACAAAGGGACTTACATAAATGTTCAACAATAGGAAACTTGTTTCTCTTGGATAACATGTAACATAGCTTCTTCGAAGGTCTAGCAATATGGCAAAATAAGATATGATAGTGAAAGCTCTTGAATCTGATCCTAATGAGATTTTAAAGAAAATGCAAAAGAAATGGGTTTTAGAGAACTCTAATCTAGGATGCAAGCAATCACCACTAATTCACTGGAATCTCAACCACACTTTGCTTCATCATAAGGAAACAACTACGCAAAGGTGATGCAATCTTCTAAGGAAAAAATAGGATTTTTAGATTACTTCTGCAATGAAGGTAAATGAACACAAAGTAATTGAAGTTAAGTTCAGATAAGGTTCAGACTAACCATGCACTAAAATATGCCATTGACAAATTATAAATGATATGAACTATGGAGACTCAAAACATGAATCAGTAGTAACAACTCCCATGAAACATAAAACTAAATTGCTGAAAACAAACTAAACTAATCTTATTCTATGAGTGAACACTTAGAAACCATGCATTCATTTGAAACAACGCAAAATCACCATGAAGAATTCAGCAATGAGTTTGTATTTTATTTCAGCAGAGTCTTGAGAAACAATTTCTTAGAGCATTCCCCCCTTACAAATGAGAGAAAATGGGACTTATATAGGCATCAAAATTCAATGGATGACCAAGATTAAATCTAGGAATCAAGGGCCCTTATTGTGCCACGGAGGCAAGTGGTTACAACATTTACTAAAATTAGACCTTGCATTTATGATGCACTCACTAAGTGGAGTGCCCTCCTTTATGACCTCTCCTTTTTGTGATAAACTCCACAAATCTAGATATGACACGTGTAACCTCCTCCATAGGGACACTTGGCAGAGTTTGAATGGTGTATTCCACAATTTACAGCTTCTCTGTACACTTGACAATTGCAATCTCCCATCCAACCATGGATGTCTGAAACATGCCCATGAAAGTGAAGAGTGTGCAAACATCATCCAACAACTCCCTAGAAACTGCCTGTGCATGCTGAAAATACCTTGCATGTATTTTATCTTTCAGCAAGTATTCATCAATTTCTCCATTGGAGTCCACTACCTGGTTAATAGAAACAAGTATTTTGTTTTGAATTTCTCGAAGTGCTTCTCTTGTTCGAGTGTTGTCACTCTTAATCTTTACAAGGATCTACTCCCTTATGCTGAGGGCACAATACCAAGAAGGAAAACTATATGTTGAACCATGTTCGATCACTCCTTCATCTATCAAAGTGGCACTTGTAGTATAGATCAACCTTTTCAACTGAGGCATAACCTCTTCTCTTACAACTCTAGATTTTGCATAGGAAACCAAAACATTCTAAACTCTTTTGAATATTGAAGAATCCTCCTTGTATAACTTCACAATCTCATCAATGAATCCGTCAGCTTTGATCTTGAAATTTGCTGCCAATCCTACAACACTTGAGATGAAGATCTCATTTCTTCCAAATGTGCCACAGACTCTTGCGAAAGCAACGTAGGTGGTGCAACCATCTCTTCATCTTGGCTTACTGGCCTCATCAACTGCTGAATATAATGTTGAAATGCCAGGTTATCCCTCTCCAACTGGATCCTCTGTTCTTGTTCCTTCCTTAGTCTTTCCTTGATACTTGCAACTGAATCTTCCAATTCTTCTATCTCTTGCTTTGCTGTGGCTGGTCCTAAATCAAAAGTATTAATATCATACCCACTTGGAACACCATCACCTATCTCTACATTGATTTTTGGGACAACAATATGCACTTGCCTTGACCTTGAGCTGCCTTTTGTGATCTTTGAGAATTTAGTAATTTTTTGCTTTCCTTTGTCAGGTTTGGCTCTACTCAGCACGTCTTCCAAACTCAAGATGGGTTCTCTTTCAATAACAGACCTCTCCTTGACTCGATCCCTTAGCCACTCTGGTAATTTAGACAAGTCCTCCTGATTTTCCTCTTGAACTCCCTTCTGCTGAATAGTAGGAAGAGCCTCCTCATCAAACTCATATAACTCCCTGTCATTTTGATTTTTAGCTTCTACTTCTATCATGACCACTTCTTGTTCCTTAGATGATTTTAACATAACTTCATCAATCCGATTACCTTGTTTGATGCCTTGATCAATTTGTACTTCTAAATCTACCTGTTCATCATGCCTCACTTCATCTTCCTCAATATTTATTATACTATTGTACTCTTGTCTTGAAGATGCACTAGCTGCCTTCTGATCGTCATTCTTTGCCTTCTTACTTGGCTGAATAACTTCATGTGGATCGGTACCTTCACCTTCTGAATCACTGGAATCATTGGAGTCACTGCTTGACTCACTACTTGAAGCATCCTTGGATTGATGTGTACTAACTCCTCCCATCAAATTGTAAGTAAATTGGACATTTTTCTCTTGAAGCCTTCAAATTTGGAAGTCCACATATTTTCTTGTATGTGCCACAATTGGCATCATAAAATCATCATTTCGCATGACTTCCTATTCTAACCAATTGATGGTGAAAGGCCTGTCCTTCTCCTCTTCATACGAATTTTGTGAAAGTCTTTTGTGATTCTCCTCAAGCTGATCTGGAATGTTGATTACTCTTTTCGCTCTGACCAAATCCAAAGACAATCTGTAGCAACCTTTCTTTCTTATTTCCATGTCATCGTATGCATCCATCCAATTATCCTCGAGCTGTGGTCTATGCTCATATATGCTCCCAAATTTCTGCTTGAATGTGCCAAATGGATCAAAGTAGCCATGTGCATCATTGTGGCACACTAATTTGTAAGCTTGCATCTCTATCTCTAAATTTTCAATTGCTTGTAATGATATATAGGTCTCAAGCCTCCCGATGTTGATTGGAAACTTTGTTGTAGTCTTCTTTCTCTTTCTTTGAGCTTTGTCAAATGCAATCAGCTATCTTGTGACTTCCAACAACACCATTCTGTCAGTGGGGTACCTTGGCAACATGTAAGGCAATGATGAATAGCCCTCAACATGAATATATGTGAATCTTGGAAATTGAATAAACCATTTTCCATATTTTGCCATGAAATTCATAGCTTCTTTGGACAATCTCCTGCATGTGTTGCCTTGCAACAATCTAACAATATACATGGAAAATGCATCATTAAACCTTCTATAATGAGATATAGCTTGCAGGTACAGCTGAGGATAGCAGTCATAAACTTTGAATTTTCCATCTCTATTTCCAACTCTCCCCTTGCAGTTTAGTCCTAGATATCTCTCGTTTCTAGCAAGCATATATATAACATATGATCTCATATAAAATGTTTTTGTCTCCTGCAAACTCTTTAACTGATCATCGATATTGCTGCTAATCATTTTAGACCAATCTATCATCCTTTTTCCACTTATGACTTCTTCGATGAAGAAGAACATCCAGGGCTCAAAATTTGCTGACTGTGGGCAACCCATGATGTGGTTCAAAAATTCAACCATATAATTGATTTCTTGATGAAAATCAGATTTGTGAAGCTTCTTCGGTACTCTGCTTACATGTGGCCTTGGTTACACTAACCAGTTGCTGTTTATCACTTCCATACATTTCTCAGGTCCAGCTAGATACAGTTGCAAGGCAGACTCCTTGGTACATAAAGTAGTAGTTTTGTGCGAGGGGATGTCAAAAGCTTCTCCAATTGCTTCTTTCCTCAGATGAGCTAGTACTTTGCCTTCTTTGGTCACAATGCATCTCTTTTCGTGATTATAATGCTTAGCACATTCGAACATCTACTCTTGACACAACATTGCCCGCGGGAAACAAGCATCTTGAATAATCCCATTCTTCAACATTCCCCTGATCATATCCGAAGGATTGGATTTGTATAACTTTTTTTGAATCTCTTCCATGTTGGTCTTCTCGAGATTGGTGTCGCCAAGGTTTCGCCATTTGATGTGATCCTCGTTTTTGGCCATGTTTCCTTCAAATTGCTCATCATCATTGCCTGCCTGTCCTTCGCATTCATTGCTCACCTGCACACATACCCTGACATTAGTTTAATAGAATAATGCATAAAAGACAAGCAAATAAGACAAAGCTCACCGCACAATGCATACGGGATAAAACAAATATGCAAATTTTAACTTTCTTCGCTCTACCCCAATCAAAGACAATAAAGCAAAACATGATGCACTTAGCAAGACAGATCTTAGTTAATACTCAAACCATCCCTCTCTCTTTACCTTAGTCGAATGGTGCATAGTAACCTTCAATGTCGGGCCCTATGAAATAACTTGGAGTCCCACTATGATTTCTCAAAAAAACATTCAAATAGACAATCTGAATGATGGTGTAGAATGCTGTTTATGCGCCAAAGGCAACCCTTTCCAATTTGGATGTTTAAGGCTTGATTTGATTTTCATCTTTAAACGATGTGCCTAAGCACATTTTTGTTTTTTTGTTTCATTTGAAATTTGTTTGCAAATCAATGCGAAACAAAGTTGGAGAGAAATCCAAAAATAATCACGACTCCATAATCAGATCATACTCACCAAACTACGGAGTGGAAGTGACTGCAAATGCTCATTTAGAGCGGAAAGTCCAGATGCTAATACAAAGACTCAGTTTGGACCTTTATAGCTCGCATAATGTCCAAATTTAGATTCTTGAATACTGGCTTCTACAATGTATCAGAGTGGATTCCTTAACTCCCACCGCACTTTACTAAACTTGCAATATTTCCCAAATCTTATGTTCGGTGGATCTCCACGTATCACAGGCATTCTATCCTTAGTATATCAATTACTCCCCGCGCTCTTGAATATCCCGACTCCACTTGCAAACCAAGTAGCGAATCCTGTAATATCCTTTTTAAGTGACTGATTGAATGAGCGAAATGCTTGGGTGTGGGAAGATACATGTGTGATCTTCATAACGGGCACCCTCTACATGGACCAAGGTGGACATTCGCCGCACCTTACTCATAGGACATCGAGGGAGCCATAATGTGAAAGTTAATATTTACATGCACTTGTCAGAGATTTGAATGCCTTGTGTATCATTCGACACACTCTTATGCGCTCCATGGAGATTTGAAAATGTTTGCCTAAGCGGACCTCTAAGGCCGCCTTGCATTGAACGGGATAAAACAAAATTTGCTAGGGTCATTAAAAGTCTGCTACACTATGCATTATGAATATGTACTTTGAAATGGACCTTTGAACCGAGTACGCATCTGGCAAAGGGATCGCGGACATCCTCCTGAGGTGGGCGTTTTGAAGGTAAGTGCATATTGATTGAAATTCTTTGATGCAAGGTAACCGTAGATAAGACCAACTAAGAATGCATACCCCGAAGCGGACTCCCAATGAAGTCGCACATAAGACACACAAAGGGATCATGTAAGTCTAGCTAAGTAGACATTTGGAATGACGATGGATAATTTTGACATTTCATACTTATGCACAGTGATATCGGATTTGTGCTAAAGTGGGATTTCTAACGCTTCATGTATATTTCATCGTTTGCAAGCTAGCTTAAGGAAATGCATTCAAACGGACCTATGGGACCCATGCGAGGCAGTGGATGTGCTGTGGCTAGAATATTCAACGGACCTTCAAATGCACCAAGAATAATTTGAAATTTGCAAAAGTTAAGTTGATTGCTTTAAGCGCCCAAGTGACCCCTCCAGTTAAGCCTGCGTAAATTTGGAATTCAATGAAGTCAAGACCAATTTTCTCATCAAATCTCCCTTTCAACCCTAAGTTTCATTACTGCAAATGTTTCAGATTCAAATAAATTTCACATTTCATTTCATGCTTTGACTTTGAAAAGAAAAGGGGGAAAGTCATTAAGGCATTCTCAATTCTTCTGTCTACTAATTGCATCTAGGCACTTGATGGCCTTACTACAACCTTCAATTATTTCAAACCTCTTTATTCAGATGGGAGATCTCGAACAGGACAACTGCCAAAACAAAATGAACTCACACCAAAAATTCAAGACGAGGGGTCCCCATCATCGATTGGGGCGATGTTGCGAATATGTCACAACATCTGGCGACACAACGAGAGAAATGTTCCTGAACATTTTAGGGATATAGACTCATTCAAAACCCTAAATCATCAAATAACTCCCTCAAGCCCTTCCATTAGTTAAGAAACGTATTCAAAAGGAGAAAAGAGTCATAAATTGTATCATGACATTTCATCTCTGTTGTTTCATAAGATAAACACTTCATTTATAACTCTTCAAGTGTTCTAGAGGTAAGCAAAAATCAAAGCTTCAAAATCCTTGCGTACATCCACATACTAGGTCAAATAAACATGAATACTTAATCAAGGCATTAAAATCAATAGCTTAGCACAACCATACTCATCCCAAAGATCCAAGTATGTGCAATTGAGTTCATTTCCATCCATCAGCAACTAAGATCACCTCAGTTCCTTCGCATTAAGCTACGCGATTAGTACACACCTCATGAACTACCTATACATGGCCCCACTACCAGCGAGCGTCTATAGCCCCGATGGGTTTGTCTCGTAATTCCACTCGAGCAGAGCCTCACTGCCAGTCAGGCATCCATAGCCCTGGTAAAGATTACTCGATTGTCCATCTAACTGAGTTATAGTGTGTGAATGTGATTTTCTTTTCTTTTCTTTTCTTTTCTTTTTCTTTTGATTTTCAATAATCTTTTACTTTGGTAGAGTACAATGCAGTACCGCTACATGATAACTCAACTAGCTGGGTGTGGACTTACGATGGAGGCAAAGGTGGACCTTTAGATTTTTCACTTAATGTGAGATCACAAAGATTCACTTAGGTACTTCTAGATTTTCAAAAGTGTGAAAAGATATAAGATCTCAAAACAATTCAAGTCGCTTTAAACAACCAATTTATCCTCCCAGAGCAAGCAACATGCCATCGAACACTAACAATGGAGTCCACAACAGATCCATCCATTTGACGCAAGTTTATCAAAAGAAAGCAAGAAGCATTCATTTAAAGATTAAACATTTTAAACATATAATCAAAGACCTCCATGTCAAAATACAATGTATGATTCCATTCTCGAGTCAAATACAAATCTTAATGAACAGACAAATTGAAGGAAATCACCATCTGACTCAAAGAATTTTATGAATATTTATTCCCAAAATAAACTTAACATTACCTCGTAAAGTCAACTAGAATGTGTTTGAAATTTAATCACCAATCAAGAAATGGGACCCCAAGAAAAGCCAAAATTGCAGCAAAAGCAGACAAACCAAAATGCAACAAAGCTAACCTAAAACTAACCTACGAAAGTGGGAAACAACTAACCTAACTATGTACAAATAAGTCCCTGAAGGAAATTAGGGTTGGAAATAATGCTTCAGGAATTTCCCATTGACGGGCAATGGAACAAACTCTCCAGTGAGTGTTTTTAATTTGAAAGCATTCTCTCCCAAAATTTCAGCAATCTGGTAAGGGCCTTTCCAAAGATTATCAAATTTATCATGCTCACCCTTTCTTTCTTTAGCTTTGTCCTAGTATAGAACCAAATCAGATATATGAAAGGACTTGATCTTTGCTTGTCTATCAAACAATCTCTTCATAGTTCCTTGATGTTTTGCAAAGTTTTCTAGTGCCATGTCTCATTTTTCTTCCAAGTGAAGCAGTTGTGACAACCTAGTTTGGACTATCATTTTATTCCATGTAATCCTGCATAAACTGCAATGTGGGAATTCTCAGTTGGATCGGGAATACATGATCTTGACCATAAACTAGATGATAAGGGGATGTACCTAGGGAACCCTTTATTCTTTTCCTATCTGCCCAAAGAGCAAACTTAAGTTATGTATGCCAATCCCTCGGGTTTTTATCCAATAGTTTCTTAATTTCACCTAGTAAGTTCTTGTTGGTGGATTCTGCTAGGCCATTTCCTTGCAGGTAATAGTTTGACAAAATTTTTAGTGTGATGCCATATTCAAAAGCCCAATTAGAAAATTTCATGAAGTAAAGAAGGACCATTATCACAAACAAGTGCATGTGGACATCCAAACCTAGTGATAATATTTTCTTTAAGAAATTTAATCACAACATCAGAAGTACAAAATTTTAAAACATGAGCCTCAGACCACCTGGTGCAGTAGTCAGTAGCGGTCAGAATATACCTATGTTGTGCTGAGGAAGGTGGGTTAATCATACCAATAAAATCCAAACCCCATTGAGCAAAAGGTCTTACTTCGATCACCGACTGAATTGGCATGGATGGATTTCTTTCCCTTGAAGTAGCTACCTGGCATGTGTAACATCTCTTGACATGATCATATGCATTGTGAAATAAAGTAGGCCAATAATAGCCTGCCCTCAGAATCTGGTGTGATGTAGCTAAACCACCTCCATGACATGTTCCAAATTTGCTATGGAAGTGCTCCATTATCTGACTTGCTTCATCCTTTCCTACACATCTCAAATATATCCCTTCATGATTCTTTCAGAACAGGACTGATCCTTGGAGCATAAAATGCTGAATTTTTATTCTCAAAGCCCTCTTCTGGGTTGAATTCATTTGTGTGAGACATTTATGATTTAGCAAATAATATATAATGTCATTGTACCACTCATCAGGTGATACATCCTCAAGAGTATTAAACTTGTTGCATCAACCCTGGTCCATCAGTTGCAATTGTTTGAGTCAGTCCCTGTCCTCGAACAAGCTTCATTGGTAGTATTTCAATATCATATTCTTGAATAGTGGTGACCCACTTGCCTCTTCTTTCTCCCAATCCATTCTGCATAAGCAGGGTCTTGAATGCTACATCTGGAACAATGACATATATTTTACTTCTCAAAATGTAATGTCTGAATTTCTTGATTGCTTTAACTAGTGCATAAGCTTACTTTTCCACGTTAGGATATCTTAATTTGGCATCCTTCAAGGGTGTGCTAATAAATGCTATTGGGCTTTCATCATTTTCTTCATTTCTCTGGGTGAGAGTTGCTGCACATGTATGCTCCGAAGCAAAAGAATATAGATAAAATGGCCTTGTATAGTTCGGGCTTATCAAAAAAGGAGCATCAACAATAACTTTCTTGATTTCTTCAAATGCCTTTCTTGCAGGAATTGTCCATTCTATCTTCACATCTTTCTTCAACATGTCATTCAATGGTTTGACGAACTCTGCAAATCCTGTAATGAACTTCCTAATGGAGTTTATCTTTTCAAAGAATGACTTTAGCTCCTTCTTACTTGCAGGCATACCAATTTTGGAAATAGCCTCTATTCTTCTTGGATCTGTTGAAATTCCCTTCTCTGAAATCACATGTCCTAGTAATTTGCCTTCTGTTACTCCGAACATGAACTTCTTCATATTCAGTGAGATTCTGTGCTTCCTACACTTCTAAAATACTTTCCTCAAATCTTCTATGTGGTCTTCCCTTCTACGAGAGAAAACTGTGAGATCATCCATGTATATGATTATACATTTTCCAATCAAATTATGAAAGGAAATGTCCATAGCTCTCTGAAAGTTTGCTCCTATGTTAATTAGTCCAAATGGCATTCGCCTATATGCATAGTTTCCCCACTTGCAAGTGAAAGTAGTCTTCAATCTGTCTTCTGGTTCCACCATCACCTGGTTGTATCCTGAGTATCCATCTAAGAAAGATATCATTTGGGAACCATTTACAATTTGGAAAACTTCATCCAATGATGGCAATGGATAATTGTCTTTTTCAGATGCTCTGTTCAAATTCCTGAAATCCATGTACAATCTTATTTCTCCATTTTTCTTGTGGATAGGAACAAGATTGGCGACCCACGTCGAGTGCCTTACTGGAAATATTATTCTTGCGTTCAACAACTTCTTTACCTCTTTGTATATCGATGGTTCTAAAAGTGGATTGACAGGTCTCTGCCGTTGTCTGAATGGCTTGCTATTGGGTTTTAGAGGAATGGTGTGCGTAATGATTGAGGTATCATAGGTCTTTAAATCATCATAACTCCATGCTATAATATCTAAAAATTCTTTCATGCATTTGAGTATACCCTCTTTCTCTTCAGGTTTACACAACTTTCCTATTAACACATTCTTCTCTTCACCATCTGTTCCCATATTAACAGGTTCACATTTATCTCCTTGAATCTTATGATCTCTCAATGCACTCAATTTATTTGAATCAAAGAGTCTTTCTAACTCAATCATCCCTCATGGTATTGTATTATTCTTCAAGTTTAAGATACCCTCTGTATCAAACTCTGCTTGTTCCGGATCTTCTTCATCTATGATTTGAGCCTCAAAAACTCCAGAGTTTGTGATGAAATCCAATATATGTTTATCATCATTGAACACCTAAAAAATTGTAACATTATCTGGAACTGATGGTACTAAGACCAACTCTATAGTGAACTTCTTTAACCCATTCATGGCAAGTGGTGTAAGTGAACTTGCAGCTTGTGCCAGGGAATTAGCAACCTGATTCTTTTATCTATAAACTGATTTGATGTTGAATGCATCAAAACTTTCAATCAAATCCCAAACACGATTTCTATATCTCTTCAATCTCTTATCATGACAAACATATTTCTTCCTTATTTGCTTGATAATTACCTCAGAATCTCCATAAACATGCAAAATCTTAGCACCTTTCTTGGTAGCCATTAGTAATCCATGAACTAATGATTCATTTTCTGCAACATTATTTGTACATGGAAATTGTAGTCTGTGCGCAACCAAGAATGATTCGCTTGAGGGATTGACCAACTTGAACCTAGCACCAGCTCCTTGTTTTGACTTGGACCCATCAAAACATAAATTCCATACTTGATTCCCTTCTTGATCTATTGGGGTTTTATTTGGATTTTCTTTTTATTTGCCCTTCTTGGGAGTCTTTGGTGAAATTAGATCCTTCTTTAGTTGACCTTCACTTTTTTCAACCTTTTCAGTTATTTCAGTTTTAGTGGGCAATTCTATAGGGTTATCTTCTTTCTTTACTTCTAAAATTTCTGGTTTTGTAGTCTGCAGAACTCTCTTGTATACTTGTTCTAAGGCAACTTTACACATAGCACAAGAAAACTTGGAATGAAAAGCACTGTGTATCAGGCACCAGTTAGGTAATAACAGATCCTTGACATTTGCTTGTTGACCCAACTCTATTGCTTGCCGAACATTCTTGAGTACGAAATTTTAGAATGTACCATCTCCTTCATCAGAAGCAGACTCATAATTGTGATCTAGCAAAACTTCAGTTTCATCAAAAGATTTCTTACATTGATTCTCTTCTACTTTTAAACCTTGTAGCATGAGGATTTCTCCCATATTCTGCCTATAGTTTCCCAGGTCAGTCTCTAGGAACAGGACCTCATTGTCTTCACCGTATTATGTGATCATCATTTTCAACCTTGGGGTACTATCAATTCTGATTTGATTTGGAATTCCTTTCCATGGTAGCCACATGTGTGAGAAATCAGTAGCTACATACCCATTCAATCTTCTTGACCAATCTCTACTCAAGAGCATGCCATATCCACATGGGATGTCAACAACTGAGATGTCAATATAGCTCTGTATTCTTGGATTAGATGACAACTGCATGTGTATATTAGTTAATTCTCCAACCACAGGAACTTCTGACTTATCCATCTGTGTAACTTTCTTTGTAGTTTGAGTAGGAATCAGACCTAGCCTTTTACATATTGAAAGTGGCATTACATTGCTCGATGCCTCTGAATCCATTAAATAATTAAGTAACATCTTCCCAAAAATACAGATTGATAATAAGAAAGGGCCAGGCTCATCTCTTCCTTGATAGAAGACTACAAACTTTTCATTTGGTGCCTTTGGGTGTGCATTATTTGATACATCACTTGATGGTAGAATTTGATCTTTCACAATCTTCTCATTTTGGACAATCTTTTCATTTTTAACAATACTTCCTTCTTTTGTATCCTTTGTAGGGTCTTGGGCTATACATACTGAGTTCATAGACGGGGTAGCACCCTTTGGCACACTTTCCACAACATGTGCATTCTGAACATTGGATGAGTTAGAAGGGCCCGCGGTAGCATTCCTTGAAGTAGATGTATCATTTAGGCTGTTCAGAACTATGTTTTTGATCGTAGGGATTCTCATTAGTTCAACCAAAGGCATTCTCACCTTCACTTTCTTGAATTCTTCTGTGACAGTTAAGCTCAAACTCTTCAATTCATCATTTATTGCAGCATCATCTCGCGAAGGATTGACTCTTTGTGGAGTGTCTCGTGACTGAACTTCTCGCATTGGAGTGACTCTTTGAGGAGCATCCCTTTGTCTATATTCTGGTGAATCCTTAGGAAAATTTGGATTGTTACTAGCATTTGGATTCGGTGGAGTTTGAAAATTGTTAGGAGGAACTGATGTAGTTAGTGTATCTTGCACTCAATGATTTCTTTGATAGCTTTTTAGGGGTGTATTTCCAGATGATTGTTGAAATGCTTGTACTTCCCCTATTGCCTTAGCTTGAAGGTCATTACCAAATGGAAGGTAATAATCTAAATTTTTAATTGGTCCATTTGCAGATGCTAGAGGGAACCTTCCATTATACTCCATTGCATCATAATCCATCACAGGAGGGAATGTGAAGTCTTCAATGATCAAGGCTTGATCATACCTTGTTGTAGGAACAAGATCATACCCTGTTGTTGCTTGAGGAGCATCTTGAGCTTGCATGCTTTGCATCTCCTTTTGGAATATATCAGCAGCTATTTTGAATTCTGTACACTGCAACTTAGAATTTTGATTTGTATTATGCAGTTGACACCAACTTGATAAAGCTACCTCAGCTAAGAACACCTTGTCTACTGGTCTAGAATCCAGATTTGAAGTATTTTCCAATAGAGAGGGAACATTCCCATTATTTGGAGATGTATTCCATGCTTTATTTTGCCTTTGGAATCCTTGGTTTGTTCCTCAAAATCCCTGATTATACCCTTGATAATTTCCTTGGTCTCTCTGATTTCCTTGATATCCATTTTGATTTCCCTGATCCCTCTGATTTCCTTGGAAACTCCTTTGCATATTTTGTAAATGATTATTTTGATTTATCAAGAGGGTCACTTCAGTGGATAACCTCTTCACTTGATCAATTAACTCTTTCATTTCATCCTTCTCTTCTTGAGTCCTTGTAGAGGATGATGACCCTTGCAAGTACACAGGTTGCGCTGGTGAAGCTTGTGAAATGGGTGCTCCTGGATGCAACATCATTTGATTACTAGGTGTCAAAATTGGATTCATTATAGGAGTATGCTGTGTCAAAGCCTGGTTGATTCCTTGAATTTGATTAGGCATAGTCGGATGCCCTATATGATTAAGTGGTCCTTGAGTATTCATGCCCAAGTCAGTATTCATTGTGATAGCTTCGGCATAGGCTTTTGTTAGAGTAGTTGGGGGTACTCTTGCCCTCCTCACAAACATGGAAGTAAAGCAGTCCAGTGCTACATAATATACTTCCCTCGCCATTGCATCATCGACATTATATGGAGCTTGCAACCTCATATAAGCCTTGTGAAACTGATTATTGAAGGAACTGATGGGTTCATGTTCTTGCCTCTTGACATCAACGAGCTGTTTGTAAAGCTCCGACAGAGTGATAGGAATCCTACACTTTTCCAAAAAGGCATTTTTCATTCTTCGCCAACTATTGATGGAACCTGTAGGCAGATGAATGTACCAAAAATATGCGTCTTCACCCAGTGAATAAGGAAACAACGTACATGCTACATCTTCATGCTCAATTCTTCTGTTTCGAAGAGTATCTTTGAAAATCTTAATATATTCCTCAGTCATCCTATTCACATCATTGACCTAAAATTTGGAACAAAATTGTTTAGGACTCTTGGGTATTTCATGGTAATTTGTGAAAGCAGCAAGAGGAGAAGCATTTGCCAGAAGACAAGCCATTGGAATGTTTTCTTGTTGTAGCGGAACTGTTTGAGCAACTCCTTGTGTATTACTTGGTTGAGCAGTTCTTGTATTTCATGGTGGAGGAGTTTGGAACAAATTTATAATGTCCTCTACACTAGGTGATCCTTCACTTGATGAATTTGTCTTCTTATTGTGCTTAGACTTTGAATAAAATCCAATTCAACCAACTCTTTTGAATTTTACGGTGTAGACCTTAGAATCCTTTGATGCCTTTCAATTGAGAAAGAAACAATGCGCTCTAGTGTGTCTAACCTTGTATTCCAAGAGAGGCCCTCCTTCAAGCGCCAATTCTGTTGATGTGTTTTCCTTGCACATACAAAACAGAATAAAATACTGGTGTACTCTATCCTCTCTTGAATAAAATCCCTCAAATGCTAAGCTAAGTGATCAGATGAGTAGACTCCAAGGTTCTTCATTAGTTACTTTTGGTGTTGCGACTTGGGATAACTTAGCAGTAGGATGCGAATTACTGTTTGACACAAAGGGACTTACATAAATGTTCAACAATAGGAAACTTGTTTCTCTTGGATAACATGTAACATAGCTTCTTCGAAGGTCTAGCAATATGACAACTTAAGATATGATAGTGAAAGCTCTTGAATATGATCCTAACGAGATTTTAAAGAAAATGCAAAAGAAATGGGTTTTAGAGAACTCTAATCTAGGATGTAAGCAATCACTACTAATTCAATGGAATATCAACCACACTTTGCTTCACTGTAAGGAAACAACTATTCAAAGGTGATGCAATCTTCTAAGGAAAAAATAAGATTTTTAGATTACTTCTGCACATGAAGGTAAATGAACACAAAGTAATTGAAGTTAAGTTCAGATAAGGTTCAGACTAACCATGCACTACAATATGCCATCGACAAATTATAAATGGTATGAACTATGGAGACTGAAAAAATGAATCAATAGTAACAACTCCCATGAAACATAAAACTAAATTGCTGAAAACAAACTAAACTAATCTTATTCTATGAGTGAATACTTAGAAACCATGCATTCATTTGAAACAACACAAAATCACCATGAAGAATTCAACAATGAGTTTGTATTTTATTTCAGCAGATTCTTGAGCAACAATTTCTTAGAGCATTCCCCCCTTACAAATGAGAGCAAATGGGGCTTATATAGGCCTCAAAATTCAATGGATGGCCAAGATTAAATCTAGGAATCAAGGGCCCTTATTGTGCCAAGCAGGCAAGTGGTTACAAAATTTACTAAAATTAGACCTTGCATTTATGATGCACTCACTAAGTGGAGTGACCTCCTTTATGACCTCTCCTTTTTGTGATAAACTCCACAAATCTAGATATGACACGTGTAACCTCCTCCATAGGGACACTTGGCAGAGTTTGAATGGTGCATTCCATAATTTGTAGCTCCATTGTACACTTGACAATTGTCATCTCCCATCCAGCCATGGATGTCTGAAACATGCCCATGAAAGTGGAGAGTGTGCAAATATCATCTAACAACTCCCTAGAAACAACCTGTGCATGCTGAAAATACCTTGCATGTATTTTATCTTTCAACAAGTATTCATCAATTTCTCCATTGAAGTCCACTACCTGGTTAATAGAAACAAGTATTTTGTTTTGAATTTCTCGAAGTGCTTCTCTTGTTTGAGTGCTGTCACTCTCAATCTTTCCAAGGATCTGCTCCCTTATGCTAAGGGCACAATACCGGGAAGGAAAACTATATGTTGAACCATGTTCGATCACTCCTTCATCTATCAAAGAGGCACTTGGAGTATAGATCAACCTTTTCAACTAAGGCATAACCTCTTCTCTTATAACTCTAGATTCTGCACAGGAAACCAGAACATTCTGAACTCTTTCGAATATTGAAGAAGCCTCCTTGTATAACTTCACAATCTCATTAATGAATCCATCAGCTTTGATCTTGAAATTTGCTACCCAATCTTGCAACACTTGAGATGAAGATCTCATTTCTTCCAAATGTGCCATAGACTCCTGCGAAAGCAACGCAGGTGGTGCAACCATTTCTTCAAATTTGCTTACTAGCCTCATCAACTGCTGAATATAATGTTGAAATGCCAGGTTATCCCTCTCCAACTGGGTCCTCTGTTCTTGTTCCTTCCTTAGTCTTTCCTTGATACTTGCAACTGAATCTTCCAATTCTTCTATCTCTTGCTCTGTTGTGGCTGGTCCTAAATCAAAAGTATTAATATCATACCCACTTGGAACACCATCACCTATCTCTACAATGATTTTTGTGATAGCAATATGCACTTGCCTTGACCCTGAGCTGCCTCTTGTGATCTTTGAGAATTTAGTAATTTTTTGCTTTCCTTTGTCAGGTTTGGCTTTGCTCAGCAAGTCTTCCAAACTCAAGATGGGTTCTCTTTCAATAATAGACCTCTCCTTGACCTGATCCCTTAGCCACTCTGGTAAGTCAGACAAGTCCTGATTTTCCTCTTGAACTCCCTTCTGCTGAATAGTAGGAAGAGCCTCCTCATCAAACTCATATAACTCCCTATCATTTTGATTTTTCAGCTTCTACTTCTATCACGACCACTTCTTGTTCCTTAGATGATTTTGACATAACTTCATCAATCTGATTACCTTGTTTGATGCCTTGATCAGTTTGTACTTCTAAAGCTACCTGTTCATCATGCTTCACTTCATCTTCCTCAATATTTATTATACTATTGCACTCTTGTCTTGAAGATGCACTAGCTGCCTTCTGATCATCATTCTTTGCCTTCTTACTTGGTTGAATATCTTCATGCGGATCGGCACCTTCACCTTCTGAATCACTGGAATCACTAGAGTCACTTCTTGCCTCACTACTTGAAGTATCCTTGGACTGATGTGTACTAACTCCCATCAAATTGTAAGTAAATTAGACATTTTTCTCATGAAGCCTTCAAATTTGGAAGTCCACATATTTTCTTGTATGTGCCACAATTGGCATCATCAAATGATCATTGCGCGTGACTTCTTGTTCTGACCAATTGATGGTGAAAGGCCCATCCTTCTTCTCTTCATGCAAACTTTGTGAAAGTCTTTTGTGATTCTCCTCAAGCTGATTTGGAATGTTGATTACTCTTGTTGCTCTGACCAAATCCAAAAACAATCTATAGAAACCTTTCTTTCTTATTTCCATGTCATTATACGCATCCATCCAATGATCCTTGAGTTGTGGTCTATGCTCGTATTTTCTCTCAAATTTCTGCTTGACTGTGCCAAATAGATCAAAGTTGCCACGTGCATCATTGTGGCACACTAAGTTGTAAGCTTGTAGCTCTATCTCTAATTTTTTAGCTGCTTGTAATGACATACAAGTCTCAAGCCTCCCGATGCTGATTGGAAACTTCATTGTAGTCTTCTTTCTCTTTCTCTGAATTTTTAGCTGACTGTGCCAAATGGATCAAAGTTGCCACGTGCATCATTGTGGCACACTAAGCTGTAAGCTTGCAACTTTATCTCTAAATTTTTAGCTGCTTGTAATGACATACAAGTCTCGAGCCTGCCGATGTTGATTGGAAACTTTGTTGTAGTCTTCTTTCTCTTTCTCTGAGCTTTGTTGAATGCAATCAGACGTCTTGTGACTTCCAACAACACCATTCTATTAGTGGGGTACCTTGGCAACCTATAAGGCAATGATGAATAGCCCTCAACACGGATATATGTGAATCTTGGTAATTGAATAAACCATTTTCCATATTTTCCCACGAAATTCATAGCTTCTTTGGACAATCTCCTGCATGTGTTGCCTTGCAACAATCTGACAATATACATGGAAAAGGCATCATTAAACCTTCTGTAATGAGATATAGCTTGCAATTGCAACTGAGGATAGTAGTCATAACTTTGAATTGTCCATCTCTGTTTCCAACTCTCCCCTTGCAATTCAGTCCTGTATATCTCTCATTTCTAGCAAGCATATATATAACATATGAGCTCATATAAAATATTTTTGTCTCCTGCAAATTCTTTAACTAATCATTGATATTGCTGCTGATCATTTCAGCCCAATCTATCATCCTTTTTCCACTTATGACTTCTTCGATGAGGAAGAACATCCAGGTGTTGATGGTGATGTTAGTCACAACCAAACACTAAACAAAAGTTACACAAAAACCTTTATTTATCTTGAAAGATACGATGAATTCAAAGAATTCATAATCCCAAGTCTCCGTTGATTAGTTCATAATCTACTGACGTTACTCAGTGGTTGATGTGTGTTGCTGTTTTCCATTTAGGGGCCTTACGTTCATTAGTAATTTCTGCCAAGTTCACTATGAACTTACTCAAATAATGTGCCTACAGGTTGATATTTGCATGATTTCTACCATTATTTGCAAGTCTTTGCATGATATTTTCAACACTACATGCACTCAGCTCAAATATGTTAATGATATTTAGTTATCTACGAGATTTCAACATATTTCTCTGTTCTACTTATTATTTATCATGATTTGCAGTTATGAAAGTGATTTCTATGAAATTAAAATGAGAAAAAGGGTTAGAGAATGAGATTCCCAAAATTACTTGGCTAAGATCATTGATCCACATACATATTCTGATACAACAATGAAGAGAAGAAAAACTAGAATCATACTTCACCAGGACAGTCCACAAATCCGCATGATCCAGTGCAAATCTTCAAAGGAAAAGTTGACAACAACATGCAATGAAAAGAAAGCGCTTCTATTGAACACAACATTCACCAGTACATATCTAGAAATCAACTTGAATATTACGTAAATTTTACAATCAGGATGTAATCTGAAGCTTCATCTTCATTCAGTATGCTTTAGAACAAGTACATTTACAATGATATGAAGAAAGAACCTTGATGTTTCAACAGTTCAGTCCTAATTAGTCTCAGTAATCCGATCTCCTACATGAAATTGTTACAAGTCTAATTTTTTAATGATTGACCTCCCTCTCTTTACAAAATAAAATGGGATCAATATATATCTTTGGTTTTTTTCCAATACAGTGCCCCAAAAACCCTAGTTAATCAACGGTCCACCCTATAGGTGCAGCATCAAATGGTGGAGAATAAATCCTGTCAAAAATCTAAGCAACATGCCCATACTGGGCATAAGATTGTTCCTTGGAAACCCTAACAGCTCAAGAATAACTGCTATTCCATCTAATAATGTTTCTCCATTTGCATTTTGTCCTCTTCATTGAAGGCCTTGACTCCTTCTGGTTCGCTTGTGATCTTTTGTGATCCAACCCATCTCCTGTGATGTCACGCCATTTAAAGCCCCGTCTTTATGTTCACCTACACACCGCCACTATGTCGACAACTCTACATTTTCAGCTACTTCGAAATAGCTCCAACAATCTGCAATAAACAAGTAGGAATTAAGTATCATTATCATTCAATAAACCAGCAGGGAGATAAACATTAAATCAGGCCAAAAATTACAAACATAGACAATCGGGTTACGAAACCATGAGAAACCGCATGTCCAAATGCATACACAGCGTTAAAAATGGCCGAGCCAACCATCGTTGACCAAAAACATGCATCAGGCGCCAAAATGGTTTCAAAAAATCCATCGCTTTGCTTTCCTGCCTTTTCACCTGCTTGAATCCTTGTATATGGCGAATGCATGTTTTCTTTGTATATCGGGCTTGTATATCTCAATATACAAGCATTCTGAACATACAAGGACCCTTTTTGTTTCAACCTTTTATTCGGGTTCTGAGAATGCATCTTTTCTTTGCATCTATCGCTTGCATGTATCGCTTGTATGTAGGGATATACATTCCAAATTATGCAAGCCGATACATACAAATATCTTTGTATGTCCCTGTCGGACTTCAACTCCTTATAGACCGCACCTATTTACCTGTCAAATCCACGATGTATAAAGCAAAATGCATCTTCTTTGATATACAATCGGACTTGATGCCTACCTTATACCGTACTTCAATCTCCTTTGAATTCTGGCTTGTATGTCGGCAATGTATGTTTCAAAATGCATCTTGGCTTGTATGTATCGCAACATACAAAGCGCGACCATACAACAAATTAACTCTCTTTAACTTTCCTTCACGTCTGCTATTTGCATATTGTGCTTGTATCTTTAGATATACATTCGGGTAGTCCCAAACTTATCATGTAACTCTGCTAGCACCTTATCTGCTTCTGATCTTTCCAGGCGCCTTAGGTATATCCCCTCATAATTTTTCTTGAAAAGGACTCCTCCTTTGATCATGTATTTCTATGACCTTATCTTCAAGGCTTTCCTCTGTGAAACCTGTAGTCTCGAAGGACCTCTTCCAATAATCAGGATGTGTCTGATGTCTAAGTACCATTCTCTATCTTTCTTTGCATTCACAACATATTGCTGGCTCATGATATTAGGATCAATCTCTGATATCATCTGGCTCAATGCCTGTCCTCTAACTAACTTCATGGGCATAATGTCCATATCATACTCTTGGAGGATAGTGATCCATTTAGTGCTTTTTTCACTTGGTTTGCTTTGCATTAACAACATTTTCATGGCTGCATCAGGTACTACAACAATCACTTTACTTCTCAGAAGGTAATGCCTGAATTTCTTAACTACTTGAACCAGAGCAAGAACTTGTCTTTCAACGTCCATGTATCTGAGCTCTGCATCTCTGAAAGGGTAGCTCATGAAGGCTATAGGCTTTTCCTCCTTCTCTTCATTTCTTTGTGTCAACACTGCTGTAGAAGTATGCTCGGAAGCAAATGAGTAAATGTAAAAGTCCTTGGTATAATTTGGACTGATCAAAACTAGAGCATTTGATATAGCTTTCTTAATATCTTCAAAAGCGGCTCTAGCTTCAGGCATCCACTCAATTTTAGCGTCCTTCTTGAGCATGGCGTTCAAAGGTCTGACAATCTCTGCAAAGCCAGTGATGAACTTCCTAACAAAATTAATCTTACCAGAGTAAGATTTGAGCTCCTTTTTGCTTCCAGGAAGCTATATTTTCATGATCGATTCCACCCTATAAGGGTCAATGATGACCCCATTTTCTATTATTAGGTGGCCCAATAATTTTCTTGTGGTTACCCCGAATATGCATTTCTTGGGGTTCAGGGATATCCCGTATTGCTCACACTTCTTCAGCACCTTTCTCAGGTCCTCTACATGGTTTTCTCTATCTTTAGAGAAAACTGTTAAGTCATCCATGTATATGACTATGCATTTTCCAATCAAGCCTCTAAAGGCTATGTCCATTGCTCATTGAAATGTGGCTCCAACGTTTATTAACCCAAACGACATGCACCTGTAGGTGAAGATCCCCCACTTTGTGGTGAATGCGGTTTTCAATATATCAATTTTGTCCACCATTACCTGGTTATAACCAGAGAAACCGTCCAAGAATGACATCATCTTGGCGCCATTTACAATTTGCAGGACTTCATCCAGAGAAGGCAAAGGATAGTTATCCTTTTCAGAAGCTTGATTTAAGTTTCTGAAGTCCACGCACAATCTGATGTCACCATTCTTTTTCCTTACTAGGACCAGGTTTACCACCCATGTGGAATGCTTGACAAGAAATATGATCCTGGCCTCAAGCAGCCTTTTAACCTCTTCAAAAATGATTGGCTCCAGTAAAGCGTTGACGGGTCTTTGTTTCTGTCGAAAAGGCTTGGCGTCTAGCTTCAAAGGTATTGTATGAGTGATGACTGATGTGTCGTAAGTTTTTAACTCGTCATACGTCCAGGAAATGACATGGATATAATCCTTGAGAGCCTGGGTTATCCTTTCCAGCTCCCCCTCTGTACAAACTTTCCCAATCAGAATGTTTCTTTTCTCATCATTCTTTCCAATGTTGACCTGAGAGTACTGTCCTCCATCCACTTTTGGGAGATCTTTCTATTTTAGCATATTGTCGAGATAAAATGCCCTCTCTAGCTCTATCATTCCCTTAGGAATCATATTACTAGGTAGCTCTAGGATTTTTTCCTCTTCCTAGCTATGTTCTTCTATATTTGTTTCATCTATGATCTGTGCCTCAAAAATATCTCTGCTGGAAATAAAATCCAGAATATGCTGATCATCATCGAACACTTGGAGATTAGTTACATTGTCAGGCATAGAAGGTATTGATACCAATTCGACTAAGATTTTTTTTAAATCGGATATGGATAGAGGCTCCAGAGTACTCGCAGCCTGGGCTAAGGCATCCACCCTGTGATTTTTCTCTCTAGGTACATGGGTGATATTGAATGCATCAAAATCTTCTATCAAGTCCCACACCCTGTGCCTGTAATTGGACAACCTTTTGTAATTGCAAGAGTATATATCTCTTACCTGTCTCACAACTAATTTTGAGTCTCCATAGACATGTAGAATTCTCACCTTCTTTTTGAGTGCAAACAGTATTCCATGAATTAGAGCTTCATACTCCGTCACATTGTTTGTACATGGGAACTACAATTTGTACGCTGCCAAGTAGGACTTTCTAGATGGATCAATAAGATCTATCCCAACTCCAGCTCCCTGTTTTGACTTGGATCCATCAAATCTAAGGATCCATGGTTTGTTTTCAATTAAAGGTTTGTCTGGGCCTTCTTTCTTCTATTTAGCTCTAGCAGCTACACCATTTGATATCCATTTTAATTTTGGTGTCTCAGCTTTCTTAGACTTCACCCTTCTTGTCTTGTGTGAAGCCGATATTTCTTCTTTCTTTTTACCATCAGAAGAATGATCTTCTGGACTAGGCAACGTCTGTCTTTTCAGAATGTGTAGACACAATGAACAAGCAGTTTCTAAATGCAGTGCTTCATGCAACTTGCACCATCCCTCAATCAAAACATCCTCCGGGGATCTTTGCTGTTGTGTCATCTTTTAAATTTCTTTTGATAAGAACTCTTCAAATTTGGATAGATTACTGCCCCTATCTTCATCAGATAACTCATAATCTGATTCTACCAAACAATCACTCCCTGGGGTGATTTTTTTCTTGCCTTTAGCATTACCCTTGTTGCATACCAGTATCTCTTCTGTCATCTGAATAGAACTCTCATCTTGATATGTGCATTCTCCTACTCCTGTAGAAGACAAACAAAAATCAGTTTCACTATCATTATCTGTAGAAATCATTGCGGATGATGATGAAGATGCTTCATTGTATGCCTGTTCTAGCTCCAACATGTCTAAACAAGCATCACAAGTTCTTTCAGAATGAGCTTCATCATGCAACCTGCACCATCCATCAATTAGAATATCTTGAACAGACACATTTAACAAGTGACATTGTTGCACCTCATTAAACAAATGCATCTCAAAATTCTTGACATGATCCAGTTCTATTTTATTTTGAGGATTATAATCAGATTTTGCAATTATTTTATCATCTTGAAGGTCATCGTCATGATTATGGATATCAAGCATCAAGATCTCCTCTATGCTGATAGTCTGGGGTCTGATGGAGTAAATTTCGGGTACTACATCCACATACATGATTTCATTGGTTTTGTTATATTCCGTGATCATGTGTTACATGCGGGGTTCACCATCTATCCTTATTTGATTTGGTATCCCTCTCCAGGGAAACCACATATGATTGAAATCAGTTGACATGTATTCGTTAAGGGTTTTTGACCAGTCTAAACTGAGTAACATCCCATATGTATCAGGTATATCAACTAGCTAGATATCAATATAATACTAATTTCTGGGATCTGATGCTAATTGCATGTGAATGTGAGTCAGTTCTCCCACCACACTCACCTCTGTCTTATCCAATTGTGTCACTTTCTTTAATGATTTAGTAGGATGTAACCCTAAAGCATTGCATATGGATAGGGGCATTACATTGGTAGATGCTCCTGAGTCTACTAAGCAGTTGTGTAAATTTTTACCAAACATCCTTATGGTAAGGAGGAAAGGAGGTGATTCACTCTTGTCTTTGTATAGGGTCATGTGGGAAGTCTCTGCAGCTTGAACAGTAGTTGAGGTTTTATGTTTAACATTAACATCCCTAGCAGCATGATCTTTGTTTCCAAACTGACCTGAGGCATGACTATCCTCCTTTTGGGCAGGATCATCTAATGATTTCATGAAAGCTCTCTTGATAGTAGGGGTCTTAAGCAATTCTGACAATGGCAGGCTGATTTTGATCTTTTTCATTTCATCAGTCAGATAAGTGACCAACTTGTCAGACTCAAGAGGTAGATTTCTAACTTTTGGTGCTACGTTTTGTGGTGCCAAATATTGAGTATTAACCTTGGGAAATCCAGGGTTATTACTTGCCTTGGGATCAGGTGGGGTGTTGAAATTGTTTGGAGCAAAAGATGTGGTCAAAGGATCAGAAGATCTTTTTGAGTTATTCCTCAAGTTGTAATTATGCCTACCTTGAGGCTGCTGTTGATAAGCATTGACTTCCTCATGTTCAATTGATGGCTCATTCTCATCCTCAAATGGGAAAACATAGTTAGATTCAAAAGCCATGGCTGATTCCTCACATGTTGAGGTGTAATCCTGATGAGATGAAATAGTCTGCTGATAAGGTTGATGCATGAAGCTTTCTAGCACTATGACATAATCATATTCACAGGGGACAATTTCATTTCCCTCTGTATAAGGTGGGTTACCTGAAGTACTAGACACTTCGGCCTAGAAAATACTAGCAACAATCCTGAATTGAGGACAATCTAGCTCTGCATGAGCATTGGTGTTATGTATCCTGCACCAGTTTGTAAGTGCTGCCTCTGCAAGGTTTACTCTAGGGGTCTGTTTAGGTTCATTAGGAGGCTGGTTGTCTAGGGGTGATGGCAAGGAACCATTGTTTGGCCTAGTGTTCCACACTCTAGGTTGTCTAGGAGGATTATTGTTGCCATTGTTATTGTAATTATTGTTGTACCTCCTATCAGGATAATTTGGTTTGTCATTGGCATAACCTCTGCTTTGGTTTGGCTGGGAATAGAAGTTTTGACTCCTCAGATGAGTGACCTCAGTGGTAAGTTTTCTTAACTGTGCTGATATCTCCTTCATTTCTTCTTTCTCTTTCTGAACCTTGGCCACTACATTCTCTGTCTGAGGCTTGAAAAAGGAAGATCCATTGTTATTGTTGGATTGTTCCACAACTTGAGGTGCTTGTGTTTGTCCAGGATATTGTAACTGTAGACACTTAAAAATGTCTCGACCACCAAACTGACTCCCAACATCCCTAAACACACCAATTTCCCTTCTGAACCAATTAATTAAATTTTTATTTAATTAATTATCCCTTCATCACCCATTTTTTCTATCATTTTATCCCCAAAATTGGATTGATTTCATTAATTCAATAGTCCCAACCTTAGCCAATTGATTTAATAAATATGCAATATTTATTTAATCAATTTCCCCCTTTTTACTAAATCTAATTAATTACCTAAACCATGTTTAAATAACTAATTCAGCCTATTAATTGACCTATCCCTACCCTAGACAATTAAATAGCTATTATTTAATTGCCTACCCTAGCCTACCTGATTCTAGCCCTAGGATTAATTAAATAAAACCTATGTTTAATTAATCCTAACCTCTCATTTGGGTGGTCAAACCTAGTTTAACACCCTTCCCCACATCCTCCAAATAAAAAATTGAAATAAATCCACCTAAGTCAATTTTTTATTTTAAAACATCACACATCACAATTAGTTCCCCTTACATCCCCATACCTCATTTATTTCCACTTATCCTAAATGAATTTTTAATTCATTTTACATTCCCCATATGAATCATTAATTCAAAAATAATCCCTCACACCCATACTCATTTAATAACCCCTTTTCCCAAAATGAATAAAAGATTTACTTTTATTCCTAGCCCTCCATTCCTCCAAGATTGAATCTAGGCCCTCCACATCACTTTTATCCTCCACCATTGATCTTCCAAATCAATCTCCACCCTTGGATCAAAATCCCTTCCAAAAATCTATAAATAGAACCTCCTTCAACCCATTTTGGGATCCAATCTTTAAGAAAAGTTACCATGTCCAAATGACTATTGAGCTAGAATTGTGAGTTGCATAATTAGAGTAGCATTTCATATTTGAATTCTTAATCTAGGGAATATCATGTCTTAGGAGCTCTTGGGTGCAAGCTTTCTCCTCCCTTGATGAGATTGGGTCTACATTGTGAAGGTATAACTTTTGTGTTATTTGCATTTTGTTTACCTAATCTACATTGGCACGCCTAGTGGGACCCACAAGGTCTGAATCTAATCCTTGTTTGTGAGCTTTGGTGTGAAGGATGTGTTTTTGCAGGTGCAGTGCCATCTACCCTGCGCAGTAACGCTATCTCTGTCTGCTTTTAGCACTATTTACTATTTTAGGGCTATCTTGCGGAGAAATTTCCATTTTATAAACTCACTCAAATGTCTCTTGTCTTTGTTTAACAATCTTCCTACTGTTTTTGTGTCTAGTTGCTCTCTATTTTTGTAGGAATATTGATTGCACAAGGGGAGGTTATGCCGAAATTTCTCTAGAAATACAAACATAGATTTTGGTTGTCATTTTGTCTTGTCTTTCTCACTTGCTGTACTAACAAGGCTAATGGAACCTCACTTTTTGTAACCTAACGCTGTATATTGAGTAGGAAAAACCTTTGTTTACAGGACGTACACTTTCAGACCTGTATCGACACTATCCGCGCCCAAAGCGACGCTATCTTCAAATTGTGACCAGACCACCTGACAAGTTGCGCAGTGGCACCTTCCATGACCTATTTTAGCACTATTATTTGTATTAGCACTTTCTTGCTATTGTATTAGTGCTATGTATTTTATTAGCGCCTTATGTATAATTTTGTAGCGCCATATTCTATTATGGCACCTTCTGGGTCTATAATTAGCGCTATCTGATCAATTAGCGCTATCTATATAGGGTGTCAGATTTCTGGTTTATTTTCTGTCAGTAGCGCCATTTGTATCCCACAGTGGCACGATTAGGTCTCTGTATTAGCACTATTTCTTGAGACTAACATTGCTCTCTATGCAGGGACTGACAGCTTGTGTATAGGTCATTATTATCATTTTGCGGGTACTAACAAGTTTTTGTAGGGTTCTTGCAAGTTTGTTTAAAACACTTCAATTAGGAATTTAAAACGAATCCTTACGTGTTAGCTTAGGCACACATTTTGATTTGGTGCAATAAAATTGAACAAACAAACAAATCTTTGTGTTGTGTGTGTCAAACATTTAAATTTGGTGTACTAAAATTCACAAATTGTGTGCCAATAACTATCAAAACACTTCAATTTTAGGCTTTAAAAAGAACCACAAATTGCATCAATTGAAATCATTGGATTAAAAAGAACAACAATCTGCATTCTTCACACATATAATCAAGAAAATCAATCTAATTTGTGTGAAGTGTTTTCGTGGTTTATGTTTGTGGAGTGAAAAGTGTATGCTCTTCCCTCGCACCATTTGGTGACCTTGGGAATCAAAAGCTTCTCACAAAACTTGCTTTAATCACCCCCAACATAATCCAAAGAACTAAAATGAACCATGTTTAGTGTGATGCAATCATAAAGAATACATATGCTCTCCCCTCGCATCTTTGTATAAACTTGGGGATCAAAAGCATTTTTGTGATTGTGTTGCTTTTGTTAATCCTTAGAGGGCCTACCACCCTGCTTCAAAAGGTGGGAATGACCCAAGTGACAACAAGCTAAAGCCAAGCTCTTTCAAGCCACTATATAAAATAAGGTGTTTGTGACGAAAGTCACAAGCAACAGGGGTTGTTTTGTTATACCAACAACCAACGTCCCCCAAAACCCTCCAAGGCATAACCCTTGGAGGCTGGGAGACTCCATAACGGAGAGTAGCGCTACTGCATGTATAACCACCTGAACAAAAACACTTACTACGAACCTTTGTTTAGCAACCAAAATCCTTCTATTTGTTGACGTAGAAGGGAAACCTTTGAAGCGACCCTGATTCATGCGGTTCTTAGCCGATGTAGCAGGGATAATCTAAAGGTTTGGTGAGGGACAAGCCTTATAAGAAACCCAGATCTTGGTATGTGTAAGAAGTGTGTGTAATTATAAGGAGGAGCCAGTGCTACCAAGATCCTGCAGCTACCTGTTTTGAATAGGCGCAGCTAGGGGATTCAACAAATACTGTCATATCTTCGCCTTAGGTTGTGCAAAGTGCTTGTTTAACAAAATCACACGTCATTTCATAAACAAAAATCTTGGTTATTGTGCGTTCATGTGCGTAATTGTGTGTTAATATGCTTTAATTGTTCTCAAACAACTTGCCAAGAGACATTGAAAACCATTTGATCAAATCTCAAATCAAAATAAAATCCAAATTTTGCCATCAAAATCTATCTTTTTAGGACCTCGACCAACATTGCCCTGTATTAGTGCCATCTCTGTTTGATTTTAGCACTATTTCACCTATGGATTGGTGCTATTCTCAGATTGACTTTCCTGAAGCAGAGACCTATTCAGTTGTGATCTTCACTGTCTGCTCTGCCCTAATCCATATTCACCTTCCAAAAATTTGACAATAGTCCATCCATTTTCTACTCAAAATTTTCCAAATCATACCTTCATTTTGACCTTAGAGAATCAATCACCATCATTATTGGACCCCTTATCAAACCCACTCAAATTCATATCCACTCGTCCTCATTAATCTTTGTATACCTTTTTGGACCAAACAAATTCTTGTCACAAGAAATCATTCCAAAATCCTAAAAACACATCCAAAACCTTCCAAAATCAAAACACCCATAAAAAAATCACCAATCCAAAGAACTCATCATCCCTTTTGAGCTAAAGTTAGATCTAGATTTCATCCTATACATCATATCTTCCTTGGAGAGTCAATAGTCTACCCTCCAAGTGAAATAATCATCCTTCTTTGCGTAAGGTCATTAGTCTACCCCAAACAAAGAGAAACATCCATTTGTGCGACACAAATCTAGATCTTACCTAAAGCTCAACTTGTTGACCATCAAGACCTTCCCAAAAACATCACCCTAATCATCCTAATAAATCAAAATCAACATCGAAGACAAAACCTCTTCCATCAAAATCATCCTCAAAATGAGCATCATCCATCATCACCCATCTTTGGTCCAAATTTGTGCAAAAATCAATATCCTCCATTCTTATCACCCTTAGGTTAACACCTTTTTACTTATCACCCTCTCCATCTTATTACCACATCCATCTTTAGGTCCAACACAATTAATCTGATTCTCTAAGGTCTTCATCCCACATCTCACTCTACTTCTAGAAATCAAATCCATATGCGTGCATGCCCATCACAAGATCACAACACAAAAAGAATAAAAAAATGGCAGAATCTTGGCAATATGGCATGCCTAACACCAATAGCAACAACATACCCATCAATCAAACATTCAACCCACCTACGTACTCTTACATCCCCCCATATAATCCCAACGAAAATCCTTTTCATTTCTTACAACAATTACAACCACCACCACCCCCACCAACACAAAACATCCCCACCATATCCCAAGATGATCTAGATGTCTTGAGCTTTACGCAAGATGCCGATAACATGGACCTACTTGATAAAATCCTAAGGTCAGACTCGAATAGATATCTTGATCATCTCCTCAAAATTGGTGCTCAACTACCCCCCATCATGACATCATCACAACCATCCACCTCTACAATTGTCCCTTCCACATCAAATACCCAAGCATCTACATCAAATACCCAACATATCATCTCACAAATGTCAACACCTACCGTATCTACCACCTCCACAAACTCTACCGCTGCCACATCTACAATCCCCACAAGTGCCGTCATCCCTACCACCTCCCAACCCATCATCACATCTACTACCACAGCTACCATAAACCCTTCCGTTCCACAAATCACCTTGGGAATACAAGGAAACATCACGCATGCAAGTACCTCCACGAGTGTGCCTCCACCCAACCCCCAAACCATTGCCTACCTAAGACAATTATTCTCATAGCCACCTTACAATGCGTCCAACCCATCCAACGTCCACCTATCCAACGTCAATCTATCCAATGTCACATATCCACATAACCCCAATACTTCATCAACACAACATCAAACCAATCCCCAAATACCACCACATATTCTCCAACAACTCCATGCATATCAACAACATCAGGCACAATCAACCAAAACACCAACCCGCAGTACCAAAACCTCAACCAAACAAATCCCCAACATCAAATCCCACCCCATCACCAACATCTCGCTAATCAACAAGCCTACACACTCCAACCACAACCACCACAAGATCTCACAAACATGGTACAAGCCTTGATTCAAAAGGTGGATGACATGCAAACTGGGGGCAAGCGCAAACACTATTCCTTTGAGGACATTTGCCCCTATCCATTTGATCGCACATTGTACATGCCCCCTTTCCCCAAGAACTTTGAGACACCTAAATGTGACAAATACAAGGGAAAGGGAGACCCTAGGGACCATCTTAGGGAGTTCTACATCGCTTGCTTAGAAGTCTCAAATAATGACACCTACCTAATGAGACTATTTCCAAGAAGCCTCAGCAGTCAAGCCGCTGAATGGTTTGCACATCTTCCCCCAAGCATTAGGACTTTTCTTGAGCTTGCGAAAAAATTTGTAAACCATTTCTCCTACAACTTCGAGCACAAAATGTCTATGACAGACCTTTGCAACACCAAACAAAAGAATGGAGAAGCCTTCGCTTCTTTCTTGCAAAGGTGGAGAGGCTTAGCAAGCAAACTCCCATGGCCAATTCCTGAAAAACAACTCATCACCATGTTTGTGACCAACCTCAATCAGGAATTAGGGTTCCATTTACAAATTCTTTGTGCATCTACCTTTGAAGAGGTCATCGACAAAGGTACCACCATCGAACGGGCCCTCATTGCCAAGGGCTCCATCAAATTGTATGACTACAAGTCCAACAACAACAACAGCAGCAACAACAACAACAAACCCCATATCAACACCCCCAATACAAACAACAATGCCAACATGTAATCAAATGACAAGTCACACTATTGGGGGAAGAACAAGAACACTTTGAATGATGGTGTCATTGATGTGAAAGCCATCCAACATGTACAGAATCAAATGCCTACACATACCTATGCCACCAATGTAAATAACCAAAGGGGGCAAAATAAACCACTCAAACCTTGAAGACAATTTACACCCTTAGATGAACCCATCAAGGAAATCCTTGACAGATGTCTCAAGAAAGGTTTGATCACACTCCCACCTGTTAGACCCCGTCAAGAGAATGAGCTCAAAGTCGCGTGGTATAATGAAAATGACTATTGTGAATACCACTGCATTGCGGGTCATAAAACTGCTGACTGCATGCAACTAAAGCATTGCATCCAAGACCTTATAGATCAAAATCAAGTCAGCCTCGATCAAAGTACCCAATCATCGCCAAACGCCAACCTTGGAGCTTACAAGGATCCACTGCCCAACCATAATAAAGCCTCCTCATCCAATCAAGCATACAACGTCACCCCACTACCCGCATCCTATGACTCTATCGTAGGGTGGATAGAACCATCATCTCACCATGTCAACACAATCACCATTCCGATTGCACTGTCACAACCCATCGTGGCCGTGTATCCATCCACACAGCCCCTACCACTGAACAAACACCTACACCTACATCCGATCCCCTACCCCCTCATCCAACCACACGTCCATCACCTACCAATCAATATAACCTCCTAGAGCATCTAGGAAAGACCCCTGCACAAATATCCATACTTGAGTTGCTCCGCACATCCCCCCTTCACAAAGATGTCCTTGACAAAGTACTGTTGCAAACTCAAGTACCTGCCAACTTGAATGTGACCCAATTCCAAGCCATGGTAGGACATATCGCCGCACCTCACCATCTCACATTTTCAAAAAAGGATCTTCCTGCTTTTGAATGCCTACATAACAATGCCTTACACATCGAAGTCCGTATCCACAAACACATAATCAAAAGAGTCTTAATAGATGGTGGCTCTAGCCTAAACATATGCACTCTAAAACTACTAAAACACTTGGGGTACTTCGATGTGGTTGTAGATACCAGCGAGTGCATCATAATCAAAGGATATGATGACACCAAATGGCTATCCGAGGGCACCATCAAGCTTCCTATTCAAGTAGGATAGAAAATACTCAAAACAAAATGTCAGGTTCTTGATCTTGACCTCCCCTACAACATTCTTCTGGGCCGACCATGGATCCACACCATGCAAACTATCCCATCCACATTCCATCAATGTCTCAAGTTCCCACATAATGGCACGAAAGTAACTATCTACACTGACCCCCGCCCTTTCCAATACTGCAATTTCTTGGAAGGCCACAACCATACCTTTTGCCCATACAACAAAGCTACCACCAAACCCATTCCAACAGCTTCCACCTCATACATCGACCCCACCAACATCGCCACCACTTCATCCCAAGCACCTCTGCCACCCGAGGTCAAGATCAAGCTCAGCGACATGGGTTGTGGGGAATACAACCTGCACGGTATCTTTTGTGTGGGCACATTACCCAATCCTAAAACATTTGGCATCCCAAAGACAGAAGCAGCCAACACAATCGTCATCAAATTCAAACCCTCACCCATCTTTGAGAAGAAACATCTCCTGGATTAGGATGTCCTCGAAGATATCTCATCCTGGCTATATAAGGACGAAGAAATAGAACAAGAAGATCCCACCATACCAACAAAAATCTATGAGTAGGGGATCGTGGAACCCGTCCAAGCAATAAGAAACCCCTATACCCAAGGGTTAGGATATGGTCAAAGATGACGTATCCTCACTACCGGTGAATGTATCTTAGCCGAGGTTGCCATAGTCTCCCCTGAAGTTGACAACGTCAATGAAACAGACCATCAAGACTCCTTTAGTGACTTTGCTGACTTCTTTGACTCATCCATATGCACCATCCACACAATCACCACCCTAGCCTCGTCCTCCAATGACTTACCACTGGTATACCCAGAACTTATAGATTGGGACCAACGGGGACCTCCTGTCTTCGACATTGCACCTAATGATGAAGCCATCGGTGAAATGATGGGGGTAAGAGATCACTTCCCCTTGGGAGATCACAGAGTAGGATACATCATGGAACTTGATACGCACGCCTATTTCGGGGAGACAATCCCTGCTTCCAGTCGTAAAAACATAAAAATTAAAAATGGATCTGATGGTGAAAATCGTTCTGGGGTAGTATCAGATCCCAAAAAAGTAAAAACAAAAGACGTATCTCCTGGTGAAAACCTCCACGAGGCACTAGGAGATGGAAGCATGGGCCTTCCCGAGATAGACAAAGTTTATCCAGATAGATCACCTGTCCTAGTCAAGCCAGCCCAAGAGATGAATCTTGGGACAAAAGAAGAACTGAAGATCACTTTCAGGGCATAATCTCTCAGCACACAAGAACAGGAAAACTTCCTAGCATTCTTCACATGCCAAAATCACAATTTTGCATGGACCTACACAGACATGCCAGGGCTAGATCCTGCCTTGGTTGTTCATCATCTTGCAGTATGCCCTGATGCGAAGCCAGTAAAGCAAACACTTAGAAAAATGAATCCTCAGGTGGCCCTCCTTGTCAAAGCAGAGATAAAGAAACTACTAGATGTTGGGTTCATTCACCTAATTGATTATCCTAAATGGGTTTCAAACCTCGTACCAGTAGCCAAACCAGATGGCCAAATCCACTGCATCTGCACCAACTTCAGAGACCTCAACAAGGCCTGCCCGAAAGACGACTTCCCACTACCAAACATTGACATGATCGTGGATCTCACAGAAGGACATGAGATGTTATCCCTTATGGACGGCTTTTCAGGATATAACCAAATCAAAATCACCAAAGAGGATCAGCATAAGACAACCTTCATATGCCCATGGGGAACATACTGCTGGGTCGTAATGCTGTTTGGCCTAAAAAATGCCGGAGCTACATATCAAAGAGCTATGACTGTCATCTTCCATGACCTTTTCCACCACATCATGGAAGACTATGTGGATGACTTACTAGGGAAATTGAAGACAAGAGAAGAACACCTGGATGTCTTGGCCAAGATCTTTGACCGATTAGAGCAATACAATGTTCGCCTAAATCCAAAGAAGTGTGTGTTCGGCGTCACCTCAGGCAAACTGTTGGGATACATAGTCTCCAGAAGAGGAATTGAGGTAGATCCCACAAAGGTCAAGGCCATCACCGAAATGCCTCCTCCAAAAACATTGAAACAACTGAGAAGTCTGCAAGGAAAACTCCAGTCTATCCGTCGGTTCATTGTTCAGCTGGCTGATAAATGCCAACCATTCTAGCATCTACTCTGAAAAGATATAGCTTTTGCCTGGAACATTCAGTGTTAGGATGAATTTGATCAACTAAAAGAATACCTGGCTAATCCCCCTATTCTAACTCCACCAAGGCAAGGAGAACCCCTCCTGCTATACATCTCCGCCACAGAGACAGCTATCGGAGCCCTATTAGCATAGCATGATGAGCATGGAAAAGAAAGAGCCATCTATTACATCAGCCGAACTCTAATATCCTATGAGCTCAACTATACAAAAATTGAATGAGCATGTCTAGCCCTAGTCTTTACATCACAAAAGTTAAGACACTACATGCTCAATCACAAGACCAAGCTCATCGCCAAGATCGGCCCACTAAAGTATCTGCTAAATAGAGCTGCTCTTACTCGGAGAATGACAAAATGGGTCATGATTCTCACTAAATTTGACATTGAATACACTGAGAGAAAGGCCATCAAAGGGCAGGTTATAGCCGATCAGCTGGCTGAAGCACCTATTCTGGTAGAACATCCTACACTAGCAGAGTTTCTTGACGAAGCTATCTTGACAATCACACCAGCCACAGACACATGGAAGATATACTTTGATGGATTGTACACACACAGAGGCTCGGGGGCAGGTGTCTTGTTTGTTACCCCTCAGGGCAACACCATCCCTAAGTCCTTCAAAATCACATTCCCATGCACCAACAATGTGGCATAATATGAGGCCCTCATCACAGGTCTTTCCATGGCAATACAATGGAAAATTGAGAACCTGACTGTGTATGGAGATTCTCAACTAGTCATCCGACAGGTAAATAATGAATACAAGACCAAGGATGATAAGCTCTTGCCCTACAAAAAGATGGTTGATGATTTCAAAGACTACTTCAATGAAATCTACTTTGAGCAAATCCTAAGGCTCAACAATAAAGCCGCAGACGCCATGGCTACCATTGGATCTCTGGTCGAAATGAAGAAAGACAGCAAGAAATGCGAGTTCCTAATAGAAGAACTCCCATCCCAGCATACGATGTTCCTCAATCAAAACTAGTGTGCGAAGTCATTGGTCCCCTGTCTCCGTGGTATCAAGAAACCTACCTATACCTCCACGATAATATCATCCCACCTAACTTATCCACCTCACAAAGAAAATCTTTCATTCGTTGAGCCTTCCACTTCATCCTTGTAGGCGACACCCTATACAAAAGGAGTCTTGATGGCACGCTTCTACGATGTTTAGACTCTAGGGAAGATAAGGTAGCCTTGGAAGAGGTACACACAAGCATTTGTGGGGCGCAGTCAAGTGGACCTGCTCTTTCTAAAAAAATCATGAGGACCGAATATTACTAGCCAACCATGGACCAAGACGCCTACCGGTTTATCAAAAAATACCTCCCATGTTAACAACATGGCGATCTCATCCACGCACCAGCACAGGAGTTGCAACCCATCACAACGCCATGGCCTTTTTCACAGTGGGGACTTGATCTCATAGGAAAAATACATCCCCCATCCTCCAATGGTCATAAGTTCATAATCACCGCTACCGAGTACTTCACAAAGTGGGTGGAAGCAATACCACTCACCTTCACCACTTGCACCCAAATCTCCAAATTCATCCTCCATTATATCATCTGCTGCTATGGTATCCCTCATTCCATCGTCATCGACAATGGAAAGCCATTCAAGAACCAAGAAGTTCGCACCTTGTGTGAAAAATTCGATATCAAACACCATTTCTCCATGCCGTATTACCCTCAAGGAAATGGTCAAGCAGAGGCTTCTAATAAAACCATCCTCCGCATTCTCAAGAAAAAAATCAATGAAGCTGGTCGCGACTGGCACCTCCAACTCAATCCTGCCCTATGGGCCTACCGTACAAGCATCCTCACCCCCACAGGAGCCACTCCATTCTCACTAGTATTCAGATCTGAAGCTACTTTACCTATTGAGGTCGAGCTACCATCTCTACGAGTATCCTTGCAAAACATAATCTCTAATGAGGAATACAGAGTCGCAAGGTTGCATCAACTAGAACTACTGGATGAGAAACGCCTGAATGCGTTGAACCACCTGCAGGCATATCAGAACTGCCTCCAAAGAAGCTACAACAAGAGGATCAGAACCCAAAAATTTGAAGTAGGTGACCTTGTCCTTATGGAAAATCAAAAGAACCTGCAAGAACGTCCTAAGCAAGGAAAGTTTGAACCCAATTGACTAGGACCTTATGTCGTCACAACCAACAATGGATCAGGAGCCTATCAGCTTGCAACACCCGAGGGGCAGCCTCTGGAGGAGCCAATGAACATCCTACATCTAAAGAAATATTATGCATAACCCATCAGATACCCCAAGTCAAAAAATCAAAAAAATAGGAAAAAAAAATAAAAAAAACAAAAAAAAAATCAAGAAAAACCCAAGTGCAATAAAAAACTTCCAATGGTGAAAATCACTTCGGTGATGCCTTGGATAAGTACCATGGTGAAAACCTATTCCAGGCACCATGCGTGGTGGCCGGTTTTACCATCTAATAAGTCCTCTTTCCGTCACACCACTCCATATCGCACACATCCCATGGCTTGGAATCGAGAAACATCAAGCCCTATCGCCCAACCCCACACCATCCCATCCCAAGGCTAACTCATGGAACGAGGATCCTCGTAAGCTCCCCTTTGTACATAAAAAAATAAAAAAATCCAAAAAACAATACAAAAATAAAAAAATCCAAAAACAATACAAAATAAAAAAATCCAAAAATAGTACAAAACACAAAAAATCTAAAAAAGACACAATTCACCGCAAATCACCCCATACATCGATCTCGCTGCAAATCACAATCATCAAAACCTACATCAATCCTCACCATCACAAACATCCCAAACCATACCCACATCATCAAGTCTTGCCAGAACTACATATTCATTTTGCCTGCATGTTTAAAGTACCTTGATCCCGTGGATACAGGGTATGTAGGCAGTCTGGAATACGCAGGAAGTTTCCAATACTCAGGTACATAAGATGCACCCATCCAACCCGTTTGGATGGTCCCATTCACTGAGCTTTCTAGATCTAATAAATGATACACACACTATGTATACACTTGAAACATGGTCCCTAGCGCTAAAATCATCAATCAACATACCAACTATAATCCTACATCTAGATAGACTGTTCTTTTGCCCACCTTTCAAAAAAAAATTCCCCCATCAAATCCAACTGATCTGCGTCCTAGGATATATCTTTCCCACAATGGACAAAAATATGTCATCCTATCAACACGTCTCTTGGCAAGAGTACACAAAGGCTATTTGTATCTTTTTGTTGGTCTTTTTGATTATTGATTTTTATCTTTTGTCTCACTCTAAGTCATCTCCAAAGCTACCTTGATCTCATTATATCATGGTAGGTGGTGGACAACACCTGGAGTAGACATAGTCATTGTTTCTATATGTTGTGCTTGTGGGTTGGTTTCATTACTCCAGGAATAGTATTCATATCTTGAAGTCTGGGTCGGTTCTAGCATGATGTGTCCCATTTGCATATATAGGCATCAAAACCTTTTATGTATTATTCACACTCATCGCTATGAGTCCCCTTCCTATGCTAGGCAAGATTATACTACCTTGGGCACGCATGAAATCAACCTATTGTTTGTGGGTCTAGTCCATGCAATCGTGGGATATACATAATCACCTAGGTCATTTCATACCTTTGTGAACTGTATCCTAGATTGTTCTAATAAACTAAGAAATGCTTTCAATTAATCTTATGCAACTACTGTATTAGCTCAAAATCATCATCCTAATCAACTATACCATCTCGGCCTAGATTTGATAATCACTTTCCCCTTACATCCCCATACCTCATTTATTTCCACTTATCCCCAAATGAATTTTTAATTCATTTTACATTCCCCATATGAATTTTTAATTCAAAAATAATCCCTCACACCCATACTCATTTAATAACCCCTTTTCCCAAAATGAATAAAAGATTTACTTTTATTCCTAGCCCTCCATTCCTCCAAAATTGAATCTAGGCCCTCCACATCACTTTTATCCTCCACCATTGATCTTCCAAATCAATCTCCACCCTTGGATCAAAATCCCTTCCAAAAATCTATAAATAGAACCTCCTTCAACCCATTTTGGGATCCAATCTTTAAGCAAAGTTACCATGTCCAAATGACTATTGAGATAGAATTGTGAGTTGCATAATTAGAGTAGCATTTCACATTTGAATTCTTAATCTAGGGAATATCATGTCTTAGGAGCTCTTGGGTGCAAGCTTTCTCCTCCCTTGATGAGATTGGGTCTACATTGAGAAGGTATAACTTTTGTGTTATTTGCATTTTGTTAGTATTTCCACTTCATTTTGTTTACCTAATCTACAGTAACATCTGGCCATTTCCAATTGGTGGTGGCATGATACTGAGTGGAGGTATCTGCAACGGGGCTAGCATCACAACTGAAGGTATCATGGCTCTATTGGTCTGTTGGGGAACATGATATGTAGGATAACTAGGAAATGTAGGGAAGGCAATATTTGGTGTGGGAGCAGGAGCCAATTGCTGACTGACTTTGATAGCTTCTTCAAAAGCTCCTACCAAAGTTGTTACACCAGGATGTGCTCTCCTGATAAACATGGAAGTCAAGGGATCTAGAGCTGAATAATAAATGCTCCTAGCAGCTTCATCTACTACAGCATAAGGTGCTACTACCTTTGAGATAATTTTTTGGAATCTTGCATTGAAGTTAGCAATAGGTTCTCCTTCAAATCGTTTGATTGTGGCAAACAAATGGTAATTCATTGAAGGATCTATAGGAGTTTTGAACCTATCCTTAAAGGCCTTTTCTAAGGCATCCCATGAATCGACTGAACCCTAACCAAGACTGGTATACCAGTTACATGCCTCTTCCCCTAAGGAAAATTGAAATAACCTGCATACAACATCTTGATGCTCAATTCTAGCCCTACAACAAGCTTCCTTGAAAGTTCTGATATGATCATTAGCATCCTGATATGGATGGTACTTAGGACAAATTTTATCAGGATTCTTAGGCAGAGCATGATATGCAATAAAAGTCAGAGGTGACTCTGCAGCAAAGAATGACATTGGAATTGGTGGGGGTTGAACCTGAGGTATGACAGGTTGAGGCTAGACCTGAGGTGTGACGGGTGGTCCTGTAGGTGTTTGAAACCTAAGAGGAGTTATAGGAACACACTTTGGTGAAGCTTTTGACGCACTCGAATCAGGAGTGTGATGAATGTCCACAGTTCTAGGTCTAAATCCCCTGATAGGTAATTCTTCATAGAGTCCACTAGATTTGGACCTTGTATTTGGCTTGGGAGCCAGGATTTCTTAAATTTTAAGGAAGATTGGCTGGTTTAATGTAAAGATCAGTTGAAACCCCCCAGCCAAGGCTATATTTATGCTTAATCTTGAAAACTTCACAAATGATCAGCATGCATAAAATTAAACAACAAATCTTTTCATATAACACCTTGAAATACAGAGATGCTTGAGTGTTACCTTTCTGTCTGCATTATCAAATCAGACAAAAACTACTGATGATGAGAGGGGCCTTCCTTCTAGCGCCAGTTTTCTATTGATGGTGATGTTAGTCACAACCGAACACTAAATGGAAAACAACAGCACACATCAACCACTGAGTATCGTCAGTAGATTATGAACTAATGAACGGAGACTTGGGATCATGAATTCTTTGAATTCATCGTATCTTTCAAGATAAATAAAGGTTGTTGTTTAACTTTTGTTTAGTGTTTGGTTGTGACTAACATCACCATCAACACCAGGGCTCAAAATTTGCTGACTATGGGCAACCCATGATGCGGTTCAGAAATACAACCATATAATTGATTTCCTGATGAAAATCAGATTTGTGAAGCTTCTTCGGTACTCTGCTTACATGTGGCCTTGGTTGCACTAACCAGTTGCTGTTTATCACTTCCATACATTTCTCGGGTCCAACTAGATACAGTTGCAAGGCAGACTCCTTGGTACAGAAAGTAGTAGTTTTGTGCAAGGGGATGTCGAAAGCTTCTGCGATTGCTTCTTTCCTCAGATGAGCTAGTACTTTTCCTTCTTTGGTCACAATGCATCTCTTTTCGTGATTATAATGCTTAGCGCATTCCAACATCAACTCTGGACACAACATTGCTGGTGGGAAACAAGCAGCTTGAATAATCCCATTCTTTAACATTCGCCTGATCATATCTGAAGGATTGGATTTGTATAAGTTTTGTCAAATCTCTTCCATGTTGGTCTTCCCAAGATTGGTGTCGCCAAGGTTTCGCCATTTTGACGTGATCCTCATTTCTGGCCACGTTCCCTTCAAATCACTCCTTATCATCGCCTGCCTATCCTTCGCATTCATCGCTCACCTAAACACATACCCTGACATTAGTTTAATAGAATAATGCGTAAAAGACAAGCAAATAAGACAAAGCTCACCGCACAATGCATGTTGGATAAAATGTAATATCCTTTTTGAGAGACTGATTGAATGAGAGAAATGCTTGGGTGTTGGAAGATACTTGCGTGATCTTCATAACAGGCACCCTCTACATGGACCAAGGTAGACATTTGCCACACCTTACTCATAGGACATCGAGCGAGCCATAATGTGAAAGTTAATATTTACATGCGCTTGTCAGAGATTTGAATGCCTTGTGTATCATTCGACACACTCTTATGCACTCCACGAAAATTTGAAAATGTCCACCTAAGCGGACCTCTGAGGCTACCTTGCATTGAGCGGGATAAAACAAAATTTACAAGGGTTATTAAAAGTCCGCTACACTATGCATTATGAATATGTGCTTTGAAACAGACCTTTGAACCGAGTATGCATCTAGCAAAGGGATCGTGGACATCCTCTTGAGGCGGGTGTTTTGAACGTAAGTGCATATTGATTGAAATTCTTTGATGCAAGGTAACTGTGGATAAGACCAACTAAGAATGCATACCCCGAAGTGGACTCCCAATGAAGTCACACATAAGACATGTAAAGGGATCATGTAAGTCTGCCTAAGCAAACATTTGGAATGACGATGGATAATTTTGACATTTCATACTTATGCACAGTGATATCGGATTTGCCGTAAAGCAGAATTTATAACGCTTCATGTATATTTCAGCTAGCTTAAGGAAATGCATTCAGACGGACCTATGGGACCCACGCGAGGCAGTGGATATGCTGTGGCTAGAATATTCAACAAACCTTCAAATGCACTGAGAATAATTTGAAATTTGCAAAAGTTAAGTTGATTGCTTTAAGCGCCCAAGTGACCCCTCTGGTTAAGCCTGTGTAAATTTGGAATTCAATGAAGTCGAGACCAATTTTATCATCGAAGCTCCCTTTCAACCTTGAGGTTCATTACTGCAAACGTTTTAGATTCAAACAAATTTCACATTTCATTTCATGATTTGACTTTGAAAAGAAAAGGGGGAAATTCATTCTCAATTCTTTTGTCTATTGATTGCATCCAAGTGCTTGATGGTCTTACTACAACCTTAAATTATTTCAAACGTCTTTATTCAGACAAGAGATCTTGAATAGGACAACTGCAAAAAAAACTGAACTCACACCAAAAATTCAAGATGAGGGGTCCCCATCACCGAAGGGGGCGATGTTGCGAATATGTCACAATAGGTTGCTCTATTTTGGTGATTGCAGGTTTTCTTTGGAAACAACATATGGATATTCTTGCTTAGTGAAGATTTTATTTTCTCTTGTTATGCTGATCTACTATGAATATCTGAGCAGCTGGAACAATTCTCTAGAGAAGATCAAAGATATACAATGATATGATTATAATTCATGTAATTTATACTTTCTGTACCATCATCAATTACATTGTTTGTATTGGCTGAGAAAATTCTATTTGCAATGTAATTTACGATGTAAAAGATATTTGTAGTTTTGTAATTTTGTAATACTGTGATTATTTTGTATTGTATTAATATCTATTTTAGTTTCTGAATATCTATTACAGAGATATTCATTTTGGTTCTAGTGAGAAGTAAATATATTCTGGATATACAAAAATCTTTGCGAGCATAGAGGTAAAATGTATTGTTGTTGTGTATTATGAAAATATTGTGAATGCCAGCATATGGTATTCAATATTATCTTTTTATTGTTTATAATAAACAAGTGGTGGGTAGCCGTGACTACCACGGCCACCCACAACAGTGTTGTGGGTGCCATGGGAGCCACGGCTCCCATGCCCCTTATTAATGGGTGATTGTGGCTGGCTCAACGCCACCGCCACAGTTCGCCATCTTCTACACTATTAAAAATGCTTAACAACTCTTTATTGTTTGCGTTTAAAGATTTCAATAAAGATTTCTAAATCTGCTGTTGTTAATTATGATATTCTTTGATATATATATATAATATAATATAATGTATATTGTTATACTGTTATAAAAGTCTCTACACTATTAAATGAGTCTACTCTGTAATATGAGATCGAAACATACTCAATAAGTAAAGTTGGAAATATATATATCATAGACAAATGTTAATTTGAAGGAATATGGTATTTAGTGTCATACAAATATCTTTGTATGTCCCTGTCGGACTTCAACTCCTTATAGACCGCACCTATTTACCTATCAAATCCGCGATGTATAAAGCAAAATGCATCTTCTTTGATATACAATCGGACCTGATGCTTTCCTTATACCGTACTTCAATCTCCTTTGAATTTTGGCTTGTATGTCGGCAATGTATGTTTCGAAATGCATCTTGGCTTGTATGTATTGCAACATACAAAGTGCGACCATACAACGAATTAACTCTCTTTAACTTTCCTTCATGTCCTCTACTTGCATATTGTGCTTGTATCTTTAGATATACATTCGGGTAGTCCCAAACTTATCATGTAACTCTACTAGCACCTTATCTGCTTCTGATCTTTCCAGGCACCTTAGGTATATCCCCTCATAATTTTTCTTGAAAAGGACTCCTCCTTTGATCATGTATTTCTGTGACCTTATCTTCAAGGCTTTCCTCTGTGAGGCCTGTAGTCTCGAAGGACCTCTTCCAATAATTAGGATGTGTCTGATGTCTGAGTACCATTCTCCATCTTTCTTTGCATTCACAACATATTGTTGGCTCATGATATTGGGATCAATCTCTGATATCATCTGGCTCAACACTTGTCCTCTAACTAACTTCATGGGCATAATGTCCATATCATACTCTTGGAGGACAGTGATCCATTTAGTGCTTTTTTCACCTAGTTTGCTTTGCATTAACAACATTTTCATGGCTGCATCAGGTACTACAACAATCACTTTACTTCTCAGAAGGTAATGCCTAAATTTCTTAACTACTCGTACCAGAGCAAGCACCTGTCTTTAAACGTCCATGTATCTAAGCTCTACATCTCTGAAAGGGTAGCTCATGAAGGCTATAGGCTTTTCCTCCTTCTCTTCATTTCTCTGCGTCAACACTGTTGCAGAAGTATGCTCGGAAGCAAATGAGTAAATGTAAAAGTCCTTGGTATAATCTGGACTGATCGAAACTAGAGCATTTGATATAGCTTTCTTAATATCTTCAAAAGCGGCTCTAGCTTCAGGCATCCACTCAATTTTAGCATCCTTCTTGAGCATGGCGTTCAAAGGTCTGACAATCTCTGCAAAGCCAGTGATGAACTTCCTAACAAAATTAATCTTACCAAAGTAAGATTTGAGCTCCTTTTTGCTTCCAGGAAGCTATATTTTCATGATCGATTCCACCCTATCAGGGTCAATGATGACCCCATTTTCTATTATTAGGTGGCCCAATAATTTTCCTGTGGTTACCCCGAATATGCATTTCTTGGGGTTCAGGGATATCCCGTATTGCTCACACTTCTTCAGCACCTTTCTCAGGTCCTCTACATGGTTTTCTCTATCTTTAGAGAAAACTGTTAAGTCATCCATGTATATGACTATGCATTTTCCAATCAAGCCTCTAAAGGCTATGTCCATTGCTCATTGAAATGTGGCTCCAACGTTTATTAACCCAAACGACATGCACCTGTAGGCGAAGATCCCCCACTTTGTGGTGAATGCGGTTTTCAATCTATCAATTTTGTCCACCATTACCTGGTTATAACTAGAGAAACCGTCCAAGAATGACATCATCTTGGCGCCGTTTACAATTTGCAGGACTTCATCCAGAGAAGGCAGAGGATAGTTATCCTTTTCAGAAGCTCGATTTAAGTTTATGAAGTCCACGCACAATCTGATGTCACCATTCTTTTTCCTTATTGGGACCAGGTTTACCACCCATGTGGAATGCCTGACAGGAAGTATGATCCTGGCCTCAAGCAACCTTTTAACCTCTTCAAAAATGATTGGCTCCAGTAAAGCGTTGACGAGTCTTTGTTTCTGCCGAAAAGGCTTGGCGTTTGGCTTCAAAGGTCGTAAGTTTTTAACTCGTCATACGTCCAGGAAATGACATGGATATAATCCTTGAGAGCCTGGGTTATCCCTTCCAGCTCCCCCTTTGTACAAACTTTCCCAGTCAGAACGTTTCTTTTCTCATCGTTCTTTCCAATGTTGACCTGAGAGTACTGTCCTCCATCCACTTTTGGGAGATCTTTCTATTTTAGCATATTGTCGAGATCAAATGCCCTCTCCAGCTCTATCATTCCCTTAGGAATCATATTACTAGGTAGCTCTAGGATTTCTTCCTCTTCCCAGCTATGGTTCTCTATATTTGTTTCATCTATGATCTGTGCCTCAAAAATATCTCTGCTGGAAATAAAATCCAGAATATGCTGATCATCATCAAACACTTGGAGATTAGTTACATTGTCAGGCATAGAAGGTATTGATACCAATTCGACTGAGAATTTTTTTAAACCGGATATGGACAGAGGCTCCAAAGTACTCGCAGCCTGGGCTAAGGCATCCGCCCTATGATTTTGCTCTCTGGGTACATGGGTGATATTGAATGCATCAAAATCTTCTATCAAGTCCCACACCCTGTGCCTGTAATTAGACAACCTTTTGTAATTGCAAGAGTATATATCTCTTACCTGTCTCACAACTAATTTTGAGTCTCCATAGACATGCAGAATTCTCACCTTTTTGAGTGCAAACAGTATTCCATGAATTAGAGCTTCATACTCTGTCACATTGTTTGTACATGGGAACTACAATCTGTACGCTACCAAGTAGGACTTTCCAGATGGATCAATAAGATCTATCCCAACTCCAGCTCCCTATTTTGACTTGGATCCATCAAATCTAAGGATCCATGGTTTGTTTTCAATTAAAGGTTTGTCTGGGCCTTCTTTCTTCTGTTTAGCTCTGGCAGCGACACCATTTGATATCCATTTTAATTTTGGTGTCTTAGCTTTCTCATACTTCACCCTTCTTGTCTTGTGTGAAGCCGATATTTCTTCTTTCTTTTTACCATCAAAAGAATGATCTTCTGGACTAGGCAACGTCTGTCTTTTTAGAATGTGCAAACACAATGAACAAGCAGTTTCTGAATGCAGTGCTTCATGCAACCTGCACCATCCCTCAATCAAAACATCCTCCAGGGATCTTTGCTGTTGTGTCATCTTTTGAATTTCTTTTGATAAAAAATCTTCAAATTTGGACAGATTACTGCCCATATCTTTATCAGATAACTCATAATCTGATTCTACCAAACAATCACTCCCTGGGGTGATTTTCTTCTTGCCTTTAGCATTACCCTTGTTGCATACCAATATCTCTTCTGTCATCTGAATAGAACTCTTATCTTGATATGTGCATTCTCCTACTCCTGCAGAAGACAAACAAAAATTAGTTTCACTATCATTATCTGTAGAAATCACTGCGGATGATGATGAAGATGCTTCATTGTATGCCTGTTCTAGCTCCAACATGTCTAAACAAGCATCACAAGTTCTTTCAGAATGAGCTTCATCATGCAACCTGCACCATCCATCAATTAGAATATCCTGAACAGACACATTTAACAAGTGACATTATTGCACCTCATTAAACAAATGCATCTCAAAATTCTTGAAATGATCCAGTTCTATTTTATTTTGAGGATTATAATCAGATTTTGTAATTATTTTATCATCTTGAAGGTCATCGTCATGATTATGGATATCAAGCATCAGGATCTCCTCTATGCTGACAGTCTGGGGTCTGATGGAGTAAACTCCGGGTACTACATCCACATACATGATTTCATTGGTTTTGTTATATTTCGTGATCATGTGTTTCATGCAGGGTTCAACATCTATCCTTATTTGATTTGGTATCCCTCTCCAGGGCAACCACATATGACTGAAATCAGTTGACATGTATCCGTTAAGGGTTTTTGACCAGTCTCGACTGAGTAACATCCCATATGTATCAGGTATATCAACTAGTTGGATATCAATATAATACTAATTTCTGGGATCTGATGCTAATTGCATGTGAATGTGAGTCAGTTCTCTCACTACACTCACCTCTGTCTTATCCAATTGTGTCACTTTCTTTAATGATTTAGCAGGATGTAACCCTAAAGCATTGCATATGGATAGGGGCATTACATTGGTAGATGCTCCTGAGTCTACTAAGTAGTTGTGTAAATTTTTACCAAACATCCTTATGGTAAGGAGGAAAGGAGGTGACTCACTCTTGTCTTTGTATAGGGTCATGTGGGAAGTCTCTGCAGCTTGAACAGTAGCTGAGGTTTTATGTTTAACATTAACATCCCTAGCAGCATGATCTTTGTTTCCAAACTAACTTGAGGCATGACTATCCTCCTTTTGGGTAGGATCATCTAATGATTTCATGAAATCTCTCTTGATAGTAGGGGTCTTAAGCAATTCTGACAATGGTAGGTTGATTTTGATCTTTTTCATTTCATCAGTCAGATAAGTGACCAACTTGTCAGACTTAGGAGGTAGATTTCTAGCTTTTGGTGCTACGTTTTGTGGTGCCAAATATTGAGTATTAACCTTGGGAAATCCAAGGTTATTACTTGCCTTGGGATCAGGTGGGGTGTTTAAATTGTTTGGAGCAAAAGATGTGGTCAAAGGATCAACAGATCTGTTTGAGTTATTCCTCAAGTTGTAATTATGCCTACCTTGAGGCTGCTATTGATAAGCATTGACTTCCTCATGTTCAATTGATGGTTCTTTCTCATCCTCAAATGGGAAAACATAGTTAGATTCAAAAGCCATGGCTGATTCCTCACATGTTGAGGTGTAATCCTGATGAGATGAAATAGTCTGTTGATAAGGTTGATGCATGAAGCTTTCTAGCACTAGGACAGAATCATATTCACAGGGGACAATTTCATTTCCCTCTATATAAGGTGGGTTGCCTGAAGTATTGGACACTTTGGCCTGGAAAATACTAGCAGCAATCCTGAATTGAGGACAATCTAGCTCTGCATGAGCATTGGTGTTATGTATCCGGCACTAGTTTGTAAGTGCTTCCTCTGCAAGGTTTACTCTAGTGGTCTGTTTAGGTTCATTAGGAGGCTGGTTGTCTAGGGGTGATGGCAAGGAACCATTGTTTGGCCTAGTGTTCCACACTCTAGGCTGTTTAGGAGGATTATTGTTGCCATTGTTATTGTAATTATTGTTGTACCCCCTATCAGGATAATTTGGTTTGTCATTGGCATAACCTCTGCTTTGGTTTGGCTGGGAATAGAAGTTTTGACTCCCTAGATGAGTGACCTCAGTGGTAAGTTTTCTTAACTGTGCTGATATCTCCTTCATTTCTTCTTTCTCTTCCTGAACCTTGGCCACTACATTCTTTGTTTGAGGCTTGAAAAAGGAAGATCCATTGTTATTGTTGGATTGTTCCACAACTTGAGGTGCTTGTGTTTGTCCAGGATATTGTAACTGTAGACACCTAAAAATGTCTCGACCTCCAAACCGACTCCCAACATCCCTAAACACACTAATTTCCCTTCTAAACCAATTAATTAAATTTTTATTTAATTAATTATCCCTTCATCACCCATTTTTTCTATCATTTTATCCCCAAAATTGGATTGATTTCATTAATTCAATAGTCCCAACCTTAGCCAATTGATTTAATAAATATGCAATATTTATTTAATCAATTTCCCCCTTTTTACTAAATCTAATTAATTAGCTAAACCATGTTTAAATAACTAATTCAGCCTATTAATTAACCTATCCCTACCCTAGACAATTCAATAGCTATTATTTAATTGCCTACCCTAGCCTACCTGATCCTAGCCCTAGGATTAATTAAATAAAACCTATGTTTAATTAATCCTAATCTCTCATTTGGGTGGTCAAACCTAGTTTAACACCCTTCCCCACATCCTCCAAATAAAAAATTGAAATAAATCCACCTAAGTCAATTTTTTATTTTAAAACATCACACATCACAATTAATTCCCCTTACATCCCCATACCTCATTTATTTCCACTTATCCCCAAATAAATTTTTAATTCATTTTACATTCCCCATATGAATCATTAATTCAAAAATAATCCCTCACACCCATACTCATTTAATAACCCCTTTTCCCAAAATGAATAAAAGATTTACTTTTATTCCTAGCCCTCCATTCCTCCAAGATTGAATCTAGGCCCTCCACATCACTTTTATCCTCCACCATTGATCTTCCAAATCAATCTCCACCCTTGGATCAAAATCCCTTCCAAAAATCTATAAATAGAACCTCCTTCAACCCATTTTGGGATCCAATCTTTAAAAAAAGTTACCATGTCCAAATGACTATTGAGATAGAATTGTGAGTTGCATAATTAGAGTAGCATTTCATATTTGAATTCTTAATCTAGGGAATATCATGTCTTAGGAGCTTTTGGGTGCAAGCTTTCTCCTCCCTTGATGAGATTGGGTCTACATTTTGAAGGTATAACTTTTGTGTTATTTGCATTTTGTTAGTATTTCCACTTCATTTTGTTTACCTAATCTACATTGGCACGCCCAGTGGGACCCACAAGGTCCAAATCTAATCCTTGTTTGTGAGTTTTGGTGTGAAGGATGTGTTTTTGCAGGTGCAGCGCCATCTACCCTGTGCAGTAGTGCTATCTCTATTTGCTTTTAGCGCTATTTACTGTTTTAGTGCTATCCTGCGGAGAAATTTCCATTTTATAAACTCACTCAAATGTCTCTTGTCTTTGTTTAATGATCTTCCTACTATTTTTGTGTCTAGCTGCTCTCTATTTTTGCAGGAATATTGATTGCACAAGGGGAGGTTATGCCGAAATTTCTCTAGAAATACAAACATAGATTTTGGTTGTCATTTTGTCTTGCCTTTCTCACTTGCTGTACTAACAAGGCTAATGGAACCTCACTTTTTGTAACCTAACGCTCTATATTGAGCAGGAGAAACCTTTGTTTGCAGGACGTACACTTTCAGACCTGTATCGACGCTATCCGTGCCTAGAGCGACGCTATCTTCAAACTGTGACTAGACCGCCTGACAAGTTGCGCAGTGGTGCCTTCCATGACCTATTTAGCACTATTATTCGTATTAGCACTTTCTTGCTATTGTATTAGCGCTATGTATTTTATTAGCGCCTTATGTATAATTCTGTAGTGCCATATTCTGTTATGGCACCTTCTGGATCTGTAATTAGCACTATCTGATCAATTAGTGCTATCTGTATAGGGTGTCAGATTTCTGGTTTGTTTTCTGTCAGTAGCGCCATTTGTATCCCGCAGTGGCACCATTAGGTCTCTGTATTAGCACTATTTTCTAAGACTAACATTGCTCTCTGTGCAGGGACTGACAGCTTGTGTATAGGTCATTATTATCATTTTGCGGGTACTAACAAGTTTTTGCAGGGTTCTTGCATCTTTGTTTAAAACATTTCAATTAGGAATTTAAAACGAATCCTTACGTGTTAGCTTAGGCACACATTTTGATTTGGTGCAATAAAATTGAACAAACAAACAAATCTTTGTGTGTGTGTGTGTGTTAAACATTTAAATTTGGTGTTCTGAAATTCACAAATTGTGTGCCAACAACTATCAAAACACTTCAATTTTGGGCTTTAAAAAGAACCACAAATTGCATCAATTGAAATCATTAGATTAAAAAGAACAACAATCTGCATTCTTCACACATATAATCAAGAAAATCAATTTAATTTGTGTGAAGTGTTTTCGTGGTTTATGTTTGTGGAGTGAAAAGCGTATGCTCTTCCCTCGCACCATTTGGTGACCTTGGGAATCAAAAGCTTCTCACAAAACTTGCATTAATCACCCCCAACATAATCCAAAGAACTAAAATGAACCATGTTTAGTGTGATGCAATCATAAAGAATACATATGCTCTCCCCTCGCATCTTTGTATAAACTTGGGGATCAAAAGTATTTTTGTGATTGTGTTGCTTTTGTTAATCCTTAGAGGGCCTACCACCCCGCTTCGACAGGTGGGAATGACCCAAACGACAACAAGCTAAAGCCAAGCTTTTTCAAGCCACTATATAAAATAAGGTGTTTGTGACGAAAGTCACAAGCAACAGGTGTTGTTTTGTTATACCGACAACCAACCTCCCCCAAAACCCTCCAAGGCATAACCCTTGGAGGTTGGGAGACTCCATAACGGAGAGTAGCGCTGCTGCATGTATAACCACCTAAACAAAAGCACTTACTACGAACCTTTGTTTAGCAAGCCAAAATCCTTCTATTTGTTTACGTAGAAGGGAAACTTTTGAAGCGGCCCTGATTCATGCGGTTCTTAGCTGATGTAGTAGGGATAATCTAAAGGTTTGGTGAGGGACAAGCCTTATAAGAAACCTAGATCTTGGTATGTGTGAGAAGTGTGTGTAATTATAAGGAGGAGCTAGTGCTTCCAGGATCCTACAGCTACCTGCTTTGAATAGGCGCAGCTAGGGGATTCAACAAATACTGTCATATCTTCGCCTTAGGTTGTGCAAAGTGCTTGTTTAACAAAATCACACGTCATTTCATAAACAAAAATTTTGGTTATTGTGCGTTCATGTGCGTAATTGTGTGTTAATATGCTTTAATTGTTCTCAAACAACTTGCCAAGAGACATTGAAAACCATTTGATCAAATCTCAAATCAAAACAAAATCTAAATTTTGCCATCAAAATCTATCTTTTTAGGACCTCGACCAACACTGCCCTGTATCAGTGCCATCTGTATTTGATTTTAGTGCTATTTCACCTATGGATTGGCTCTATTCTCAGATTGACTTTCCTGAAGCAGAGACCTATTCAGTTGTGATCTTCACTGTCTGCTCTGCCCTAATCCATATTCACCTTCCAAAAATCTGACAATAGTCCATCCATTTTCTGCTCAAAATTTTTCAAATCATACCTTCATTTTGACCTTAGAGAATCAATCACCATCATTGTTGGACCCCTTATCAAACCCACTCAAATTCATATCCACTCGTCCTCATTAATCTTTGTATACCTTTTTGGACCAAACAAATTCTTGTCACAAGAAATCATTCCAAAATCCTAAAAACACATCCAAAACCTTCCAAAATCAAAACACCCATCAAAAAATCACTAATCCAAAGAACTCGTCATCCCTTTTGAGCTAAAGCTAGATCTAGATTTCATCCTATACATCATATCTTCCTTGGAGAGTCAATAGTGTACCCTCCAAGTGAAATAGCCATCCTTCTTTGCGTAAGGTCATTAGTCTACCCCAAACAAAGAGAAACATCCATTTGTGCGACACAAATCTAGATCTTACCTAAAGCTCAACTTGTTGACCATCAAGACCTTCCCAAAAACATCATCCTAATCATCCTAATCAATCAAAATCAACATCGAAGACAAAACCTCTTCCATCAAAATCATCCTCAAAATGAGCATCATCCATCATCACCCTGTTGGCAAGAGACACTATATGGATTCATGGTTGTTGTCATTGATGGCAACAAAGGTCATCCCACATATCCGCAAGACATGATATGTCTCTACCGGAAGTCAGAATAAAGAATGTTGTGGTCCGGTGAAGAAGAACAGAGCATGTGGCAAGGTCCGACAGATTGGTCCGGACCTCTCAGAGGAAGTGTCTTGGTGCAGTGCGGATTTGGGGAAGTCAAGAGGACTACCTTGAGTGGTATATTCCAAGGATTTAGCCTCCGGTGATGGACAAAGAAAAAGATATGAATGGTTGAGTACCGGATTCCTGAGAGACAGTGAAAACAGAGGAAGAACTGACTGGCAGAGTATCAGACTACTTTCCGGATGGGTTACTGTTGATGACAGAGGTTGTGAAGGCATGAATCATGTTTGGCCGACATGATTAATGATATCTACAAGTATATGCTTGATCCGCATTGCTTGGTGAGGAAGGATTCAGCCGACAGAATGAGAGTTTGTAAGAAACTAGACTGTTCCGGATGCCGACTAGAAAGGTGATGAAATTACTAGTGCGGATATATATAGAGGATGGATTTAGTTGTGAAAGGTGTGTGGAAGTGGAGAGATATGCGAATAAGTCCAGAGAAAGAGCAGAGGTAGCAAAAAGGATCCGGTATGTGAAAGATAGCAGAACAAAGAACAGAGGAAAGATGAAGTGCAGCAGATCAGTGTACTGAGCCTAACCGGAACTGAACTCCAGCATATGCAGATGCTTCCAATCAGTTCAAGACTGTGATTATCATCACTTTGTAGACAGTGTGTCTTCTTGTAGGCAGTGGGCCTCTTGTGAGCAGTGTGCTCGGGCAGTGAGCCCTAATTGGCAAGTGCCATTTTTTGTAATTTCCTATTCTTCTAACAGAGAATAATTCTTGGGTTAATCACCCCGTGGTTTTCTCCCTTAACAGGGTTTCCACGTCAAAAATACTGTGTCATGTGTTTCTTACTTCATGGCTAATGTTTTGTGTTTGATTTTATGCTGCTTTAATTAAAAGGAAAGTTCAATAAGGGAAATAATTAGGATAACTGATTCACCCCCCCCTCTCAGTTATCAACAATTGGTATCAGAGCTAAGTTCCTCCTAATAGAGCCTAACAGCTTGAGGAAGATCTGGGATTTCAAATGGATGCATATGGTTTAAGGGAGCAACTCAAGACTGCCCTTGAGGATCTTGAACAGTCAAATTCTGAAGTCAGTGAATTAAAGGAAAGACTCAAACAGGCTGATAAATTCATGAGAGAATTAAAAGACAAATTAAGTCTCTCTATGAAAAAGAGAAAGGAGCTGCTTCAACAGTTGGCAAGACAAAGTGAAGAAAGCAATACAAATGAGGAATTGACTGAGCAAACCAAGTTATGTGAAAAGTTATCAAAAGAAGTCATTATGTTAAGACATGAAATGGAATCGGGAACTATAAAGTTTACTCAAGAGATTGAAGAAAAAAGAAAGGCTGAAGACAATCTAAGACAATCTCTTAAAGAAAAATCAGAAGAATGCCACCAGATGGACAGGATTATCAGACACCTTGAATCTGATCTTGAAGATGCCAAAGATAATGAAGGAAAACTTGAGGATCAAATTGCCTCTCTCAAAAGAGACCTTCAAACAACAAATGAATATAAAGAGAAATTCAAGATAAGTTCTGCTCAACTTGAAGTTCTTCTTGGAAGTCAAAAGAGGACAGATGACAAGTATGGCTTGGGATATGAGAAAGGAGAAAGCTCCGGATCCGGTCAGAAGAATCTTGGATTAGAAAATCCAAGGAGCAGGCCTAGAAGACCTCCGGTAAGACAGCCAAATGCTCAAAGATATCCATCCTTCAATGGATACTGCCACAGCTGCAACCACTTTGGTCACAAAGCTAATCAGTGCAGAATGAGAATGAATCAGAATAATTCATCCTTCTCCGGACAGTGCTTCAACTGCAAAAGGTATGGACACAAATCCCATGAATGTAGAATTATGCAAGTAAACAAATCATTCAAAGGTAGATGCTTCACATGCAATAGAATAGGTCATAGGGCTAATCAATGCAGATCAAGAGGATATCAGTCAAATATGCAAAGGAATGTTATTTGCCAAATCTGCAATAGGTCCGGTCATAATGCTAAAGTCTGCAGAAACAAGAATCAGGACAAAAGAGGTCCGGTGTATAATCAGAATCAAGACAAGGGTAAACAAAAGATGAATGCGGATGAGGTTAGGAATCAGATGAGCAAGATTTGGGTGAAGAAAAGTTCAGAGAATGTAGAGGTTGGATCCGCACCAGACTCTGGTGCTGATATTTCTTCCAGAAATTAAAAGTGAGCTCTGGCTCAGGGGGAGACTCAAAGAAAATCTTGTTCCCCCAGCCAAACAAGTGGTGCCGGATGTGGCACAAGATGCGGATCAAAGGGTTTGTAGATATGAGTCTTGAGATACTTCAGTCGAGTTTTCAGAGGTCCGCATGGAGTTATGAAGAAGCTATGATCGATCAAATAAGACCTGTTCAGGGAAATGCTCCGGTATGATAAAGGATTACAAAAAGGTCCGGAAAGATCCGGAAATGCACTATCTTGTTCTGCGGATTGGACAGAGTGTTTGAGATGATCTTGTAATATGCCACCTCGATTTATTCATGATTGATAGATCCAGATGATATCCATAGATCAGGACTAATCCGGGATACTCCAAGCTATCCAGACAAGGCAAACCGGAATGATGTAGGTGAAGCATTTATTGCAGACAGGTATTAGGGTTCGCGGAGCAATTTTAGGGATTTCTCAAAGGTCATTTGCTCATTCTGCACTCGAGAAGAAGCGAAAAGTGGAGCTCTGCAACAAGGTTCTTCAAGCACTCCAAGGATCTCCTGCCGAAGCTATTGGATAAAGAAATCAATCCAACCACTCCGTGCAAACCGAAGGCGCATAAGGTATTCTCCGTTTTTCATTACCTCACTGCAAATCTTTGAAGAATGGCTACTCCAAACATAGTTAAGATCTCCGATAGACCTCGCCCCTCATTCAAGAAACATCTGTCTCCGGCAAGAGACACTGCACAAACTGTTCAACAATTTTTGAGTAAAGAAACTCTAGAGATTGATGAACCGGAGCTTCTCAAAGGTCCATTTGATTTTGACTCTCTCTCTCCGGTACAAACAATGAAGATAGCTTCATTTGCAAATGCCAAGGCAAATGAAAAGCTCCTGAAGTCTCATATGGAAGACTGTGAGTTGATAGAGGCTGCTTCCGGAATACTTGTAAAGATCATGCCATCAATCCAGATAGATCCGACAGCCTCCACTTCCGGTAATCTAAAAACCTTAGTCAGCAGTGTTGATACACATTTTGATTCTTTAGAAAAATCAGCTGAAGAAAAGGTCCGGAAGGAATTTTTGGATAAGAGATTTTCAGAGATATTAGAATTAATCTCTAAGGATAGGAAGATTGTAAGCATTGGAATAAGGAGCTTAGAGAATGCTCTTAAGGATGGCGGTGATATCTATAAATTTTGTATATCCTGGTCAAAGGCAACATCAGCATTTGACAAGAAAATAAAAGAGGAACAGGATAAGCTACAAAGCTTATCTCAAAGTTTTGATCCTCTCTCTTCCTCTATAATAAATCAAGAATGTCAGACTATTGCAGTCTTGAACGAAATAAAGAATCTTGAGAAGGAAAGGAAGAACATCACCAACCGGATGGGAGAACTTAGAAGGATTATAATCCCTAAGTTGGAAACCATGCATGAGGCCATCAGTGATGCTAGGACCACCGCCCAAACAAAAGATCCGACAGATCTCAAGCGGGCAGAAGCGTTTGCATTTTTGTTAAGTGGTCACATTTCAATTTTGGACAGAATGAAGCAAAGTTGGGCTACCGAAATGATTCAATTACAGACATCCTTTGCAGACATTCTTCAATATATGTGAGTATGTAAATATGCGGCTAAGTATAAGAAATTTTTGAAAATTTTGATATGCGGACCCTACCCTTTGCCATTGATGTCAAAGGGGGAGTGAGGAGCAGTGAAAAATGAGGAATCCAACTAAGGGGGAGTCCCGAAAATTGTATATAAAGACAGAGCATCAGCAAAGGGGGAGCATAGTGAAAACACTTAGTCATTTTTCACTAAGTGTTGCCATCAATGCCAAAGGGGGAGATTGTTGGCAAGAGACACTATATGGATTCATGGTTGTTGTCATTGATGGCAACAAAGGTCATCCCACATATCCGCAAGACATGATATGTCTCTACCGGAAGTCAGAATAAAGAATGTTGTGGTCCGGTGAAGAAGAACAGAGCATGTGGCAAGGTCCGACAGATTGGTCCGGACCTCTCAGAGGAAGTGTCTTGGTGCAGTGCGGATTTGGGGAAGTCAAGAGGACTACCTTGAGTGGTATATTCCAAGGATTTAGCCTCCGGTGATGGACAAAGAAAAAGATATGAATGGTTGAGTACCGGATTCCTGAGAGACAGTGAAAACAGAGGAAGAACTGACTGGCAGAGTATCAGACTACTTTCCGGATGGGTTACTGTTGATGACAGAGGTTGTGAAGGCATGAATCATGTTTGGCCGACATGATTAATGATATCTACAAGTATATGCTTGATCCGCATTGCTTGGTGAGGAAGGATTCAGCCGACAGAATGAGAGTTTGTAAGAAACTAGACTGTTCTGGATGCCGACTAGAAAGGTGATGAAATTACTAGTGCGGATATATATAGAGGATGGATTTAGTTGTGAAAGGTGTGTGGAAGTGGAGAGATATGCGAATAAGTCCAGAGAAAGAGCAGAGGTAGCAAAAAGGATCCGGTATGTGAAAGATAGCAGAACAAAGAACAGAGGAAAGATGAAGTGCAGCAGATCAGTGTACTGAGCCTAACCAGAACTGAACTCCAGCATATGCAGATGCTTCCAATCAGTTCAAGACTGTGATTATCATCACTTTGTAGACAGTGTGTCTTCTTGTAGGCAGTGGGCCTCTTGTGAGCAGTGTGCTCGGGCAGTGAGCCCTAATTGGCAAGTGCCATTTTTTGTAATTTCCTATTCTTCTAACAGAGAATAATTCTTGGGTTAATCACCCCGTGGTTTTCTCCCTTAACAGGGTTTCCACGTCAAAAATACTGTGTCATGTGTTTCTTACTTCATGGCTAATGTTTTGTGTTTGATTTTATGCTGCTTTAATTAAAAGGAAAGTTCAATAAGGGAAATAATTAGGATAACTGATTCACCCCCCCCCCTCTCAGTTATCAACACACCCATCTTTGGTCCAAATTTGTGCAAAAATCAATATCCTCCATTCTTATCACCCTTAGGTTAACACCTTTTTACTTATCACCCTCTCCATCTTATTACCACATCCATCTTTAGGTCCAACACAATTAATCTGATTCTCTAAGGTCTTCATCCCACATCTCACTCTACTTCTAGAAATCAAATCCATACGCGTGCATTCCCATCACAAGATCACAACACAAAAAGAATAAAAAAATGGCAGAATCTTGGCAATATGGCATGCCTAACACCAATAGCAACAACATACCCATCAATCAAACATTCAACCCACCTACGTACTCTTACATCCCCCCATACAATCCCAACGAAAATCCTTTTCATTTCTTACAACAATTACAACCACCACCACCCCCACCAACACAAAACGTCCCCACCATATCCCAAGATGATCTAGATGTCTTGAGCTTTATGCAAGACGCCGATAACAAGGACCTACTTGATAAAATCCTAAGGTCGGACCCGAATAGATATCTTGATCATCTCCTCAAAATTGGTGCTCAACTACCCCCATCATGACATCATCACAACCATCCACCTCTACAATTGTCCCTTCCACATCAAATACCCAAGCATCTACATCAAATACCCAACATATCATCTCACAAATGTCAACACCTACCGTATCTACCACCTCCACAAACTCTACCGCTGCCACATCTACAATCCCCACAAGTGCCATCATCCCTACCACCTCCCAACCTGTCATCACATCTACTACCACAACTACCATAAACCCTTCCATTCCACAAATCACCTTGGGCATACAAGGAAACATAACGCATGCAAGTACCTCCACGAGTGTGCCTCCACCCAACCCCCAAACCGTCGCCTACCTAAGACAATTATTCTCACAACCACCTTACAATGCATCCAACCCATCCAACGTCCACCTATCCAATGTCAATCTGTCCAATGTCACGTATCCCAATAACCCCAATACTTCATCAACACAACATCAAACCAATCCCCAAATACCACCACATATTCTCCAACAACTCCACGCATATCAATAACATCAGGCACAAATCAACCAAAACACCAACCCACAGTACCAAAACCTCAACCAAACAAATCCCCAACATCAAATCCCACCCCATCTCCAACATCTCGCCAATCAACAAGCCTACACACTCCAACCACAACCACCACAAGATCTCACAAACATGGTACAAGCCTTGATTCAAAAGGTGGACGACATGCAAACTGGGGGCAAGCGCAAACACTATTCCTTTGAGGACATTTGCCCCTATCCATTTGATCGCACATTGTACATGCCCCCTTTCCCCAAGAACTTTGAGACACCTAAATTTGACAAATACAAGGGAAAGGGAGACCCTAGGGACCATCTTAGGGAGTTCTACATCGCTTTCTTAGAAGTCTCAAATAATGACACCTACCTAATGAGACTATTTCCAAGAAGCCTCGGCGGTCAAGCCGCTGAATGGTTTTCACATCTTCCCCCAGGCATTAGGACTTTCCCTGAGCTTGCAGAAAAATTTGTAAACCATTTCTCCTACAACTTCGAGCACAAAATGTCTATGACAGACCTTTGCAACACCAAACAAAAGAATGGAGAAGCCTTCGCTTCTTTCTTGCAAAGGTGGAGAGGCTTAGCAAGCAAACTCCCATGGCCAATTCCTGAAAAACAACTCGTCACCATGTTTGTGACCAACCTCAATCAGGAATTAGGGTTCCATTTACAAATTCTTTGTGCATCTACCTTTGAAGAGGTCATCAACAAAGGTACCACCATCGAACGGGCCCTCATTGCCAAGGGCTCCATCAAATTGTACGACTGCAAGTCCAACAACAACAACCGCAACAACAACAACAACAAACCCCATATCAACACCCCCAATACAAACAACAACGCCAACATGAAATCAAATGACAAGTCACACTATTGGGGGAAGAACAAGAACACTTTGAACGACGGTGTCACTGATGTGAAAGCCATCCAACATGTACAGAATCAAATGCCTGCACATACCTATGCCACCAATGTAAATAACCAAAGGGGGCAAAATAAACCACTCAAACCTTGAAGACAATTTACACCCTTAGAGGAACCCATCGAGGACATCCTTGACAGATGTCTCAAGAAAGGTTTGATCACACTCCCACCTGTTAGACCCTGTCAAGAGAATGAGCTCAAAGCCGCGTGGTATAATGAAAATGACTATTGTGAATACCACCACATTGCGGGTCATAAAACCGCTGACTGCATGCAACTAAAGCATTGCATCCAAGACCTTATAGATCAAAATCAAGTCAGCCTCGATCAAAGCACCCAACCATTGCCAAACGCCAACCTTGGAGCTTACAAGGATCCACTGCCCAACCATAATAAAGCCTCCTCATCCACTCAAGCATACAATGTCACCCCACTACCCGCATCCTATGACTCTATCATAGGGCGGATAGAACCATCATCTCACCATGTCAACACAATCACCATTCAGGTACAAGTACCTGATTGCGTTGTCACAACTCGTCGTGGCCATGTATCCATCTGCACAGCCCCTACCACTGAACAAATGCCTACACCTACATCCGATCCCCTACCCCTTCATCCAACCACACGTCCATCACCTACCAATCAGTATAACCTCCTAGAGCATCTAGGAAAGACCCCTGCACAAATATCCATACTTGAGTTGCTCCGCACATCCCCCCTTCACAAAGACGTCCTTGACAAAGTACTCTTGCAAACTCAAGTACCCGCCAACTTGAATGTGACCCAATTCCAAGCCATGGTAGGACATATCGCCGCACCTCACCATCTCACATTTTCAGAAAAGGATCTTCCTGCTTCTGAACACCTACATAATGACGCCTTACACATCAAAGTCCATATTCACAAACACATAATCAAAAGAGTCTTAATAGATGGTGGCTCTGGCCTAAACATATGCACTCTAAAACTACTAAAACACTTGGGGTACTCTGATGTGGTTGTAGACACCAGCGAGTGCATCACAATCAAAGGTTATGATGACACCGAATGGCTATCCGAAGGCACCATCAAGCTTCCTATTCAAGTAGGACAGAAAATACTGAAAACAAAATGTCAGGTTCTTGATCTTGACCTCCCCTACAACATTCTTCTGGGCCGACCATGGATCCACGCCATGCAAACTATCCCATCCACATTCCATCAATGTCTCAAGTTCCCACATAATGGCACGGAAGTAACTATCTACATCGACCCCTGCCCTTTCCAATACTGTGGTTTCTTGGAAGGCCACAACCATACCTTCTGCCCATACAACAAAGTTACCACCAAACCCAATCCAACAACTTCCACCTCATACATCGACCCCGCCAACATCGCCACCACTTCATCCCAAGCACCTCCGCCACCCGAGGTCAAGATCAAGCTCAGTGACATGGGATGTGGGGAATACGATTTGCACGGTATCTTTTGTGTGGGCACATTACCCAATCCTAAAACATTTGGCATCCCAAAGACAGAAGCAGCCAACACAGTCATCATCAAATGCAAACCCTCACCCATCTTTGAGAAGAAACATCTCCTGGATTAGGATGTCCTCGAAGATATCTCATCCTGGCTATATAAGGATGAAGAAACAGAACAAGAAGCTCCCACCATACCAACAAAAATCTATGGAAAAGGTTCAGAAATTGTCAAAAACATGGGTTACAAAGGACAAGGCGGTATCGACCTTCATGAGCAGGGGATCGTGGAACCCGTCCAAGCAACAAGAAACCCCTATACCGAAGCGTTAGGATATGGTCAAAGATGACGTATCCTCACTACCGGCGAATGTATCTTAGCCGAGGTTGCCATAGTCTCCCCTGAAGTTGACAACGTCAATGAAATAGACCATCAAGACTCCTTTAGTGACTTTGTTGACTTCTTTGACTCATCCATATGCACCATCCACACAATCACCACCCTAGCCTCGTCCTCCAATGACTTACCACTGGTATACCCAGAACTTATAGATTGGGACCAATGGGGACCTCCTGTCTTCGACATTGCACCTAATGATGAAGCTATCGCTGAAATGATGGGGGTAAGAGATCACAGAGCAGGATACATCATGGAACTTGATATGCACGCCTATTTCGGGGCGACAATCCTTGCTTCTAGTCGTAAAAACATAAAAATCAAAAATGGATCTGATGGTGAAATTCATTCTGTGGTAGTATCAGATCCCAAAAAAGTAAAAACAAAAGACGTATCTCCCGGTGAAAACCTCCACGAGGCACTAGGAGATGGAAGCATGGGCCTTCTCGAGATAGACAAAGTTTATCTAGATAGATCACCTGTCCTAGTCGAGCCAGCCCAAGAGATGAATCTTGGGACAGAAGAAGAACCGAAGATCACTTTTAGGGCATAATCTCTCAGCACACAAGAACAAGAAAACTTCCTAGCATTCTTCACATGTCGAAATCACAATTTTGCATGGACCTACGCAGACATGCCAGGGCTAGATCCTGCCTTGGTTGTTCATCATCTTGTAGTACGGCCTGATGCGAAGCCAGTAAAGCAGAAACTTAGAAAAATGAATCCTCAGGTGGCCCTCCTTGTCAAAGCAGAGATAACGAAACTACTGGATGTTGGGTTCATTCACCTGATTGATTATCCTGAATGGGTTTCAAACCTTGTACCAGTAGCCAAACCAGATGGCCGAATCCACTACATCTGTACCGACTTCAGAGACCTCAACAAGGCATGCCTGAAAGACGACTTCCCACTACCAAACATTGACATGATCGTGGATCTCACAGAAGGACATGAGATGTTATCCCTTATGGATGGCTTTTCAGGATATAACCAAATCAAAATCACCGAAGAGGATCAGCATAAGACAACCTTCATATGCCCATGGGGAACATACTGCTGGGTCATAATGCCGTTTGGCCTGAAAAATGCTGGAGCTACATATCAAAGAGCTATGACTGTCATCTTCCATGACCTTTTCCACCACATCATGGAAGACTATGTGGACGACTTACTAGGGAAATTGAAGACAAGAGAAGAACACCTGGATGTCTTGGCCAAGATCTTCGACCGATTAGAGCAATACAATGTTTGCCTAAATCCAAAGAAGTGTGTGTTCAGCGTCACCTCGGGTAAACTGTTGGGATACATAGTCTCCAGAAGAGGAATTGAGGTAGATCACACAAAGGTCAAGGTCATCACCAATATGCCTCCTCCAAAAACATTGAAACAACTGAGAAGTCTGCAAGGAAAACTCCAGTCTATCCGTCGGTTCATTGCTTAGCTGGCTGATAAATGCCAACCATTCCAGCATCTACTCTGAAAAGATATAGCTTTTGCTTGGAACACTCAGTGTCAGGATGCCTTTGATCAACTAAAAGAATACCTGCCTAATCCCCCTGTTCTAACTCCACCAAGGCAAGGAGAACCCCTCCTGCTATACATCTTCGCCACAGAGACAGCTATCGGAGCCCTATTAGCATAGCACGATGAGCATGGAAAAGAAAGAGCCATCTATTACATCAACCGTACTCTAATATCCTATGAGCTCAACTATACACAAATTGAACGAGCATGTCTAGCCCTAGTCTTTACGTCACAAAAGTTAAGACACTACATGCTTAATCACAAGACCAAGCTCATTGCCAAGATCAACCCACTGAAGTATCTGCTAAACAGAGCTACTCTTACTGGGAGAATGGCAAAATGGGTCATGATTCTCACTAAATTTGACATTGAATACACTGAGAGAAAGGCCATCAAAGGGCAGGTTATAGCCGATCAGCTGGCTGAAGCACCTATTCCGACAGAACATCCTACACTAGCAGAGTTTCTTGACGAAGCTATCTTGACAATCACACTAGCCACAGACACATGGAAGATGTACTTTGATGGATTGTACACACACAGAGGCTCAGGGGCAGGTGTCTTGTTTGTTACCCCTTAGGGCGACACCATCCCTAAGTCCTTCAAAATCACATTCCCATGCACCAACAACATGGCAGAATATGAGGTCCTCATCACAGGTCTCTGCATGGCAATACAATGGAAAATTGAGAACCTGACTGTGTATGGAGATTCTCAACTAGTCATCCGATAGGTAAATAATGAGTACAAGACCAAGGATAATAAGCTCCTGCCCTACAAAAAGATGGTTGATGATTTCAAAGACTACTTCAATGAAATCTACTTTGAGCAAATCCCAAGGCTCAACAATAAAGCTGCAGACGCCATGGCTACCATCGGATCTCTGGTCGAAATGAAGAAAGACATCAAGAAATGCGAGTTCCTAATAGAAGAACTCCCATCCTAGCATATGATGTTCCTCAATCAGAACTAGTGTGCGAAGTCATTGGTCCCCTATCTCCATGGTATCAAGAAACCTACCTATACCTCCATGATAATATCATCCCACCTAATTTATCCACCTCACAAAGAAAATCTTTCATTCATCGAGCCTCCCGCTTCATCCTTGTAGGTGACACCCTGTACAAAAGGAATCTTGATGGCACGCTTCTACGATGTTTAGACTCTAGGGAAGATGAGGTAGCCTTGGAAGAGGTACACACAGGCATTTGTGGGGTGCATTCAAGTGGACCTGCTCTTTCTAAAAAAATCATGAGGACCGAATATTACTGGCCAACCATGGACCGAGACGCCTACCGGTTTATCAAAAAATGCCTCCCATGTCAACAACATGGCGATCTCATCCACGCACCAGCACAGGAGTTGCAACCCATCACAACGCCATGGCCTTTTTCACAGTGGGGACACGACCTCGTAGGAAAAATACATCCCCCAACCTCCAATGGTCATAAGTTCATAATCACCGCTACCGAGTACTTCACAAAGTGGGTGGAAGCAATACCACTCACCTTCACCACTGGCACCCAAATCTCCAAATTCATCCTCCATTATATCATCTGCTGCTATGGTATCCCTCATTCCATCATCACCGACAATGGAAAGCCTTTCAAGAACCAAGAAGTTCGCACCTTGTGTGAAAAATTCGATATCAAACACCATTTCTCCACGCCATATTACCCTCAAGGAAATGATCAAGTAGAGGCTTCTAATAAAACCATCCTCCACATTCTCAAGAAAACAATCAATGAAACTAGCCACGACTGGCACCTCCAACTCAATCCTGCCCTATGGGCCTACCGCACAAGCATCCTCACCCCCACAGGAGCCACTCCATTCTCACTAGTATTCGGATCTGAAGCCATTTTACCTATTGAGGTCGAGCTCCCATCTCTATGAGTATCCCTGCAAAACATAATCTCTGATGAGGAATACAGAGTCGCAAGGTTGCATCAACTAGAACTACTGGATGAGAAACGCCTGAATGCATTGAACCACCTGCAGGCATATCAGAACTGCCTCCAAAGAAGCTACAACAAGAGGATCAGAACCCAAAAATTTGAAGTAGGTGACCTTGTCCTTATGGAAAATCAAAAGAACCTGCAAGAACGTCCTAAGCAAGGAAGGTTTGAACCCAATTGACTAGGACCTTATGTCGTCACAACCAATTATGGATTAGGAGCCTATCAGCTTGCAACACTCGAGGGGCAGCCTCTGGAGGAGCCGATGAACATCCTACATCTGAAGAAATTTTATGCATAACCCATCAGATACCCCAAGTCAAAAAATAGAAAAAAAAAATAAAACAAAAAAAAATCAAGAAAAACTCGAGTGCAATAAAAAACTTCCAATGGTGAAAATCACTTTAGTGATGCCTTGGATAAGTACCATGGTGAAAACTTGTTCCAGGTGCCATGCGTGGTGGCCGGTTTTACCATCTAATAAGTCCTCTTTCCATCACACCACTCCATATCGCACACATCCCATGGCTTGGAATTGAGAAACATCAAGCCCTATCGCCCAACCCCACACCATCCCATCCCAAGGCTAACTCATGGAACGAGGATCCTCATAAGCTCCCCTTTGTACATAAAAAAATCAAAAAATCCAAAAAACAATACAAAATTAAAAAAATCCAAAAACAATACAAAATAAAAAAGATCCAAAAATAGTACAAAACACAGAAAATCCAAAAAAGACATAATTCACCACAAATCACCCCATACATCGATCTCGTTGCAAATTGCAATCATCAAAACCTACATCAATCCTCACCATCACAAACATCCCAAACCATACCCACATCATCAAGTCTTGCCAGAACTACATATTCATTTCGCCTGCATCTTCAAAGTACCTTGATCCTGTGGATACAGGGTATGTAGGCAATCTAGAATATGCAGGAAGTTTCCAGTACTCAGGTACATAAGATGCACCCATCCAACCCGTTTGGATGGTCCCATTCACTGAGCTTTCTAGATCTAATAAATGATACACACACTACGTATACACTTGAAACATGGTCCCTAGTGCTAAAATCATCAATCAACATACCAACTATAATCCTACATCTAGACAGACTGTTCTTTTGCCCACCTTTCAAAAAAAAATTCCCCCATCAAATCCAATTGATTTGCGTCCTAGGATATATCTTTCCCACAATGGACAAAAATATGTCATCCTATCAACATGTCTCTTGGCAAGAGTACACAAAGGCTATTTGTATCTTTTTGTTTGTCTTTTTGATTATTGATTTTTATCTTTTGTCTCACTCTAAGTCATCTCCAAAGCTACCTTGATCTCATTATATCATGGTAGGTGGCGGACAACACCTGGAGTAGACATAGTCATTGTTTCTGTATGCTGTGCTTGTGGGTTGGTTTCATTACTCCAAGAATAGTATTCATATCTTGAAGTCTGGGTCGGTTCTAGCATGATGTGTCCCATTTGCATATATAAGCATCAAAACCTTTTATGTATTATTCTCACTCATCGCTATGAGTCCCCTTCCTATGCTAGGCAAGATTATACTACCTTGGGCACGCATGAAATCAACCTATTGTTTGTGGGTCTAGTCCATGCAATCGTGGGATATACATCATCACCTAGGTCATTTCATACCTTTGTGAACTGTATCCTAGATTGCTATAATAAACTAAGAAATGCTTTCAATTAATCTTATGCAACTACTGTACTAGCTCAAAATCATCATCCTAATCAACTATACCATCTCGGCCTAGATTTGATAATCACTTTCCCCTTACATCCCCATACCTCATTTATTTCCACTTATCCCCAAATGAATTTTTAATTCATTTTACATTCCCCATATGAATCTTTAATTCAAAAATAATCCCTTACACCCATACTCATTTAATAACCCCTTTTCCCAAAATGAATAAAAGATTTACTTTTATTCCTAGCCCTCCATTCCTCCAAGATTGAATCTAGGCCCTCCACATCATTTTTATCCTCCACCATTGATCTTCCAAATCAATCTCCACCCTTGGATCAAAATCCCTTCCAAAAATCTATAAATAGAACCTCCTTCAACCCATTTTGGGATCCAATCTTAAAGCAAAGTTACCATGTCCAAATGACTATTGAGATAGAATTGTGAGTTGCATAATTAGAGTAGCATTTCACATTTGAATTCTTAATCTAGGGAATATCATGTCTTAGGAGCTCTTGGGTGCAAGCTTTCTCCTCCCTTGATGAGATTGGGTCTACATTGAGAAGGTATAACTTTTGTGTTATTTGCATTTTGTTAGTATTTCCACTTCATTTTGTTTACCTAATCTACAATAACATCTGGCCATTTCCAATTGGTGGTGGCATGATACTGAGTGGAGGTATCTGCAATGGGGCTAGCATCACAACTGAAGGTATCATGGCTCTATTGGTCTGTTGGGGAACATGATATGTAGGATAACTAGGAAATGTAGGGAAGGCAATATTTGGTGTGGGAGCAGGAGCCAATTACTGACTGACTTGGATAGCTTCTTCAAAAGATCCTGCCAAAGTTGTTACACCAGGATGTGCTCTCCTGATAAACATGGAAGTCAAGGGATCTAGAGCTGAATAATAAATGCTCCTAGCAGCTTCATCTGCTACAGCATAAGGTGCTACTACCTTTGAGATAATTTTCTGGAATCTTGCATTGAAGTTAGCAATAGGTTCTCCTTCAAATCATTTGATTGTGGCAAACAAATGGTAATTCATTGAAGGATCTATAGGAGTTTTGAACCTATCCTTAAAGGCCTTTTCTAAGGCATCCCATGAATGGACTGAACCCTGACCAAGACTGGTATACCAGTTATATGCCTCTTCCCCTAAGGAAAATGGAAATAACCTGCATACAACATCTTGATGCTCAATTCTAGCCCTACAACAAGCTTCCTTGAAAGTTCTGATATGATCATTAGCATCCTGATATGGATGGTACTTAGGACAAATTTTATCAGGATTCTTAGGCAGAGCATGATATGCAATAAAAGTAAGAGGTGACTCTGCAGCAAAGAATGACATTGGAACTGGTGGGGGTTGAACCTGAGGTATGACAGGTTGAGGCAAGACCTGAGGTGTGACGGGTGGTCCTGTAGGTGTTTGAAACCTGAGAGGAGTTATAGGAACAAGCTCTGGTGAAGCTTTTGACGCACTCAAATCAGGAGTGTGATGAATGTCCACAGTTCTAGGTCTAAATCCCCTGATAGGTAATTCTTCATAGAGTCCACTAGATTTGGACCTTGTATTTGGCTTGGGAGCTAGGATTTCTTAAATTTTAAGGAAGATTGGCTGGTTTAATGTAAAGATCAGTTGAAACCCCCCACCCAAGGCTATATTTATGCTTAATCTTGAAACTTCACAAATGATCAGCATGCATAAACTTAAAACAACAAATCTTTTCATATAACACCTTGAAATACAAAGATGCTTGAGTGTTACCTTTCTGTTTGCATTATCAAATCAGACAAAAACTACTGATGATGAGAGGGGCCTTCCTTCTAGCACTAGTTTTCTATTGATGGTGATGTTAGTCACAACCAAACACTAAATGGAAAACAACAACACACATCAACCACTGAGTACCGTCAGTAGATTATGAACTAATCAACGGAGACTTGGGATCATGAATTCTTTGAATTCATCGTATCTTTCAAGATAAATAAAGGTTGTTGTGTAACTTTTGTTTAGTGTTTGGTTGTGACTAACATCACCATCAACACCAGGGCTCAAAATTTGCTGACTGTGGGTAACCCATGATGCGGTTCAGAAATACAACCATATAATTGATTTCCTGATGAAAATCAGATTTGTGAAGCTTCTTCGGTACTCTGCTTACATGTGGCCTTGGTTGCACTAACCAGTTGCTGTTTATCACTTCCATACATTTCTCGGGTCCAACTAGATACAGTTGCAAGGCAGACTCCTTGGTACAGAAAGTAGTGGTTTTGTGTGAGGGGATGTCGAAAGCTTCTGCGATTGCTTCTTTCCTCAGATGAGCTAGTACTTTTCCTCCTTTGGTCACAATGCATCTCTTTTCGTGATTATAATGCTTATCACATTCCAACATCAACTCTGGACACAACATTACTGGTGGGAAACAAACAGCTTGAATAATCCCATTCTTTAACATTCGCCTGATCATATCTGAAGGATTGAATTTGTATAAGTTTTGTCGAATCTCTTCCATGTTGGTCTTCCCGAGATTGGTGTTGCCAAGGTTTCGCCATTTTGACGTGATCCTCATTTCTGGCCACGTTCCCTTCAAATCACTCCTCATCATCGCCTACCTATCCTTCGCATTCATCGCTCACTTGAACACATACCCTGACATTAGTTTAATAGAATAATGCATAAAAGACAAGCAAATAAGACAAAGCTCACCGCACAATGCATGTGGGATAAAATTAATATGCAAATTTTAACTTGGAGTCCCACTATGATTTCTCAAAAAAATATTCAGACAAACAATCTGAATGATGGCGCAGAATGATGTTTATGTGCCAAAGGCAACCCTTTCCAATTTGGATGTTTAAGGCTTGATTTGATTTTCATCTTTAAACGATGTGCCTGAGTGCATTTTTGTTTTTTTGTTTCATTTGAAATTTGTTTGCAAATCAATGCAAAACAAAGCTGGAGAGAAATCCAAAAATGATCACGACTCCATAATCAGATCATACTCGCCAAACTATGGAGTGGAAGTGACTGCAAATGCTCATTTAGAGCAGAAAGTCCAGATGCTAATACAATGACTTAGTTTGGATCTTTATAGCTCGCATAATGTCCAAATTTAGATTCCCAAATGCTGGCTTCTGCAACGTATCAGAGTGGATTCCTAAACTCCCACCACACTTTACTAAACTTGCAATATTTCCCAAATCTTATGTTCGATGGATTGCCACGTATCACATGCATTCTATTCTTAGTATATCAATTACTCCCTGCGCTCCTGAATCTCCCAACTCCACGTGAAAACCAAGTAGTGAACCCTGTAATATCCTTTTTGAGAGATTGATTGAATGAGAGAAATGCTTGGGTGTTGGAAGATACTTGCGTGATCTTCATAATGGGCACCCTCTACATGGACCAAGGCGGACATTTGCCACACCTTGCTCAGAGGACGTCGAGCGAGCCATAATGTGAAAGTTAATATTTACATGCACTTGTTGGAGATTTGAATGCCTTGTGTATCATTCGACACACTCTTATGCACTCCACAAAGATTTGAAAATGCCCCCCTAAGCGGACCTTTGAGGCTACCTTGCATTGAGCGGGATAAAACAAAATTTGCAAGGTTTATTAAAAGTCCGCTACACTATGCATTATGAATATGTGCTTTGAAACGGACCTTTGAACCGAGTATGCATCTGGCAAAGGGATCGTGGACATCCTCTTGAGGCGGGCGTTTTGAAGGTAAGTGCATATTGATTGAAATTCTTTGATGCAAGGTAACTGCGGATAAGACCAACTAATAATGCATACCCCGAAGTGGACTCCCAATGAAGTCACACATAAGACATGTAAAGGGATCATGTAAGTCCACCTAAGCAGACATTTGGAATGATGATGGATAATTTTGACATTTCATACTTATGCACAGTGATATCGGATTTGTGGTAAAGTGGAATTTATAACGCTTCATGTATATTTCAGCTAGCTTAAGGAAATGCATTCAGACGGACCTATGGGACCCACGCGAGGCAGTGGATGTGCTGTGGCTAGAATATTCAACAAACCTTGAAATGCACTGAGAATAATTTGAAATTTGCAAAAGTTAAGTTGATTGCTTTAAGCGCCCAAGTGACCCCTCTGGTTAAGCTTGCGTAAATTTGGAATTCAATGAAGTCGAGACCAATTTTATCATCGAAGCTCCCTTTCAACCTTGAGGTTCATTAGCGCAAATGTTTTAGATTCAAACAAATTTCACATTTCATTTCATGATTTGACTTTGAAAAGAAAAGGGGGAAATTCATTCTCAATTCTTTTGTCTATTGATTGCATCCAAGTGCTTGATGGTCTTACTACAACCTTAAATTATTTCAAACGTCTTTATTTAGACGAGAGATCTCGAACAGGACAACTGCAAAAAAAACTGAACTCACACCAAAAATTCAAGATGAGGGGTCCCCATCACCGAAGGGGGTGATGTTGCGAATATGTCACAACAGGTTGCTCTATTTTGGTGATTGCAGGTTTTCTTTGGAAACAACATATGGATATTCGTGCTTAGTGAAGATTTTATTTTCTCTTGTTATGCTGATCTACTATGAATATCTGAGCAGCTGGAACAATTCTCTAGAGAAGATCAAAGATATACAATGATATGATTATAATTCATGTAATTTATACTTTCTGTACCATCATCAATTACATTGTTTGTATTGGCTGAGAAAATTTTATTTGCAATGTAATTTACAATGTAAAAGATATTTGTAGTTTTGTAATTTTGTAATACTGTGATTATTTTGTATTGTATTAATATCTATTTTAGTTTCTGAATATCTGTTACAGAGATATTCATTTTGGTTCTAGTGAGAAGTAAATATATTCTGGATATACAAAAATCTTTGCGAGCATAGAGGTAAAATGTATTGTTGTTGTGTATTATGAAAATATTGTGAATGCCAGTATATGGTATTCAATATTATCTTTTTGTTGTTTATAATAAACAAGTGGTGGGTAGTCGTGACTACCACGGCCACCCACAACAGTGTTGTGGGTGCCATGGGAGCCACGGCTCCCATGCCCCTTATTAATGGGTGGTTGTGGCTGGCTCAACGCCACCGCCACAGTTCGCCATCTTCTACACTATTAAAAATGCTTAACAACTCTTTATTGTTTGCGTTTAAAGATTTCAATAAAGATTTCTAAATCTGCTGTTGTTAATTATGATATTCTTTGATATATATATATAATATAATATAATGTATATTGTTATACTGTTATAAAAGACTCTGCACTATTAAATGAGTCTACTCTGTAATATGAGATCAAAACATACTCAATAAATAAAGTTGGAAATATATATATCATAGACAAATGTTAATTTGAAGGAATATGGTATTTAGTGTCATGTTAATGTTGTGTCAATGGAGACTTTGAGTATATATAGATATACATATATATACACACACACACATTTACATACTTGGTATACTCGATATATAAAACATCATGTTGCAGTTCAAATAAGAATTTATATCCAGAGAATGGTTAAACTTGCATATGTTTAAGTTCTATGATTAAAAAAAAATGTGGTCTTTTCTTCAATTTGTTAGATTTCATATTTCTAACTCGGAGTATTATTTTTATTTTTAGTTATTATTGGGGCAAGCCTTTGTCAATCTGGTCAAATTTCTATTTCATAACGATATTTCAAACAAACTTTAGCATAAGTTGATGATCTTAGAAATCCCCTCTCTAGTTAGATTAATCATTATTTGCTTATAATTTAATTTTAATTGAATTATTTGTTTATCTTCTTGAGGGGGCATTACATTGGGCATCTATACACTCTTGTTCAACTCAATATCTAAGTATAGGTAATTAGGGCATTTGTCATTTAATTAAAAGTTTCTAAGGCCTTTTCACTAAACCCTTTTGGCAGTGTTCTACCACCATGGCATTCCCTGCGGTGACATTTCTTTGAGGTATTTTGTCAAACAACTCATGTGCCTTGTTTAGATGCCCATTTTATAATATATAATAGGTAAAATTAGTGCTTTATTTCACCTACACTTATCCCCCACATGATTGGAATTAACACAACTATGCAATACTAATGTTTATTGAGCAGATGATGGACATAGTCATGCCAAAAATCAAAATGCATATTCCATGCAGCTATAACAGGTAGAAAATGAAGGATAACCTACTGGTAAAGAAAGAAAAGATGAAGGGTAAATGAACTTGTTGTTTCTGGGTGTTTAGATTCAACCAAGAAACTAAAAGAGGGCCTTGCCATGACCTCTGCACACAACCAAATGACCCCAACCAAGTCTTCTTTCTCTCATGCCTCCTTTCTACTCTTCTCCATGTCCTAGGTGACTTCCACAATCCCACTTGACTCCCCAAATTCCTCTATCCTTTATGTTTTTATGGATGTCTAAACCCTACACTCTTCAATGATCGTGAAAATCTCTCTAAAGATATGTCAACATGAATCAATAATGATTATGACCAAGCATCGCTTCCTCATTCACTGTGAATAGTATTCTTTTTTTTCCATGATTGTTGCCCATGCCTCCTTTAATATTTTTGTCCCCCAATTAGATTTTAATTATTATTTTTATTTATTCTTGTTTTTTCCACGTAGTGTCCCTCGGGTAAGCCTTCTTCCATGAGGGATGTAACAAATAATCTTAATAAAAGTCCAAAAATGCAATTTTCACAATAATAGAAATCATCATTTAAACTCAAATCGAGGGTACAAACCCCCTAGCACCACAATCGCTATATAAAATTGCCAAAACAATGACACATATACTAAGGCAAGTGGTAGAGATTATAATCTCAAGTAGAGACTACCAAACCAAATGTGATCTTTTTCTAATACAAAGATAAATAACAACAATGATTTAATGACTAAAAAAATTTCTTGAACAACTCATGGCTTTTTTCAAAAATAAGAACTCTAGACTATAGAGCTGACATAAGGTCAAAGATCCAATACCCTAATTTTAAGATAATGCATGAATAATAGGCACAAACCTTCAATGGATAGAAGAACCAACAACTTATGTTACATATGACATATATATTAAACACATTATTGAGAATAATATACAACTTAAGTTAAGAACCAAATTGTAGGATAACTCTAAAATACCTTGACTACAATCCCTCACTACTTATAAATGCCTTTATCTTATACGCAAAATATCTACTAATAACCATAACAATAAAATAGTCAAAAAAACATATATTCTTTTGAACAAGCTTTATAGAAATAAAGAATAATCACCATTAACTTAAGTAGTCGATGAAACCATAATGACTAAGTACTGCACTTGTTCATGTACTAGTACAACCAATTTACTATAAAGAAGGAATAATAGTTATAGAGAACATCTCCTGTTCTAGGTTTAAAAGACTCCCATAAAAGTTAAGCCATAAACTATAACTTGATTTTTACCAGGAACCACAACTTATAGAGGTTGATCCTTATTTCCATAGGGGGTTTGCCTTCTCTGTACTCAGTCCCTCTAAACATTTTCATCACTATTTTTATATACCTAGATCTAATTGTTAAAAAATCTTCATCTAACTAGTAAAACCCCATGCAAATCCAAAATGGAGAACAACCCAAAATGCATGAGAAAAAATGAATAAAAATTGAGTTTCTTTATACCCAAGTTGCCATAAGAAGATCAATAGTAATTGCATGTTTTGAAGGACCTATGGTCCATTAAATGATCCATGAGATAACTCACTGATAAAAGTCCTAAGGATTGATAAAAAAATTTAAAACTAGCTGCCAATTTATGAAATGTACACCCTAGTTTTTTTTACAAAATTAACTAACTTTGCAATTCTTAACACATGCACACTCTCATACACCCATTTAACATAAAAGGCTACTCTTGTAACATTAACTCTAAGCATGAAAGAAATGGAAAGACATTCAAGTACCTTTGCAACTCAAAATTTCTGAAGCAATGTTATTGTAGATGGAAGAGAGTTTTGAACAACACAGAATCCTTCTTGAGGCTAAGGGAATAGTTCTATAACCAGCCGAGCTCTACTATGAATGCCCCAAATGCGTCCAATTTTGCACATATCCTCTACCCTATAGTATGAATAGTTCTCAAACTCCCAACAACATCTAGCATAACCCTAAGTGAACTTGCTCAAAGCACATGACATAAAAAGTGCGCAGCAGTTTGCATTGAGGGCTCACATCCCCAGTACTGCCGTATGAGGTACGAATTACCCAACACTTACTATTTCCATGTAAACTCTTTCATAAATGTTTCTATGCATGAACAAATGTGTAGCGACCAAGAGACAAAGAGTATTTGCTATGGAATGGTCTTCATTTATTTTCTGCAACTCTCATTCAGGTTCCCATATGACTCAAATATGTATGGCCGCTTCAATATGTTTCCCTAGCAAACATAAATTGTAATCCATTGTAATCCCTTGCAGTCTGCTAAAATAACACTGCGAATGTGAGTTTTGTGCAGTGTTTGACAAACATTGTATCAAAGGATATAGATTACACAGATGTACAACCCCTTAAGGTACGACACTCTTAGAAAATACAATAAAATGAACTTATTGCTTCCAATACCACTTGCTATGAAAATAATCACTTTTAGCCATAACAAAATCATTTGCAATTCACATAATCTCAAAACACATCAAAATATGAAATCTTCATAATAGCTCTAGTTGGTCCTCTGTATGAGAAACCACACCAAATTGGTTAGGGTAGGTGTTTCACTACCGAAACCAGTGAGTCTTTGGAGGTTAAACAACCCCCTAATAAGCCTTGCTCACAACACAAGCACTTTGAAGAAGGAAAACAATTTTCAAACAACATCAAGGAAGCTTCTCCAAATGAGTGAATGGCTTATTAATCTCCTTATTCCCCCACATCCCACGCCCAAGCAAAAAATAGAAAAATCAATTAATAAATCAACAATGAGCGCTCCACTCCCCACACAAGAATAGGTGACCACTAAAGGAGGGCCCACCAAGACAGCGCCCAACAAAGTAGTGGGTTAATAAAAAAGGATATAAGTTACCAAGTGAATGATTTGTGTATTAAACATTGGATAGCTTATATTAATCTCATTTAAAAAGACATTTCCCTTTATTCACCCAAGTTACCCTTCAGAAATTAAAAAATCATAAGGCTAATGTTCACCAATATTCACTGATGGAAAAGGGACATTCCAACCCTCCCGCCCTAAAGTTGCTTTCCCTCAAGCAATTGGCAATCCATAACCAATAGAACCATCTTGAATAATGTCACTCCAAGATTCCAAATTAGTCTAGGAGGTTTGTGAACTCCCAAATACCATGTGCTGCTGTCTCAAAATTACAATTTCCATTGTACTTCCTCCTCTGAATGATGAATCGAAGCATGCGGGAGTTCGCTGTCCTGACTGAACTCCCAAGTTAAACTATCATAGTTTACATCATATACCTTTGTAAGATGAACTCTCAAGGTTTGGGAGGTTTGGAAAAACACATCCTCATTGTCATTCATGATTGATATCAGCATTGAACAATATGATTTTAACTCCCTACACAAGGGACAATAGCTGCACCAAAGGAATCTCCAAGAATGAACATGAAAGTGGAGTATTGGAATGCCCAAACCCCACATAGGAGATGCTGGAGAAGACTCCCTAACATCCTCCAATTGGAAGTTCCTCCATCTCCTAATTGAAATACCTTGCCAACCTTCATGAATAAGTGCAAACCAAGGTATGCAGTGGCTGATCTGAAGTAAAAAAGTAGAGTTAAAAATGGAAATTTGAGCTTTCCTCCACCAAGGAACATCTCTTTGGTCACTGTAACCTTCCAACATACTTTGTTGGTGACCTCTATCAAGAATTTGATGGAATCAGGCAGCTCCACCATGCTTGTGCTGTGCAACTTTGCTATTCAAGTGAGCTTCATCTAAGGACCTTCTAATGCAACCAAAGACATCTTCCCCAATAAGAATTCCCTTCACACTGCTAATCCAAGTGCCTTAAACAAATGGAACCTCCAAGGTACTAATGTTTTTGTAACCAACATCAAACATTGCATGCTCTCTGAAATCATCCTCTTGATTCCAATGTAGATTTGAGACAACTACATCATCTTCTTCTTCCAACTTAGACATGTCAACATTATTATTCAAAGATCTAGGAACAATTAATGTCTCCCAATCCCACTCAAAAAGAGAATTATTATATATTAAATCAACACCTATTTCATAGAGTGGGTTACCAAAAATTTGAAAAACATGATTAGACCCTTGACCTACCTGGTCTCTATGCAAAATAAATTCTGAACTTGCATATTTTTCTACTATTCTAATTTTTCTAGCCAACTCCTCATCTTCCTGTGGAAGTGTCTCATGCCATTTATATATGAAATCATGAATTTACTTATTTGGTAAGACTTGCATAACTATAAGGCATTCTTTTTTCTCTTCCATTCTTTTTGCAGTGGGAACATGTGATGTATCATTTGACATTCCCCTCAAATCACTATTTTTCCATTATTTTGAAGCTTGAGTTCCCTGGTTTGAAGGTTCAAATAAATTTCTCCCAATGACTTAATCCACTGAATGCCAAGGACAATATCTGAATCACCAATAATTACTACATGAAAAACATCCTTAACCTCATAGTTTCCCAAATGGAGACTCAAATTTGGAATCCTTCTTATGCATTGGATTGTAAGCCCATTTGCAACCATAACATTGAATCCCTCAAACTCCTCTGTCTGAAGGCCTTTTCGTGCTACAACTCCTTCATCAAGGAAGTTGTGAGTAGCAATAGTATCAATGAGGGCAGCAATTCGCTGTCCACATAGTATACCATGAATCCTAAAGGGATCATTCCTCAGTTGGCATGAAAATTGGGCAAAGATACCATCATCAACTTTCTTATTTTTTTGCCCTCCTGGAGTTTCATCAAAATTTTCAACTTCTTCACAATCTTCGAGTTGAGCTTGTTGTTCTATTTTTTCTTATTCATAATCATCATCAATATACACCTCCAAATTGTGTGCTTAACCCTTCTCATAGCACTTTTGACCTAAAGCCCATGGCTCTAGTTGCATGTGAAACACAATTTTTTTCTTTTGAGCTCATTTTTGACTTCATCACTCATCCTTTGCATGGGTGGTTTTTGCTGATTGGGAATTTTTGAGATTGGTTCTTTATCTTTATTAAGTGGAAAAGATTTGACTTCCATCTTGGTCTTTGGAGCTGAAACTCCATGCTTCTTGCCTTTTTAGTGGCCTCTTGCAAGGTTTGAGAGTCCAAGGATTTAACCCATCCTCTAATTGGTTCTGCTAGTCCTTCAACAAATAGAAAGATGAGTCTTCTTTCAGAAATATCTGGAACCATTATACTAAGTCCTTGAAACTCAGTGATGTATGCATCGATAGTGCTGGTTTGCTTTAGCTGCGCTAGGTCCTTAAAAATTTACTCCGGATCTTGCTTGGCAAACCTCTCGATGAGTCTATTGGTGAACTCATCGTAGGTTGTGACCAGACTATGACCCTGTGTCACTAGACCATGATACCACCATTCGTATGTAGCCCCATCCAAATGCAAAGTGGAAAAATTTAAGTCTATCTCCTCATGCATAGGCTTCAGAGTAATGTATGTGTCGAGCTTCTGAACCCAAGCTCTTGCAGAACATTTTCCACTACCATCAAAATGGTCCAAGGACACTTTACTCAGAGCATGCTTGTAATCTTTGTTATCCCTGTTGTCTTGTCTTCCACCATTCCTCTTTTTTTGGTTCATGTATTGACCAAAGGTTAAGCTTCTGTGGACATGATCAAGAAGTGTCATATATTCATCATGACATACCATAATATAATCATTGAATACAGTTCTATCCTCTTACACAGGAGGTGTTTCTTCCCTTCTCTTTGTGAAAGGTTGAAGGGGTCTTGTAGCTGATCCCATCGAAGTCCTAGTGGGTTTTCTAACATAGTCATTTCTAGCACCACTATTTTGGGAGCTGCTGGCTTCAGTATTATTTCTTGGGCCCTGAGATAAGTTTTGATCCATTTTACTCATTAATCTTGCCATCATATCAAACATCTGGTCAAACTTCCTTTCCATCCTTTTGCCTGGATTATCAGGTGGACAATTTTCTTTATCTCTATCTGCCATGACTGAATCCTCTTCAACAGAGTTCTCTAAACCAAAACCAATTTTCAACTTCCTCTCTTCCCTCTGCTAGTACTTTCTCTCTCTGGCATTGGTTTGCTACATGCAGAGTTAGGGAAATTTACACAGGCTGGCAGGAGACTAGCTCTGATACCATTGAAATGTACACGCAAGTTTTTTTTTCAAAATTAACTAACTTTGCAATTCTTAACACATGCACACTCTCATACACCCATTTAACATAAAAGGCTGCTGTTGTAACATTAACACTAAGCATGAAAGAAATGGAAATACATTCAAGTACCTTTGCAACTCAAAATTTTTGAAGCAATGTTATTGTAGATGGAAGAGGAGAATTTTAAACAACACAGAATCCTTCTTGAGGCTAAGGGAATAATTCTATAACCAACCCAACTCTACTGTGAATGCCCCAAACGTGTCCAGTTTTGCACATATCCTCTGCCCTACAATATGAACAGTTCTCAAAATCTCAACAACATCTAGCATAACCCTAAGCGAACTTGCTCAAAGCACATGACATAAAAGTGGACAGTGGTCTACATTGAGGGCTTAAATCCCCAGTACTGTCGTATGTGGTACGGATTACCCAACACTTGCTATCTCCTTGGAAACTCTTTCATAAATATTTCTATGCATGAACAAATGTGTAGCGACCAAGAGACAAAGAGTATTTGCTATGGAATGATCTTCATTTATTTTCTGCAACTCCTATTCAAGTTCCCATATGGCTCAAATATGTACGCTTGCTTCAATATGTTTCCCTAGAAAACATAACTCATTGTAATCCATTGTAATCCCTTGCGAATGTGAGTTTGATGTGGTCTTTGACAAACATTATATCACAGGATATAACTTACATAGATGTACAAACCATTCAGGTACGACACTCTCAGAAAATACAATAAAATGAACTTATTGCTTCCAATACCACTTGCTATGAAAATAATCACTTTTAGACATAACAAAATCATCTGCATTTCACACAATCTCAAAATACATCAAAATATGAAATCTTCATAATAGCTCCAGTTGGTCCTCTGTATGAGAAACCACACCAAACTGGCTAGGGTAGGTGTTTCACTACCAAAACCAGTGAATCTTTGGAGGTTAAACAACCCCCTAACAAGCCCTGCTCACAACACAAGCACTCAGAAGAAGGAAAACAATTTTCAAACAACATCAAGGAAGCTTCTCCAAATGAGCGAATGACTTATTAATCTCCTTATTCCCCCACATCCCACGCCCAAGCAAAAAATAGAAAAATCAATTAATAAATCAACAATGAGTGCTCCACTCCCCACACAAGAATAGGTGACCACTAAAGGAGGCCCACCAAGATAGCACCCAACAAAGGAGTGGGTTAATAAAAAGGATATAAGTTACCAAGTGAATGATTTGTGTATTAAACATTGGATAGCTTATATTAATCTCATTTAAAAAGACATTTCCCTTTATTCACCCAAGTTACCCTTTAGAAATTAAAAAATCATAAGGCTAACATTCACCAATATTCATTGATGGAAAAGGGACATTACAATTTACAAGTCTTGGAGCTCAAGGATTAAGCTAGCACATAACATAATTTAAAATTATCAATTGAGCCATTTAGGACTTAATTTAAGTCTTAGCTACCATTTAGAATACTATAGATACCATAATAAATTTAAATACATAAATCTCAAAAACTCTTTAACTTATGATAACACTATAACTATATGTATAAATGCAGATATATGTGTGCGCACGCGTGTGCATGTGTATGTACATATACATACATATTTACGAAACTGAAATAAATAATAATCACCTTAAGAGAAGGTTTTAGCATAAAATCAAACACACAAACATATAGATTTATTTAAATGAAATAACACAAAAAATTTAGAGTCTAACACAACAAGAAAGCTAGACTTTGACAGAAGCAAACGACATACTAGAACAACATCCAAACAGAGTACACCAACATAATTACAGAATAAACACAACCATTAATAAAATTGGCAAATAACTTAATCTCACTACAACAAAATAGGCAATTAGCACCTTAAATAGCGCTAGAATTTAGTGCATTTGAGTTCATGAATTGGACACTTTTGCTGGTGTAAAACTCGGCACCAAACTGCATTTCACTTTGGTGCCGGATTTAGTGCCAGATTTTGTTGCTTCCAGGTTGGCTTCCAATTTTGCTTTTGATTTTGCTTCTTGTGTTGCTTCCAAGTTTGCTTTCGGTTTTGCTTCCAGGTTTGCTTCTAGTTTTGTTTCCAATTTTGCTTTTGGTTTTGCTTCTGGTTTTACTTCCAGTTTTGCTTCCAATTTTGCTTCTAATATAACGTCACTTGTTGCATCTAGCTTTGCTTCCATTTTTACGTCTTTTGTTGCTCTAATATGGCTTCTATTATTGCATCTTTTGTTGCTTCTAAAATTGCTTCCATTATTACTTCTTTGTTTGCTACCTGAATTGCTTCTGTTTCTGCTTCCTAGATAATGCCAAGTTTTGCTTCCAAGATTGCTTCTAGTTTTCTTCTAGTTTGGCTTCCATTGTTGCTTCCTTTTTTGCTTCTAAAAATGCTTCTTATTTTTCTTACATTTATTAATTTAATATGTTTTATTTCAATTTAATTAGTTAAATATATCATGCCTCTTAAATAACTCATATGATTATAGAGTAAGTAATTTAATTATTTCACTCATATGATTAAATAACAAGATAATTATTATAACATGATCATCATCTATAATTAAAACAAGTGAGTCAAATATCTATAATTTAATTGAATTTGACAACATCCATCTTGAGCAGTAAATTAAAATCATCATACGTAATAAATATCCATCCAAAAATTATCGACCACTTTCAATATATATAAATTGACAAGTCAATATTGATAAGGTCATCATCATATATAACTAAAACAAGTGAAAGTCAAATATGCCAGTAGATCAATAACATGTCAAAATGATACATGTCCAACAGTCGACATAAGTCAAAATGATACATGTACAAATGATATAAGTAAAAATGATAAATTATGTAACTCAAAATGATACAAGTCAAGATGATACATGTCCAAATGATATAAGTCAAAATGATACAACTCAATAATATGGTACTACAAGCCGTGAAAATGATACATATGATAGTAACCATGAAAAGAGGCATCGTAACGATATATCAACAATGATCCATGATGTAGTCTATATGATCATGAATGTCACTGGCTACTACCAGCAACTGTCTCATCATCATCATCACCATCGTGATCATGATCATCATTATCATGATCATCATCGTCATCATCATCATCGTCATTAGCCTCGGTGTCTTCTATATCTGCATCATCATCATCCTCTGCCATGTGATCTGTACCAGAACCAACATAATCTGGATCTATATCATGAGGATCATCTTGATCTTTTGGAAGACCCGTGTTCTGCAAAAAAAAATATTTAAAATGAAAAGTTATTATTTATTTCATGCAATAATTTAGTTTTATGTTATATATCTAATATTACAACATATGAAATGAAACCATAATCATATTACATCATATCAAAGTGCACATACCATAATAAAATTTCAAAAAAGTTATAGCTAATATGTCATTCCAATGATGTAAAACATGCAACAATTCTAATAAACGTTACTAAAGATCATAAAAAAATTTGTTATACAATTTAACTATTAACTGTAAATTCTATTACATAACCTTAAGTGCCACAAATTGCTTGGTCCATGTATGTTCTTTTTCACTATTAATCTAATAACTTGCATTAGACAGAAATGTTAAAGAGTTTTTAAGTAGCAGTTGATTAAATTCTCTTACATGTCATTAAGGAATGCACACTTTTTTTTCAATAATTATTTATCTTAAGTTTCATGAGTAACCTTAAGATAATGTTCTATTTTGTTTGAAAAAAAATGAAGTTAGCAATATGGCTTTTTCCAACCGATTTTAGAAAGAAAAAATGTTAGCCCTATTCTTGCTCATAGGTCTTCAATGTGAGCGGGAATAGGGCAAATTTGGGGATTTAGAAAGAAAGATAAAGTTTAGGGTGTCTTCAGGATAGCCAGTGTGGGCAAGGAGGTCAACCATGCACACATATTGATCAACTGTAGGTGTAATGCAATAAGGGTTACAAATGTGATTGAAGTATGTACAACTCTCATCCACTAAATCTGCATGGCTGCATGCACCTAGAATACAACAAAAGATTACAATGTTAGGATATGTTCCAAAGTGCTTAATTAATTCAAATATTTTGAGAGCGTCCTTGCAAAATCCATTTTGTGCATATCTTGCAATCATTGCATTCCATGAGATGACATCTCTTTGAGGAATTTTGTCAAACAATTTACATTTTTTGTCTATGATTCCATATTTTGCATACATGTCTATGAGAGCATTTGAAGATATAATATCTCACAAGAATCCCCCTACCATTATGCTTTGAAGGATGTCCATACCTTGTTCCAAAACTCATATTTGGGCACAGGCAAGGAGGATGCTGGCAAAGGTTGCAGAATTTGGATTTACAACTGACAATTGCATTTGCTTGAAAGTTTCTAAAACCTGTTCAACAAATTCATTTTGTGCAATCCTGCAATCATTGCATTCCATGAGATGAAATCTCTTTAAGGCATTCTGTCAAACAGTTTGTGTGCCTTGTCTGTGCTTCCACATTTTTCATATATGTCTATCAGAACATTTCCAACTATAATATCTGACAAAAATTTGCCTTCTTTATGCCTTGATGGCTGTCCATACCTTGTTCCAAAGCTTACCATTTTGATACAGGCAGAGAGGATACTGGCAAAGGTTGTGGAATCTGGCTTTACACCTGCCAATTTCATTTGCTTGAAAGTTTCTAAGCCTTTTCAACAAATCCATTTTGTGCATATCATGCAATCATTGTAGTCTATTAGACCACATTTCTTTCAGGGATTTTGTCAAACAATTCACATGCCTTGTCTATGCTTCCACATACATCTCTCTCTCTGTGTATATGTATATTCAATTGCATTTGCTTGAAAGTTTTTAATGCCTTATCAACAAATCCATTTTGTGCATATCGTGCAATCGTTGCAATCCATGAGACCACATTTCTTTGAGGGATGTAATCTATTTTATGCACACAACTCAGCATAAATTAACCTAGATTGGTGGTATTTAAGAACCCCTTGAGAGGATTGCCGTTATGTTGCTAGGAGACATGTTATCATAGGTTAACCCATGGAAAACTTGTGTAAAGGATTTAAAACAACAGGCTTCAACTGTGCAAATGCATCTAAGATGAATGTGTAGATCTAGATTCCTTTTAATTAATGGCATAGGAAACTACAAGGAATGTCAATTCTTATCCACACATTATAAGCTACAAAGAAATTGATTACAATTTGAAATCGTTCACGAGAGAATTTGTGCATAAATTCTATTCTTCTTTATTGAATTTTGTGCATAAGTCTTTGTGAAGGCTTTCATGATCGAAAGTGGCTCTTGCAACTAAACATCTGACAAAAATCCACTTCCAATTATGATTTGATGGATGTCCATATCCTCATCCAAAGCTTCAATTTGTGTACAGGCAAGGATGATGCTGGCAAAGGTTGAGGAGTTGGGCTTTACACCTGCCAATAGGAAATCTGACATGGTGCACATTATTATAGTGTAAGCCTATTTTTTAGATTGCTTCATTTAGCATCATCAATAATCTCCACAAGAACATTGTCCCTGTTTAAAATGATGGAAAGGGTTCACATCTCACAACAATTTCTCTTGTGATAATCTTGGAGCTAAATTTTGTTGCAGTGTGGCAATCAGAACATACTCGAAGCTTCTTAACAACTGTAATAGTTGTTCCATGGGGCATGTTTAACAAATCAAATGCAATTGCCAACTTTTCACCATGGTGGCAAAGAAATAATTCTTTTTCCCATCCTTCCACAACATTAAGTAAATTCTTGAATCTGGAAAATACCTTGCCGCCTTCATCTTCCAAGCCAATTTCTCCAACTTTGCATAGGTCTCCTTTGTCTATGGATGTGATCTATCTCCTACAGAAAAAGCATGTACCATTTTATGCCCTTCAATCCAACTGCATCCAGGGATTTTTTTAATTCCTCTATCTTTCATCAATCTCCTTACCTCACCACACCTGCCCACTTGTGGATAGATGTTTGAGAGAAGAACATAAGTTGTGCAACATTTTTAGGATCCAAATCAAAAAGCAGTGTTGCTGTAAATACTCCTAAGCCTATATTCATATGTGATCTACAGGCACCAAGAAAACAATTCCATACAACCATCACAGATTTAACATGTATCTCAATGATAAAGTTTAGGGTGTCTTCAAGATAGCCAGCACGGGCAAGGAGGTCAACCATGCACACATAATGATCAACTGTAGGTGTAATACAATAAGGGTTATGAATGTGATTGAAGTATGTACAACTCTCATCCACTAAATCTGCATGGTTGCATGCACCTAGAATACAAGAAAACCTTATAATGTTAGGATATGTTCCAGAGTGCTTAATTAATTCAAAGATTTTGAGAGCATCCTTGCAAAATCCATTTTGTGCATATCCTGCAATCATTGCATTCCATGAGATGACATCTCTTTGAGGAATTATGTCAAACAGTTCACATTTTTTGTCTATGATTCTATATTTTGTGCATATCCTGCAATCATTGCAGTCCATGAGACCACATTTCTTTGAGGCATTTTGTCAAACAGTTCACATGCCTTGTCTATGCTTCCACAATTTGCATACATGTCTAACAAGGCAATTGCAACTACAACATTTGACAAAATTCCTCTATCCTTTATGTATTGATGGATATCCATACCCTATTCCAAAGCTCCCATTTTGACCAAGGCGGGGAGGATGCTGGTAAAGGTTGTGGAATTTTGCTTTACACCAGCTAATTGCATTTGCTTTAAAAATTTCTAAAGCTTTTTCAACAAATCCATTTTGTGCATATCCTGCAGTCATTGCAGTCCATGAGACCACATTTCTTTGAGGCATTATGTCAAACAGTTCACTTGCCTTGTCTATGCTTCCACATTTTGCATACATGTCTAATAGGGTAGTTACAACTACAACATCTGACAAAATTCCTCTATTCTTTATGTTTTGATGGATGTCCATACCCTATTCCAAAGCTCCCATTTTGACACAGGCAGGGAGGATGCTGGTAAAGGTTGTGGAATTTGGCTTTACACCAGCCAATTGCATTTGCTTTAAAATTTCTAAAGCCTTTTCAACAAATCTATTTTGTGCATATCCTGTAGTCATTGTAGTCCATGAGACAACATTTCTTTGAGGCATTTTGTCAAATAGTTCACGTGCCTTGTCTATGCTTCCACATTTTGCATACATGTCTAACGGGGCAGTTGCAACTACAACATTTGACAAAGGAGGAATTAAGCATTCAGAAACCTAACCATGCCACCTTGTGTAGATTTGATGAATGGCTTGTAGCCATAAAATCTAATGAACTCTTAAATCATGTCTTCCTTAATCTGGACCAGCAACGTAGAGACAATCCTTTAAAATAGAAGAATATAAAGCGGTCTTATTTTGTGTCTGCATTTGTATCATCATTACTGTCTCCTTTGGGACATTATTTTTTACCATCGAGGGATTGATGATTGAGACTAGTCAACATAGACCTTATGGTTACCATCAATTCCATCTCTTTGGTATTGAAAACTATGGTTGCATTAATTCTATAATGGCAATGAGAGGATACAATGATTGCCCTAATTTTTTGTAATGACAACAATCCTATTTAACATTGAATTATGATTCATTCTCATAGTGGGATCTTCTTAGAGGAGTTTCAAACAACTCATATTCATAGAGTCATGGTTTTAGGTCACATATGTTATGGTAACAACAAGGGATTCCAACTATGGTTACAATAGCTAAGATTGCCCTCATTTGTGACCATAACAAGGTTCTTTGACAAAACTATCTTGCTCTTCACACTAGGTACTATATAGGCCAAGATTAGGTTGAAGAAATCACTTGATGGTTACCTATATAGTGATACCACACCCTAATACCCCCATGCATTCTAAATAGCTTGAGATTTATAAAATACTCAACCAAGACGAAATTGTATCACTATACCACACTTAACTATGACAATCCCTTCTTGACAACAATTTATAATCTTTAGACTATTGGGATCCTTGCCACAAATAAATATTAGGTCAATGAAACAAGGCTTTTAAACAAAAACCATAATCCCAACTCTATATCCATCCCCTTGACAGTCTCAAGGGCCACCTTGAGACAAAAATGCTAATGTACTATTATGACAGTTATGATTGTCCATCGTTTCATTGTGCATTTAAAACTTGAGATGAGGATTGGGGAGGTCTCCATTGGTATTTTGTCATAGACAATTTGGGAATACCAGACCCCCATATTATCAATAAGGAAGATTATATAAGTCTTGAATAAAACAAGAAAAACCTCATGACTGTCTTGCATGTTAGCAAATTGACTGTGACAGTAGTAAGGTCAGTCATAAATTTCCACACCTTTATATTCAATCTTCAGATCATTAAGGGGGGTAAAAGTATGGAAAATACTCATGGCAAGATCTTTAAAATCGCCATATTCAATTTCAGGCATTTCTGCAGACCCTAGGAAGGTGGATGTAAACTTAGTGACTAAAATTACCACCACAAAGACTATCCCCTTTGTGACTATGACAAGGTAACACTGTCATGCTCTTTATGCCAATCCCTTCTCCAATGGGTGATGGCCTAATAACATTTATCTCCTTTGTGATTTCAATGTCTCTCTAATACACTATCATAGGAGTCTTGACAGTCCTTATGTATCAGTGAAGAAGGCTTCCAACAAATCCAAAAGGAGGCTTAAGATTACATACAAAGTCCTAGCCTTCATACCCTAGTCACATATCGCCCCTCTAAGAAGACCTTAAGACTTTATGGGTTCCAAACATAACACAAACCTAGTCTTATATGGCTGTCACTACCCTAGGTCCCTCAAAATTCTTATATCAACCTTCCCTTGGCTGGCAAGGGTCTTGAAACTCCATTGTCCTTGCTAGTGCAAACTTGGAATGGTCAATATAATGATTCTACTACAATGCATAGTTAGGGCTACACTAAGGAAGTCCTACCCACACCTAAACTATGATGTATCCATGATATTATCAAGCATGATCTTATGATAGTGTTTGGACTGAACTTGTATAGTTTTAGGGCATTCACACATCTCAGTTACAGTGTGGTGTGTGAGGAATTATTACTAAATGGCTACTACCATGCACATAAAATATACACATATCTGAAGACTGTAATATGACATTATTGTGATGGAATCCTAGGTTGGAATGAAAGCTAGGCCTTAGACCATTTTAAATTGATTCCTTGCAAAAAAAATCTGATATGAGAGCCATTGTGTCCTCGAATACCATTCCACTAGCCTGTGGACCTAGTGCAAGGTGCGCAACAAGTCTAAGAAGCAACAACATCCTTCTTTCTGTCATACTAAGACCCACAAAATAATGGATTTAAATCATGGAACATATATAATTGATACCTTTAATGCATCTTCCATGCAGGTGAGTTTAAAATTGAAGATTTTGGTGTAGGAAAGGGCTTCTGAATAAATGTTCATTAGAAAAGAAAGAACACAAATAGGTTTGAAATGGAAAAAACAAAAATCCCAAAATCTAAAGGTTTCCATATTCTGCCAAGCCCTTCTTTATCCACACATCTACTTGGAGTGCTACTTTGATCTTCCTTCAAATCACCCTGACTTCATAAGGAATCCAAAATGGGATCAGCCATAAGAAGGAGGCAGACAAACAAGGGTTTGTTGTCATTATTAGCCCGTCAAACTTAAGTGTATGAGATAACGTGGCACACACAAAATGTTGTGGATAATGACCACAAGATTAGGTTAATTGCAACCAATTTTTGTAAGCAAGCACAAGACTAGTATACTCATTATGATCCTAATGGCACCAAGAATGATCTTGGTAAACTGCTGAGAGATTTCCTTCCCAATTTCAATTTCCCTAAGATGGTGCATCGTAATAATGTGGCATTAAAGGAAATAAGGCAACAATCAGGAAAGATTGTGTGTAGGTATGATCAATGCTCTAAGGAATTGGTGTTAAAGATTGACCCAACTATAAAATGTTGAAATTTAGAAGGAATGATTTATTGGTAGGCTAATTGCACATATCCAACATGAACTAGTTTAGCTCACTCTCCCTAATTAAAAAGTTTCCTTAAAAGTTGTGTTGAGATTATAAAAATTAGGGGAGCTCCCAATATATGATTCTACTACATGCCTAAAAGAACAAATGGAAAAATGGTCATGCAAATAGCACAACTTTCAAGTGAAACTCTTAATCAATGTGGTCTATGATGAACAAAGTGCCACACTAAGGGGCATACAACTACAAACTGTCTAGTGGTGGGAGCTCAAGCTATTAATGCCACATAGTTCCCTCTTGCTTAACACATACCTAATTGCACCATATGTCATGAGAGTCATGAAATTATCCACTACTGCAAAAGTGAAAGGATGTTTGTATCAATTACTAGTGCAAGGTTTGTCACACATCCACCCATGACACTACCACCTACAAAGTAGTACAAGTCCTCCACGAGGCAAGAGGAAAACAAAATTAAACACAATCACACAACCCCAGTCACAACCACAATAGATGGTGTTGTGCTATTAGGAGCCATAATAAATGGAGCATGGAGGAAATCAAGGAGGCCATGGTAGCATATGCAATAGAGGAATCTATTGCTACTAGTGTGGAGAACCTGTGCATACCTCGCGTAGTTGCACAAAGTTTCCAATGTATACTTATTATAATGTTGATCACAAGATAGAGGATTGCACTACATTGTTGCAACTGTTGGAATATTCAATGATGTGCCTTTGATAAGGGACTCATCATTTTCATAAGTTCTATCACCACCTAATGATTCAATAAAGGATCTGCTGTCTATACATTAATTCAATATAAATAAATGTGTGGATGATTCAATGGCCTGTTCACATAACTCACGTTTGTATATAAGTGATTGCCCTCACAGTTGTCGAGCTTTGTGGATTAAAATTATTGTGAAAAATGTCCAAGGATTGTTCTGTAAAGGTAAAAAGGTGCATTCATAATGAGAGTGACTGAAGTTCAAATCTCAACACTGCAATAAGGTAACTAGGAGGACATGTGCACATGTCTAGGACTGCAAATAATGAGACAAGTGAGTGGGATCTAGGGCAAACAGAGAAGCACTTTAGAACTCATCCTACGCATCAATAAACAACTCAACACAAGAAATGCAAATTGACATATTAACACAACAATATCCAACTAAGTTATTGAAAGTCAACTATTGATACCTCGTTCTCCATCCAGATTACAAAATCGGTCCACTTTTTGCTTTGTAACATTTCCTTTTCAAATTGCGTTGGATGCCGACCATATTTATCCTCCTGTCAAAACATGGCACATGGACTAGTTAAACTAATTATTATGCAATAATTTACTTTTTCCTAGGAAATTAAAAAAATAGCATTTAACATATTAAATATACTTACAAATGTATAGATCAAGGCTGTAAACCTTTCTGGCCATTGTGATGCGTGGCACGAAGTTTGTCAAGCCTAGCCTTGGAGGCCTTATCCTGAAACATATACTAATTCAATTTAACTATGCACAAATAAATTTTTTAAATCATTTAATAAATTTGATATAATCTTATGAGCAAATTCAAATACCTACATACTCTCCTCACCGGACTTCCTCCGTGCATCAGACTTCTCATATGCTTTTACAAGCTCTTTCCATACTTTCACACTTACATCAATTGGCCTTTTTTTGAGCCTTAGCTCAGGAGGGAGTTTTTTTATCTTCTTTGTTTGGTTGCACCGAAATCTCTTGCAGTTTTGAGACATTAGTAGCTTTATCTTCTTTATAGACCAACCTGTACCAAATTCAGTCTCCATGTCATGGATAACTGCTTTTTGCAGGTGCATGGGTATCTTTGAGAATGGCAAATGTAGATGGTCAATAAACAATGGAAGGCATGATTCCTTCAACCTATTCACAAACATTTTTCCAGCATCTGTCATTCGACTTCCCCTAAAACCACATCGTATTCTATCTTGGTATCGTAGGTACCAATGCAAGATGCAAAACATGGCATGGTGGTCAAAGAAGTCTGTGTCCTAGGAGTGGAAGGGACATTGGAAGTCTCTACTCCCTGTTCCACATTCTTAGAGGTTATTATTATTGATTTCCTCTTGGATCTTTTGCTTGATCTAGGACTGGTTGGGGAATCAATTGATTCCCTTTGACACGGTTGATTTGGTTGCAATGTTTCAGGGGCTTTACTAGATCATTTTTCTATGTATCTGGCAAGCATTGTCAAGTCCACACCATCCAATTTGTTCACTGCCTCTACCCCCAATATGGAAGCCAATGCCTCTTTATCTTTTTCAGTCTCATGTCCCTATATATATAAAATAAATTTCTTCTTTTAAATTTAGAAATAAAAAACTAAAAACTAAAAACTAAAAATCAAAGAAACAATGGAAACATTTACAAATCTATAAATTGACAATGAATTACCTCATTGTGGCCAGAGTCTGCTCCCTTTGCTCTCTTCCCTCTATTGCTTGACATTTTGAGGTGACCTAGGGCAAATTATTTTCATCCAGTTTGTGGAGGCAAATGAAGTACACACTGCCAGGCATGAATAAATTGCTGCCTTGGGAGGGAATTTTTAGTTCCGGGCCTAATTTTAGTTCACTAACTCTCGTCTCAAAAACCCTATCTCCTCGTATTGTCTTGACCAACCTCTATTCCCACAGGACCTTGCTGAAGTGGGGCGGATGTAGTTTAACAACTTGTCATGAAAGCACTCGACAACTTTTTTAGGAAGGAAGCGAGAAAGTTGTCTTCAGAGAAAGGTATGGAAGGAAGGTCTGAGAAATCAAACTGGAATCCGAAAGCTTGGGATGGGAATGATAAGCGAACCGGGGCATTGAGGTTTCAAAAATGCATTCACTACTCTCAGATGCGGAGGAACTAATATAATGTCTATAATTTTACCCTCCTCCTTTGCAACCACATGAGACTTGAATGATTTGCCTGTAAATAAAACAATATTCACAACCCTTTCTTCACAATCCTCTCCATTTAATCCAAAGAAAAATATTTGTGGGAACGAAAAAAATAAATTGTAACCTTACCTATGGTGTTGCAAACTAAATCAAATTTCTCATCTACTTGATTGTAGCTGATCCCTTAGAGGACGCCCTCCTCTCATTTCTTCCTTCACGCGACATTTTTCCCTTTTTTCTCCTCTCTTCCTTCGCGCACCATTTTTCTCCTCTCATCTCTTCCTTCACGCGGGAAGTTTTTATTTTTTGTTTTTGATTCATTAGTTGGCGTTATAGTCGGCATAGTTAACGTTGACTTTAGCACCGACTTTTTGCCCTAAATGTAATCTTTTTGGGGCGCAAAAGGTGGCGCAAAGTGCGCCTGATTTAGCACCTATCCGTGCAAAATGATGTATTTTGCTTGGAAGTTGATAAATAAATTGATCCTAAATTGACTTCATCTTCATATGTTCCAAGGGAGCAATCATGGTTCCCTATTTTATCTATTCCTTATCCCATGTCAATTTTGTGGGTGTAAAACTGATAGAGGTTAGATTTGTGAACTTAGAAATGACCCCTAAACTTTTAAATTTAAATTTAAATGGGCCCATGTTCACCCTATACAACTAGATGAGTCGTCTAAAGTGTGAAATATTTCAAATTGCATGTTACAGATTTGTATAGAAGGACAAACCCTAATTCATTACTATCATCTTAGATATAGGGCTTATTGAGGAATTATGAAAAATCATCTATGAGAACTAAATCATTATCATGTGACATTGACATTGCATCAACATCCTATGTGTATTGCATGCTTCCCTGTTGTCTTCAATCATTTATTTGTATCATTAAATTAGTAATAGGAGTTTAACTAAAGGAGAAATATCCAAGCCTAACAGAATCCTCAATAATGTCTATCGACATGACCCCTCTTAGACATAGGTTGTAGACATCAAGATAATAAATTATAGACATCCAATTCAGTGAAGATTAGATCTATAGTTAAGGTTTAATTCTACGTGTAGCTTCATATTTTTATGCATTGAGGTCAATTCCATAGCCATGGAAGTGTATTGGAATGAAGCATCATGAATTTTATAGTTTTGAGATAGTTTTTTATAGTCCTAGTTATTGTTGCACTAATAAATCACTTAGCAATGTCTAGCATAGTCATATCTTCAATGAACCTAGAGCTAAATACCATTATTTTTATTATTTAATTTTGAGCATTTATTTTAGTGGTGTTATTACTCTCAACTCTTTATCCTGGGTAGGTTATATTATTTATTCATTTTGATTTAATTAATTTACTTAGGATATTTATGTGAGGCATGTTATTTTTCCTTACATAAATTCATGAACCAAACATTCTTAAACACACTCAGGTTTCATCCTTAGAGTTTATCTTTCTACACTAAGGTTATAAATCTAACATTTCTAAGTAGATATGATTATTTTATACTTTATTAGGGCTTGGATGCACCCCTTATCTATGTTTCATTACTATTATCTTGATTAGGGTTTGGGATTTTTTTGTGTAATCTCTTTGATCCCACTAACCCGCCCTTATTTAATGTATTATTGATAGATCATTCATCATGTATTATCATATATATTTGTCTATTGCCTTTATCCATGCATATATTACATATTTTGACATGTTTTTACACTTTGTTAGATCTTATCATTCCATCCTAAAGTAGGTTTCAATCAAGAATAAGGAATCCAATCTCTAGTTTTCAAAGAGAAAATATCTATGGTTTTAATGAATTTGTGGAAGAAGTGTAAGGTAGAGAACCAACTAAAATTATTAGTAATAGGTTTTCTTTCATCTAGGATAACAAGGGACCATGGAAGGGATGTTCAACTAAAATTATTTGTAATAGGTTTTATTTGTAGTCAGCTTGTAAATAAATGTCTTTTTGATGTGAATTTGTAGTCATCTTGTAATCATAAGATTTGAGCTCTAGCTGTCAAGATTCCGCGTGTAAACTTTTTGTGAAGAGAAAAATGTTGCAATGTCCTATTTTGTTTTTCATAGTGCGTCTTAATGAAAAGCGAGCGTATTAACAAGACAATTTCAACAATATTCTCTTGGTGCACAACTATTATGTGACTATTGTCATTGTTGTGTATTACAGGATCCAGAGGAGGCCATGGAGAGGACATGGACGACGTAGAACTACTAAATCGCAGAGAGGAAAGTGGGTGGAAATAGATATGACAACAGAATCTGTAGATACAATAGAGGTAAGAAGAGAAAGAAACCTCAACCAAAGGAGGAAGGTGTTTATGAATTCACAAATGCTACAACATAGAGGAGATAAAGTCATTTTTCTGTCCATGAGGCCTCTGAGGTCAAACTTATTGGTTGAAAATGCACAGGAATGGTGATTAAATGTGATTCTATGATCAAGGGAAAAGTTTGAAAATTAGGATCGCCAAAACATGATATCAATATGTCAAATATATGACTAAAGTGAGGTTTTGTGTTGGATAGCATATTTGTTGAAATGATATAATTTGTGTACTAAACATTATTTACTATGTTGTGTATTATAGGGGTCAGACGAGGCCATGGCAACAGATTGTGTTATATCAAATGAGGACACAACGGATGAAGCGGGACATCAGGTACTCAAATTTTGACTTAACTTAGGAAAAAATGATCTAATGGCATTTTGTTATACATCCATCTTTTTTCACATTATTATTGAAATTTATAATGTATTATCCAATCTTGACATAAATTAATGCATGTTGTTGATTATTTTAGATGAAGATTGGATCAAATGCAGAGCCTGAGCGTTCAACTAGCAAAAGACCAAGATATGTATGTGGACATGGACCTAAAACTTTTAAATCACATAGAGGACAGTGGGTGGAAGAGGATATGACAATGGATCCTGGAGACACAACAAATGATTGCACTAAACAAGAGGTTGGTTAGGACTATAGTACATGGGATGAATACTTTGAGAAAATTGTTGTTTGTGGATGTTCTGTATGTTGTGGAAAGAAACAATTCAAATGAGCGATTGTACAAAGACATTAATATATGATGAGCTTCCAGTCAGTAGTATGCCTCCTACAATCAATTCAAATCCAATAAGAGTTGTGTTAAGGAATTTTTCAATTTGATATAAATAACATGTATACTTCGTTTAAACATTGTTTTATATTATTTAAATAACTAATTTTTTTCTTAATGGATACTTGCAGGATAAAGTTCTTGGTTTAAAGTTTCTTGGATCACTGACTTCTAGCCTAGAGGGCAATGATCATTTATCAAATGATACATCTAACAAAAATATGTGCCAATATACCAGATCAAAAGATGAGGAATTGATGAAAACAAGTAACAGAACAAGAACTGGTTTAAAGATGTATAATTTGCTTAAAGACAAGGGGAAGGTGGACTACATACCCTATGAGAATGAATGTGATGGAGATGATGACTCGCCCCTGAGTTTGAGATCAATTTACAAAGAGACATTTGATCGTCGACTATATTGCGCTTGGCCTAGTGATTAACAACTACCTAGAGTGTACGACGTGTTTCAATTTTGGGGATACAACTACATGATACGACCCTCCAATATTCATGGAGCGAATCTAGGCCTCTTTATTGTCCAAAATGTACATGTGGGATCTAAACATAGAAATAATTTAGAACAAACCACTAGGAGATTAATGCCATATTATGGTCCATCATATTACAGTGGTGAATGGAGAATGGTAGCAGAATATAAGCCTAGCATGTCAACATATGGTCTAAATTCGAATATGTATACACATCATCTCCAATTGGAAAGTGGAAAAGAAATGAATAGAGGTCATCTTATATATATAGATGGACATGCATACACACAAAAATATTGTAGGATTTATAAATAGTAGTAAGGGAAGGGACCCTACTGTAAGACCGAATTGTCAATTTGTTGAGGTTATAAATGATAAAGATGGAGATATGTAAAGAGAGGTTGATAGATTGATAATGGTTGAGGCTATTATGGACCTTACCATTGGGGATGAGTTATTGATTGATTACCCCTTGTTAAAACACACTCCTACGCGAAAGAAGAGGGAAGAACAAGGTCTCCCTAAGGATGTTCTTAAGGGTAGAAAACCAAAGAATAATAAATGAGTGTGGACTGATGTTTTATAAACTATGTTGTCAAAATTGTGTTTTATTTAAATTATTGTATAAAAAAGGTAGTCTATAAAATACTATTCCATTATTCAATTGATGTATATATGTTCATACAATTTATATTTATATTTTTTAAGCCATATTTGATTATATTTCTTTGAAATTGATACATTTATGATTTATCCAATTGTTGCCAAACATTAAATAATGCTTGCATTTGTTGATAGGTAGAAGATGTTGATGAAACACATAGTAATACCCAAGATCCAACTGGGTTATTAAGATTTGGATGGGATGATCCAAACCATCCTTTAAACAATACCAGGGTGAAAAGAACAAGATTGAAGAGAATACTACCAGCTAAGAAATTTGAAGAGTTGATGAGATCCGCATACACTGATGACATATCACCTAGCCTTAATGATAATGATCATGATCGTGAAAATGCAGTGCAAGAAGAAGGATTGAATGAGATGCTTATAGGTTTCTTTGGGGATGGAAACAATGATGACAATAATGATCATATGGTTGATAGTAACGATGATAGCAGGGGTAATTACACCAACGTAATGTTGATGATAACAACCTGAAAGATTCCATCAAGCAAGCAACGAAGACACACGTGTTCAAATCGGGTGCAAGTAGAACCTCAAAACTGGCATGCACATTAATATTATTAGAAATCGAGTCACTATATGGTTGGTTAGACAAAGGATTCATTCCCTACTGAAGTGAGTTGAAATCTATTTCTTACTTTGCATTGTCAATTGGTGTACATAATTCATAAACATTTATCAACTTCGTTTATATTTCTTTAAGGGGATTTTAAAACCATATATTGTATATAAATAGTCCTAGTATAGATTGACATATCAAACATGTTCATCATAAGTCAAACATTCAATTGATTTAATCTTTGGCAATCTTACAGGGCACTAAAAACTAAAATATTCCTTCAAGAGAATGTGTTGCCATCAACTTGCAGAGAGGCGCGTCTGTTGTTGGTTGAGTTGGGGATTGAATATAAGAAAATTAATTCATGTGAAAATGATTGCATTTTATACAGAGATGAATATCAAAACAAGGTAGAATGCCCTGTATGCAAAGAGAAGAGACATCGTACAGAGGTACAAGGTCCTATAGTTCTAAAGAAGGTTTTACGTCACATGCCAGTTATACCTAGACTTCAACGAATGTTTTGTTGCAAGTCACTTGCACAATTGATGGACTAGCATGCAAAGAACAAGAGTAAAGATGGATTCATGCGAATTCTGGCCGACTCCAAAGCAATGAAACACATAGAGGAAAAATGGCCAAGAAAATTTAAAGATGAACCTCGTAGTATCAGGTTTGGTCTTGCAATTGATGGAGTGTGCCCATTCTCTTTCCTGAGCTCAAATTATAGTGTTTGGCCAGTCAAATTGATAATATACAATATTCCCCCATGGATGACCGTTAGAAAGGAGCACCTTATGTTGACTCTCATTGTTCCAGGAAAACATCAAGTTAAAAACATGGATGTTTATCTTGCGTCTTTTATTGATGAGATGCAACTGCTATGGAAAGGCATAAGAATGTATGACATATCACGTCCCCCATCAAATAGGTCCTTCATGTTGTATGGTGTTCTATGTTGGACTATTCATGATTTCCCAAGACTTGGTGTTTGTTCTGGTAAGATAAAATATTAACGTATTTACACTCATAATTTATTTTCATCCCAACTTTCATACTTAGTTTTATACTATTTTTTTGATGTTATTAACATTACTTATTGAATTGCAGGGCTTCAAACAAAGGGGATATTTGCATGTCCAAGATGTGTAGAACAATTTCAAGGGAGGTATTCTAAAGATCTACATAAATTTATTTATGCAAACATGGTTTTTCTACCACTAGATCATAAGTTTAGAAATTTCCTGAAGAATCAATTTGATGGAAAAGTTGAAAATAGAGGCCCTCCCATGATTATGGGTCCAGGTGATTGGCTTAAGAAGTATGAAGATGCTAAATTGAAAGCTTGGGAGGATTTTTTTGATCGGGGTGATTCAATTGAAGAACCAGAACAAGTTGTAGTTAATATGCCAGAAGGAATGAAAAGGAAGTCCATATTTTATGAGCTCCCTTACTAGAAGGATCTATTAATATCTCACCTATTAGATCCTATGCACATCTTCAAAAATGTCCCAAATTCTATATTTTGACATATATTAGGCAAAGAGAAGGACACCTTGTCTTCGAGGAGAGATATTGCTCTTTCGTGTACCAAAATTGATAGAAAATATTTGTGGCCAAACAGGGAAAATGAAACATATGCAGAAGCTCCATGGATTTTGAAAAAAAAAGTGTTAGACCAACTAAAAATGTCATCCGTTCAATAAGGACACCTACTGGCTATGGGTAATCATTGGATAAAGCTTTTACAGTTGATGGACATATGACAAGATTTAAAACACATGATTTTCATAATTTTATGAAGGTGTTATATATCATCATTTAACATTTACTGGTAACATTGATTAAGTACTAAATATATTTTGATATTTTGTTGTGTGAGAAAAAAATACTAATGACCTTTTCATAAATGTGTTTGTTAGCATATCATGCCATTAGCAATTAGGGGGGATTCCTATCTTATAGTTGACTTAAGGAATGCCATAAGTCGATTGTCAGCATTTACAAGGTATGTGGTTATATGAAATGTTCATGTGTGAGAGACATAGAGATATTATATTGCATTTTAATTTTTGACTAAAGGTTCATACTAATTTACTATTCTTATATTAGGTGGGTGACCTCCAAGGAGATCCACGAATGTGAAGTGCCAAAATGGAAGAAGGAAATTGCAGAAATTGTATGCGTATTTGAGAAGGAGCTCTCTACAAGTTTCATGGACCTACAAGTCCATTTACTTATACACCTAGTCGATGACATTGAATTGGCAGGTGTCGTATCAACGAAGTGGATGCTTTTCTTTGAGAGGTATATGAAAACTCTAAAAAGATATGTCCGACAAAAGACACATCTAGAGGGTTGCATGGCTGAAGGGTATGTATTGAATGATGCATTTTTCTTCCTTTGTGAATTCCTTGGTAAGTATTTTGAAGATGGGCCACACTTCTGGGATGAAGAACGAGCATCAAAAATTATTGATGGAGAAAAACCACAATCTAATGGTGTTCAAGTAGAAATTAGTAAGTAAATTCATGATCAGTGTGGTTGTTTTTCTTGCAATCATTAATTTACTCTGTAATTTATTTATCAAATTAACAGCTTGACATTTGGAGTTTGAAATAAACATGTTGACATGTAATAGGTGTAGACGAAAGTGTTATACTCGACAAGTTCATTCTGTACCACATGGAATTTATGAACAAATGGATTGATCTGTATGATAAAAAGAGAGAAGTGTTAGAAGCAAGGAGACAGTTTAAGAGATCGAACCCAAGGAATACTCAACTTCCCACTGATTTGCTTGGGGAATGGGGCAAAGATTGCACACTAGAATGGGTTATTGAATAAATAGAAGATGCAGGTATAGATTCAAACATAACAGAAGATTAAATCAACATGTCTAGAGGATGTGAAAGAAAGGCACAGTTGGAATTTTATAAAATGTTGTTTCCTTACAGGTTTGACACTATTAACTATTTTAATATTCATCATTATATTTGTTTTTACTAAAATAAATGGTCTTTCACAGGCAAGGAAATATCCAGCAATGTGGGCATATGGTCGACATTATCATGTAGAAAGTATAGATGTAAAGAGACGATCCTTCAATTGTGGCATCATGGTTGACTTCAAGCAATCTAGTCAATCAAGCTCAAAAGATAAGAATATAAATGAAGGGGATCTACAATATGTTGGGAAAATACAAGAAATTATTGAGTTGGATTACCGCTCTTTTAAATGTTGTATTTTTAAGTGTAGATGGTATGAAGCATTTGAGAGGACACGAAGACATGATACCCATAGTGGATTATTTTCTATAGATTCCTTATGTTTTCTACTAGAGGATAAGAAGCCTTATGTTCTACCAATTCATTGTGAGCAGGTATTTCTTTAACTCAAACAAGAAGCGGTACTGATCATTAATCTATTAATTCATAGTTTATTGTGAATATATACATGTGTTTATTAATCAATAAAATTGTTATACCATACGTCTAATATATGTATGTCGTTCATGTGCAGGAATTTTTCTATGAAGATATTTTGGACCTGAATTGGATATTTGTCATACATTATGATCCAAGATTAAGGCATGTATTTGACGATGCATTAGTGGATACTAAGCAAAACATTGATGGCCAACAAAATGAGAGAGAGGAATTAGAAAACATCGAAGAAATTGACATCCATGATGATGTTGAAGATGGTTATGTTTAGGCACAAGAAGACAACAATCCAGAGTTAGATGATGTTATGGAAGACAACACTATGGATGGTATAGAAAATAATGATCCAAATACATCTGGTAACAATATAGATGGCCTATAGTCAAATTTCAATGATGATGAAGATGATACAGGTCAAGATGAGGATGATGATAATATTAAATGCTTGAAAGAACATATGAACATTGACAATGATACACTGGATGACATTGTAGCATACAATAATGTTAATGACCAAGACTTCTAAATTTTTTGAATTATTTGCAATCCATGTTTGAAAAATAATGATTCTTATGGCCTAAACTTTGAAATGCTTTAGTAATATTATTTGTGTCGATACAAATTACCTATTGCAATATCCTTAAATTATTCAATCTTTGGTATGAATTGTTGGTAGAAAAAATTAGGATTACTTGGATGCTTCTTCCATTCATTTTGTATCAACATATGTTTGTGAAGACACAAAAGTTAATAAAATATTAATGCACATAACTCACAATTATTTAAATAAGCAACTTTGTTAACTTTATTATTTTTAAATAGGGAGATCGGGAGATAGAGGTTTAGGGTTGCTTGGGTTTAGTGTTTAGGGTTTAGGGGTTTGCGGTTTAGGATTTAGGGGTTTAGGGTTTCTCAGGTTTAGGGTTTATGGGTTAGGGGTTAGGGTTTATGGTTTAGGGGTTAGGGGTTAAGGGTTAGGGTTTAGGGTTTAGGGGCATTATTTAGGGTTTATGGTTGCATGTCAAAAGAAGTCTCTCTCTCTCTAAAACTCTCAACCCTAAATAATGCCCTTAATCCCTAACCCATAACCCCTAAACCCTAAACCTGAGCAACCCTAAAACTCTATCTCTAGGTATCTCTCCCTTATCTCCCTCTCTCTATCATCCCTCTACCTCTCAATCTCTCTCCCTATCTCTCCCTCTATCTCCTCTCTCTCCCAATCTATCTCCTCTCTCTACCTATTTATCTCTCCCTATCTCTTGTCTCTCTTGCCTATCATTCCTCTATCTCCCTATCTCTTTGGACATCTCTCTCTCTCTCTCATTCCTATATCTCCCTATCTCTCCCCTCTATCTCTCCCTCTCCCTTATCGATGAAAGAAATGAAAACAAGAAAACTAGGACTCTCTCTCTCAATCCTCTCTTTCTATCTCTACCCCTTTATATGTATATCTCTCCATCTCTATCTCTATCTCTATCTCTATCTCTATCTCTATCTCTATCTCTATCTCTATCTCTATCTCTATCTCTATCTCTATCTCTATCTCTATCTCTACCTCTCTCCCTCTCTTTCTCTCTATTGCTATCTATCTATCTCTCTCTTTATCTTCCAATCTCTCTCTATCTCTCTCTTTCTATCTATATCTCTCAATATCCCCCTCCCAATCTCTATCTCTCTTTATATCTCCCTCCCTCTCTCTCTCTCTCTCTCTCCATATATAGACATCATACCATGACACACATCCCTTCCTCCATTACATACTCCCTAACCCTTTCCCAAAATTGATAGCCCACTACCCATGCCACCTCATTTTCATAACACATTTGACCATAACATTGCCACAACAATCATCACTCATCCCGACACCATCCTCCACCATGTGACATTTATCTAACACAAATAGGCATTAAATTAGGCGCACGTTGTGCCTCCTTTTGCGCCCCAAATAGATTACATTTAGGGTTAAAAGTCAGCACTAAAGTTGGTGCTAATGTAGGCGTTAAAGTTGGTGCTAAATTAGGCACAAATTAGCGCTTACTTGTTCTGATCGGCACAAAAAATTCCAAAAATAGCACCATCTCGATAAATAGCGCCGACTTTTTCAAAAAATTGGAGAAAAATATATTAAAATAGTGGGTGGAAGCAAAAAATGGAGCTAATCACAGGGATTTGTTATAGTGTCTAAATTGGATCAATTACGTAATGCTTGCCAATCACATACACCCTACTAGGCGTCCCTTCTTTGGTGAAATATATTTATGTTGGTTTTGGTTGTACCTACCAAGAAACAAACTAGAGCATTTGTCAGAACTAGATGATTAAAATAATAATCAAATAGTTGAATTGACAATCAAACCTGCAACATCAATCCTTACATGGATTCCTACATAGGAGTTGTCATAGCCAATATGTTATTGCATATTAAGCATTTCATAATCAAATAAAAAAAATCATAAATAGATGAAATAAGTTTAGGTGGGTTGGGTTAGCCCATGACAATTAGATGGTTGCAACCTATTGAAGGGGGGATATCCTATTACTAACACTCCTTTGTTGAGTTTGCAAAAAAATTCTTATACCTATACAAATACTCATGACCATGTCTAAACTGATCGTGATCTCATGACATGGCAATGCCTAATATGCCATGTCATCCTATCATTGCAACCCTAGGTGGAGTATTACCACACCATTTTTCATACAGGTGGATTTCTTATGAACCTATTTGCTCTTCCTCTCATTTTTAAAGATAATAAATTCAAATTGCAATAGTGTTTATCTTTACTTGCATGACAAAAGTTACTCATTACACATATTTTGTCTATTTGGTAGGTTCCTATGGAGCACACATTCCAAGGGTGAAATAACACTTGAAGATATTCACCTAGGTCCATTACTTTACATGGATCCCAATATCCTTTTATGTTTGAATATTTACTTTACATGCATGTTTGTGATTGCTCATTTACTTTGAAATACATGATCATTTAAGATTCACATGCACCTCAAAGTGAGAGCAAAATGTAATGGTAAAATTTGCATACCTATGTCATTCCACATTTAGTTTTGGGCTCATTTTTGAGAGAATGTCTTAACAGGATCGCATAGCAACATGTGGCACACTTTTGTGCTAAGTTTGGCTCCTCTCCTAATCCCTATCCATCTTCACTCACTCATTTACTCATTCATATACATTTGTCCTTATCCCTCCCTTATTTGCACTTGTTTCTACATACATCATTTATTATCCCTGAATTCCATACATTCATTCTTAATCCCAAGATTCCGCATTCCTTGTTTTAGGTCATTTCCATAATGCACAAGATTGATCATGTACAGCACAAATCTAACCCAAAATTTAATTTTTAAAAGTTCAAACTGTCAACTCTTCTTTTTTCATAGTCATTGGGAGATGACTTGGTACATGTTTGTGTGATGATTCATTATGCCTTAGTATTTAAAGAATATTATTTGAGCATTGATTTATAAGTAAACATCATTGAAAATCATATTCATTACAAGATGCACCATTGTAGGAATATTGTGCTTTGGAGTACTAAAAAGAAGACAATTCTGCATCAAATCATCATAGGACATTTGCGTGATTGAAGAGTGATGTCTTCAATCATTTCCATGACCATAAAAGCTAGTCTAATCAAGGGAGGTGACCTAGGAGAACCCAAACCTTATGAATTCAACGACTTCATCAAGGTATTTTGAAATACCACCAATCCTTAATAGTCAACGAATAACAAAGATCATGAAGAAACATGTTACATCTATCCATTGTCAGGAGGTTCATTATCGTTGGTTACATATTGCTTTTGTGTGTTAGGTAATTCCTACAACAGGTAGGATTGATCCTACAAGGCACACATTCAATGCATAGAGATTTAAAAGACCGTTTTGATCTTAAGGAGATTTTCAAATAGAGGATCAATTTTCAATACCGAAACAAGTGGAATTCAACGTTGCATCAGGTTCCATTCTTCATTGTAGTTCCCATAGATAATTACCCTATTCCTTTGACATTTAATTTTGTAAATTAACTCTACTATTTTGACTTATCTCTCATAACTAAACTATTTAAATTAATTATGTGTTTAATTATTACATTGATTAATTATCCTAGACATTACATTAAAGAAAGGTTATTTTCCTTTATATTTTTGGTACATTGATTCAATCTTACACCCCTAAGATTTGACATCAAAATTATATCTTCACTTTTCTTAAGAAAATTATTTTCCTTTACAAACACATTAAAATTATTTTTATTTTTAATCACACCTAACTGCCATTCACATTCCCAATTGCTAAAAATGACCAGGTTTAGTGTACCTTGGACTGTTTCTTCTATTCTATTATATTCCATTTCATATATTCTCTTGTTGGAAAATATATTATATCATATTATATTATATGCATCAGCATGACAATGTGGAGGACATTTATTTAATTGTCCAACGCATCTTTCATATAAATTTTGAAACCGATCTCCGGCTATTAAAGACACCCAAATAAACGTTTGCATGACGTTGAGACGTCGTCAGACTTAACACGTTTTGCTAAGCAGCAAGTTATTAGAATATAGTTGGGCTAATCTTAACCGCCACTCCCACGTGCATCTGGATTTCCTAACATATTAAAACATGACACGAGTCCCTACAAATCTTGATTTCCCAAAATGAGATGAACATGTTATAGAGTGGTAAGGGAATTGAAGAGCAGAAGTGTGCCCCCACTTATTAGATCAGCTTGTCATCACTTCATCTCGTGACCTCCACATTTCACACACTCCCATGTCACTAGAAAGTTCCCAATTTCATACACCCCCATGTCACTAGAAAGTTCCCAGTTTTGATTTTTAAGGTTGTTTGGGCAACCATTCAATTGTCCTTTTCTCAAGCCGAATATGCTTAAAAATTGTGTGTTTTAAAAATGATTTCATGTGTAAAATTGTATATTTCGAAAATGATTTTACAATTTTTTAAAATTTTTATATTATATCATATTTTGAAATGTCTTATATTTTATTTTTCAATTGCCGCTTTTGAAATAAATATTATTTGACTTTATGTTTAAATTGTATATTTTGAAAATGATTTTACGACTATTTTTTTTTTAAATTATATCATATTTCGAAATGTCTTATCTTCTATTTTTCATAGAAATTGTTTTACAAAATCTCTATGGCACATTCACAAGTTTAGATGTTGGGAGCTAATTTCATATATATTCCTTTAATTTTTTAAAATTATATTAACAATGAATCTAATGATTCATTAAAAAAAGACAATACAAACGACTACTATAAGGTTCATGGTGTAAAGAATCGTTTATGTATATTTTTACACTAATTATTGTTATCATAATGTTTTTAAACTTGATAATTGTGATGGAAGGTTGTTTTAGTTATACGATGTCATTGCAGTTTCCCAAATATTTACATTTGTTTGGTTCTTCCAAATAAATGATTATAAGGAGATGTTGTCTTGTTAGTATTCAACATGATCTAGTCTTATTATTCTTGTTGGTATCCCTATGGGTAATGACTACTTGAATTAGGTGGCTCTTTTACATCCCTTCAATTGTATGGTAGTTTTTTTGATTTCTTAGGGTTAGGGCTTGCAATGAGTTAATAATCTATTAACCCAATGAAAGTGAGGTCCCAAGTGTAAACTCCATTGATATCTCCTTCCTCCAAATTGTATGAAAATAGAGGAAACTTATTTGATTACATTATGGAGTGATTGCAATAGTATATAATTATCTTCCTTCTAAATAAAACAAAAAACAAAAAAAACAATTTGTACTATTGCAAATAATTCATAACTCTCACGAAAAGTGTTTACTAAATTTTTAAATAACATGAACTTTTTTTCTTTATAGGTTTTCTATTTTTTTAATCTATCTATATTTTTGAGTAATCTATATTTAATTTTTAACAATAAAAGTTATGACATTCCTCCTTTCTTATTATTCTAAACACAAACAATAAAAAACACCTTTATCTTCTCTTCAATTACTTTGGTTCCATTCCAAACAAGTGGAAAATGTTTGTCTCCTTTTCACTTTAGTTTGATTCCATCTCCAATAAACTTTCATATAATCCAAAATAAAGTTTATGCTTATTTATATTTTACAATAGATTTGAGGATTTTCAACAACAAATTCAATTTTATTGTTAAAAGTGCTATGAAGCAACACTATACACTCAAATGCACAATAAGAATTATTTGGGCTTCTCTTTGTAGTTTTCCTTTTTTAATTGTCTTCTTTAGATACTTCATATGATGCATTATGGCCATTAGGAGTATATGTATGTGTATGCATGGAAATATGTTAGTAAGAGCATATCACACTACATATGTTAATTTCAGTCTATCTATGCTCATTTAGTTCCTACCCAATATCACCTCCCATATTGTGGAAATTCTTTAATTTGCAACCATATCTTTGAAACGCTACCTGCTCATATCATGCACATTTCAGTCAATGCTGATTTTATTTTGTATACCATGCAGATGAAAATTGCATCCCCCCTTGGGTTTCATTTCATCAAAATATTGAAGCCCTTGCAGTATCAACTCCCAAATCCCTCTAATACCTTACAAAACGGCTTGCATATCAAGTAGCTACATCATTGTTCTTACAAAAGCGACACACCACTAGAGCTTGCTTTTTGTTGTGAGCATTTAGAAATTCTTCACTGGTGTTTTTTGATGCTTTTTTTTTTGGTGCCGAAATCTATTAAAACTAGTATAAAATAGTTTACAAACTCATCAAAGAGAGAAGAGAGAAACTATTGGACCAAATTTGAGCTTGATTATATGGACATTTTTTATTAGTAGGGAGCTTGTGGACATGTGTTGCCTTTGGATCATAGTTTGTAGGGCAATGGAAATTTTTGTAGGTAATGCCTCTTCATTCCATATGCTGTCATTTTCCACAATGAATGGAAAGGTAAAACCTATTGTATAAATGTAAACACATAATAGAAAACAACTCCTTTCAATTTGTGAAAATTTGAAAAGTGGGGGATCTTCCCTTTCTCAATTGACATGCTCTTGCAACCTACTATTATTATCCTTGTTTAATTTGTGAAAAGTTGAAAACACAAATGTGAAAAGAAATAAAGAAGAAGAAATTTTGAAATGCAACATATATTTTTGTTATGCCATAAGTGATGTTTAATAACCATCAATCATGGTACCTTCAATTGTCTAATAAAAACAAGCAATTTCACATGAATTGGAAACAAATTTCATAAATTATATATTGGCATAAAATTAACTCACAAGAATATTTAAATATTTATAGTTTTTTTTTAAAATTCAGTTTTGTAACAAAATATAATACAAATTGTAAAGGAACTCTTAAACCGACTCCAATTTGTTGTTACATTTCATCTGGAGTTTATAATTTATTAATAGTGTGATGGGTGCAAATTGTATGATTGTTTGAAGTTTATGGGAGGCAGTTGACTCTCAAAACTTGAAAGTAGGCGCTTTTTAACAAAGCATTTTAGACAATTTATGTATAATCTAACAAAGTTGCTTGTGGTCAATCACATAGTTTTGAGATGAATCTATTTTATTAGTGGAGTATCACTCTATCTTCAAATTTGAGTGCCACATGTTTGATCCCATGCAACGTGACCTTGATTTGATGCACGAGATTTATTTGCATTGCATGTGAATGATATGATAGAATGCACACTAGTAAATTTGCTCACCTTCACCTTCTTGGTATTTGAGTCTATCAAGATAGCGTTGAGGGATATTGTTTGGGAGTTTGTTGGCTTGATAGGTGAATGGGTTCTTCTAGGTTAAACTCCTTGGTAGGTCAAATTTGTAAGGAAGCTAAGGTAGTGGAACAACTTCCTACACTAATCTTGAGGGAAGGGATATGCAAAACTTTTTAGATCTTTACAATAGCTACATAAATAACACAAATAACAATCATACCATAACACAGTAATTACGTGGGGAAACCCTTTCGGGAGAAAAACCCCACACTCAAATGCCGCCCAATATATTATTCTGGAATCAAGAAGATTACAATATACTTGTAGAGTAAGTTTTCACATGAGTATAACCAACTAGAGATTCAGAGGCAACTCAACATCTGTAAGACTCCTACACACAACCTCCATCTCAAGCTCCTGATATATAGGAGATACAATACAGTAAACCATCAATAGTAATTACAAAACCATGAGTCAAAACCACCCAAAGTGGTGACCAAATTATTTGCAATCCAAGATGCCTTGTGATGTGCCAAATCACACACCAACACATGTAACTCTCCCCTTTACAACTCTTTTAAGTGTCCAACACGTTTTCACATTTCCCTATTTAGTGGTAAAAAGGAGGGATGGGATTTTTGGTTTCAAGGGTAAATCCTCCTTTCACAACAAACATTCAAGGACATATCAACTGAGTTGAATCTCTACTAAGTGAGAGCATTCACCAGATAGGTTGGGCTATCACTTGGAATGATGTGGAAGCTCAGATGTTATCAATCAATATCTCCATATAGTGCTCAAATACTCTTAAAACCCTAAGTATGCAAAATAGTAAACAAATTGATGAATTACAACAAATCCTTACAGACTAATGTAGTAGGCAGAGATTAATAACTGACCATTTTTTGAAGTTCAGAATGTGGAACAGTCGGGGACACCTCCACTAGTGCCCCTATCCAAGGTATTGTTTTCTGTATAGAATCTGGATCTCCTCCCGACACTGATATTCATTGTATCTTCTATTTCTACCCCAGAAGATGCAGAGGACACCTCCACTAGCGCCCTATTCCAATGCCATATGTTCTTCAAGGTGTTAGAAGCTCTTCAGATGTTGATTATCACTATCCAAATTATTTTTGTGTTTGCAACTCGGGAGGACACTACCACTAACGCCTGTGTCCAAGTAGTCCTTTTCTTCAGGGATTCAGAATCTACACACTGTCTTACTGTTCCCTATAAGTCCACTATGTCCAGATGCGAAACTTGTAACCTACAATCACAAAGGAGTGTGGCTGGGGGTTGTGGTGTTTAGAGGCTTGCCTTGATCAAGCCCCAAAGAGACATTCAAGTCTTCCGAACACCGTTGTTAGATAGAAAGTGTGTATCCCCGTGGGATGGCAAAAGAAAATGATAAATGATTCAAACACAAATAAATGTCACCTCAAAGATATAGATCTCATGGAAGGAAGAATCTCTTTCATGCAGTGAGGAGATGGAGCCAAATTTGCAACAAACAAACACAATAACAACACAATACTGCTCTATAACATAATGAAATCTTTGAATCACTTTAGCATAAGATCACAAGTTCACAATGTCCATCTCATTTGCAAATGAAACACTAAACATGCTTATATATGCAACTACAAACATTCCCACTAAGAATTTCACAATTCAAACTTGAGATGTTGGCATAGGACCTAAGTAATGGTCATAAAACCAACATTAAAATTTAGGGCTGACCCAAAATAAGGTAGGACTAGGGCGCTAGCGCTCAAGTCTACCCTCCCAATTTTGGTCAGGATCTGCTTAAATGACATCCCCTAGGTCCTATTTGCCATAGACTTTAGGGTTTTCTCATCGGGATTCACAATTAACATGCAATATGCTCTAAATGCATTTTAAGGACCCACGAACTAAACCTTAAGAGGGAAAAGCCCCCAAAGGGACATTTTATGACATAACATTTAGCCCCCACTTTAATGTATGTATAAACGCAAGTTCAATACATGCATTAAAGTATGGTCAAAACACAACAAACATGCCAAGCACGGTGAAGACATGCCAAACACATTAAAGACAGTAACAAGCACGCAAAACACGAAGAAGACAGTTACAGTCACACAAAACATGGAGAAGACAACATTGAAGGCATGCAAAACATAGTGAATATAGTGAATGCAGTGATTATTTCTTTTTCATTTTCTCATATATGAATGCAAATGCAAGTACAAGGAAAGTAAACACACAACCCAAAATGCAAGAGGGACTCATCGCCACCAGTCTTTAGACTGCATATGGGGCAACAGACACACAATACAAATCTCAGAGTGTAGGAGGGACTCATCGCCACCAATCTTTAGACTACACTTGAGAACAAACATGCCATACAAATCCTAAAGCACAGGAGGGACTCATCACCACCAATCTTTAGACTATGCTTGGGAACAAACACGCCACACACACACATGGAAGACATAGAGAAAACATAGTAGACAAGCGATGGAAGAACCTATTGCTAGGTTCGCTACCATCTCAGGCACATTACAGGCATACACCGACGATTGGGCTTAGCCACAACAATTGTCAAAGACACGCTTAAGAGAGGATACACCAACCCTGCCTGCTCGGAGGACTTTTAGAAAATGACAGGATGTGCAATCTCCTCGAGAAATACACCATCCCTACCTCCGCAGAGGGCTTAAAATAAAAAGGATATGCATGATATTCTGCCTCGCATAGGGCTTAATGATTGAAATGCAATATAAAATAAAGATGTGCGCTCACTCGGAGATACAACATCGCGCATCTGCAAAGGGCTTACAAACACGCTTCATTAGTACCAAAATCATCAAACAACTTACCTTATATATGCCCCCACCTTAAGGTGGTTGATATTGTGTACCGATATCAAGCACGTTAAGGTAGAAAGAAAACACACAAGGCAACACGAGCTCTCGCAAAGCCCATGCCCCCCAGAGGTGACATGCACTTTACAATCGCTAAATGTTCCCACAAACACACAATTTCCTGCAAGAAAAGGTGTTAGCAACCATATAATCATGATAAACAACAATGCATGTAATCATTCACATAAAGAGCTGAGCAAGGCAAGAGTCAAGATAAATAAAGTGCACGGAGCAGCAATATTGTTATGTTTTGTAAGTGCGATAAGACAACATCAAGATATCACATGGAGTGATTCTACTAGCCAAGTGTTGGATAATATATATCAACCCCATCATCATGTATGGACTAGGTCCATTTTTTGATTTCTTGCTAAAGGGACACTAGGTACGTATCAGTATTATATGTTTTTCATCATTTGCCAGCTAGATAGAACCACTAGAGGAAGGTAAACAATAAATCAAGAGAGGAGAAATAAGTGCCATAGGGTCGTCACGTAGGAAGGTCCTCCCAGGTCACCAACTGCAATGCTATGCCCCCTGGACACAACACACAACAATGAAAATAGAGGAGAGACAATATAGAAGAATGATGATACAAATAGAAGAAAAGTCACAACAAAGGTGGTCTCCCGGTATCCTTGACCTTACAAGAGTATCAAGGGTCATCCTAGGACGCCTAAACAACACATAACACATCACGGGGGAAACACAACATAGAGGTAAAGGGTTAGAAATACTTACCTGCTAGTACAACCGAACTAAAATTTGGAACTTGTGAGCATCTTGGAGAGATGCTCTATCAAGTTTTGTGCGAAGCTTGAGTGGTTCGTATTAGAGTGCTATTTGTTGTTAGGAGGTCCATGTGGTGTTTGTTTCTCAAGTCCTTGTGTATGTGAAAGCTTTTGTTGCTTATGAGGAGGAGAACCACTAGTATTGCCAACTAATGATAATCTTCTTACTCTTTTCCGATCTTTAGCTCTCTTTCTTTGTTGAGTTCATCTATCATAGTGACAAAGACTATCTTGTACTATTTAAATCTTTTCTTTTGTCATGATCTCTTGATTCGATTGTTCTAGTTGTTTTTCTGATGCATTTTGGTTATCTTCTGATCCTTGAAGGGATAACGGAGGAGGAACCTCAGCATAAATACCATCTCTTTGTGGACAAGGTGATACGTCAGTATTTTCCTTATCCAATTCTATTGTAGCAATTATCTCATTGTAGTTCAGATAGTCATCTTCTATTTCGAGTGTATTTTGTTCCATCATGTTATTATCGGTATGCTTAGGAAAGGGATTAGTAAAGATTTGTAAATTCTGATTTCGGCAAAGCAACCGACTTATTCCCATTATCATTCACACCAGATACCTGTATAACATTTAAGTCGATGAGGTCTTGTATTTCATGTTTAAGATGCATACATCATTCAGTATCATGTCCTTGTTGCTGATGATAATGAAAAAAAGCATTAGCATCGAAATAAGGTCATTGCATTCTACTAGAATCCAATGGTTTAATCAGAGGAAGCTTCAAGAGGTCATTACTCACAGCTTGATTCGTGATAGAATGATAAGATTCAGATATTAGAGTATACTGTCGTTGTTGTTGTCTATTCTGAAACGGTGTCCTCTTTAGATTACTGATAATGGACACTTGTGAGAAATTGTTTGAATTATGTCCATTAACCTTGATGAAAGTCTTATTATTCCTCTTTAAGTTGTTTTGTGAAGATCCACCCATGGATTGACCAACTTGAGCCGATGAGTTTTGATCTTCATACTGACTAAACAAAAGCTGATAATCATGAAGGGTGGTACATAGATGTTGAAAAGAGTTATACTTCATCAAGGGAATCTTATCACGGATGTTAGGTTGTAGATTTGTAATAAACACTTTCTAAACGTCTTCATCCTTTATCTGATATTGAATCTGTGCATAGAGGGCTTGATACTGACTAATAAACTTAGTTAATTTCTCTTTCAGACGTTGCTTGCAATGAACTAAATCAAGGAAAGAAACTTGAGGTCCAATGTTTGCTTGAAAATGTTGTAAAAATTGATCAACTAGCTACGAAAAAGAGTGTATTGAATTCGGAGGTAGGGAGCAAAACCATTCTAAAGCAGTATCTCTGAGAGATCACAGGAAAATTTTTGCTAACAAGTCCTCTTCAAAGTAAAAACCACTACACATAGTCGTGAATGTTGCCACATGAGTATTAGGATCACCTTTTCCACCATAGTTTTCAAAGCGAGGGGTTTCAAACCTCTCAGGCATAGGAGTTCTCAAGATTGCATAAGATAGGGGATTACGGGCATGATAGGTTGGTATATTAGGTTGTGAAGAATTCATCAAGCTTGTCACCTTTTGTTGTAAAGAAGTCATGCCTTGCAAGAGTTGGTTTAAGATGGCATCATTAGGAGATGCAGTTTGAGAATTAGAAGCCATATGCATGACATTTTGAGGGGATTGGTTGTGAGTGGAAACGAGAGGTGGTTGAGAATAATTGTAGGTAGAAGGTGGTTGCAAATAGTTATATGTGAGGGGTGGTTGAGAATAAGTGTGATGGAGAGGTGGTTGAGAGTAAGTATTCATAAAAGAGGTCACCTTAGGTGCCAAGTTCTGACAGTTAAATCCCACAGCTTTGTAATTTTGTGAATTAGTGCCATTAGATACTCTAATACTAGTGGTAGAATTACAACAAGCATTTGCATTAGTAGTTAAAATTGTTGATGTAAATGTAGATATTCCCGTAGTTGGTATAGATGTCGATACTTGTGTATGAGTCGATGATGACATGTTATTAATAAAATTTGTACATTCAGTCACCGGCATAACATTAGTTTGTACAATATGTGCTAATCCTTGAAGTAAATTAACACCATCTTGTCCTTCTTTTATCAACTCTCTTATGTTATGAATCACAGGTATAGCTTCTTCTGCTATCCTTTCATTTTCCACAAATGCTTGAAAATCGGCTAGCTCTTTATCAAGTTTGTTTTTTTGCTCATTAGGTACATGTGTTACCACCTCAATAGTGTCATCAACATCATGAAATATTTGATCTTCCATAGGCGTTGTAGGAGATATAGTGTCTTGCAAAATTTGTGTCTCTCCTTTTGTAAAGAAGGTGTTCAATGGATTTTTAGAGGTAGGAATATCATTTTCTTCAGGAGCACTAGATCCCATGAGTCTTCTACTTCTTCTTGAAGGGATATTTCTATTAGGTAAGTGGGTTATAATACTCATACAAAAGCATGCAACATGCAATGCACAAACTAATAGGACAAATCCAAGGAGCAAGATATGTTTGATTTTTCACTTTTGTCAATGCAAAGAAGTGAAAGAAGAGGTGTTGTGAAGAATTTCAAGAGGGGTAGAAAATAATATGCCTAATAACAATCCAATGATGCAACAATATCTTTCACAACACACCTACAGTGCAAATCTAGAGTGATGACAAGTCAAAACCCAGTGAAAATACACCTAAAATATGCAATTTTTCACCAATTTTCAATGTAGAAGCCTAATAGAAAGGGTGTTGTAAGGAATTTGAGGAGGGGAAGAATATTATAACCCTAATACCAGTCAAATAATACAGAAAAATCCTTTACAACACACCTATAATGCGATTTTAGAGAGACGATAAGGCCAAAATCTAGTGAAAATGCAAGGTTTTCAAAACCTAGACATGAAATTTTGTAAGAAAGCCACTATGATGTAACACTAAAATTATAAATCAGACCTAAATGAGTTTTTGAAAAGGTAGTAAAATCTGAAACAAGATTTTAACTACAAACCCTAGCTAATGCAAAACTAGGTTTTTATGAAAATTGCACAATTTCAAGCATTTTTTAACAATTTAAGCATGAAAATGCAATGCAAGTGAATACTAAATGACGAATTTCTGTAATTTAAATCAGATCTAATGAAAATAATAGAAATTAAATGCCAATTACTCCAAATTATGCCAAAATGCAAGCCTAAGATGCCAATTTTTTTCAAAATTTTTATTTTTTTTGTAATTTTTCAAATGCAATAAAATGAATGAATGCAAATCTATCACACAACACTCAGTAAGGTGCAAAAATTAAAAAACATGGGTTCACCAAAATGTTTAGTGGTAAAAAGGAGGGATGGGGTTTTTGGTTTCAAGGGTAAATCCCCCTTTCACAACAAACATTCGAGGACATATCAACCGAGTTGAATATCTACTAAGCGAGAGCATTCACCTAACAGGTTGGGATGTCACTTGGAGTGATGTGAAAGCTCAGATGTTATCAATCAATATCTCAATTTAGTGCTCAAATACTCTTAAAACCCTAAGTATGCAAAATAGTAAGCAAATTGTTGAATTACGACAAATCCTTACAGACTAAGGTAGTAGGCAGAGATTAATAACTGACTATTTTTTGAAGTTTAGAATGTGAAATAGTTGGGGATACCTCCACTAGTGCCCTTCTCCAAGGTACTATTTTCTGTACAGAATCTAGATCTCCTCCCGATATTGATATCCACTGTATCTTCTGTTTCTGCCCCAGAAGATGTGGAGGACACCTCCACTAGTCCCTAGTCCAATGTCAGATGTTCTTCAGGGTGTCGGAAGCTCTTTGGATGGTGATTATCACTGTCTAAATTATTTCTATGTTTGCAACTCCGGAGGACACTACCACTAATGCCTGTGTCGAAGCAGTCCTTTTCGTTAGGGATTTGGAATCTACACACTGTCTTACTATTCCCTGCAACTCCACTCTGTCCAAATGCAAAACCTGGAACTTGCAATCACAAAGGAGTGTGGTTGGGGGTTGTGGTGTTTAGAGGCTTGCCTTAGTCAAGCTCTAGAGAGAAATTCAAGTCTTTCAAACACCGTTGTTAGATAGAGAGTGTGTATCCCTGCAGGATAGAGGCAAAAACAAATGATAAATGATTCAAACACAAATAAATGTCACCTCAAAGATATAGATCTCATGGAAGGAAGAAGCTCTTTTATGCCATGAGGAGATGGAGCCAAATCTGCAACAAACAAACACAATAACAACACAATATTGCTCTATAGCACAATGAAAGCCTTGAATCACTTTAGCATAAGATCACAAGTTCACAATGTCTATCTCATTTGCAAATGAAACACTAAACATGCTTATATGTGCAACTACAAACATTCCCGCTAAGAATTTTGCAATGCAAACTTGAGATGTTGGCATAGGACCTAAGTAACGGTCATAAAACTAACATTAAAATTTAGGGCTAACCCAAAATAGGCAGGACTAGGGTGTTAGCGCCCAAGTCCACCCTCCCAATTTTGGTTAGGATCTGCTTAAATGACATCCTCTAGGTCCTATTTCCCATAAGACTTCAGGGTTTTCTCATCGGGATTCACTATTAACATGCAAGATGCTCTAAATTCATTCTAAGGACCTGAGAGCTAAACCTTAAGAGGAAAAAGCCCCCAAGGGGACATCTTATGACATAACATTCCCAAAATGGGAGGCTCAACTTCTAGAGGCCATAACTTTTGATTTGGGTGTTCGATTGACGAACCGTTTGATGTGTCGAAAAGATTGTGAAGAGATCTACCAATATATAACCCGCTTGGGCGGTTACGACAACTTTTGGGACATTTAGGGACCTCTAAGTGCCTTAAATATGAGTTTGAAACTTTTCCAGGAGTTTCAGAAAGTGGAAACTTTAATCTCTTGCAATCCATGCATGATCTTGAGTTGAAACTCACCCAAGATGTTTACTTGGTAGTTCCGCACCTTTTGGAAAAAATTCAGGTCCATCCGTACTCAAATGTGGAGTTACTAAAAATAGTAAGCCTTGCCATTTTAGCCCCTTTTGGAAACTTTGAAAGTTCTAAACCATTCTTCAAGATAAAGGGTATTCAAAAAGACCAAAATTGGGAAGAATAGTAACCTTTTGCAGTTGCAAGGTTGAGACACCTTTTCTAACATTCTCCCACTTGTTTAACACCTTGCAAGAGCAAAGGGAGTATCAACACCATGATTTAATTACTAGGAGCCAAGAGGCCCATAGACTCTGAACACCATATGAACTTCTCTATGCTCACAAGCTTAGTTAATGAATCTGCAACATTCATCAAAGTCTTTACCTTAACTAGCTTCACCCTACCATCCTCAACCATATCTCTAACAAAATGATACTATACATCAACGTGTTTGGTCCTGGCATGAAATGTCAAGTTCTTAGCTAGGCATATCACACTCTGACTGTCATAATAAATTGTCACTACACCTTGTTTTATTCCAATATCTAAACATAGTCTCTTAAGCCAAATGGCTTCTTTACAAGCATGAGTAGCTGCCATATACTCAACTTCAGTAGTGGACAAAGAAACCACAACTTGTCTCATACTCATCCAACTAATTCCACCACCAAATAAAGTAAACACATAAGCACTGGTGGATCGTCTGCTATCAACATCATCTACCCAGTCTGAATCCACAAAACCATGAATATCAAGGGAATGCATGTCTCCTATCAAATTACCATTATAACACAAGGAATACTTTGAGGTACCTCACAAATATCTGAAGACTCTTTTAACTGCATCCCAATGAACTCTACCAGGATTAGACATATATCTGGAAAGAACTCCCACTCCTTGGGCAATGTTTGGTCTAGTACAAACCATAGCATACATCAAAATTCCAACTATAGTCTGGTAAGATACTCTTCTCATGTCTTTCATCTCTCATGGAGATGTTGGACATTGTGAAGCAGATAACTTCGTTCCAACTGTGAAAGGAACACATAATGGTCTACAATTCTGCATGTTAAACCTCTATAAAACTGAATTGACATACTTACTCTAGCCAAACCATAGTTTTCTGTTCACTCTATCTCTTCTTATTTCCATCCCAAGAATATGTTTAGCTACACCAAGATATTTCATTTCAAATTTAGCTACAAGTTGAGACTTTAGTTCTGAAATCATTCCTTTCCCTTTACCAATAAATAACATATCATCAACATATAATGTAATAAACAGGAAATGATCACCATCAAATTTATAATAAAAATAGTGATTGGATTTAGAACGCTCAAATCCCAAACTCAACACATATGTATCAAATTTCTAGTACCACATCCTAGGACTTTGTTTGAGGCCATACAAAGATTTCTTCAATTTGCAAACCAAATTACTTTTACCTTTCACTATGTAGTGCTATGGCTATGTCATATAAATATCTTCCTTCAAATCACCATGAAGGAATGTCATTTTCACATCCATTTGCTCAACCTCTAGATCATAAGAAACAACAATAGAAAACAAGAATCTAATGGATGTCATTTTTTCAACAGGAGAAAATATCTCACCGTAATCAATACCCTCAACCTAAGAGTAACCTTTCGCAACCAACTGTGCTTTGTACTTCTCAATGCTTCCATTTGAACCAATCTTTTTCTTGAACATCCATTTGCAACCAATAGGTTTCCGTTCTTTAGGCAATGGTACCAGGTCCCATGTATCATTCTTTTTCAAAGATGCCATTTCTTCATCCATAGCAATCTTCTAGGACTCTACATCATTCATACCTAATGCCTCATCTACAAACCTAGGTTTATCTATGTTAGTATTCAAAGCAAAAATACATCTCTAGTCATCACGTGAATACCTTTCAAGTGGTTTTCTATGCCTTGTAGACCTTCAAACAAGTTGAGATGGAGGTTCTTCCTCCTCTTCTGAAGATTTAGAGCTAGACGAGCTCTCCTCAACCTCTTCTCTATTTAGGGGCCTCGATTCAACTTTCTCAGGCGTAGAAGGGAGTTGAATCACATCTTTCTGTTCACTTTGTTCTTGTTGTAATGTAACAAAAGAAGGCTTAGTCTCTCTAAAAATAACACTTCTACTATATATTATCTTCTATGCAACAGGGTCCCAACACTCAAGTACCTTTTCACACCATAACTGTACCCAATGAAGATACATTTGATAGCCTTGTTCTCCAACTTTGTTCACTTCTCCTTTGGTACATGTGCATATGCCTCACAACCAAAAACTCTAAGATGTCTTAGTGAAGGCTTGTGCCCCGACTACGCCTCCATAGGTGTTTTATCAACAAGAGCTAATGTAGGAGACCTATTAATTAGGTAGCAAGCAATGGCAATAGCTTCAGCCCAAAACCTTTGTTCTAGACCAGTGCCACTAAGCATACTCCTAGCCTTCTCCATCAATGTCTTGTTCATTCTTTCTGCAACTCCATTATGTTGTGGAGAATACGGAGTTATCTTTTGTCTCTGAATGCCACAATCTTTACATAATCTATCAAAATCATTAGAGCAAAATTCACCTCCATTGTTAGTCCCCAAACATTTTTTTTAGTTTGCAACTCAACCATTGCTTTAAATTCTTTAAATTGAATAAAAACTTTAGATTTACACTTTAGAAAATATACCCATGTCCTTCTACTATAATCATCAATAAATGAAACATAATATGTGAAACTTCCAATGGAAGGAACATCTACAAGACTAAACACATTAGATTTATGATAACTCGAGTAAAACTGAACACAGTTTTGTTTACCATAAATGTAATGCTCAAAGAAATTGAAATCAAGAATACAATCAGTTAACCCTTCAACAAGGTTTTTATTTTTCAAGGTCCTTAGACCCTTTTCTCCTATGTGGCCCAATCTTTGGTGCCATAACATAGTCTTCTCTGCAGGCAATTTGATTCAGAAGAAAGAGCACCCTTAGGTACCCAAAATCCATGACCATCCACTGAAAATGAAACCCTCTCCTTTTCCAATGAAGTAGTCACATATTTAATTTTCACATAAGTACTATTGCACTCAATAGTGTATGCATCAAGCTTATACAATGTGCCAAATCTGACACCTCTAGCGATCACCATAGCACCTCTAACCATCTTGTATTTTGTATTAAAAAAGACTACCCGCACACCCACATTTACTAGTTTGCTCACATATAATAAATTTTGTGCTAATCTAGGGATATGCAGCACACCATTAATCCTTTTTATTCTACCATCAAGAAATTTGATTTTAACTTTATGATGACCAATGGTATTTAAATGAGAATCATCACCCAAGTACACCTTACCTCCATTGAATTCTTCATATTCAAAAAACCAATCTCTATTAGGGGTCATATGGAAAGATGCACCTGAGTCAATTAACCATGCATCATTACTTGCACGAGTGACCCAAGCTACAATGAACACATCACCATCTTCCTTCTCAGGCTCAGAAGCAGAATCAAATTTCTTCTTTTTCTTCTTCTTTTCTTCTTTACATTCCTTAGGGAAGTGTCCAGGCTTACCACAATTTCAATAAATAACTTTGGACTTTCTAGGAGATTTGGATCTCCCCTTGGACTTGGATTTGTCATGCTTCTCGCTCTTCTTGCCTTTTTCTTTAGGTCTTCCATAGACACTTAGGGATTCTTTGGCACTGATGGATACCTTCCTCCTTATTTCTTCAGAAAGCAAAGAACCCACGACATCTTCAACTTTCAAGACAACAAAAGTACTCCCAATCACCATAACAAGAGAATCCCATGAATCAGGCAAAGAATAAAGCATGATCTGGCATTTCTCCGCGTCATCCATTTTTACACCAAATGATGCCAATTGAGCCACCAACATATTGAATGCTTCTAGGTGGTTTGAAATTCGTCCACCCTCTTCCATTCTCAAGGAATATAATTTCTTCCTCAAGAAAATCTTGTTCACTAAAGATTTGGTTTGATATATTTCACCGAGTTTCTTCCATAGATTTTTTACAGAGGGCTCTTCATGGACATTGATTAAAACAAATCCTGTTAAGCACAATCTGATTAGAGCCTTGGCTTTACGGTCCATAACGTCATATTCAATAGCCAAAGTAGCATATGTGGGCCTTGAAACTTTCTCATCAATAGCATCCCACAGATCTCGATCAATTAACAAATCCTCCATCTTCAGCTTCCACATCTCAAAATTGTTACTAGAAAATTTTTATACCTCTATTCTCCCTGATGTGCTCACCATCTAAAAATTATTGCAACAAGATCACAAAGTATCTTTTGCAAAAGCTCCCACTCAAAACTGGATTAGTTCAAAAAACCCAACAACCCACAACGGAAACCAAAGGTGATCAAGCTCTGATACCACTTGTAAGAAAGCTACGATAGCGGAACAACTTCCTACACTAATCTTGAGGGAAGGGATATACAAAATTTTTTAGATTGTTACAACAATTACATAAATAAACACAAATAGCAATCATACCATAACACAATAATTATGTGGGAAAACCCTTTCAGGAGAAAAACCCCACACTTAAAAGCTGCCCAATATATTATTAAGGAATCAATAAGATTACAATATACTTGCAGAGAAAGATTTCATAGGAGTATAACCAACTAGAGATTCAGAGGCAACTCAACATCTATAAGACTCTTACACACAACCTCTATCTCAAGCTCCTGATATATAGGAGATACAATACAGTAAACCATCAACGATAATTACAATATCATGAGCCAAAACCACCCAAAAGTGGCATCCAAATTATCTCCAATCAAAGATGCCTTGTGATATGCCAAATCACACACCAACATGTGTAACTCTCCCCTTTACAACTCTTGTAAGTGTCCAACATGTTTTCACATTTCCTAAAATGGGAAGCCCCACTTTCAGAGGCCATAACTTTTGATCTAGGTGTCCAATTGACGAACTGTTTGATACGTCGAAAAGCTTGTGAAGAGATATATCAAGCTCTAATCCAATTCACCAGTTAAGGCAATTTTTGGGACATTTAGGGACCTCTAAGTGCCTCAAATTTGAGTTTAAAAATTTTCTAGGAGTTTCAGAAAATAGAAACTTTAATATCTTGCAGTCCAGGCATCATTTTGAGTCGAAACTCACCCAAGATGTTTACTTGGTAGTTCCACACCTTTTGGGAAAATTTTGGGTTCATCTGTGCTCAAATGTAGAGTTACTAAAAATAGTAAACCCTAACATTTTTAGCCCCTTTTGGAAACTTTGAAAGTTCTAAACCATTCTTCAAGATAAAGGGTATTCGAAAACACCAAAATTGGGAAGAATAGTATCCTTTTATAGTTGTAAGGTTGAGACACCTTTCCTAACAAAATTAATGGCGATGAGAAATATTACAGAAAACCATTCACAAACATGCAATGGCCAATATAATGATAATTGCAAATTTGATTCTTTAGATTTCTTTAGAAATTGGAGTGTGCTCCAATTAATCTCCTACATAATCTTGTGCCAAATAATCAATTAATTATACATTAAATGTCTTTAAATACCATGATATATTACAAATGAATAAGATTCATCTTATTTTAGAATTCCTCTTGATATCATAGTAGTTAGTTTTTTAATATAATAATCAAGTAAAAAGGCCTTCAACCCATTACAAGAAGATAACTATTAAAACTAGGGGAGAGGACCTGGAGTACCCACACACCCTAACTTTGTACATGTCAAGCTCCTAAATGGTACATCAAATTTTCATAAAAATTTCAACATATATTTGTATCTAAGTTCAGAGATTAAAACTATTGTTTGGGGTTCTGGGTATCAACAATGTAGCCTAATCAACTACACATTCACCAAGTTGTCCAAAAATAGAAAAAAATTTAGACTAAAACATGTGCACCAAGGCACGTATTATCGATCACCTTATGTGTTAGGTTGCCATATGATTGGTTGTTTATTTGATGTGACTTGTCAAGTGTATTGCTTTTTTATCATTGAGATCTTTTGACTGGAGATACGAACCGGTGAGTTTACAACATGGGGGACCTCTTCCCCTAGCATTAACACCTCTCATGAATGCCTGCATTAACGCTGGAGGTTCAAACCCGCGACCTCGTTGGCCCAATGAAGGCCTTCCGCCTGCGAGCACAACAACTCAACGAAGGCACAGATCTGGAAAGCATGTTAGCCCAACGTAGGCACAAAGTCTGTGAGCTCTTTGGCCTAGTGGGGGTTTGAACCCTAGTGGCCGCCACTACAATCGAGTGACTTAACCACTGAACCACACCCTTAATGGCTTAAATTAGGAATAGGGATATACCCTGGGTGACATGCAAATGCCCCACTCCACATGCCACGAGTAAGTCAGGATACAAGATCTTGGGGGCCCCTTAATTGTTGACATGATAGAGGGTAACCTCGCGAGGTTTGAACCTGGGTTGTTGGCACTACAAGCAAGAAGCCCCACCATTTCACCACAGGGTCTCCCCCTATACATGTGAAGTGTATTGTTACACATGTATTAGTTCCTTATTCAATATTTACTAGTAATTTATTTCTCAGCTACTATTCTTTTAATATATTTAATTGGGTCTAAGTTCACAACACCATAATGGCTATTAGGACATGGTTAGCTATTGGGTCCTCTCTCCTATTCTAAAAACTGGCAACACACACAAGACCAAGAACCAAAATGAAAGCAAATTACAGAATACTGAAAACAACACTAGTATGAAGCAAAGAAATAAGCTACTAGTAACAATCAACAAAACAACACTAGTTTGAAGCAAAGAAATAAGCTACTGGTAACAATCAATGACTCTCATGAGCTTAAATTATTTGCTCCAAACTCTAATATTTCTCCAATGAGATTCCATGCAAGATGAAGAGCTAGTCTGAGTGTACACTCCACTCTTAAAATAATGGTATTTCCCATCTTTGTCATCAGCCATTACCATCTCTTTCCCATCCATAAACACAGACACTTTCCCTGCGTCTACAAAGCGGATAAGGTTGAGATGAATCCACCGATCATAAATATCTGACGACACCACTTGGTCATCGTAACGCTTTAGCTTTCCATCGTAAACATGCAACATTAACACTAATGATAGATACTCCCCCTGTCCCTTGCGGAACATACATCTCACCATCCACTCTACTTAAATATCATCCATTTCAATGGTCAAACAGTCAATATGAATTTTACACCTCATTCACAATAAAAAATAGTAAATATCCCTCACCATCAAATTGCCACACTTGACTTTTAGTCATATCCCTGCACTACATCAGTTTAAATTACACAAACACAAATACATTGCAGCATATTACATAAATTTTAGAGGAAGATGATGGATCAAAAATACAGAACTAACCATGATGCGGATTTTTGTCCCATCCTTGGTGTCGCTTCCTCCTGTATAGGGTTTGTCATTTTCTTAAACCCACATGGATTGTGTTGGATTTGTGACAACAAAGAAAGAAAAAAAAATACTTATCTTAAAAAGAAAACAAAAATCTTATCTTACAAAGAAGGTAAAATCTTATCTTTGTAAATCTATTTTTTCCTCAAGAGAAAAATCTACTTTTTTCTAAATTTGATGGTGGTAGTTATGTTGAAGATATTATATATCTTTGTAGTCTTGAAAGACAATGTAATTGTAATTGTAGCTGCGTGAATATTGTAATTTTTCTCTGAGCAATAAGAATACCGTTACTTTGTCCCGTGGATGTTTTTCTGGCATATTGCTTGGGTTTTACCACATAAATCCTCTTGTTTTTTGATGTGATTGTTTATTCTTTTTGTTTTGTATTATGTTATCTTTATTTTCTTTGTAACTAATTTGTGGTGCAATATTATATGATTCTGGAGATTAAAGTTTATTATTAAAACGAAGGTTTTTCAACAAGTGGCATTAAAACTTTTATTTTGCAATGACTCTGTTAAGATTTGATGTTTGTTCTGCAACATCAAATGGAAATTTTTTTGAATGCAAGGTTCGAGGTGGAGAAGTTCAATGGAAAGAATAACTTTGAGCTGTGGAAGCTCAAGATGCATGATTTTATTGGTGCAACAAGGACTGCAAAAGGCATTGGTAAGCAAGTCAAAGAAATCTGCGAATATGACTGATGAGGATTGAGAAGATCTTGATACAAGAACTCTTAGCACAATTCAGTTTTGTTTGACAGATGATGTTCTTTTCAATATTGTTGGAGAGGAAACAACAACAGGGCAGAATAGAGTCTTTACATGATAAAATCCTTGACAAATCAAATCTACTTGAAGAGTTAGTTGTATAGTTTGCAAATGAAGGAAGGTACAAAAAATTGTTGATCATTTAAATGTCTTCAATACTCTTATCTGCCAATTAACTATTATGGATGTAAAGATCGAAGATGAAGACAAGGCAGTCACGCTATTGTGCTCATTTCTTGAATCCTGGAATCACATAGTCACTTCTGTTAGCTTTAGCACAACTAACACCCTTGAATTTGATTCTCTTGTGGGAGCTTTGTTGTTTGAAGAGGTGTGGAGGAAATATAATACATAAACCTCCACACCAAAAGCAATGGTGGCTAGGGGTCGATCCATGAAAAGGGGGAAAATTCGAGAGGTACATTAAGGTCTAAGTCAAAAGGCAAAAAGGGTAAGGGAAAATGTTGGTATTGCAACAAAACAAGGCATCTCAAGAAAGATTCTTGGAAGAGAAAAGAAGACAAGGATGACTCCAAAAAGGAAGCAAATCTAGTTGAAACAAGTTCAGGTATGGTTGATGGAGCACTATATATTTGTAATATCTCACAATATCATGAGGAATGGTTATTATATTCTGGTGCTTCACATCACGTGTCCACATAGGAGTTGATTTTCTTCTTACCAAACTATTGCTGGTAGTGTTGTTCGTATGGGAAACAATGTTTCTTGTAAGACTGTTGGGATTGGGAGCATTAAGATTAAAATGTTTGATAGTATTGTGAGGATGTTGACATAGGTAAGACATATTCCATAACTCAAAAGGAATTTAATTTCTTTGGGAGTTTTGGATTCTGGAGGTTATAAATTTACATGTCAAGGTGGAGCACTGAAAGTGTCCAAGGGCATTTGGTGGTAATAAAGTCTACAAAGATTGGGGAATCTTTACAAGTTACATGGGAGTACTAAAATAAGTGAAGCAATGATGGTATTTGAAAATGTAAATGAATATACTCATTTATGGCATCAATGACTAGGCCATATGAGCGAGAAAGGGCTAAAGGTATTGGTAAACCGTAAGTTACTTTCATATTTAAAATCTCTGAATTTGAAATTTTGCAACTATTATGTTTTTAGGAAGCAATGAAGACATAAGTTTAAAGTATGTAGTCATACAAGTAAGTGTATCCTATTTATATTCATTTAGATGTTTGGGGACCATCCCCTATAGTTTTGTTTGGAGGATCATCATATTTTGTGACATTTATAGATAATTACTTTAGAAAGGTGTGGGTCTATATTCTTAAAAGGAACACTGATGTGTTTAATGTATTTAAGCAGTTTAGAGTTTTGGTTGAAATGAGTACTGGCAGATCAATCAAGTGTTTAAGAACATATAATGGGGGTGAGTTCACATTTTTGAAATTTAAAAATTATTGCAAGGAAGCTAGGATCGAAAGGCACAAAACCACAATTTACACTCCTCAACAAAATGGTGTTGCTGAACACATGAGCATGACTCTTCTAAAGAGAGCAAGGAACATGCTTATTAATGCCAAGTTGGAGCAAGAGTTGTGGGCAGAAGCAGTCAATACAATATGCTATCTAGTAAATCGGTCACCATTAGTTGTAATAGATGGTAAGATTCCTAAAGAGGTATGGACAAGTCATTTTTGTGATTACTCAAATCTAAATTTTTTTGGTTGTGATGCTTATGCTCTTATTTCTAAAGATCAGCGTTCTAAGTTGGACCCTAAATCAAAGAAGTAAATCTTTGTTGGTTATGGTTATGGAGTTAAGGGATATAGGCTGTGGGATCCTACTACCCACAAAATCATCATTAACAGAGATGTAGTATTTGATGAATCTCCTCTAATAAAACTAGACATAGTAGAAGTTGAAATGAAATAGGAACAAGTTCCACAATATCAACAAATTCAGTTGGAAACTCAACCATCTACATAAATAAAGTAGGAAGAAGCTTCTGAAAATGAAGATGAAGATGAATATGAAGATGAGGATGTAGAAAATATACAGGAAAATGTGGAAATACTACAACTAATTCTAAGGAGATCTACATGGGTCAAAATTCCTCCCAAGAGGTATGATAATTATAGTTTATCTATTGCTTTGATTTCTAATGATGGGGAACCCAGTTGTTATCAAGAAGCGATGGATGATATTGAAAGTGCTAAATGGAAAATAACAATGAAAGAAAAATAGATGTCTTGGAGAAGAATAAAACATAGGACTTGGTAGAACTCCCAAAGGATAGGAAAATTGTTGGTTTCAAATAGGAAGGTACTGATTTCCATGATTTTTTTTCACCAATTGTCAAACTTGTTTCTATTCAGGTAGTATTAACACTAGTTTCTTTACTTGATCTAGAATTAGAACAACTAGACACTAAAACAACATTTTGAAATGGAGATTTGGAAGAAGATATATATGGAACAACCAGAAGGATTTGTTCAAGATTGCAAAAGAATATTTATTTGCAAACTTAGGAAGTCATTGTATGGCTTGAAGTAATCACCCAGGGAATAGTAAAAGAAGTTTGATTCCTTCATGGTGAGCTAGAATTTTACAAGGAGTGAGTATGACCATTGCATGTTTACTTCAAAAGTTTGAAAATGGTTTATTCATTATTTTGGTGTTATATGTTGACGATATGCTTGTAACAAGTAAAATCATGATAGAGATCAACATGTTAAAGGCTTAGTTGGCTAGGACGTTTGATATGAAGGATCTAGGAGTAGCAAAACAAATTTTGAGCATGGAGATACACAGAGATAGGAAACATGGTAAGCTTTGGTTATCACAATAGAAGTATGTGGAGAAGATCCTCATGAGATCCGGTATGAAGAATGTGAAATCGGTAAATATCCCTTTGGCTTCTCATTTTAAGATTTCTTCAAGTTTATGTCCTAGTAATAAAGAAGAAAAGGATTATATGTCTCATGTACCATATGCTAGTGTAGTAGGAAGTTTAATGTATGTGATAGTATTTACAAGACCAGATATTTCACATGCAGTTGGTGTTGTCACTAGATACATGACAAATCCAGTTAAAGAGTATTGGACAACAGTGAAATGGGTGCTTCGCTATCTTAGAGGCATAAGTGATTTTTGTATTACCTATAATGGTCACAATGATTTGGTTTGTGGATATGTTGATTCATATTTTGCAGGTGGTTTGGACAAACAGAGATCTACTTTAGGTTATGTTTTTATTCTTGTAGGAGAACCTGCTTATTGGATGTCAAAGCTTCAAGGAACAATTGATTTGTCCATTACTATGGAAGAATAAATGGCTATCTCACATGCATCCAAATAAGAAATTTGGTTAAAGGCTCTTTTGGGTGAGTTTGAAAAATGTAGGATAAGATGAATGTATTCTGTGATAGTCCAAGTTCTATTCATTTGGCTAAAAATCTAGCTTATCATAGCAGAGTCAAGCATATTGTTGTTAAATACCATTTTGTAAGACATGTTATTGATGGAAGTGGAGTAGCTCTTGAGAAAGTCCATGCACAAGAAAATTGTGCAGACATGTTTACAAAACCAGTATTGTTAGAGAAGCTGAGGTGGTGTTTAGCTTCTCTTGGCTTGCAGAAAAGGTGATGAATGGGCATGAACAAAGTATCAAGTAATTGTTGTTAAGGTGGAGATTGTTGGATTTGTGACAAAAAAGAAAACAAAAAAATAAGCAAAAATCTTATCTTACAAAGAAAGAAAAATCTTATATTTGTAATTCTACTTTTTCCTTAAGAGAAAAATCTACTTTTTCTAAATTTGATGGTGGCAGTTATGTTGAAGATATTATATATATTTGTAGCATTGAAAGACAATGTAATTGTAATTGCATCTGTGTGAATATTGTAATTTTTCTCTGAGAAATAAGAATACCAATACTTTGCCCCATGGATGTTTCCCTGGCAATATTGCTTGGATTTTACCACGTAAATCCTCTTATTTTTTGATGTGATCACTTATTTTGTTGGTTTGTTATTATGTTTTTATCTTTATTTTCTTCGTAACTAATTTGTGCTACAATATTATATGATTTTGGAGCTTAAAGTTTATCATTAAAATGAAGGTTTTTCAATAAATTGGACACTATTATTGAAGTTGTAATGCTAGGATACCTCTGGATCAAAAATTTCCTCTGTTTCTTAGCAATTATGTAGTAGAAATTGTATCGAAGTCCCTCCCTTGGATCCTCCATCAAAAGTGTTTCCTTTGAATCAAAATTGTTCCTTTGCCTCAATACCCTCAAGAGTAAATAACATGAAAACATAGTGCCAATGAAAAGGGTGAACTCACTTACTGATTATGTGTCTACTACTACTTTGGGAATTGTTACTGTGCCACCAAACAGATGTTGTTTAAACAACACAACATTCCTACTAGTTCACTACAAGTAGAAAGAATCCCATAATAATTAATTACAGATTAGAATTGTATCCTCAGCCTAGGAGCTACAAACCTAGGAGCTACAATGTTTGTAGGTAAAATTAGAGAAATTGATATGGTATCATATATTTTATATAAACTAAAGTATAATATTAACAATTCCAAAGATATTTTTGTTAATAAATAGGAGAAACAAAACAATAATAAAATTATATGGTACCTCTTGAATGGAATGCAATATCACAAAGATTTTAAATACTTTAGATTCCTACTTTTTGTCTTTTTAATAGCTCTTAAAAAATAACATTTAGAGGAGGAAGAATTTTTTGGATTTGGGAAACAATGAAGGATGTATTGCATTTCACATTTAGCCTGTTTGGTTCAAGATTACTTTTTGCTCTTTGATTAGCTCTTAAAATTAGCATTGAGAGGAGGAAGAAATTTTTGGATTTTGGGAAACAATGAAGGATGCATTGCACTTCACATTCAACTTGTTTGGTTTAAGATTGTAATGCTTGTTGATGTGTAATCCTACCCTACCTAATTTGAAGGAGTTTATATGTTGTTTTTATAGGGATGTGTTTTGGCTTTCCTTGCAAAGGTCTTGTGTACTATATATAAGCACTATCATATTTTTCATATAAACTAAACTAAAGTATTTATTAACAATTCTAAAGATTTTTTTTTAAATAGATAGGACAAAAAAAATAATGATAGAAGTGTATGGTATGTCTTAAATGGAATTTAATATCATATATAGATTTTAATTTCTTTAGATCCCTACTTTTTACTCTTTTATTAGCTCTTAAAATTGGCATTTAGAGGAGGAAGAAATTTCCGGATTTTGGAAAACAATGAAAGATGCATTGCATTTCACATTCAACCTATTTGGTTCAAGATTGCAATGCTTGTTAATGTGCAATCTTGCCTTACCTAATTTGAAGGAGTTTATATGTTATTTTTGTAGGGATGTGTTTAGGCTTTCTTTGAAATGGCCTAATGTACTATATAAACACTACCATATTTTTCATAAGCAAGAACTCTTTTGAAATCATATAGTCCTAAAGCAGTATATTAGTGATAGCCATCTTATCATTGTTGTAAAGTTCAAAGTGAGCCCTACCCATCAAAAGTGTTTCGTTTGAATCAAAATTGACCCTTCACCCCAATACCTTCAAGGGTAAATAATATGAAAACAAAACTCCAATGAAAAGGGTAAACTGTCACCACATTATTTTGGGAACTGTTGCTATCCTGAATGAACCAATGTTATTTACACAATACTTCACTCTCACTAGTTCATGCATCAAGTAGAAAGAATACCATAATAACTGATTATAGGTTAGTGTGTGCAGGATAAGAGGGATTGTCCACCCTCTATTAATTTACAAAATGGGAAAAAATTCATGCATGTTCAAAACCCTCTCTATTTCTCATTTTGAATCTCTATGGATAGCCCCCTCTAACACTATACTAAACACTACTTATTGTCCCTTAACATTCAAAACATGTCATTACATCCCTTATGACCCTTCATAACATGGATATGTTAATAGATCTTTTTAGTTGCAAATATGAATTTATAATTTATAATGCATATTGAGTCTCATTACTAAAACTATTGAGACTCACATCTTCAAACCTATTTTTAAAAGTAAATTGAAAATACCTCCATAATTTAACCCATTAAATTTTAGTTAGACTATTTTTTTTTGCATAAGGGTTTCTATAAAACCAAGTTAATTATCTCATTATTTTAACTAATCTATTGAGATAAGGAGCTTATCATCAGAGATCAATTGTTGCATCTTGGAACATAAGGACGTAAATATAATGAAATAATCTTGAATATGCTCATTATTTCCTTATTCACAAGAAAATATATCTAAAACTATAGTTTTCAAGCCCATATTCACACAAAAGAGACACACGTACCTTTTTTTCAACTAATAAAATGTATGAATAAAACCATTTGGAAGAGAAAACAAGCATTCAATAGAAAATTCTTTCAGTGTGCATGGAAACAACTTGGCCAAGAATTTATCCTAATATATAAAATCCAAACACATGTAGCAGTAAAGGACCTCAACTATTTTTGTTCAATCAACTTTACCATTACCTATTTCAAATTAAGGTGCATAGTGTTACCCACTATATACTTGAAATGTTATCTATCATATAATCCAAAATGATAAACAATAATTGAAAATCATTTAATTCTCATTGTTTTTGTAATGTTACCCAATAAACTTGTGTAATGCAAGCCATTTTACTTAGTAATCTCACCCTAAAAATAACAATGGTGCATCATATAAGTCAACTTTACCCATAAGTTGAGACAACTAAATTTACTCACTCTATCCCATTATGATTTTGATTCATTTAATTAATATATCTTAATAAACTTTATCTCCTAGACTACATTTAGAAAGGTTATTTTCTCCCAATATCAACAAGTTGCTATGGTTTCCTTTGAAAAGAAGCTAGGTGTGCAGAAATCGCTTCCTACACTAATCTAAAGAGGAGAGAAGAGTACAAATTCTTTTTAATCCTTATAGTTACAGAATGTTAAACACAACAGTGGAGATATTGTAGCAATACACATACACACAGAACGAGACAGAAGAGAGAGACAAGATATAACGTGGGGAAAACCCTTATCAGGTGAAAAACCCCACACTCCAAAACCTACACAATGTATTATAAAAAATGAAATGGTTTACAATACACTTGCAATGCAAGCTCTCAGGAGTCTTCAACACTCGTATCTAGAGACAAACTGGTAGCATAACAGTACCTATAAATCACATAATACATCTCCTCTCAAAGCATCTACTTAAATAAAAGTTTTCAAGGCAAGAATGAACATTCCTTGAATTGGGCATCCAACTTGGCCTCATGGCCCAAAACCCATGCCTAGGGACACTTGTCCAACACTGCAGCATGGTCCTGACACTTATCATAACACCCCATCCCAAAATGGTCGCCTATTCCCAAGTTGGGCAATGACAGATGCTCTTACGACTCTTATGACTGTCATAGAATCCGTCATAACTGTCATATCTTACAGCTGTAAGAGAATCTGTCATACACAAGATAAAAATAACATATTCTCTTACATGTCATAACCCTCGTTGGGGTGCCCAAAGATGCCTTCTTCCAAGATGCCTTGTGACACATGTCTTCACCTGTCATAGAACATTCCATTTACGACTCTTACATGTCATAGATTCTGTCATTGGAATCTGTCATAACCGTTTTGGTCAAGATTCACTTACACACTAGTCAAGATGCCGACACATGGAAGAAAACCTCTACCACACAAGGGGGACGCCTATCTCCACAGGGAGTGAGTTGACCATCCTAGTCACCTTACAAGTGGAGTGACAACTCATCGTGCCACTTCACACCAAGTGACAAAATAGGATGTTTAACAAAATTACAACATAGGCAAAATAAATAAATACATTACAATAAATGAATGAAAGGAATTACCAAGGTTGAGACACCTTAATTCCCAACATTCTCCCACTTGTCGAACACCTTGTAAGAGCCAATGGAAATAACAGGATTTAACTGCTATAGGTCGAGAGGCCCAAATACTCCGAACACCATCTAAACTTGTTTGTGCCCATTGGTTTCATCAATGCATTTGCAACATTCTTCAAAGTGTCTACCTTCTCCAAATTCACCTTCCCATTCTCTACCATGTCTCACACAAAATGAAACTGTACATCAATATGCTTTGTTCTGGCATGGAAAGTTAGATTCTTTGCTAGGCAAATCGCACTCTGACTGTCACAACAAATCGTAATCTGTCCTACATCAACACCAATATCTGAACACAATCTCTTAAGCCAAATGACTTCCTTGCAAGAATGAGTTTCTGCCATATACTCAGCTTCTGTCGTGTACAAAGTGACCACAGGTTTTCGCTTACGCATCCAACTAATTGCACCACTGAACATAGTAAACATGTAAGCACTGGTGGATCTCCTGTTGTTAATCTCACCTGCCCAATTAGAATCCATGAATCCACGAATACAAATAGAATACAGAGGTCCTGTAGGATTACCATGATAGCATATGGAATACTCAGAAGTACCCCTCAAATATCTGAACACTCACTTTATTGCATCCTAATGTACCCATCCAGGATTAGCCATAAATCGACTAAGGACTCCCATTGCTTGGGCAATGTCTGGTCTTGTGCAGACCATAGCGTACATCAAACTACCAACAACACTAGCATAAGGTACTCTGCTCATGTCCTCCACCTCACTAGGATATTTTGGACAATCATTAACAGACAACTTTGTCCCCAATGAAATAGGAACACACAATGGTCTACAATCTGCCATGTTGAACCTGTAGAGTCCAGGGCAACACTGAGAGGGGGGGTGAATCAGTGTTGTATAAATTCAGACAATTTAATACTTATCAAAATTTAGGAGAATATGTAAACAATCAATTGTCATATTTTGCATCAAGGAAATAACATTGAATGTTTGAACTTGGAAGACAATCAACAATACACAATTTACAAAATAAGAACACAAAGAATTAGGAGTGGAAAACCCTCTAGGGGTAGAAAAACCACTCATGAACTGCCTCACTGGCTTAATTTTAAAAAACTCCTTTACAAGGCCTCACTGGCTGATATATGTCTCACTGACAACTGTAAGGTCTCACTGACCTACAAGCCTCACTGGCATAGAAGGGTCTCACTGACCACAAGCGTCACTGGCATACACAATCACCATTATCCAAACATCAAACTTTGTGTGCAAGACATGATTGCCTTCAATCAGATTTGCACCATTGTATATAACCATATACCTCCTGTTTGATTTTCAAGTCAAGACCATTTTCTTTTACATACTTCTGCAAACAAGCTCCATATACAAATCTCTATAAACAATTTTCTCTACAAATTATCTCTATCAATCTGTCATCAATCACTGCAATCAAAGCTTGATTCCTTGCAATCAAAAACATTTCAAACAACAACAAGTGTCTTTAAACATTCTGATATTCCTGTAAGAACATTTCACAATGAAGAATATCTCACAATATGTCTTTTACTTGCAAATTGGTTCACTCAATCATTCATCTGTATCATCAAATTATTTTCATCATTGATCTACATAACCTCCACACACCACCTGCATATTTATAAGATTTCAAAAGACTTTTGATCTTCCATTTTGTTTGCATTTTTATCATTTTCAAAATTTCATTCACCTAAAGAAAATAATTTATCCTTGCACCTAAAACAAAAATCACATTATTTTCACCTTCCTCAGTCTCCAAAAATTAGGAGATAAATATCATAAAAAGACATTTATTTTGGCACAAATAATGTCTCTGCAAAAATCCTTTCATATTAAAAAATTTTCAATCTGCCCTTTTAAACTTCATCTTCCCCTGCATTAGAAACCTTCAATCTGTAAAATAAAATCATCTTCAAAAACTTTCAAGCTTCTTTTCATTTTCTTCTATCAAAAATCCATCTGCAAAAATATTTTCATATTCATGTGCAAAAATAAAATCAATCTTTGCAAAACAATTTCCGTCCATCATTCCAATATGAAAATCTTCTCTATATTTTGTTAATCTCTCTTGCCATTTTATTATCTTGACCCTTCATAATCTGTAAAAAATCTCTTTGTCTTCTTAAAAAAAAATTCTTCAATCTACAACAAAAGACTTTATATTCTTCATTAAAAAATCCTCTCTGCATAAAAAAATCTTCAATAAAAAATCAATCTCATCATCTTCTCAAAAATATAATCTTCTCACAAAAATCTCTACCCTTAGAAAAAGAATAAAATCTCTTTCATAAAAATCCTCTCTTCACAAAAAAGTCATTCATCATTTTCTTCTCTACACAAAATCAACTTTTTCATTAAAAAATCCATCTCCAAAAAAATGAGTTAAAAACTCACAAAATAAATCCCAAAAAAAACATTTTAATATCCTCCACCTTCTTAGCTTCCATGCCACAAAAAATTAGAAATAAATCTTTCATTCCAAAAAAAAAAATATCTCCTTAAAATCTTCCAAAATCTCCTTAAAGCTCTCCTTGAAATGTGCCCCCTAGAAAATAGCACCAAATTTTTTTTTTAAAAGCTCATAAAAATATTTTAAATAAAGCCATAAAATGGCTTGTTCACATTCCCCTCTTAAAGCATATTTAATGCTTTTTCTTTTTTTTAAAAATATTTTATATTTAAAGCTTTATAAAAAGCTTTATAAAAAGTCATTGGAAACCTTTTCATGCTCCCCTTTAAATAAGACTTTCTAATATAAATGATATTCCATGCTTTTTTTTTTTTTAAAATCAACCTCTTCATAAATCAAATAAGGATATTCAACCAAATTCAAATGGTAAATAGAATATGAAGGGGCCGGTAGGTGTCATGAATAAAAACCCTCTAGTAGGTTGCTCTAAGTAGTATAACCTGCTCTTGCAGGTCAACATTACTTTATAACATAAAGTGCATACTTTATGACATTTAATCTCTTTGTATACACTTAGAGCTTATAGTTAGGATTTTAATATTTATGCATTTTGATAACCATTGATTCAACCATTAATAAACATTAATGCCTCACTTTGATCAAGCATGGCAAGATGAACTTTATCAGCAACCTTGTATCATAAAACATATGCATTGTATCATACTTATCCTGATTGATGATTCTGATCCTCCAGTCTTGTGAATATCAAGAATGTACACAAACTGATCAAACAAGTTAGCATTTCCTGACATAGCCATGAAGCAACATATCAACCTGAAGTATATGAACAACTCCTGTAAATACCAACACATTTTTGACATCAATGACAATCTACTTTCATCAGAACCTATCCAACACAATCTTCACATACTTACTCTGGCTTAACCAAAGTTTTCTGTTAGCTCTGTCTCTTCTAATTTCCATTCCCATAATGTACCTGGCTGCCCCTAGATTTTTCATCTCAAACTGTGCTAACAACTGAGACTTCAAATTAGAAATCATATTCTTACCATTCCCAATTAACAACATATCGTCAACATACAATTCAATAATGAGAATATGATCATTGTCAAATTTGTAATATACACAATAATCTAATTTTGATCTCAGAAATCCAATTGACAACACAAAGGCATCAGATTTCATAAACCACATCCTAGGAGACTGCTTCAAACCATAGAAATACTTCTTCAACTTGCAAACCAAATTTTCTTTACCTTTCTCTATGTAATGCTCTGGCTATGACATTTAAATCTCTTCCTCCAAATCACCATGAAGAAAAGTTGTCTTCACATCCATCTACTCCACCTCTAAGTCACAAGCAGTTGCAAGAGATAACAAGAACCGAATGGATGCCAACTTTGCAATGGGAGAGAAAATTTCACCATAATCAATTCCCTCCACTTGTGAGTACCCCTTCGCAACCAATCTAGCCTTGTACTTTTCAACACTGCCATCTGCATCGAATTTCTTCTTGAACACCTATTTGCATCCAACAAGTTTTTGTCCTTCAGGTAAAGGCACCAAGTCCCATGTTTTATTCTTCTCCAAAGAAGCCATCTCATCTTCCATGGTCTCCTTCCAGGAACCTGCATCTTTCATGCCCATAGCCTCTGTCACAATTCTAGGCTCATCAGTGTTAGTAAGCAAGGCAAAAACACAACTAGAATCGAGCAATGAATAACCAAACCTATCACGTTGCTTTCTTGTTCATGTAGACCTCAATGGCTGAGGTTGAGGTTCTGCTTCTTCTGAGCTTTCAGAGCTGCTAGAGCTCTCCTCATCATCAGGTCTCATAGGGTCTGTCGGTTCAGTCTTCTTAGGGGTAGAAGGAAATTGAACCACATCCTCTTTCTTTTCTATCTGTCCTGGCTGTAAAACAACGGAAGAAGGTGTTAGCTCTCTGAAGATAACACTTCTGCTATACAACACTTTTTCAGCCATAGGATCCCAAAGCTTGTATCCTTTCACACCGACACCATAGCCAATGAAAATACACTTAACAACCTTGTTCTCCAATTTAGACCATTTCTCCCTAGGCACATGTTCATATGCCTCACAACCAAAAACACGAAGATGTCTAACTAAAGGCTTCTTACCAGACCACACCTCCATAAGTGTCTCACCAACAAGAGCTGATGTAGGAGACCTGTTTACCAGGTAGCAAGCAGTGGCTATAGCTTCAGCCCAAAACTTTTGTTCGAGGCTTGCTCCACTAAGCATACTCCTAGCCTTCTCTATCAGTGTCATGTTCATCCTCTCTGCAACTCCATTTTGCTGCGGGGTGTATGGAGTTGTCTTATGTCTTTCAATCCCTTGCTCTTTACAGAACTTATCAAACTCTGCTGAACAAAACTCACCACCATTGTCAGTCCTCAAACACTAAATCTTTTTACTAGTCTCATTCTCAACAAAATATTTAAACTCTTTGAACTGACTAAAGACTTCAGACTTGCTTCTGAGAAAATAAATCGATGTCCTTCTACTGTAATCATCTATGAAAGATACAAAATATATAGATTTGAAAATTGAAGGAACACTAAGAGGACCAAATACATCAAAATGAATGAGGTCCAACACACCAGAAGACTTGTGAGAACTAGAGTAAAACTGAACACGATTTTTCTTTTCATATATACAATGTTCGCTAAAGTTGAACTCGAGATTACAATCATTTAACCCCTCAATGAGGTTTTTATTTTTCAAGGTTCTAAGACCCTTCTCACCAATGTGGTTGAATCTCTCATGCCATAACATTGTCTTTTTAGTAGGAAGTTTAACTTCCAAAGCATGAGCACCCTTGGGTACCCAAAATGCACTACCATCAGAATTTGTTACAACATATTTCTTCATTGCTGGTTCAGATGGTGGGGATGAAGTGACTGTAGCTCTTTTATTCAAGTCGAAATAACTATTGCACTTGAAGTGCATGTCTCCGTTGAAACAGAGTACCTCTCTGAGTAGCCTTCACAAGCACCATAGATCCTCTAGTCATTTTGCATCTGTCCTTCGAAAAGACAACCTACAGACCTGCATCATTCAACTTACTTACAGAAAGCAGGTTCCGTGCCAAGCTTGGGATGTGCATGACCCAAGTGATCCCCTTCACTCATCCATCAAGAAATCAGATTGAGACTCTTCCACGACCAACAATCTTTAGATGAGAATCGCCACCTAGGTACACTCTTCCACCATTGAACTCTTCATACTTCGTGAACCAACTTCGATGTGAGGTCATGTAGAATGATGCACTAGAATGAATCAACCACACATCATCAGATGCATGGGTGGCCAGGGCTACGATGAAGGCATCACAATCATCTTGTGACTTGTCAGAATCTGAATCTAGGACATTCTTCTTCTTCTTTTTCTTTTCCTCTTTGCATTCCTTTTGGAAATGCCCAGTTTTTCCATAGTTCCAATAGAGAGCCTTGGACTTTCCAGGAGATTTGGATCTCCCATGGGATTTGGATCTACCCTTTTCACCTTTCTTGTCCTTCTTCTTCCCTTTCTCCTTGGGTCTTCCACGAACCACAAGAGCCTCTTTGGCCAACTCGGTTGTCTTTCTCTGCATTTCTTCAGATAACAGCGAAGACACTACCTCATCCATCTTGAAGGTGGTTGTAGTGCTTCTGATGGCCATAACAAGATGATCCCACGAATCTGGCAAAGAAAAAAGTAGGGTCATACATCGATCCTCCTCCTCCATTTTCACATCCACGGATGTCAACTGTGCAACAATCATGTTAAAAGCATTCATATGGTCTGTAAAAGATCCTCCTTCTTCCATCTTCAGAGAAAACAACTTCTTTTTCAAAAAAAGCTTGTTCACCAAGGACTTGGCCTGATAAACATCTCCCAGCTTCTTCCAAAGTTCTTTCACGGTCTTCTCCTCATGGACATTCAATAGGACAAAGTTAGCTAAACAAAGTCTTATGAGACCCTTAGCCTTCCGATCTTTGAGGTCCCAATCATCTTGGGACATTGCCATAGGTTTTGTGCCATCAACGGTTTCCCATAGGTCACGATCAACAAGTAAATCTTCCATTTTGAGTTTCCACAACTCAAACTTTGTGCCATTGAACTTCTCCACATCTACTCTTCTGGATGTGCCTGCCATCTCCTTCCTGCAACAAGGTACAGAATAGTCTGCACAGACTCCCACTCAACCTAAGATTAGCTCAAAAAACCCCTACCCAGTAGCTAGAACCAAAACTGGCCAGGCTTTGATACCAACTGAAAGGAAGCTAGCTATGCAGAACTCACTTCCTACACTAATCTAAAGAGGAGAGAAGAGTGCAAATTCTTTTTAATCCTTACAGTTACAGAATGTTAAACACAACAATGGAGATATTGCAACAATACATATACACATAGAATGAGACATAAGAGAGAGAGAGAGAGAGACAAGATATAACGTGGGGAAAACCCTTATCAGGTGAAAAACCCCACACTCCAAAACCTGCACAATGTATTATCAAAACTGAAATGGTTTACAGTACACTTGCAATGCAAGCTCTCAGGAGTCTTCGACACTCGTATCTGGAGACAAACCGGTAGCATAACAGTACCTGTCAATCACATAATACATCTCCTCTCAAAGCACCTGCTTAAATAGAAGTTTTCAAGGTAAGAATGAACATTCATTGAGATGGGCATCCAACTTGGCCTCATGGCCCAAAACCCACACCTAGGGACACTTGTCCAACACTAAAACATGGTCCTGACACTTGTCATAACACCCCATCCCAAAAGGGTCGCCTATTCCCAAGTTGGGAAATGATAGATGCTCTTACGACTCTTACGACTGCCATAGAATCTGTCATAACTGTCATATCTTACAGCTGTAAGAGAATCTGTCATATACATGCTAAAAATAGCATATTCTCTTACAACATGTCATAACCCTCCTTGGGGTGTCCAAAGATGCCTTGTGACACATGTCTTCACTTGTCATAGAACATTCCATTTACAACTCTTACGCGTCATAGACTCTGTCATAGGAATCTGTCATAACCGTTTCGGTCAAGATTCACTTACACACTAGTCAAGATGCCAACACATGGTAGAAAACCTCTACCACACAAGGGGGATGCCTATCTCCACATGGAGTGATTTGACCATCCTAGTCACCTTACAAGTGGAGTGACAACTCATCATGCCACTTCACACTAAGTGACAAAATAGGATGTGCAACAAAATTACAGCATAGGCAAAATAAATAAATACATTACAATAAATGAATGCAAGGAATTACCAAGGTTGAGACACCTTAATTCCCAACATCCTTTTCTACCTTAGTCATAGTTGATTTCACTTTTACAATCATTTCCCACATTGCCATTCCACATCCTTGGGAGCTTAACATATAACCATCTTATTTATACTTTTTAACTTAACATCTAAGATCTTAATTGGTGCTTCAAAGTTCATCTCATGAATGCCATCAATAATTCTTATACTTTTCTTTTGCTTCTTTAATGTATTCAAGATTGAGAATCATGTTGAAGGGAATTGATATGAATCTCACTCTTTGGAAGCATAGGGTTATGTTTATGTACTATGGTGTGGTTTTCACAATAAAGAGGGTTGCTTATGAGAGTCATAACAAGGCCAATTGATAATTGCACTTAAATACAATTTTATATTAGTGTGATTCATAGTAGATGTCGGCCTTCACCAAAAATGTAGAACCTGTGCCTTCTAGTTTGTGTTTGAGTTTTGTTTAAGTGAAGAGGAATGATCTATCAATGAAATTTTGGTGTTGGTTTCACTTGCAACACCTACTATTTTACTTGTAGCAACTATTGTAGGGTCACTTGCAACAACTTGTCATGTTCATATATGTCACAAATTTCTTGCAACAAGTTCACTTGCAACAAATGATAGTCTTCCCTTTGTTTTGTTACACACCAATTTTGGATCTGATTTTACATGTTCTTGTACACTTTGTCTTCTAGTGTGTGGTCATTTATGTGAATCTCGGGGCCATTTTGTTGTCATTATGAGGCAACCTACTTGAAATTTGATATTGGTTGGTAGCGACATAACATTTTATGTGGTAGTCCTACTCCTATAAGAAGAATGTGAAGCAAATACTAAAATGGATATAAGAAATTAAGAGATTTTTAATTACGCTGATAAGCGTTCCCTATGTGAGCAGCACATGCGGATTATATAGATGAAGGGTCTAGATTAAAAGGACTACCATGAAATCAATCTTGACTATTGGTTTTTTCTATAATTGACAAAAAATGTTTCTTTTATACACTGATATGGAGTTTGTAATAATGTGGATATTATCCTCCTTGGGTAGATCAAAAGTGAAGAATTTCCAAGACAGTAGGCAGATGATTGAAATGATCTGGTGCAGTGCTTTTTCGTCGCCGTTTTTGCATTTTTTGTTTTTGCGAGGATTTTTGTTTTCCGTCTCCACTCTGCTTGTACCTTTGCCGGGTGTTCGTTGTTTTGGCCATTCACACATTTATTTTCCCATTCTGCTTTTACTATCTTATTTTTATTTTTGGGGACTAAAAACATTTTCGAGGGCCCACTCATTAATTTATCTAAATTCCAAAGCTTCAATACACGATTCTAATTCTTTTATATTTTTTTTAAAAGGCATTCATTAAAGGAGCTCAAATTTCTTGGACGTATCTCTTTCCTTTAAGATGGTTTAAAGGTGTTTAGTATTGTTCAAGGTCTTTACCTGGTTAGTGGAAAATTTTAGTTTTATGTGGACTATTTATTTTAGGACAATATTGAAGTTACAATAAGAAAATAAAATAAATGAGAACTTAAGTCTAGAATTTTGTAAAGTAAAATTTTCCTCATATGTATAAGTACAGTTAACGTAATATTATTTATTTTATCAATTACTAAATATTTCTAATACTTATATTATAAAATTATATTTATATATATAAAATATATATTTAATATTTATGTTTATGTGTTATTTATTTATTTATATGTTTATTTTATATAAAGTATTTTTTATTAAATATTTCAAATCATTTAAATTTACCAACCAAAAAATATAAGATTGATGTTTTGATTAGATATTTTAGGGTTTTGTAATTTGATAGTAATATGATTATTTTTAATATCTTTTAAATTAAGTTGATTTTGAGAATTTAATAAAAAAACGAAATTTTTGGATTCTTTTCAATTTAGGTACCTTCTAGATTTATATGAATTTTTATTATTTATATAAATAATTTAGTTTTATGAATTTTTAGATTGAAAATAAAAATGTCAAGTTACAAAGAGAGGGAAAGAAGCCTACATGGACTTGATTAGGAACATCATCTAACTAAAGGGTAGTGAATGAATATACACTTAATTATAAATGTGGTAATGGCAAAGTGGAACATGAAGGGCTTGAAGATCCAAAAATAGTATGATTACAACAATAAAATATCATGACAAAAAAAAAATCATAATGTTTAAAAAAGTCCTCCACAAAATTATTATGTTTTCATTTTTTTAATAAATTTGTTGTCTTCCCTCTTTTAATTTTTATGATTTTCATTTCCTTTTATAATGGTTTCATTTTTCTTTTACTTCTACTTGCCTCTTCTAACTTTTAAATAGGAAACAAATATGTATAATAATCATTGATTCAAATTCAAATTAAGTAATTTAAATAAATGAATCAATCTTTATTTATTTCATTTTATATAAGTTTTAAGGAGACTTTTAATTTGTAAATAAGTTATAATTGGTAAATGAAATATTATATTCTAAGATTTTAGAAAGTAACCTCCTCCGTGGAACTCTCCCTGGTTGGCAAGTTCTAAGCCCTTAGGCCCAACATAGACATGGTTCAAGTTGGGTAACTGCTAGATGGCACCTAAAAGGTAGGGTGGTGACTAGTACGATGTTTGGAGGCCTTTTCCTCTTTAAGTTCATGGCCAAGGAAGACTTAGTCGCGGTCTTGGCAGGAGGACCTTGGATGTATGGTAAGCATAATCTATGCTTAGGGTGTTGGAAACTAGGCTTTGACACGGCAATGGAACTCAGCAGGTCGGCTCTTGTTTGTGTCAGACTCCCTAGGCTCTCTCTCGAGTAATGGGACAAGGAGATATTTACATGGATTGGCAACTCTTTCAAGCACTTCATTGCTCTAGACAACACCACCAAAAATAAAACTAGGTTGGTTTTCGCTAGATTCTATGTTAGTGTAGACATTCATAAGACCCTACCTAATACTATTAATCTAAAGTCCAAATTTGGCTACTGGGAGCAGTAATTAATGTATGAAAACTCCACCACCTATTGCCAAAACTGCTCTAAAAAGGGGCACCTAATCAATGAGTGCAAAAAATTAAAGAATCCAAAAGGTAAGCAGGCCTCGGAAGAAGAAAACATAGTAGAAGAATACCCATTCAAAGAGGATTTGTTGGATTTAATCAAGTCCCCAAACAGGACATAGGTTCTGGTTGGAGACCAGGCTCCGAGCATTCTAACTGTGGATACTCTAGTTCCTTCTCCATCACTGCCCCTTGACGAGCTGCGGCTGGATCTAGTTGGAGGTCGTCAGGAGCAGTTAATAGATCTTCCCCTTGACTCGGATGAGACGGAAGAAGGAGAAATCCTAACTCCAACTGAGAGCTCCCCTCTTATTGAGATGGCTAGAGAATTGAAGTTTGGAGAAGGAAGGGATGGTCGGGATCAGTCGGGGGAGTTGGAGACGTTGAGGTTGACAGGATTGCAGATTGTGGTTTAGGGAAGTATAGAGGAGTCTCTCCCATCAGGGTTCTTTCCTCGGGGGCTAGCACTAGTAACCAAGGAGTATGGATCACTCCCAAGAGAAAAGGGAAAGGACACAATAAGAAATCTACTGATGTGGGGATTGAAGGAAGAGCAGGGAGGCCATCCCAGAGAGAAACCAGATCCAGGGAAGCAACCAAGGAGATTGCCTATGGGAGACAAAGCACACTGGAGGCTCTCTCCAGAAGAACACGCAAATGAAGATTATCACATGGAATGTGAGAGGGCTCAATAGCCCACAAAAATAACTCATGATAAGGAGCTACATTTATAACAATAAGATTGATTTCATTCTTTTCCAAGAAGTTAAAATGTCTGAGGAAAATTTTAGAAAAATAGCCAACAATATCTGGCCTATGGCCGACTACATTATTAGCCCCTCGACAGGGGCCTCTGGGGGGCTTGTCACCATGTGGAATAAGTACAATTCTTTGGGAAGCTACTACTTGCATAGTAAGTATAGTCTGGAAATCAAATGCAAGATGAATAACAAAACCTGGAAGCTGATCAACATTTATGCCCCCAACACTAAAAATTCCAGGAAGGAACTCTGGGATGGGCTAAGCTCTAAAATCAATAAGGAGAGAAGAACTCTTTGGATAGTAGGGGGAGACTTCAACACCCCTCTTTACCCCTCAAAAAAATCTGGGGGCAATATGGACTATTTCGACAGTATGGTGGACCTAACAAACTTCCTAAGTCAAACTGGGCTTATGGACCTGGAAGTTAACAATCAACAGTATTCATGGACTAATAAAAGATGAGGGGACCAGTTGATCCAAGTCAGGTTGGATAGAATGTTGGTTTCTTCTAATTGGGATATGATTCAATATGCTAGCTTGTCAACTCTACCTCGCACCATTGCCGATCATAATGCCCTTATTCTTGACTGGACTGAGAATTTCCATAAGGGCCCCTTCCCGTTCAGGTATGAAATAATGTGGGCCTCCCACCCAGATTTTAAAAACTGCATTGCTGATTGGTGGAAAGTCCCGGTTCATGGATCTCCTATGTTCAGGGTCACCCAAAAACTTATACATGTAAAAAATAAAGTCAAGGGTTGGAATAAATTTTGCTTTGGCAGTGTGATGAATACCAAGAAACACCTCTCGGATTATCTCCTTGAAGTTCAAGATAAGATGGCCAAAGGAGATGGGAGTGAGAGCACTTTTAAAGCTAAAGAGGAATTAGTCAAAAACTTGAAGGACATAATCAACAAGGAAGAAATCTTTTTGAAACAGAAGTCTAGGGTCCAATGGCTGAAAGAGGGATATAGGAACATGACCTTCTTCCATCAATCGGCCATGAAACACAGAAAGAGGAACAATATCACCAAACTTCTGGATGAGCAAAACAGAGAGGTGGAGGATGATAGGGAACTTGGTAGACTGGCCTCCAATTACTTTAGTAATTTCCCGGCGGAGCAAAATAATAGAACAACTAGTGTTAAGGAAAACATTCTATTGAATAGTATTCCACCTATCCTATCTGAGGAAGACAACGAAGGCTTGTTGAAGCCGATAATTGAAGAGGAAATCAAGGTGGTTGTGTTCTCGATGGGGGCTTTCAAAGCATCAGGGCTAGACGGGTTCCCTCTTGCCTTTTACCAAGAATTCTGGGATATTGTAGGCTATGATGTAATGACTGCTATTAAAGACTTCTTTAGGATGGGCAAGTTCCTCAAGAAGATCAATGCTACATTCATTGCGCCGATTCCCAAGAAAAATAACACATAAGTCATGGCTGACTTCTGCCCCATTAGTTTGTGCAACACCATATATAAAATCATTACCAAAATGTTGGTCCTTAGAATCCAATCGCTTCTAGACAACCTTATCTCAGATAGCCAGAAGGGCTTTGTCCCAAGGAGATAGATTTTGGATGTGGCTATCTCGACTCATGAGATTATACACTAAATGGAAAAAAGCAATAATCCAAGTATGGCCTTTAAGCTTGACATATCTAAAGCCTATGACAGAGTCTCTTAGGACTTCCTGTTCAAAGTTCTTAGGAAGTTTGGATTTAATGACATATTGCTCAAACTGATAACAAAGTGTGTCACCACTATTAACTAATCGGTCTTGGTTAATGGCACGCCGCGGGGTTTTTTGGAGGTTGGTAGGGGTTTACGACAAGGGGACCCCCTGTCCCCTTACTTATTCATTATGTTGGCTGAGGTCATGGGAAGAAATATTTTGTCCCACCTGGATAGTCTTTCCCTCTCTGGTGTCAAAGCAACGTCCACCCTAAGACTGTCGGCTGTCCAACAGTTCATTGACGATACCATGCTATTCGGGGTAGCTTCAGTGGTGGAGGCCACTAGATGGAAGAATTTGCTGAACATGTATGCGGAGGTGTCTGGTCAATGCATCAATTATGAAAAGAGTAATGTGTTTTTCTTTAACACTAAGGTGGACATGCAAGCAAAGGTTAGAAATATTCTTCAATGCAATCAGACTACTCTCTTAGCCACCTACCTAGGTTTGCCTCTTACGGTCAAAGATGTGACCCTGACTTTCTAGAATACGGTTTTGGAGCGTATCCATAAGAAAATGGAGGGTTGGAAAGGTAAACTTCTAAGCCAAGCTGGTAAGCATCAACTCCTAAAATCTTCCTTACAAGGCGTCCCCACCTATTTCCTTTCTCTATTTAAAATTCCTAGATATATGGCAGAAAAATTAGAAAGGATCCAGAGAACCTTCCTATGGACAGGAGTTGAGAAAAAGAAGAGGATCTTGCTGGTGGGTTGGGATAAAGTCTGTCTGCCCAAGGTGAATGGGGGTCTAGAAATCAAAAAAATTTAGGGAATGAACAAAGCCTTACTCACCAAAATTGGTTGGACTTTCCTAAAAGAGGAGAAGGACTGGGTTCAAATTATGAAAGCCAAATACCTACAGAATGAACCCAACTCCTAAAGGCTTCCTTACAAGGCATCCCCACCTATTTCCTTTCTCTATTTAAAATTCTCAGATATATGGTAGAAAAATTAGAAAGGATCCAGAGAACCTTCCTATGGACAGGAGTTGAGGAAAAGAAGAGGATCTCGCTGGTGGGTTGGGATAAAGTCTATTTGCCCAAGGTGAATGGGGGTCTAGGAATTAGAAAAATTTAGGGAATGAACAAAGCCTTACCAAAATTGGTTGGACTTTACTAAAAGAGAAGGACTGGGTTCATATTATGAAAGCCAAATACCTGCAGAATGAACCCAATTCTGGTATTCTGGATAGAGACTCCCTGCCCAAAGGCTCTATCATTTGGAACAAAATGACCAAAACCAGGAACACTCTCTCTCAAGGCATCAAATGGAAACTGGGAAAAGGAGATAAAATTAGGTTCTGGGAGGATACTTGGCTGAGGGATGATCCCTTGTCGGAAGGAAGTAACAACACTATTAAGGAAAGAGTGGTTATCTTTTTTGGTAACAAGGTGAACAACTATATAACTAGCCATTCCCATTGTCAAAGAAGGTGGAAGAATTTATCGGACTGCTGTAATAACCAACCTGAGAAGCTAGAGTGTCAGATTTTGCAACTAGAGATAGAAAAGTACAGAATTCTAGTTTTTCAAAGGGAAGATGAGATGTTATGGGGACAGGACCAAAAAGGAAAGTTCTCGATTAAGTCGGATTACCACTTGTTGACTAATAGCAGCCAACTGAATAAGTTCTGGAAGAACGTCTGGAATAACAAATTGTTACCCAAAGTCAACTTTTTGTGGTGGGCGGTAGCACACAATAAAGTTCTGTCCGTTGAGAACCACAATAAGAGGGGCTTCCAATTGGTTAATAGATGTGTTCTATGCTTTAAAGAGCAAGAGACCATGCAACACCTGCTCCTTCATTGCGAGTTCTCCAAACAAATTTGGGAGAAAACTCTTCAGAATCTTAACTTGGAGTGGGTTTTCCAAAAAAACCTTATGGATCTTGCCCATAGTTGGATATCCCCCTTCTCTCACCCCAGGATAAGGGAACTCTGGAGACAGATCCCCCCTCACCTTGGGTGGAGTGTGTGGAAAGAAAGAAATAATCACATCTTTAGAGAAAAAGCTCGACCTACTAATGATGTTTTTTTCTCCTTTTGCAAAGTAGTTGTTGAGAACACTTCTTCCTGTCCTTTGCAAATGGCAGAGAAACCCCCTTCACCGGTGGAAATCTAGATTGCCAAGAATTGGCGGCTGAAAGAGGATATGAGCAAGGTTGACAACTCTAAAAGGATGGTTAGACTTAACACTCACTGGAAACCTCCCCCCATCAGCTAGATCAAACTTGACTTTGACGGTGTAGAAAAAAAGATTACTGGCCTTGCTAATAGTAGAGGCATCTTTAGAGATTGTCATGGAGCCTTCATTGCTGCTTATGCAGGGGCATTGGTTTACAATCTAGTAATGTTGTTGAGGGTATGGCACTTCTAAAAAGTCTTAAAATTGCCCACTCCTTGGGAATTGATAACCTTCAAGTCGAAGGAGACTCAAAAATTGTGATTGATGCGGCCCTTGGGAGGTCTACCAGTGGATGGAAAAAGAAGAGCTTAATGGAAGACATCATCTGCTTACTGTCCGGATTCAATCAGAAGGTGATCGGACATGTGTACCGTGAAGGCAATAAAGCAGCGGATGGGCTGGATAACTTGGGTCAGAGTCTGGACACTTTCCGTTGTTGGAGATTAGAAAATAACCTACCGCATCATATTCAAATCCTTATTGGGAAGGAGCTAAGCCCAACCCCTGGTCCCACATGATGATAAAACATAGACTTAGGAGGAGATCGGGAGGCTAGCGGAGGTCTAGAATCTTCTGCTAGCTAGACTCTAGGTTTAGATCTTTGGAGTCCATGAAGGCTGGGTGCCAGCTATATAGTACTTGGACTTGTCATTTTATCAATGGTTGTGTTTATTACTTGTTGAGATGGAGGCTCGAGGGGATATCTCACATGCCTAGGCACGTGATGACCCATATCAATATCTCGAAGATGCTTAACATGAGAAATAATGATGATAATTCTTGGCTCTTTAATTATGATAAGAAAGGAATTAATTGTTCTTGCATGCTGAGAATTACCAAGTATGCCACCTCCGATGTGGGCAAGGCTGCCAGTATCATTACTATTAGTTTAAACAGAAAAGTTTGGGACTTGGATGTCAGAGAGGTATTTGCGACCTGCATTGCGATTACTCTTTCTGCTGCTTGCTTTGTCAACCTGATTGTGTTGCATTATTGTAAAATGGGGGCCGATAGGTCGTGCACAGAGCTTGAGACCTGTGAGGAATTTAAAAAGAATGAGACAATCTGGCACATCTGCCAAGAGGGAGGTGTTGCCTCGTACCTAGAATGTCTGCAGGGACATGATGAAAACCTTTCTATTCAGTTTCTACGCTCCTATGATGGAAGAAAGGTTAAGGTGGGTAATGTGGGTTTTGAGATATCGAAGGAGGTGATTGGGATGGCTACTGGGATGTCTACAGATGGTATTAAGCACCCCAGGAAGAGCAAGGTGTCTGATCCTAAAGGTATGAAGCAGTTACTCAAAAAAGGAGAGGTTTTGAACAACCTTCAATCGGGTTTCAACAGACAACTCCTACCTCCACCCTGGGATGAGGTATGTTACATGATAATGAAGTACTTTACATTAGAGGGAAGATTCAAGAGGTTTTTTCATTACCACTTCATGCTGCTAAATCATTTAGGCACATCAAGCTTATTAGCTTCCCTTTCTATCTCCTTCATCTTTGGAAACCTCCATTATTGCCACTAAAGAACAACATGCCTTAGATTATAGTAAGCCTGAGATTCCGCTCCATCAGGGGCTTATCATGAGACTCTACAAGTTCCATCTCACCCTCTGCCCCCTAAAGCCATCACTCCCGTTAGGATGGATTCGCCTAATCCTGCCTAGGGGATGGATTATCTGGTCATTATTACTAAAATCACCCCTGAATCCTATGCCACTTCCATAAAAATTGGCAAGAAAAATCCCTTTGTGTCCATAAGCTCAGAACCCACTACAGAAAATCTAACCCCAAGTCTTTGACGACGACCCTCGCTAAAAGAAAAATCCTCCAAGGTAGCCTATCCCAGCTGATTAAGACGAAGCGAAGTACCCTGGAAGAAGAGTATGGCACTGACAGTGGGACTAAGGCCTCTAAGGCTACTTTGGTGGTCGAGGAGGTTAGTATTGAAGAGGGAAGTGGGGACTCGAATAGTGTTGGTGACGAGGACTACACTTCCACTAACAACAAAACTCAGATGCCGACGGCTAGGAGGTCATCCAGGCTTGCAGCCAAACCCACCTCCACTCCCAAGGAGAAAGCTATTTTGAAGGTGGAAGTGGATGTTGAGGAACTGTAGGAGGAAGATCAACCTGAGGTTAAGGACAAAGAGGATTCTGTGGAGCTGTAGAGAGAAGAAGACAATAAGGGTTCTGCTGAGCTGTAGGGTACGGGGTCGGAGGGTAACATCAAGGAGGATATTGTGGTGGCGGAAACAAAAGAGTTGGGGGGTGATTTGTAGTGTTAATAACAATAACGAGAAGCAAGAGGCCGAAGATGAGGGTCCCAGCAATTTCCCAGATTTCAATGTGCAGGGTTCAGACTCCATCAGCTCGGAGAAAAGGAAAAAAGGTACTGGTAAGAAGAAAAAAGGTGATAAGAAGAGGAAGGACAAGGAAATAGAAACACTTTTAGCTAGGCTCACTGTTCTGGAGTAGAAGTTCAACACTCTGGCTAAGTTTTTGGCTAGAGTTATGCACAGGTCCGCCACTACTTTGGTGGCTCTCTAAAAGGTGGAGGCTACGGGTCAAGAGAAGAAGGACAAAAAGCTAAAGGAATACAAGGATGTGCTCCAGTTTCTTGTGGATGATTGGGACAAGATGTTCGCTTAGCCTTTGGAGGCTTGGGTCTACTCTGCTCTCGGTCTGTTGTTTCTGTGGTGTCTTGTTTCTTCCGTCTTTTTGTTATGTTGCAAAAACTTTGATGGTTTGGTCTAAACTATTTTAGTTTTTTGGTGCACCTTTATTGGCTATTTTGTTATGGGATCAACACCCTTTTTTGCCGCTTATCTAATCAAAAACAATTTGGGATGGGAAAACAAAAACTGTATACACAATGGAAAGCGAGGAGATATACTATCAACAAGTGAAACCAAAGACTATTTTAAAATATCAAGACTAGACCAACTAATGCAGGGATCAAGGAAACATGGCATAAGTCATTATTCACCTATGAACATGTAAACCAAGAAGGCCAAGCATAAGGTGAAATCAAACACAAAAAGTCAAATAGGGAGTCCTTGGTTTGTGACAAACCAAGGCATGTTGTTTTGGAGACAACACTGATTCCTCGGAACTATCTAATAGAGGGTAACAAAATGGTAGTTTTTCAATATTAAATGAGAGATGGAAAAATATTTGTTGACGATGGCATTTGCTTCATTAGCTCTAAATTACAAAGAGATGGAATGTGGCCAAAACTTAAACATAGATTGAACGTGCGTAAGGTTAATCATGTAACCCAATACTATGACTTCCAAATTGGTGGTAAGCGCATTATTCACAATTCCGAGTCAAATTAGTGGGCTTCATTAAATAATATTGAAATGGGAAAAGAATAATCTATATAGTATAAATATATTATTATACTTATATTTAAATTTTTTTAAAATATACTATATTAATAAATATAATTATAGTATATATTTTATATATAAAATAAATATATAATTGATTTAAAAAATATTTAATGATACAATAATATTATACAATATCATATTTAAATTATATAAAATGTATATATAATAACAATTTAGATTTTGACAAAAAATGAAGGGCATTTTGAGAATAAGATCTCTGCCTCTCAATCTCTTTCCAACTTCATCTCTCTACCTCTCTACCTCTCTTTATATCTCTTTCTCTCCCTCTCGAGCTCTTTGTTTCTTTGTATCTCTTTGTTTCTCTCTAACATTCTCTCTATTCGATGATCTCTCTCTTTCTCTAGCTATTTATTTCTTTATATCTCCCTCTCTCTCCCTCTCTCCATATCCCTCTCTTTCTTTATCTCTCTTTCTTTCACCATAATTCCTTTTCAAATATTCCCAATTTTATGATTCTAAAAAACTCACACCTCATATAATTTAAAAAATAAAATAAATATCAAATATTGCTTCCAACCATTTTGTTAGCAAGACATGACATTAAAAGGTTTAGCTTGAATGTTTTGTAAACAAGAAAATTTTACCACTTGTTGCCTCAAATTCTTACATTATTCTCTATCACATGACAAGTAACAACTCCTTTACTTATAAATTAAACAAATTCCCAGTGTAGTCACGATGAATTATTTTGCTTAACAACAAGAACACTCATTCTAATGTATTCCAATAGACAAATAAAAAAACTCCATTTCATTTGATTGATAGCTAAAAAAACATTCCTCCATCAAATTTTATGGATTTTATAATCTTGTTGACTGAAATATTAAAGTTTTAGAATTTCTTAAATTATTTAATTACAACATTTGGACAAGACTAATAAAATTGTTGAATGGCCACAAACACCCTATTCAATGTCAAAACTATTGTATGATGTTGACAAGCACTCTCCACTCTGAATTAGATCACATTATATTTGATTCAGATATTTGATTATAATAAGTACCTTTAAAGAGATATTGACCATTGATTTTTTTTAAAGAATGTCATAAACGTCAAGAAAAAAACTTTTCAACATCGAACGATAGTCTTGATTCAAATATAATAAGTGCTTGTCAACATCGAACAATAGTCTTGACATTGAACAGGGTGTTTGTGGCCATCTCACTACTAGCACCTTGAAGATATTAGAATGGGACACCATCGTCACATGTTTGGCAATGCGATCGATGGACCCTGTAAGCTCATGCCACTTACTCTTGTGGCTCTACATTAGGTTCTTTTGAGTTAATGAGACCAAAGAGAGAGCTTCACGCGCAACTCCAAAAATAAATTTAAATCCTTCAAAGAGTTTAAGTGCTTGTCAATTGAGGTTTTTGAAATTTTTGAGGTGCATATTTAGGTGATTTTTACTTTTGTTCTTTTATTTTGTCTAAGGGGTGTATAAGGTTTTGCCTTTGTAGGTGCCATACAAGTAGACCAAAGCTTTGTGTGTTGTTTAGTTGTAAAATATTATTAGCGTGCCCATTAAACCCTATAGGTCTAATTGCTAGTTTTATTATTATGAAGTATATAAGGTAAGGGGCCCACCTAAAACTAGGTGCCACTTTTCAGCTTAGTTTTATTTCCTATGGTTTCCATATTGGGCGCTAAAGGAGGAGGGGGACTTTATTTTGTCTTATATGAAAACTATGCATACAAGGTGGGAGGCACCATAAAGAGAAAATATGGTATTTTATTTGCCACGTACTCTATAATTTGATGTCATGTGGGATATTATATAAAGCACAAGGTGGGCATTGGAATTTCATGAAGGATGGCACTATGCTAAAGTTTTTTCTTCTTTTTGTCTTATTCATCAAGCTAATTCCATGTCATGTGAAGGCCTTCCACATCAGCATGAAGAGGGACTTGGGAAATGGCAAATAAAAAAATCTCTTTTGACTATTGTGATAGGCACCACATATGGGTAAAGCACTTTCTCTTTCTTGCTATGTCCTCTTAGCAAGGGGCCACATCAAGTAGGATTTTTTATTTTGTTTCCTATGTTATTTATGGATGACGTTGAAATTGCACGAGTGGCTCTGGAAATAAAGCAACATATGACAACTCACCACAATACCCATTTGTAATATTTTATGCCCAACAACAAGGCAAAAGACATCTGTATGTTTGTATTACATAATTTGGTTGACATTTTGGTGCATCTACTTATGCCTTGAATTAGATTTTATTTTATAAATGGATAGGAGCAACGATGAAGATTTGATATGCAATAAAAGGGGACATTTCTAATTTTAAGAAAGATGGGCACAATTTTTGTTAAGATATAATTTATATTGGTGATTGGCTGCAGATGTTTGGGGTTTATCAAAATCAGATTTGATCTCATTATGTTTTCTTTATTATGCTAAAGGTGGATCGTGCAGAGTATTATTTATTATGCTCTTTTTAATGTGTTCCTGCTGCTCTTTCCTAATTCCTAGGTGTTTGACATGATTTTGAAAGAGTTCTATGGAGTTTTGAGCCATTGTAAATTCTTTTTATTGAAGGGCTTATTGACATTGCTTTTCTCCTCGTGGGCAAATTTTATATATTTTAAGCTTGCCATGGACCGTCAATGCTGGAGAAGGTGGTTGCTGCAAAATTAATTCTAGATCTAGGTTTTTGATGTTGCAAGAGGAAAATTAGATCAAATTTGTGTCCATCATTTGGGTGATTGGGATTTGTTCATGTGTCAACATCCTACTATACCTTGCCTCATTGCATAAGGGTTATATATGTAATGGCTGTAAGTGGTGGTTGGTTATTTGAGCTAGTACTACAGAGCAAATTGTTGTTTTCCTTTGTCTTCTGACTAGTCTAGGGTGTCAATTGCTGCTCATAATTTCTTTCAAGTGTATGTATTTGTTGCATGTTTCTAAGAAGGTGATTCAATGCATAGTTTTACATCTTGTTTGAGTCATCTCCATGAATTACTTGTACATTTTAGGGGATATTTTATCTCTAATGTTACATTTGAAAATATGAGTGTTAAGTGTGCTATTAGTTGACTAAGACAAGATTGTAAAATTCTTTTTGAATCTTTCATAAGGACTCTTTTGTCACAGTATATGGGATGTGCATGATGATTTAGGAATTATTTCATGTATACTTGGTTTTGAGAACTATAGTTTATTGGTGTTGCCTTTAACAAATACACAACCAAGCTTGTAGGTGTTCATTGCTCACCTTGTTCTTTGTTTTAATTTATGATAATATCATGCAAACAGGTAGGAAGTATGCACACATGCTTATACTTTGAGCTTGAAATTTGACTCTATTTCCCAATAGATAATGGCACCAATCTCTTGTAGTATGTCTTCTCACCCCATTATTCTTGAAACTTACAGAATAAATTCTCTTTCATTAAACTGGTTTTAGTTGTCTTTTCAACATACATAACAAGCTACCCATAAAACTTACAAATCCTAACAGGAACAATAACTTTAATTATCTTTGAGGGGTTATGTATTGTTGTTAAATCTTGCAAGTATGTATGGAGTAAGCTCTTGAAATGCAAACACCATAGGGGGTATAATTCTACTTATCATTTGGTTGCCTACATACCTTGCTTATCTACTTAGATGAGGTTACATTATCTTGACATCGATAAACCAACACATTGAAGTTTAGTAACAAACCTTGGAGTCTTCTCGTGTATAGGGCATGGTTAATATTCAAGACTAGTGATAACTTTAAGAAAAGGCCCCTAATTTTTTTATAAAATCCAGGTGAATCTTTCCTTTTTTTTTTAATATTATTTTTTATTGGCAAATCTTTCTTGAAAAAATATTAATTTTATTGGTGAATTTACATGCACATCACTAGAAATTTGTATAAAATCTTGGTAATAATAGGTAAGCACATTAATTACCATCGTGAATCCTTCCTTAAAAAAAATCCTATGGGAAAGCAGGGGCCTGGGGGTGGTAGGGCCGCCTCGTGGGGTCAAGGAGTAGCACCCATTGCAAGGGTCAAGGTGGAAACACCATATAGAGAAGATGCTTATATAATGGCCTTAATCGAAGTTATAAATTCATCTCTAATCTAACGATTGTCATTGCTTTCCAAGAAGTAAAATGTACTTGTGCTTTAAAATGTTCACCAAACCTAGAATTCCTTTTGGACCGTTGATCTCCATTGCGATCAATAGTCCAAGATCAATGATCCAAAAGGAATTCTAAACTCGATGAACATTTTAAAGTGCAAGTACATTTTACTTCTAAAAAGGAATGAGAACCATTAGATTAGAGACAAAATCAATGATGGGAAATAAAGATTGGTGACATGGTCCTAAAATAAGAGAGAATTATGTATTATTAATGGCAAATCAATTTAGAATTGTAACATTGCTTATAAACTTTAGGTGAATAAGATCTAATCATGTACAACATGTTATGGTGAAACAATTTGAATTTAAAAGTTAAATAAAATAAATATTTAGGCGATTTAACTAGTGCTAAACTAAAATTTCATAAAAATGTGGTGATTTAGGTCGCCTTGTAGCTTGTACTATTCACCTAAAATTGAAGCCCTAATTTCAACTATTTTCCACTAAAAAAATCATTGTTCAAGACTAGTTTTGTTACATTATTTCTCTTTAATGGATTAATCTCAAGGGACACCCTCCCTAGCCTAGCTAGCCTAAAGTGAAGAAGGCCTACCTTGCCTTAAGTATTGGACCTTTGTTGTCCATGGTGCATTGATGAGTCTTAGCCCTATGCTCACAGTGGCAAATGTCCTCGACCTTGAGCATTGTGTTTTCCCTCTAGGATTTGTGGATTGCAACATGAAATGAAGTAGAGGTGTAAAATATGCTTCCTACACTAATTTATGAGAGGAGGTATGTGCAAAAAAAATTGATCATATAGTTACAAGGAAATAAGCATTAAAGCAATATGCCATAACAATGGTTAATGTGGGAAAACCCTTTTGGGAGAAAAACCCCACACTCCAAATCAACTCAATGTATTATTCAATAATCAATGGTTATAATACACTTATAGAGTCTAAGTCTTTATTGAGTATCACCGACAAGAGATCTCAAGCAATTTTGGTAGCATAAAAGTACCTACAAATCTCACTATGAAACCTCTATCTCATGCACCCAATAAATAGGAGAAGCAATACATGAAACCATCAAATGGTGATTAGGAAACCATGAGATAAAACCACTTGAAGTGTGGTGCCCAAATTCCTACTAAAAATCCTTCTAGCTGTCATAAGCTCATCATAATTTGCTCACCAACTTGGGTGCTTCTTTTTGGATCCATTATATCTAATCAAAGATGCCTTACGATGTGTCATAACATGTGTCATAAGTTAGTTAATAAATGTAACTCCCTTTACAACCCTCTTCTACATCATAGATGCTCTTACATTTTTGATGTGAGAGGTCCAACTTTCAGAGGCTAGAAATTTTAATTTGGGAAGCTAATTGAGCCCTTTAAAAAAAACCAAAGATCTCAAAGAGGTCCATATTTCCATAACAATCTTACTCTAGTTAAGGCCCATTTTGACATTTTTTTGGGGCCAGAATTGACCTCTAGAGCCCTAAAAATTATATTTTTGTGTTCTATAGTCCAAAAATTGTATTTTTTATGTTCTTAACATTAGGATGCAAGGTTGAGACACCTTTCCCAACATTCTCCCACCTATTAAAAACATTGAAAGAGCAAAAAGAATACTAACACTATCAACTATCTACCAGGGGTTGAGAGGCCCATAGACTTACTGCACCACCTAAACTTCTCTATGCTAACATGCTTTGTCTGCATTTGCATCATTATGTAAATTGCCAACATTCTCCAACATCATCCTCCCATCCTCTACCATGTCATGAACAAAATGAAATTGGACATCTATGTGCTTTATCCTTTCATGCAAGGTTAGGTTCTTTGCTTGATATATGGCACTCTACTATCACAAAGAACTCTAATAGCTCCCTAAATTAGCTCCACATTTAAACACAATATCTTAAGCTAGATGGCCTTCTTACAGGCATGAGTAGCTACCATGTACTCAACCTCTATAGTGGACAAAGTGACCACAACCTATCGCTTACTCATCCAACTAATATCACAACCAAATAAACTAAGCACATATCCATTGGTGGATCTTTGTCATCGCCATCTCCTACCTAGTTTGAATCCACAAATATCCATTGAGTGTTGCTCCCCTATAGAATCACCATGATAACTAATAGAGTACTCAAAGGTACCCCAAAAATATCTAAAGAGCCTCTTAACTACGCCCCAATGATCTCATCCAAGATTAGCCATAAAGCAGCTCAAGACTTGCATTGCTTGGATAATGTTTGGTCTAGTATAAACCATAGAATATATCAAACTCATAACTACACTGGCATGAGGAACACATGCCATATCCTCCATCTCTATGGGTATTATAAGAAATTGCTCAATTGAAAGCTTAGTTCCCACAAAACTAGGAAAAATCAATGGTCTGCTATCTACCATGTTGAAATGATGTAGTATAGAGTTCACATACTTACTCTGGCCCAACCAAAGCTTTCTATTCACTCCATCTCTTCTGATCTCCATACCTAATATATACTTGGCAGCCTCTAAGTCCTTCATGTCAAACCATGTTGAAAGTTGAGACTTCAAATCATAAATCACATCCTTATTGTTATAAAAAATAACATATCATCTATATATGTATAATGTGATACAAGGAATCTATAATGTCTATTTTATAATAAACATAATGATTTGATTTGGATCTAAAAAACCCAAGCCCAACACAATTGAATCAAATTCTTAGTACCACATTTTAGGGGATTATTTGAGACCATATAAAGATTTGTTCAATCTACAAACAAAAGACTCCTTGCCTTTAACAACATATTTCTCTACCTATGTAATGTAGATCTCTTCCTCTAAGTCATCATGTAGGAATGTTGTCTTCCCATACATCTATTCTAGATCTCTAAATCAAAATTTATTTCTATAGATAACAAGAACCTGATAGATGCCAACTTAGCAATTGGGGATAAAATCTCACCAAAGTCTATCCCCTTAACTTGGGAATATCCTTTCACAACCAATTTTTTCTTGTACTTTTCATCATTGCCATCTAAATTGATTTTTTTCTTGAACACCCATTTACATCCAACATGCTTTATTCCTTCTGTAAATAGTACCAAGTCCCATGTGTCATTCTTCTTTAATTCAACCATCTCCTCATCTATAGTTGATCCTTAGGACTTAGAATCACCCATATCCATCGCCTCCTTCAGATTTATAGGATCATCAATATTAGTAATTAAAGCAAAAATACATCTCAAATAGGAGTATACCTATCTAGTTCTTGTCTCTTCTATGTAGACCTCCTCGAGAGCTAAGGTGGAGGTTCTACCTCCTCTTCTAAACTCTCAAAACTATTTGAGCTCTCCTCTTCAGGTCCTTCATGAGCTTCTAGTTCAACCTTCCTAGTCTTTGGGGTTAGTTGAACTACATATTTCTTGCCATCCTCTTCTAGTTACTATCATGCCCAAGCTGTAATACTTGAGCACGAACCACAAAGCATAGATTAATTCCTATCTAAAATGCTAATTTTAACTCTAGTTTCAAAATAGTAAAAACCATATCATTAAATTTTAATTGATATTATACCATATGCACAACCAAAATTGCATACATTTTTACATTAGATATTAGTTTTGTATATATATGAAAAATCAAGATTTTAACATTTCTAATACAATTATACACAATTACAAGAAGCATCATATGATCATCCATTTGCAAGGTGGGAAAACACTTTCATAGCATCAGTACCCTACACAAGTAACAATCTTGAATTTGTACAACTAAATATAAACATTAGTTTTGTAATGTCAATAAATAAACATATTAGATATCATTGCTCAAGATGGTGAGACTACCGGCCCTAAGAGCCAGACCTAATATCCCGGGCTCATCCATAATGGCCTTGTCTACGTATGCGCAGCGCAGAGACTTCGTAGTTTGGGGTATCTTGTCTTGCAACCATGAGGTTGACTTAGATACAATAACTCATAAGGGATCTAGTTCATCACAAAATATTTTCTAGAGTCAATAAACCAATTAATATACACATCCCTATTGTTCTCAAGATAAAATACACCATATGATGACTATATCATTCAAGTTCTAAAAAGTTCATGCAACAGTTAAATTTATAAATAATCTCTACATGGGTAAAATAGGTAAGTTATAACAATAGAAATATTCCAACCATTCTCTTGGATACAGGCAAATACTCAGATTGTAATAAATGAAAAGTTCTAACATCAATATGAAATTATCATCATAAATTCAAGTTCAAAATAAAATGATTTATAATGTACTATGATGCAAGAACATACCTAGTATTAATTCAAAATTACTATAACAACGTTATTTCCTTCATAAGTATGACTTAAACAAGGTTGACTAGATTTTATCTATTTACATATTCACTAATTCATTATATCATCCTAGACTTATTAAAAGAATGAACCCTTTATAGTCAACCCTACACCATACTAGAACAAATGTATTAAAACATAATTATTAAAGATCTAAGAACATATATGATGTAATTTCAACCTGCAATTTCTACCTACTCATTCCCATGAACATTGATATGAGACACACTTTCCATTATATTTTTCTCATCCTCATTTATACTATAATTTAAAATTTTAGCCTCATTCCTAAATTATAATCTACAATTCTATTATCTAAAAAAACAAGTAAAATATAGCTTAAGGTATCTAATGAAGAGCCTACTACATTTTCCATTCAATAAGAAAACCTCCAATTCCTAAGTCATTAGAGCAATGCACAAGTATCTCTAGTGTTCTTTTCTTTCATACATGACTAGTTACGCATTAAAGGGTAAGTGCACAAAGATGGGAGACCAAAAGGAGGTCTTAAGATGCCACTTTTTTTTTTTTGAAATTAGGAAACATTGATGTTGGATGAGAAATTGAAGATAGCTACACTCAAAATTTGAAAATGGAACAAAAACAAGAGTTGTAGTGCTCTAAATCTAGTTTCTAAACTACTAATTTTTTCCAAAAATGGTTGAGATTAAGGGGTTCAAAAAGGGGTAGCACACAAATTAGTCTTGCTTTTCTCAAAAAGACATAACATAGCGTCTGGTGTGCTCCCCCTAAAATGTTAACTTTTTTTTAGTATTTCAAAAATTGCTTCAGTGAGAAATTAGCTAACCCCATGTAGTTTATCCTTGATTTTTCTGATAATTTTTTCATGAATAATTAATTTTTTAGTAATTTTCAAAGTGGACACATCCTGAAAAATAGAAAATTGAGTGTGCACCCCCCCTAAAATTTTTGAAAACTAATCGAAAATCAATTTTTTTTTGAATACGTGTAGAATGGAGTCTAGTTTCTAAAAATGTAACTTATTTCAAATTTCAATGAACGGTTAAAAAAGGTCAAAAATACTAGACTCTAGTTTTTGACAAAAAATGGATACACTAACAAAAGAAATTAAAGATGAAACCCTTAATGTACTCAAAATGTGAAAAAAATTATATGGTTAGATAGCTAACAGAGAGCTTAAGATTATGGCGATATTTTTTTGAGTTTTCATTGAAAAAGTGCCATCTTGATGGGGAGCACGCTCTAGATTATCTCAAAATTTTGTTTAAAACTGGTAAAAACACATCCAAACAAGCTCAGCATAACGTAAGCGCGTTATAACGCACTCGCGTTATGCTGAGCAAATTTGGCTATACACATGCTAATTACATTTGCTTGAAAGTTTCTAAAGCCTTTTCAACAAATCCATTTTTTGCATATCTTGCAATCATTGCATTCCATTACAAAACATCTCTTTGAGGTGTTACGTAAGACAATTGACACGCCTTGTCTATGCTTCCGCACTTTACATGCATGTCTACAAGGGAAGCTGCACTTCCTACCGTCTCTCTCAATCTCTACTTCCCTCCCCTCTCTACATGTCCTACTCTATCTCTGAGTCTCTACTTCCCTCCCCTCTCTACCTCCTACCTTCTCTCTCACTCTCTTCTTCCCTCCCCTCTCTACCTTCTACCCTCTCTCTCACTCTCTACTTCCCTCCCATGTCTACCTCCTACCCTCTTTCTGAGTCTCTGCTTCCCTTGCCTCTCTACCTCCTACCTTCTCTCTCACTCTCTTCTCCCCCCTCTCTACCTCCTACCCTCTCTCTCACTCTCTACTTCCCTCCCCTCTCTACCTCCTACCCTTTCTCTCTCTCTTCTTCCTTCCCCTGTCTACCTCCTACCCTCTCTCACTCTCTACTTCCCTCCCCTCTCTACCTCTCCTCATCATTCTTCCCATCCAATGAAATTTCATAAATTATCTTATTTCCATTTCAAAATCCCAATTTATATCCTCATCCCTCTTTGCATGTCCTAGTTTTCTTGTTTCCATGTTCTTTGTCGACAAGTGAGAGGAGAGGGAGGAAGAGGGAGAGAGGATGGAGATGGAGGGGAGAGATAGGGTGATAAGGAGAGAGAGAGTCCTAGTTTTCTTGTTTTGGAGAGAGAGAGAGAGAGATAGGGTTGGTCAATTTTATGAGTTTAGGGCTGCTTACGTTTAGGGTTTAGGGGAATTATTAAGGATTTAGGGGTTTAGGGTTTCTCGGGTTTATGGTTTAGGGGTTAGGTTTTAGGGGCATTATTTAGGGTTTAGGGGTTTTGAGAGAGAGAGAGAGAGAGAGAGAGAGAGAGAGAGAGAGAGAGAGAGAGAGAGAGAGAGAGAGAGAGAGAGAGAGAGAGAGAGAGAGAGAGAGAGAGAGAGAGAGAGAGAGAGAGAGAGGCATTATTTAGGGTTGCTCAAGCTTAGTGCTTAAGGATTAGGGTTAAAGGGGAATTATTTTATAATTTCCCTCCAATCCTCCTAATCCTAATGCATTAGTCCACTCATCTCCTAATCCATCAATCCCTATCATCCATCCACCATATAACTCACCATCTAATCCACCATCAAACATTCTAATCTCTAATCCATCAACCCATGAACCCTTCAAAAATTTTCTCCAAAGACTCTCTATAAAATCCAAAAATAAAAGCAAAGATATGGAGCCATCCAAATCCATTGATCCAATTCCATCCCCCTCTAACACTCCCAATCCTAATCTATCCCCTCCTATATCCATTCACTCGATCCTAATCCTAACCCCACAACATCTTTTATCATTGTCCATCAACTATATGTATATCCTAGTCCATCAACCCATGAAGCCATGAAGGATGTGACCCAAGGACTATTAGCAAGGAATCTAAAAACATCATGTCTATCCTTGAGCCTAACAAAGAACCTCCTAATAACATGTCTACCACTCCAACACCATCATCTACTCCTATGTCTATCCGTTTCATTGAAGAGTCTCCTACCATAAGTCCAAGTCAAACCCCATCATGTAGCCTTGTTGTCAAACATCCAAAGATTATTGATCCCATCCAAGAACCCATCACATCCATCTAAGAAACCCAATAGCTATGTTAAGAGCCTAGTCCAAAGCATGTGGAAACACCAACCACTCATCCTAATCAAAATCCAAACATCCCATCTAATCCCATCCCAGATCCATTACCATCTCATGGTCAACCCATCTATATCGATCCCATCATTGATCCTCCAACATCTCCTAGTGAACCCCCATCACCACATCTTACTCCCCAATCCAATGAATATCAATGCATCCCCACTTACCCTATCCATATATAATATCGCGCTATCCATGCTTATCCTCCCTGTGATCAAGATATTATCTATGATCAAGATCTTATCCATGATCAAGTAACCCACATCACTCCTATCCATCATCCCATTAGCCCTATCCATCATCCCACTAGTGCTATTCATTATCCATCAATATCCCATGATGAGACACTTGGTCCCCAAGAAAAGATAGATAATCAAACAAATAACTTGGATCCTATCAAATCACATCCCAATGAGGACAATGATAATCAAGATCCAAGAATTCTACATCCATTTCCCATTGATCCTCCATCATCCCCTATCGAACTATATGTTTAGGGGTTTAGCCTGGTTGCTCGAGTTTAGGATTTAGGAGTCAGGGGCATTATTTGAGGTTTATGACTTTAGGGTTGCTCAAGTTTAGGGTTTAGGGTTTAGGGGTTAGGGTTTAGGGGACTTATTTATGCTTTAGGGGTATAGGGATGCTCAAGTTTAGGGTTTAGGGGCTAGGGTTTAGGGTTTAGAGAGAGATAGTGCGAGGGGACAGATAGAGATTGGGAGAGATAGGGAGATAGAGGTTTAGGGTTGCTTCCAGGGTTTATGGTTTAGGGTTTTGGGGTTTAGGGTTGCTCATTTTTAGGGTTTAGGGGTTAGGGGATAGAGTTTAGGGGCATTATTTAGGGTTTAGGGTTTATGGTTTATGGTTTAGGGGTTCGGGGTTAAGTTTTAGAGGTTTAGATTAGGGTTTAGAGAGAGAGGATTGATAAGGAGATATAGAGGAGACTGAGGGGAGAGATATCTCTGTCTCCTCTATCCCTCTCTCTAACTATATCTACCTCTCTATCTCTCTCTCCCTCTCTCTCTATCTTGCTCTCTCTATCGATACCCTCTCTCTAACTCTACCTTTCTATCTCTCCCTCCCTCACTATCTCACTCCCCCTTTCTATCACTCTCCCAATCCCTCTACCTCAAGTCTATCTTCCTATGTCTCTGGACATCTCTTGATCTCTTTCCCTATCTCTATCTCTCCACATATCCATATCTCTTAATCTATCCCTCTCTACCTCTCTCTCCCTCCCTCTCTAACTCTCTCCCCATCCCTCTACCTCTTGAAATCTCTCTCCCTATGTTTCTGGACATCTCAAAATCTCTTTCCCTATCTCTATCTCTCCCCATAACCCTATCTCTTAATATATCCCTCTCTACCTCTCTCTCTATATTTCCCTATCGATCTCTCCCTCTCTCTATCTCCCTATATCTCCCCTCTCTATATATCAATCTCTATCTCCCTCTTTATCTATCTTTCTCCCTCTATAGACCCCTTTGTCTATCTCAACCCCCCTCTCTCCCTCTCCCTCTCCCCATATCTATCTCCACCTATTCCTCTCTATCTCTCTATTTGCCGCTCTTTCTATATTTTTTCCTTTCTCTAACTCTATCTCTATCTCTCCATCTCTTTCCATGTTCTTGGGATCTCTCCCTGTCCATGTCCCCCTCTATCTCTCCATGCATCCCTCTCTCTATCTCTCTCTATTTATCCCTCTCCCCCTCCCCCTTTCTATGTCTCCCTCCCTCTCTATATACATCCCTTTCTATCTATCTATTTCTCCCTTTATCTCTTTATTTATCTATCCTCCCTCTATCTAAATATATCTGCCTCTCTATCTCTATATCTCTCTCCCTCACATTCTAAGGGGTCGACAGAGAGAGAGAGATATATAGAGAAAGAGAGGCAGATAGATTTGTAGAGAGGGAGGATAGAGAAGTAAAGAGAGAGAGAGAGACTCTCCCATGTAGATACAAGGTTACATTTGTCCCTCCTAGTATAGACAAGTTCTATTTCACGAACCACATGGATATTTGAGTCTAGGGATACTCTTGGACCGTCACTTGATTATTTATTTGATGCACTATATGCATAGTTACAATATATTTTATGTGAGAACATGACATCCTAGACCATGATTTTGGCACCTGCATTGAGAAGGTTATGATTTTTGCATGCATGAAGCTTACTGTTTTCATGCTTCCCAGAACGCGCTAGCGTTATGTGAAGCAAAAAAATGGCAAAAAACCATGTGGGATCCATGATTCAGACCCCACATGACTGTTATTCCTGCTTTTCATGTAATATATTAGACAAGAAAACACTTTTTCATGTTGTTTGACATATTAAGAATCATTTTTAGATCAATCCACCACCTTTTTTGTTTTTTCAACGTAGAAGAACTAATTTTGCATGTTTTTGGAGAAAATTTGATTATTTAAACCTAAAGTTTCATGTTTCATGTGTGATATTGTTTCAAAGCTAATTACCATTGATATATAGATTGAATTTGATGATATATGTTTGTTTTTTCCATAAATTTCATTAATCCTATTCTAGAGTTATATAGAATTCATAATCAAACTTGCGAAAAAGAAGAATTTGAGGATTTTGAAGCCCAATTTTGGAGAATTGGTAAACTCCAATATAGAATTCTAAGGTATGTTCTTTATGTCCATTTTAATTCACTTATATATGTTCTTATGTTCTTTATGTCTTTATGTCTTTATGTTCTAAGATATTTTATTTAAACATGTTTTCATACTTAGTCAGAAGTTGTTGACCAAAACACATGAACTATGTATGTATGTCTTCATACATTGCAACCAAAATCAAACTATGGCTTGCGATAACAAAGACAAACTCGAGCAATTGCTTCTTATCACTTTGATACCTCAAAACATTCTCTAGAAAATATATACATGTTCTCAATTGCCATTACATGCACTCCAACACTGCCACATGTGCCCTTGCACTACCATACATGCTCTAGCAACTCACTTAGCTCATGATGCAATAGCAAGTTCTTCGCCAAGTGTCTTGTAATTGCTACCATATCAACTATTGGTTGTAATAAATCTCCATTCCATAACACAATGTCCAACCTATCTCATCATTATATTCTTCTTCCTTCTCATCTTCTCATCTTCTCGTCTTCTCATCATTATATTTTTCTTTAATAACCTATCTCACCATTTATCCTTCAATGATCTTGTGATTGCCAGGTTGTAATGCACCAATTTACTTATGAAACTCCTAAGGTTTGATCATTTTTATTTTGGACTACCGTTTGAACAATGTCATGTGATATTCCTAAGGTTACAACCACTGTCCTATACATTTATGATTCCTAGAAAACCCCTCCTTTACACCTTAACAAGATATCAAATTATCTTCATACCTGGTTTGATGTTCCTATTGACTACCATGATAGTCCTAGTTGTGTTGATAGTCCATTTAAGGTGCTTGACAATTCTAATCTGTATATAAGATCAATCCTTTTCATCATGTTGTCATCTCTTACCTTGTGAATAGGGTATTGAGAGTCTATTGCATTTTTTGAGTATCTGACCTTAATAGTGACTCACGAGTTTCATCATAGTCTTCTATGTTTATGATGTGACAGTCTATATGGTTGTTTGTAATAGTCATAGCGCAATTTGATAGTCTTTTCCCTCAACATCACCTCCATACTTAGCAATTTATCTATCATTGTATATGATAATGTTCACATATGGGATATACTCAAAATATTATAGTTTAGGACAACTTGTCATCATGAAATAGAACTCTGCCTTGAATTTCTGCACCTGGTTATTCTGCCCTAACCCTAACTCTACTGAAAATCAAACTCTTCAACAAGATCAAGTGAACAATCCACAAATCTTAGGATTTGATACAATCTATGACGGATTTATTCATAGGGTTATCTTTTCATGATACATAACAAACAATATGTAATGATCAGAACTTGAAACATGACTGTTATTGATAGTGTGCATTTGTTCAACTTACAAACTATGATTATCTTCTCCCAAAGTGCCAATACCTTTGCATTTGATATAGTATATGCATTGTACAACCTCTTTGAATCCACCACTACCTACCACTCATAATAGGCATTAAATTCATACCTTCATCCTTTGCATTTGATTGTTTTGCTACCAACATCTACTCAACTATCCTTTTTTTCCATCCTTCCTTGAATGGATTGCTTCAATGTTGTTGCAACTTCCTTTGGCACCCAATCATGGCCTCCAAATAGCCCTTCAAATCTCTTTGTCATAAATCACACTACTTGCAATGTCCTTCCATAATCAATTCTCCTAATTGCCACCCTTTCTACTATTTTGCTGCCTTCATGTAGCCTCTTGATCTCCTTCTTAGATCTTCTGTGCACCTCCCAACCATGAAACCAACTTTTACCTCCATTACACAACTAATGCAACACCTACATATTCCTCCTACATCCACATCAACAACCAACACTTCCACTGCCACCCCTTCATCTTCATGACCCATTCTTATTTGGTTGCTTCTACTCTACTAGCAACCATGTACTATTCAAGCATAAAATACCAAACTCATCATTGTTGATCTTGCAACCTCTCTTTCTCCACATGAGAACTCTCATTATGCTACCTTGGTTGCATGTGTGTGTGCAACACCATCAATCCTCTTCATGATTCCTTGGCCACCTTGCAACATTGCCTCTTATGCTACCCTCAAACCTCAATAATCTCCCTATTTTAGCAAGTGTGCCTACCCCAAGCACCTCACTCCTTTTGTTGCAATTGCCCATCGCTCCATGGGTACACCTCAAGTTGTTGCAAGTAGCCTCTACTTTACTATAATTATCCTATACATTTATGATTCCTAGAAAACCCCTCCTTTAAACCTTGACAAGATATCAAATTATCTTCATACCTGGTTTGATGTTCCTATTGACTGTCATGATAGTCCTAGTTGTGTTGATAGTCCATTTAAGGTGCTTGACAATTCTAATCTGTATATAAGATCACTCCTTTTCATCATGTTGTCATCTCTTACCTTGTGAATAGGGTAGTGAGAGCCTATTGCATATTTTTAATATCTGATCTTAATAGTGATCTAGAGTTTCATGATCGATAGTATTCTATGTTTATGATGTGACAGTCTATGTGGTTGTTTGTAATAGTCATAGTGCAATTTGATAGTCTTTTCTGTCAACATCACCTCCATACTTAGCAATTTGTCTATCATTGTTTATGATAATGTTCACATATGGGATATACTCAAAATATTATAGTTTAGGACAACTTGTCATCATGAAACAGAACTCTGCCCTGAATTTTTGTACCTTGTTATTCCTAGAAAACCCCTCCTTTACACTTTGACAAGATATCAAATTATCTTCATACCTTGTTTGATGTTCCTATTGACTGTCATGATAGTCCTAGTTATGTTGATAGTCCATTTAAGGTGCTTGACAATTCTAATATGTATATAATTAGTCCAATCATGGCCTCCAAATAGCCCTTCAAATCTCTTTGTCATAAATCACACTATTTGCAATGTCCTTCCATAATCATGGCTGCTTATTGCCACCCTTTCTACTATTTTGTTGCCTTCATGTAGCCTCTTGATCTCCTTAGATCTTTTGTGCACCTCACAACCATGAAACCAACTTGTACCTTCATTACACAACTAATGCACTTAATATTCCTCTTGATGTGTTAACAATTCTCTGATGACCTTCATCAACCAATATCAATCATTTGGATACTCTTTATTCCAAGTTGACTGCTCTATCATGTGAGAATAGAGTGTTGTGATGAATAACAATCCTTTTGTGCATGGGTTGGTAAGCATCTGATTGTTATAATAGTCTTCTCCAACTATTAAAATACCCCTTGTAAGCAAATACCATGATTACCCTCTTATTAACAACACCTTCCATATTCAATGATGAGGGTTTTATTCTCTATACTAGCACTATTTCTCCTTTTGACAACATGGCAATCATATTCATAGGTCATGTGATAAACTCTTTTGGTAAAGAACAACCTTAGGGTTGCTATAGAAATCACAGAACTCATGATTGTTCTTACATCTCATGTGACACCATTTCAATGTTGTTCATGATAACCTTATAGCATAAAGATAGACCCAATTGTTTTTATGACGAATATGATATTGAGAGGACAATCTTCCTAACTAGGACAATACAAATAAGGTCCAATATTTTCATCCCATAGCACATACAGTATGACAGTCTTTTCCCTCAATATCACTTCATCTCTTGGATTTAGAGTGACACAATAATAATCAAAGATCCACATAACAACACCAAATCATGTTAGTCTTTTAAAAAACAAAATCTTTATGTACATATGACTATTCTTCACTCTTTTCCAATGATAATCTAACACACACATGACTAGCCTACACTCTTTTATGAGTGCCCTACCAATGGATTTTGACTACAATAGGTTTCTCAATAGTCCTTCTTAGGGATATATACATTTATCAACCACCTTTAGACCATTTGATCTCATGATACTCTAACTATACAGTCCTATTAACAATCCTAAATGCAATGGAAAACCCATTATTCTTTAGGATCTCAACACTCCTTGGTCATGCATTCTTCTACAATCGTAATCTAGTCATTTTAACACAATTTTTGGAAGTTGCATGAAGGCTTCAAGTGTGCTTACTGTTGTAACAATCAGGGACTATCATGTTCATGAGAAATTATATTAGTAACAGTAGTGAGGGATGCCATGACAATCAAGTGGGTTATGGATGTTGTCATCATGATTGAATCCTAGGGTTTATTATTTTGTTATTCAAATATTGAAAATTCCATGTTGAAACCCTAGGGTATTGTTTGAGATTATTATCCATTTTGAAAATGTTGTCTTATGCATGTGTGTGATTGTTAAGGTGGTGTAAATTTGAGTATTGTCTATATGGATAGTCCATTCCAAAGATGCTAAGCGCAATGATCAAGGGTTAGAAAATTATGCCAAGTCCACCAAACCCTAGGTAAATGATCTTGTTGAGGAAACATGGACTAGAGCATTTGGTCAAAGTTTTTAGGCTGTCCTAACAATCTTGTTAGTGTAATGAAGTACCAATCTGTCATTCAAGAATGCAAACATGTCACATACATAATGGACTATACAACTATTAAGAAGATTTTCCTTCAAGTCTTCCATATGGAAAATCGGTTACCATATGACTATTATGTCAAATAGTATAGTCATTAGTGACTGTCCATATTATGCCAGAGTCATTTTTTAGGTTTCTAGGCAAGTTTTGAAGGACTGTCTTGATGTTATTAAAGTTACAAAGTGTGGTCATCAGTGCAAATGTGGTTATAAGCCTTTGAAATTGTCATTTCTCAATGTTGATTAGTCATTTATGACTATTATATCATTGTTGATCAGTCATTTATGACTGTTATATCATTTATAAGTGTTATATCAATGTTGATTAGTCATTTATGATTGTTATATCATTGCTGATCAATCATTTATGACTGTTATATTAATGTTGATCAGTCATTATAAAAGTTCTAATTATCATTGTCTTATTCATCATGCTTGTAGAAATCATCATCATGCTGAGTAAAAGAGTAAAGACTCTAACACTAGAAGAGCGTGAAGCTAAGAATGAGAGGAAAAGAGAAAGATTGAGGTGAATTCTGGAAAGTAGGAAAATTGTCAACCATACAAGAAGACATTCCACCATTACCAATTGAAGAGGAACATGACACATCTAATGAACCTAAGAGAGAGACGGAATTGGCAGCACAAAGGGAACAAATGCAAAACTTCCATTCAATGAGGAAAGTGAATCTCCAAAGGCACTCCATTGTCCACAGGTCAAATTGAAGGAACACTATCATTATCTTCTTGAATTGGAGACACTCCATCTTTCACAGGTGAAGTAGAAGGTACATCTTCATTTTCTTCTCAACTTGGTGGCACACCATCATTCACATGTCAAGTTGAAAGTACACCATCTTCTCCATCTCAACTTCAAGCCTTTTCGTCCTTTTCATCTCCAATTGAAGGTACGTCATATATCCCATCTCAAGTAAATATTGAAGAAATTCCTAATGTTGAGTCAACTTTACCAATTAAAACACCTCCTAGAATTTTGCATAGGAAGCCTAAGTTTCTAATCAATATCGATGAGAATGTATTGAAGCCCATGCAGGATAAGATTCCCAAGTGCACTTGCCAGAGATATGCGAATAAGATATGGAAATTATTCTTTGAGAATTTAAATGAAACTGGAAGATGTCAACTATTTGTTGAATTGATGAGAAATCTAAAATTTAGGCCCTATGAAGATTCTTGGCCTAAGAACATCAGATGCCTCAAGTGAAAAATCAATTGTCAAGAATCTAATGAATGCATATGAGAGTGTGGGTTCCACCTCACGCACCAAGGATAGTAATGTCACACGACGTGTCATTACATCGACAATAGTAAGCTAACAAACAAAGAAATCTCGCCTCATTAGAAAGACAAGTCAAGAATTGAAAATAAGTAGAAAAACTCTAATGAGAGCTATCGGAAGACATGAAAGAGTTGAGGACCCAAACACCAATGAATTGTGGGCATTCTCTGGGAGACTCCCATGGAAAGACAAAGTTGTTTTTGAAGCCTTCAGATCCCTCATCGAAGAATTTTGGAAAAACAACACAAGGGTATCTCCTAATGCAAGAGATATTGTGAGAAGGAGAATTGGTTGTCAAAACCATGAGCCACATCTAAATCATTTTTTGGATGTGACTCAAACACAATTTTTCAAGAAATTTCAAGAGATGTATCCTCAAGTTAAAATTTGTCAAAGATATTTTGAAATGCTAAAACCTTTCTATGTCAAAATAAATCACACATGCACTACTTGTTGTTGTAGATTACATATTAAATTTTCTAACCATTTTGATGTTTATCAGTCTATATGTTTAGATTTGCATACTAATAATGTTTTACAGGATTGTGGCATACGTGCCCCACCAACATCTTCAAGAGACTTCATATCAATAATTTTATGTGAAAGAGAGGAAGGTCAAATATTCTATAGGAAATTATGCTTGGATGACACATGTCAGCATTGTGGTGGCTTGCAACATCTGCCAATATGTGAACATATGGAAAGAACACATTCGGTTGGAAACGAACTAGTAGAGTTCAGCAAGTATAAAATAGTGGCCTACAATACAAAAGATAGTAAAGAAGCAAAGAGGTGCGATTTGGTTATTCAAAAGATTCCAGTGTATCAGTTTATGTCTACATTTCGTGATAGTATAGTGTATGAATATGCAAGGCATACCCATAGAGCTTGATGGTTGGACATGCAATTCAAGTTATGCAAGGACACGTTTCCACTTGGTACCATCATTTCAGTTGTTGACTTTGCAGAGAACTACACACTACAGCCACAAAATGAGGTGCAATCACAATATTACAACTCTACGCAAGTTGCTATATTTGTGCAAATAGCATTCATTCATGCAGAAGATAGTATCGAGGACGACAAGAAGATCTTGAGGGAATATCATTTTTATATTAGTGATGATCGCACACATTCTACAGAGTTTGTGCAAGGTTGCTTTCATATGTTCTATCATTATTTGGCTAGCAGGAGCATATCATATGGTCAGATAATTGTGCATCACAATTTAAGAATGTGCGAATACTCTATTGGATGAGTAGGATGCATACGATGATTGGTGTTCAACATATGTGGAATTTTTATGGGGACGGGCATGGAAAGGGAGAGCATGATGGTGCAGGAGCATGTATCAAAAGAGCATTGGTACGAGAAGAGTTGAAGTACAAAGACAATGCAAAGTTGATAGATGCGAGATCTGTTGTCGAATGGTGTAACACTACAATGGGTCCAGGTAATGAAAGTAAGTCTATAGTTTGTAGATATTTTTGGTTGGTTAATGATACTAACATTGCAAAATATGAAGATTGTTGTACATTGACAAGATCGAGTGAGCTACACTCTTTTAGAAGCTCTAATGTAGGTTCATGGAGTATTCATACACGACATATGGCATTTTTTTGTTCTTCATGTACATATGAAGCTTGGTATGATTGTGAGTCAAAGCAGTGGGTTGATGATTGGTGTACAAGAGGCCTAAGCCTGGTTGACATGTATCGACTACCGACAACACTACAAATGATAGAGATTGAATCATCAGTTGATTTTGACCATGTTTTAGATCTAGTTCAACTAGGTATTATCAACATACAAATTTAATAAAATTCAATATGGCATCTTATTTTGTATTTTTTCTTGTAATGCTGAAGTAATATTCATCGAACTGAATGCACGTATCAATGTAGGGCATGTTTATGCAGTTATTGTAGCTCAAGACAATGAAGAAGGAACGGGTTATTATTTGTGTTGTTGTGTTGAGGCAAAAAAAAAATTAGATTCCCCTGTTATAGATGGAGAAAACATCAAGTACCCTACAGGATCAGTGGTTGTTACTGGAACATGGCTTAGAAGGTACCCACTGAAGAAGTATGATGTGCGAGTGTTCGAGGACTTTGACATACATAGGAAGATTCTTCATTATTCTAACCTTGTTGTGGCTTCAAACATTCATTTGATCAAATATGGGGGTAGACCATTGAACAGGACCTTGTGGAAGGTTTGTGAGTTTGATCATGAGGCAATACTTGACACAATAAAAAGTAGAGCAGACCCTGATGGTTCATTGGATTAAATTAGTGGAATGACAGAATGGTATGTTAGTTTTGTTTTCTATCCTCATTTCACCTTGTATATTTTAGCTACTCATTTTAGCTAAATAGTACAACTGTATTTGCATTCAGGATTTTAGTATGATGGAGGTAGGCATAATCCTTATGAAGTTGCCTTTGGAAGGAAAGTAAGGTAGGTTTTCATGATGATATGTCCTTTACTTTCTATTTCATAATGAGTTTTAATGATGTTACTATGATTTCTAATTTGTTTTAATGATGTTACTATTTCATAATGAGTGTTAATGAATTTTAATGACAAACAATTAATATCATCGGTAAGGGTAGCCTCTATTGATGCCCTTACAAGACATTGGATCAAGTGAGAACACCTTTATAGTACTGAATTTCTAACTACTAGAAAGGTATTATGACTAAATTTTTAGGATAGGCATCACCTGGGGCCAAACAGATGGCACCAACGCATCCGTGTGGGCGGGTAAATGCTAGGGGGGATGTCTTTTTAGTGGCAAAGCCTCATGGTCGTTCTTGGCTATATCAAACACAGACAATCTCTCAAGAGCCCTAAGGAAAAAAACATGACAAACTTTGGATCGACTGTTCCATCAAACTGTGACACCTAGGAACATCTTCTTTGCATGTATAGGTGGATGTTAGGTCCACCTACAAACACCTACCTCATTTTTTGCTAAATCAATTTCATTTGCCTATGGTTGCAAGGAACACATTGTTCCAAAATGCTTTAGTTTCATGTAGTGGAAAGGTGCTAGGAGTAACATTTTACATTCCATAGGTCGTGGGGCCAAATAGACTTTGCCAACGCATCGGGGTGGGCAGGTAAATGCCAAGGGAGGTCTCGTTTCATGTGCCAAGTGCCCTAGTCGTTCGGGGCAGTTGGCTACCGACAAAGTCCCTTAAGATCCCTAAGACAGAAAAACTACAAAACTTTGATGGAGCAGTTCTTAGAATTTGTGGTAGATGGGAATGTTCTATTTGGACTTACGAGTGCATGTGGGGTCTGTCCACAATAACCTCTCTCAGTTTCGATAAACTCCAGTCCATTTGACCGTGCCGAAATCAAACACATTCTTGCAAAATGCTTCAGTTTCATGTAGTGGAAAGGTGCTAGGAGTGACATTTTGCATTCCATAAGTCGTGGGACTGAATGGACTTCATCAACATGTTAGGGTGGGTGGTTAAATTCCAGGGGATGCCTCGTTTTGTGTGCCAAGAGCCCCAGTCGTTCAGGGTAGCAGGCTACCGACAAAGTCACTTAAGATTCTAAGAGCAAAAAATGCCAAACTTTGACAGAGTAGTTCTCAGAATTCATGGTAGTTGGGAACGCTTTGTTTGGACCTACAGGTATATGTGGGGTCTGTCCACAATAACCTCTCTCAGTTTTGGTCAACTCCAATCTATTCGATCGTGCCGAAATCAAATGCATTCTTGTAAAATTCTTTAGTTTCATGTAGCACAACCTTGCCAGGTGCCTTATTTTTTGATATGCTCATCATGAGGCCAAACTGACTATGCCAACATGTCAGGGTAGATGGGTAAATGTTAGGGAAGGTCTCGTTTCGTGTGCCAAGAGCCCCAGTCGTTCTGGCCTATAAGCTACCGACAAAGTGACTTTGTCAGTAGCTTACAACCCAGAATGACTGGGACCGTTGGCACATAAAATGAGACCTCCCCTGGCATTTACCTGCCCACTCTGATGCATTGGTGAAGTCCGTTCGGCCATATGAGCTATGGAATGCAAAATGTCACTCCTAGCACCTTTTGAGTTTACCAGTAGGTTGCATCCCAGAATGATTGAGACGCTTGGCGCATGAAACAAGACCTTCCCTAGCATTTACCTGCCCACCCAGACATGTTGGCATAGTTGGTTCGACCCCACAACTTGTGGAATGCAAAATTTTAGTCTTAGCAACTTTCTAGTTTATCAGTACCTTACAACCTGGAACAATTGGGACGCTTGACACACGAAACGAGACCTCACCTAACATTTTCCCACCCACCCCAATGTGTTGGCACATTTAGTTCAGCCCCACGACAACCAGAACAAAAAATATGGTACCTGGCAACGTTGTACTGCCTGAAATTGAAGCATTTTGTAAGAATGCATTTGATTTTGGCACGGTGAAACAGACTGGAGTTGACCAAAACTGAGAGAGGTTATTGTTGATAGACCCCACATGCACCTATAGGTCCAAACAAAATGTTCCCATCTACCATGAATTCTGAGAACTGCTCCATCAAAGTTTGGCAATTTTTGCTCTTAGGATCTTAAGTGACTTTGCCAGTAGCTTGCTGCCCCGAATGACTGGGGCGCTTGGCACAAGAAATGAGACCTCCCCTCACATTTATTTCCCACCTCGACACGTTGGTGAAGTCTGTTCGGCCCCACAACCTATGGAATGTAAAATGTCACTCCTAGCACCTTTCCACTGCATGAAACTGAAGCATTTTGTAAGAATTCATTTGATTTCAGCACGGTCAAACATACTAGAGTTGACCAAAACTGAGAGAGGTTATTGTGGATGGACCCCACATGCACCTGTAGGTCGAAATAGAATGTTCCCAGCTACCATGAATTTTGAGAATTGCTCCGTCAAAGTTTGGTAGTTTTTGCGTCTCAGGGATCTTAAGGGACTTTGCCGGTAGCCTGCTGCCCCGAACAACTGGGGCACTTGGCACATAAAACGATACCTCCTTTGGCATTTACCTGCCCACCTTGACGCATTGATGAAGTCCATTTGGCCCCATGACCTATGGAATGCAAAATGTCACTCCTAGCACCTTTCCACTGTATGAAACTGAAGCATTTTGCAAGAATCTGTTTGATTTCGGCACGGACAAACAGACTGGAGTTGACCAAAACTGAGAGAGGTTATTGTGCACAGACCCCACATGCACCTGTAGGTCCAAACGAAATGTTCCCAACTGCCATAAATTCTGAGAACTACTCTATCAAAGTTTGGCAATTTTTTCATCTTAGGGATCTTAAGGGACTTTACTGGTAGCCTGTTGCCCCGAATGACTGGGGCACTTGGCACACGAAATGAGACCTCCCTTGGCATTTACCCACCCACCCCGATATGTTGGCGAAGTCTATTCAACCCCATGACCTATGGAATGTAAAATGTCACTCCTAGCCTTGAGGATTCAATCAAGGAGTCCTTAGGTTGATATGACCATTCTAAGCTTGACATATGACTGCTACCATTTGCATATAACTGTACATTTATAAAATGAGTGTTCTAAGATCTTTATAACAACCTTCTCTATTTTTCTGGGACAACACTATCCTAATATGTGTTGACAGTGCTAAAATGTGAATAATGGTATGATGATTAATAAATACTCTTAGGACCTTGATGACTGTCCTAGCAATCATATGACTAGTTTTTTAATTGCTATATGCCCCCCAAATGGAAGCTTTTCTTGTCAAACGGATATATGGTTGTCCATATATTGCATGTTGATTCATGATTGCATGCTTGTCCATAAGTGTACTGTGTCATAGTTGGTCTATTGGCCTTGCTAGGGTTGTCTTTATGTGGGAATGACATGATTGACTTGATGGGGCTATCTTCCCTTCTTAATTTAGGAATTCTTCTCTCTGATTACCAACACAACTGTCTCTTCATTATGATAGTCCTCTTCTTTCTCTTTTCTACACTCCCTACTTGTATACTTTGCATTCATAATGCCAGAGTATAAGTATCCTCTAGGAAGATAATAATGTCTTTGATATATGATAGTCAACCTAGGGCTGTCTTTGATCTTTGTATGACAAACACCTAATTAATTCTAGCTACTTGTAGTACCTCTAAGCATCTCCTATAATATCACCAAGTTCATGACTAGTTTATGGATACATTGCCATCGGTGGAGGACATGTTTCAATGTCTAAAACCTTAATCTATCCTTGCACATGTGTGAACAACATTCAAAGATGTATGTTATTCATTCTACCTGACTAGAGCCCATATTTCATAAGGTTTTTTGGGCAAAATACAAAGAGATAATGGAATGATCCATTGTTGTATTGACTATGACAACCATGATTAGAGGTCAAAATACATTGCATTTACATAATTTCATGCTATTTACATGGTGATTAACCTATTTGTGTGATTAACCCTAGTGTCCATGATAGATAAATGATAGCTCAATGATAGATCAAATAGATAATGGTGAATAAGGGATAGATGAATGATAGCTCAAATAGATAAGGGGAGGTAGCATGATGTCTCCCAATATGGACATAGGATCAAAGAATGATATAACCAATAAGGATCAATACTAAACTCTCAAAATAAGATAAAAAAGTGTTGGATGATAACATGTATACTCTATAAAGTACATATTAAAAGATGAGATTATAAGGCAAGATATAGTAATATGAGATCATGATATTTAAGATATACCAATGTAATACCATAAGGCATGCTATATAAGATATAAAAATGTAGGATCAAAGATTTAAATTCTCTAAAATAGAAAAAATATGTCAATATTTGATCGTAAATGCTCATAATAGCTAGGTAGAAACAATGATAAGCGATGGACCATAGACAAGATGCTCAATATAATGATAGACCACGAATGTTCTAAGAAGCTAGAAACTCACTCAATGTGAGTATATTGGATAATGCTTTAAGAAGTTAGATCAAATAGTGTAAGAACACATGCAAAGCAAAGAGCCATTAGTATCATTGGATACAAAACCAAGGATCAAAATATAAGATGTAAAGGATTAAGAGAAAGGACCAAAGAAAAAACATAATTAAGTAGACAAGACAAGATAAGACAATGTAAAGATGAAATATGAAAGACAAAGATCATGAGATCAAAATGTATGCCATCCATAAAACCATCATAAGCATTGCATAATAACTCCTCACTAAGACTTCTAATATGATAAGTTGCTAATGTGTCATCATAAAAGCATAAGCAATCATGTGAAGCAATAGAATAATCATGATGGGGCTCATCATCATCATGTATAACATGAGGTAGCACATTTAGAGAATCATCATGATATATAAAGAATCATCATGATATATAGAGAATCATAATGATATATAGGAAGAATATGAAAAAGGTAAAAAACACAATTTTCAACACTAGGAAAATAATCATAAATATGTAGTACCAAAAAAACATGCATATCTCTAATCTTGGAAGATGGTACATAATGAATAATATCATCATGGCATGTGAGAGGAGTATCATTATAAAATACAAGAATGTCATTAGTAGGAGGTAAGATTATGTCATCAATGCTTGTCCTACAAGGTGCATCACAAGGTCTAGATCATTAGTATGTATGTACTCACCACTATCCATATGATCATCATTAGGCTTACTATGAAAAATGGAATATGAAGAAGAATAAACAATATCAAATCACAACAAAATATTTCATAATCTATAGGTATATCATGCAAAGAAGGTGTGCTTAAAGGTAATAGTTCATTAGAGACATGCACAACACAATCACTCTTCATAGTTTAAGGATGCAAGCTATGATAATCATGAAGAAGTGAAGTAAAACTGTCTAACAAAGAAGGAAACATAATAAGCAACTCCTTAAAGTTAGAGAATAAACATAAAAGATCATTTAATGCTTCTATCTTCAATGTGTTCCCATCAATATGATAAAATTCTATAAATGACTCAAGAACAGTATGACCACATATCGCCACCGGTGGACACGTTTCAATGCCTAAAACTTAATCTATGCCTGCACATGTGTGAACAACATTCAGAGATGTATGTTATTCATTCTACCTGACTAGAGCCCATATTTCATAAGGTTTTCTGGGCAAAATACAAAGAGATAATGGACTAATCCATTGTTTTCTTGATTGTGACAACCATGATTAGAGGTCAAAATACCAAAATTCCATAACCTTTGCCAGCATCCTCCCTATATGTACACCAAAATAGGATGTTTGGAACAACGTATGGATATTGTTGATCATGATGTTAATCATAAGCAAACATAGAATAAAAGTGCACATTAACCTTTATTCATCTTGAAAGATACGATGAATTCAGAGAATTCATGATCCCAAGTCTCTGGTGATTAGGTCTTAAACTTCTGACATTATTCAGAGGTTGATGTGTGTTGTTGTTTCCATTTTGGGGCCTTACGTAGATCTCATCAGTAAGATAATGTTTCCTGTAATGATGCTGCACAGAAAGTTATTCTACACAAGATATGTTTCAAATATTGTGTCTATCTTTAAATCTTTGCATGATACTTGTCATTTTGACATGCTTTAACCTCAAATATGTTGAATATGTTCAGTTATCTACGGGATGTCTGCATATTTGTATTATTTGCTTAAGATTGTCAACTATTTGCAATTATGATGATGAAATGCTCTAAAATTGAAAGAAATTGAAAGAAATACTTCAAATTAATGTTGAACCTTCAGCTATTGAGCCACATATACATCAGATACAGTCATGAAGAGAAGAAATCAAATCATATGTTCACCAGGACATTCCACAGCTAGAAACAGTCGATGCTAACTTCAAATGAGAGGCATGAAAACAACACACGCAAGCTGATATGCACTCCAAGGGACGCAGCACATCAAAGCATATATCAAGAATTCATACAATGATTACCCAAGATTTATTATGGATTGTAATCAAAAGAGTCTTCTCATTCATTAGGTATGCAAGAACATATATGTATACAACAACTTTGAAATGAGCCCTGAATATTTCAGCAAATAGATTTCAATTAAGTTTCGAATGTTTAAAATGAGGCATCCTTGCACCTTTTATAGAACAAAGTGAGGGAGCAGTTACATTTGATCTACGATCCAAATTTATCTATTAAGATCTACAGTTCACATTTTATTGACCAAGTCAACTCTTTCCCCGTGGCACAGGTTGCTAGCTGGCAACCATCTAAACAACTTATTTTCTTAAGTATCAGAAGCTTATGTCTTTTCTTGGTAATGTAGCTTCATCTATTCTTTATCCTCCAAGTTCCTCATCTCCATCATTAGGAGCATTAGGATCATCACTTTCCAAATCCTCATCATCCTGATGAGCTTCTCCTTGTACATGGACCTGCATGGATGTCTGGATATTTTCATATGACTATACTATCTTCTCTATCTCCCCGCCATCTTGAGTTCTTGCTTTGATGATGGCGTGCCTATGCATTTGATATTTGCCTCAGAGGTTCTCCAACTTACTTCTCCTGTTGCTAGATGTCTCGTTATAACTCTCCATCCTGACCTTGATCCTCATGATCTTATCCATAGTTTCCTCTGTCAGGTGGTTTAGAGGATCATCAGCTACCTGTTGGAAATTGCTATGTAGAGCTTTAATGGCAAATTCCTCATCTTGATTTTCTATCTTGCCTTCTACCTTTCCTTCTAATGCTTCCAAAATTTCAGCCTCAAACGACATCATATCATGCAGCTTCATGCTGATATCTCTTAGTTTATTGTTGCATCTTTTAAGCACATCACATTCAAACCTGATGTCTTTGTACCATATGTCTATTAATTGTGCATTATTGTTATTTAATACCTGATTACTTATGAGAACTTGAGGATCAATCCTCTTCATTTCCTCCAAGGCAGTCAAAGCTTTCTCCAACTAAAAGGACCTTTTCCCGATCTCCATCTGTAATTTATCAACTTTTTTCCCAGAGATACCTAATGAATTCCACCTCTTCAAAGAGGCTTTTACTACTTCTGCTCCATCAAATGTGGATAACATCAATTTTCTCATTATGGATGACTCATGCTTCATGAGATCCAATTTATTTACCTCATCTTGAGAAATAGCAGTTAATGGGACTGGATGATCACTTGATGTATCCTCAGGGTTAATTAACCCTTTTATGTAAGTATGTAACTGAGCAATGTGCTCCTTGTGCTGTTTATTCTTCTCTTTCTCTCTCTTCACCCTTTGGGTCAATGAATCAATTATATCTTTACCTTCTTGGCCTTCCTGATCCTCATTGGCAAATCCCAAATCTACTATATTAATCTGGAATTCATCCAGAGTGATCTTGCCTTTTTCTTTGTCAGCTGTAGGAATGGCCACCTGGGTGGTCCTTCTACCCATAACAGGATCTCTTCTTATTGTAGAAGTTATTCTAGCCTTCCTCTTAGGCTTTATTAAGGTTTCAGAAAATAATGTAGATATATCAAATTCTTGTGCCTCAATACTTGATTCTGCGCCAATTTCTTTCTCGAGCCACCGAGGAATTTGATCCTTTGACTGTTGGTCTCCATCATCATCATCATGATCACCCTGATCTTTGGTATCCACCATCATGTTCGATGGGGAGGGTGATTTTCTTATCTCTTCCTCATGATGCTCCTCATGAAGGTGATCTTTGGGTATATCCTCCTGTTGAGGAATTTCCTTTTTTGGTGGAGCTTCTTTTTGAGGTGGAGGATCTTGCGATGCTTCCACTTGACGATCTTGTATTGCCTCTTTCTGTACCTTATCCACTTTGGTGATTTCCTCATCATGAGGCATATTGGTTTCCGTGGATGTTATTATGTCTACCTTAGGCTCATCCACCTGATCTACAGCTATAATTAGCTCTGAACCTGTGTTAATTACCTCTTGAGCCTTGTGGTTGTCAGGACCTGATATTTCTTTATCTTCTTTGTCCTTTGGTGGGACTTCTACTGCTTTGGGCTCAGCTGATGCATTCTGATGTTGTTGACCTATACCTGGAGCTTTTCTCTCCACTTCTTTCTGTTTGAGTTCTTCAATATTCTCTGTTTTCTCAGGTGCACCTGCCGTATCCTTAGGATTTACATCCTCTACATATGTCAAATCTATAACTGCAGGACTTGTCACCTGAGCAACTAAGGCATCCAGCCCTATTTGTTGTGCAATGTTTTCCAAGCTCTTTTCCTTTTCTGATTCTATTTGCTTCATCTCCTCTAATACTGCCTAGACTGATGGGGTCCCCTGTGGAGTTACCCGGGTGCCAGCAACAAGGGTTTCTTTTCTTTGTGAAGCTACATCCTTCACCACCTCATCATCAGATAGGTCAACTGTCTCATCTAATGAGATTAAACCACATTGAACTACCTTAGAGGCTTCTTTCATCTGTTCTTCTACTTGTTCAGTTTTAAACTTTACAATGGCAGGAAGTGGAACGTTATGCTGCAATTCCTTATTGAATACTTCTCCACCTGCCCTTTAGGCATTATAGGGGTTTGTTTTATTTCACCTCTCATTGAAGTTCTTGGTTTCTTAGGTGTAGTTGCTATCACCTGAGGTGCTCTTCTTTTTCTGGTGAGGGGTTCAACATTTTCTTCTTCCTTTTCCAGCTCCTCATCAAGAGGAATATCCTCTTCTATTTGCTTATGTGAGGCTTGACCCTCATCATATGTTTCAGTAGGTTGTGTAGGTGACCTCTAGATCTTTTTAGTTTTTTCCTTATCCATTGGAGGCAGTGTTGATGATGCGAATGCCCATCCTGATGCTGATGCATCTTCAGCTGGCATTATCACTTTTTCAATTATGACCCCCTTTGGTTCAGTATCAATTTTCTTACCTCTTGGAGGTCTCTTGCTTTTCTCAGGAGGTGGTGCTCTCTCTCCTTTAGACTTCCTCTTCTCATTCAAGAAATCATCATATTCATCTTCAGAAATCTCCTGTCGTTTCTTCTTGTTGTCCACCATGATGACAACACCTCTTTTCTTCAATGTATTTATCTGGTCATTGACCTATGCTTGGGTCAGCTACAATGTCTTGCTTGTAAATGGATCTAAGGAGATGTCCTCCTGTATGGTGAGATTTGGTGCTGAGATGGTATCATTGTATACCTTCTTCTCCTCATATTCATCAGCCATTACCATTCCATCATCTTTCTTCAATTGTGCTGGGATGGAAATGCAATCAAAGGCCTTGATCTGGTTGAGTGTAAGCCTTTGATATCTTCTTCTTCTAGCTTCAGCTTCATCTTCACAATCTGCCCAGAAGTCTTCAAGATGTCTTCGATGGATGGGCTTCCCCATGATCCTTTGCATCCTCCCATATGGATCATATGATCTTTTCAATGGAAATGGTTGGAAATTCATCATAGTTAGACCAGCTATGGCCCTTTTAATATTCTCAGAATCTGGGCACATATACCATCCCATTGTGACTGGAAACAATACTGGTGGAAGCTTGTTGTTAGCTTTGTAAGCATTCAGTATTGTGGAAATTTGTCTTAAAAATTCCATTAAGACAACTGCATCTGTAGGGTATCTTGGGAGCATGAGAGGCTCCTCCTCAAAGCCTTCAATTCTGATGTAAGAGAAAGTTGCAAATTGAATAAACCAGGCTCCATGCCTGTATATGACTTCCAGAGCTTCCATGCTCAGTATTTTAGTTCTGTCCTCCTCCATTGTTCTTACCAGATGCATAGAGAATGCATCATTCACTAATTTGTAATCTTGGAGGTAATTTGCTCTTTGCAGCTAGGGATGATGATCCCATATATGTGCATCATTTATTGTGCCACCGATTCTCCCAACTGTAGTCAATGCATCAAATGTACCCTTGTAGGCACATGAATAAACTATGTATGAGGTCATGTAGAAGGAACAATCTGGACCTCCTAAGTTCATTAGCTACTCATCTAGAGCATCACTTATCATCTTAGCCCACATTGGCTTGTTATCTGTGTAAAGGCACATCAGGATGACCACATACATCCAGTCCTTAAAACTTCCAGCATCAAGTTGGCCTGTCACTCTACTGAGCAGGGCTATCATGTACTGGTATTCATCATCAAAGTCAAATTTATATAAGTGCACTAGAAGTTTAGTTGCTGTAGGATAAGGACTATTCTTCGCCCTCCATTGGTACATTTTCTTCCTAGTAGTCTTCTTGTTATTCTCATATTTTGCTTCTGATTTCTTCAAATCTATGTTGGCAACCTTCTTGCCCACTGGCAAACTGAATGTAGCAGCAAGACCTTTGATAGACAGATCAGCATATACTCTGCCATGCTTCTCTACCTTCCTTGTTTGTGGGTTATAGTTTCTTGCACATTCAATGACCAGCTCAGGAGTTTCCATGGAATAAGGGAAACCAGCTGCATTCCACATTCCAGATACAAAGACTGCATCTAGCAAGGTGTTGTTACTCTTTTCATCGCTCATTTTAGCCAACCATGCAGCCAGATCTATATTTCCTTGGTGCAAATCTGTAATGGCACCATATTTAAACTGGACACCCTCAGGTTGACCAAACATGGGCTTTAGAAATTCTGCCTCTGACTTAGCCAACTGCTTATCCACCATGGATGCCTGCAATTAACAAAACTGGTCTTACAATCGATATCTCACAAGCATGCATATACATCATATCTTCATTATTCATCATGCATATTATACTCTTTCAATATCACGTTTATCTTGATATGCATAAGTTAGAACTTCAAACCAGAAAACCATGATACCTGGATATGTAGAACACGACAACAAGAGGGTTTCAATTACTTACCTGATGTGATTATCCTCTTAATTATGCTGATAACTGTGTGAAAGGAATTCAAATACCCACAATGCTCACGTATCTCATTCTGGTACAAGCTATATGTGTCTGCAGGTAGTCTTATGAGGGTCTGCAAGCTGTGCTCTGTAAAAACTTGTTTTATCGCAAGGTAAGTGTAAAATGATTCTGTAAATTCACTTTTAACCTCCTCTTTAAGGCAAATTAGGGCAAATTAATTGAAACAGCTAATTTTCTTGTACGAAACTTCTGGATCTCGCCAGGTGTATATATCAGGTTCGTAATCGGCAGGAACCACCTACCACATCTGCATGCATTTAATGTTATGGTGGCAAGGTGCGGGGTGATCTTTGCAGGATAGGATGATATTCAAATATCGGGTGATGTTCAAACATGATCCCCTGAACTAAAATGACCTCCTGTCAAAATATCAGGATGACGTCATCAGGATAATGACTTGGTTCAGCATTGTGGCTTTATGACGTCATCATCATGTTATGTATGAAGGGTCATGTTTGGAAATATACCTCCGTGAGGTAAAAAGGATGGTGACGTCATCGTCATGTTTATTTCTTCATTTACCAGGTTTGGATGACGTCATCAGGATAATGACTTGGTTTAGGGTGATATTTTGCGATAGGCCGATATTCAAATATCGGGGGATATTCAGAAATATGATCCTCGTAAAATATATGATGTTGTTTGTCGGGTAGATATCGCTATCACATAAAGTTGACGTCTGGATGTTTGGAGCAAATGATTTTATCGGGTGATAATAGTAGATCGGGGTGATCCTTTATAAGATGACTGATATTAAGAAATATGATCCTCCCCTCGGAATATCAGGTTTAACCAGATCTTTGACTCATCATAACTTTTATTCCCTAAGGAATATCAGGGTGATCCAAAAGGCAAACCTGCATGAAATTTTGTGCTCTATCCAACCATGAGGTTATTGTCATGAAATATTAACTTTGCAAAAATAGGCCTCATCATGATGACTTACCTAGTCCCCTTTTATGCAGGATCAACTGCATTGTCTTACTTTTACCAGACCGCCAGCAAGCAGAAAACACAAGCAAAGCCAAACAAAAAAGTTGGGTCCTTGTTTTGTCAAGTCAAAATGGGGCGTGTTGTGTAACCACACAATAGATAGCCATCAAAGCATAAAGGATATAGGAAATTTGTCACATGTTGTAATTGCAGCTGCCCTTGTAGACATGTATGCAAAGTGTGGAAGCATAGACAAGGCATGTGAACTATTTGGCATGATGCCCCAAAGAAATGTCACCTCATGGAATGCAATGATTGCAAGATATGAACAAAATGAATTTTTTGATAAGGCTTTAGAAACTTTCAAGCAAATACAATTGGCGAATGTAAAGCCAAATTCCAAAACCTTCGAAATGGTATCTTTGGAACACAGTATAGACATCCGTCAAAGCATAAAGGATATAGCAATTTTGTCAAAAGTTGTGGTTGCAACTACCCTGCAAGACATGTATGTAAAGTGTGGAAGCATAGACAAGGCATGTGGATTGTTTGATACAACACCACAAAGAGATGTCCTCTCATGGGATGCAATGATTGCAAGATATGCAAAAAATGGATTTGTTGAAAAGACATTAGAAACTTTCAAGTAAATGCAATTGGCACGTGTAAAGCCAAATTCCACAACCTTTGCCAACATCCTCCCTATCTGTACACCAAAATAGGATGTTTGGAATAACGTATGGACAGCCATCAAAGAATAAAGGATAGAGGAAATTTGTCACATGTTGTAATTGTAGCTGGCCTTGTAGACATGTATGCAAAGTGTGGAAGCATAGACAAGGTAAGTGAACTATTTGGCATGATGCCCCAAAGAAATGTTGCCTCATGGAATGCAATGATTGCAAGATATGAACAAAATGGATTTTTTGATAAGGCTTTAGAAACTTTCAAGAAAATGCAATTGGCGGGTGTAAAGCCAAATTCCAAAACCTTTGAAATGGTAGCTTTGGAACACAGTATAGACATCCATCAAAGCATAAAGGATATAGCAATTTTGTCAAAAGTTGTAGTTGCAACTACCTTGCGAGACATGTATGCAAAGTGTGGAAGTGTAGAAAAGGCACGTGGACTATTTGATACAACACCACAAAGAGATGTCCTTTCATGGGATACAATGATTGCAAGATATGCAAAAAATGGATTTGTTGAAAAGACTTTAGAAACTTTCAAGTGAATGCAATTGGCATGTGTAAAGCCAAATTCCACAACCTTTGCTAGCATCCTCCCTATCTGTACACCAAAATAGGATGTTTGGAACAACATATGGACAACCATCAAAGCAAAAAGGATATAGGAAATTTGTCACATGTTGTAATTGTAGCTGCCCTTGTAGACATGCATGCAAAGTGTGGAAGCATAGATAAGGCACGTGAACTATTTGGCATGATGCCCCAAAGAAATGTCACCTCATGGAATGCAATAATTACAAGATATGAACAAAAAAGGATTTTTTAACAAGGTTTTATAAACTTTCAAGAAAATACGATTGGCGGGTGTAAAGCAAAATTCCACAACCTCAGCTAGTATCCTCCTTGCCTGTGCCAAAATGGACATCCATCAAAGGATAAAATATATGGGAATTTTGTTAGATGTTGTAGTTGCTACTGCCCTCAGAGACATGTATGCAAAGTGTGGAAGCATAGACAAGGCATGTGAACTGTTTGGCATGATGCCTTAAAGAAATGTCACATCATGGAATGAAATGATTGCAAGATATGAACAAAATAGATTTTTTGATAAGCCTTTAGAAAGTTTAAAGAAAATGCAATTGGTGAGTGTAAAGCCAAATTCTAAAACCTTAGAAATGGTATCTTTGGAACACGGTATAGACATCCATCAAAGCATAAAGGATATAGGAATTTTGTCAAATGTTGTAGTTGTAAGTACCCTGCAAGACATGTATGCAAAGTGTGGAAGCATATACAATGAACGCGAACTGTTTGACATGATGCCTCAAAGAAATGTTCTCTTGGAATGTAATGATTGCAAGATACGCACGAAATGGATTTTTCATAAGGCTTTAAAAACTCTCAAGCAAATGTACAAAAGTAAATTTCAACCAAATGCAAATTTTGGCACGTCTAAAACCAAATTGCACAACCTTATCCAACTTCCTACTTGCCTATGCCAGAATGGGATCTGGGGAACATGGTGTGGACAACCATCAAAGCATAAATGATATAGGAATTTTGTCACATGTATTGTATTTACAGTTGCCCTTGTAGACATGTATGGAAAGTGTGGAAGCATAGACAAGGCGCGTGAACTATTTGAAATGATGCCTCAAAGAAATGCACAGTCCCACAGAATGCAATGATTGAAAGATATGCACAAAATGGATTATTTGAAAATGATTTCTAAACTTTCAAGCAAATGCAATTGGCACGTGTAAAACCAAATTCCTGTAACGATAATTGATCATCATATTAAATATTTAATATAAACTGTCATATACATAATGTCATGAACATAACATCTAGTTTATATACAAAGCCATATAGGCACATCCAAATAAAGCCATACAGGCATATATACAAAAATATACATCAGTAACATACAAAAGTATGTATACAAAGCCATCTAGGCATACAAAAAATGTCCCAAAAACTAGTTTCCTATGGAATTTTATGAAATAATCGGCAGCCCTTGCTTGATCATGAAGATGGAAAGCCAATCAGTGACTCATCCTCTCTCTGCCGTCGAGTAGACCTCCTCAACAGACGTTCATCCAGCTCCACCTGTTAATACAATCAAACAATATGCACATTAATATAGAAAATGTATGAAATATATAGCATCACATATGTAATAGATCACTTACCACCATCCGATGATCACTCTCCATCATCTTGTCTCTCTCTTTGTCCATAGTTGGATGGGCTAGAGTTGTGACCTCCTTTAAGAAGCATCAAGAAGCAAAATTGACTAAACATAAATATCATTTATGTACATCAAATGACATGAGATAAAACAAGAACTACAAAATTATGACATTTTCATGGTATTGGCTCATACCTCGGTCAAAAGATTTGAAGACATCATGGCTGCAGTAATGCCTACCTGCGCTAACTCACGAAGATGAGGAGGAGTCTCCATATTCAGCATCTGAAAATCAATTTCAAGATTATTTGACCAAAATAAATACATAACATTATTTTAAAAATGCATAATGATTGGAAATGGTTAAGTTTACCTCTGTATAAGTGGTGGATTTGTGTCCAGGGGACCAAGGAAACCATGGAGGTGCCAGTGACTATTAAAATCATCAAATTATCACAAAATAATATTACCATTGATATATCTACAATAATTACGATCATGTGATAAATTACAAACCTGCTGACGTGACCTCCTCTCATAACCCGCCAATGGATGGCTAACGGAGGTAGGATGAAGACTCTGACCCTAGAATTTCATTGCGCAGATAATTACATACATTATTTTTGACTTATAATATAGATAGTCATATAAAATTAATTACAAATTTCAAATAACAATATATAAAATCAAGATGAAAATTGTAAAAAATCACTTGAGAGTCAATACCAAATGTATGTTGTAAGAGATCATCAGTGAGAACAATCTCATCCAATATGGATGCCTCCATCATTGGACGCTGCCCCTACATCGCAGCATCCTGCCAAGAGTCCTGCCGTGCATCCTGCGTCCCATAATCACATAGGTTCCCACATGAACTACACAAATGTGGGGACAAATGACACCTACTGCTCTCACCCTCATCAGCCTGGGTAAGATCATCAGCATGCTGTGCTAGAGACTGCATGAGAGTAGTCAATGAATGTAATGTCTCCACCTCAACACTCTTCTTCAAAGTCAAAGGGAGTGACCTACATTTTGGCCTCAACAGGGGTCTAGGTACACAGTTTTCATCTCACTGAGCCCCCTCTCTATCTTGGGCAGAGCCACAGCTCTACCCTGGAACTCCCAAATGTCAAAATAATTGGGAATCTTCTTGAGGACGAACTCGCAATGGAGTTTCCTCAAGAAATATTGTGGCACCTCATCGTTGTTGCATGGGTGCTCATCGAAGACCATGTACCATCTATCCCAAAAGTTTTGGGATATTTCTTCATTCCTACACCAATGAATAGGGAACTGTTCACATTTTCTTCTAATCTTTGGCTAGTTTTAGGATTAATAAAGTGTGCACATAATTGAGATTTTGTAATTTTTTTCATTCTTTACTTATTCATATGACAATTTGTCGGCATACTATTGCCAACACCTCTCTCCATAGTCTTGAAATTTGGTGATTTGTTTTGTCACCGATTCGGTGTGGGAAATAATCTCCTTTAATGACTTTGCAAGCAATCTCCTACGATTGATGCTTGCACTTGGATTGTTTAGCATTTGAATAAGAATTTGAAGATGTTTCTTGTTTTCTTCCATTATCCCTAGGTAGTTTTCTTGAGTATCCCTTACATTGTGAGGACGTGAAGGTGGGTTTTGAGGGTTTGGAGGTTTTGGGGGTTATTTTCACCCTCATCAGCTAGATTTGGGTTTTCTCTTGCCTCAATAACTGTAAATGCAATATAAAATACTAATCAAACATTACAAAAGTCAAAAATTCTTCTCAAACTAACAAAAATCAATCAACCCCTACATTTTTCACCTGCTAGACTCTCCAAATTTGCTTCACGACGTCTTTGGCGGTGAGGTGGCATTGTGAAAATGTTGATTTCTCTCTTGCACTTGCTTGGAGAGACTTTACTTGAACGCGATCGCACTTTGAACACTATTTTTTCTGCAGATAAACTCCTTTGGCCGTGGGTGAATGACAAAAAGTGAAGTTTTCTTAACTTTTAAGAGAAGGCAAAAAAAGAGCGTGTTATAACGCGCTTGCGTTTTGGCCTGTTTTGGACCAAAAAGTCCCATGGTGGCGACTTTTTGGTCCCCCATCTCTTTGCATATACTCTAAACATTCTAAGAAAAATAATTCACTCTACTTACTTAAATGAGATTCACAACTTCAATTATTGACCTATATAAAACAATTTCAAGTGTTAACAAAAATTTCAGATGATTGGAAATAAAATCTTTCTATTATCTTCTTTCAAACTCAAAATCTACCTCTTACCATTGTTACCACTACAAGCACACAATAATATTAAACATAATATAATTAATGTATTTAAAAAGAAATGTATTTAATTAAATTAGTCTCCTATTCAATCTCAAACTTAATTCAATGAATAGAAATAAATTTAAGAATAAGAATAAAATGAAATAATTGAATAGAAATAGCCTTAACATGAAAAACCACCTAGTAGTAAATCTGTCATAACTTTCGTATTTTATAGTGGAATTCTAAAATTCAAGATGTTTTGTAAAGGTAAGAGTAAGAGGAATAAAAACCAGAAAAAAATTAGAAAAATTATGTAAGATGAGGAGGTAGTGTTTACTACAATCATCACTTTCCCTCAAATCCAGATTTAACCCAAACTTGATCATAAATCGAGAATTATTTGATTACTCAAAAGTATTCCCTATATTATAATGAATGATAGAAATAATAGAAGATAAAAGATCTATTACTATGCTTTAATTTTGACATTCAAATAACTATGCAATATATATGTCTGATCTAACAATTGTTCTTATAAACTAATCAACATAAGGATTTAATTTGACCTTCTTGCACTACTAGTATATTCTTGATTTAATCTAATTTTTTGATACAACTAAATATATGAAAGATTATCAAAACATACCCATTCCAAGAAAGAAAATATGAAAATTCATCTGACACACTTATGTAATGAAAATAATTCATTTCCAACAAAGTAAACTACCAACAAAACCCTAGATTTTCAATTTCTTCTACAAAAGTAATAAAAATGCCATATCTTTAAAAATACTTAAAAAAATCTAAAACTATAAAATGTTCCAAAAATCTCAAATAAATATTCTCATAACCCAGAATCAATTTTACAATCCCTTTCCCGTGTAAAGAAAAATTTATAAAACATCAATAGGGTTTACAACAGGGTTTTAGCAGGGTTACAACAATACTAAAATCGTGATAACTTTATTAATACTTAATGAAATTTTAAACTGTAAGACATTTTGGAAAGATGAAAACATGATTCACAAAACCCATAAACCTTTTTATAAAATACTTCCTATGAAAAGATAAATTTCATGAGACAACAACAAGTTTTCTTGAAAATTTTTACAAAAATATTAACATAAATAATGGTGAGTTTTCAAGGAAATACCTCAAAAATTTAATTAATGAAGAATTCATCCAAATGCACATGAAGAGAGATTCCAAGATTCCTTAATGTGAGAGCTTCCATATTATTCAATTGTGCGCTTCCTTTCTTCTACCTGGGATTCTATTGTCCTCCCCATGAAATTCATAATTTTTTCACCGAACAAGTCACCATGGATGTACACTTTCTTTGCCTCATTGAAATGGATGTAATTCCCTTGAAGAATTATCTTCAACCTTATCTATAGACGTCCTCTCGATGATCTGCAAAAATCTCCAAAATAATCTTGGGCTCTTCTCTTGTTTTCTCCTCTTTCTTGTGGCGTCCATTTCTTTTCAAGAAATGTGATTCTTGGGATTTCCTTTTTATTTATTTTCTTCATGACTTGGATGTTCAAAGAATCTTCAAGAGAAGATGACTCTTCATCTGACAATCTCGTCACTTGTTTTCTTGTGTACTAAAAATGCATTAAAACATCTCTAAAACATAATTTTTATGAATAAACAAGTATCCTACCCATAGGTGATTGACCTATGGTCTTAATTTTACCAAAAATAATGATAAAAGAGTTCTTATTCCCTTCAACACAAAAGAATAATTAATTTAAATCAATTAAATAAACCATATCAAGACCTTATTGCTAAATTCTAATCTCTTTATAACTTATATCATAATTTCATAAACAAATCTATCATATGCATAAGAGATTGTTAGTAAAGATTAGGCCCTACACGGATGCTCCTGCAACAAATAATTATACATAAAATTATTTTTGTAGCGTAATTGAATTATAAATATATTCAAATTAAACATATAATAATAATACTTACACAAATGCATGTGGAGGAAACATAATTGTAAACAAGACACAAAGTATTTGCATACTTGAATGAAGTAAATGATCAAAATGAAAATCTCATACTTTGTTTATCTACCGGATTCTCCTTTACCGTTAATGTCTCTTGATATTATTATAACTAAAATCCTTTCAAGAATTCTAATTGATAATAATAATTAGCATAATAATTTCGTGAAGATCAGTTAGTCTAATAACATAAAATAAATATCTATACTCATAATTTAACTAAATAAGAAAACTTTGATATATCTACCATTAAAGTTATTAGATAAGATTTAAGCACCCTTACATTCTCCCTCCCTAAGAATGGACTTCCTCCTGGAATTCCTTAAGAGGATAAAATATTCCCTTGCTTCATCACATCAAATAAGAGTTAGCTATAACATATTTATTTAATAGAAAAACAAAAATACTAAGATATCATTACTATTTCAAAATAAAACACAATACACATTAGAATTGTAGGAGTCTCTAAATTATCATTTATCCAACAAGGATGTTTTGCAATTACTAAAATTATAACTAAAAATATTACCATATGTCAAATTCATAACTCTGACACATTCAACAATGGTTAGATGCCCAAAGAGATACATTTATATATTATCAAAACAAGAGTAACAAGATACCAATGCTTTATTACTAATTCAAATCATAATACAAAGTACAACAAAACCTAGAGATCATGAAATTATGATTTATCCATTAGTATATTCAGCAATTACTAATTATAAAAGGAACCAATTTAGATGACTTTAACATTCATAAATACATCCACCAAAATAACTTGTTTATATCAATAATAATTTATTAATTCTAATATAGTCACATTTCCTCGTAACACCTCTCAACACTTACACACCCTATGGAATGAGAATGATCAGTACCAAGTAGAACCATAGTGCCACAAAATAGATCTTACACAATTTCACAATAAACATTCCCCAGGCCATCTACTCCCCTATACAACCTGCCAGGGACCCCTTTAGGGTATAGCAATTTACACAATTCACATTACTCCACAAAAGTTAGCAGCAACAAACACTGATAAAGCCTCAAAATAAAGAAGTTTCCAATGAATAAAATTTCAAATAAAATCAACTCATAAAACTTCATATAAATGCAAATGAAATAGCAGAAGCCAAAACAACAACCAAAAACCTTAATAAAATAGTCCTTGAGGCAAAAGGACAATTTGCAATTACAAACAACCAAATATCTTGAAATTTTAAAAAAAAAAATACTGGCTCAAAAAACAAGGGAGAAAATAAAAAAAATAAAAATTTCAAAAATTTTCATAAAACTTTATATCACAATCACCATGTGACTTCAAACAAGCCACCTAAGGGGAGGAGGGGAATGTGGTGGTCTCAAACCACATAGAGCTCATTAATAGATTTTCATATCACAATGCGAATATCCCAAACAAATCGGGATATCCATATCATATACCACAAAAGGAATTGATCATGAAATTTATACAAAATGTAATCACCAACATTATATTTTCCAATAAAATTTGTAGTTGAAATAATTACGAACTATATGAATAATTAAATCATAGTTTACTTTGATATCCACAAAAAATATAACTACTTATTCACAAAGAATCCACACAAGGGGGATTCCTCTTTTGGGTATAATTGTAGCTCCCTTTTCACAAATGTAGCTCTCTTTTCGTAAATGTAGCTCCCTTTTCACAAATGTAACTCCCTTTGCATATATGTAGCTCCCTTTTACTCCCATTACCACAGCCATCCAATCATCCACCCAGCTCCCAAACTCCCATTCTCCCAATCTCTCATTCATTCTCCCAAACTCCCAAAACTCCCAAACTCCCAAACTCCCAAAACTCTCAAACTCCCATACTCCCAATCTCCAAACACAACCAGCCACAACACCATCACCAACTCCACAAAACTACACACAAGTTTGTCAGTATCATCACAAAATAAGATGAAAAATATACATGCTTGACAGAAATCATTTATTAAGATCACAGAACTTATAATCACAAGAATACATCCATGAACATATATATGTTGAAAATGATCTACTAGACATTCATTCCAAATAGTTAATCAATCAAAATTTACCTCTAATTACCATGGTGAGACCCAAAAGGCTCCAGAGTTTGATAATCCTTGCTCTGATACCTAATGTCATGCCCAAGCTATAATACTTGAGAATGAACCACAAAACATAGATTAATTCCTATCTAAAATGCCAATTTTAACTCTAGTTTCAAAATAGTAAAAACCATATCACTAAATTTTAACTGATATACCATATGCACAACCAAAATTGCATACATTTTTACATTAGATATAAGTTTTGTATATATATGAAAAATTAAGATTTTAACATTTCTAATACAATTATACACAATTACAATAAGCATCATATGATCATCCATTCACAAGGTGGGAAAATACTTTCATAGCATTAGTACCCTGTACAAATAACAGTCCTGAATCTATAAAACTAAATATAAACATTAATTTCGTAATGTCAATAAATAAACATATTAGATATCATTGCTCAAGATGGAAAGACTACCGGCCCTAAGGGCCAGACCTAATATCTTGAGGGGTCATCCATGATGGCCTTGCCTACGTACGCGCAACGTAGAGACTTCGTAGTTCGGGGTAACTTGTCTTGCAACCATGAGGTTGATTTACATACAATAACTCATAAGGGATCTAGTTCATCACAAAATATTTTCTAGAGTCAATAAACCAATTAATATACACATCCCTATTATTCTCAAGATAAAATACACCATATGATGATTATATCATTCAAGTTCTAAAAAGTTCATGCAACAATTAAATTTATAAATAATATCTATAGGGGTAAAATAGGGAAGTTATAACAACAAAAATATTCCAACCATTCTCTTGGATACAGGCAAATACTTAGATTGTAATAAATGAAAAGTTCTAACATCAATATGAAATTATCATCATATATTCAAGTTCAAAATAAAATGATTTATAACACTATGATGCAAGAACATACCTTGTATCACTTTAAAATTACTATAACAATGTCATTTCCTTCATAAGTATGACTTAAACAAGGTTGACTAGATTTTATCTATTTATATATTCAGTAATTCATTATATCATCCTAGACTTATTAAAAGAATTGGTGCAGGAGCACACAGGTGCATAGGTGACCAACACCACCCAAAAACATTTTCTGGTTTGATTTCTAGTTTTTTTTGGTTTGTTCTGGTTGGTGTTCTTTGGCATTTCTCAGGTTCACAGGACTTCAACTTGACAACAACCCAAAATGGTCTCAGAATCAAGACATGGTAGGGAGGTTCAAGTATCAAAGGTTGTGGAATATATTGTTTGGACTACATTGGGACCCCGATCTATGTTGAAAATGCTCCTTGATGCAGCAGGAGGTATTGTGGTTACAAATGATGGCAATTCCATTTTGTGAGAATTAGATGTGGCACATCCAACTACAAAGTCTATGAGCGAACCACGGCACTCAAGATGAGGAAGTAGGCGATGAAACTGCCTTTGTTATAGTCTTAGCAGTGAGATGTTGCATGTTACTGAAGTTTTTATTGACAAGGCATTCCACCCACAGTAATTTACAGGGCTTACAGTAAAGCTCTCGAGGATGCTATTGCTGCATAAATTTGGACCATTTTTCCCCAGTTTTCAACGTTACTTTGGAGGCAACTAGAAGCTAAATTGACACCTCATGAAGGCATTCATATGGCCTTTCTTGGGCAGATAAAAAATAGAGAAATGTGAGAAGAGGAGAGGGTCCAGTGTGGAGAAAGGGGTGGCAAGCATGAACGTGCTAAGCATTGACATGCTAGTCTCTCATGATCATACACTTGGTGGTCTATCTTAATCTTTAGTGATAGTCATGGGCATAGTAATGGGCTGCGACTTGGAGGTCTTTCCCAATTCAAGCAAATACCATAAACTTTTTTTTGAGAGTGGCGACGCCTACCATCTTATTTATTCATCAAATTTGGTATAGCATTCAAGTATTGGAGATTATTGAGAGACCATTCACGTATTAGAGATTATGGAGAGACCAATTATCATTGGCTACTATATTTCTATTGGTTTTAGCGGCCAAAGACTTGTCATGCACAGAGCTTAAATTCCTGTTTAATTCTCAATAAGATTCCAATGAATAACATGTGGTGTTTCCTCCAAAACATCGTTCCATATGCTAGTGACCATTGGAATTTGCATAAGCATTATAAACGGAAGAAGAAAGGGTCGACCTTGGGAAATGGGGCACCTAAGTATGAAATCAAACGTCTCTTTTGAGGCTCCACCAATAATCTATTCACAAAGGATAAGGCATGCCAAATGTGGTAGAAATGAAAGATCAAAGGTTGCAAATGGAATGTTATTTAAAAGCATTATTTTTGCACAGAGGAGGTAGATTTCTCGAAGGAAGATTGGGAGATCTCAGCCCATGAGAGGGGCTTATGAAGCAGAGAAGAATGCTGTGAGAGTGTGAGGGAAAAAAGGAGTTTTTTGTAGAAGTTGAGGGGCCATGAGAGGCCATGAATGTGGATGTAAAAATAAAATATTTTTGTTGCAGATTTGCATATTTGTTGAAAGTGTAATGTAATGAGTTTTTGAGTTGAATAAAATAATAGAAATTTATGTTTGTAATTTGTGTATTGTGTTGTGGAATTCATTTGTAGCAGCAAGAGGGAGTACATTTTGCATCAATTGGTATCAGAGCTTGAATGTGTTTTGATTTGGCTGCGTGATTGGGCGGTTTGGTAGGACCCCCTAGTCATGACTGCACCAAAATGGTATTAGACGAGGTGATTCTGAGAGTGTAGAGTATGCACTAAGACCAAGGTGGGCTATTCTCCAATGAAGGCTAAAGATGGGTAGAAGGTGTTGAGTTCCACAACTGAGAGAGAGAGAGTGGGTTGAGAAAGCATCTTCCAGAAGTTTTCTTGGGTAGAGAGTAGTAGGAAAAAGTGTTTGGTTGCAAAGTGTATGGTAAGTATTTGCTAAAATGTCAAAGAGGAAAAGTATGAGGTTGGTCTTGAGAAGACCTTTGGGAATTTCATTCCTTGTGAGGAGAGAGAGAGAGTGATGATGGTAGAGTTGGATAATCAACTACATGATTTGTGACAAGAGACACGTCATGTTCTAAGAGAAACTATAGCGGAGATGAAGATGGAAAAGAAAATGGGTAAGGAGGCGTCCCATATTTCTTCTAATGATGTTTTGTATGCAGGTGGATTTGTGTGTGTAGGAAATGAAGAAAGAGATGAAGAAAAAGATGGAGAAAGAAAAGAGATTGTAGTAGAAGAATTTGTAGCGGTTGAAGATGAAGAGGTGGGCAAAAAGGATGAAGAGATTGAAGGTGTAACGATAGAACGTGAAGAGGTTGCAGTGAAGGATGAGGAGGAAGATGATTTGATGTTGCAGATTTTGGTGGTGGAAGAAGAGGTAAGAGAAATGAAGGTGAAAGAAAATGAAGAAGTGATTGCAGTAGTAGAAGATGTAGTTATAGTTGACGAGAACATGGAAGACATCGCAGTGAAGTTTGATGTTGTAGCTATGAATGTGAATGAGGTAAATTAGTTATGTGATGTTATTTTGTTTTCAGATGTGGTAGTAGAAATTAAGATGAATAGAGGACAAGAAAATGTTGCGTGGTTGTGTGTAGAGATGGTTAAGGATGTTGCAGGATATTGGTGAAGGTGGATGGTTAAAGGTGGGTTTGAACCCACAGAGGAGGAGAGGAGTGAGGAAAGAATTTGGTGGAGGTTAGGCTTTGGTGGATATGAGTCCATGAAGGGAAAGAGGAGGAAGAAGTGATGTTGTTGGAGGAAGGTGGTGCGTGTTTTGGCACGATGCTAGAAAAGGTGAAAGAAAGATTGATTTTCAGCTCTTGGACAACGAAGGAGTTCACTGCAGGTTGATGGAAACCTAGAAGAGTAGTGCAACTACTTAACTCCACCTTTGTGAGCCCATGCTCACAAATTTTCTACTTGACATGTTTGATGTAGGAGCACATGGGTACATAGGTGATCAACACCACCCAAAAACATTTTCTGGTTTGATTTCTAGTTTTTTTTGGTTTGTTCTGGTTGGTGTTCTTTGGCATTTCTCAAGTTCACAGGACTTCAACTTGACAGCAACCCAGAATAGTCTCAGAATCAAGACATGGCAGGGAGGTTCAAGTATCAAAGGCTATGGAGGATATTATTTGGACTACATTGGGACCTCGATCTATGTTGAAAATGCTCCTTGATATGGTAGGAGGTATTGTGGTTACAAATGAAGGCAATTCCATTTTGCGAGAATTGGATGTGGCACATCCAACTGCAAAGTCTATGATCGAACCATGTCGCACTCAAATGAGGAAGTAGGCGATTAAACCGCCTCTATTATAGTCTTAGCTGGTGAGATGTTGCATGTTGCTGAAGTTTTCTTTGACAAGGCATTCCACCCACAGTAATTTGTACAGCTTACAATAAAGCTCTCGAGGATGCTATTAGTGTAGAAATTTGGACCATTTTTCCCCAGTTTTCAATGTTACTTTGGAGGTAGCTAGAAGCTAAATCGACACCTCGTGAAGGCATTCATATGGCCTTTCTTGGATGGATAAAAAATAGAGAAAGTTGAGAAGAGGAGAGGGTCCAGTGTGGAGAAAGGGGTGGTAAGCATGAATGTGCTAAGCATTGACATGCTAGTCTCTCATGATCATACACTTGGTGGTCTATCTTAATCTTTAGTGATAGTCATGGCACAGTAATGAGCCGCGACTTGGAGGTCTTTCCCAAGTCAAGTAAGTACCATAAACTTTGTTTTGAGAGTGGTGACGCCTCCCATCTTATTTATTCATCATATTTTGGTATAGCATTCACGTATTGGAGATTATGGAGAGACCAATTATCATTGGCTGTTAGATTTTGATTGGTTTGAATGGCCAAAGACTTGTCATGCGCAGAGCTTAAATTCCTGTTTAATTCTCAATAAGATTCCAACGAATAACATGTGGTGTTTCCTCCAAAATGTCGTTCCATATGCTAGTGACCATTGGAATTCGCATAAGCATTATAACCGGAAGAAGAAAGGGTCGGCCTTGGGAAATGAGGCGCCTAAGTATGAAATCAAACGTCTCTTTTGAGGCTCCACTAATAACCTATTCGCAAAGGATAAGGCATGCCAAATGTGGTAGAAATGAAAGATCAAAGGTTGCAAATGGAATGTTATTTAAAAGCATTATTTTTACACAGAGGAGGTAGATTTCTTAGAGGGAGATTGGGAGATCTCAGCCCATGAGAGGGGTTTATGAAGCAGAGAAGAATGCTGTGAGAGTGTGAGGGAAAAAAAAGGAGTTTTCTGTAGAAGTTGAGGGGCCATGAGAGGCCATGAATGTGGATGAAAAAAGAAATTGTTGTAGATTTGCATATTTGTTGAAAGTGTAATGCAATGAGTTATTGAGTTGAATAAAATAATAGAAATTTGTGTTTGCAATCTGCGTATTGTGTTGTGGAATTCATTTGTAGCAGCAAGAGGGAGTACTTTTTGTGTCAATTGGTATCAGAGATTGAATATGTTTTGATTTGGTTGCATGATTGGTTGGTTTGATAGGACCCCCTAGTCATGACTGCACCAAGAATGAACCCTTTATAGTCAACCTTACACCATACTAGAACAAATGTATTAAAACATAATTATTAAATATCTAAGAACATATATGATGTAATTTCAACATGCATTTTCTACCTACTCATTCCCATGAACATTGATATGAAACACACTTTCCATTATATTTCTCTCATCCTCATTTATACTATAATTTAAAGTTTTAGCCTCATTCCTAAATTATAATCTACAATTCTATTATTTAAAAAAAATAAGTAAAATATAGCTTAAGGTATCTAATGAAGAGCCTACTACATTTTCCATTCAATAAGAAAACCTCCAATTCCTAAGTCATTAGAGCAATGCACAAGTATCTCTAGTGTTCTTTTCTTTCATACATGACCAGTTACGCATTAAAGATTCTACGAAAAATAATTCACTGTACTTACTTAAATGAGATTCACAACTTCAATTAATGACCTATATAAAATAATTTCAAGTGTTGACAAAACATTCCATATGATTGGAAATAAAATCTTTCTATTATCTTCTTTCAAACTCAAAATCTACCTCTTACCATTGTTACCAATACAAGCACACAATAATATTAAACATAATATAATTAATGTATTAAAAAAGAAATGTATATAATTAAATTAGTCTCCTATCCAATCTCAAACTTAATTCAATGAATAGAAATAAATTTAAGAATAAGAATAAAATGAAATAATTGAATAGAAATAGCCTTAACATGAAAAACCACCCAGTAGTAAATCTATCATAACTTTCGTATTTCGTAGTGGAATTCCAAAATTCAAGATCTTTTGAAAAGGTAAGAGTAAGGGGAATAAAACCCAGAAAATAATTAGAAAACTTATGTAAGATGAGGAGGTAGTGTTTACTACAATCATCACTTTCCCTCAAATCCAGATTTAACCTAAAGTTGATCATAAATCGAGAATGATTTGATTACTCAAAAGTATTCCCTATATTATAATGAATGATAGAAATAATAGAAGATAAAAGATCTGTTACTATGCTTTAATTGTGACATTCAAATAACTATATATATATAACTGATCTAACAATTGTTCTTATAAACTAATCAACATAAGGATTTAATTTGACCTTCTTGCACTACAAGTATATTCTTGATTTAATCTAATTTTTTGATACAACTAAATATATGAAAGATTACCAAACATACCCATTCCAGGAAAGAAAATATGAAAATTCATCGCACACACTTATGTAATGAAAATAATTCATTTCCAACAAAGTAAACTACCAACAAAACCCTCGATTTTCAATTTCTTCTACAACAGTAATAAAAATGTCATATCTTTCAGAATAATTAACAAAATCTAAAATCATAAAATGTTTCAAAAATCTTAAATAAATATTCTCATAACCCAGAATCAATTTTACAATCCCTTTCCCGTGCAAAGAGAAATTTATAAAACATCAGCAGGGTTTACAACAGAGTTTTAGCAAAGTTACAACAGTACTAAAATCACAATAAATTTATTAATACTTAATGAAATTTTAAACCGTAAGATGTTTCAGAAAGACAAAAATATGATTCTCAAAACCCATAAACCTTTTTATAAAATACTTTCTATGAAAAGATAAATTTCATGAGACAACAAGTTTTCTTGAAAATTTTTAAAAAAATATTAACATAAATAATGGTGAGTTTTCAAGGAAATACCTCAAAAATTTAATTAATGAAGAATACCTCCAAATGCACATGAAGAGGGATTCCAATATTCCTTAATGTAAGAGCTTCCATCTTATTCAATTGTACGCTTCCTTTCTTATACCTAGGATTCTATTGTCCTCCCCATGAAATTCAGAATTTTTTCACTGAACAAGTCACCATGGATGTACGCTTTCTTTGCCTCATCGAAATGGATGTAATTCCCTTGAAGAATTATCTTCAACCTCAGCTATAGACATCCTCTCAATGACCTACAAAAATCCCCAAAATAATCTTGGGCTCTTCTCTTGTTTTCTCCTCTTGCTTGTGGCATCCGTTTTTTTTCCAGAAATGTGATTCTTAGGATTTCCTTTTTATTTCTTTTCTTCATGACTTGGATGCTCAAAGACTCTTCAAGATAAGATGACTCTTCATCTTCCAATCTCGTCACTTATTTTCTTGTGCACTAAAAATCCATTAAAACAACTCTAAAACATAATTTTTATGAATAAACAAGTACCCTACCCATAGGTGATTGACCTATGGTCTTAATTTTACCAAAAATAATGATAAAAGAGCTCTTATTCACTTCAACACACAAGAATAATTAATTTAAATCAATTAACTAAACCATATTAAGACCTTATTACTAAATTCTAATCTCTTTATAACTTATATCATAATTTCATAAACAAATCTGTCATATGCATAAGAGTTTGTTAGTAAAGACACTAGTAGAATTTGGAAAATAAATGACTACGTGACTAAAACTTTTAGTCACGACAACTAAAAATGACTAAATTCTACTAATTTTTTGCAACACAGCTATAAATGACTAAATAAATGACTAATTTGATTGACGAGTAAAAAAACAGAACAAAAAAATTAGTCACACAAATAAAAATTAGACAATATGATTTAAGGCAAGAGGTAATTTTACCCTTACAAACTAAAAACCCACATGAAAATGAATCCAAATTTAAGATTTTCCCGTGTCGATATTACCATGTAAAAGGGACTAGGTAGAGAGTCAAAATGTTATTTTTCTTTATATTGACGTGGGAAAATCTTAAGTAGGAAAGGGAACAAGAAGAGGGTGAGTTTAATAGTTTTAGTATACAGTCTGTGTGTTACTTGGCGAATAAGCATTTGCAGGCAGTGAAAAGGGAAGAGGGTTTTTAGTGGCTGTGTGATGGAGTGTGTGTTTGGACTTGTTGGGGATGGGATTTCTCTAGTTGTGGCCGATACGTTTGCCATGCAGAGCATTGTAGTGCAAAAGATGTCCCAGGATAAAATAATGCTCCTCAATTCTCACAAGCTCATGTGTGCTAGCGGCGAGGGTGGAGATAGGTACACATTCATCATACTTTTAAAAAAATACTATAATCCTTTTCATTTTTTTGGTTTCTAGGGTTTTGTTTCTATGTGTGATTAGTAGCCATATTTCTAACTGTGATTTACAGAGTGCAATTCATGGAACACATTAAGAAGAATGTTCATCTTTATCAATTTCTCAATGGCATTCTGCTCACTACGGCTGCTGCGGCCAACTTTACCAGGGGTGAGCTGGCCACTCCTCTCAGAAAGGTGTTATTCCTATATATTTGGTTTTGTTTTTATTCCATATTCTATAAATTTCCCTTGTGCAATAACATCCGACTTATATCCCACAAGACCTAGGGTTCTTTGATCCAAGTTAAAAATTTGTGGCTTACCCCATAATCTTAGTATGTTTGCAACAATTTGCATAGGCAATACTCAAATTTTTTATTTTCTAATTTAATGTTTCTTTATGAATTAATTTTCATGGTATGAATTGAGCTCATAAGATTTGATTTATCAAGTTCATGAGGTTTTCCATCTTTTAGGGTTTTGATCAGTATCTTCTCACATTTTGTATTATTCAAGATTAGTTACATATGTGCACTTTGTGCTATTACTGTTCAACATTGGCCACATCTATCCTCTAATCTGTGCTGCTAGAAATGAGAAATAGGAAATGAGATGGCATTACCAACATGATGGGAAATTGGAACAGGTTTAGGTTGATTTTTGCTTAGGCACAATAAATGCTTGTACATTTAAACACCTATTTAAATATGCAATTTATGGTGCAAATTACAACTGCAAACAAAAGACATAACAGATCGTCACCTCCAAGCACACCTTGCCATCTGCCCCAACAATGTTTGGCTCCATCAATGTTCCAAACATTACAGACAATCCTCACAGTCATTCGGTAGTCTGCATTTGTAATTGAAGGAGGCAGTGCCATCACCTTTTAAGGTCGATGGGTTTCAATCTGGAGACTTAAAGCCTTACCACAACCCTGCCACATGGACTCCCATCTATAATTATTTCCCTATTTGTCCATATCAACAACCGTCTACCTCAACACTTAGTTCTTTGTGAAAGCCACCTCAAACACCTAGGTCAATTTACTTTGTTGATTTTGATGTTAGAAAAGACAACAAACCTTCTATGGAATCAATGCAGAGTAAACAATCTCAATTTCACCCCCCTAAAATAGAAGACACACTCACAATGGACAAGGGGCTCAAAGGAAGAAAAAGCATTTAATTTAAACCAACTCTCCACCCTAAAAACAAGACCCCGCAACTGTTAGTTACCAAACCGTTGGCCTTTATATCTATTGTCATGAAATTTTCCAATTCCAATTTTCAAATTTAATGTCTTCCATGTAAATCAGAGTTGTCCCATGTATCTCTCAAGTTGTCAATTTACCATGTCAAGTTTCACAGTTTGAATTTTAAGTGTGGACAATTTGCATAAAAGGTCACAATATCAAAATGCTCAAATGTCCAATTGGTCCTAGGGAAGGTTAAGTCTTGTGAAAAGTTACAATTCCTAAGTTAAAAGTTGGGAATTTGCCTTGGGCAGAGTTTTGGGGCTTTCATGCACTTTTGTAATTTTTACCGGACTACGAAGGAACCCTGAAATTCTGCGTGTTTGTATTATGGTAGAGTGCTAGACTTTTGAAGTAACTTTGCAACTTTTACCTGCTTAGAATTAAACTCCAAAAGTCTGCATCGTGTGTGTGAGCTAGGAATTAGGACTATCATTGTAACATTGTAATCTTTACACACTTATGTCAAAACCCTGAAAACCTGTGCCACTTCCTCATGTGGGATTTTTGACTCATTTTTGCATGTTACAAGCCAATGTAGAAAGCCCACATATCGAAAAATTACATGATTAAAAAAAATAACATTAACATGACCCACACATGTGCTAAAAACTTACATATCTTCACAGTTCCCCTATCATTTGCAATGCATTTTCTAATTGTCCCCTATGCTCTATGCCAATCCTGGGTCTCCATACAACTCTAAACTTTTGGAAAGTCATTGCTGCCCTTGGTCTAATTGATTTCACAATTGAGAGCTGCCAATATCATTGTGGGAATGCTCATATTAAGCTAGGATTCAAAGTGTTTCAATGCATTTGATACATTGAAGCTTCTTGGGGTTTCCATCTAAAGTCTATAGTCGTATAGACAGGGATTTCTTCATTCAAGTGTTGCTTTCTACCTCTCTAGGTGCCTTGTGTTGTATTTAATCTTGATCCTTGTGTTCTTTGCTATATTTATTTGTAATAAAAGAAAATAACACAAATATATTGCTCAACACAATATCTATTGTTCAAGGAATAGAAGCTGCAATAGAGTCACCAACAGAAACACTGAATTCTCATAAAGACACCAATATAGAAATTGATAGGAGCTTTAGATGGAAACAATGATAGAAACATGCCATTATTGTTATAATTGTCAGATGTAAAGAACAAATTCTCTAGTACATAGACAATACAACTTGACAAGAAATAGAGATCACCCCCTCCATGATAGTAGAAAGATAAACATATAGACAAGGAAGTGTTGGATATACATGTTGGAGACAATTGTCTTAAAATCATGTATGCAATCATTCTATTCTAACCAAAATTTGGATTTAGTTTTGTTTGGATCATAGTGTTGATATCAAAAATTTGTAGTCGATTAAAATGAGTCCCAAAGACTCAGTTGTGAGCGTGTCTGAGCCAATGCTAAGTATGGGCAAGTTTGGCAAGATTGAGATTTATTTTCGTCAATATTTCCAAATTGTTTTTTATCTGTTGAGTTTTCATTAAGTTTTTGTCTGCCTAATCTGAACCCAAAATAGATCTGCCGAGTTGCCATTGTGTTCATGTTTTAACACTATTGTTCGGGTCACTAACTCAATGACCATGAGTCTTTTCTTATCATCTAGACTGAGGTGCTTATGTATATCTGTGTGTGTGTGTGGGTGCATGCATGCATATGTATGTGTGTATGCATTCATCCATGTGTATGTATGTATGCATTCATCCATGTGTATGTATGTATGCATTCATCCATGTGTATGTATGTATGCAATGCAATATGTATCCTCCTAGAAATATTTCTTTTTCTATGGAATGCATGTCCTAAGTGCAAAACATGTTTAATGTATCACATTGTTGCTCTCTAAATGCCTCGTTATGTTTCCCATATATCGTTATTTTTACTATATTTAGACTTGAGATGCTTTACAAACTCCATTAATGTAGTATTTGTATGGTCTCTGGTCCTATTCCATGGTTTACATTAATGAAATATTTATGCATTTATTTCTTACAGATTGGGAGCAGTGATCCTGCTACGTTTCTTGTGCAAAAGAAAAAGACAAGCAAAGATTATCTTAGAAGTGTAGCACACATACGTCCTCGGACAAATACATTTGGTGCGGTATGTTTCCCTTTTATGTATCTGAACTTTGCTTCGAGGGAATATACACAAAACAAGTATTCAAGACTTTATCAGGAGCGAACCTTTATATGAATTAGCTATACTGAGTGGCAAATGAAGATTCAGGAGAGTTAATCGTTAGAGAGAAGAGTTGACACTGAGAAATCTAAGCATTGGAAATGATGCCTATGCCTTTTCCATAGGTTTATTAATTCTTGAGGACTACACTACACACATTGATGTGTCAACTCCAACCCTAAAGGAGAAAAGTGTGTTTGTTGGTAGATCTAGGTGGCTCATACGTACGAAAAGGGTTTCCAATAGCACCTGCATAGCATACATATATTTTAAAAGCCTATTCATTTAAAGATATATCATGTGTAAATTGATCTAATGATGAAACTTATTTTGGGTTGTAGTAATATAGCCATTCAAGATAATCATCTCTTCTTCTAGATTTAAGTTATCACAAGCATAAAGAGGTTGGACAAGCCTGTCATTTCTGAGAGCGAAGTCTTTACTCATAAATTCTAAAAATTATTCTTGGTGTGGGGTTAATCGAACTTTGTATTCTATTTGATTGAATCCACACTTTTTTTTAAATTTATTTTAAAAGCATTTTTATTTTATGTGTTGTAATTGACCAGATATAGAGGAAAATGACATTGTGAAGTTGCCCAGTCCAGCCTCATATGTCTTGCTTCCATTCACTAGTGCAGTTTTCTTTTTTTGACAAGACAGGTCTACTCCCATTGTCCTTATATGTGTTGAATCCAAGGGGTGGCACAGACACTTGAAAAAAGTGAAAAAAGAGGGCTTTTGTCTGATGATATGACCAAATTTTCTTTCTTATAGTAGCTTGTCAAATTGACTGTTGAATTTACTAGAGGTACAAGTTGTGACTCAATTGTATTACCATTAGAATCTTTCATAGTAAGTGATTCATTGTTTACTAGCACTTTGACAATTTGTTCTTGCTTCCAACCAAGAGGGTTGTAAATCACCACAACTATGATCTTTCCCAATGGAAGTTCTGTCTGTGTTGGTGGGCAAAGAGTGATGTTTAGGTTTCCACATTGTTCAAACCTTGTCGATGTGTTTGGACATCTAGATGTTTCTGAGATTGTCAAGCAAGAGAGAGCTAAACCCACTACCTCTTCTGCCTGAGAAGCTCCCATTGGAATATGTTTAGCATAGTCATTTAGCATAGCATTGGAAACATTTTGAGGGCTCTTTTTCCATAAACTAATTTGAGACCAATGCTAGTTTTTTCCATAAACTGATTTGAGACCATAGCTATTTTTTTCCATAAACTGATTTGAGACCATAGCTAGTTTTTTCCATAAACTGATTTGAGACCAACGCATAGGGCTCTTGGTTATTGAAAAGTAGCTGCAAGCATTGAGGCTCAAAAATAAAATATCCTTTCTGAAGCTTAAACAATAATATAGTCATTCAACTGCTCAACATTATCATGGTGGTAAGGATAAAATCCTGTCAAAGGTGTTCATAATAGCCTATGAGTAGGGATAGTACAAAACTTTGTATAGTTATCATGTGATCATTGTTGTAGAGTTGGTCACGATAGGAGTCAATTTGGGGATGTTTAGGGTTGTGAGAATTGTGGTGGACACAATTATTTTTTACACTACAATCACTTAATTGGTTCTTATTTGTACATGCCAAAACTCAGTTGTAAGAGATACTTCATTTTCAAAGGTTGAAAAGAGGAGAGCATTGAAAGAGAAGGAAGAAAGTAAATATAGGGAATCTCATAAAAATATTATATTGCTTTTCATAGGGATTTTACTTTATAAGTCAGTTGTTATTAAAATTAAGGAGATTAAGATGAGAAATACCCAACTTCTTCTTTGGAATCACTTTTATAGTGATTCATCAAAGTTTGATATAAAGAGATAACAATTAAAAGAGGATATGTAAAGGATGATATATAAAAAATGCATGCCTATGCCTTATTTAATATTTTTTGGCATGCACATTAGGAAAATAATACTTTCCTTGGGATTAAATGAATTAGAGTTCCTTGCTACAACACACATGGTTAATGCATAGAACAACCTTTGCTACTTGAGCAGGACATATGGAAAATCTTTTCGACATAGTCAAGTTTAAAGTTATTTTTACCCAAGCATTCAATGGTACTCATGGAAGAGAGTAACAGTTTACAAACATGATGGAGAAGCTGCATACAAATATTGAAGAGTTGCAATGCTCTGAGATCCTTTTGACTAGTAATTTCTTAATATTTTCCTTTTTGTTTGTATCTCCCCTTGTCTATTTGTGTTTCAATTTTATTTATTAACCTTCCATACCCCTCTGTTTCAGCTTTTGCATGTTGGGACAAAAACCAAGCAGTAGATTCGTTGAGGCTTATTTTCCATATCTCTAATTCTAGTTGTAATTCTAATTATTTCCTTAGAAATCTCTTGAAATCAGGAGAGGCAAATTGTAAACTGTTGAGTTCTAGAACAACTCTGCCTCAAATGAATATTGCAATCAGTTATAGTGGTTTCTCATATTTTGTATATGTGAATGCATAGGATGTAGGTCAAGTGCACCACCTCTGCCCATTTAGATAGTCAGAAGCATTGTGTCTTTGTTTTATTTCTGCTCTGGGTGTATGTGGAAATTCCTACAAGGCCTTTACATTTGTTATACATGCACAAATATGGCATTTAATTTGTTAATTATCAATTTATATTGCTTTTAGAAAATTCTTTCTTTTCAGTTTGTTTCACATATTGGAGTTATAGGCCCCCTCTTTAACAGTTATGGTATACATGTTTCATTTCCTTTATCTAACCTTTATGGTTTAACTATCCTTGTACAACAAAAATTAAAATGTGGATTTAAGTAATGGCAACAGTCAATTATGAATATTTTATTTTGATTCTTAATTTTTGAGGACTTATTGAAGATCAACTCTTTAGTGGTAAATAGATCTAGGATTACGGGAAGTGACAAACCATATATGATTTTAGGTTCAGATGATCATACAACAAAAGTGCTCTTTACAAATTCATTTTTTATTCATGTCTGTTACTTTTTGTATGAACCCTTTTGAATACTAGTCCATTCATTTTCTTGATGTACTTGTATCAGGTGTGGGACTATCAGACAAAAAGTTGTATCCAGACTCTTGAAGGACATACACATAATGTCTTAGCAGTTTGTTTTCATCTTGAACTTCATGTCATTATCACTGGCTTTGAAGATGGTACTATACGGATTTGGCATTCAACAACATACAGGGAAGTTTAATTGAATTATTTTTTACTGGAGTTTGTAAACATGGAATTTGTTCTCAATGGTAGTGCCATTAGCTTTTGTAGCACTTTTGATGATGTATCCATAGTGTCTTCAGTCCTTTGCTGACAGTATTGGACAAACTATATAGGTTCCTGTATATGGGTTGCTTAAGGGCCATACTGTTGTGGGACTTGTATCATTGTTTGACTTGATGTTGTTGTTCTTCCTATTTGTGAAAGAAAGGAAATTGGAATACAATGATTAACTTTTAGAAGGATTACAGTAATGCCATATCTTGTTACTCGTTATCATTCGTTTTACCTGATAAGCATTTATCAATATTTAGATATGATGGTTGAAGCTATTTAGTGACATGTGTGACAACTATGATTAACTCTTGAAGTATTCCTTTGCAGGCTAGAAAACACATTGAATTATGGGCTAGAACATGTATGGGCCATTGGCTATACAAAAGGATCAAATCGGTGAAGATATATTACCTTGTAAACACTTTTTTCTTGTTTGCCTTCTTGTCACTATCTAAATATCTACAGTTTACATGTATTCAACAAGCTAAGAGTCTAAGACAAAACATCCCTTATGACCAAGTACAAGATCCATCAATCAACCTAAGATGTTGCCAAAAATGTTTATTTATGTCATTGCATCTTTGAATATGCTTTGATTGTGTGTTTTTTTCACATATCTAAAAACCTAGATTAGTAGCAATAGATGAACCGCAAGGTCTATTTGGTTAGTTTGTTGAGCGATAAGTGAAACCATTGTTTTTTCCTTTAAAGTAATTCTTATTATAGGTTTGATAATTGTTTTTTAATTTTAAAGATAAAAATGAAATACAATCTATAGCCATGTCTAACCATTGTAGTTTTTGACATTTATTCATTTGGAGTCTCATTGATTGAGAGAATTTTATCTCTTTGTCAAGTCTGAGTCAAAGATAAAAGTCAAGTCTCCTTAGGGCCATTGTAAGCACTAGATTTAATAATGAAACTAAATTATATTGCATGAGTTAGCTACTTCAATGTGAACAAAGAAGGATGTGTTCATACTGGGAAAATGTAGATTTGCATAGAACAAAGTTGTATGAGGGATCTCACCTTGAAATACAAACTTTAATATATATTTTCCTTTCTTTGTTGTTTATAAACACTAAAAAAAATTTGAAATTTCAAAATGCCTTTCTGAGTTGATCATGAAAATTTGGCACACAGTCCGTATAGAAGAATCCAAAGCTTAATTATGTGCTATTTCAAAGCTTCATTCAATAGGTGAATAGTCAATTATAGATATGCATATTAGTTCATTTGTTTCATGTTTATTAAAATTAAAGAGTGTCACATTTGTTCTCGCTCTTGGCCACATGCCTTTTGTTTCCATTTGGTAATCTTGGGTAGTGACATCAACATCAGAGAACTTTTGTCCTAAGAATGATCATGAAGATGGGGTTGCTATTCATATTATGCTTTGCTAGCAATCTTCATCAGATCCTTACATCATCTCCACATTGATCATAGCTCTGGAAGATTTTGCATTTTCTTGTTTCAAACAACTTAGGTTGAAAGGCATCACTTATGCACTTTTTAAATTCTGGAAATCATTATTAAATTTTTTCTAAGACAATGTGATTGTGGGTACCTTTGCAGTGTGGATCTAGAGGCTACCAAAAAACCTCAAATCAAGGATTTTGAATATGTGGATTTAACTTCAGAAAGGATCCTAGTATGCTTCACTTTCAGCTTTGTTAATATATTGTGATTTGCTTCTTGTAATCAGTGATGTTCTAGTTTTTCTTATTCTATTGCTAGTTCTAATGAAACAATTGTTTTTATATGTGAAGCACTTGTAAATTTAGGTAAAACAATAGCCAAATTTGTAATCCTTCTCTTGGCTATAGTGATGCTAGTAAATCTAACAAATTTGGTAAATATGAATGGATGATCTCAGTTAATGTCTATGATGCATTAGAATGAATGCTCTTCAATACAAGGTGAAATAACACTATGATAAAGCTTTAAGAATATCTCCTTGGAAAATGATTGGCATCACATAAATCTGACCCAAATATGGCCTTCCCCAAGGCAACACAGATAAATGCTTTTTGATTGCTTACTAACTATTTACACATTTAAGTATAGAATGAGATCTATCAGACAGACTGGATATATTGAATGGACTCAGCTCATGGGGTGTTTTTGGCTTGGCTAATTCTCTGAGAAAGTGAAGGTTTTATGATGCAACAAAGAAGGGAGGTTAAAGAAAGATCAACATTCATCCTTCCCCACACCACTTAGGAGTTCTTTTCAATAGCAAAATAAGAGGAAGCAACTGTTAGGCATCCAATGGCTTTTTGAATTTTCAAACTGTGACGCATGTCACTTATCTATTTTAACATATTGCTAAGGATTTGGAAAGGCTTGGAGGCTAAAAGGCACGCCTTCTTTCATTTTGAGTTAGTTCTTTTCACTTTTTGGCAAAGCATTGTAAACTTGGAGAAGTTGCTTTCTTGTCATTTATGTGCATTGTAACTCAGATTTTCAGTCTTGTGACCGAAAATAAACATTGTAATACTCTATTTCTAAGCATTTTTCAAGCAAGATAGATATTTTAGACTTGTGCAAGCTATAAGAACACATTTCTTTTAATAAAGTTCAGCGATTTTGCCTTCTCAATGGTTGTCTTATTGTGTGCAATTGATGATTGATGTGTATTTTTGTCTTTTATGTTTAAATCCTCAAATATTAGACTAAATATACTACCAATTGACAGGAATTAGTGAATAAACATGACTAAACATATGACTAAATATACTACCAATTGACAGAAATCAGTGAATAAATGTACTACCAATTGACACAAATTTGGTCACGTTATGAATTTGGTCATGTTATAAATGACTGGCAATAAACTACTAATGGTCATGTGACAAAGCTCAGTGAATAAATATGACTAAATATACTATCAAATCGATCAATCAAAACAACCAATAAATGAATAAAAATGGTTTAGTTATCAATTCTGTCGCATTATAAATGACTGGCAATAAACTACTAATGGTCACGTGACCATGTTTAGTCATTTATATGCAGCTTTTAGTAGTTTTTTTAATCATATATTGTTACATTTTTGTACTAGTAAGATTAGGCCCCACACAAATGCTCTTGCAACAAATAATTATACATAAAATTATTTCTGTAGCGTAATAGAATTACAAATATATTCAAATTAAACATATAATAATAATACTTACACAAATGCATGTGGTGGAAACATAATTGTAAACAAGGCACATAAAGTATTTGCATACCTGAATGAAGTAAATGATCAAAATGAAAATCTCATACTTTGTTTTTCTCCTGGATTCTCCTTTACTATTAATGTCTCTTGATATTATTATAACTAAAATCCTTTCAAGAATTCTAATTGACAATAATAATTAGCATAATAATTTCATGAAGATCAGCTAGTCTAATAACACAAAATAAAAATCTATACTCATAATTTAACTAAATCAGAAAACTTCGATATATCTACCATTAAAGTTATTAGATAAGATTTAAGCACCCTTACATTCTCCCTCCCTAAGAATGGACTTCCTCCTAGAAGTCCTCAAGAGGATAAAATATTCCCTTGCTTCATCACATCAAATAAGAGTTAGATATAACATATTTATTTAATAGAAAAACAAAAATACTAAGATATCATTACTATTTCAAAATAAAACACAATACACATTAGAATTGTAGGAGTCTCTAAATTATCATTTATCCAACAAGGATGTTTTGCAATTACTAAAATTATAACTAAAAATATTACCATATGACAAATTCATAACTTTGACACATTCAACAATGGTTAGATGCCCAAAGAGATACATTTATATATTATCGAAACAAGAGTAACAAGATACCAATGCTTTATTACTAATTCGAATCGTAATACAAAGTACAACAAAACCTAGAGATCATGAAATTATGATTTATCCATTAGTATATTCAGCAGTTATTAATTATAAAAGGAACCAATTTAGATGACTTTAACATTCATAAATACATCCACCAAAATAACTTGTTTATATCAATAATAATTTATCAATTATAATGCAATCACATTTCCTCATAACACCTCTCAACACTTACACACGCTATGGAATGAGAATGATCAGTACCAAGTAGAACCATAGTGTCACAAAATAGATCTTACACAATTTCATAATAAACATTCCCCAGGCCATCTACTCCCCTATACAACCTGCCAGGGACCCCTCTAGGGTATATCAATTTACACAATTCACATTACTCCACAAAAGCCAGCAGTAGCAAACACTGATAAAGCCTCAAAATAAAGAAGTTTCCAATGAATAAAATTTCAAATAAAATCAACTCATAAAACTTCATATAAATGCAAATTAAATAGCGGAAGCCAAAACAACAACCAAAAACCTTAATAAAATAGTCCTTGAGGCAAAAGGACAAAATAAAAAAATAAAAATTTCATAAAATTTCATAAAACTTTACATCACAATCACCACATGACTTCAAACGAGCCACCTAAGGGGAGGAGGGGAATGTGGTGGTCTCAAACCACATAGAGTTCATTCATATATTATCATATCACAATGCACATATCGCACACAACCTGGGATAACCATATCATATACCACAAAAGGAATTGATCATGAAATTTATACAAAATGTAATCACTAACATTATATTTTCCAATAAAATTTGTAGTTGAAATAATTACGAACTATATGAATAATTAAATCACAATTTACTTTGATATCCATAGAAAATATAACTACTTATTCACAAAGAATCCGCACAAGAGGGATTCCTCTTTAGGGTATAATTATATCTCCCTTTTCACAAATGTAGCTCCTTTTTCATAAATGTAGCTCCCTTTTCACAAATGTAGTTTCCTTTTCACAAATGTAACTCCCTTTTCATAAATGTAGCTCCCTTTGCATTTATGTAGCTCTCTTTTACTCCCATTACCACAACCAACCAATCATCCACCCAACTCTCATACAATCTCCTAATCTCCCATTCATTCTCCCAAACTCCAAAAACTCTCAAACTCCCAAAACTCCTAAAACTTCTAAACTCCCAAAACTCTCAAACTCTCATACTCCCAATCTCCCAACACAACTAGCCACAACACCATCACCAACTCCACAAAACCACACACACAAGTTTGTCAGTATCGTCATAGAATAAGATGAAAAATATACATGCTTGACATAAATCATTTATTAAGATCACAGAACTTACAATCACAAGAATACATCCATGAACATATATATGTTGAAAATGATCTACTAGACATTCATTCCAAATAGTTAATCAATCAAAATTTACCTCTAATTACCATGGTGAGACCCAAAAGGCTCCAGCGTTTGATAATCCTTGCTCTGATACCTAATGTCATGCCCAAGCTGTAATGCTTGAGCACGAACCACAAAACATAGATTAATTCCTATCTAAAATGCCAATTTTAACTCTAGTTTCAAAATAGTAAAAACCATATCACTAAATTTTAACTGATATACCATATGCACAACCAAAATTAGATACATTTTTACATTAGATATAAGTTTTGTATATATATGAAAAATCAAGATTTTAACATTTCTAATACAATTATACACAATTACAATAAGCATAATATGATCATCCATTTGCAAGATGGGAAAACATTTTCATAGCATCAGTACCCAGCACAAGTAACAGTCCTGAATCTACACAACTAAATATAAACATTAGTTTTGTAATGTCAAAAAATAAACATATTAGATATCATTGCTCAAGATGACAAGATTATCGGCCCTAAGGGCCATATCTAATATCTTAAGGTCTCATCCATGATGGCCTGCCTACGTACGCATTGTTGGCAAGAGACACTGTGTGGCTTCATAAGTGTTGTCATTGATGGCAACAAAGTCTATCCCACACATCCGTGGTACATAATATGCCTTCACTGGAAGTCAGATTGAAGAATGTTTTGATCCGGTGATCAACAATAGAGTATGTAACAAGGTCTGACAATCAGGTTTGGATCTCTCAGATGGTGTAACTCAGTAAGTTGCGGACTTAGGAAAGTTAAGAGGGGTATCATGAGTACTATACTTCAGCGATTTAGCCTTCAGTGATAAATCAAGGAAAAGATATGAGCATTTGAATGTTGGGTTCCAGTCAGGCAGAGTAGACAGAGGAAGAACTAACCGGCAGAGTATTAGACTTCAATCCGGATGGGTAAATGGTGTTGATCAAGGAATTTGTGGGATCATACATTGTTGGCCGACATGATTAATGACTTCTATGTCTCTATTTTTGATACACATCACCAATCAAGCATGGATTCAGTTGACAGATCAGTAACTTGCAAATATCTTGAGTGTTCTTGTTGCCGACTAGAAAGTTGATGAAATCCTTGATGTGGATATATATACCAGATGGATTCCAGTATGTAGGCGCATATAGTGAACAATGAATAAAAAAAGGTGCAAAGAAAAGTAGGGATAAGTGGGAGAGCTGCAATTCAAGTCTTGTATGTGACAGATCAACAACATTAAACAGAGGAAGAATGAAGTGCATCAAATTAGTGTATTGTGCCTAACCAGAACTAAACTCTTGCATTTGTAGATGCTTCTCATTAGTTCAAACACTTGATTATCTTTTGTAAGTTCTGTAGATAGTGAGTCTCTTGTAGGCAGTGTGGCTCTTGTGAGCAGTGTGCTCGGGAAGTGAGCCCTAATTGGCAAGTGCCATTTTGTACTCTTTTATTCTTTTAATAGAGAATACAATCTTGGGTTAGTCACCTCGTGCTTTTTCCATTAACAGGGTCTCCACGTAAAAATCCTTGTGTTATGTGTGTTGATTTGATTTCTGTTCTTATGATTACATATGCTTTCATGTTTTGATGCAACACTGAATATTAAGATAACAAAAGAAAAGAAAGTTAAGGAAATTTTGAGATAACTGATTCACCCCCTCTCTCAGTTATTTGCCTTGTTTCCAACAATTGGTATCAGAGCCAAGTTCCTCTGAACAAATCCTAATAGCTTGAGGAAGATCTGTGAATCTCAATGGATATATATGGTATGAAAGAACAACTTTAGTCTACCCTAGATGATCTTGAACAGTCCCACTTTGAAGTCAATAATTTGAGAGAAAGACTCAAACAAGCTGATGATTTCATAAATGAGCTAAAAGAAAAACTTAGTATCTCTGTGAAAAAAAGAAAGGAACTACTTCAAAAATTAGCCAATTGGAGTGAAGTCAATGATACTAATGAAGATCTGGATGAGAAAAATAAGCTATGTGAGAAGCTGTCAAAAGAAGTCATTATGGTAAGGCATGAAATGGAATTAGGGGTTATGAGATTCACCCAAGAAATTGAAGCAAAAAGGAAAATTGAAGATAATCTAAAACAATCCCTCAAGGAGAAAATAGAAGACTACCACAAAATGGATAGAATAATCAAGCATCTTGAATCTGATCTTGAAGAAGCTAGAGACAATGAAGAACAACTTGAGAATCAGATAGACATTCTTAAACAAGATCTTCAAACAACAAATGAATACAAAGAGAAATTCAAGATAAGCTCAGCCCAACTTGAATTTCTTCTTGAAAGCCAAAAGAGGGTAGATGATAAGCGTGGCTTGGGATATGAGAAAGGTGAAAGCTCCGGATCTGGTCAGAAGAACTTTGGATCAAGAAATCAAAGAAACAGGCCTAGAAGACCTCCGGTAAGGCAACCAAATGCTCAAAGATATCCATCCTTCAATGGATACTGCTTCAATTGCAACAATTTCAGTCATAAAGCAACTCAGTATAGGAGGAGAATAAATCAAACTAATCCATCCTTCTCTGGACAATGTTTCAACTGCAAAAAGTATGGTCACAAATCTCATGAATGCAGAAATATGCAAATAAACAATTCATTCAATGATAGATGCTTTGCATGCAATAGAATGGGACATATGGATAATTAATGTAGATCAAGAGGATATCAATCAAATAAGCAAAGAAATGTTGTCTGTTACAATTGCAATAGATCTGGTCATATTGCCAAATTCTACAGAAGTAGAAATCAGGATAGAAAAGGTCTAGTGCAACATAATCAAAAACAAGATAAGGGCAAAAGTAAAGTGAATGTGGATGAAGTTCAAAAGGAGATGAGCAAGATTTGGGTGAAGAAGAGTACATAAGATATTAGGGATGGATTTGCACCAGAATCTGGTGCTAATATTCCTTCCAGAAACTAAAAAGGTGAGCTCTGGCTCAGGGGGAGTCACAGAGAAAAAAATTCCCCCAGCTAGTCAACTAGTGCCTAAATTCGGCACATGGAATGCTATGGATTAAAGGGTTTTCAGAAAAACATCTAAATAAACTTCAGTAAAAATATGAAAGATCCGTATGAAGTTTTGCAAGATTTTAACCGCTCAAGTTAATCCGGTTCCGACAGCTATCCGGTAAAGCAAGATTTTGACAAACAGATCTGGTATGATTCACAATTGAAATACTTTGATCTAGGGACCCATGGCATGATTGAAGAAAAGAAGATACATTGTCAATCCTCACTGACAATGATTCTAAGTTCAACACAGTAATTCGAGAAGATCTCTCTCAAAACAGGGCTACCAGATAACTTAAGTTGTGCATTTATTACAAAAGGAAATTAGGGTTTGTGCAAGGATAAAAGGGTTCTTTCACTCATTATTTGCACATTTTGATTCGCAAAGAAGAAAATAAGAGCTTTGCAACAAAGTTTCTACAATTGACTCAAGATCAACTGGAAAATCAAATTCAACCAGCGATTTGTTCTGGCTCCTATTTCAAACCCTAAAGCGTGAAAATGTACTTCCATTATAAAAATCTCTCTCTGAATCTTTTGCAAAATGACTACTCCAATGGTTGTCAAGATCACTGATAGGCCACGTCCTAAATTCAAGAAACACCCTTATAAATCTCTAGAAGTTGATCCTTTAGGTGCTTTTTCTAGCATTCCGCATGGGGTATTGCATGTAGAAGATGTTAGGGTCTATATCCATGCCAACATTGAGGAATTTGGAGAATCGAAATTGATGGACATCTATCACAAACAACTAATAGATGAGAGTTTTGAACTCAAACCTCAATTCAAGGCCCTCCGGGATAAACACTTTGGACATTGCATACACTTTCCTTGTTTTGCAAAAGATGATTGGGTCTAGTATGTCCTAAGCAGGATGCATGATAATTTCATGTGGTTAATGAGGCCCTTTAAGATAACTAAAGATGCCATCAGGGCAGTGACTGGACTACATGCATCTAGTGGGTTACCCACGCTTAAATCTGTCAAGAACCAGACAGTAACTAAAGCCTCCAGATCTAAATTTAACAAAAGAGAAATGACCATAGATGACATCACAGATCCAGATGTCAAGTTTGCATCAATGATAATTGGGTACAAGGTCTATCATTCGAGTAGGGAGAATTTTGTATATGGCACTGCAATCTATGTAGCATATTAGATGTTGAGGGAAGATGCAGATTATGACCTATGTGAACTTCTCCTAAATCAACTGTTAGAAAATCTACAGAAGATCAAAAAGGATAAAAAGAATTCCTTTAAATATGGTTGTCTAATACTTTGTCTATTCTTCTATTATATGAATGAGCTACCTGGATCAAGTGGTTGGGTTTGGTAAAATGACAAACTGGTTGCAATCTAGATTAGAGATTATATGTATGGACTTGGTGATGCTAAAGCTCAAAACACAGCCCTCTTGGGTTACTTTAAGAACTTCCAAAGCATGATGTAAGCAAGAGAGAGAATACCTCAATCCATAGTTGAGAAATACAAGGACATAATGTGCTTCATGGTTGACATTGATCAATGCCTAATGGAGGCAGTTGAGCCCAGAACAGTGTGGATAATGCCTATGGGATACGAGGTCGATGAAAAAATTCCTAGAGCTACATATTCAACACTTGTTGAGCCAACCTAAGGACCCTGAAGCAGAAAGGTTTGTCACCTTTCAAGAGCTAAGTGTAAAAATACATGTTGAGTTAAGACAACCAGAAATAAAGAGGAAAGTAAGAAGGCAAGTTGAAGAAATTGCCAAAAGATTTGGCCTATCAAAGGAGGCTATGGATGCAAATAGAGAGAAGATGGAGAAGGCTGAGAAAGAGAAACAAGAAGCAAAGAAAGGAGACACTCTGGTACAAGCCTCCTCCCGGACTAGATCTTCCAAGAGTTCTGCATCTACCACTCCTAAAAGCCCAAAGGCTACCAAACCGGAAGTCAAGACATCCGGAAAAAGGGAAAAGAGGATGAAGACCAAAGCCACAAGGTCATACACAAGCCTTAAGGATGATGAAGAAACAAAATCTGATGAGGAAATCAAGAAAATGAAAAAGAAGAAAACATCCGGGGAATTCTCTGCTAGTAAAAATAAGGAAGAAAAGTTCAAAGAATTTGTTGAAAAGCCCACTCTTTCCATTGATGACATCATCAAGGCAGTTACTGTGGATGGGAACTTGCAGCCAGTAACAGAGTTCTATGATGAATACAGTGATACTGACAAGAGGATTTTGGAAGAAGCTACAGTCAGGTACCTGAACATTTACAATAAAGATTTCATTGAAATTATATCATTAATTCCTAAGAGTCTAGAAAAGGTACTTAAACTGAGAAAAGAGAATGCAAAGGCAAAAGACCTAGAGATTCAGGAACAAATAATGATTCATCTTTATCCTTCTATCACTCCAAAACAAATGGACATGATTTTTAAGGATTGTAAGGATGCGTTCCTAAGTAAAGAAAGAATGAATAAACTTATGCTTGGAGAAACTAACCAAGTAGCAAGAGAAACAAAAGATATCCTTCGGAATGCTTTCAAAAGATTCAATCTTCCTATTGTAGAGGAATCAATAGAAAAACCTTCTACCATGGATGTTGAAGGATTAAATGTAACCAATGAAGAATCTTCTGATGTAGAAGGATCAAAAGAGATAGATGAAGAGAAGTCTAAGGACTTGGATTCCTCTATTCCGGGAGAGGAAGTTCATGAAGCAATAAACATCGGTGACATCTCTCCTCCAAATCCCACTGTAGACATTCCAGATTCTGAAGCTGAAGGAGAAGGAAGAAAAGAAGAGAAAGTGAGTCAAGAAGAGGAGGTTAAGGGAAAAGAAGAAGAACAAGCATAAAAGACTAATGATGACTGTTCTGATAACCCAAAAGAAAAGAAGACTCAATCACCAGCAAGAGACACTGCAGAGGCAGTAAAGAACTTCCTAAATAGAGAAATGATGGAGATAGATGAACCTAAGCTATTTCAAGGGCCACTAAATTTTGACTCTCTCTCCCCAGTTCAGACAATGAAAATAACATCTTTTGCTCAAGCCAAAGCAAAAGAAAAACTCCTAAAATCTCACATGGAAGACTGTGAACTGTTGGAGATTGCATCCAGGATGCTTGAAAAGATCATGCCATCCTTCCAAAAGGATCCTTCGGCCTCACCATCTGGTAACCTGAAATCTTTGGTAAATTTTGTTAGCACTCATTTTGAATCTCTAGATAAATCAGCAGAAGCAAAGGTCCGAAAGGAGTTTCTAGGAAAAAGATTCACTGAAGTACAAGGACTAATTGCTAATGATAGAAGGACCCTAGACATTGGAATAAAGAGCCTTGAAAATGCTCTTAAAGATGGTGGGGACATATACAAATTTTGTTTATCTTGGCCCAAAGTGACAAAGGACATTGAGAAGAAAGTGAAAGAACAAGAAGGTAAACCGTCAAGTTTATCTCAAAATTTTGATCCCCTTACTACCTCTCTAATGAATCAAGAATGCCAGGCTATTGCTATCATCAATGAAATAAAGAGGCTGGACAAAGAAAAGAAGAACATAATAAACAGAATGAGTGAACTCAGAGGGATAATTATCCCTAAGCTAGAAGCAATGCATGAGGCCTTGACAGATGCTCAGACCACAGCCTGGACCAGTGATCTGGCAGATTTAAGAAGGGTAGAAGCATATGCATTTTTGTTGAGTGGTCACATCTCCATTTTGGATAGGATGAAGCAGAGTTGGGCCACAGAGTTTGTACAGCTGAAGACTACTTTTGCGGATATACTTAAGTCTATGTAAGTATAACATATATATATACTTACGCGGCCATGTATAGGACATTTTTTGCAAATTTTGGTATCTGGATTCTGCCCTTTGCCATTTATTTCAAAGGGGGAGTGAGGAGTAGTGAAAAATGTGGAATCCAGCTAAGGGGGAGCTCCGATAAAATAGTGCAAAAGACAGAGCATCAGCCAAGGGGGAGTTACTGCGACACTTAGCCATTTTTCACTAAGTGTTGCCATCAATGCCAAAGGGGGAGATTGTTGGCAAAAGACACCGTGTGGCTTCATAAGTGTTGTCATTGATGGCAACAAAGTCTATCCCACACATCCACAATACATAATATGCCTTCACCGAAAGTCAGATTGAAGAATGTTTTGATCCGGTGATCAAGAATAGAGTATGTAACAAGGTCCGACAATCAGGCCCAGATCTCTCAGATGGTGTAACTCAGTAAGTTGTAGACTTGGGAAAGTCAAGAGGGGTTTCATGACTACTATACTTCAGATATTTAGCCTTCGGTGATAAATCAAGGAAAAGATATGAGCATCTGAGTGTTGGGTTCCAGTCAGGCAGAGCAGATAGATGAAGAACTGACCGACAGAGTCTCAGACTTCAATCCGGATGGGTAAATGGTGTTGATCAAGAAATTTGTGGGATCATACATTGTTGGTCAACATGATTAATGACTTCTATGTCTATGTTTTTGATATGCATCACCAATCAAGCATGGATTCAGCTGACAAATTAGTAACTTGCAAGTATCTTGAGTGTTCTTGTTGCCGATTAGAAAGTTGATGAAATCCTTGATGCGGATATATATACCAGATGGATTCCAGTATGTAGGTACATATAGTGAACAATGAATAAAAAAGGTGCAAAGAAAAGTAGGGATAAGTGGGAGAGCTACAATTCGAGTCTTGTATGTGACAGAGCAACAACATTAAACAGAGGAAGAATGAAGTGCATCAAATCAGTGTATTGTGCCTAACCGGAACTGAACTCTTGCATTTGTAGATGCTTCTCATTAGTTCAAACACTTGATTATCTTCTATAAGTTTTGTAGACAGTGAGTCTCTTGTAGGCAGTGTGCCTCTTGTGAACAACATGCTCGAGCAGTGAGCCCTAATTGGCAAGTGCCATTTTATACTCTTTTATTCTTTTAACAGAGAATACAATCTTGGGTTAGTCACCTCATGGTTTTTCTGTTAACAGGGTTTCCACGTAAAAATCCTTGTGTTATGTGTGTTGATTTTATTTCTGTTCTTATGATTACATATGCTTTCATGTTTTGATGCAACACTAAATATTAAGATAACAAAAGAAAAGAAAGTTAAGGAATTTTGATATAACTGATTCACCCCCCCTCTAAGTTATCTGCCTTGTTTCCAACACGCGCAGTGCAGAGACTTCGTAGTTCGGGGTAACTTGTCTTGCAACCATGAGGTTGACTTAGATACAATAACTCATACGGGATCTATCTCATCACAAAATATTTTCTAGAGTCAATAAACCAATTGATATACACATCCCTATTGTTCTCAAGATAAAATACACCATATGATGACTATATCATTCAAGTTATAAAAAGTTCATGCAACAATTAAATTTATAAATAATCTCTACAGGGGTAAAATAGGGAAGTTATAACAACAAAAATATTCCAACCATTCTCTTGGATACAGGCAAATACTCATATTGTAATAAATGAAAAGGTCTAACATCAATATGAAATTATCATCATATATTCAAGTTCAAAATAAAATTATTTATAACACTATGATGCAAGAACATACCTAGTATCAATTCAAAATTACTATAACAACGTTATTTCCTTCATAATTATGACTTAAACAAGGTTGACTAGATTTTATCTATTTAGATATTCACTAATTCATTATATCATCCTAGACTTATTAAAAGAATGAACCCTTTATAGTCAACCCTACACCATACTAGAACAAATGTATTAAAACATAATTATTAAAGATCTAAGAACATATATGATGTAATTTCAACCTGCAATTTCTACCTACTCATTCCCATTAACATTGATATGAAACACACTTTCCATTATATTTCTCTCATCCTCATTTATACTATAATTTAAAATTTTAGCCTCATTCCTAAATTATAATCTACAATTCTATTATCTAAAAAAAACAAGTAAAATATAGCTTAAGGTATCTAATGAAGAGCCTACTACATTTTCCATTCAATAAGAAAACCTCCAATTCCTAAGTCATTAGAGGAATGCACAAGTATCTCTAGTGTTCTTTTCTCTCATACATGACTAGTTACGCATTAAAGATTCTAAGAAAAATAATTCATTGTACTTACTTAAATGAGATTCACAACTTCAATTATTGACCTATATAAAACAATTTCAAGTGTAGACAAAACATTCCAGATGATTGGAAATAAAATCTTTCTATTATCTTCTTTCAAACTCAAAATCTACCTCTTACCATTGTTACCAATACAAGTACACAATAATATTAATCTTAATATAATTAATGTATTAAAAAAGAAATGTATTTAACTAAATTAGTCTCCTATCCAATCTCAAACTTAATTCAATGAATAGAAATAAATTTAAGAATAAGAATAAAATGAAATAATTGAATAGAAATAGCCTTAACATGAAAAACAACCCAGTAGTAAATTTGTCATAACTTTCGTATTTCGTAGTGGAATTTTAAAATTCAAGATGTTTTGGAAAGGTAAGAGTAAGGGGAATAAAACCCAGAAAAAAAAATTAGAAAACTTATGTAAGATGAGGAGGTAGTGTTTACTACAATCATCACTTTCCCTCAAACCCATATTTAACCCAAACTTGATCATAAATCGAGAATGATTTGATTACTCAAAAGTATTCCCTATATTATAATGAATGAAATAACAGAAGATAAAAGATACGTTACTATGCTTTAATTTTGACATTTAAATAACTATGCTATGTGTGTGTGTGTGTGTGTGTGTGTGTGTGTGTGTGATCTAACAATTGTTCTTATAAACTAATCAACATAAGGATTTAATTTGACCTTCTTGCACTACAAGTATATTCTTGATTTAATCTAATTTTTGGATACAACTAAATATATGAAAGATTATCAAAACATACACATTCCAAGAAAGAAAATATGAAAATTCATCTAACACAATTATGTAATGAAAATAATTCATTTCCAACAAAGTAAACTACCAGCAAAACCCTAGATTTTCAATTTCTTCTACAACAATAATAAAAATGCCATATCTTTCAGAATACTTAACAAAATCTAAAACTGTAAAATGTTTCAAAAATCTTAAATAAATATTCTCATAACCCAGAATCGATTTTACAATCCCTTTTTCGTGCAAAGAGCAATTTATAAAACATCAACAAGGTTTACAATAGGGTTTTAGTAGAGTTAGAGCAGTACTAAAATTGCAATAACTTTCTTAATACTTAATAGAATTTTAAACCGTAAGATGTTTCAAAAAGATGAAAACATGATTCTCAAAACCCAGAAACCTTTTTATAAAATACTTCCTATGAAAATATAAATTTCATGAGACAACAACACGTTTTCTTGAAAAATTTCAGAAAAACATTAACATAAATAATGGTGAGTTTTCAAGGAAATACCTCAAAAATTTAATTAATGAAGAATACCTCCAAATGCACATGAAGAGAGATTCCAAGATTCCTTAATGTGAGAGCTTCCATCTTATTCAGTTGTGCGCTTCCTTTCTTCTACCTAGGATTCTATTGTCGTCCTCATGAAATTCAAAAAAAATTCACCGAACAAGTCACCATGGATGTACGCTTTTTTTGCCTCATCGAAATGGATGTAATTCCATTGAAGAATTATCTTCAACCTCAACTATAGATGTCCTCTCGATGACCTGCAAAAATCCTCAAAATAATCTTGGGCTCTTCTCTTGTTTTCTCCTCTTGCTTGTGGCGTCTGTTTCTTTTCCAGAAATGTGATTCTTGGGATTTCCTTTTTATTTCTTTTCTTCATGACTTGGATGCTCAAAGACTTGAATGTAGTGGAAGTTGTTATTTTCTCTCACTAGACTCAATCCAATCACTCTTGAAAGTTTGTCTCACCAAATTATAGGTCTTCCTTCACAATTGCACCTAATTCCTTGTAGCCCTATTTTTGAGGTTTTTTCAACATAACTTGCAAAATACTCCTTCAACCCACAAGAGGGTTAGCTTTATAGATACCCATTATTGAGTTATTTAATATATCAGGCTTTGAGGTAGGGTTGTTTTGAAACATTTCAGCTTAAAATTGACTGTCCCTATCTTTCCTAGGCCAAATAGCCCACTTTTCCAAAGCAAGTACTCTAAATCCTTCACCCAAACTTCCCCAACCTATTCTATCACCCTTGTCAAGTTTCCAATAGACAAAATGAATAGGTTTTAAACCAAGATAGGCCTTCTACATCACCAAACCACCACACCCTTGCTCTAGGCCTGTTTTAGTCTAGTTTCCATGAGGGTTTATTGGATATGCACCTTCCACACCTTAGTTTGGGCCTGCACAAGCTTCCCAAACTGTCCTTTGTCCTTTATCAACAATATTTCTTCAAACTCACACTCAAAACCACCATTTTCAAGCCAAATTCAGTCAAAAACTCTTGGGGTAGCCTCCAAAACCCCATCAATTCACCTTCCCTGATCTTGGAACTCATGTGAACAACTAAATCTACTATAACCCACCTATTTCACCAATTCATAGAGACACTACTAGTGGAATGGGTGTAGATTCATTTTGAAGAGCTTACAAACCCTCAAAACAAGGTATACACAGGCAGTTATAGGAAAATGCTTCAAACTTCCACCTTAATCAATATGAAATGTTCAACCCAAGTTCAAATTGTTGTTACCTTAGTCCTTTATCAAGTTCATAAGTTTTTAGGACATTCTACCCCTACACGGAACCGTACTAGGGCTGGAAATGGCAGAATTACACAGAAAACACAGTAAAACATGGATATTTGTTATTAGTTTTCACTTCAAACCACTTCAAATCCTTTACAACAAACTTTCCCACATATATACATGTTTTCCCTCCAAAAACCAACCACCTAAACTGATTCAAACAACCATTTGCAGTACTTGACTCTTGGTATTCCACTATGATGCATTTTTGCCCTTTTACATAGTAGTTTTTGATGACATTACAAAAATATGACACTCTTACACAAAATGTATCCCTATTACATGCTAAGTGGTCTAATAAGACCTTATTCACACACCTAGAACCTAACAAAGACCAACATCAAGACCTTATTTACAAACTTTGCACAAGATAACTTGGTGCCCCTGCACCAGACTCTTCAAGAGAAGATGACTCTTCATCTGCCAATCTCATCACTTATTTTCTTGTGCACTAAAAATGCATTAAAACAACTCTAAAACATATTTTTAATGAATAAACAAGTACCCTACCCATAGGTGATTGACCTATGGTCTTAATTTTACCAAAAATAATGATAAAAGAGCTCTTATTCCCTTCAACACATAAGAATAATTAATTTAAATCAATTGACTAAACCATATCAAGACCTTATTGCTAAATTCTAATCTCTTTATAACTTAAATCATAATTTCATAAACAAATCTATCATATCCATAAGATATTGTTAGTAAAGATTAGGCCCTACACGGATGCTCCTGCAACAAATAATCATACATAAAATTATTTCTATAGCGTAATAGAATTACAAATATATTCAAATTAAACATATAATAATAATGCTTACACAAATGCATATGGAGGAAACATAATTGTAAACAAGGCACATAAAGTATTTGCATACTTGAATGAAATAAATGATCAAAATGAAAATATACTTTGTTTATCTCCCAATTCTCCTTTACCGTTAATGTCTATTGATATTATTATAACTAAAATCCTTTCAAGAATTCTAATTGACAATAATAATTAGCATAATAATTTCGTGAAGATCAACTAGTCTAATAACATAAAATAGAAATCTATACTCATAATTTAACTAAATAAGAAAACTTTGATATATGTACCATTAAAGTTATTAGATAGGATTTAAGCACCCTAACAGTTACAACACTTTGGAAGAAGGTTAATCTCTTTGAAAATAATAATTTTGTTTCAAATAATCATCTTAACCATAGGGTCCCAAAGCACACCCTTTCACATTGACAACATAGCCAATGAAGATACATTTAAATTCCTTGTTCTCTAACTTTGATTGCTTCTCTGTAGGCACATGTGCATATGTCTCCCAACCAAAACTATGGAGATTATATAATGAGATATTTTTTCCTATCTATATTCCATAAGGGTCTTATTAATAAGAGCTAATGTAGGAGACCTATTAATTAGGTAACAAGCTATAGCAACTGCTTCTACCTAGAACTTATACTCTAAGCCAACTACACTAAGCAAAGTCCTAACCCTCTCCATCAACGTCCTATTCAGTCTTTCTGTCTCCATTCTACTAAGGGGTATATGGAGTTGTCTTATGTCTCTCAATCTCATGCTCTTTATAGAATCTATCAAAATATGTAGATCAAAACTCATCGCCATTATTAGTCCTCAAAACCTTAATCTCCATACCAGTTTGATTTTCTAAAAGAGCCTTAAACTCCTTAAATTGACTAAAGATTTCATATTTACTCTTGAGAAAATACACCCATGTCCTAGAATATTCATCTATTAAAGATACATAGTACAAAGACTTAGAAATTGAAGAAACATTACTAGGACCAAATACATTTGAATGAATTAAATCTAACACCTTGTGAGAAGGAGAATAAAAATGAATGCAATTCTATTTTCCATATACACAATATTCATAAAAATCAAATTCATCCAAGGGGTTGCGCTTAATCGGTTAAACCATTGAGTTCTCATTGTGGAGACCCAAGTTTAAATCCCAAAGGGACATCTAATAAGTGGATTTATAAGTTGTGACTCTTAGATTTCCATTGTTGCCTTCTAGTGTTGAGGTGGTTTCTAAATAAGTGGATTTCTAAGTTGTGACTCTTGGTCTTCCATAAGTGGTTTCAAGTGTGGTTGCTTGAAAGGAGATTGTATTAGTCTCATGTTGATGCTCAGTTGAGGAGAATATTTTTAAAAAATTAGCAATATAAAAATAAAAATCAAATTCAAGAGTAAAATCATTCATCCCCTTAACAAATTTTTTATCTTTTAGGGTCCTTAGGCCCTTCTCACCTATATGGCCCATTATTTGGTGTCATAACATTGTTTTATCTACTGGTAAATTTATCTCTAAAGAAATAAGTTGCTTAGGTACTTCAAAATCATGACCATTAGAAGTAAGCGCATTCCTCTTTGTTTCTAGTTTTGATGGTGAAGGTGTAGGTTTTGCATATCTCTTCACTACAAGAATAGAAGAACTATTGTGTTAGACAATGCATGCATCTAGTTGAAATAGAGTGCCCACACAAACATCTTTAGCAAGAAGCATGGATCATTACACTATCTATTACACCCTCCATTAGATAAAACAACCTACACATTCACATCATTGAGTTTACTAACTGATAACAGGTTATGTTGAAAATTAGGAATGTGTAGCACACCATTGATCCCCTTTACTCATCCACCAAGGAATCAAATTTGGATTCTACCATGACCTAATATTCTCAAATGAGGATCATCCTAGAGGCACACCTTCCCACAATCATATTCTTCATAGTTTAAAAACCATCCCTTCAAAGGGAGGTCATATGGAAGGAAGCTCCATACTCTATCAACCATACACCTTCTAATTCATGAGTTTCTAAGGCTATGACACATGAATTTACATCATCTTGAGAGGACTTTTTAGACTCATAATATGAATCATTTTTATTTTTCTTTTCCTTCTTTTTGTAGTGTATGTGGAAGTGTTTGGTCTTTCTATAGTTCCAACACTTAGCCTTGGACCTTCTAAGAGATTTGGATCTAGACTTTTATTTCTTCTTGTCCTTCCTCTTACCTTGATCCTTTGGTATTTTATGAACATCTAAGGCCTCCTTAATAGATTTAGTACCTTTCTATCACATCTTCTCTAAGAGTGAATCAACCACTACCTCATCCATTTTAAGTTAGGTCCATTTTAAGTTTCGAGGTAGTGCTCTCGATTTTCATCACCAAGTGATCCCACAAGTTTGGAAAATAACATAGAAGTGTCATGCAACATTCCTCCTCCATTTTTACTCCAACAAAGTGCAACTATGTCACAATCAGATTGAACATGTTCAAATTCTTGGCCATAGGGACCATCATTCATTCTAAATGCACAACTTCTTTCTTGAGAAAAGTTTTATAACTAGGGATTTAACTTGGTAAAAGTTTCCCAACATCTTCAAAAGAGCCTATGTAGTGGCTTCTTCAAGTACACTCAATGAAATGGAATCCACAAATTAGAGCCTAATAAATCCTTTCCCCTTTTTATCCAATAGATCATAGTTGGCTTGAGACATTGCATTTGGTTTGGATCTAGATATGGCATCCCATAGATCTCTATCTACAAGCATACCCTCCATCTTGAGCTTCCACAACTCAAAGTTAGTGTTAGTGAACCTCTCCATCTCTATCCTTGATATACTTGCTAGCCCCTAGTTGTTCTTACTTGATTGGCTTCTATGTTTTCTAAGCCTCCTTCTTTGAAGAAAGCTAGAGTTAGGTCCTCTATTACAACAGATGGTCAAGGGGAAGAGAAGCACAAATCATCACACCAATTTTAGATAAACCAAAAATAGATTTGAAGCTTGTTGATTTCACTATAACCACCATCTCTCTAGTGAAGTTGTTGATGGATGAGGTCAAGCAAGCTGCAAAGTCCTCGATTGACTTGACTATCTTTAAGATTGATAAGGATAAAGCCACCAAGGAAGAGATGAAGGACTAGGTTTCATATCTCACATCTTATAGTGAATATCTATTGGGTCCCATTGATTCATTAGCTACAACTCCTTCCCTCTAATTCATCCAAACCATAGAAAAATTTATACCAGTTGTAGGGGAATTAGGGAACATTCTTAGAGAAACAAAGGCTTGGAATGTAGAGCTACTATCTTTGAGCCATAAGATTATGGAGGAGATTATTACTATATGTGATAGAATCACTAAGGATAAGGATTCAATGCAAGTGTTGGAGGTGGAAATAGATAAAGAATTAGGAGTGATTGAGAGTGTTAATCCCTAGGTTTTGGAGATGGTAAAAGTGGATTTTTAAACTCTAGTGGATGAAGGTGTAATGGATGGTAAGGAGCTCTATTTGCATAGAAAATGGAGAGAGGCATATAAATTTTGAATGGAAATTTTGAAACATAAAAAAAAGTTAAATTATAGGTAGCTTATGAAATAGCCTAAGATGTGTTTGATGATGTGTGAAATTTTGTAGAAGAAATTGGGTGTTGTTTGTATCATGTAACATATTTTTAATTTAGCACAAGCTTTGAAAATCAATTTGAGAAGGTGGTCAATAAGGAATCCCAAAATATGCTAGTTTTGATTCAAGGTTGATTACTCAACTTATGAGAGTATGGACCTCTTGTGAGGAGTTTGAGAAGAAATTGGTTGAATAGAAGAAGGTACATGAGAAATTATTAGATGTGTCCATAGAGGTTGATGTCAAGTTTGTGTATTTGATTGGTTTGAATCCTAATAATGTTAGGATGGTTTTGGATAAATTTTTCGAGTACTAGAAGGATGGGTAGAAGTCCTAGAAGAGTGCAAAGGACAACTAGGAGCCACACAAGTCACATTACATGCATTTTCATGTCAAGTTTTGGGTGAAATGTAATAAAGGGATAGAATAAAAAAGTGAATTATAGTGACAAATGAACTATCCAGGGTCTAGAATCATCTTGATCATGGACTCTCAAATTGCAATGCAATCCTCTCCATCCATTTCCTTTTCTAGCCGCCATAGTCTTAACATCTAAATCCTGAGTTCCAGGTTCACCAATTCCTTGACAATATAATCTGTAAATCTTTCCATCACCCTCACCACGCCGAGTCTACCAACATTCAAGATATATAATTTCTCCCTCTTCACCTCTAATCTTAATTTTTTTCTTACCAAGCTCCTATTACTTTTTTCATTCATAGATGCACTTCTTGACACCATCTTTGTTTCATGCCATGGTATTAGCTAAGAGAAATTAGGTGGCAAAGTAGGGATAGTATGTTTTTCTTGTCATCCCGGTGGTTTATATTAGCATGACCTTGCAACCATCATTAATAATGATGATGCATTGTTATCATAACCTAACCTTTAGGTGTACTTGTATAAGATGGCATCATCACTACATACATTCTACAATGATGCTCCATTCCCACCCTTGTGCACTCCAATGTCACTTTTCACCTGTAGGACTATCATATCACCATTATCACCTAATGAAATAAACATTTCCAACCTAGTCCCTTATTAGGCTAGGAGATCAGTGTTCCCTTGTAGATTATTTATCAATAATGTTTGTGCTTCCTTTGGGAAAGTGGTTTTCCATATATCATAGGTTATTCCCTTCCTAGATTTTAAATTCACCCCTTGGTTGGCTACCTAATTAGCCACTAAATTTCCTTGCCTCTTGATATGATCGAATCTTATTTCTTCAAAGTTTTTACTTAATTCTATGGCCTTTGTGATGATTGTGTCCAAAACCCAAGAGTATATTTTTAATCTTTTCTCATGCTTTTGATAACAACTTTGGAATATCCCTCCACTATTAGCCTCCTTCAACCTAATTTCAAAGCTTCTTTGAGACCCCACAACATAGCCCTAGCTTCAGCCATGTATTATTGGACTCAAATTCAAAATTCAAAGCAATAATGAGGAGAGGTTGTCTACACTCATCCCTAAATACATATCCCCTCTTGCTTGCGTTGGATTCCCTTTAGCTACTATGTCAAAATTTAATTTAGTGAAGTTTTAATCTAATGGATGCCATCTAATTTATTCTCTTGTGGGAGTCTTTAAGCTCATAGATAGATTTTGCACCCATTAAATCCTAGGCTAGGCCTTCAACCAATTGTTGGTAGGTGGCGACTGATCAAGAAAGTACTGTACACTAGCCATGTATCCTCGCCGGGGTTTGGGATTTTTTTTGGGGCTGACATAAAAAATCCTATTTTTATGACCGACATAAGAAAACCCTAATTTTTGTAACCGACAAAAGGGCTTGATAAAAGCGGCTAAGGGTTAGGGTTTTGATATATTGTATTGTAGCATTTGCAGCGGTATTGAGTTGCAGGGATTGCTGATTGTAATCGGTTTGATTTACTAGATAATAATATTGGACTCTCTGTTTGGTGGATGTAGCCTGAGTTTGGGTGAACCACGTTAAAACTTATTTCTTGTTGTTATTATTTTTGTGTATTTCTATTCCTCTGTTTAATCTTTATTTGCATTTAATTGATATCTTCTGCCGGCTAACCATAACAAGTGGTATCAGAGCGGGTTGTGTTCGATTATCATCTACAGGAAGGTCTCATGGTTGAGTGGGAGCAATGGTGGATGAGGGTAAATTGAAGGTCGATAAATTCAATGGGCAGAACTATCAGTTATGGAAGATGCAGATGGAGGATTACCTCTATCAAAAGGATTTATGGATGTTGTTGGAAGGAGTAGCCAAGAAACTGGCAACAATGTCTGATGAGGATTGGAATCTTCTTGACAGAAAGGCACGGGGAACCATTCGGTTGTGTCTGGCACTAGCAGTGGCATTCAATATAATGGAAGCGAAGACAACAGATGGTCTAATGAAAGCTTTGGCAAAATTGTATGAAAAACCCTCAGCCTCAAATAAGGTATTTCTCATGAAGCGTTTGTTTAATTTAAAAATGGTTGAAGGTGGATCTGTGATAGGTCATTTAAATGACTTTAATACGATTGTCAGTCAATTGACTTCTTTAAATGTAAAATTTGATGAAGAAGTTAGAGCTCTCTTGATATTATGTTCATTGCCTGAAAGCTGGGATAGTTTGGTAATGGCAGTTAGTAACTCTGTTTCTGGTTCAAATACCTTGAAATTTGATGATGTTATTGGTGTTATTCTGAGTGAGGAAATTTGTAAGAAAAGCTCAGGTGGATCCACATCAGGCAGTGTTTTGAATGCAGAAAGCAGGGGCAGATCAAAGGAGAGAGGAAAAGGTTCTGGAGGTCATGGGAAGTCATGAGGAAAATCAAGGGACAAAAAATCCCAAACCAGAGGACAGAAGGATTACTGGTACTGTGGGAAACTAGGTCATCTAAAGAAAGATTACTGGTCTTAGAAAAATAAAGAAGGAGACAAACAAGAAGGCAATAAGGAAGCAAATGTGGTAAGTAATAAATCTGAAGATGATGCTTTGATTCTTTCCCTAGATAATTCTGATGATTCATGGGTTTTAGATTCAGGGGCCTCATTTCATGCTATGCCCCATATAAGTTATTTTCTTGATTATGTCCAAGGGGATTTTGGGCTGGTTTATTTGGGAGAGAATGAACCCTGTCAGGTTGTTGGAAAGGGAAGAATCAAGATTAAGTTGCAGAATGGGAATCATTGGCTACTACAAGAGGTAAGGCATGTTCCAAGGCTCAGTAGGAATTTAATTTCAGTAGGGCAGCTAACTGAACAAGGTTGCACTGTTACATTTACTGATAAAAATTGGAAGGTTTCAAAAGGTGCCTCAGTAGTAGCAAAAGGTGTGAAAGTAGGCACCTTATATGTTTGTACAGGTCATACTGTTCCTTCTACTTTAGCTATTACAGAGGAAAAACAAACAGGTTCAGGAACAGTTGCTGCAGGTTTGTAGGAAGAGACTAAAACAGTTGCTGTAGGTTCTAAGACAACGCTGTGGCATAATAGACTTGGGCATATGAGTGAAAAAGGTATGAAGGTACTTCATTCTAAGAAAGTTTTTTCAGGTCTAAAATGTATTAATATGGATTTTTTTGAAAGTTGTATGGCAACCAAAAGAGAGTCAGTTTTCTCAAGGATGGGAAGCAAAAGAAAAATGAAAAGTTGGAGCTTGTGCATATATATGTATGGGGACCAGCTCAGGTATCTTCTCTCAGTGGCTCTCGGTATTATGTTACATTCATAGATGATGCAACTAGGAAGGTCTAGATTTATTTCCTTAGACAGAAATCTGATGTATTTGAAACATTTAAGAAATGGAGAAGCTTGGTTGAGAATGAGACAGGTAAAAGATTAAAATGTCTCAGATCTGATAACGGTGGTGAGTATTGTAGCAAAGAATTTGAGGATTATTGTTCCTTTAATAGAATTCGTAGGCAGAAAATAGTTCCAGGGACTCCACAGGAAAATGGAGTGGCTGAACGCATGAATAGAACAATAATGGAGCGTGCAAGGACCATGAGATTGCATGCTGGGCTGCCTTTAAACATGTGGGCAGAGGCTGTCAACACTGTTGTATATTTAATTAATAGAGGTACTTCAGTTCCTTTGGGCTGTGGTATTCCGGAGGAAGCATGGACAGGTAAGAAGGTGAGTTATTCTTTTCTCAAAACCTTGAGATGTGAAGCATTTGCACATGTAGATTCTGAAAATAGAACCAAGCTGGATGCAAAATCAAAAAAGTGTACCTTTGTTGGATATGGCATTGATGAATTTGGTTATAGGCTTTGGGATTTTGAAAATTAGAAAATTGTGAGAAGCAAGGATGTCATATTCAATGAGAAGGTGTTGTACAAAGATCAATTGTAGTAGCATGAGAAGAAAGCAAAAGATTATGTGGTGCTGGATGATACTCCAAATAGTGATGTTCCAGTGGTTCCTCATGCTCCGCAATAGCAACTAGAAATACCACAAACTCCAGTGAATGTTAGATGGTCAACAAGGCTAAGTAGACCTCCTGAAAGGTTTTCTCCCTCTTTGTATTCTATTTTGTTAATAGATGCTGGTGAACCAGAAGGGTATGATGAAGCTATGCAAGTGAATACACAGGTTCAGTGGGAGCTTGCCATGAAAGAAGAAATGGACTCCTTGCTGAAAAATCAGACTTGGGAATTATGTAAGTTACCTGTAGATAAAAAGGCTTTACCAAACAAATGGGTTTACAGGTTGAAAGAGGAAGATGGAGGTAAGAAAAGATTTAAGGCCAGGTTAGTTGTAAAAGGATTTGCACAGAAACAGGGCATTGATTTTGATGAGATATTTTCTCTGGTTGTCAAGATGACTTCTATTCTTATTGTTTTAAGTATTGTGGCTGCTGAAGATTTGCATTTGGAACAACTAGATGTGAAAACTGCCTTTCTCCATGGTGATTTGGAGGAGGAGATAGACATGGCACAACCACAGGGATTTGAGGTCAAAGGTCAGGAGAAACAAGTGTGCAGATTAAAGAAGAGTTTTTATGGCCTGAAACAAGCACCTCGGCAATGGTATGTGAAATTTGATAGTTTTATGGTTGAGCAAGGCTACAATAGGTGTAATTTTGACCATTGTGTTTATTTTAAGAGGTTGGACAATGACAGCTACATTAGTTTATGTTTATATGTTGATGACATGCTTGTAGCTGGGTCTAACATGGATCACATCAGAGAGTTAAAACATTAGTTATCACAGTCATTTGATATGAAGGACTTGGGGGGCAGCAAAACAAATCCTTGGTATGAAAATTTGTAGAGATAGGAAGAACAGAAAATTGACTCTATCTCAGTCTGCTTATGTTGAAAAGGTGTTGTAGAGATTCCATATGGAGAATGCAAAAGCTGTCAGCACACCTTTGCCTAGTCATTTGAAATTGACTAAGGAGATGTGTCCAAAGACACAAGAGGAGGAAGAAAAAATGTCCAAGGTACCATATGCTTCATCTATAGGAAGTTTAATGTATGCCATGATATGCATGAGACCGGATATTGCACATGCTGTCGGAGTCATTAGCAAGTATATGAGTCATCCCGGATTTGAGCATTGGAATGCGGTAAAATGGATTCTCAGATATTTGAGAGGTACATCTAATAAACACTTATGTTTTGGGGGCTCTAATACTGATTTAGTAGGTTATGTAGACTCAAATTTGGCAGGGGATATTGATACCAGGCAGAGTACTACAGGTTATGTCTTTACTGTAGGTGGAACATCGGTGAGTTGGATTTTCAGGTTGCAAAAGGTGGTTGCTTTATCCACCACAGAGGCAGAATATGTAGCTGCAATAGAGGCAAGCAAGGAGATGATATGGCTGCAATCTTTCATGGAAGAATTGGGTAAACACTAGGCTAACAGTTCTTTGTATACAGACAGTCAGAGTGCCATACATCTTGCAAAGAATTCTGCCTTGCATTCAAAGACCAAACACATACAGTTGATGTATCACTTTATTCGGTCGGTGTTGGATAATGGACAGTTAAGGCTAGAAAAGATACATACAGATGAAAATCTAGCGGATATGTTTACAAAGGCAGTGACAAGGGAGAAGCTGAGCTGCTCTTCAGCTTCGATTGGTCTTCTAGACTGAAAACAATAAAAATAGAACAGTAGAGTCCAGGGTGCTTATTTCCAGTGGGAGCTGCATGTGCAGCGGTGTCGTCCAGGCTCAGTCTCCAAGTGGGAGATTATTTGGTGTGGAGCCTAATCAGTCTCCAAGTGGGAGATTGTTGGTAAGTGGCGACTGATAAGGAAAGTACTATACACTAGCCATGTATCCTTGCCGGGGTTCGGGGGCGGCAGCCCCCAAGAATTTTTTTTTGGGGCCGACATAAAAAATCCTATTTTTATGACCGACATAAGAAAACCCTAATTTTTGTGACCAACAAGAGGGCTTGATAAAAGCGGCTAAGGGTTAGGGTTTTGATATATTGTATTGTAGAATTTGCAGCGGTATTGAGTTGTAGGGATTGCTGATTGTAATCGGTTTGATTTACTGGATAATAATATTGGACTCTCTATTTGGTGGATGTAGCCCGAGTTTGGGTGAACCACGTTAAAACTTATCTCTCGTTGTTATTATTTCTGTGTATTTCCACTCCTCTGTTTAATCTTTATTTGCATTTAATTGATATCTTTTGTCGGCTAACCCTAACACCAATGAATATTGTCTAAATGATTCTTCCAATTGTTCTTGACCTAGCATTCTCCTAATTCTTGAATGGTTGCTTCAATTTTGTCCCCCACACACACTATAGAAATGTCCTTGTTTTCAAATATTATTTTGTTCCTTTGCTTTCATATATTCCATATCAATAGGGAGGGTATAAGATCCCATATTAAGTTGAGGCCAAGGGTTATAAATTTTTAAACCCACCCTAAGATCACAATTTCTAAATTTCTAGGGATCAACCAGGAGATATCCCATTTATTCATCATCGAAGTCCACAATTATGTAGCAAAAGGGTAGTGCAAATAAATATGCTTATTAGATTCTTCCTCTAGTTTACATTGAATACATCATAAGGGTCCTTATCTTCCAAACTTAACTAGTATATCCTAGGTAAGAGCTATTTCCTTGTAAGAACCCCATAGAAAAGCATTAATCTTGGGCAGATCATGGCTAAACCAAATTTTATTCGTACGAATTTGTGGATCACCGCCAAGGCTCCCAAATATCACTTTATATGCAGGTCCCTCACTATGAATGTTCTTGAAGAGATTTTATTCCAAACTATTTTATCCCTTTTTAGAAATGAGGGGATATGCCATTTACTTAGACACCCCATTAAGTGCTCACAAGCAGGAGCTAGCTCCTTAGAAGGGGTTATTAATTCTATTTGAGCTTTCAAGTCATTAGTTATACCCAAATAATGTTGGACTAGAGGATCCAAGGAGTTCTCAAAATGTGTAACTAAAGGCCTATATTATTTAATATCTTCTAAAGATATATCCTCAATCTAATTGCCCTTCTAAAATCTCATCTTATCTCCTTTACCTACCCTCCATTTTAGATCCTTCATAATCAGGGGCTATAGAGTCTCAAAAATTTTTATAGACCCAACCCCTTGGGTACAACTACTTGAGTGAAGACGCCTCCTTCTCCATCATTTTGTAAATACTTTGAATGCAATACTTTGCTCCATAGTTTGTCCCTTTCTACATGAGTCCTCTATACAAATTTGATCCCCAAGGCCTTATTCATCATCTTGCAACTTATAAATCCTAGACCACAAATCCTCTTTTCCTTACATGTATCTACCCATTTGATCAAATTGAATTTCTTTTGTTCTCCCATGTTGCACCAAAGAAAGTCCCTTTGTATGTCTTCAATTTTACTTAGGATTTGGAATAAATACATGACATAAATAGGGCTAACGAAAAGGCATGTTTTGATGAGGAGGATATGATCTCCAAATAAGGGCCACTTGCCTTTCCAAGAGGTCAACTTTCTGTACACTCTATCAACCAAAACCTTCCATTCATTTGTTATGGCATTCCTCTCAATCAATGACATTCACAAATAAGAACTTGGGAGTTTATTTTTTTTGGTGTCTTCAAAACCAAAGATGCACTTAATATTTAAAGTCTTCACCATAATCTTTTTAAAATATTTCTAGGACTTGTGGTTATTTATCTTTTGTCTTGCTACCCTTTTGTAGTAGTTCAAAACTCCTTTGATTATTCTCACCCTTTTTGTGATGTTTCCTTGAAGAGTAAGGTATCATACAAAAATGGTAGGTGTATAACATTATCCACCCTAGAAGATATCTGGAGCCCACTCAATTTTTTGTGCTTAGCCTCCTCCTTCAACATTTGGCCAAGCACCTCCACAACGAGGAAGATAAATAGGGAGATTGGGCTCCCTTCTTGAGCCCATGCTTGGTTTGGAGGATTTTTGTAGATAAACCATTGATTAGTATGGAATACAATGTCATTGATATATAGCTGAGCACTCATTTTTTCCAATCTTTACAAAACCTGACACTATCAAGGATTTTAATTAAGAAGCCCTAGAAGATACAATCATAGGCCTTATTTATATATGATTTGAGGAGAACTCCCTTCTTTATACTTTTGATTGAATGTATGGTTTTGTGTATTATGACAATACTATTGAAAATTTGCCTCCCTACAAGGAAGCCACTTTGCTCCTTCAATATTATGTACTCTAGACATTGATTTAGCCTATTGGCCATGGATTTTGTTACAGTATTATAAATCACATTACATAATGCAATCAATTCAAAGGCATCAAAGGACTTAGGATTCTTGACTTTGAGAATGAGTGTAAGGAAAGTAGTATTCCAACTTTTGGGCATAGCTTTCCTTATTCTACACTCCTCTACCACTCTTCAAATGTCCTCTCACACATATGTTAGAATCTCTAAATAAACCCCTCCTAGAAACTATCTATTTTAGGGGCTTTTTTGGTTCCAAGAGAGTTAACTACTATCTTGACTTCATTCAATTTCAATGGATTTAAAAGCATTTCATTCTTCTCTTGAGTTATCTTACTAGGGATATTATGAAGCAAAGCCTCTTGTGATTCAATGTCCTTCTCCCCCTTAGTTGTGAATAGGAGTTTGAAATAACTTACCCCTTCTCTTCTAATTGTTTCCACACCCATTATTTCTTTTCTTGTGGGTAATTTGATGCTTTCAATCTTATTGTCTTGCCTCCTAATCTTCATCAAAAGGTGGAAAAACTTGGTGTTAAATCTCCTTTAGCTAGCGACTTGACTCTAAATTGTTGCATCTAATGTATCTCCTCCATTCTTGGGATAGAGTTAAATTCTATTAGAAGACTACATTCCTTAGATCTTAATTCAGGGGTGATATCCTTGCAATTTCTACTTCAATATCACCTAGCCCTTCTTCTACTTTTAGTTTTTTCTCAAAGATATTCCCTACCATTTTCTTGTTCCATTTTTTAACCTCCTCCTTAACTATACTTAGTTTGTTCTACAATATAAATCTCTTGCATCCCTTAATATTTCAATCCAACCAAATCTTTAAATTTTCTTTAAATTCTAGATCCTCAAACTAGATGTATTCCATCATGAAGGGGAATCCTCTAGGCTTAGGTTCTCTAAGGTTCTCAATCTAGATAGACTAATGATTTGAGCCCCCATATGAAAGGACTTTTATTGTGAATGAAGAATCGTTGAGCACCCAATTTGAATTAAAGAGGAATCTATCTAGCATGATTAGATACATGTGGCTCTTGATCTCTTGTTGGACCATGTAAACCATCCTAAGTTGTTTCAATATCTAAAAGGGATAATAAAATGTATTTGGTTTTGAGGTCAGATCGACTCTATCCTACATGGGTTGAGAACCACATTAAAAATTACCTCCAAGTAGCCAATTTCCTCTAGGGTTCTATATCCTAAATTCTTTCAACTTCTCCCATACAATAATTCTCTCTCTCTAAGTTTGGCCATAAATATTAGAAATAATAACATCAAAATTTTATTGCACAACTGTTATTCTTAAATGTATGACCCTTTGTGAAGTGGTTAACACCATTCCAATATATCTAAAATTGTCCCATAAGATTATCCAGCTGCCAACTGAGCCCTCAGTAGACACTGCTGTCCCCTCACTCCTCTTCCAAATTTTCCACTTGTTCTCTATCATTCAATTGTCACTTAACTTTGTTTCTTGTTGTATAAGTACATCCAATATGTGTTCTTCTACTATCCACCTCACTAAGTGGACCTTGTTGTAAGGAAGCTAAGGTAATAGAACAACTTCCTACACTAATCTTGAGAGGAGGATTGTACAAAACTTTTCAAATCTTTACAATAGTTACAAAAAATAAATAGAAATAAACATAAATAACAGTCATACCACAACACAATGATTTACATTGGGGAAACCCTTTCGCGAGAAAAACCCCACATTCAAAAATTAGCCCAATATATTATTCAGAAATCTTAACAAGATTACTATATACTTATAGAGCAAGCCTTCACAAGAGTATCACCAACCAGAGATTTGGAGGAAGCTTAACAATATCTATAAGACTCTCACACTCAACCTCCATCTCAAGCACCTAATATATAGAAGATACAATACATGAAACCTTCAAACTTTAATTAGAAAACCATGAGCCAAAACGACCCAAAAGTGGTGCCCAAATCCTTTGGGTTCTATTATCTCCAATTAAATATGCCTTATGGTGTGTCATAACATGCACCATAAGTTGGTCAACATGTGTAACTCCCCCTTATATCTCTTTTCCATTTCGATACATTTTTACATTTTCCAATGCAAGAGGCTCAACTTTCGGAGGCCATAACTTTTGATCTGGAGGCTTGATTAAGCCCATTTTTGAAATTGTAGAGCTCAAAGTTGTCTACACACTGGGCACCACTAGAAGTGGTGTTGGGCAACCTGGAATTTAGTTATTTTGGCCAAAAATCAACTCTATAGCCTAAAAATTGAGTTTATTCATTTTTATAACCTAAAAAATTGCACATTTTGTAATCACAAGGTTGAGACACTTTTCCCAACACTTGTCAAGGGCATGGAGGCTCCTAACATTATAGAATTTCATGGCTTCTTGGTGGAGGGTTTACCCTACCACCTTAGTAGAATTTAGTGATTGGCATTTGTGAACCTTTTTCTAGATCCTCCTTAGTAGTATCATTGGACTTGCTTTCCTCCATTCTTCTTCCTTTGGTTTGGCCTCCTCCAACGTCTAATGTGGACTCACTAGAGTTAGAATATTTGTCATTGTATATTTCATTTTCCATTTCTAAAGTGCTACACTACTATCTCTAATTTCGACTAGTTCTTTGAAGGTGACTCTCACTATTTCCTCTTTGTTGTTTTGCTCTTCTTCATCATATAAAATATTTTCTTCTAATTCCCTAACCAGGTCTTCCATATCTTCCTTCTCTTTTTGATTCAGTTCCTTGGTGCCCCCTTTCCATTTTGGACCACTCTCCTTTAGTAGGGGTGTTTATTGTTCGAGGTCATGTCTATTTCTTTACTTGAAGATATCCTTGTGCACCCTTACTTCACTTGTCATAATTTTTTAACTTGTGCTTTCAGCTTTGATGGAATGTTATTCCATTTTTCACACTTCTTGGTAGTATGCCCTACTTGCCAATAAGCAAAGCATCTATTTGGAAGATATTCATAATTTATCTTCTACTTCCAGGAACTTGGTGAGGAACAAAGTCTCATCACTTGCTCAATGGGCTTACTAAGACCAACTTTAATCCACATACTTGCATGCAAGGCTAGAATTATATCACTTGTTGAATTTGAGTAGAATATATGTTCCAGTTGAATCCCTAATAACTTTTAATATATCTTTTGAGTAGAATTTAGAGGGTAGTGTGAGGCCCACCCTTGTGCGACTGGATTAGTTGCACTTTTAGACCATGTTGTTTTTCTTCGCCAAGCTAAGGGTTCAACTTATGGGAGTGTGACCCTATCTTTGAGGCTACGTGGTGTTGTGTGGACCTTTTGTTTAAGGTGATTGTGTTAGTTGGGTAGGTGTATGTGATGCACACCCTAGCGGGGGTTGTTTGGATTTTCACCTGTTGTGTTAAACTATAACCTTTAGTGTTGTAATGCAAGGTTACCATGTGTTGTACTTATTGTTTCATTTATGAGACTTATTATTCAGAGTATCCTTGTCATGCAGACATTTTAGGGGTTGTTGACCCCATGCAAGGCCTACTTATTTCACCTTCATTTTTTTGCTTGCATTATAATTTGCATTTTGATGACATATGGACATTGGGACTGTTGATCCCGTTATACAGGCTTTCAGGATTTATTTCATATGCTATGATTGGATTAGATAGATTATGTTATGATGATGATCATAGTTCACATGATAGATTTCATTTGAATGTATAATGTTATGCATTATTTATTTTGATGAAATTAAAATGTTAGTGGATGAGTAATGAATGAGATATTATGTAGTTTGACCCTTACTTGATGTTAGAAAAATGCAAGTGAAGTATGAAGCATATTTATGTTAGCATGTGTATTATCAAGGATATATGTGATTATGCGATATTGTGTGTGTATGCCTTCCTTTCGCTTCAGCTATGATGAACATGTGCTACTGATCCATTTGCAGAAGTGTGAAGGTAAATTTTCCATGCCCATGGAAAATTTAGAGGTCATTCCAATAACCCCTTGTGAAATATGTGTTTAGCCGATCTAGGCCCAAGAGGGACCAAGGTCAATTGTGTTGGTGCATGATGATTTCATGATGTCTGCATTTATGTTTAATTCTGATTAGGTTTCACCCTTTCTATTTATTTTATTAATGTGTTATAAATGTGTATTGTTTAAATTACACCATTTGGTGTCATTTATTTTGTTGGGCCTTTTCTAGTGATTTTATGCACCCTATGATGTTTATTTTGGCCTAAAAATGACCCTAGGTCATACCCCTAGGGTCTAGGGCCAACTTGGACATGTTAAACCTTAGTTATACCTCCATGGAGTCACTTTAACTTTACCCCAAAGTAAAGTGACGAATTTTTGAATTTGGTTATGGGGTTGGCTAGTCAAGGGTCCACCCTGACCATACCCACTACCCTTGGTTTGGTCTACTTTATCTTGAAGGCTTGGGAAGTCCCCAAGAACTTCAAGTGTGAGAGGATCCCATCCCTTTGCTTTCACACATGTGTGAGAGCATCTTGGAGGGAATGGGATTGCCTTGATGGACAAGGTGTGGACATGTGTCCCATTCTTATCCTCATGGAGTCTTCAAGTTGGACTCACATCTCCATTATGCTCTCACATATGTGTGAGAATGTGAGGCTTTGAGGGATAGGAGTGTGACAAGTGTCACCTCCTTATCCCTTGGGGATGGTGAGTGGGATTGTGAGGAGGAAGGAGAAGGTGACATGTGTCACCTTCTCATTCTTCAAGGCTCATGTGTGTAGCCTATTAAACTCCCTCTTGGAGAGAGGGAGAGGGTTCTTCTTTTTGCCTTGTTTTTCTTGATTATTGTTTTAGGGAGAGAGTTATCTAGAGTTTTGGAGAATTTTTTGAAGGCAAGAGGCTTAGAGGGAGATTTGGAGGAGCTCTCCATCAACTCTTACCAATTTTGGGCTTTAAAAGGTAAGCTTCAAGGCTATAAGCCTTCCCTTTGTTTTATATTTCATGTTGTTGGTGATTGTTTGTGTTGTTTGATTTTTTTGTGTTGTTTTGTGGGTTTCTTTGTGGGAGTTTAGATGAAGCTCTCCATTTTGGAGAGAGCTCATCATGGTTGGGTGGGAGAGGAGTGAACCTCCTCGACGTCACCCTCACCATTTTTATTGAGATATTGATGGCCATGAGGTCTTTTGGGAAGAAATTGAAAATTTGTGAAGGCATGAGTGCCTTGGAAATTTGATATTTGAGAAAGTTTAAGGCTAGAGGCCTTGTGTTATGAGAAACAAGAGTATTGAGATTTTTTTTGGTGCACCTCTAGAGTCGAGAGCAGTCCACTCTCCTACCCGCTAATATCCATGCAAATGGATTTGTATTGTGCGAGCCTTGGGTGGGTTGTTCTTTCTTGCGTGAGTGTATTTTGCGGTTTTTTGATGTTGTTGTGGATTGAACCCAGTTGCTTGGGTGACCTCCAAGCTCGGGGGTAGTTCTTCTTGAGTTTACGGTTGGGAGGTGAGCATCCTCGTGGGCATGTGAAAAGCTTTATTTAGTTTGTTGCAGGTTTGAGGACATTGGAATTCTTGGAGCTTTGGTTGGAGTTGTTACTTATGTGATTTTTGTATGGTTCGGCTGTTTGGAAACCATGGTTCTTGAAGCCTTGTTGTAACCCTATAAGAGAGAGTGAACTCTCATTATGTTGTGTTGTAAACAACAGAGTGTGTTTTATATATTTAAGTTTTTATATGTGGAAAGTTACTGTAGTATTCCTTGTAATGGTTTGCAAAAACATTTATGTAGTCAAGTCATTCTATATGTGAATGTTGTTATTTTATTTCTTGTAATAGTTCTATGAAGAAAAGTATATTATGTGTGAAGTAATAGTTAATCTTCCTTCTACTCTCTTGCATTTAAATGAAGTAGTACTACTACAAAAGAAAGATAACCTTATATTTTAATTGTAGTTTACTTATGAAGGAAAGTATAAATGCAAACTATGTTTTAAAAAGGGAAAAATATAATTATTTAACTTGTTGTTGAAAGTTATCTTACTGTATTTTTTTAAACAAAAAAGATAGAACGTACTTACTATTTGATCAATATATATATATATATATATATATATATATATATATATATATATATATTTCTCCCTTATTGTATATTTTAAATGTACTAATATATTTTACAAACAACAGGTTGAATTTCTAATAGAAATGAATATTTCTTTTGTGCAAAGATACATATATATACACACACACACACACACACTCGTGTATATATATATATATATATATATATATATATATATATATATCCTAATAACTATTTTATAGAAAACTTGAGTTTATGTAGCTGTGTGTGTGTATATATATATATATTAAATCACATATATTTGGGACTATTTAAATAGAAGAAATCATTTTAAATAAAAACAGAGATATTAATGAATTTTCGTTGGGTTTTCCATGCCCTAACGGGCTGCGTTATCCTTTCACATAAATGAGTACAAAAAGGGGGGGTGACGGCCACCATGGCCTTGTCATTATATTTTTTTTATTGGAGTGAAGGGGGGGGGGGGGGGGGGGCGCGGGCCCCCCATCCACTCTCCACCATTCGGTGGAGGGTGGGCGGGGAGTCCGCCCCACTTCTGTTGTTCCCCATTTGGCGCTCAACACCCATACTACGGCCGCGGCCTTCTTTCATTCGGCCGCTCCACTTTGATTCTGGCCTGTATTTCATTTTGACCGCTGGTGTTCATTTTATACCTGCAACATATATATATATATATATATATAGCTGTAAAAAAATATTATACAAAATAGATAAAAGAAATAACCACTGTGTATACCTTTCTAAAGGCATTGGCCTCCATGGCTACCCTGTGTAACCTGCACCAACAAAATAGAAAAAACAAATAGAGAAAACAAAACTATGAACAAAGAGAAGAGAAAATAAATTAGGGTTAGGTCTTTTTAGAGAAGATAGATAACAAGAGAGCAATGAGGTTAAGGTTGAGGAAAAATAGGGAAATAGAAATAGAGAAGATAATGAGTTTTATTTTCACATGTGAATGTGACTTTTTCCCCCTTTTTCCCTTTTGGATTTTGACTTGAATTTTAAATGCCCTTTTCATTCTTTTGAGATTAACTAATTTGAGTGGGTTTATTTATTCCTAGGCTTTTATATTTTTATCTAGTGATTAATATCGTAATGATGGTTTTTTTTTTGTGGTACTTTATTTAATTGTATAAGGGAATTTATTTAGATGTCATCCTTTTAGGCCCATTTGACATTCCGGGTGTGCCTTTATACCATCCATCTATTTTTTTTGTGAAGATGTTTTTATTTACCTCTAATAGATAGATTGGCATTTTCATCAAAAAAAAATTAATTGGGCTAGTGCATAGTTTTAAGGCTAATTTTAGTTAAAATCTTTTTTAGTGTTTTATATGTTTTTTAGTTTATTGGAGTGGGGAATATTAATTGTGTTTTTTTTTTAAATCAATTTATTACCTTTTTTATTTATATGGGTTAGAGGATTTTTTTTTTTTTTAGAATATTTTATTTAATATTTTAAAGGGGTTTTAGGGGTGAGAAATAATGTTAGGAGTTTTATTTAATTTAAATCCATTTTATTTCCTTATTTAATTGCTTTTTGATTTATTGGGTTAAGTGGGTTTAAATTATTTAATTTAAATCCTTTTATTTCATTATTTCATTATTTTTATTTATTTATTGGGATTAGTGGGAAATAATGTTAGAAAATTATTTATTTTTAACCTTTTTAAATTTATTTGAGCTAGTGTTTAGCTTTAAGGAGATTTTTAATTAATTGTTTACTTGGAGATTGTAAATAGATTATTTAATTTTATCGCCTTAGCCAAATAAGAAATGTTGGAGAAAATTAGGTTTAAGAGTATATTTAGTTTTAAATTATAATTTCTTTTATAATTGTTTTAGTAAGGGGTGTTATTTTTTTAAAATTATTTTACCATTCATAGCAAGGTGGCATTATGCTGCCGGATTTTCCTTGGCTTAGGAAGGGATAATTAAGTGGTTAATTTATGCGTTTAACTTATCACTTTAATCGTTATTGAGCATTTGGTTTATGACTTAGATGAAATTAATTAATCTCATTATGTTATAGTTCTTAGGGTTGGATTTTGACACTTGTTGAAATCGCATCGCCTCATCTAGGTTTAAACTAGGGTTAGTTCCTGTTTGTGAATTCTACCCTCTTAGCGATGCTTCCCGCATCACACAACCCCCTGAGTAGGATTTCATCTCGCAGGGGTTGCGAAAGGTGTTCGCATTACCCTGACGTCCGATTGACATTTTACGTCTTTGTGTGTATGCCACCAAGCTCGCATGTTGTGCACGAGGGGGTTCTACAGTCGTGTAGAAATTTTTTTGACATTTCGTGTCATGACCACATGACAAATGTGGACATGACATGTGTGTTGTGTTGTGACCACATAGGAAATGTGGGCATGACAGGTAGTTTGTATTGTTGTATCCACAATGGAAACTCTCCAACCAATTTTGTCTTTGGGTTGAATCCTGAAGACCACTTCCTTATATACAATCCTATATTCCCCATGAACCACAAGCCTCCCTTTAGTAACCTAAATACCACTTCCTTATAGACAATCTTAATTCCCCATGAACCACGAGCCTGCCTCTAGGTCTTCTTCTCTATCATCCTCTAATTGAAAGACTATCTATAGAAAACCTAGTCATAAAAAACTTATCTTTGATCTAGGGCAATCTGTCACATCCCTAATTTTGACTATGTTTTACTTTTTACTTGTATGTAATTAGTAGATAATTTTGCATGATTTAATGATTTGACGTTATGTGAAAATGTCAAGATAAATCAATGATTTCATGAGTTTATATGTTTATATGCAAAGAATTTAAACATGTGATTACATGTTATCATGATTATTTATTCATGATGTATATGGATTAACTAATGATACACTAATCCTAGTTTGGTTATTGTGAGTTGTAACCAAGAAATAGATTTCCGTCCTCTGAGAAAGAGAGGGAGAGCATCATCGAAGAGAAGTGAATAGACGTATGGAAAGGACATGTATGTTGTTGCCATCTAAGTTTTGTGCTTTTAATGTTTAGTGAACCTCATCGTAAGTGGTAAGTTGTGCTAGACCTATTTGATCAGAGCTTTGGGTTTTAACTCGACAATCATTGATTTGACGTCAAAAACCATGAGCATAGGTTTTTTTGGGTTATGTCATAAAATATCCCCCTAGGACTTTTACCTCCTAAGTTTAGCTCTCGGGTCCCTTATTTTTCATCATGCATGTTAGAATTGACTCCCGAGACAAAATGGCCTGAAACCCATGTCAAATTGGGCTTGAGGGACATCTTTGAGCTTAGACCCTGACCCAAAATAGATCCCAGGGATTGGGCGCTTGTGCCCTTGCCCTGCCCTATTTTGGCGGTGTCCCAAATTTGAATGTTGATAAAGTGACCGTTAAAGGCCTTCCTTGCCGACATCTTAACTTTGAATTATGAAATTTGTAGCAGGAATGCCTATATAAGCATGTTTAGGGTTTCATTTGTAAACTAGAAGAAGATGATTATGATATTATAGAGAACTTGTGATTTTAAAGCATTCAAAGCATTCATTGTGGTAGAGCAGACTTGTGTTGTTATTGTTGAAATGCGTCGGACAACTGAGAGGGGGGGTGAATCAATTGTCACAAACACTTAAATACTTTTTCACTTACACATTAATTACTTATCCACAATTATTATGATATAACAACGAATGCATGAAATCAAAAACTTAAACACAGATGCAACATTATACACAAGAGACACGAGATTTTTACATGGAAAACCCCAAGGTGGGGAAAAATTGCGGAGAGGATTAGCTCTCAAAATATATTGCAATCTTTGAAAAATGATGTTCAGGCTTGGTCACTCCACAGGCCCAGTACATACTGGGTCACTGCCATGAAGTACAACTAGGTCTAGCAGGCTCACTGCCTCAACCCTAAACCTAGAAAGATTACAATAAGGGTTGTTAAACCCTACTGGCAGCTCATTGCCAGGCTCACTGCCATAATCACCATCTTCTTCATGTCTGAGATTAGAACATTGAAGTACAATCGGTCCTCTGCTCTTCTCTACCCTGCTCTTCCTTATCTCCTCGCCCCTTTTCTTTATTTTCCCATTCTCACTCAAGACACCTTTTCCATGAATCAATTACAAGTATTTATACACTTCATCAACCTTGGAATGATCATCAAGGTTGACATTGCAATCATCAACCATTGGAACAATCTCTAAGGTCGGCATTACAAACATTTACAAAATAAGTTCTGACCTATTACAACATTATGCAAAGGAAATGAAATAAAGATGTATGTGGATCATGCCACGCCTTAGCTAGGACTCAAACATGATCTTCCATGCCACAACATGTGTCCACAATCTTCAAGGAATCTCTGCAATAACTAGAATCAACCAAGTCGGCTAATTACATGTTACACTATCTAGGAACAATCTTCAAACATGATCTCAATTCCTTAACGTGGACCAATGTCAAGATAGGAACATGAGAAGGAGACATCCACAAGCACGTTATAATCATCAGGAGCAATTGCATGAACCTTAACCACTTTAGCCATAGGAATCTTCTCACCAGAACACATGAACTTCACAATCTTCGACTGATATAAAAGAAAGATAGCTTGCAGACCACCAAAACATGAACCACTGCAATTGTAGGTACTTATCATCATCCCAGACTTCCCTCTAGAACTGCAGAGTAAAATACTTTATTGCGGAGGAATGCGGTGCAAAATACTTTCTCCCTGTCACCAGAGAATAATTAGAGAAAGTAGGTTTTACTCTGGTGAAGCAACTCTCTTAATTCTTCACACTGGGGGCTCAAACTCAAGATTTAGAATCTTCAGGCATTCCTTTAAATAACTTCCAATCCGCAGACCAAAATATTCAACCAGTGAGAAATGCGGAGCAATCTACCAGACTGTTCTCCAGCATACAACTCACTGTTTATACTGCACTTCACTATAACTCACTTGTATCTTCTAGAGAGGCCAATTTTCTCAATATCCTCAACATACAAAGCTTCTGAACAAGTAATAGAATAGGACATAGTTGACACCAATGACAACAAAGATATGTTGACATCAATGACAACACCGATTAGGCACATACTTGCAACAATTATTATGTTTGTTATTGCAGATTTGGCTTCATCTTCTCATGTTGTGAAGGATATTCATCTACATGTGAGCTACACCTCTGAGGTGATATCTATTTGTGTTTGAATCAATCATTTATCAATTTGTTTTTTCTCTATCCTACAAGGATACACACTCTCTTTCTAACAACGGTGTTGGAAGGCTTGAATGCCATTCCGGGGCTTGACTGAGGTAAGCTCCTAAACACCACAACCCCCAACCCCTCTTCTTGTGATTGCAGGTGACAGGTATTAGATTGTGAAGAGTGGAGTTACAGAGAAGTGTTGCAGAGCATAAGGATTCTGGATCTGACGAAAATAAGTAGAAAAGAGAATTGTCAGGGCTTGGGCGCTAGTCCCTTTGTCCTCCGAGTTTGTAGAGCCTAAAATCTTCAGAACAAGGATAATCAGTAGAAGGAGTCCAGAAACCCCCAAAGAAAATCCTACCTTGGGCTTGGGCACAAATCCCTTTGCCCCCAACATTTCAGGATCCCAAACTTCAAAATCTGGTGTGTATCTAATCTTCATTTCGTATCTCTGTGTGCGAACATTTGTTGAAATTTGTCTGTTTGTTTACGATTTTGCATAATTATAGTTTTGAGCATAATTGGGCTTAAAATTAACACATTAATCATCAATTTCCAAATTTCACTATCATTACAAGTGACAACGGTTACAAGTATGTGCCTAATCAGTGTTGTCATTGGTGTCAACTGTATCCTTATCTTTTGATTGATTAGAAGCCCTATATGATGAGGACATTGAGAAAATTAGCCCCTCCGGAAGAATCATAAAGGAAACAGTGAATCATAGTGAAGATAGTGAGTTCCATACTGAAGAACAGTCTAGAAGATTGCTCCGCACTTCTTGTAGATTGAAGATCTTGGTCTACAAATTGGAAGTTATTTAGAGGTATGTCTAAAGATGCTAAATCCTGAGTTTGAGCCTCTAGTATGAAGAATTGAGTGATTTACATTCACCAGAGTAAAACCTTCTTTTTCTGATTATTCATTGGTGACAGGGAGAATGTATTTTTCTTCGCATTCCTCCACATTGAAGTATTTTGCTCTGTGGTTCTAGAGGGAAGTCTAGGATGATGATAAGTGCCTACAACTACAATGGTTCATGATTTGGTGGTCCATAAGCTATCTTTCTTTTATGACAGTTGAAGACAGTGAGGTTCATGTGCTCCGGTGTGAAGAATCTCATGGATAAAGTGGTTAGATTTTGTGTGGTTGCTCCTAGTGATTACAACGTTCTTGTAGATGCCTCTTGATCATGTTCCTACATTTACATTGGTCTGCATTAAGGAATTAAGATCATGTTTGAAGTTTATTCCTAGATAACGTAGCGTGTAACCAGTCTTAGCTGACTTGGTTAATTCCAGTGATTACAGAGATATATTGAAGATTGTAGAAGCATGTCGTGGCATGGAAGATTGTGTTTGAGTCCTAGCTAAGGTGTGAAGTGATCTGCATACATCTTTACTACATTTCCTTAGCATAATTTTGTATTAGGTCAAGACCTATTTAGTAAATGTTTGTAATGCTTGACCTTGGAGATTGTTCCAATGGTTGATGAATGTAATGCTGACCTTGATGTACATTCCAAAGTTGATGAATGATATATATACTTGTAATTTGGTCATGGAAAATGTGTCCTTGTGTGAAAATGCAAAGTTAAGTGAAGAAGTGTAGAAGGTAGAGCAGAGCAAAGGAAGAGTATTGCACTTCAATGGAATTGAATTCAGGCATGGAGTAGATGCTAACATCTGAGTTCAAAATTCTTGGCAGTGAGCCACCCCTTGGCAGTGAACCTTTTCTGGCCAGTGAGCCCTATTGGTAGTGAGCCTCTGATTTTCAGTGTTGTTATAAATTATATATCTTGTGGACTAACATCCACTATGGTTTTTCCCTTAACAGGGTTTTCCACATAAAAATATGGTGTCACTTGTGTATGATCTTGCAATTGTACTTATGTTTATGAGTTTATGCTTTCGTGCCTTAATCATAAGAAATAGTGGACAAGTGTTTAATGTTTTAAGGTGCAGAATTAGTTAAAGATTTGAGACAACTAATTCACCCCCCTTCTTAGTTGTCTAGTTCATTTCAATAATTGGTATCAGAGCCAAGTTCCTTGAAAGAAAGCTTGACCACTTGAGGTTGATCCAGGATGTTGTATAAGAAGGAAAGTCCATGATTTGATGGAATGAACTACTCCATCTGGAAGATCCGCATGAAAACTGATCTCCTATGCTTGGGTTATAGTGGTTTGGAAGATAACCAAAAATAAATATGAAATACCGAAGAATGGTCTGCAAACTAAAGATGAGATCAATCAATTTGAGTTGAACATAAAAGCCAAAGATGCCTTGGTAAGCACCTTATCTGACACCGAAGTAACAAAGATCATGGAGCTGGAAACTACTTATGAAATCTGGGAAAAGCTAAAGAATCTGTATGAAGGAGATGAATCTGTGAAGAGTGCCAAGTTGCAGAGTTTGAAGGCAAAATATGAATGTTTGAAGATGAGTGAAGATGACAACATAACATCCTTCATGCAGAAGGTCAACGAACTTGTGAGTAGCATTAGAAGTGTGGGAGGAAAAATTAAGGACAATGAAGTTGTGAACAAAATTCTTAGATCACTGCCTAAATCATATAGTCATAAGGTGGCCGCAATTGAAGAAGTAATGACAGTGACAAAGATTACAAAAGATCAGTTGCTCGGGAAGTTGATAGCCTTTGAAATGAGAGAACTTGGTGATTCACTTCCAAAGATAGAGACTGCTTTCAAGGCCAACACTTCAGAAAAAACTCCTAGATCTGACAAGTACAAGGTGGAACCAGATTATGAGCTTGAAGAACTTGAAGCCAACTTTGTTAATAGTCTACTTAGAGGTATTGGTAAGTTCAAAGGCAAATTACCTTTCAAATGTTTCAGTCGTGGTAAAGTTGGTCATTATGCTTCTAGGTGTCCCACAAGAGTTCCTAAGCCAAGACCTGATAGACCTAGGATTCCAAAGAAATGTTATTATGTTGAAGATCTTGATGATGATGAAGGAGTATCAAATGGTGAAATAGATAATGCTAGTACTTCTCGTAATGAATGCTTGTTTATTGCTATTAAAGAACCTGTGACTACTAATCCTGCTAGCTGTGTGAAGGAAGAAAAACTAGTGGAAAGTGTCTTGGCTGCTTAGGTTGTTGAAGACAAAGATGAATGGGTTATTGATAGTGGATGCTGTCATCACATGACTTGTGACATTGAAAGTAAGTTCATAAATTTGGAAAGATATGATGGAGGACTGGTTAGGTTTGGTGATGATACAGCTAGTAAGATTTGTGGAAAAGGATCCATTTCCTTTGATGGCAAGCATAACACTGATGATGTCTTATATGTGAAGGGATTAAAGCATAATCTCTTGAGTGTTGGTCAGATGTGTGGCAAAGGTTATGATCTTAGATTCAAGGACAATGGATGCAAGATCTTGGAAAGCTCCAGAATAGTGATTGTAATTAGTAAGAAGACATGAGGTAACATTTATCATTTGAAAGGGACTAATGAATATTGTTTGTTGGCTCAGAATGATGAAAGTTGGTTGTGGCATAGAACGTTGTGTCATATCAATTTTTACAACATTGTGAAGATAAGTTCCACTCAGGCTATAAGAGATTTTCCCAAGCTTGTGAAGCCTGCTGATACTTTGTGCAAGGAGTGCCAATTTGGAAAACAGACAAGAACAAGTTTCAAGAGGAAGGACCAATCTGTTGATGGACTACTGAAATTAGTGCATACAGATCTATGCGGACCTACCAGAGTAAGAAGTCTACAAGGAGACAGGGATTTCATGTTGTTGATTGATGATTATTCTAGAATGACTTGGGTTACCTTCTTAAAAGAAAAAGCAGAAGCCCTAGAAAAGTTCAAAGCATTCAAGGCAATGGTTGAGAATGAGCTAGATTTGAAGATAAAGGGCTTGAGGTGTGATAGAGGTGGAGAGTTTACATCAAATGATTTTAACTTCTTCTATGAGGAACAAGGGATAAAGAGAAAATTATCTGCACCTAGGACTCCACAACAAAATGGAGTAGTTGAAAGGAAAAACAAGATAGTTTAAGAGGCTGCTAGAACAATGATGAAGGAGGTTGACCTATCGGAAGTATATTGGAGAGGCAATTCACACTATTGTATACATCCTAAATAGAGTCCACGTCAAAGGGAACCATTCTAAGACTCCTTATGAATTGTGGTATAGTAAAGTTCCTACTGTGAAGTATTTCAAATTTTTTGGTAGTAAGTGTTATATCAAAAGTGATGAAGATCTGGGTAAGTTTGATGCAAGATGTGATGAAGGTATCTTCCTTGGATTCTCTACCAAGAGCAAGGCCTACCAGTGTTACAATAACAAGTTGAAGAAGATCATTGAGAGTGCAAATGTTAAAGTTGATGAAAGAATGGAAAAGGTATCAAGTGGATATGAATTTGATGATCTGGATGTCCCTGCAAGCAAAGTAGTAGTGCAGTAAGAAGAAAACTCAAAGGAAGAAGAAGAACAAGCTCTAGAAATCATTTCTAAGACACCCAGGTATGTGAAGTTAAATCACTCTAAAGATCAAATCATAGGAAATAAGAGTAAAGGAGTTTAGACCAGAAGAAGAGCTGTTGATGAATAGGTTAATTATTGTTTGATTTCTCAAGTGGAACCTAAACATGTAAATGAAGCATGCAGTGATGAAAACTGGGTAAATACTATGAAAGAAGAATTGATGCAAATAGAAAAGAATCAGACTTGGGATCTAGTCACTAGACCGGCAGACAAGAATGTGATTGGTACCAAATGGGTCTTCAGAAACAAAATGAATGAGAATGGTGAAGTGGTAAGAAACAAAGCAAGGTTGGTATGCAAGGGATACTCTCAGGTTGAAGGAATAGATTTTGAGGAATCTCTTGCACCTGTGGCAAGGATTGAAGCAATTACAATGTTTTAGCATTTGCAGCCTACAAGGATTTCAAGGTATATCAGATGGATGTCAAGTTAACATTCTTGAATGGAGAATTGAATGAAGAGGTTTACATTAAACAATCGGAAGGATTTCAATCATCAAATCAGGGTGACATGGTGTGCAGATTGAAGAAAGCATTGTATGGATTGAAACAAGCTCCCAAAGCCTGGTATGCAAGGTTAGATAAGCATTTGCTACAATTGGGGTTCAGTAAAGGTACTACAGATAGCAATATCTATTTCAAAATCAATGATGAACAAATCCTAATTGTTGTAGTCTGTGTTGATGACATTATCTTTGGAGGCAATGAAGGTATGTGCATGAAGTTTGCTAGTGATATGCAAAGTGAATTTGAAATGTCTATGTTTGGTGAGATGAATTTCTTTTTAGGTCTGCAAATTAATCAATCAGATAAAGGTATATTTATTTCTCAGTCTAAGTATGTGAAAGAGTTGTTAAAAAGGTTTGGGATGGAAAACTCTAAATCGATAAGCTCTCCCATGGTAACTGGTTGTAAGTTGAGCAAAAATGATGACTCACCTATGGCAGATCAGAAAAGGTATAGATCTATGATTGGATGATTACTTTATCTGACTCAAACCAGACCTAACATAATGCATATAGTTTGTCTTGTGGCAAGATTTCAAGCAGAACCTAAAGAGTCACATGTGATGGCAGTTAAGAGAATATTGAGATATTTGAAAGGCATAATGGATTATGGCTTGTGGTATCCAAAAGACAACGATTTCACTCTCAGTGCATACACTGATGTAGATTGGGCTGGAGATGTGGATGACAAGAAAAGTACTAGTGGAGGCACATTCTTCTTAGGAAAATGGCTAGTATCCTGGTTAAGCAAGAAACAAGACTTAATATCCCTGTCTACTGCAGAAGTAGAATACATTGCAGTAGCATGCAGTTGCACTCAAGTGTTATGGATGAAGTAGACATTGAAGGACATCAGAGTTGTGTATGAAGATCTAATTGCAGTCTTTTGTGACAATACAAGTTCCATAAACATATTAAAGAATCTAGTAATGCATTCAAGGACAAAGCATATATCCATAAGATATCACTTTCTAAGAGAAAAGGTGACAGAGAATGAAGTCAAGTTGGAGTATGTATCTACAAAAGATCAGATTGCAGACATTTTCACCAAGCCTCTGCCTAAGGATACTTTTGAGTATCTCAGAGAAAAGTTAGGGGTTATACCCCTCCTACTCTAAACTAAGATGCACAAGAGTGCATCAGTCTAGTGGTGCTTAGAGTCCCACCTCTAGATCTGGATTGATGCTTTAAGGGCTACTTCTCAGGGGGAGTAGTCAGAGAGTTCAGAGGAAAGTTGGATCAGAGTAGCAGAGTGCAACTCAGAGAAATCGTGTGAAAAACTCAGAGAGAAAGGGGGAGAATCTTGTCATGATGGTTGTTGTGGTTTTTCACATCATATGTTGCCATCAATGACAAAGGGGGAGATTGTTGCAAGTATGTGCTTAATTGGTGTTGTCATTGATGTTAACATATCTGTGTTTTCATTGGTGTCAACTGTATCCTTATCTTTTGATTGATTAGAAACCCTATATGTTGAGGACATTGAGAAAATTAGCCCCTCCAGAAGAATCAGAAAGGAAATAGTGAATCACAGTGAAGACAGTGAGTTGCATTATGAAAAACAATCCAGAAGATTGCTCCGCACTTCTTGTAGATTGAAGATTTTGGTCTATGGATTGGAAGTTATTTAAAGGCATGTCTGAAAATGCTAAATCCTGAGTTTGAGCCTCTAGTATGAAGAATTGAGTGAGTTACATTCACTAGAGTAAAACCTACTTTTTCTGATTATTCACTGGTGATAGGGAGAATGTATTTTACTCCGCATTCCTCCACATTGAAGTATTTTACTCTGTGGTTCTAGAGGGAAGTCTGGGATGATGATAAGTGCCTACAACTACAATGGTTCATGATTTGATGGTTTCAGTTGAGTTTCAGGCCCCATGGCACTTAGCATGCTCCTAATTTTTGGGATTAAAATTTCTCAATCTATGATTCGTCAAGAGAAACCCTTTGGTGAAATGCTTTTATGGGGTACCTAGAGTGTGTGTGCCAATTTGCATTATCCTAGGATGTGTTTTAACAGGTTTTTTAATCTGTCACCACTTCAGTTCGGGTCCGGAGGGTCCCATAGAAAAGTTCAAATTTCCCAGTTCTGATGACAACCCAGTTGTTGATTTGTCTTCAAATGTTTCCAGCTCCATTTTCATGGTGATCCAAGGTGTCCTTGTGTGAAAACAAAAAATATTTAAAAAACTGGACTCCCGGGGGGGCCAGTTTAAAAAGGAGGTCCCAAAAATCTTTTGGTGGTACAAATTTTGGGAACATGGGCATGTTTTAAATAATTTATTATGGTCTTATACAAGTTTTCATGGCCTCTAGACATTATTTGTACCTTCGGTAAAGATTATGTCATGTGGTTGGCGAGGAAATTTAACATGGCAACTATTCCAGATGGCAATGCATCTATGCATTGTCGCCAAAGGGAGGTAAGAAGAAACAAATGCGAGGTTTAGGAGATAAACAACTTAGCAATGAAGGTGATTGATCTCCATTTTACTTAGTTGATGCAAGATAAGTTCTATTTTTAATGCATATTTGATAAAGTTTTTTGACTTAATAAATCGTTAGTTGAGTGCAATGAAGGAGCACCATTGATGAAGCGTCACGTGGCCTCATATCGCAGCATCGTGGAAGGATGAGGGGCCCTCTAATATTGACTATGACAATGCAATAAATAAAGGTTCAAGGGAAGTAATTTAATGTTGAGGCCACATGTCAAAATAGCGCATGAGTGCATAGTGAAAGGAGACATTGGAAGAAAGGCATGTGCTTGTGCGCCAAACCATCTCTCTTGTTCCCTTGAATGTAAATGTAGAAGAGAGAAGGGAAACGACACTGTGTAATCAGTGGGATTCAATTTCCATCCATTCTCTGAGGATAAGCGACTCAAAAATAGATGCAGATACATAGATTTTTATAGCATAAGGCCTCTACAAGAACTTCAATTCTCTTTACATCATTTCTGACTTAAGCACTGCACGATCTCTGTTAGTTCAAGAAGGAGAGTTTGACAAGAAAAGAATATTGGATGGTCATGGCAATCCCCTTTCAGATGAAGATAAGATCGATTGGGTTTTAAATAATTTAGAGGCTCAAGTTAGATGTTGAAAAGGGCTTGCCTCCTAAAAAGGAAACAATATTAAAGTGGGGATGTCACAATTGCAAAAACAATTTTATCGAGCCCTTCTTCAAAAGGACTTGGAGGTTGTCAATGTTGGAGGAGAGCATAAGTGCCTTCTAAATATAGCTATGCGGATGAGAAAATGTTGTAACCATGGTGCTAAGCCAGGACCACCAAATACCAATGAATAACATTTAGTCACAAATGTTGACAAAATGGTTCTTCTAGGCAAGTTGCTTCCAAAGCTGAAGGAGCGTGATTCTAGAGTTCTCATTTTCTCACAGACAACTAGACTCTTGGACATTCTGAAGGAATTTTGATGTACCGAGGATATCAGTATTACCGAATTGATGGAAATACAAATGGAGAGGAATGTGATGCTTCAATAGATTCTTTCAACCAAGATGGCAGTGATGAATTTATTTTCTTCCTTTCTACCAAAGTGGGAGGTCTGGGCATTAACCTTGCCACTACAGATGTTGTCATTCTGTACAACAGTCACTAGAATCCTCAAGTAGATTTATGAGCTCAAGAGTGCACCATCTCATATGAGGAATCAATCTCAATTGGAGGACCATAGTCATGAACCTATACAATTGACCCATGAAGCAAAAGTTTCTAGTATTCTTCCTATTGTAAGATGTACTAGGCTCGATTTGAAGTTTCGTAATTCCAAAAGAAACAGATCCAAAAAATATGGTGATAGAAGTTACAAGGATGATACGTATAATTCAAACATGACTTTGCAGAAAATTTGAATGATATGTGATGATGATGCACAAGACCGCGGAGGAGTAAAGGACCATCTCATTTGAAGCTGTGGCAATGCGCAAGAGTGGCATGTGTCTCTCAAATCTATGAGGAAGTTTTATATATTGATTTTATGACATGGTGGAATATTTTAAAGGTTTGGATTGTCAGTTTAACTCCATATTAAAGTGGAAATTAAAGCCCAATGCCCTACAATTGGTAATGAGCCCAATCAATGTAAGCAAATAAATAGTGCAAAATGTGCTAGAATATGATAATCCAAGCCTCAAAATATAGTGAAATAATGAGCTAGGAAGATTTACAACTTCAATTTAGAGTCTTGATGGCAAGATCCAACTAATCAGTTGAACAAAATTTTATGATTTTCAAGGGCAATATCAATCTCAATTCATTTTTGATGACCCAGATTTATTTGTGAAAATGTGTTATAGATGTACCCAATCGGCTGAAGGATATGAGTTCCCATGTCAGAAATCTTAGATGAAAAGTCAAAAAATGTAATTAAAAATTGTAGCGGGAAGTCTTGGCCGACATAATTTGTTTCTCTTTATAAGGGAACTGGTATCATTGTAAAAGGGGGATTTTGGGCTTTGGATACAAGCTATCCACACATTTGGGAAATAGCTTTCTATAGGAGAAGGTGACTGGACTCTGGGTTATAGAGACATATTTTGCTTTGTAGATGAATAAATTTTTGAATGACATTGTTCTTTCCAAATTGAGTTATATGAGAAACACTTGCTGTGTGTGTTATCTGTGATTGTCTCCTTGGGTATGAGCATTTTTCTTTTGAGTGAAGTTGCTAAGGGTTTCTGATCTCATCAATATACATTTGCCATATTGTATGTTTGGTTTGTTGCCTCTATTCAAGGAATGGATTATATTGCTTTGGATCAGGTATAAGGGGAAATGTGTTGTATCGAGGGATTAGTGAAGAAGAGTCAAAGGTAATACATTTTCTTGGACATATTACTATAAGGTAGTAATACTATTATTTTGGGGTCCTCTGGATATGAAGTTTTTGTTGTCATAAGGAAGGATTTACATTGCTGCGTTTGACTCTGTTGCCCTAATAAAGCACCCATCTAGAGAGAATTTGCCCAAAGGTCCAAGAAACCTAATAATTTAAAGACAAATCATTTGAACCATTTTATTTTATGTTTTGTTTTAGTTTAGGTACTACATGTTCTTAGGTCTAAATAGTGAGAATAATCCAAGAATATTGTCAGTCTAGGGTTAATCTTACATATCTTGGTGCATATACGAGAACATTCTACCTGATACAGTGAAAGACAAATCTATAGCATAATAAGGGAATACCCCCTAGGTGCAGCAGAACCTAAAGTGTAGGGAAGATAGGTGAAAAACAATCTCCCACTCTTTTCGCCAAGTCTTCCATTGAACTTGAGCATAAGAAGTGGCAAATCTTTAGAGTTTGATGAGTGCAGATTTGGGAACCAATAGAATTGGAGACTCTACTAGGAAAGAACACAAATGCTCATCTTTTTGGAGAGTCAAATGAGTCAAAAAAATTTCAATGTCTGATGTGTATGGTATTGCAGAATGTCTAAGAAACTTTGAAAAGGTGTTCTACTGGTGAAGTGAATCTAGAATATAATTGCTCAGGTAGGATCTTTTAGCTTCTTGATCTTTTGTCCTCTTTAGAGAGGTGACGACTCTATTGTTGTACCTATTTGAAGCTACAATATATTCCTAGGTACTTACTCTCTTGCATTCAATATGATTAGTTTAGAACAACATTCCTAGTCATATTCTCAGAAGAAGTTGTTCTCTGCTGAAAGATACAAAGTTCTCAATTTTAATGGTATTCATGGATATCCAAATATGGTTCCAAGTAAAGTTAGAAAGTGTTTTCCAAAATATAATGGAAAGAATTCTGAATCAACAAACAAGCATCTGCAAGTTTTCTATGATTTAATGGATGATTTTGAGGTTGAACATGAAGATGTTGCTATGAGGATTTTTGTTCAAAATTTGCAAAATGATGCTAGGGACTAGATTTCATTCCTGCCTACCTATTCTATATCTTCATGGGTTGAGCTCAAAGTTGCATTTCTAGAACAATTTGGTGAAAGGATTAATGTGATTTCATTAGTTAATCAATTCATGAGCATTCAAAAAGAAAATGATGAGTTGGTTCCAGCCTTCAACCTAAGATTTTCAAAATTACTCAAACATATTCCAGAATATAAGTCCAAATGATGCATTATGTTTGGCAATCTATCTGGCCGCATTTGATGAGGAAATGAGTTATTTGCTAAGAGATAAGGGGCCTACTATATTTCATCAAGCCTTTGCAATTGCAATGGATATTGAGAATAATTAGAAATATGGAATGCTAATAGGATACATGTTTGCAAGTGTTGGCTACTGTAAAGCATCTTATGCAGATGAGAAATGTAAATCAAAGAATCAGAATGGTTTTCAAAATGAATGTATTTTTGTTGTTCTAGTTTGTTCACCGTTACTTCATGTGAATCACAGAGAGTTTCAAGCAACTTGTGAATAGAATGCAAGTACTGCTGATCCTAAGTTTTTTGTTCAATCATTGCTTGATTTGAAGAAACAAGAAGGAGAATCACCCTATGCTCTGTATACACAATTCATGAATACTTTGTTAGAAATCCCAGAGTATGGTAGACCTGAGGATTCTTTGTGTATTGATTTGTTTTGTGAAGTTTATGAATCAGGTCTGAGCACTTTGCCAAAGGAACTGAAGCCTCAAAATCTTGATCAGATATTTGTTTGGATTGGGATTATGGAAAGAGCTAAAGGTGATTATGTAGGAAGAAATATGTCTTAGAATACTAATAGCACTTATGTTATTGAGCAAAGTCATGGCATAATGCATAAAGATGAAGAGCTCATGATACAACATGAAGATCAGGGCTATAATAAAGAAAATAAAGTTTGTGATCAGCCCATAAGAGAAGAATATGTAGATACAGATTGCAGAGATGTACATGAGTTTACTTCTTGCAGTAATGTTGTCATTAAAGAACCATAGGAATGCACGAGTGTCAGGTTTGATATCTCAACTTATGATTCAAATAATGATAATGATATTCCAGGTGTAGATAATTGTTTGTATGAAGCAAATATGGAAAATTTCACTTTGAATGAGGAGGATATTGATTTGCATAATAACAGAAAATGTGTTGATACTCGTCAAAATTTAGACCCATGTGTGAGCCCCTCAAGTGAAGAAATATGTGTAGATGTTGAATATAAATGTTTCCCTGAGGATGATAATCATTTTTACAATGCAGAAGTGGAAATGTTTACTTTTAATTATGAATACATTGATAAAAAGGAAAATCAGGGTTATTACTCAGATGTGAATGGATAAGTTTCAAATGTTCATATTGATACAATAGAGGATAGTATTGACTATGATATCTGTGGTAAGGGTGATTATGAATCTTTTGATAATGAGCCATATTCTAAACTTTTCAAGCCTTCTTTTGAAGCATTCTAGGTGGAGTTTAATGATGAAGTTATTGAGCACAATAATGAGGGATATGAGGATGTTTTTAAAAGTGAGCTCCTTCATCTTTCTAGTCATGGTAACTGTGAGTATGATTAGTTCTTAATTGATTATGATTACTTGTGTGAGCGTGCTTTGCAAATCTTTACTTCAGGATTGAAAGATTTATATGAATGTCAGTGTTCACCAAAGCAAGTGAAAACGATGCCTGTGTATGAGTATTTCATTGTTTAATAAAGAAGGTGATATTTTGTTTGAAAGAGGGCAAACTCCAAGTACAAATTTACTGGTTGTGTATGAGTCTTTCACTTTTTCTGATTTGGAGTTGAAGTGTGATGGAGATAACCTGCAACAGTGGTCATTAGAGATGTCTTATGATTGCTCCAGATTTGGTAAGGAAGTAAAAGATGAAACTAATAGTGGCACAATTAGAAATAGGATGATATGCTCCCATGATAGTTTCAGTGAACATGGTGCTTCTAAATTGGATCTGAAACATGTTGTGTGGTTACACAACACACCCTATTTTGCCTTAGCAAAATAGGGACCTAACCTTTTTTGGCTTGTTTCTTGTTCCCTTGCCCTGGGTGGTATGGTAAAAGTCATATATCAGATATAGTTCTAGGATATCACCCTGTGCATGCAAAGACCTCATAAAAAGGGTTGAGTGCCAAATTCAGATTTTGCTATCACAAACCTAATTAAAAGAAAGAGCATGAAATTTTAAATAGATTTGCCCTTCGAAGTATCTCAAAATTTGTTGAAACAAAGAAGTTATATCTGGTCAAAGTCCAGTCAACAATTCACCAGGATATTCATATTTACATTGTATATGGATCTTAACTAACATCCCGACATCAAATTTAGGGAGCTCAATATGCTCAAGGTCACGGCATCAAGATATTAGTTAATATCCAGATCTTAAGTAAATATCCTGATGCACATTAGTGTCCAGACGTCAAACTTAAGAGACCAAAGCATTTAAAAGTCGAGGCAACCAAATACAATCGGCATCCTGATCTTATATAGTATCATGATTCTCGATGACATCTGGATGTCAAATTCAAGTGAACAACTCAGTCACCCATCATATGCAAAATATTAGTATACGTTGTCATCTTCATTTTATCCAATGTCGGGATCTTAAGATAATGTCCTGATGCACTTTACCATCCAGGCATCAATTTTAAAGACTTAGTGATTAAGGTGTCAAAATATCCCGATCTTATGTAATATCTTGATCTTACATAGTATCCGGATCTTAACCTAATATCTGGACGTCAAGTTTACGAGACCTACCCAGTTGACCATCATAGGTATAGTGTCAGTTTGCGCTCATATCTTGATCTTATTGAACATCCAGACCTTGACTTAGTAGCCTGATCTTAATTTGGTATCTGGATCCAAAACAACATCCTAACCCACATGAAGTTATCTAGATGTTCTTATGTGAATATTCATAGAATATGCCTTAATCGAATATACCCCTCATACCCACACTTTTTTGCATTTAATGCGATGAAGTGGTAGTTGAAATTTAAAATTTAAAACATGCCAACAGACACTTGTAGAAACCCTATTTCATCCGATCAAAGAAGAGCGTCAAATCATATTTTTGCCATTAATATGCCCTAAAATTACTCATTGCTCAAGTTAAAAGGGCATTTTCATGGTCACAGTCCATAATATTGCATTAAGGAACCCTAATCTCATTGCAAGTGAAGCTTACGATGAACTAGAGCTTAAATAAAGAACATGGGACACATATGAACACTATCATAATGGTAAATTTGGCTACAAATTTAGTAATCACAGGTTAAGAAGGCTCACCAGGTACATATAAATTTTTCCCTTGATCATTTTTACAAATCATGCCCTAGTCATGTAATGATAAAAGAGGAGAAGGTATTAACAACAAATATGTGGTGTTCAATACTAATTTTGGTATTTGGATTGTATCCTTACGGAGCTAACCATGAACTGTAATATAGTGTTTAAGACTTGTAATTTGAGCAGGATAAAATCTCCAAACCAAGGATTGAGAAGCACAATTCTAAATTTAGGGTCCCATTGTTCCCTAAGATGCGCAGCGTGAGCTATAAAATGGGTCATCAGGAAGATACTCACACAGGCAATACAAGCTTGGAGGATTTCAAAACAAGAATTGAAGCTGGAGAAGATAATGTTATTCTATAGAATGTTGTGGCATCTAGATTGTTTCACGCAACTAGTTTTCCCTCTTCTACAGGAGCTTTTGAGCTCGTAGTGGAATGTGCATTAAACTATGATGTCAACACTAGGAGGGTGGAGAAACAATAGAGGCTATATGCTGATCTTTCAGTGGAGGGTATTGCAGAGTTATTTCATTTACCAATGACATAGAACATGTATGTACCTAATCTGGATGCTCTAGCCAAAGATTATGACGCTAGAGATAAATATTACAGAAAGGTCATTTATCAAGGGTGGAAAAGCCCGACTAATACAACCGTGGCTACTGCTAAAATGGCAATACATTTGTATAAATTCAACTTCAATGAGGAAGTCCAATACATTATGAGCATGCTTAGCTGGATGAGAAGTTTGGTCAACAACATAACATTTGAACCCTGGATGTTTGGGTTGATCAGGTTGGTGGTAGAATACAAGCTGGAAAACGCAAAGGTCCAATGGGCCAAGATCATCAGCGACACTCTGCATGATCAGATGGTTGGGTGGAAAGAGAATAAGATCACCATTTTCAAGATAACGTCATATCTTGTATACGCTTGTGTAGCAATAGGCACATTTGATGCATTACAGACAGTGGGGAAGGTAGGAAAATTGCTCAATGAAAAGACTCCTTGGGAGTATTACCCTTAATTGGAAAGAAGATTATCTCTACAAAATTACAAGATGGTGAATGATGCTTTCATAATGCACATAGTAAGGTTGATGGATGGCGACAGGGCCAAGAGATTTTCGGTAGGAGCCATAGAAGCAATCAATGGATATGGTTCTTGGTTTATTCAAGCCAAGACATACTCATATATTCGGATGGAAGGTTTTAGTGGGAAACCATATATGCTCCCTAGGTACCCCTCTGATAGAGTGGTATTGATGGAGATGATGAGACAACAGTTGTCAACACTGGAATTATCCAAGGTCAAGGAGGGGTGTCCTTACAGAAAATTCCCTCTTGGTATTAACTGGTTCTTTGTTGGATCTATGGAACATGCAAAGAAGGCTAAGTCAGAATTGAAGAATTTGAATATGAATTTATTCCCTCTATCTAGGGATTATGATCCATATCATAGAGTAGAAAATAGGTTCAATAAGAAATATCATCACAGTGTCCACCTTGAAGATAACTGGGCATACTGTGATGATGACCATGAAGCAAGGAAAAGAGAATACAAAAGATTAACCTTGGACCAGATGAGGACCATAGCAAAGCCTGAGGTGCCTCCCTAGATAAGGAAAGATGTTGATGATCTTTCAGACCCCGAGTATGAAGAACAAAAAGTATATAATGATACAATGTCAGCTCCGGATCTGAAGCAAAAGGAGGAAACATCTATTGATACTCTTACAGCCAAAGTCATGGCCAAGACTAAAAGGTGGGTTGAAAAGAAGATTAATGAATTGAAAAAGAAAGGTGTTGCAATTACTTCTGAGAAGAAGAAGATGAAGGAAAGAGAAGAGCCTGGATTTGATGATTTCTTAATAAAGAAGAGGCAAGATCATGAAGCAAAACTATTAGAGCCAAGTTCATATGGAGCTGCAAAACAACTCACTGCTGAAGGAGTTTCACTAGCATATGTACCACCCTCACCCCCCAAGGATATTCCCCTAAAATTTCTTGGTATATCAACATCCGAAGAAGCTACCACACAAGGGGAAACTTCCAAGGATGCAGAATAAAGTCCAGTAAGGGATGGTATGGATGAAGAAGATAAAGAAGATGAAGGAGGAGAGGAACCACTCCAAACATTGAAAAGGAAAAGAGATGATATACTACAAGGAGTGAAGGTTCCAAGGCACTCTAGATATTAGAGCCCACACATGAGAGGTGCTCTGTCACTAGCACAGATGGTAACATCAGGATCATCTGATCTAGCTAGACAGGTAGTTAAGGAATTACAACATAATGTTCCTACCGAAGCCATCATAAAGGTAAAGACTGAAATGGCAGAAGAAATAAGGGATAAAATCCAACAGGAACAAGACATCAAGGCTATTTCATTGAGCCAAATCATTGATTTAATAGAAGGAGATGAATTGGTTAAGGAGATCACTAACCATCCCATTGAGACCCTATTGCGACATACAGGAGCAGGGGATGTAGGTAAAACACACAATAAAAGAGATGAAAGAAAGGGAACCCCTGAGGCAGAGGTGCACATGGAATCTTTGGATAATTTGATTGAAAATGTTACTAGCCTAGCTGTGGTAGACTTGGCTTACATACCTAAAGAAGGGGATAAGAAAGAGGAGGCCATCTAGATGGACAAGTCTCAAGGGAGGAGCATTCCAATGGAAGAAGATAATAAAGGTGGTGATGAATAGGTACAAATGGCACAGGAGAATGTCATGATGGACAAACCTAAATAGGAGAAGGTTGCTACACTTCCTATAGCCACCAAGGAAAAGGATGATGAATGTAAGGAAGATGATCATCTGGGTAAGGAAGAGGATAAAGGCTAAAGGATTAAATATGATAACATTCTAGAAAAGAATGAAGATTCGGCACTGGATAAATAGCCACCTCCAAAACAAAGACAAGAGGAGGTGCATGAAGAGGAAATACATGAAGAGGAAATACATGAAGAGGAAATAAATGAAGAAGGAGATCCAGATGCCAAGAATAAATCACAAGAAAATGTATAGGATCTGGGTGATCAAGATAAAGGAAAAGATACAGATACTCAAATGGAGCAACCGGATCAAGACAAAGGATCACAGTCAAATGTTCTGAATCTAATTTCTACAGAAATAAATCAAGGGGAGGTACAACAGGTACCATTTGATTTTAAATCTTTGTTTGTAATTGATTCTACAAAAGCAAAATGGAGAGCTAGGATAGTCTCCAACATCAGGAGAGACCCAAAAATAGGGAGAAGGATAGCCCAAGTTGCTATACCTATAGTAGACAAAGCTAAGAGCGAGATTAGGCCAGATGAGTATCAGGTGACACAAATTGACCTAGGCCATATAACCACTGAGCAAGAAGCCCACGGGCATCTTCAAAGTGCCAAAGCTATAGTAGCCAAAGTCTAAAAGCTTAAGGCGAGGAAGGAGTTAAAAGAAAAAAATGCCCAACTACAACAATTTATACAAGGATTGATAAAGCCTGATAGCTTGGCATCCACCATGCTGACCACAGAGAAACTAGCTACACTCACTCTAATAAGTGAAGAAGATATAGCTCACTTGGATGTATAGAAACATCAAGCCCAGACTATGGGTAAGTGGTTCATGAACTTCATGATGTATGGAGAGGAGGTAATAAAGATTTCTAGGTCTAACTGGGACACATTGTCCAAATTGAAAGAAAGTATTGATTCTTTGAAGGGTGAATTCACCCAGCGGATCCAAAAATGCAACTATGCAATGGCTAGGCTCAAGAGGGCTAGAGATATGATAGATAATGAGTTGTTAAAAGGTAAAATTGTTACTAATGCAACCCTGCCACTCATGGGCACATGGATGACCGAAATGGGTTATGAACTCAGTGTATTAAAGGCTAACATGGATAGAGTAAATGATATCCAGACTAAAGTGCATGATTTGTTAGCCGAGGAATTAAGAATAATGGAAGAGTTAATAGATGAGGCCATAACAAAATAAGAAATGCCAGAATTGGATGAAGCAATACAAATGTTTAAGGATAAGTTCAAAGAAGTAGCTGAAGATCATAAAGAACTCTTCACTGTGGAAGTCATGGATGAAATGGCTAAATTGAATGTGAAGGTGAAGGCATTCAAGAAGGAAGCTAATAAAAGGATGACAACAATAGAATCTTAGATGAACAAATACAAGCATTAAAGTATGCCAAAGGGCCACCACAATAAGTAAGTTTTAGGTAGACACTTTTGTGCGGGACTATGATATTTATAAGAAGACAGATGCAGGGATGCAGACATATGAAGAAGATCCCGCTGCATAAAAGAAGACTGCAATATGTATTTTTGTCTTATCAGCACACGTCGTTGGATTTGAAGCAAGTTGGAGATCACTGAAGGACTGGAGATGATAGCTATATTCACCAGAGGATTGCCAACTAGAAATTTGTGCCACATGTCCTATATGTTTGACTTGGTCAAAGAATGTTATGGACCGTTGATCTTAATAGATAAATTCTGATCATAGGATCTTTTGTAACCGCCTCCTCCTCTTGTCCTATAAAAGGAGATGGAGTGCATTTTGTAATTCATTCAAAACTTAATTGAGATTAGATTGTTGAAACATCAGGACTAATTCTCAAGGCTAATTGTGAATGTACATCTCTTTTGCATACTTAATGAAGAAGAAGCTCCCGTGATTACATACAATCGTAGACTTTGAGTAATCTATGAATGGATTCTAGATGTGTGCTTTGATTTGCTGTGTCCCTTGGAGTGCATTTCATGTTGTGCATGTTGTTTTCATTCATTTTTCATCGAAGTTAGCATTAATCATATCTAGTTGTGGAACAACCTGGTGAACATATGGTTTGATTTCCTTCTCTTCATGACAGTGTCAAGAATGTATATGGATCAATGGCTAAAGATTCACTCATTTTAGTAAAATTTAGAGAGCATTCATTCAAATTTCTTTAATTTCATTTGACCATTACCACAATTGCAAATACATAGAAAATCATAAGCAAATACAACAAAATATGTTGATATATCATAGGTAACTGAACATCATTAGCATATTTGAGCAAATGGCATGTTGAAATGGTAAATATCATGAAAATGAACATAAATAATGATAGTAATCATGGAAATAAATGCATATAGGCACTCATTTAACTAAATTTATAGTGCAGAGGTGAAATCTAGTCAATAAGAGATGGTATGCAAAAGAATTGATCAAACTTACATAATATCTGCATCCTCTAGTTAAATATAGTAAGATTTAACCTGGTTTGTCAAGGAATTTATAGAAAAAAAGTGAAATAGAGATTATCCAGACATGAAGTTCTCAGAATCAGAAACATAAGGCTTCTTCCATGAAAACAACAATGCACATCAAACCACTGAGTAACATCAGATGATTATGAAATAATCCACAGAGACTTGGGATCATGAATTCAGTGAATTCATTGTATCTTTCAAGATGAAAAAGGTTTGATTTGCATTTCTTTATCTATGCTTGTTTATTACTAACATCACAATAAACAAAACATTCTACTGAAAACATGATATTTGATAGATGTAAATACTAGTTCTTCATTTTTGGTGGCCCAGGGCCACCCAATGAAAATTGAAGGTATGAATTTTGATGCAGGATGGAGCATTTACAGAGCAGCCCAATGGATTAGGCATATGGTCTACACCCCAGAGACTTTTGGATCCTCGCCATGCCTGCAAGAGGCATGTGTCCCCAAACAACAGCCAATGTTAGCACCTGTAATTTTGGTAAATTCTCAGTGCTTGACATGATTTTATTTGATGGTTTCAGTTGAGTTTCAAGCCCCATGGCACTTAGCATGCTCCTAACTTCCCGTATTAAAATTTCTCAATCTATGATTCATCAAGAGAAACCCTTTGGTGAAAAGTTTTTATGGGGTACCCAGAGTGTGTGTGCCAGTTTGCATTATTCCAGGATGCGTTTTAACAAGTTTTTTAATCTATCACCACTTCAAGTCGGGTCCGGTAGAAAAGTTCAAATTTCCTAGTTCTGATGATGACCCAGTTGTTGATTTGCCTTCAAATGTTCCCAGCCCCATTTTCATGGTGATCTAAGATGTCCTTGTGTGAAAATGGAAAATATTTAAAAAACTAGACTCCTATGGGGCCCAGTTTACAAAGGACATCCCAAAAATCTTTTGGTGGTGCAAATTTTGGGGACATGGGCATGTTTTAAATAATTGATTATGGTCTTCTACAAGTTTTCATGACCTCTAGAAATTATTTGTACCAAAGATTCGGTCATGTAGTTGGCGAGGAAATTTAACATGGAAACTATTCCAGATGACAATGCATCTATGCATTGTTGCCAAAGGAAGGTAAGAAGAAACAAATGCGATGTTTGCGAGATAAACAACTCAGCAATGAAGGTGATTAGTCTCCATTTTACTTAGGTGGTGCAAGATAAGTTCTATTTTTAATGCATATTTGATAAAGTTTTTTGATTGAATAATCCTTAGCTAAGTGCAATAAAGGAGCACCATTGATGAAGCGTCACGTGGCCTCATATCACAGCATCGCGGAAGGATGAGGGGCCCTATAATATTGCTTGCAACAATGCGATAAACAAAGGTTCAAGGGAAGTAATTTAATGTTGAGGCCACATGTCAAAATAGTGCATGAGCGCATCATGAAAGGAGACATTGGAAGAAAGGTCTGCGCTTATGCGCTAGACTGTCCCTCTCGTTCCCTTGACTGTGAATACAAAAGAGAGAAGGGAAATGACACAGTGTAATCAATGGGATTTAATTTCCATCCATTCTCTGAGGATAATCGACTTGAAAATAGATGCATATATGGAGATTTTTACAGGAGAAGGCCTCTATAAGAACTTCAATTCTCTTTACATCATTTCTGACTTAAGCACTGCACGATCTCTGTTAGTTCAAGGAGAGTTTGACAAGAGAAGAATATTGGATGGTCATGGCAATCCCCTTTCAGATGAATATAAGATCGATTGGGTTTTAAATAATTTAGAGGCTCAAGTCAGATGTTGAAAAGGGCTTGCCTCCTAAAAAGGAAACAATATTGAAAGTAGGGATGTCACAATTGCAAAAACAATTTTATCGAGCCCTTCTTCAAAAGGACTTGGAGATTGTCAATGTTGGAGGAGAGAGTAAGTGCCTTTTGAATATAGCTATGTGGTTGAGAAAATGTTGTAACAACCCATATCTTTTCCATGGTGCTAAGCCAGGACCACCATATACCAATGAATAACATTTAGTCACAAATGCTGGCAAAATGGTTCTTCTAGGCAAGTTGCTTCCAAAGCTGAAGGAGCGTGATTCCAGAGTTCTCATTTTCTCATAGATGACTAGACTCTTAGACATTCTAGAGGAATATTGTATGTATTGAGGATATCAGTATTTCCAAATTGATGGAAATACAAATGGAGAGGAATGTGATGCTTCAATAGATTCTTTCAACCAAGATGGCAGTGATGAATTTATTTTCTTACTTTCTAATAGAGCGGGATGTCTAGGCATTAACCTTTCCACTGCAGATGTCATCATTCTATATGACAGTCACTAGAATCCTCAAGTAGATTTATGAGTTCAAGAGTGCACCATCTCATATGAAGAATCAATCTCAATTGGAGGACCATAGTCATAAACCTATACAATTGACCCATGAAGCAAAAGTTTCTAGTATTCTTCCTATTGCAAGATGTACTGGGATCGATTTGAAGATCCATAATTCCATAAGAAACGGATCTAGTAAATATGGTGATAGAAGTTACAAGGATGATACGTATAATTCAAACATGACTTTGTAGAAAGTTTGAATGATATGTAATGATGATGCGCAAGAGCACAGAGGAGCAAAGGACCATCTCATTTGAAGATGTGACAATGCGCAGGAGTGGCACATGTCTTTCAAATATATGAGGAAGTTTTATATATTGATTTTATGATGTGGAATATTTTAAAGGTTTGGACTGTCAGTTTAACTCCATATTAAAGTGGAAATTAAAGCCTAATGCCCTGCAATTGGTAATGAGCCCAATCAATGTAATCAAATAAATAGTGCAAAATGTGCCATAATATGATAAGCCAAGCCTCGAAATATAGTGAAATAATGAGCTGGGAAGCTTTACAACTTCAATTTAGAGTCCCGAGGGAAAGATCGAACTAATAAGTTGAACAAAATTTTATGATTTTCAAGGGCAATATCAATCTCAATTAATTTTTGATGACCCAGATTTATTTGAGAAAATGTGTTACAGATGGATCCAATCAGCTGAAGGATACGAGTTCCCATGTCACAAATCTTAGATGAAAAGTCAAAAAATGTAATTAAAAATTGTAGCAGGAAGTCTTGGCTGACATAATTTGTTTCTCTTTATAAGGGAACTAGTATCATTGTAAAAGGGGGATTCTATGCTTTGGATACGAGCTATCCACACATTTGGGAAATAGCTTTCTATAGGAGAAGGTGACTGGACTTTGGGTTGCAGAGACATATTTTGGTTTGTAGATGAATAAATTTTTGAATGACATTGTTCTTTCCAGATTGAGTTATATTAGAAACACTTGTGTGTGTTATCTATGATTGTCTCCTTAGGTATGAGCATTTTTCTTTTGAGTGAAGTTGCTAAGGGTTTCTGATCTCATCAATATACATTTGCTATATTGTATGTCTGGTTTGTTGCCTCTATTCAAGGAATGGATTGAATTTCTTTGGATCAGGTATAAGGGGAAATGTGTTGTATCAAGGGATTAGTGAAGAAGAGTCACAGGTAATACCTTTTCTTGGACATATTACCATAAAGCAGTAATACTATTATTTTGGGGTCCTCTAGATATGAAGTTTTTGTTGTCATAAGGAAGGATTTACATTGTTGGGTTTGACTTTGTTGCCCTAATAAAGCACCGATCTGGAGAGAATTTGCCCAAAGGTCCAAGAAACCTAATAATTTGAAGACAAATCATTTGAACCATTTTATTTTATGTTTTGTTTTAGTTTAGGTGCTGCATGTTCTTAGGTCTAAATAATGAGGATAATCCAAGAATATTGTCAGTCTAGGGTTAATCTTGCATATCTTGGTGCATATACGAGAACATTCTCCCTGATATAGTGAAAGACAAATCTATAGCATAATAAGGCAATACCCCCTAGGTGCAGTAGAACCTAAAGTGCAGGGGAGATAGGTGAAAAACAATCTCCCACTCTGTTGGCCAAGTCTTCCATTGAACTTGAGCATAAGAAGTGGCAAATCTTTAGAGTTTGATGAGTGCAGATTTGGGAACCAACAAAATATTCAGAAAAGATATGTAATTATTTCTTTGTAATTCTGCAAATGATAAAAAAATTCATGTTTACCATGTTCATTTAATTTTTGGTAAAATGTTTTGTAAATCCAAGTAATATGAGAAGGCATGTTACATATGGTATTAGAGCTAACCGGGTTCAACACATGGACCTAGGAGCTCACTACAAGAAAATTGGTCAACATTTAGTACATTAGCTAATGTTTGCAATTGGTTTTATGCCATAATGGCATGGAGGAGAACCAAGAAAACTGCCAGAAAGTCTTTTCCCCAGCATTTACCCAAGATAGGGGTTAAGAAAGAACCTACCGAGGAAGTTCAACTCAAAGAGCACATTGACTATGCTTGTAACGCCCCACTAGGAAACCCCAGAGGACAACACAACCAAGCTAAATAAACAGGATTTTTTTTTTTTTTAAGATAGAATAACAAAGTAATGTCAAACACATCAATACATATCATTAAACTAACTTGTCCTCTAAGGTTCCAAAGTTGCATTACTTACTAAACTATTTATAGGATCAAGAATTAACTAACATCAATAGTTCAATTCTAATCTTTTTCTTCACATGTAAGAGCACATACATTTCCATGATATAACATTAAATAAGAAATCAACAAGATCATATAATTAGAACTACAAGTACATATACAATTTCCCATACATAAAGGTACATCATAACATCATTCACACTATCACTTTTCAGATTACATTGGAATACTTACAATATGATATATCTTCTTGCATAAGGAAGTAATTGCATATGTTCATAGCTTGGTAAAGAGAAATTGCACTGCATTAAAAGATAGAAATTTGTGTGGAAAAGTAGCGACTGTGTTGCCTTAAATCCTTGTTTAAAAGTTGCTTAGATATGAGGATATAGAAAACCTAGTTGACCATGTGTTTGGTGTACATTCTCTAACGCATTCAGGACCTTGTGTCCTTGGGTGTTGTGTAGCAGATACTCCCTTTTTGTGGCTAAAATTAGCTACATCGTGATGTGGATTTGTTTGTAATTTGGTTATTTTGAAATTTTTGATGGTTGATTCATGTGTTGTTGGGGGTTTCCTAGTGGGGCGTTACAATGCTGAGGGTGCCTGGCTGGAGGATTCTGAGACTTTCACTAACGCTCGTAAGTGTATACGACTAGAAAGGAAACAACATATCAAATTGGCCAAGAAACGTATTGTTCCTATTGTCATATTTTGCCCAAGTCAAAACAACCCAAAAATCCCCTTCTTCCATAAAAAATATCTGATCTAAGACACTTGAAATGGAAGAAGTTTTCTCCTTGGAAAAGCCCAGAACAATCCCTAAAACATTCTAAGTTTATGCCTTAGTCAGAAAAAATTTCAGTTTGGCGAACCTTTGGCTCAACGGTTCACCGATTCGCTGGTTTGCCGACTGAGAAGGTGAGCAAGAAGCAAAGCGGCTAAGGTAGGAAGCCACAAAGTGGCAAAGGTTTGCCTTTATCAGCAAACTTAAGGTTCGGCAAACCTTAAGTTCACCGATCAATGACTTTACCGACAAAGGGAAAGGAGAAGGGGCATGACGGTGGAAATTTAGCTAAGGAAAAGAGAAAACAAGGCTACTGGTGAATCAGTGAAATCTCAAACTTGCCAAATAGTTTGAATTTTCTTGAGTTCACCAATTGGAAGGCCTGAAAGGAAGAAATATGAAGCGGTGGAGGTGATGGTTCATGGTAGGGAGGATTCATCGATAAGGCGAAATGTGAAGGTAAGGATGGTTCACAAAGTTCAAAGATTTCGTCGATAAGGCAGAAAAAGGCTAAGGTAGGAAAAAGAAAGGCTATCGGCGAATCAAGGAAAACTCAAACTCGTCAACTAGTTTGAATTTTCCTAAGTTCGCCAATAAGGTGAATCGCCGACTAAAGAGAAAGCAGGGTGGGCTCAATGGTTCACAAAGGGGCAACCTTGCTGATGAAGGAAAAGGAAGATAAATTGCAGATTCACCGATAAGGCAAAGGGTGAAGCATGATTAGTTCACAAAGGGTAACTTTTGCCGATAAGGTGAAAAAGCAACAAGGCTCGGTTGGTCAGGAAATCAGCAAAGGGACGAACTTGCCATCAAGTTTGTGAAATGCAAAAATTGTCAATAAGGTGAAAAAGAGAAAGGCAAGGCCAAAAGTGGTTCATGAACGTGAGAATTCGCCGACAAGGTGAAAAGTAAGAAGGAAAAGAGTCAAGTTCACGAACGAGAGGATTCGTCAATAAGGCGAATAAGGAGAACCAAAGGCCAAGTTTGAAAAAGTAGAAAATCGCTGACCAAGGAGAAAGGTTGAAGAATTGGCTAAGGCATGGGAAGTTCAAGAAAAGGAAAGTTCACCGATAAGGTGAAAAAGTGTGAACTGGTCGGCTACTTGGCAAATCAACAAAAAGGATAACTTGCCAACCAGTTTGTGGTTTCAAAGATTCACTAATAAGGCAAAAAGCTAAGACAAAGTGGCGAAGGAAGGAATAGTTCACAAAAGGAAGAGATCACCAATAAGGCGAAACAAGAAGTGAGTTAAGTCTGTGAATAGGGAAGTTTGCCTATAAGGCAAAATAGAAGAAAGCAAGAGACTTGGTTGGTTCATGAAATAGACATTTTTTTGACAAAGAAGAGGAGGAAGCCAAGTTCGAAGAACAAAGATTTTTCTGCTATGGAAAAAAAGATAGAAGCAAACAAAGTTCTGAAAAGTGAGATTTTTCCAATAGGGCAAATAGGAAAGACAAAAGACACGACAAGCTTGGTTTGAGAAAATGAGATTTTGCCGATAAGGCAAAATAGAGAGCCAGAAAGGGGAAAATCAAGCAGAAATAAGCTAGGAAAATCAAAGGGCACCAAAAGTAAAATTAAAAGATCAACACTTTTTAAGTGTTGTAAAAGCTTTAATAACATGATTTTTTGAACGGCTGAAGATGCGCTTCTAGGTGATGCCATTGTTGCAGGCCAGGGTGTAGGTAGCCGAAACAGTGAAGAATTTCAATGCGTAGGTACCTAAATATTAATGAGGAGGACAAAGTGTCCCTGCAACCCATGCTTCCACATGTCCCTTCAAGGATAGATCAATGCACAGGATATGGACGGTCTTCCAGGCTACGAATTCTTCAACACGCCAAGCATGGGCGCTCCTAAATTTCCACATTTTTTGGCAGGGCCTCTGGTCTAGAATTGAATGTAGCATGGGTCATACACCAAGTCGATTGACCAAATTTTAGCGCCCAATGCTGCAGATGAATGAAAATGCTATATATACATGAATCAAAGATGTAAAAGGGTTGTTGGTTGGCTATGCTGGGTCACTCTCAGAGGCTGTAAGTTCCTTGTAGGTTCAACCTTGTGGTTTTCTCCAGAACTGGGCAGATTTGATGGACTGTGCTCTTTTGTTGAGCCTCTCATGTTTCTATATTAGTTCACCAATGAAGGAGAGTCTATCATTTTGTGTCCATTTCATGTCTGTAATGAATTTTTCCTCCTTTGTAATGGCTATTTAGTCTCTATGATCAATATAAACTAAATTTTTCCTCTCTCATTGTTCTTGCATTGTTTTTATTTGATAGATGTAAGCTGTGTATTATTGATAAAATGATCCCTTTCATACTTTCATCTCTCAGCCTTAACCTTTGTTTGAATCCCCATGAGTCTATGCAATTTCCTTCCAACATTTGAGATCATTACTGTGTTATGTTAGTTACATTCAAACACCCTAAATCTTGGTGTATCACCATTTTCCTTTCTGTACTCCCTCTCTCCCTTTTCCTTGATGATCATTAGCGTAGGTTTAGTTAAATTATCTAAGCCTTAAGTTTAGAAAGAGGAACTAGCCTTCTCTGGAGGTCTAATCTCATCTGCAAGGTCCCACACCTTGAGATCAGTCCCATTGTGTCATTGAAATGCTTGAACTGGCTTCAAGCAAGGTGCAATTTCACATGACAACAGTTTCTGGCACACTCAGTGGGACCAGTTCGATGAGATTTATCATCCATTGAAGGATTTGGTGTGTTCTTCAGTGCATCTAGCCATTCAGGGCACTCTTCTTCAACACCATGGTGACTCTGCTGGTGAAAGCAACTCAAGTGTTTAAAGATTCATCAAAGATCAAAGTTCGATGATGCTTTTGGTCTTTTCCAACCTTCAAGGCTTCCAATCACCTGGCGACTCTTCTTGGTATGTATCCAGTTTTCTTTGTTTACAGATTTGTTTTTCTCTAATTTAGACATTTTCTATGATTATCTAGCATTTTGATGCTTTAAAATGTTATAGACACCTAAAATTGTCCATGTCTTGCAACATCACCTTGTCGATACATTACTTAAGACATCTTTCGACATTTTGTCCTAGGTCCCTTTCACAATCCCTCCATCACCTAATTAGTTAAATAAATCATATTTATTTAACTAATTCCCATCCTAATCCCATTTATCCCACTTGCCAATTAATTAAATAAATCCTATTTATTTAATTAATTTCCCACCTTTCCTCTAATTTAAATAAATATAATATTTATTTAAATTAGCCCTCTCCCATTTTTTAACTAATTTAAATAAAATATTTGAATTAGTCCTCACCTTTAACCTCATTCCAACACATGTCCCATACTACAACTTTCATTTAATGCTTTTCACATGTATAACTAATTTAAACAAAATATTATTTAAATTAGGCCACCCCTATTCTTATCCGCACACTTGTCACATGACTACAACTCCTTGTGAAGTGGGAAACCCTATTCAATCTCAACTGTCCACATCATTCAAATCAACTTTCAATCTTAGCCATCAATTCAAATCAATCATCTCCTATAAATCAAGCCTCACCCAAGCCATTTGGGGGATCCATTTTCAAGTAACATTATGCTGTCAAAATGACTCTAGAGCTGGGTGCTGCCACAATAATGGGTTACACTTTCTAGGACATCCTGATTTTTGCTGAAATCACATATTTTTAGAAAATATAATGATTTAAGCCTTGAAACGTTCCATTTAAAAGATTTTAATTGAAGAGGGTTTGATCAAACCCCCTTAGATTCAAACCCCCTTGGATAGAACCCTGCTAGTTTTAAACCAAACCTATAATGGAGTCTCCTCTACACCTATCAAAATGCTGATAAAAAACTATTTTTGATTTACCTTTTGGGGGATCAAATGAATTCATTTAAAATTTATGTCTTGTAAGTATGTAGTCCTTATTATAAGCTTCCCAAAAAGCATAATTTTAAATATATTTAATTTGATTATTATCTTTATTTTTTATTTCTTGTGAATGTAGGTTCTTCAATGAACATCAAGGTTTTTGTTTCACACATACGAAAAAATAGGAAAATAGAGAAAAAAAAAATCTAAAATACATGTCCTCTAGGTATTGATGTCCTTATTCCAACAAAAAAAATTGAATTTTGATACATACAAAAAACGTTATGTTGGCTTATGTCTAAATTATAATTGGTTTGACTTCAAAACTTAATTAAAAAAAACCTTAACAAAACATTATGAAACCAAATGCATCCTCTAGATATTGGTGTTACCAATCTAAATTCAAAAGAATCAAAATTTTATCCTTTATAGAAACAAAGTTATGTGCGACAGAATACACATCACTTTAAAAAAATATTTTTTTACTATTAAAAACTAGTTATCAAAGGAGACGAAAAAACTTTTACAATTTAACTCCAATTTTTTTAAAAATATATATATTTAGAATCTACAAACAAAATCTCACAAATCACTAGTTCACATCATCTTCAAATTCCTAATGGTTTAGCGGCTATAGGTGTTAGAAAGCGAAGATTTAGTTCAAAATGTTGATTTCAATGTCAACTTTAGCCAAAAAGTGTAACCCATTATTGTGGGATGACCCAGCTCCATTCTTATCATCTTCTATCTATTGTTATGCTACTAAAATGAGCAATCAACATTCATCCAACAACCACAATCTTTGATATTTTGCATCCTATGCAAAATGGAGAAGAGCAATGGAGGCAAGCCAAGCTTAGCATAGAGATTTAGATTTAGTTTGCTTTATCATTTGAATTTCTATGTTATCTTGTACTCCATTGTTTAGTTAGGGTTTTAAGATTGAGCTTAATGATTTATGCCTTGATTTTTCCCTAACTTACATTGGTGAACCCAACGTGAATCTAACCTTTTTTGTCAAGTTTTGGTGATCAACTTTTGCAAGTGATCTCCTAAGCAAAAACAAACCTCGCCATTACATCTAGGAGGCCTCATAGGTGAAAAACGACATAAAATTTGCCATATTTCACTTCCAAATTTTTTTTGTCAATTTTTGAAAAAAAATTTAGGGTTGCAGATCCATACAGTATAGATCCACATAACCATCACTGTCGATATTGATTTCGGTGCTTGTTTCATTTTGCAGGTAATATGGAGTGTTCATAGTTAGTTTTTGTTGTAGACTTGGCTTTCTTTTTCACACTATCGACTGCTATAAACCAGTGGTCAACATCCTCTGACCCTTGTCAAACCCTAGTCGTCACTACTCTGACAAACTATTGACTACCCTGCATTCACTCCCGCAGTTTGTTGAAGCTTGGTCATTGCTTGCGACACTTCTACGGTCCTTGTCGCCACTTCAGTGACACCACCATCACCACCAATCCCCTGACTTTTGCTCACTTCCTCTATGTCGCCATCTCTGACAACCCTAGTTGCCGCCTGAAATCCTTTGTGGCACCCCTTAAACCCTCACGCCGACCACCGCCTAAACCCTAACTATCTCATTGAAACCCTAAGTCTTATGTGTTGCTGCTACTAGTTTTTTTGTCACCACCATATTTATCCTAGCTGACCTCCCTGCACGACCTTTGGTCGATTCCTGGCTGCCACCATTGGCTTCGTTGACTCCTACAAACCAAACAACTCACCACTCCTGCAAATCAGTCGCCTCCCTCTCCACCTGTTCACCAAACCATAGCCCGTGGTGACCACTCATCACCGTCGCCAACCTTTGGTCAACAGTCTTTGGTTGTGGTCACATTAGTGACCACGTGGAGAAGGGCATCAACCCTTTTTTTATTTTCTTTTTATTTTTTTTGCTACAGTTGACCCTTGGTCATATGAATGACCAAGGGCACCGCTGCTAGCCCTAACCATCAAACACAAACTGCATGCTAACTACCAGCCACTGTAACACTGCATATGACCAGGTCAAATGCAAACCACTAGCAGTCAGGCCCTAGCTGTCAGGCCTATCATCTCTTTTCTCAAACCCTAACTAGGTAGTATTTTTCTTTTCATCATAAAATTCACATACGGGGTCAAAATTTCATGAAATAAGTGGCATCAGAAAGCTGATTTGCCTAGCTTTACTGTGGTGAAAGCGTTATCAGGTAATTTTATTAGTTTCAACATGTAATTTCTAGTCAAAGTCAACTCTCTTTTGCAACTTCAAACACACATAAGTTGAGCAATTGTCATCCGATTTTCATGAATTTTTTTTAAAAATAGCATAGAATTTCATGAGGATTTTGATTATCAGATTTATTTTTCTGTAACTGATCATTTACATTAGATGTTTATCATATTTCTTCTTTTTCACATAACACATTAGCTTGCAAGTTTTCTTGTCCTTTCTTCGTTTTGGTGGCTTCGAAGTGAACATAAGGTGTTATAACAACATCTACATCAGTCTCAGTAGCATATATGAAGGAAAAACTTCTAGGTACATGTAATCTATTCTCTTATATTTCATTTGATGAAATCATCTTGTTTTCCTTCACACTTTGATTTGGGCTTTAAAACGAACCATTGTTTGCAATCACACATTGAAATTGGGCTTAAAATAAACTTGTGTCTTCATTCACACATTTGGCTTTGGGATTAAAAACAAACTTGTGCTTTCAATTGTTTGGTTGACTTGAGTGTGATTGAAGGTGTGTATGCTCTTCTCATGCACTTCACGTGATCTTGAGAATCAAAAACATCTTTCATCCATTCACTTTCACAACACACATTTCAATTTCTAAAGGTAAATATACATGTGAGTGTGAATCTAGTGTGTGTATGCTCTCTCCTCACACTGTAAGTTGATCCTTGAGATCAAAATCACCCACTCAATTTTCTTTTGTTACTCTTCATAGGAGGCCTGCTTGGAGAAACACCACTCCAAGGGATGACCTCAACTCTAGCATTCTGACAGAGTCTAAATAGTAAGGAGTGAATCAAAAGACACCCTATTGGAAGTTGAAATCTTGTCACTCAGGCTAAGCCCCCAAGAACTTTATACCTTGGGGAAGTGAAGGTGAAGGGTGGGTTACCCCTTTCTCCCATCTGTGTGGCATTATTTCACTTTCATTTCACATAATTAGGCCCCCCATACCTTGTGTATATTGGGGACATCCTTAGTCAAACTTGTGCATCCTAGAGTAAGACCTATTTGGCCACACCCACTTGACTAGTATTAGGATTGTTGACCTATCTTCAAGTGTTTGCCTAATCACAACATTCAATTTTCAAAGTCAAACTTTCTATTGTTTTTGGAATACTTCAAACCACTGAGAGGGGGGGTGAATCAGTGGTCAACAAAAATAACTCTTCAAACAAGTTTTTCTCACAATAGTATCAAAACAATACAACATGTTATAACCCATCATGAAACATACAACAAATGCCTCAGGACCTAAAACATTGACAAAGCACAAGAGTCAGATAAGAACAACACATAACACAAGTGATTGAGTGGAAAACCCCAAAAGGGTAAAAACCACTATGAACATGATCTCCATTAAGCCTCACTGGCCAACTTCACTGGTTACAGTCTGTGCCTCACTAGAAAACCTCACTAGTTACAGACTATGCCTCAATAGCAAACCTCATTGGTTACAAACTATGCCTCACGGGCAAACCTCACTGGTTACAGTTTGTGCCTCATTGGAAAACATCACTAGTTACAAACTATGCCTCACTAGCAAACCTCATTGGTTATAGTCTATACCTCACTGGCAAACCTCACTTGTTATAGACTATGCCTCACTGGCAAAACAAACTCATACGAAAAACAAAAGAGTTATAGAGGGTTTCTCTGTTTCACTACAAATCTCAGATCAACATATCATTCTTCTTCAATCTGGAAGTCCATTCATCTGCTTTCATACTCTACATATTTGTTGCATAATGTCCTCTCGCTATACTTGATTCACCTACAATAGCATCTCTTACTCTGCATATTCCACAGTCAAACAATACACTCTCTCAATCACTTGCAAAACAAGATTCTAACTTTCATTTTCATGTTTTCTTTTCAATCCACACTACATTTCTCTTATCATTCATACTCTGTATAATCAGCTACATAATGTCTTCATTCTGTGCATAAATCACCTACAAAAAGATCTCACACACTTCTCAATTCTCAGTCAAAATATAACTCACACACACCCCTAATTCACCTTCAAGTTCTCATACAAAAGCCCACACTTCATTGCGCATTCATAATTCTTAGTCAAAAAATAAATTCTCCTGTCTATTTGAGTCCACTCCAACATCCATTCTTTGCCACAGGTCATGTCTCCAAGAAGAAAATCCATCAACAATAAAAACCCACTCACAAAAACATTATAGCACTGTACTTAATCTTCTCCAATTTTTAGAAAAAAAAAATTTGTGCCTCTTCAGTGGCTTCAATAGCATGAGGGAGTGGTCTCTAATTTGAGAAAGAGTGGTCTCTACATGCATTTTCATGTCAAGCCAATAAATCATTCCTTTTATTCTTTATGCTTTGCTAAACTTAGCTTGTAAAATGCTATGCAACACTTTGATAAGGAAGCGACCATCAAATTAAATCCCTAAGCAATAACCGTTTTCTTTTTTTTGAAAGGTTTAAATCCTCACCTTTGATATAAACTTTCATGCCTTTGAAGGTTTTGATAAGGACATTTAGATTGTCTTTGGCGCCCGATCCATATGAGGTGACTGGAGGATCCGGTCTCCCTAAGCAAAAGGGGCCGATAGATCAATGACTGCGACCCCTTAGTTTGTGACTTAAGTTATAAAGTAACCTATTATCATAATTCACTTTCTAATTATAACAAAAAGCAACTTTAGACTTGACAAGAAAAGAAGGGTTTAAACAATTAGGAGTTAGGGTTTAGGTCTTGTAGATTTACAAACCCTAATTTCATTGCTCACTAATATTCAACTTAAATCAAGATCTTGTTTCAACAAAGCTTCACTATACCTTTGTTATGATAGCCAAAAGACTTCTCAAAACAATTTTACAATACATTTGCTAAGACAGTAATCACCTCAAAGCTCCTAACTCCTTTGAAGACTTTGTGTGATATCAATTACAACTAGTCATGTCGTATCAAGAAGCTTTGGTCTCTCCATTCTAAATATTGCTTAAACAACATTGTCTTGATGTACATGATGATGACATCTCTTGAAGATGGCAAATCTGCAATTCCTTTGAAATCAAATGAACAAGTTCTTCCTCTGTGATATCTTCACTACAAGTTCTAGACATCATTGACATTGAAACCACCATAACACATGAAGCATGAACATTAATGAACATGACTAACCAAACTTAAGTTGTGATCTCTTCAACCTCTTCAACACTATCAACATCAGCAAGGATATGATCAGAGATGATTAATACCAAAACACCAACACTTTGATCAATAACCTAAGGTCCTGTTCCATGAAGCATGAACACCATGACATCCTGAGGTCCTGGAACACCATGACATCCTGACACACTTGTAATGAAGCACAACATCCTTGCAATCTCTTTGCATTACCAACATCAAGATCAAGAACCAACGTCAAATCACCAAACATCCTCTTGTTCTTGATTATCACTGTATCATTGACAAGCTCCTAACATCACTGTAAGAAAATTGCTTTGATCTTGAAGAACACAAATTTGCATTCTGAAACTATCACTACTCCACTTGATACCTTTTGAGATCTCATGTAGCAAACCAAAAACTCCATCAACACCATATGAAGCATGAACACTGTGCAACTCCTTAAGCATGAACCATATGAAGCATCCTAAATCATGAACAACATAAACAAGTACCTTTACCAATTTTTGATACCTTTTGACATCTTTATCATGCATCAACAAAACTTACCATGAAATGCATATAAAGCATCAACATACCCTTGTTATCTCTGTCACCTTACCTTTGACATCACATGCACCTTTGCTAAGAAACTCTCTCATAAAGATGATGAGGACACATCACCTTTACATCAACAACATGAAACAAAAAGGATGACAAAGATCTACTACTGCAACTCTTTATGATGACAACATAAACCCATGCACTGACCTCCTGTCCTTTTGACATCAATGACAAACCAACATCCAAAAAACTCCCCCATTGTCATTGATGGAAAAATCTTCATGATTCTCTCTCTCTCTCTCCCTTTGACATCAAGTGACAAAGGAATACTTACTGTCCCTTACCAAAACATAGCATTGTCAAGACCCCTACAGATAAGTACATCTACATTATTCTTACTAGAAGAATCATTAGGTGCATGTGAAATTTCTATTATATCCATCTTTTCAAAAAGTTCAAGTTCATTTGCATAGTTCATGTCACCTACAACCTCCATCTGATTATACCATTGTTGATTATATCATGACAGTCCATTAGACTACATTTCTTGAAAGTTCATGTACCTTGTTTACCTATCTACATTGTGCATACATGTCTACCTTAGCATTTGCAATTACAACACTTGATAATGATGTTGTCCTTTCATACCTTGATGGATGCCATACTCTATTTCAAGAAGTTGTAGAGTCTGATTTTACACTTGCCCACATGTCATGCTATGCTGATCACTATCAGCAACCCACCAACAAACTGTGAATATCACTATTATACTTCATCTCTGCAACAAATGTTGGAATCCTTCATGTCTGTAACAAAAGATTTGAGCAAGAATCTATCACTCTATCCTTCAATGATATGACTGTCCTTCAATCTGATACCACTGTCATTTCAAGTCTGCAACAAATGAGCAACTGTATAGCAATCACTGTGAATGAATCCTATTCTAGACTAAGCTATCAGTCCCCTCCATACTATATACTGCATACTGTTAGGTACTGCATAGATGTCAAGCCTCTCCATTTCAACATTGACTGATCAACCAAGATATCATTGATTGTCATGACACAGTCTAGTCATGGTGACTACCTTGAGATGTCCTTGCACAAACAATATCATGAAACCATTAATGCATCACCATTAAAAGATAATGAAAAAACAAGCATTCCAACAGAAGATCACTGATACCAATGAACACCACTGCTAAATGTAAAAACATATCAGGGTTTTTGTAGGAAGTACTGCTCATGAAATAGTTGCTCCCCCTGCAAATAAGTTAGCCACTGTCAAGCATAGTCAAGCATTGTCCTTGTCAATCAAAGTCATTGTCCTGTTATCTTTGTTAGATGCCTGCTCATCATTACACACACTCCCTGCACTGTACAATATCCACAAACATGTATACAACCACAAGACAATGCTAATTCCCAAGGAAGATCACTATCAAAGAATGACTAAGAAAACATGGTATGACTAAGATCACTGCACTTTGTCTCCCCCTGTGATACTAGCTCCTTCTACAACTTTTCTTGCTATTGATGAAATCATGAGATCACATAACTCATAAACAACATAGATATCATAGGCATATTACTCCCTTTACTTGAGACATTTATTTGTGATGAAGAATATTCATTGAATGTGCTAAAGATAAGGAACACAATCTAACCCTTCTCTACTTGCTCCTTGACTGCTACAACCTCCTGATTTTCACCTTAGGGGTAAATGATAGGGCATTGATCAACTCCCCCTGTCCTCATGCTACTTCTCATGCAATAGATGATGTGTCTTGTGTAATATGCACAAGTTTAGGTTTATCCTTTTCTTGATTTTGTTTCCTTCTCCACACTTTCATAGGTTCTCTCTTTTGTTCAGGTTTCTTCCTCCAAACTTTCTTAGGCTATTTTCTTTTTCAACCTGTCAAACTAGGTGATCCTTTTTTGTAACAATGTGCTTTGTGTCCAAGAGTGTTGCACTTATAACATATAATATTGCAATCTAGATCAAATGAATAATAGTTCCTTTTTTACAACCTATGAGCACTTCTATTGTTATTCCATGCATGATCATACCTTCCATGCACTCTACAATTTCTTTTTATGTGACCAACATTGTTGCAATTGTAACATACTAGATCAACATTCCTTACTGAAGCAAATTGACTCCTTCTACAATCAATTGCTTTGTGTCCAAAATGATTACAGGTATAACAATAACCAAAAAATGAGTAATTGTATCTGTATATATATGCTTGCCTTGCTGGAGTAGTTCTTCTGAGATTTCCCCTTTGGTTTTGCATTTTGATAAACTCATCTTTGGTTTTCATCTCAGCTTCAATCTTCACAACTTGCTTGAGTTTTTCTTTTGAATCTTTACCATTCATCTTTGATGTTCCAGCAATGAATTCAATCTTATTTTTGCCTTCCAATACAATTGCCTTTGATCTTTTCCTTCAAATCCAAGACCACTCTTATTATATGTTGGCCTTTGGGAATTGAGAATATTATCTAAAATTTATGTACTCTTTTCATTCTTCAGGTCTTTATTCAATTGAGCACTTGTTTTCTCCAAATTTTTCTTCAAAGAAACAATCTTTGATTCTAACCTTTGACCATTTTCCTCTTTTTCTTTCGATTGGATTCATACCTATTCCTCTATTTTATTTGCCTCTTCAGTTTGAACTTTCAGATCTATGATCAATTTCTTTGCTTCTTCAAGGGCAGCAAGTACTTTGTCTTTGGAGTCTTTTTCTTCTTGAAGTTGCACTGAGTTAATCTCTAGTTCTCCTTTCTAAGTTTCTTGATCTCATCCAGGGCACACATGAGTTCACCTTCAATATCAATTTCACATTCATCTTCATCAAACTCCTATCCATCTTCACTCACAATGTAATCTCCTTCTTTGTCAATATTCTCAACTACAAGATCATCTTCAATCACCAAGTTGTCCTCTCTATCAAATATATCACATGATTTGTTTGAGGCTGGTTAATCAACTCTTTGCTTAACATTTTTCCTTCCCTTATTTATTTTACTCTTTCCCATAGTATTCCACCTCTAGAATCTACCCAAGTCTATTAGACTCCTCTAGGGAACCTAGCTCTGATACCAATTGTTGGAATACTTCAGACCACTAAGAAGGGGGGTGAATCAGTGGTCAACAAAAACAACTCTTCATACAAGTTTTTCTCACAATAGTATCAAAATAATTCAACATATTATAACCCATCATAAAACATATAACAAATGCATCAGGACCTAAAACATTGACAAAGCAGAAGAGTCGGATAGGAACAACACATAACACAGGTGATTGAGTGGAAAACCCCAAAAGGGTAAAAACCACTATCAACATGATCTCCATTAAGCCTCACTGGCAAACCTCACTGGTTATAGTTTGTGCCTCACTGGCAAACCTCACTGGTTACAGACTATGCCTCACTGACAAACCTCACTGGCTACAAACTATGCCTCACTGGCAAACCTCATTGGTGACAGATTGTACCTCACTGGCAAACCTTACTAGTTATAGACTATGCCTCACTGGCAAAACAAACTCAAAAGAAAAATAAAAGAGTTACAGAGGGTTTCTCTATTTCACTACAAATCTCAAATCAGTATATCATTCTTCTTCAATCTGGAAGTCCATTCATCTGCTTTCATACTCTGCATATCTGTTGCATAATGTCCTCTCATTGTGCTTGATTCACTTGCAATAGCATCTCTTACTCTACATATTTTACAGTCAAACAATACACTCTCTCAATCACCTACAAAACAAGATTCACACTTTCATTTTCATGTTTTCTTTTCAATCCACACTACATTTGTCTTATCATTCATACTCTGTATAATTAGTTGCATAATGTCTTCATTCTATGCATAAATCACCTACAAAAAGATCTCACACACTTCTCAATTCTCAGTAAAAATATACACTCACACACACCCCTAATTCACCTTCATGTTCTCATACAAAAGCCCACACTTCATTGTGCATTCATAATTCTCAGTCAAAAAATAAATTCTCTTATCTATTTCAGTCCACTCCAACATCCATTCTCTGCCACAGGTCATGTCTCCAAGAAGAAAATCCATCAACAATGAAACCCACTCACAAAAACATTATAACACTGAACTTAATCTTCTCCCATTTTTAGAAAAAAAAACAATTCGTGCCTCTTCAAACGCTTCAACAGCATGAGGGAGTGGTCTCTAATTTGAGAAAGAATTGTCTATGCATGCATTTGCATGTCAAGCCATAAATCAGTCCTTTTCTTCTTTATGCTTTGCTAAACTTAGCTTGTAAAATGCTCTACAATGCTTTGATAAGGAAATGACTGTCAAATTAAATCCCTGAGCAATAACCGGGTTTGCTTTTTTCTTAAAAGGTTTAAATCTTCACCTTTGATATAACCTTTCGTGCCTTCAAAGGTTTTAATAAGGACCTTTAGATTGTCTTTGGCACTCGATCCATATGAGGTGACTGGAGGATCCAGTCTCCCTAGGCAAAGGGGGTCAGTAGATCAATGACTGCAACCCCTTAGTTTGTGACTTAAGTTATAAAGTAACCTTTTATCATAAGTCACTTTCTAATTATAACAAAAAGCAACTTTAGACTTGATGGGCAAAGAAGGGTTTAAACAATTAGGAGTTAGGTTTTAGGTCTTGTAGATTTACAAGCCCTAATTTCATTGCTCACTAATATTTAACTTAAATCAAGATCTTGTTTCAACAAAGCTTCACTATATCTCTGTTATGACAGCCAAAAGATTTCTCAAAACAATTTTACAATACCTTTGCTAAGACAGTAATCACCTCAAAGCTCCTAACTCCTTTGAAGAATTTGTTTGATATCAATGACAACTCGTCGCATCGTATCAAGAAGCTTTGGTCTCTCCATTCTAAACACTACTCAAACAACATTGTCTTGCTGTACATTATGATGACATCTCCTGAAGATGAGAAATCTGCAATTCCTTTGAAATCAAATGAACAAGTTCTTCCTCTGTGACATCTTCACTACAAGTTCCAGACATCATTGACATTGAAACCACCATAACACATGAAGCATGAACATTAATGAACATGACTAACCAAACTTAATCTGTGATCTCTTCAACCTCTTCAACACTATCAACATTAGGAAGGTTATGATCAGAGATGATTAAAACCAAAATACCAACACTTTGATCAATAACCTGAGGTCCTATTCCATAAAGGTTGAACACCATGACATCCTGACACACTTGTGATGAAGCACATCATCCTTGCAATCTATTTGCATTACCAACACAAAGATCAAGCACCAACATCAAATCACCAAACATCCTCTTGTTCTTGATTATCATTGTATCATTAACAAGCTCCTGACATCAATGTAAGCAAATTGCTTTGATCTTGAAGAACACAAATTTGCATCATGAAACTATCAGCACTCCACCTGATACCTTTTGAGATCTCATGTAGCAAACCAAAAACTCCATCAACACCATATGAAGCATGAAAACTATGCAACTCCTTAGGCATGAACCATATGAAGCATCCTGAATCATGAACATAAACAAGTACCTTTACCAATTTATGATATATTTTGACATTGTTACCATGCATCAACAAAACTTACCATGAAATGCATATAAAGCATCAACATACCCTTCTATCATCTTTGTCACCTTATGTTTGACATCACATGCACCTTTTTCAAGAAACTCTATCATAAAGATGACAAGGACACATCACCTTTACATCAACAACATGAAATAACATGGATGACAAAGATCTACTATTGCAAGTCTTTTTGATGACAACTCTTTGTGATGACAACATAAACCTATAAATATCCATGGTCAAGAGCTTATTACTCCACCTATCCATAATCCCATAAATATCCATGAGCAAGAAATCCAAATTGCTCCTATCCATCTTCCATCTAGTCCTATCCATGATGTACAAACATTCACTTCCCTTGATGAGACATCAAACATAGATGATCAAACCAATAGCTTGCATCTTAGTGAGCATAATCAAGATCATAATGATTCGTTGTCATCCACTATCAAACATATTGAAAATACACCATATCCCATTGGTCTTACTACCTTCATCCATGAATGTTCTTCCTTAGGAAAGCAACATCCTTTATCCACCACTTCACCTTCTCCACCCAATAAGGAACTCGCATGTAGTGTCCAAAACATCCATAGTCCCATTGTCCATCGCATACTCCAAAAAATGAATTATCAAGGTAAAGGCTTAGGCCTTCATGAACAAGGTATTTTGGAGCCTATCCATGTCAAGGTCCCTCCACGCTCATATGGCCTTGGATATACACCCCAAGGTAAACAATCTCAAGATGTTGGTACTTCCTTCAATCCTCCTAAATCCACTTCATTCAATCGACCCAAATCCCATGCATCTTGTCATACCCCCAAAACATATGTTGCCATTCCACCTCCATTATCCTACAAGTGTCAAAAGCATGTGACCATACTCCTTCCACCGTCCACTTTACCTCCATTACTTCCAACTCCTAATATCCCTCCATCCATTTTATCTCCACTACTTCCAACGTGTAATATCCCTATCATCCAATCCCCTCATCCATTTATCCAAAAATCCACTTTTAATCCTTCCATCCATAAATCACCTAAAATTCCTAATCATGATCATCAAATGCACACATCGTCTAAACATGAAGTTTCCACCAATCTCATGGGAGTCAAAAATAAAAATTTGGATGCCTCTACCTATGAAGCAAAAAATCATAAAGGTCATCATGCCTTAAAACATCAATGCAAAGAATTAAAGCCAAATCCATCTAAAAGGCTATCCAATCCCATACTTCCAAAAGAAAAGGTCAAAACTAAAATGGTTTGGTTACATAAGAAAAAAGAAAGCAAGTCAAATGAAGCATCCTCTTCCATTTAAAAATCCCAAAAATCTCATTCCATCCAAAAATCTCAAATTCCTTCATCACACAAGCAAAATAAAAATCATAAAAATCCTAAGTCTATCTGGGTACCTAAATCACCAAATTGACCATCCACTAAGCAAACATGTCAATTGCTTCCTACACCTCCTCCAAATTAAAAGCTTCAATGTTTATCATAGTGTGTGTAACCATTGGTCTTGGTTCCCTTCCATTCCACAACATTTCCACATACCTCCCATCTCCCCATTTTTCATCCACTATCCTACATATCTTCCCCATCACTTCCCTATGGTCCATGCTTTTGCATAAGCCTTTTATCTATCATTTTGCATAATTCCTACATAATCCACTATCTTCCATGCATAAACCTTTCCTAATCCACTATCTACCTAATCCATCTTCCTCTCATGAAATTCCTTACCAACATCTATGAGCATAATGACATTTGATATGGTCCATGTGCAATGAAATCCATCTGTAATGGGACTATCACACTTCATGGAACTAGATGCTCGAGTCCCTCTATCCATATCCACTTACCCCATCCAAATATCCCAATATTTCATAAAAGAAAAAAAAAAGAAAAGAAAAAAATTAAAATAGTAAATAGAAATCCCTTCGTCCAATGGTGAAAACCACCCTTGGCGGTGCCTTGGATAAGTACCATGATGAAAACCTGGCAAACAGGCATCATGTGTAGGTTGATCTTCTATGTTACTTACACTTGGGGGCACATTGTCTCATCCAAACTATCTATCCCATCATACCATTTCCATACCATCCTACCATCCTTATCCATTATACCCACATACTTATCTTATTGAGTCCATCATCCCTTCCTCCTTTTGGATCTTGATAAAGATATGGGGGCAAAATGTTGAAAATTATTTTGGATATCTCTTGATATACCTCATCCTTTCAAACTGATCCTATCATCATCCTATTGTCATAATCTTTGTCATGTAAAATCCTAAGCATTACTACCAAGAATGGGGCATGTTATTCCTATGCAACATAGTCTTTGGAGATCACATCCTACCTCCCATATGATGCTTACATCCATCATGTCGATTATCGCCTATCCTTTTTATCCATCCATTTATCATGAACCTTCCATCACATTTACTATCACCCATCCTTTTGTCCATCCAATCCTACATCCATCCTTGCACCTAGATTTGGTTTTCCCTTGTCATTGGTATCTAGCACAAAGGCTATCCAAATTGTCATCCAATGCCATCCCAAAACATGTCAAAAATTCAAAAAAATCAAAACATTTCAAAAATACAAAAAAATCAAAACATTCCAAAAAACACAAAAAAATCAAAACATTCAAAAATCCAAAAAAAATCAAAACATTCCCAAAAATATAAAAAAAATCAAATATCCAACAAAAATCCAAGCAATAAAATCACATTCATCAAATCAATCCAATCAAATCAATCAATCAAATCAAGTGAATCAAATTAAATTAAATCAATTCATCAAACCAATCAATCATCCAAATCAATCAAATCAATTCTTCCAATAAAATCACATCAATCATTTCATCATATCAATCCATCAAATCAAATCAATCCAATCCAATCATCAAAATCAATCCATCAAATAAATTAAATCATCAAATCAATCACATCAATTCTTCAAATCAAATCACCCAATTCTTCAAATGTCAAACCAATCACATCATCAAATTCAATCAAATCACTCAATCCAATTAATCAATCCAAATCAATTCTTCAAATCATTCCAATCAAATTATTTCTCCAAATCATTCTTCAAATCAAATCAAACCAATCCAATTCCTCAATTCATCAAAATTAATCAAATCACCCAATTCTTCATTCAATCAAATCAATCCAACCAATGATCCAAATGCAAGTCATCCTTAATCCATGCCAATCAAGTCAATCAATCTTTCCAAATTATCCAATTACATCAATGGTCTTGATCCTAGCCTTGTTGTAAACCCAATCAATCAATTAATCAAATCCTAGTGTTGATTCACATGGCCAACAACACTAGTTTCAATCAATCATATCAATTGTCTTATATAGGTTGTTGCACTCTCGAAACCAGACCAGGCATCTTATAGAGGTGTTTCATTCCTAAAACCAGACATTATCATTATCATCATCAATCAATCAATTAATCATTGGTTTACAGCTTGACAAAGGCAATACCTTGTTTATTTTTGTATCATTTGTGCATTCGTGCTTGCTTGCTTGTGTGTGTTATCATTTTATCTTGCATTTGTATCAAATCTATATCATTCTAGCTAATATTCATATCCAGCAAGGTGCAATTTCACGTGACAATAGTTTCTGGCACACTCGGTGGGACTAGTTCGATGAGCTTTATCATCCATTGAAGGATTTGGTATGTTCTTCAGTGCATCTTGCCATTCAGGGCACTCTTCTGAGCAAATCTACTAGTGAAAGCAGCTCAAGTGTTTAAATATTCATCAAAGATCGAAGTTCAGTGATGCTTTTGGTCTTTTCCAGCCTTCAAGGCTTCGAATCACCTAGTGACTCTTCTTGGTATGTATCCAATTTTCTCTGGTTACAGACCTGTTTTGCTCTAATTCAGACATTTTCTATGATTATCTAGCATTTTGATGCTTTAAAATGTTGTAGACACCTAAAATTGTCCATGTCTTGCAACATCACCTTGTCGATACATTACTTAAGACATCTTGCGACATTTTGTCCTAGGTCCCTTTCATGATCCCTCCATCACTTAATTAGTTAAATAAGTCATATTTATTTAACTAATTCCCATCCTTATCCCATTTATCTCACTAGCCAATTAATTAAATAAATCCTATTTATTTAATTAATTTCCCACCTTTCCTCTAATTTAAATAAATATAACATTTATTTAATTAGCCCTCTCCCATTTTCCAACTAATTTAAATAAAATATTTGAATTAGTCGTCACCTTCAACCTCATTACAACACATGTCCCATACTACAACTTTCATTTAATACTTTTCACATGTCTAACTAATTTAAATAAAATATTATTTAAATTAGGCCAGCCGTACTCTTATCCTCACACTTGTCACATGACTACCACTCCTTGTGGAGTGGGAAACCCTATTCAATCTCAACCGTCCACATCATTCAAATCAACTTTCAATCTTAGCCATCAATTCAAATCACCAATCTCCTATAAATCAAGCCTCACCCAAGCCATTTGGGGGATCCATTTTCAAGTAACATTATGTTGTTGAAATGACTCTAGAGCTCCATTCTTATCATCTTCTATCTATTGTTATGCTGTTGAAATGAGCAATCAACATTCATCCAACAACCACAATCTTTGATATTTTGCATCCTATGAAAAATGGATAAGAGCAATGGAGGCGAGCCAAGCTTAGCATAGAGATTTAGATTTAGTTTGCTTTATCATTTGAATTTATGTGTTATCTTGTACTCCATTGTTTAGTTAGGGTTTTATGATTGTTGTTAATGATTTATGCCCTGATTTTCCCTATCTTACAAATGTCAAACTATTATGGGAGTTATGGCTAATCCCCTCCTCTTGGCTAGCATGTAGGTTATTGGCCCCCATACCAGCAGTTTCATGCCCCAAATGCCTCTAGTTTTATGCCATATAGCCTTGCAACAATAGAATATCAGCATCCTCATGATGCTTACCTCCCTCCCACCCTCGTTCATGCTTATTATCAGCCTCAAGAGGTCCCTTTCACTCCAAACCAATATAGTTACCCTCCCAACCCACCTCAATTGGACTATGATTTTGACAACATGAGTATCAAAGAGGTCATGTTGCACATTGATAGGTTGTTGGATGACATTGACAAAGAACTAATGTATAACCAGCAACAAGATGAGATTGCTTATTAGGCTCATCTCCAATAGTAGCAAGTGGAGGTAGAGGAAAGAGCCTATCAGGAAAACTTGGCTTTGGAGATTGCAGCTAAAGAAGAACAATTAAGGTATTTGCTTGCCCAGAGGAGGTTGGAAGCCCAATCAATCCCCTCCATTTCCAATTTCAGAGAGCCCCTCCCTTTTACCTAGGCTTAGCCTACAGTAGAAATAACCCCCAAATTCAAAATCCCAAGATTCAAGTAGGGGAACTGCTCTGAGCCTCCAAAACCACTTTCTAGTTTCAAAATCTTGAGTTTCAAAGGCCCTTAGCCTTCATGGGAGCCTGTTCCTACATAAATCTAGCCTATCACTCCTTAGGAACAACCCTATCAGGAAGTTCTTCCAGCTTACATTCCATTTTATTCCTCTTGCCCTAACACTATTTCACTTTTCAAAGGTGGACTTGTTGTCTATCGGGCTAATTGGAGAGATGAGTTGAGGAAGGAGATATCTACAACAAGGGAGGAGTCACATGCTGATAATGAACCCTCATGCACCAACTCACCCTGTAAGGATAGACCAGTCTCTTGGCGAGATGTTGAGTTCTATGAGCCAGAAAAGGAACTGTTGGGGGCAACTATGGAGTGACCTGATAATTGTGAGCCCTCATGCACTATTAAAACTCAAGATTCAAACTTTCTGCAAGAAAAAAACTAAATCTGGTTAGTTGGAACAACAATGCATCAAGCATAAGGTTAGTGTTGATTCAGATGCGGGGTTGAGTCCCCTGGATTTTTTATCATTTGAGGAATTTTCCCACGCTTTGAACAAGAGGAATGAAACCCAAATGTAGAGGAAGCATGGTGAAGAGTTCTAGTTGCAAAGACAACTCAAGCAAAATGCAGTGGAGTTGCAGTCAAAGGATGAGGGCATGGTGGAGGAGATTGCTCCAGTCACTCCAAAAGTAGAAATTGATGGTGCCACTCTATTTAGTGAACTACCTAGCTACATTGAAGATGAGGAAGGCATGCAGATGCCAATATTGACAATAGTTTCAAAGAAGCATGGGGGTAGCAAAACTAATGGCAGATTGTTGTAGGTTGGGCCCCAACATGACAGTGAGATTCCAGCTCATGAAGAAAAGCATAAGAGTAGTCCTATACTGAAGAGTGAAGAGGACTTGGAAGAGGCATATTTCTAGAATGAGATGGATGTTTTTTTCTCTAACCTGAATAGTAAATCAGTGCCTCTAGAAGAGGTAGATTTTGAGCAGGTTGAAAAGGTAGTTATTCCTCCAATTGATATACAAGAGTCAGAGCATTTAGACTAGTGGTAGAATGAGCTAGGATCAGATCAAGGGCATGAGATCAACTCTATTAATTTGCATGTCATTTCAAGGGGATGTGCTATTAGACATTTGGCCTAGCTGAAGACATATGAGAAAGGGTCACCACTTGTCATGCTTACTCCTAAGCATGAAGTTGAGCATCAAAATAGGTGGGATTAGTCTAGTTATCCACTTCCAGGTAGTTGCATCAACAATCTGTTCAAGTGGGTAAGTGAGTTTGTTCGCATTCTTGGGGGAGTGTTTTGTCAATTTGTTGTATGCCCACCCCTCCCCCACCTCCTTTTAACTGCCCATAAGCATGTAAAGCACTGTAAATTGTTGAGAAAGGGTTTTTATTTTGAAAAACTACTTAATGGATTTGTTTAAGGTCATTTCTAGTTGGTTAGTTTAGGTTTAGGTTAGTTTTGTTTCTAATTTAGGTTTCCTTTCAATAAGTGCCTTTGCATAGGCAACATTCTCATTAGGAGATTGTTTGTCTTGTTATGTGTTTTTGTGTTCTCTAGAGGCAATTTTAGTTCTATTGGTCATGTGGTTGCATTTCTTCTGACTCTGTGCCCAATGGATTATATAAGGCAACTAGATCCATGTGTTTAGCAGGCAAACACCCCTGCATAGTCACCAAAATGTTGTCATATTTTGCCCAGGTCAAAATAACCCAAAAATTCCCCTTCTTCCATGAAAAATATCCGATCTAAGACACTTGAAATGGAAGAAGTTTTCCCCTTGGAAAAGCCAAGAAAAATCCCCAAAACATTCTAAGTTTTTGCCTTGGTAAAATTTCAGTTTGGCAAACCTTTGGTTCAGTGGTTCATTGGTTTGCTAGTTCGTTGATTCACCAATTTGTTGACTAAGGAGGTAAGCAGGTAGCAAAGCAGCTAAGGAAGGAAGCATAAAAGTGGCAAAGGTTTGCCTTTATCGACAAACTTAAGGTTCGGCGAACCTTAAGTTCACCGATTAGCAAGTTTGCCGATCGGTGACTTTGCTGACAAAGGGAAAGGAGAAGGGGCATGGTGGCAAAAATTTAGGTAAGGAAAAGAGCAAACAAGGCTATTGGCAAATCAGCCAAATCTCAAACTCACCAACTAGTTCAAATTTTCTCGAGTTTGCCAATTGGAGGGCCCAAAAGGAAGAAAGATGAAGTGGCGGAGGTGATGGTTCATGACACGGAAGATTTACCAATAAGGTGAAATATGAAGGTATGGATGGTTCACAAAGCAAAGATTTCACCAATAAGGTAGAAAATGGCTAAGGCGGGAAAAATAAAGGCTATCGACGAATTGGGGAAAACTCAAACTCGCCAACTAGTTTAAATTTTCCCGAGTTTGTTGATAAAGCAAATCGCTGACTAAAGAGAAAGGAGGGCGAGCTCAGTGGTTCACAAAGGGGAAACTTTTCAAACCAAGGAAAAGGAAGACAAATCAGCTAAGGCACAAGCGATTAGCAAAATTGTAAATTCATTGATAAGGCAAAGGGTGAAGCATGGTTAGTTTGCAAAGGGTGACTTTCGTTGATAAGGCAAAAAAGCAACAAGGCTCGATTGGTCGGGAAATTGACAAAGGGACAAACTTGCCATCAAGTTTGTGAAATGCAAAAATTGTTGATAAGTCAAAAAAGAGAAAGGCAAGGCCAAAATTGGTTCATGAATGCGAGAATTCACCAATAAGATGAAAAGAAAGAAGGAAAAGAGTCAAGTTCACGAATGAGAGGATTCGCGGATAAGGAAAATAACAAGAACCAAAGGCCAAGTTCGAAAAAGTATAAAATCACCAACCAAGGAGAAAGGTTGAAGAATTGGCTAAGGCATGGGTAATTCAAGAAAATGAAAGTTCATCGATAAGGTGAAAAAGTGTGAACTGGTCGACTAGTCAGGAAATCGGCAAAAATGATAACTTGCCGACCAGTTTATGGTTTCAGAGATTCGCCAATAAGATGAAAGGCTAAGGCAAAGCAACAAAGAAAGGAATAGTTTGTAAAAGGAAGAGATTGCCGATAAGGCAAAGCAAGAAGCGATTCAAGTTCATGAATAGGGAAGTTTTCTAATAAGGCAAAATAGAAGAAAGCAGGAGACTTGGTTGGCTCGTGAAATAGACATTTCGCTGATAAAGAAGAGAAGGAAGCTAGGTTCGAAAAACAAAGATTTTGCCGATATGGAAAAAATTATAGAACCAAAGAAAGTTCTAAAAAGTGAGATTTACTGATAGGGAAAATAGGAAAGACAAAAGACATGGCAAGCTTGGTTCAAGAAAATGAGATTTTGCTAATATAGAGAGCCAAAAACAGAAAATCAAGTAGAAATAAGCAAGGAAAATCAAAGGGCACCAAAAGTAAAATTAAAAAGATCAACACTTTTGAAGTGTTGTAAAATATTTAATAACATGATTTTCTGAGTGTCTGAAGATGCACTTCCAGGAGATGCCATTGTTGCAGGCCAGGGTGCAAGTAGCTGAAACAATGGAGAATTTCAATGCACATGTACCTGAATATTAATGAGGAGGATAAAGTGTCTCTGCAACCCATGCTTCCAGGTGTCCCTCTAAGGACATATCAGTGCATAGGATATGGACGGCCTTCCAGGCTATGAATTCTTCAACACACTAAGCATGGGTGCTCCTAAATTTCTACATATTTTCTGACAGGACCTCTGGGCTAGAATTGAATGCAACATGGGCACATACACCAAGTCGATTGACCAAATTTCAGCACCTAATGTTGTAGATGAATGAAAATGCTATATATACATGAAACAAAGATGTAAAAGGTTTGTTTGTTGGCTATGCTAGGTCACTCTCAGAGGCATAAAGTTCCTTGTAGGTTTGACCTTGTGGTTTTCTCCAAAACTGGGCAGATTTGATGGACTGTGCTCTTTTGTTGAGCTTCTCATGTCTCTATACGAGTTCACCAATGAAGGAGAGTCGATCATTTTGTGTCCATTTCATGTCTGTAATGAATTTTTCTTCCTTTTTAATGGTTATTTAGCCTCTATGATCAATATAAACTAAATTTTGCCTCTCTCATTTCTCTTGCACTATGTTTATTTGATAGATGTAAGCTGTTTATTATGGATAAAATGATCCCTTTCATACTTTCATCTCTCTGCCTTAATCTCTGTTTGAATCCCCATGAGTCTGTATGATTTCCTTCTAGCATTTGAGATCATTATTGTGTTATGTCAGCTACATTCAAACACCCTAAATCTTGGTGTATCACCATTTCCCTTTCTGTACTCCCTCTCTCCCTTTTCCCTGATGATAATTAGCATAGGTTTAGTTGATTTCTCTGAGCCTTAAACTCAGAAAGAGGAACCTTCTCTAGAGGTCTGATCTCATCTACAATGTCCCACACCTTGAGATCAATCCCATTGTGTCATTGAAATGCTTGAACTAGCTTCAAGTAGGGTGCAATTTCATGTGATAACAGTTCCTACTTGTGTAGTTAAACCAAGTAAACCTTTTGCTAAACACGACATGCCATTAAGGTGTGGTTGTGATGCCCTTATTTTAGGAAAAGAGGCATTGGAGGAGTACCTGCGTGTACATCCACCCTCTAAGTTTGTTTTACTAGATTTCAATGGTGAAGAGGAACCGAAGGAATATCCTTTAACCAAAAGTGACATGTAGTCTTGTCGAATTAATTATCTAAATAAGGATGTATTTATACCTAGAATAATCTATAATAAAGATAAGATTGTTTTTGTACAAATTTGAGTTTTGTGAATGGATTTTATTGATGAATTTTGAATTAATGAGATGCATTATTTCTAAATTCTAATTTAAATTTTGATACAAATATCAGGTGTGATATAGAGTATCATCATGGTTCGAACTTGAACAAATCTTGAAGATAGTCAAGGAGAGTCGAATCCTTCTAAAAATCCAATAGCTAAGTTGGATCAGATATTGACCATGTTGAATGAAACCACGGAAAAACTTGGAACAGGAGGTTAGGGGTCAAGGTAGATATGAAGCAGGAAATGAGGACTCACATCAAGGAGATGATGATTATGTCCATGAAACCAATGTTCATAGCGAACAGAAGGAGAATGTTGATAAGACTAAGTCTCAAGAGGAGAAGAGAAGTAGACTTGCCTTTGAGTTGTTGAGAGACATGAAGAAAGTCATGCCACCTAAGTTTGACAGAACAGAAAGTGGTGATGTTGCAGAAGCTTGGTTGATAGAGATGGAAAAGTATTTCAAGATCCAAAATTACTCAGAGATAACCAAGGCAGTATGGGGTGCTTTTTAGCTGGTAGAAGAAGCATCCATGTGGTGGATGAACAAGAAAATGGAATTGCGGTTAAGTTCTCTGAGCTTAACCTGGGATCAATTTTTGGTCTTATTTCTCTAGAGGTGGTTACCACAACTTTTCTTCGATCAAAAGTTAACAAATTTTTAAAATCTACGTCAAGGGGATATGTCAGTGGTGGAATATTGGGAAAAGTTCACCCATCTCCTGAAGTATGTGCCACAATATCAGAAAGATGAAAGGTTCAGAATCAAGAAACTTATCATGGATTTGAATGCCTAGATTGGTGGAGAAGTGGATGTGCATGGTCCTACCACTATGGACCAAGTTTTAGTGAAGGCAATCAAACAAGAGGAAAAATTGAAGTCAATTTCTGCATATCATGAGAAGAATCGCAAGAGGTTTAATAAGACACCAACTTCTCAGCCTTTCAAAAAGAGGAATGGAAAATAGGATATGGCTAAGAAAAGTCACAAGGATTCTAGAAATAACAGGAATGGACCCAGAAATGAGAAGAAGAACAATAGCAATTTTTGAAGGAATGATAATAATTTAGGTAAACCTGTTGAGAAGCGAGGACCTCCTGGAGGATGTTTCACCTATGGTGGAGATCATTATGCAAATAAATGCCCAACCAAGAACCAAGGAGTTCAGCAACGTGGTAATGCTTTACCTACCTAGCAAGCAGCTTTTCAATAGAGGATCCATGCAGCTTTAGACAACTACCAGGTGAAGTACCAGATTACTCCCATTAAGGCATGTATTTTGTTTGGAGTTCCTGTTTCTATTTTGATTGATACTGGAGCAACTAAAAGTTTTATTTCTTTAAGAGTATTAAGTAAATTTCATGAAGAGTTGGATATATGGCTAAACCCTAGTCAGTAGAATATGCTAACCAAATGAAAGCTCAGGTAGAGCAGTGTCTGTTTGAAGCCAAGATTGAACTTCTTAGTTTTTCGACTAAGGTGAATTTGTTTGTAGCCCCTAGGTTCCTATGATGTCATCTTAGGAATAAATTGGCTATGGAGGCATAGAGCCAACATCGATTGTTTTGCAAAAATAGTTGAGTGTCTAGACGATGTAGGAAATAAAGTCTTTTTGCAAGGCACTCAAAGAGAAGTCAAGATCAGACCAATCTTTGCAATGCAACTAAAGAGGGCTAGGAGAAAAGGTTGTCAACTTTTTACAGTCAAAATGGAGCAAGTAGAAGAGGATCCTAGTAATCATAGTGCATCTTTGGAAAACTATCCTTTTTTTCTAGATTTTCAGGATGTTTTCCTAGATGAACTTCTGGGATTACCTCTGAAAAGAGATTTTGATTTCACAATTGATATAATACCTAGATCGGAGCTGATTTCAAAGGCACCATATCATATGATTACTATGGATTTGATGGAATTGAAAGCCTAGTGTCAGGAGCTATTGGCTAAAGGATTGATTAGACCCAATGTATCTCCTTGGGGAGCACCTGTAATCTTTGTTAAAATGAAGGATGGAACTTTGCGTCTATGTATAGACTATTGTATGCCCAACAAAGCAATGATAAAGAATAAGTATCTTCTACCGCGTATTGATGATCAATTTGATTAGATGCATGGCACTTTAGTGTTTTCTATGATCGATTTGCGATTTGAATACCATCAACTAAGAATAAAAGATGAGAACATTCATAAAACAACTTTCAGAACAAGGTATGGACATTGTGAGTTCACAGTTCTACCTTTTTGGGCTTTCGAATGCCCCTGCAACATTCGTGAATTTGATGAACAATATTTTCTGAGATTCCTTGGATAAATTTGTTCTAGTGTTTCTAGATGACATTCTTATTTATTCTAAGAATGGGGAAGAGCACTTGCAGTATCTTTGGATGGTTCTGCAGTAGCTGAAGGAACATAGGTTGTTTGGGAAGCTTTCTAAGTGTACATTATTTTAGAAAGAGATACAATACTTAGGGCATATTATATCAGCTAAAGGAATTTCAGTAGATCTTACAAAGATCAAAGATATACTTGAGTGGCCTATGCCAAAGAATGTGCATGAAGTGTGTAGTTTCATGGGGTTAGATGGATATTATAGAAAGTAATGTCTAAGATTGCAAGCCCAATCACTTTTCTTAAGAGAAAAGGGAAGCATTTTGAATGGAAAACAAATTGTTATGAGGCTTTTGACCAGTTGAAAGAGAGGTTGACAACTGCACCAATATTGAAAGTTCCTAATCCATAAATTCAATTTGTTGTAATTACGGATGACTCAGGAGAAGATTTTAGAGGAGTTCTTATGTAGAATGGGCAAGTGGTAGCCTATGTATCTAGGAAGTTGAGAGCATTTGAGCAGAATTATGCTCCTCATTATTTAGATTTAGTAGCAGTTGTGCATGCTTTGTAAGTGTGGCAACACTACTCAAGATAGGAAAGCCTTTTGAATTGAAGTTGGATCATCAAGGTCTTAAGTACATATTTTCCCAACCTCATCTGAATGCTTGACAAAGAAGATGGTTGGAATTGATATCTGACTATGATTTTGAGATAAGTTATATCAAAGGCAAAGAGAATCGAGTAGTGGATGCTTTGAGTCAACGGAGACATATCTCATCAATTGTCTCTATCCACTCGAACTTCAAGGATTTGGTATTGCAAAATTCTGTAGGTGATGAGTTCTATGAACCAGTTAAGCATGCTCTCTCAATAAATCCTCAAGATTCAAGGTACGATGGGTTCTATTTTGAACCAAGTGGGATTCTAAGATACAAAGGAAGGATGTATGTTCCAGATTCGGTAGAATTGAGAAACCCTATGTGGAAGGAAGTTCATTCTGCACCATATTCAGGTCATCCAGGAATAACTAAACTCCTAGCCAATGTGAAACCTCTTTATTTATGGAAAGGAATGAATAATGATGCTACAATATTTGTAACAAGTTGCCTAGAGTGCCAGAGAGTCAAAGCTGAGCATCAGCATCCAGCAAGACTTTTGTATCTACACGATATTCCAGAATGGAAGTGGAAGGTCATTAGCATGGATTTTGTACAAGGTCTTCCAATGTCTCGAAATAGACATGATGCTATTTTAGTGGTGGTGGATAAGCTCACCAAGGTAGCTCACTTTATACCTGAGAATTTAATAGATGGAGCACCAGTCATAGCTCGCAAGTTTGTGTAGGAAGTTTTTAAATTGCATGGAGTTCCTGAGAAGATTATCTTAGATAGAGATGCATGCATGACATCAATATTTTGGAAAACTTTGTTCTTAGCACTAGGAACTCAGCTCAATATAAGATCAGCTTATCACCCTGAGACAGATGGACAGACTAAAATAGTAGATCAAATTATTGAAGATTTGTTGAGGATGTATTGCATGGATCAACAATACAAGTGGGAAGAGTATCTACCGTTTGTGGAGTTTGCATATAACAACTCCTACAATTCTGCTATCAAGATGGCTCCATTTGAAGCATTGTATGGAAGAAGATGCCAAACTCCTGTAAGCTAGGATAAGCTAGAAGATAGGATTAACATTGGTCTAGAAATGTTGTCAGAAATGGAAGAACATGTTAAGATGATCAAGAATAGATTGGCGAAAGCAAATGATAGACATAAAATTTATGCTAATGCCAAGCATACACCAAGGAAATTCTCAGTTGAAGAAAAAGTTATTTTTAGGGTCAAACCTCAGAAATGTTCCATAAAGTTTAGAACGTCTTCAAACTAGCTCCTAGATATGTAGGACCCTTCAAAGTTCTCAAAGTGATCAATCTGGTTGCCTATAGAATCACTCTACCACCAACTCTTGTCAGGATGCATAATGTTTTTCATGTTTCATATTTGAAAAAGTATATAACAAGTGATAATCATATTCTTGATTGGAATACTTTACAGGTACAGGACCCAGGAGTGGTCATGATCAAGCCTCTCAAAGTGCTTGAAGTTCACAGGCTTCGCTTGTGTAACAGAGAGGTTACTTAGTGCAAGGTCCAGTGGGACTAGTATCTAGAGGATAGTGCCACATGGGAAGATTACCATGATTTTTATCAGAAATTTCCTCATTTGTTTTATGCTTTTCAAAGTTGAACAAAAACTTTATCATGTTATTATTTTGGATACATTGGATCATTAAGGATGATGAATATTATGGGGCGAGATATGTCACATCCCTAATTTTGACTATGTTTTACTTTTTACTAGTATGTAATTAGTAGATAATTTTGCATGATTTAATGATTTGACGTTATGTGAAAATGTCAAGATAAATCAATGATTTCATGAGTTTATGTTTATATGCATAGAATTCAAACATGTGATTATATGTTATCACATGATTATTTATTCATGATGTATATGGATTAACTAATGATAAACTAATCCCAGTTTGGTGATTCTAAGTTGTAACTAGGAAACATATTTCCAGCCTCTGATAAAGAGAGGGAGAGCATCATCAAAGAGAAGTGAATATACGTATGGAAAGGACATGTTGCCATCTAAGTTTTGTGCTTTTAATGTTTAGTGAACCTCATCGTAAGTGGTAAGTTGTGTAGACTTATTTGGTCAAAGCTTTAGTTTTGACTCAACAATCGTCGATTTGACGTCAAAAACCATTAGTGTAGCTTTTGTCAAAAAATTGAGTTAGGATAAAAATGATTCTTGATGAGATAAGGTTGATAGTCATTATTTTCCTTATGCGTTGTGATTATAGTTTATGTTATTATAACTATTTTATTAGAGGTTAATTTATATTATTTTTTATTGTTAGTGATTTTCTATAAGTGTTTCGTTATGTTAACTTATCCTTTGTCTGGTGTTTTTGCAAGATAGAGAGGGGGAGAAACCTTGACCCCATTCTCGTATCCTTACGGATGTTTGTGACAATGTAAGTACTGGGTGTTTTTCTTCACCTTATGGTTATGTTTATTTATTTTAATATGATTTAAGGAGCTAGACCTTTGAGGTGGTCATTAGACTTCTTTGTAACCATTTTACGTTATTGCAAATAGCTTTTATGCGTAAGTGGCCCAACTCCTTTACTCCCTAACTGAATTAGAGAGTAAGGAGGAGCTCTTGAACCAAAGTGTCGAGTGGTCTTTTATGACCATCACTTCCACTTTTTGCATGCCTACAAGGAAATTACTATAGGCTATGTTTAAGGGAGAAGAACGTGGTTATGGTGAAGTGGCTATTAATTTCCGCTACAGTTTTCTCAAGAGAGAGAGAGACAGAGAGAGCAACAGTGAACACCAAGAGTTTTAGCTTGAGCCTTTCTTGAAGGATAGAAACATCAGGACTAAGGGAGAGGAGCTCTTCGAAGGAAAGAAGATAGGAGACTAAAGGATCTATCTCATTCGATTCTAACATAGATTCTTTTCTTTGTTTGATAATCTTTATTAGTTTAAGTATTGCAAGTTTGCATTTAGTTCTATGGATAAATATCTGAGGCCGATATACTTAGTCTATTAACATGAATATGGCTGATAGAATTCAATTTTTTCTTGTGTCTTATATGATAGTAAACCTATGTTTATCTCTAGTAGAGATTTGATCGAAAGTCTTCGATATTTCTGAGTATCTAATGGCCGATACTCTGTTTGTATAAGGCCGACATCTTTGTATGTTATATGACCAATGTTCTTTATGATATAAGGCTGACGTGGTTAGATAGAATTGTTGAATGCACAAGACAACTAAGAGGGGACGGGGGTGAATCATTTGTATCAAAAATTTCAAACCCTCATAAACATATTCACATCCACATTAGTTCTTTTAAACCCTTAATATGTTATGATGATTAAACATGAGAAGCAAATAACAGAAACTTAAATACATCAACACCATACACAAGAGAACACCAAATTTTACGTGGAAAACCCTAAAAGGGAAAAATGCGGTGAGGATTAGCTCACAATATAATGTAGTAACAATACCGAATTACAAAAGGCTCACTGCCATAAGAAAGAATGCTCACTGCAGAGGACTCACTGTCCAAGTGGACTCACTGCCAACTGAAAATGAAGAAAGGAAGAGAAGAATGGCTCACTGCTAGACTTCAAACTAATATAGTTGCATCTAACCTATGCAAGGAGTTTAGTTCCAATGAAGCTCAATATTCATCACAACACCAACAACATCTTCACAACATCACCGAAAATAGTAGACACCTTCTGCTCACTGCATTCAGTAGCCTAACACATGAAAGATTTCACTGCCCCTTATCAAATTCACATCACACACATCATATCTCTCACTCACCCACAAATCCATGGCTCCTTGACACTCATTTATAGCATCATCAATCATGAAAACATTCTCGAAGGTCTGCAACACAACTTAACTCATAAAATTCAAATTAGGTTTCGACCTAAACATTCCTGTGGAGGAAAGGAATGAATGTAGACCACATCATGCCTTTATAATGGACCTAACTCCACTCTAAAATGCTTCAACATGTTTTCACAATCACCAAAGCATAATTAGAATCAGTGAAAACAACCAAGTCGGCCAAACTTGTGTTAACACCAAGAACTTTTAAGCACACCTTGCAGACCTTGCACGAAGCTTTAATATAATCTAGAAACATCCATGAACAACTTGAAGTCACCTGAAAACCAACAAATTGAGCCATAACAAATTTCACCTGAACACAACAACTTTCACTTGAACACAACAACATTATCAAACTCTGCCACACAATAAATTGCTTTCTGGAGCACCAAATCACAAACCTTTTGGATGGAAGATAGATAAGGACCTTATAAGCATATATCTAGAACCATAACACCTGAAACCATTCTACGAAGAAATGTGGAGCAAAATAATTTCTCCTAGACACACTGCAAACATTGTCAAACACTATCCTCAAACTGGTGAGCATAACTTTCACTGCACAGCGATCTGAAGTACCAAATTCTAGATTTAGCATCTTCAAACACTTCTCACCAACATATCCAAGCCACACACTTAGATCTCCAATACAGAAGAAATGCGGAGAAGAAACTCGAACAGTATTCTGTAAGCCAGAAGACTTCTTCAACACATTATTTTCGATATTAATCAAATTTTCTCAAAAGCACTTGGAAACTCAGCAAGAGGAACATATTCTTAACATCTTTAGCACTTCTTCAAGGTAATCATATCATCATTAATTCAACAACTTAATCAAATAACAACAATAACAGTAGAGAACATAGTTGACACCAATGACAGCACAAACATGTTGACATCAATGACAACACCGATTAGCACATACTTGCAACAAGAATATCACTGTGTTTTTATGACCAATAGACTTAGTGAAACACCATGAACAAGGTTTTGAACTTAGATTAATCCTGCATCAAGTAAAAGGTAGAGAGCATAGTTCATTACAGTGGAAATATGAGACTAAATAACCTTACTCTTTACATATTTAAGTTCAAACTAGATTGAGATTAACTCATTCAATTTTTTCCTTTATGATTGAGAACTCTGTGGTTTTCCAATGCAAACCGAAAGGTTGTTGTAGGATTATTTGTAAAAGGCCGAATGGATAGTAATCTTAATAGGATAGTTACTGTTTGTAGTTAGTACACTATTTCAATTGAACACAGTTATAACTAAATTTTATTTTGTTATATTGACTAAGGATATATAATCCTATCGTGTTTCTTATTTAAAAGGGTGTCTATGTAGCAACCAGACCATTTTTAGACACAGAGAGATACCCGAGAGTTTTAGATATCCATAGTCATCTCTTATCTCTATTTGTACTCGGAATAACAAAGAATGCAAGTGTTGTACTATTATTATCAAAACTTGTTGAATCTGTCTTTGGATTTCTAAACTGAGCCTCTCGAGATTATTGTTTTGAGTCTTAGAAGCTAAGACTAGAAGTTTTGATTAAGATGTTTCTTTTATCTCTTAAACTCATTTAAGTTTTATTGTTTTCAATCCAAGACTTCGTGAAAGGTTTTCTCTTATTCTAAAGGAGTATAGAAATGATTTAGATATCATAGAAGCTCTTGTAGATATGATTATATATATTAACATATATGCTTTCTTTGACTAGATTATGTATTTCCATTATTGAAAGATGATGTACTTTCATTCTTTACCTTTCTATATCGAAAATCGATAAACGAAAGGAGACCATTAGGTCAAAAACATCATTATTTTATTATCTGCCTATACTTATATCCTTTTTTTTATTAAAATATTGAACTTAGTCAAGAGTACTTATGATTTGTTGGTATTCATTAAGACCTTACACGGAAGAGGATAAACCTTGTGTATTATTATTTTACGAGAAAAAGGTGAATTCGATCAATGACCAAGTAGTCAAGATTAGATGAGTGGTTATCTTATTCATGTTATATTATGGATATAACTTATTATTTTTAGAATAATAGGGGTATTTTGATACTTTAAAGTAATGGATTAGGGGAGTTAAGAACCCCAGATTTTTCCCCGAAGAGTTTAGAAAACTTTAGTCTATTGTTAACTTGTTGGCAACTTGGAAAACATCATTGATAGAGACACTGTTGGTATGACTAAGATTGACTAAACATGATGTTTAAATTGTGTTTTCATTGATGGCAACAAGGGTTGTGAGGTTATAGTAATCCTCATTTTTGGCTAAGTGTTGGAAGACTACAGAGATGACTACAGAGTGACAGTATTATGGTCCGCATTGTTCCAAGTTTGATGATCATATTATGTGGTTCTGATAGAAGGTTGGTGATACTTAGAAAACTCTAATTCTAAAGTTTTACATTTAGATGAGTTCTGGAAGCATAGAGTCAATTGGCAGAAGTTCGGCATAATAGTATTCAGTATGAAGCAATGCAAAGAGCAAACTTATTTTGGTTTGCATTTCTTCGGTAAGAAATATCTTATTCTACAGTTTTAAAGGATGATTGAGATATGTCTAAAGTATTCAAATTCAAGATTTGAGATTGTGAAGTATTCTGAAAACGTAGCTATGATTGGCTAAGTATCATTGTTTCAATTGATAGTGTTTGGCAGCAACAGAGTACAACTTCCAGTACTCCGCATTTCACCACATGTTATCATTTTGTTTTGTGGTTCTATAGTTAAGGTTTTGGATGCCCAAGGAGTCTTGGATATGAGTTTTAGCAAGTTTAGATGTCTGCACTTCAAGTTATGCTCTGATAGTTTCTCTGAGCCTATGATAGTCAGTTTGGGAATCCAAATTGGTTTGATATTCTTTGTGTAGAGGAATCTATTGATTAGAATCATATCTTATGTGGTTCTATAGTTTATGCCGACATAAGAGAATGTTTTTGAAGTATTGGTTTGGTCCACAAAGCATTTTGGTAAATGTGTTAAGGCCGACAAGCTACACATGGTCTATCTACATGTTTCATCCTAATAGGCCGGCCTATTTTGAAGTTGGTATGTGTTACGAATATATATATGAGATTCATTTTGGTGTTTGGTGATAGAAGTGTATGAGTGTGTGACATGAAGAAGTCTTGTGATCCAGGAAGTGTGACAAGTGCTTGAGAAGAAAAGAGATTTGAGTTTTATGCAGAGTAGAGCAGTGTAACAGAGCAGTTAAGGATGAAGAGTTTTGAGACAATATTTTGAGCTTCATTGGAGCTGCATTCATTCATTTGTAGATGCAATTGTAACAATTCATTCTTGGCAGTGAGCCACCCATCCTATCTTCTTTTGGTAGTGAGCCTATTGCAGTGAGCATTTCTTTAGACAGTGAGTCCTTTGGGAAGTGAACCCTATGGGAGTGAGCCTTTTGTAATCTAGTATTGTTATTCATAATATATTGTGAGATAACACTCATCATGGTTTTTCCCTTTTTGAGTTTTCCATGTAAAAATCTTGGTGTTCATGTGCTATGCTTTGTGGTTGTACTTTCTATGTTTGATTTGCTTTACTGTTATTGGTGCAGAAGCACCAAGAGATTTATGTTTTGTTTTTAATCTCCATTTGTTTGTTAGTTTCATAAGGTCCTAGAGACCATCTCCATGATGTAATAAGGCTATGATGCCATGATTGTAAAGGACTATGTCCAAACAACTATAAATTGCTGTCATGTTGTGAGTCCTAAGGGGACAGTCATGTTGTAATAGGCAACCTTATGAAGGACAGTCATGTATGAAGGCATGTTAAGGTCTTGATGACATTGTTAAGTCATAAATAAGTCATCAACAAGTCCTAAAACCACCAATGACAACATGTCACAGTTATAAGAAGTTTCAAATGCCAAAACAAGGTGATTACTGTCCTAACATAAGGTAGTTGCAGAAGGTATTCTATGGTTATAGACAGTCCATCAACCAAACTATCTTCTAACTGCCTTAAGGAGGTTGGAGAAGGCTTCTTAAGGCCTTAAACATGATGATTGTAATGTGTATGGAGGAGTTGAAGCAATATAAAACAGTTCTCTGCATTTCCTGTGTCATTTTTCTAAATTTGTTGTGTATCGGTCTGTACTTCTCTGTGGTACGGCTCTATCATGGAACCTTGATTACTTGGAAGAGGAGTGTGATAAGATAACTATCAATCAAGACTATTTTGGGCTCATGTCATTGAGGGTGAGACATTCTACAACCATTAGACACCAAACTGCTCATTGAACTTGTTGTTTCCTTAAGAAATCTATTGTTTCTGTGCATGCCCCGTACCTGTACGGTCAGGTGATGACTAAAGGCCATGATGGAAAGTTAGTATGGCAAGTCATCTTCCATTTGCAAGTAGTTTGAGTCCTTGACATTCATTTGTATCATTGTATTTCCCTTTCATCTGCAAGTGGTTTAAAAACCCTCAACTAGGGTTCTGTCAGCAACTTTAGGATGTCTTCTCCATTCCACTAAATCACCAAACTCTGTGATTAGTGGAATGAGTTATCTAGCATCTATTTTCATGTCTTGTAAGGTTTTTGTGGGCAGGCGACTGTTATTGTTGAGAATCCATTGATTGCACTTAGCAAAAGCATGTGCTAAGTGACTGCCAGAAGCTACAGTAGTATGGTTTTTTGGTGACAGTCAGTCAAAACAACAAAGGAAGGTTGAATCTTGTGATTTTGGGATGCCATTGACATGTTCAAATGGTCAGGAGGGTTTCAAGCTACAATCTGAGGGTACTTGTTTCACAAAATAGGCCTATTTGGGGCTAGAAACCACTAGGGGGTTATTGGTTAGGGCATACTTTGCAAAACAACCCAAACCCATTCTGGAGTATGTTGTGGGGAAGCATAAAGGGTATCTCCCAATTGTCTAAGATTTGTATTTGGATGTCTATGCAAGAAGATATAAGGATTGTTCTCTATTTTTAGGGCTACTAGCCATTTTGAAGGTTTATGAAGCAAGTGTTGATCCTGAGGCTGATCTGCCTTAACCAATGGGTGGGATGAGTCCTCTAGCACCCCAAATCAATCTTTCCATGATGAATCAAGGGTTCCCTTCTACTATTCCCACTTTTCCATGAAGAACTTTGTTTTTGGACTTATTGGTGTAGTTGAACCTTGTCCAGTTTGTCCTCTTCCTCCTATCCGACTTGCCTCTACATCAGTTATTGAATATGGCAAATGGATTAATGGTTTAATAAGTAAATGGTTTCATAGGATACTGATTCACCCCACCTCTCAGTATTCTGGGTGTTCAACAATTTGTATCAGAGCCTGGTTCCTTGGAAGAAGTTTAACAACTTGAGGAAGATCTTGGAGATTGAACACATGGTAGCTAGAAGGTATCCTACTCCTCCAGAAGAAATTCATCCAATTGGAACTATAGAAGAAGAGTGCATGTTTGTCAATAATGAAGAACTCAAAGTTTCTCTTGAAGACCTTGAAAGGACTGAAGAGGAAAATATGGATCTGAAGGAAAATATCAAGGAAGCAGATGAGTGCATTAGAAAGTTGAGGGAGCAAGTCAAGAAGTTCAAAGAAAAACATAAGGAGATTAATGAACAATTGAGATCAACAAATGAAACCCTGAATGGTTTGCAAGTGCAAGTTGAAGAAAAGGCAAAAGCAAAAGAATATCTCAATCAAATGGTGATAGGCAAATCTGAAGAATGTGCAAAGCTTGAAAAATAAGTTGTGATCCTAAAGTTAGATTTGGAGAAGGCAAAAAACTATGAAGAAAAGTTCAAGATAAGTTCTGCAAAACTTGATGAGATGATTGCTAGTCAGAAGACCCCTAATGACAAAGAAGGCTTGGGATTTGAGAAAGGTGAAAGTTCCAAATCAGGTCAAGCAGTGAATGTTGAAAATATGAAGGACAAAGGCAAGCAGATCCGGAATCAAAGGAATGGACCTAGAAAACCACCGGTCAGGCAACCAAATTCTCAAAGGTACCCATCTTTCAATGGTTATTATTATTCATGCAATAAGTTCGGTCATAAGGCTACTCAATGTAGGAGCAGAATGAATCAAAATGTTTCATCTTTCTTCGGTCAGTGCTTTACATGCAAGAAAGTTGGTCATAGAGCTAGTGAATGTAGAAGTCAGATAAGGAATGACTATAACAATGGAAGGAACACTCAATCTTTCAATGGCAATTGTTTTACATGCGAGAAAGTTGGTCATAGAGCTAGTGAATGTAGAAGTCAGATAAGGAATGGCTATCATAATGGAAGGAATGCTTAATCTTTCAATGGCAACTACTTCACATGCAATAAATTTGGACATATGGCTAACCAATGCAAATCCATAATGAATGGAAGGAATAATGGTTAGAGGAATGTTGTGTGCTACAATTACAATAAGCCTGGACATATTGCAAGATTTTTCAAAAGCAAGAACATGAAGAAGGATAATCCGGTAGAAAAGAAAAAAATAATGCAAAAGGTTGATCTAACAAAAATCAAGAAGGAGATGAACAAGATATGGGTCAAGAAGGATGTTAGAGAAGTCAAGGATGAGCCTATACCAACCTCTAGTCCAGATACTTCCTCTGGGAAGTGAACTAAGAGCTTTGGCTCAGGGGGAGCTTCAGTGAAAAATCTAGTTTCCCTAGCTAGACAAGTGGTGCTGACATTCAGCACGAAGATATGAGTTGAAAAATAGTATGTATAATCTTCTGAAGAAAATTCCAGCAGAAAAGAGTCTAATGCAGAAGATTGCGGAGCAATTTATATCGACTGTGAGTTGTAAAGAAAGTGTTAACATCTTTTTGGAAACAAAGCATTTATGGTGACTTAGGTTTTGGTGAAAAGGGGTTATAAGAAAATTCATTTGAAGGAAATTCACATTGCATTCAAACTTTCAAGTGACCAACGAGATCTAAGTAGTAAAGCAAAGGTGAACTCAAAGCTCGTAGCATGATCAAACCCTAACTAGAAGTGAAGAATGAGGTATTTATAGTCGTCACTCTTGTAAAGATTTCATTAAGCTGTGAAAATGTTTACTCCACAAGTTATTGAGGTAAATGATAGGCCTAGACCCAAATTCGGAAAGCATCCATTCAAATCCATGGAAACAGACCCTGAAGGTGTGTTTTCCAGCGTAACCTATGGTGTTATGCATACTGAGGATATTAGGGTTTACATTCATGCTAATATGGAAGAATACAACCATGCAAAGTTAGGGAAAGTATATTTGAATGAGTTAACAGGTGATAAGTTTGAACTGAAAGAAGAATTTAGTGCCCTACATGAAAAGAAACTAGACACGTGGATAAACTTTCCCGATTTCTGCTACGAAGATGCTTGGGTGAGGTATGTCTTAAGCAGAATCCATGATAGATTCATGTGGTTGGATGTGCCCTACATGATAACCAAATATGCCATTCAGGTAGTTATAGGTATGTGCTCCTCCAAAATAGTTCCTGCATTGAAATCTGTGAATAATGATATTGTGATGAAGTTAACCGGTGCTAAGTTTGATAAGAGAGCTTTAACTGTTAATGATATAGAGGATCCGACAGTTAGATTTGCTTCTATGGTCATTGGATTCAAGGTGTATTTCTCCAATAGGGAGAACTCTGTCTCTGCTACAGCCATCTACACATCATACAAGATGGTAAAGAAAAACATTGACTATGACTTATGCGAGTTGCTCCGACAATAATTGATGGACAATTTGAAAATGACCAAAGATACTAAGTACCCATTCAAGTATGGAACTCTTATTATTTGTTTTCTATTCTATTTCTTGAGGGAAATGCCAGGTGCAAACAATGTTGTTTGGTTGAATCATATCCCTGTAGTAGTACAAATTAGAGATCACTTGCTGAGGATTAGAGATGCTAGTGCTCAAAGTGTAGCTCTATGGGGATACTTTAAAGTATTCCAGAATAAAATGCAAGCTAGGGATAGAATCCCTAGAAGTGTGGTAGAGAAATATAAAGATGATGTTATCTTTATGGTGACCAAAGATGATTGCCTCATGGAGGTAGTGGAACCAAGAACTGTGTGGATCCTAGCAATGGGATATGAGGTTACTGAGGACATTTTGATAGGTCTAGCAGATCTAATGCTAAGTAAACCCAAAGACCCTAAAGAGGAAAGATTTGAAACTTATGAAGAAAATTCTGTCAAAATTCATTTGGAACAAACGTAGCCACAGACACAAAGAAAAGTAAGAAAATGGGTGGAGGATGATGCTCTAAGCAAAGGTTTCACAAAAGAACAAATAGATCAAGCTAGAGTTAAGGCTCAAGCTTCTGAAGTAGCAAAATCTCCTGAAAGGCATGAAGTGAAAACTAAACAAGCAAGTCCTACTCCTGGGACAAGAAGGACAACAAGGGCCTCCTCTTCTACTGGAGCTACTCCTGAGACCTTCGAAACCCTACCTATAGCTATTATGGAAAAGGAAACTCCTGAGAGAATAGAGCCTGTTGTGGGAAAGAAGAACAAAAGAGTGAAAAGGATGGCCACCAGTAGAATCTATGTGATCCATGGAGGTGGTAGTCAAGAAGGAGAAGAACCAATCTAGGAGAAAAAGGAATCTCTTCTTACTGATGAAGAAACAAAGGCAAAAAGAACAAAAAACTGACAATAAAAAAGATGAAGCCACTTCAAGTAAAGAAGGAAAGTCCTCTGGAAGGGGAAAAGAAAAGGGGAAGAAGAAGAAAAAGGAAAAGATAAGTGATGCCACTATTGATCTAGAAACCACAATCAATGCAGTGGCTGAGCATGGAAATTTGAAGCCCATTGCAAACCTTTATGATGAGAGCTCTGATGCTGATAAGGAAATAATTAAAACCACTGTGGTAAGATTCTCATATATGTTTAATAAAGCATTGATTGAAGTTGTATCTGACTTACCTGACAGCCTAGCTAGCATTCTAATTGCTAGAAAAGAAGAGGCTATGACTAAAGATGTAGAAATAAAGGAACCAGTGTTGAAGAAGCTTTGTCCAAGTCTTACTAGACAAGATAAAGTAAAATCTACTTAGAGATTTAGTGAAGAATCCAAGACCAAAAGGAGAATTAATATTCTGATGGCCAAAGATGAAAGTGAGATTGATAAGTTGGAAAAGGAGACCGAGGAGAAAATTTTGATGGTGCTCAATGAACTTCACATTCCAACTCTAATGGACACAAATAAGGATGAGTAGAATCTTGATATTGATAACTCAAGTGAAGTTCCGGATGTGGGTGGAGAACAAAATGTGTCATCTTTATCACCCTCTAAATTCTCAGAGGATCAAGGTGTGGTCACTCCTCTGGTAAACTCAAAAAAGAATGAGGAGATGAAAGAAACAGTTAAGGAAAAGAATGCAGAGGAAGAAGTAAAAGTCAAATCTGAGGAAAATGTCTCTGAAGGACAAGATGAACAAAGAGAAGAATTCAATGAGTAGATGATTGATGATTTAGCTTCAGAAACAGGGGGTAATGAACAAGAGTTTATTCAAGAAGACCCTCTGAAAGGTCATGATGCTGAAATGCCTCTTGGTGAAGGTAGAAGAGACACTGCTGGAGAAAGCTCACTTGACTCTCTAAGAGAGTTTTTGGCAAAGTAGAGAGAAACTCAAATTTTGGACACATTTGAGTTGATGCAAGGGCAAATTAATTTGGCAACTATGTCCCCACTACAAAAATTGAAGTTGGGAACAATTTTTCAGGCCACTACTCAAGAGGAGATTCTTAAATCTCATATGGAAGACAATGAATTGATTAGAGAGGCAATGACAGTTTTTGAGAAAATTATGCCTGGTGTAAAGAGAGACACCTTCTTGACTCATGCGATACAAATGAAGAAACTCATGGAGTCAGTCAATTCTCATTTTGAGTCCTTTGAACAAGCAGCGGAAAAGAAGGTAAGAGCATAGATTGACAGTAAAAAGTTAGAAGAACTCAATGATAAATTCTCCAAAGATAAAATTTTGCTAGATAAGAGTATTCAAGATGTAGAGACAACAATGAAAGATGCTAGTGACTTGTATCAATTTTGCCTAACTTGGCCTACAACCACCAAGGATTTGAAAGATAAGATAGATGGTTGGGAAACACAGTTGATCAAGATTTCCCATACTTATGATCCTTTAAAGGATGCTAATGGAAATCAAAGGGCAGAAGTTGAAACCATATATTCTATAATAAATAAATTGTAGAGTAAAAAAGAAGCCATAAAAAATAGAATGAGTCAACTCAAAGAAATAGTCAGTTTTAAGATAGCATCTAGAGCAACTCTTGTAGCAGAAGTAGATAAAATAAGACAAATCACTAAAGCCCCTGCTACTGTTGATAAAGCAGAAGAGTTGGTGTCCCAAATTAATCGACACATACAAGTTTTGAACAATGCTAAGGAAAGATGGGATGGAGATGCAGTACATCTAAAGAACATCTATAAGGACATTCTTCCCAAAACTCTGTAAGTTTTTGATTCCCTGAATATATGATTGATAGAAACAGTTTTGAGATTTTGGTGAACTTAAGAGAAATAGATGAAATTTGTACATACTTTTGTATCATAGACCTTTTCTATTGATGTCAAAGGGGAGAGAAGCATGTGAAAGAGTACAAGCAGTCAGGGGGAGAAGTGTGTAAGAAGTAAGGGGGAGACATAAATTGTTTTTCACATCATGTGTTGCCATCAATGCCAAAGGGGGAGATTGTTGGCAACTTGGCAAACATCATTGATAGAGACACTGCTAGTATGACTAAGACTGACTAAATATGATGTTTGAATTGTGTTTTCATTGATGGCAACAAGGGTTGTGAGGTTATAGTAATCCTCATTTTTGGCTAAGTGTTGGAAGACTACAGAGATGACTACAGAGTGACAGTATTATGGTCTGCATTGTTCCAAGTTTGATTATCATATTCTACGGTTCTGATAGTGATACTTAGAAAACTCTAATTCCAAAGTTTTACATTCAGATGAGTTCTGGAAGCATAGAGTCAATTGGCAGAAGTTTGGCATAACATTATTTAGTATGAAGCAGTGCGAAGAGCAACCTTATTTTGGTCAGCGTTTCTCTGGTAAGAAATATCTTATTCTATGGTTTTAAAGGATGATTGAGATATGTATGAAGTATTCAAATCCAATATTTAAGATTGTGAAGTATTCTGGAAAGGTAGTTGTGATTGGCTAAGTATCGTTGTTTCAGTTGACAGTGTTTAGCAGCGACAGAGTACAACTTCCAGTACTCCACATGTCACTACATGTTATCATTTTGTTTTACGGTTCTAGAGTTAAGGTTTTGGATGCCCAATGAGTCTTGGATATGAGTTTTATCGAGTTTGGATGTCCGCACTTCAAGTTATGCTGACAGTTTGTCTAAGCCTGTGATAGTCAATTTGGGAAGCCAACTTGGTTTGATATTCTTTGTGCAGAGGAATCTGTTGATTAGAATTATATCCTATGTGGTTCTATAGTTTGTGTCGACATAAGAGAATGTGTTTGAAGTATTGGTTTGGCTCGCAAAGCATTTTGGTAAATGTGTTAACGCTGACAAGCTACACATGGTGTATCTACACGTTTCATCCTAATAGGCCGACCTATTTTGAAGTTGGTATATGTTATGAATATATATATGAGATTCATTTCAGTGTTTGGCAATAGAAGTGTATGAATGTGCGACATGAAGAAGTCTTGTGATCCAGGAAGTGTGACAAGTGCTTGAGAAGAAAAGAGATTTGAGTTTTGTGCAGAGCAGAGCAGTGTAACAAAGCAGTTAAGGATGAAGAGTTTTGAGATAGTATTTTGAGCTTCATTGGAACTATATTCCATGCATTTGTAGATGCAATTGTAACAGTTCATTCTTGACAATGAGCTTATTGCAGTGAGCATTTCTTTGGACAATGAGTCATTTGGGCAGTGAGCCTTTTGTAATCCGGTATTGTTATTCATAATATATTGTGAGCTAACAGTCATCGTAGTTTTTCCCTTTTTGGGTTTTCCACGTAAAAATCCTTGTGTTCATGTGCTATGCTTTGTGGTTGTACTTTCTATGTTTGATTTGCTTTACTATTTTTGAATATGGCAAATGGATTAATGGTTTAATAAGTAAATGGTTTCATAGAATACTGATTCACCCCCCCTCTCAGTATTCTGGGTGTTTAAAAATATTTTGGTTGACAATCAAAAGGTCGAGAAACCATAGATCAAGACAATTTAAAGAGACTAAAAGCACATTGTTGTTAGTGAGTTGATATTAGTTATATAAACCAAGTATGATTAATATTGAGATGGAGAGCAGTATGACAAGAAGTCATAGAACCTGATAAATTGTGGATATGCAATAAGGGACTCTCATAAAATATAAAATTATCCAAACTTACATATTGTACATGTATATCCTAGATAAGGAATACTTCTAAGTCAGATTGACTAGGATTTGAGTATAGTTCAGACAATTTATGTCTAGAGATACTAAGTGATGAAAATCAAACTGTAGGATGGGATAGTTTTCAAGTCGAGTTAGAGGTGTGTGAACACACGACTACGTTTATTATATAGAAACTTTGGCTAAAGTGACGCATTTGTCTTTGCATGCATTAGTTGGTTCATTGTGTTTAGATGCTGTACCCTGTCAGTAGGATCATACTAGCTAGAAGATTGTCTAGAGTTGTATGGTCGATAGTGTTACGTAGGACACAACACTAGAACTTAGATGGCAAACCTGTTGGTTCCTTATTTCTATACTCTTCGTGAAGGGTAGGGCCACTTCCAGGAAGGAAGGTGTGCGGGGACCGCCAATCTGTGATTGGAGGTAAAGCACTCCAATGATGCTCTCCCTTTGTAGCAGAAGACTCACCGAGACTTAAGTGACAGATATCAAGATTCCAGATGCAGTATTCTTTATGTTTTGATGTAAAATTATTCTCAATGCCAAGTGCAATTTATGTATTGTAAATGTAAAGTGAAATATTTCTCACTATGATTTATTTTTGAATATATTGAATTTCAAGGTTGTTAAATATTCAGAAAAGATATGTAATCATTTCTTTGTAATTATGCAAATGATAATTTTTTTTTTCATGTTTACCATGTTCATTTACTTTCTGGTAAAATGTTGGCATGTTATACAATCTGTCCATTGTTGTCCCATCCAAGCTTTCACATGGTCAATTGATGACCAAATTCCTATGAAATTAGCGATTACCGATATATTTTTTAATTTTTCCATAAAAGGGTAGAGCAAGCTATTTGAGATGTTAATGTTGGAACCTTGCACTCGACCTCAATATTAGCATTAAACACCAATATTTGATGTTATTACTTTCTTTCGAAATATTCTTGTCCACTTCATCAAGAATTCTTCGGGTTTTCCATTATGTGCTCTTGCTTCTCTCATACTAATCGGACCATTATCCTTCTTACCAAATTCCTTGAACTCTACCTTTCTTTGGTCTTTTCATTCCTTATCATTTTTAATTTAAGAGACATAAATTATTAATAGTGTAATGGGTACAAATTATATGATTTTTGAAGTTTATAGGAGGCCATTGACTTTTACCTTGTAACAAAACATTTTAGACAGTTTATTAATAATGTAACAAAGTTGCTTATAATCAATTACATAATTTTTACATGAATCTATTTTTTTTTTTAAATATTACTCTACATTACACGTGAGATGAATCATGTTTTCCTTCACTAATATTAATTGTGTTTTCAGCAGTTCCAATAAATTTTGTTATCATTTCTTCTTTTTTTTTAATAAAAACTTGCATGAAACAAGCTCATTATAATACAAGTGAATCAAATTTTTGCGTGCAACCATGACTTTTAATAATGTAACCCAAATAACGAATGTAACAAAAGTAAAAAGCAACATCGTTTCGACGGCATTTTGTTCCCTATATTTTATGTGGTGTGGAGTATTCCTCGTGGAAAGAGGAGCCCCCACTTATTAGGTCACGCTCTCATCACTATTTAAAACTCATAAAGTGATGGCATAATACTTATCTCCTGACTTGCACATTTCCCACAGCCATATGTTACTAGAAAGTTCCCAGACTACTATACATCAACGCTACGGCACTTTAGTTTGTTTTGCAAGTCATTTGCTTAGATGTTGCAATTTTGACTTCTAGGGTTTGGCACTTTGGAATCTACTATGATTTTTATGTTAATAATGTTGTAATTTTGACTTCTAGGGTTTGGCACTTTGGAATCTACTATGATTTTTATTATGTTAATAATGATGTCACGATGTAAATGATCTTTTTACCAATATAATAGTTGATTAGTTGTATATGACTTTTCTATTTATATAATAGCTGAATGAATATGTTTGCTTGTTGGATCTCCTCTATCTTTCTATGTGACTATAAGAATTCATAAACAATCTCTTCCCACAAGCTTCTAAAATTGTCTTTTTCTCAAGTTGAATATACTTAAAAATGTGTCTTGGAAATGATTCTACAATTAAAAATGTATATCTTAGAAATGATTCTATGACTAAAAAATCTCCTATCATATCATATATTGAAATGCCTTGCTCTCTTTTATTCCTCAATTACACGCTCTTAAATAAAACACCATTTTCCTCTATACATAAGACCTTCGAGATTTTAAGTCCATGGAAATTGTTCTACAAAATCATTGTGGCACATTCCCAAGTTAAGATGATGTAAGCTAATTTTGTATCTATTCCTTTGTTTTTTAAAATTATATTTACCAATGAATCTACTGGTTCATTTCAAAAAGAAGGCAATGCAAACAAACAACTACTATAAGGTTCACGATGTAAATAATTGTTTGTGTATGTTTTTGATCTACATTCTAATTATTTTTATTTTTATTTTTTAGCTTGATAATTGAGGTTGAAGATTGTTTTGGCTAGATATGATGTCATTACAAATTTCACAAATATTTACATATAATGGGGTCTTATAAAGATATGGTTATGAGGAGATGTTGAGATGTTGTCTTGTTACTATTCAACAAGACCCGCTCCCATTATTCTTGTTGGTAATTGTATAAGTAATGACTACTTTAATTATGTGGTTCTTTCATATCCCTTCAATTGTATGTCAATTTTGGACATATACAAAGCTTAACTTATTTCCCTATATTTAAAAAATGCCTCAAAAAATTAAATTAATATTGATTTCTTAGTGTTAGGGATTGTAGCAAATTAATAATTTGTTAACCGAATGAGATGGAGGTCCCCAATTGAAACTTCGTTGATATCTCCTTGCTCCTAATTATGAGAAAATAGAGGGAACTTATTTGATTACAATGTAGAGTGATTGTGATAGTAAATAAGTTCATAACTTATAATAAAATAAGAGAAACAATTTGTAATATTGCAAAGAGTTCATAACTTTCAAGAAAAGTCAACTAAATTTTTAAATTTAACATGATTTTTTAAAAGTTTTATACTATTTTACTTGTCTATATTTTTGAGTAATCTATGCTTAATTTTAAATAATAAAGATTGACTTTTCTCCTTTCTTATTGTTTTAAGTACAAACAATGAAAAATACTTTATCTTCTCTTCAAATTAATTACTTTGATTTCATCCACACAAAGTAGTGGAAAATGTTTTGTCCTTTTTACTCTCTTTAGTTTGATCCATCTCCAGTAAACTTTCACAGAATCCAAAAAAAGTGTATGCTTATTAGTCCCTTCTTTCGGTAGGGATACTTATGTTTTCAATGTGAAATATTTTCTTTCTTTTTTCACCATGCACACAAAAAAATCATTGATACAGTGAGTTTCAGATGAGTTTTAACGCAATTTTCATGCAAAAAAAAATGGGTTAAACCTAAATTCCTAATTGGTTGCTAGGTTTTTTCACTCATTGATAGACCTATTTTTAATTTGTGTAAAATATGGGATAAATTCTTTCCAATGGAAAAGAGGGCAACTTGATTATTAAACTGCTTCCTAATGTTTTTTGTTGTTATTTGTAGGCAAGGCACGTGTTTTGTGTGTTGAGATAAATGGCGGGCATTTCCCTTGCATGGAGGCATCGAAACAAGGTGTGGGCATGTGTCAATTACGTGTGTGGTTAAGTTTGTAATAGGTATCCACTTTTGATTGTTCTTTGGTGGATACTCATGACTTGTTATAAATCCCTGCTTTTGCCACTAGTTCCCACATATACAAATGCCCAACTTGTTGATAAAGCATTGAAAATCCTTTAGCAAAAGCAATTTGCAAGTCAGAAAGTAGTTGTGCTAGTTCTTGTTCACATATTTCTAGTTTGCAACAAACTTGGTGCTTCAGATAATGGGTCCATTGAAAACTAATTAAAAGTGATTTTTTTTATATTGTGGTTGTGACTACATTGATAATCATGTTGGCAAAGTGATTTGTGACTGATTGGTCTATTGCAAATTGTTTTTGCAGGAACATCATGCCTCCATTTTGGAATAGTGTTTGTGCATCTTAGAAAGACTAGAGCAAGATTCTTGGGGAAAAAAGATGGATAATTTCACCTAAATTAGAGTTCCATTTTAACACCTTGTTCATTCTCGTTATCATGATACTTACTTCTATTCAATAATCTAGCTTTCCATCAATGCAGATAAGTTGCTTCTTCTTTATTGAGGAGTGTTTATTTTCTTCATCTATCATTTGATACATTTTATCAATAGATTTGATACATAAGTGCTACTGATAACAATCAAATTTCAAGTTAGTTTGTTCTATTTATGATGTAAATTATTCAGTTGAGCAAGTAAAGGAGTTGGATGATGCATAATTATTTTAAGTCTCCATAGACACCTTATAAATTTGTGCAAAAGTTGTAGGATTATGAACATGATTGCATCTCATGCTCTTAGGATTGAGCAAATTCTTATGAAAGCATATGTCCAAATGTGAGTGCAAAAGTTCAAGTTTACTAGGCAAAAATGTCAACAATGTTAAGTGCATGAAGCTTCAAAACTCACCAATATATTTATTAGCTTTCTAGTTTAAATTTTTTACTTGGATTATATTATGTTATATTTATATAATTTGATTCAAGTTTAATTTTGTAATTTATTGTATGTTAATATTGCATATACGGGTTTGCTTATGCATAGTGTAAAAGAATGAAGCTTGTTGAAAAAACAAAAGAGTGAGTTTTTAAAAACAATAATTTTATGGCATTTTGAATATCATTTAGCATTGTAGTTTTCCTTTTGTTCTAGTATTCACATTCCTCTATAAATATTTTTCCCTCACTATATTGAGAGGATATTTTTTAGGGAATTACTTTTCCTATTTTTGATTATGGGGTAAAGCAAGTTTTGAAGGGACCTTCAAACCCTGTTACAACTAGAAAAATGTCAATTGAACATAATCTTACCTATAGAAAAAGGGCAGCATTACTGCTATAGCAAGTTGAAGCACTAACACAAACAAAATAAAGCATAACACACATAGAAGATTAAAGTTTATGCGAGGTTTTTGTCGCCTCTAGTTCTTCTTTGTAGAATCTTTCCTATAAGTCCACAAACTCATGTAGTTCATTATTATCCTTGCCATAACTCTTCTTCTTATTGTGTCTTGTCCTAGAACTAGGCCAAATGGTATTCCCCTTCTCATCCAATTGAGTAGGTAGGCATCTAGGATTGTCTGTAGAGTTCTTTAGCTTATCACTTAAAATTTTGATGCCAAGAGTGTTGTTTTTTATTGTACATTTACTTACCTAAATGACATTGTTGAGGTTATCTTTAATAATCTACATGTCATTATCTAGTGCAACAATTCTGAAAGGAAGCTAGGTGTGTGGAAATCACTTCCTACACTAATCTAATGAGGGGAGGAGAGTGTAAATTCAAATTTATCCTAACTATTACAGCAACATTAAACCATTAACATGAGATATTGCAGCAAACACATAATAGAGAAGGTGAGATAGAAGAAGAGAGACACAAGATATACGTGGGGAAAACCCTTATCAGGTGAAAAACCCCACACTCCAAAACTGACACAATGTATTATCAAAACAAAGAATGTTTACAACACACTTGCAATGCAAGCTCTCAGGAGTCTTCGACACTCGTATCTGGAGACAAACTGGCAGCATAATAGTACATGTCAAACCTGTAATACATCTCCTTCTCCAAGCACCTATTTATATAGAATATACAAGGCAAAATTGGTACTATCTTGGAATGGGTATCCAACTTGGCCTCATGGCCCAAAAGCCATGCCTAAGGACACTTGGTCAACATTGTAGAATGTGCCTAATACTTGTCCATAGCTCCCATCTCAAAGAGGTCACCTATTTCCAAAATGGGCTATGACAGATGCTCTTACAACTCTTACGACCGTCATAGAATCTGTCATAGAGGTTACAACTTACAGCTGTAAGAGAATCTATCATATATAGGCTATAAATAGCATATTCTCTTACAACATGTCATAGTTCACCTTGGGGTGCCCAAAGATGCCCTTTTAAAAGATGCTTCATGACACATGTCTTCACCTGTCTTACAAGCTTCTATTTTTGACTCTTACATGTCATAACTTCGTCATAGGAATCCGTCATAACCGTTTTGGTCAAACATTCCCTTACACAACATCTAAGATGCCGACACATGGTAAAATACTCCTACCACAAAGTGGGACACCTATCTCCTCATGTGAGGACAAAATTACAAGTTGTCATCTTCCATGTAGGATGACACATCACTGTGCCACATCCCACAAAATGACAATATGGAATTTACAATTAATTTACAACATAGGCAATAAATAAATAAATACAAACATAAATAATGCAAGGAATTACCAAGGTTGAGACACCTTAATTCCCAACAAATTCTAGTGGCTTGATTATCCTTGAGTAGTTGGAACTCTTTCTCGAGACCTATAATTTTCTCTTTCTACTTCCAGTACATTTAGCAACCAACCTATAAACTTTAGGGACTACATGCATCCCAAATTTGAAAAAATATTTCCTCCTCCTATGAGGGCACCTGAATATCTCCTTTAAGTCTTTTTTCCATAATAGAAAGATTAATGTTCAATCTATTAATTTTAATAAAGAACCATTTAGTTAAGTTGTGTTGTGCTTCCAAGGCCTCATGTAGAGACATAACCTTTTGGATAACTTGACTAACCACTTAAGCAACATCCTGCAGGGATTCAAGATTGTTGAGAGATAATATAGGATCCTTGGGAGGGGTAGGACATGGGTCTTGAATACAGGGAAAGGTTCCACCTACTAAAGGTTTAGAAAAGGCTTTTGCCTTCCCTTTCCCATTGTCATCCATCATGTGATCATCATTTTTCTTAGGCATTTTCTATACACTACCAAAACCAACCTTTTCTTTACCCTTTTTCATAACAATAGCATTCTTAACAGGGAGCCCTTGGATGTCTTTCCTAGGAGAATCTCCCATCCTATCACACTTGTTATCCCTTACCAACTCACCACCTTTACTAGAACCCTCCATAACCCTTCTTTTCTAAGTATCACCAGTCTCACACTCAAAAATGGAGACTTTAGTCTCAGAAGTTGGTTAAAAATCACCCTCACTATCTTCCCTGGACTATTTTTCCAAGGTAATATTATTATCAGTAGGGGCTACAGAGCTAGAGTTCATGGAAGAATCCACTAGTCCAAGTTCCCTTTCTTAATAGTCTTCATATGAGTATGATGGTGGATTATAGGGTTTCTCAGTCTAACAAAATTAACAATAATCATTATCAACCCTTGATATAGGGGAGTCATCCATGGAGCCTTTTTGCAATAACTTATCTATTTTTTTTAGAGAAGAGAGAAAATAGAAAGGGAAAGAGACCAATCTTTTATACCAAAAGTGGTTCAACAACATGAAGTGGTAAGAGTCAAGAGATTTAAACCAACCCTCTAATTTGACATACCTCATCAAACACTGTGCCACCTAATCCTAAGGAGGTTTCAAAGAGCTTCTAACATGACCAAAGTGGATCTTTTTTAGGTTTTCCCAAGGTTTAAGAAAGATGGAGATGGCATCATTCCTTAGTCTTCTATCTTTGAATATTTTAATTTTAGTGGTGGATAACCCTGTAGTCTCAGTGAGCAACTCCTCAGTCACCATGAAATCTATCCCTTGGAACACCACCTTCCTCTTGTTCTATCCTCTGGCAAAGTTAATAGCCAATGGAGTATCATACCCATTAAGCTGAACTCCAATAATGGTGTAATCCCTCTATTTACCAAGATTTTCCACACCTTAGGGTTCTCCCTGAAGCTATTATAGGTAATAGGCTCAATTCTATTCCTCTCACCCCTATCTTTGAATCACCACAATGAAATTTATTGAGACTCCACTAAATCTCCACAAATGCCTTCTTGACCCTACTAAAAATAAAGGGCCTAGGAAGAATGCGCTAGAAGAAAAGAACAGAGGGCCACCCAATTTGATTTGAATTCTCACAAGGGAAATGATAACATGAAAATTATTCAGCTAAGCGAAGCATTTCAATATTAATGATTGTTGAGATCAATATTTATAAGCTTAATCACCTCTAGGGGAGGTATCATTACTCCAAATTGAAATGCCCTCATGATGGACACCCCAATTAGAAAACTACTCAACCACTTTGTTGGCCTCAAAGTAAATATGACATATATCAACATTATCTATCTAGCTAGCTAAAATATCAAGGGAATCCTTGATCATGCTCTCTATAGTCCAACACAACTAGGGCTTCTTCCTTAAGTAGTTTATTACGTTCAAGGAATCCCCTTATAGGATAAGATATTGGAATCCAAGGTGTTCTACCATTTTAAGGGCATGGTACAGTATAAATGCTTCAAAAATGATTGGTTTGAGACCCTAAGTTAATCACATACATTGTTACCAATTTATTTTATCATCTCTTAATATTCCACCTCCCCTAGAAGGGCCAGGATTCCCATTTGAGGCCCCATCAAAATCCAACTTAAACTAATTCAAAGGAGGAGGGAACCAACAACTATTATGTGTCAAGGGTTTTCTACCTTTGAAGGGGGTTGATATATCAAAATCAATCTTCCAATCTGAAGCGGCATCTAACTCCTCCTTAGAGACCCTTATCTTAGAGGAAAAAGAATATTTTTCCTTAGCAGCTACAAGAAATTTTTATTTTATATCAAAGTTTATTTTATTAAACACCATAGCAACTGAAGATTTGTGCTCATGAAAGGTTCTATTATTCCTCACCTTCTGAATCCCCTGAACAATATGAGGTAAGGCAATCCCCCGTAAAAATTTTAGGGAGGCATTATGGAAAGGAAAACTCCACTATTTAGTTAGTCCCTGAATATCATTGCCTAGGAAAGCCTAATCCATTTTGAAGAGGGAGAGAAGAAACCCCTACACTTCCGAAGAAAAAGATTAATCTATCAGCAAATGAATGATAGATTCCTTTGTATCTTCACATAACGTACATTTGTTGGGCAAAATAAATCCTCTTTTGGATAGGTTATCAATATTGAGTTTCTTGTTCTGAGTAGCCAACCAAAGAAAGATGTTAATCTTAGGAATAAGATAAGGTTGCCATAACTTTGACCAAAAAGGAGAGGACCTTGGTCCATAAGCAAGGAGAAACCAGAAGCAATGGAAAATGACCCTGAAGGGGTGGTATCCCAAACCAACTCATCCCTCCTATCAACTTGAGGAATATGAAAAGCCAACAACAAAGATCCTAAATTAGAAAGAGCATCAACACAAAGGGGTGATGTTGAGGTCATTTTCTTCAAAGTCTTTATATTAACCCTTGCCATATAGTCAACCACTTAATCCTGAAAGCAATTTTGCACACATTAGCTATAGAAGCTTCACATTCAACTTCCTTTAAGGGATAGTTCAAAAGCCAAGTGTCCTCTAAGAAATTTATATTTATCTTATCACCAATTTTCCATTTTGTTCCTTTGTTGATGATGGATCGACCGATAACTATGTTTTTCCAAATTGTAGAGCCTTGGGGTAGATCATTACTTGATAAGATATCTCCATTCCTCCCTCCCAAGTATTGTTTTGATGCAATAGTTATCCACTCCTCTTTGTTAAAGAGTCTCCAAGTTATTTTAGAATTAAGAGCTAGATTAAAATCTTTGATTAGTCTTAACCCCAAACCACCTTCTTAGGTTTACAAACAAGTTCCCAAGCCAACAGAGGAAAAAAATTTCTTCTGTACCCGACCTAAGAAACCTCTTCTAAATTTTCTCCACATTATCAATAATTTTTGTGGGCATAAACAACAAGATCATACCATAAACTGGGAGATTCTGTAGATTGGCCTTTATCAATTGAATTTTTCTTTCTTATCTTAAGAGAGAACCTTTCCATCTTATAAGTTTACATTGAAATCTATCCTATAGGCCATTCCAAAAAATATCTACGATAGGATCCTTAAAGAGTAGAATTCCAAAGTAAGAGGATGACCCTGATGATAATATACTAATCACTACCTCTTATATACCCTACTTATGCCATGGAGACCACCAGGCTAACCCTACTACCTTATAAAGTTATAGAAATAAACATATGACTTAAATAAAAGGTTATGCTAGCGACAAGTCAACCACACATATCCCAATATAATCACTAGGTTAAGGGTGTAGTAATGGGGGTTAGAATGTGATTGATGGATAGGGGAAAATATACATGATGGGTATGAGTAATAATGGAGGGAACAATAGGGGTTGTGTGGGATGAATGGGGATGGTTATGGTATGTTGAATCTATATTGGGAGGGAGAGAAGAAGTGGATGGATGAATAGGGAAAGTTGAGGATTGCAAGTGAGAAGGAAGGATAGTGGAAGAAAAATGGGAATGTGAGGATATGGGAGAATAATAAGGGGAACTATTGTTCCCAAAACTTTGAATAATTCCTTTCAACATGTCCAACCCATAAGAGTTGACCAAAGGAAGGAGTTAGAGTTCATCAACTAAGAACAAAGACTATGCATCATTATCTAATTTTTAGTGATAACTTTAAGAAACCCCCATTTGAAAAAATATAAAATCTTGGTGAACCTTTCATTTTTTTGGAAAAAAATATTAATATCTATTAGCGAATATTTTCATTTTTTGAAAAAATATTAATTTTATTCGTGATATTTTTTAAATCACTAGAAATTTGTAGAAAATCATGGCGAATCTTGACGAAAAATAGGCAAATGCATTAATTACCCTGGAGAATCCTTCTTTTTTAATAAAATAAAATTCCTATAGAAAAGTAAGGGCCTGAGGGTGGTAGTGATTGTCTAGTTTAAGGTGTAGTGCTTGTGTCTATAATTCCTTAAAACCTTAATATTTTAAATCGGCCCTAAATTATTTTTCACCACTGTTGATTTTATTTATAATCTAATGGTTTGGGTTCTATTACGTGGACCAAAATGTGCCAACGGAGCTCCAATACCCATGGGACTCGACATTGCATTTGGGTCATTGATCTCAAGAACTCCAATGCCCATGGGGCTCGAAATTGCATTTGAGTCATTGATCTCCATTGAGATCAATGAACCAAATGCAATTTCGGGTCCCATGGGTATTAGAGCTTCGTGAGTACATTTTGGCCCACAGAGTTTAACCCTAGCAATTATATTATAAATAGAGATCAACGACCCAAATACATATTAAGACTCGATGGGCATTGGAGATTTATTGGTACATTTTAACCCATGGAATACAACCCCATCCGTTAGATTATAAATAAAATCAATGGTGGTGATTAAAAATTGGTGATAAAGTAACCAATAATTATATAATATTATTGGTGAATTAATTTCATTTTCTAAGTTAAAACTTATAAAATTTAGGCAAATCTGATCTAATTAGGTATCAATATTGTGGCAAATTTTTAAGTTTAAAAGTTTAATAAAATAAATATTCTAGTGATTTAACCAGGACTAAAATATTTTTTTGTAAAAATCTGGCAATTCAGGTCGCCTTATAGCTTGTACTATTAGCCAAATTATGAATCTCCAATTTCAACTATTAGCCAATTGGCCAATATTCGCCACTAAAAAAATCACTGCTAATTTTGTTATGTCATACTTTAGTAGTTGTAACTTAGTGGACATCTCATTTTTATTTTATTTTAAAGTGATTCAAAGTGGACATCATGATTGAAAATATCCTCTCATTGAGGTGAATAGATGAGGTCAAATTTTTGAGAGTAGGAATATCCATAGGCTCAGTGGTAATGGATGGATTCAACCTGGGCTTGTGCCTAAGGGGAATTATAGACCTTGGGAGCTTCTTTGACATGCAAATATAGAAAATGATGTACTAAATAACAAAAGGTAAATCAATAAATGTACAATATATTAGATATGGAAAATGGAAAACAAAGGAAGGATACCCTAGGGTAATACACTAGGTGTTGTAAGCTAGGTCAGAGTTCACTAATTTAATGTGGGGAAATAACAACTTTTTACTTTTCTACAACAATAAATGATATAGACATAATTTAATTATCAAGTAATGAATATAGTCATATCTAAATCAAAATGATTTGAGATTAAAAAGTTGGAGAAAAATAGAAGTTCTTAGTTGTTTCAAATGATGTGGCAATTTTGTATTTGATATCAAGTGACTAATTTACTACAATAGATGGTCTGAATCTAGAATTTAATGATGAATATGATCTCTTCAATGTGTGATAAGGTATTTTCTTTTGTAACACCTCGGGTGGTTGTGCCTTATCATCTCTTTTTTTTATTTGCTACTATTGCTAGGGACGATATGTTATTGTGTCATCTACATTTTTTTGATGTGGTTTTATATTGGCATCTAGACTCTTGACTATGGATGCATATGTTATGACTTGTACATTGGATATTTCAATGTTATTGTTCCATTATCTTTGATGTGTGTGTGTGTGTGTGTGTGTGTGTGTGTGTGTGTGTGTGTGTGTGTGCGTGCTTGGTATACATCTGTTTATTATGCTTGAGATAGCATGCTAGATTTTTGTTGATTATTGCATCCTTATGATTATGGTTGATGGTTCATGTTAGATGTGATGTTTATTTGATTCATATGATGTGATTCCACATTGTGTGTTTATGCTTTGCTTCAACTATTATATATGGAGTAGGTATGTTTGACATTTGACCTAAGTGTGTATGTGGAGGGTTATTCCCCAATGGTGGTTCTAAAGAAGATGTTTGTATTAGGTAATTTGTGTGTTAGCCTTTATCTGACTCGATTCAAATATGAGATGGATCCTGTGTATCCCTATAAACCTAGATTTGAATCAATGGCAATTTTGGAATCCCCATGTTGTGAAACCCTATAAAGTGTGTGGAAGGTCTTTGTGTGTGGTTATTTTATCTTGCACGTTGTATTTAAAATAATCTTGAAATGTGTGTTTACCATGTTTGCAGAAAAGATATTTAATTATGTTTTAGTAGAAAGAGCCTATTGTATTTTATTAATTCATGTGAAAAAAAATGTATAGTGAATTTGATTACTTTACAAATTTAGAGTAATTCACATAAGGTAAAGAGATTTGCTATTTTATTGAAAAGTGTTATAGAAGATATTGTTTTAATTATTGATGTATGAACTTTACACTTATTTAATGTGTGAGGAAAATGAATAATGGTTAATGTTTAAAGTTAAAAAATATTTCTTTTATTCTTATTTACATCCAAAAAGTGTATTGGAAAATAAGAAAAGAAAATCTAAAAGAAAAAGAGCCTTGGAAAATATAAAATAAAAAGTGTCCTGGAAAATATAAAAGAAAAAATAAGCTTGTATTTTCATTTGCACCTTTCATCATTTTCCCAAACCCTCTTCTTGATATTTTTTGAAAATGAATTTTGAGGAAGTTGGAAGAAGATTTTGATGGATTGTTTGAAGTGAATTCTACTTGGATTGGGTTTTTTATGCTTGTCGCAAGGAGTCTTGTTGGTGTGGCTCCTTCAAAGAAGAATTCTTTTTTCATTGCCTTGTGTTGTTGTTGGAGGTATTTTTCCCCCTTGTATGTTTAGTTAAAAATTTAAATTTTAAATGGAAATCTTCCATTGCCATGCCCACAATTGGTGGTGCATATGGCCTAAGTGTAGGGAACAAATGGATTGAAAGTTATTTTTATAGGAATTGCATTATGTTTTCAAATTTAGAAAATGTCAAAATAGATCCATTACTATGGAAAAAATTTCCTAGAACCTCTTTCCCAAATTTTATTGAGGAATAATGATGTTGGGTGTATTTAGAGTAAGAGGGTAATTCTAATTTTTTGAAGATTTGTTTTAAATAAAAAGTATGAAATTTTTTAAGGTTGCATGCACTCCATCAATAGAGGTATGGAGAATTTTATGGTTTTGCAAGCCTTATGAGAAAAGTATAAAATTACAAATTTGATCTTAATTGAATGAATTATATTATGAAATGAGTTGTCTCCACTTTTAAATGGCATTTTACTTCTTTTAGAAATGTGTGAGAAAATAGTCACTTGATAAGGGATTATCTTGGCAGTGGTAGATGTCATTCTAATGATGAAGGTGGTACATGTGTAGTTATTATATCATGTTGTGGAGGCCTGGGTACTTACATCCAAGATGGTGTAGGGGAATTCACAAAAATTCATTTCATTTGTTGCATCTTGGGAGATTAGTTTTTAGCAATGGCATTTGTGGTTGGTGCACAATGATTGGGGTAAGATGGTGGGTAGTTCAAGGGGTAAAGGTATCGTGATTGATAAGACTCCCAAAAAATGGAAGAGGCTAGTATCCGGTGAAGAGGCGGTGGTGGATTTTATGGAAGTAACAGACATGGATATCTCAAACACTGGACTTCAGCTCTGAATGGTGAAGATGTGGGAACTCACCAAAGACATGGACAAATTCCCTAGTGTAAGTATTTGAATTGAGATGGAAAAGCTTCTTCTAGATCCTAGTTATACCTGTGGTAGATGGAATACATTCAACACGATGCATTCCCTTGCATGTGCTTCCATGCTGTCGACAACGGCTAGTTCCTTCTTGCTCCATGACGATACTGGAGATGTTGTCCACTAGTTGGAGGTCCATTTTGACTATTTCTTGGAAAAAATTCATGCCATCAAAAGGTGTCAACTCTACCTCCAACGCGCCATGGAAGAGATAGCCTTGAGCTTGAAGATTACTCTCCCTGATGAAGCCATCCTAGTGGAATCTGAATACTGTGATGATGATGAGGTAGAGGAAGAAGAGGTAGATGAGAAGGCTCCTAGTTTGAGTATATAATGTAAAAAATGTAAGTGTATTTTGAGGGGCCATGAGGCCTATGTAATTTGCCTCGACCCACATTTCTTTCCTATAGACTACTTATGAACATATAGCTAGTGGTATGTTTTTTGATAGGATTGATGGTATATAGATAGCAGTTAGATATATTTCTGGTCCAACTACTTTTTGAACCTAGTTTTTATGGCAATGATGCCTAGTTTCACTATATTTTTTAGTTCCTAGATCCTAAACAAGGTTATATATAAAAAACATGTGTGAGAAAATAGTGTATTGTTTTTTATGCCACACCAAATTGATAGAATTGGAGTGATGGGCCTTTAGGGTTGAGGTCTAGAATAGGAGAGGAGTGGATCTCACCACCCATTGAGATCTAGAGTGATATGTGATGATGGAGCAAGGTAGAGTTCTAATTAAGTGATAACATTATTTCATAGGGTAAATTAAAATATAATAAACTAAGATACTTGTGGCACACTAAATTCCTTGGATGGATTTAGTTTGGTTGTGAAGGAAATATCACAACTCATGATAGTTGGTGAATGCCATTGAGTAGTTTCGTTAAGGAAGTTCTACTCCTAAAACCCATATGGTTGTTGATCTATTATGATGACACTCCCCATCTGAGTTCTCAGATTCTCATCCTTTCTTTTAGTTGGATGTTATATTTGACATGACTGAGATTATGTATATTGTTGCCTTGTGATTATTACATTTAGTATAATTATGTGGATATTATACATATATTCTTATTTGTTGATGTGTGTGATACCATACCCCCTTGTATTGTGTGAGTGTGCCTTGGGGCCATGCAACTATCTCTTAGTTCAATGAAGTGGGGTTGAGGATTCCACATTGTTACGTGGAATTGTACCACCATTGGGGATTGTTAACATAGACCGGCTACCACTACACCAAAAGACTAAGCTATTAGTGAGGTTGCCACTGGAGAGGTTAATGGGGTACTAATGGAGGGTTGAGGGTCCCAACATGACAACAGTTTACCCCCCGAGCCAAGAGGTCCGTATTGGACATAGTCGACCATGATGCAAGCAAATAGATCAGCTGCCACTACACCAAATGCCTAAGCTATTAGTGAGGGCACCACCGAAGAGGTTAATGGGGTACTGACGAAGGGTTGAGGGTCCCAGCATGACAATAGTTTACCCCCCCGCCCCCTTGAGCTGAGAGGTCCATACTGGACACAGTCAACCACGAGACAAGCAAGCCTATTGAGGGCGGGAATCAAACCCTCCCCAGTAGAGTCGCTAGTTTTGTTAACACAGACTGGTTGCCACTACACCAAAAGCCTAAGTTGTTAGTGAGGGTGCCACCAGATAGGTTAATGGGGTACCATCAGAGGGTTGAGGGTCCCATCACAACAACAGTTTACCCCCCGAGCCAATAGGCCCGTACTGGACACAGTCAACCATGAGGTGAGCAATCCTGTTGAGGGCGGGAGTCAAACCCTCCCCATTAGAGTCACGAGTTTTGTTAACACAGATCAGCTGCCACTACACGAAAAGCCTAAGCTATTAGTGAGGGCGCCACCTGAGAGGTTAATGGGGTACCGACGGAGGGTTAAGGGTCCCAGCATGACAACAGGAACCACATGAACCTTCAAGTCAGCATATCGAGAGCCTTCCCATATTGATGGCATGGTGATTACTTAGTGATAGATGTATTTACTTTATTTCTTTTATCTTTGTAAATTACTTTCTTAAGGTTGTTGAAAGTGAAATTCACTTTACACCTTGTATCTTGGTATTTGTGCCAGATCTAGGAGGTTCTCATGCGACCAAGTTAGAGCCCACAATCCTCTTATCATTTGGCTTGGATAAGTCTTAAATATCTCTAAAATCAAGAAAGATATGCCTTGATGAGTGGGAAAAAAACCAAGTTATTTTCATGCCTTAGGAGTTTTTCAAACTCCATTTTGCAAGTTAGAAAAATAATCTGAAATACATGCAAGACAAGTTTTCTAGTCTAAAGTACAAGTTGTAGTTAGTCCCCAAAACCTGAAATGCAACAAGGATGAAGTTCAAAATTATGCTACACATTACAGGTTACATCCAATTTCTAGAGTTCAAGTTAGCTAGTGGTCTAGAGTTTGGAACCCAATGCACCTTGCATAGTGTAAATTATTCAGTTTCCCTAAATTTTGAAATAATTCTAAGTCTAGATTCTAAAGTTTGAATGCACTTTACAGATGTCCAATTGCAAATGTTTTATGAGGTTTGAGTCTTCTCTAGGTCTAAGATTTGAAGATTCTTTCACACTTTGTAAGAATGAAACTTGAAGATAATTCTTGAAGCCTGATAATGCTAGTCAGTCAGAGTCCCATGGTCGGTTGTTATTTGGAATTTTGCATGATGTAGATGAAAGTTGAAACTTGAAGGGTGCATTTTGTAATTGTAGCCTAAAACATAAACCTCATCTAGTATGCAAGTTGCAAGTTACAACCCAAGTCTAAAACCTGACCCATCTGGAAGTTCTTTATGAGTCCCAAAAATGGTAGTTTTGGCCTTTCTCTTGTCGTAACTCTATTAAATCTAAGAGGTGATTTAGCAAGAATGATGTTAGGGTTTTATAGTGATCGTGGAAATTATGTCTCTCCTCCACATCTCATCTTCTATGCCAACCATGGTGTCTTGTCCCATGGTCTCGTTAAGTCTTTCGCTTGTGTCGCCTTACATTGTGCATTGGTGTTCATGCCAAGTGTGTCATCATAGATTATTACAACACCTTGGGAATGTTAGAGTGTTGTTTGGTTATTATTACCACTTTTGTATCACAAAAAATTGATCAGTCAATTTTTTCTATTAATGTCTTGAGTGAAATCGTGGGCCATTACATTTGGTATTAGAGCCCATGTTGTAACATTGGGAGTTCTTGTTTATGTGATTTCTTATGTGTGTTTTCTCAAGTGCTTGATTGTGGTGTTTTGACTTCTCTTCTCATTGTTCCTTACTTTTCATGGTGTGATGTTGTAGCTTATTGTTTTCTGCTAACCCATGCAACTTATTATTAAAGAAGATGCCTCCCAAATCCTACTACTATTGACAAGGAAGAAATGTTGGTTTTGATCGAGAGTCACCAAAAATTTAGAGAGATCGTTCTCCTATGATAAGCCTAAAGACCCTTTAGGCACACCATAAGTAGTGGTCCTTCTTTAGGAGATTTTGGCCAAATTGACCCCTCAATAGGAGGGAATTCACTCTAGTAGTTCTCACCCTTCTCAGACAAGGGGATATATTTTGCATAGAGATGGTGAAAGAGAACACTCTAGAATCCTGCGTATCTAGAGTGGGGGAGATACCCTTTTAGGATCAGCCCCATTGAGGAGATGTACATTTAGTAAACAAAGATAGTGTGATAGCAGTTCACATGAGATATATTCTATCAGCTAACCCACCCACTTTTGAAGGTTCTCCAGAAGGGTCTAAGGCCAAGAACTAGCTCTTGGACCTTGATAGATGTTTTGTGATGCATCCATATGGTAGTAATTCCAAGGATCAATGTGCCATCATGCACTTATGTGAGTTTGATTCTACTTAGTGGTGCTAGGAGGAGTAGAAGAATCACCTAGATATAGCTACAATCTCATGGGAGACCTTTTCTAGAGTGGTTTCATTCCTTATATCTTTCGAAGCATTTTCAATTAGTTTTGTGTAGATCAGGTCCATGAGCTTAGGCAACTTGGCATGATTGTGGACAAGCATGAGAACTATTTCTTTGAGTTAAAATAATATGTGTGCACCGTAGAGGATGAAGGGATGCTAGTGCAAAGTTTTGTGAGAGGATTAAATGCTCATATTAATGGAGGTGTTTAGGTGCTAGAATCAAAGACTTTAGAGGTTAATTGTTGAGAAGGCAAGATTTATAGAGGAGAATTTGGCTAGAGGTTATGGTGGGCAAGTTGGAGTTTAGGTTGTGGTTCCCTTTTAGTTAGGTTCAGGAATGCGAGGATCTTAACCCCAAACTAAGGGATCATTCAGGACACCACCAGCTCTATCCAAGAACTATCGACAAAAAACAATAGTAGTAGAAGTAGAATCCCCATCAGGCCCCTCAAAGTGGGCAAGGCTTTAATAAATTTTCCCATGTAGATCAGTAGGGGAAATGTGATAGTGGTTTCATGGCTCGACAGTAGGCCTGAGGTGCCTAGCCAACCTTATATTGCTCAAGCTTCTAGCATTCAAGTGCACCTTAGCCAGCTCCTACTCGAGTTGTAGGACCATGTTACTCATGTGGTCAAGAGGGTCACTATGTGAGATCATGCCTTTAGGGATGATCAGAAGTTGGGGGTTAAAGTGTCATAGCATTAGAACTAATATTGGGAGATGTTGGCAAGTCACACAGAGTATTTGTTGTGGTAGACAACTACTAGATAGAGCATCAAGGTATAGTTGTGGAGACCTCAAGTTTGTTGGATGGTGTTCATGCTTCTATTTTGTTTGATTTTGGTGCTTTAGACTCTTATATTTCCCTATCCTTGGTTGAGCATGGTAGGCTTGTGTCAGTAAGGAAATATGATAAATTGCAAGTTGAGTTAGTTGCAGGTATTAAGGTGGTTGTAGACTTCCTCGTGAGTGGTTGTGTGTTGGATCTCAAAACCTTCACCACCACCATCAATTTGTGTATCATACCATTGGGATCCTATGAGATAGTTTTTGGCATGGATTGGCTTGAGTCTCATCAAGTGAGTACCAATTTTTACCGTAAGGCCATTAAGTGTATGTATGTTGAAGTGTTGTCATTGATGTAAAAAGAAAGAGATTGTTGAAATGTTGTCATTGATGTCAAAGAGAGGAAATAATTGTGTCTAAGGCGGAAAAGAAATGAAAAGGAGAAAAAGTGGCTAAGGTAGAAGGGAAGAAAATTTTCTAAGGCACGAGTTCTGCCTTTAGTCAGCAAAAAGTTTGGTTCACAAACTTGTAAGTTCGCCGACAACTAGTTTTATTGATTCCAAGTTGGCTGATGAAAAGTAGATAAAGAAAAATCTAATGCAAGAATGATTTTTGCCCTCGGTCAGCAAAGTCTTTCCTTCCTGAACTAGTTCATCAGTTTCACAGTTTGTCGATTTGTCGATTCACCAAAAAAGGCATGGTGATGGAAGTTTGAAAGAGAGAAAAAGCTTGAAGTTAAGTTATCAGAGATATCTTTATCGGAAAAACTTTTGTTTTGCAAACTACTTTGACAACTTCACAGTTTTTTGATTTGTCGATTCACTGACAAAGGATAAAGTTTGGTGATGAAAGTTTGAAAGAAAAAAAAGTTAAGTCTCGGCAAAAAGTTGGTTTGTGAGTTTGTAAGATCATCAATTCGTCAATTCGCCGATTCACTGATTCGTCAATTCGCCGACAAAGACATGAAAAAGGAAAGTTTGAAGTATAAGGTTTGTGCTATTGACAAAGTTTGTGTTTCACGAACTAGTTCATGAGTTCATCATTTCGTCGATTCGATGACTAAGTGACAAAGGAGGCTTGAAGATAAAGCTTGTGGAAAATTAATTTTGTCGATTCAAAGTTTTACCGATAAAGGAGACAAAAATAAAAGTATAAGTTTGCCAATAAAAGACAAAGTTGTCTAAGTGAAAAGATGGCAAAGCCTTAGAAAAAGGTTTAATTCACGAAGGGATTTGGTTGCTGACAACGAAGTTCGCCAACAGGTGACCTTGCTGATAAAGGCAAAGGGCATTGAAGTGAAAGTTTGTAGAAGTAAGTATTCGTCGATAACAAAGGCGATAAAGGTCAAGTTCATAGAAAGTAGAATTTGCTGATAAAGGTGACAAAGGTCAAGTTTACAAAAAGTAGAATTTGCTGATAAAGGTGATGGTTTGTGAAAAGTAGAATTTTCTGATAAAGGTGATGAAGACCATGGTTTGTGAGAGTGACATTTCACCAATAAAGGGCCAAAAAGCTAAATCAATGTGGCATCGATACAAAGACTTCACGTATTCAAATTAAAGATTTGAATACATTCCTTGAGGCCGACTGGGAAGATGGTTTAACGGATAGTGAATTCAAAGATCTAATATGCAGAGTGAAGCTGACTCAGTGATATAAAATAAAGAATTTAAATATATGTATGGGGTTGTTGTTATAACATGTGGATTGTTTAGTTTTGGGTCCTGGCCTATTTTTGGGTCGACCTAAGTATATGTGATTTGGGCTTGATCCTCTAGATTAAACATGTTAGAATTTGAATTAACAAAGGCCGACAATAGAGATTGTTCTAATTCTGTATAGAGAAATTGGAGATTTGAAAATGAACAGTTTGGTATAAAAGAAAGATCAGTTTGTGTATCTGGGTTTATCCGTGTGTGTGAGTATGTGTGCACAAGAACTAAAGTGAAAAATTTGAACATACGCAAAGTGACTAGATAAGCAAAGTATAATCAAACATCAAGCGATCAGGCGTGAACATAGAAGTAGAGTTGAAGTGTGTGAAGGGCATGAACTGGATATGATTCTAACTTTGCACAATAAGTTTTGTTTATATTGATCTTGTTTTAGTTTGCTAGGTTGAAGCTTAGTCTATAGAGAGGTTGAAACCTCAATTTGTAAGTGTTGTAGCACTTTAGGGAGTTACTGCTTCCTTTGGGTTGTTGCCCATAAAATTGTGTATCAGGGAGTTGTTGCTTCTACGCTAGGTTGCTGCTTAGTTTGCTTTGGAGATTGAAGTCTCTGGTAGGTTGGAGCCTACAAATTTGTAAAATAGATTGCAGTCCTTTTCAGGTTGAAATTCCTATGGGTTGGAGCCTACAAAATATTGTAATTCACTGTTTCATTTTTTTGTGAGGATGGATTTGGACAGTAGATCAAATGAACTTGCTCACCGTGGTTTTTCCCTTCTTGGGTTTTCACGTAAATCTAGTGTTATGGACTTGTGTGTGGATGTGTGAACTTGCTTATGCTTCCATAGTTCTTTCAATTTTTGTTTGATGCAGTAGAATTGTTTTAAAAAGTGGCATATACAGATTCACCCCCCCTCTCAGTATATATGTGTGTTCTAACAATTGGTATCAGAGCTAGGTTCCTTGGTGCAGCCTAATAGCTAAAGGTAGATCTTGGATTTGAACACATGGCTCAAGAAGCGTCCTCTTCTTCTAACAAGGTACCTCTATTTGATGGAACTAACCATGCTTTCTGGAGTGTAAGGATAGAAGCCTATCTTACCTCTCTAGGGTATGATGTTTGGAGAGCTACAATGGATAAGTATACTGAGCCTGCTTATCCTATTATAGATCTGACTACGAACAAGGACCATGAAAATAATGCTAAAGCAAAGACTGCCATCTTAAGTGGTCTAACCAATTCAGAGTTTGTCAAGTTATTGCAGTGCAAGACAGCTAAGGACATATGGGATAAACTCAAAAGTCTCTATGAAGGGGATGATAAGGTAAAGCAAGCAAAATTGTAGACCTACAAGGCTGAATTTGAAAATCTGAAGATGAAGGAAGAAGAGAACATTGTTGACTATCTTCTCCTAGTAGATAAGGTTGTAAATGCTATAAGAGGTCTTGGTGAAGAGGTGGTGGATTCAACAGTTGTGAATAAGGTACTAAGATCACTCCCTCAAAGGTATGATTCAAAATTTTCTACTATTGAAGGAGCAAGAGATTTGAATGTGTTCAAAATGGATGAATTATTTGGTTCACTCACTGCCTATGAAATGAGAAACGCAAGGAAAGAAACATCTAAGAAGGAAGCTGGTTTCAAAGCATCTAAGATAAATGGATCTGAGTTAAGTGATGCATTTGATAATGAGGAAGCCAACTTTGTAAGAAAGCTAAAGAAGGGATCAGGTAAGTACAAAGGTAAGTTACCTTTCAAATGTTTCAACTATGGAAAGATTGGGCATTATGCATCTAAATGTCCTCTTAAGAAGAATGAAGATAACAACAAGGGTTTCAAAAGATTTGATTTTAACAAGAACAAGAAAAGCCTTTACTCTAGGGTGCTGCCATAATAATGGGTTACACTTATAGGGACATCCTGATTTTTGTTGAAATCACATATTTTTAGAAAGTATAATTAATTATTTAAGCCTTGAAAGGTTCCATTTAAAGGATTTTAATTGAAGATGGTTTGATCAAACCCCCTTGGATAGAACCCCGCTAGTTTTAAACCATACCTATAATGGAGTCTCCTCTACACCTATCAAAATGCTAATAAAAATTGACTTTTGATTTACCTATTGGGGGATCAAATGAATTCATTTAAAATTTATGTTTTGCAAGTATGTATAGTCCTTGTTATAAGCTTCCCAAAAAGTATAATTTTAAATATATTTAATTTGATTATTATATTCATTTTTTATTTCTTGTGAATGTAGGTTTTTCAATGAACATCAAGGACTTTGTTTCATACATACGAAAAAATAGGAAAATATAGAAAAAAAAAATTCTAAAAAATACATGTCCTCTAGGTATTGATGTCCTTATTCCAACAAAAAAAAATTGAATTCTGATACATACAAAAAAAGTTACGCTCTTTATAGTACACCTATGTCTAAATTGTAATTGGTTTGACTTCAAAACTTAATTAAAAAAAATATTCAATAAAACATTATGAAACCAAATGCATCCTCTAGATATTGTAGTTACAAATCTAAATTTGAAAAAATTGGAATTTTATCCTTCATAGAATAAAAGTTATGTTGTTTATAGTACACATCACTCTTTAAAAATGGCATTTACTGTTAAAAACTAGTTATTGAAGGAGATGGAAAAATAAATGCAATTTGATTCCAATTTTTTTTTAAAATATATTTAGAATTTACAGACAAAATGTCACAAATCACTAGTTTGCATCTTCAAATTCCTCATGGTTTAGCAGCTATAGGTGTCCAAAAGTGAAGATTTAGTTCAAAATGTTCATTTCAATGTCAAGTTTGGTCAAAAAGTGTAACCCAGTATTGTGGGATCACCCTTTAAGAATGATTGCAGTTTAGCAGAAGAAGAAGAAGACAACTACGCATTAGAAGATGAAAGAGTAGAAGCTCTATTCATGGCTATTAGGTTTAAGGTGCCATCAACCTTGTAAATCCTATTGCATAGTTTCCATTGTTCTTGGATAGTTCCAAGGTTCTTGAAGAGTAACAACATCCTTGGAGATAGGCTGTTGATTTTGTATGTTTATTCATAAGGGATGAAGGTTTCACCATCAGTGGTAAATTATTTTTCATTGGTATGGTAAATAATTATTTACTAGCCTTAGTAATTAATTAGTTACCGGAAGGTTGTTACGGAGTTACTTTTACTACTCAAGGAATCTCAATAAATAGTAAATGAGGTGAGGTGGAGAATCTTGGTGCCTATATTGGGAAGATGCCTATGACAGGTGTAAGGGAATCTATAAGAAGATGATTTTGGTGTATCCCAAGATAGAAACATTGGATTTTGTCCATCTCTCATGAATTTGTTTGGCGGGTACTCATTTTGCATAAATATGAGACTTGAGAGTGAAGGTTGTAAGTGAGGAAAACTTGTTTGTAGGTAACAGGTTGCATGAGAGAGTTCTTCTGTACACATGTACTATTGGATTAAAGACTGTAGAGGAGATTGGAAGTGGATGTATTGTAATCTTGTTTTGAAGATAATACAAATTGAGCCTCTCTTCTTGATGGAGTTTTTTCCTACAAGGGTTTCTCCACGTAAACATTATGTTCTGTGTTTGATCTTCTGCTCCATTTCTACCTTGTGTTGTGAGATCTTGCATTCTTATGTTGCTGATTTGTGCCTCTTTGTTTTTGCTATCTTATGGTGATGTTATTTCTATTACAAGTTCATCTAAGGTGGTTTTATCAAGCATGTTAAAGTGACTGATTTTAGCATCATAAAGAAGTTGAATTCTTCATGGTATTTCAAGGATTAAGCCAAACTTTTTTTTAGATTTGCATACAATTTTCAGATTTCTATTTTGTAGTAGTCAAAGCCTTGTATCTCACCAATTGGTATCATATGTTGGTGATTTGATGATTAATAATTGGATTAGAGATTGTTTATTTATCCCAACAATTTGTATCAGAGCTTAAGGTTGTTCCATGGCTTACATGTGCTTGTATTTGCTTACATGTTCTTGCATGTTGCTTGCATATTGCTTCCATATTCTTGGATGTGAGTTGCATGTACTTACATGTTGCTTGCATGTGATGGATTCATGGTAATTTGGTTCTTTTTTTTATAAAAAGGGGTAAAAACTTTATTGAAATTTAGAAAAGAGCATTACAAAACATCAAAGGGCCAAGGCCCTGGGAATCCATAAGAAGCAGCCATACAAAGCATGAACCAACATCATCCTTCACCAATACCATTCCCATCCTCGGCAAGAATCCTCTCCAAGTCATGTTAGAGCTCATGAGGAACCTGCTCCCACTCATCAATCTTCCAGCCATCTAAATGTTCAGAAGCCCACTTAGCCAAACAATTTGCTACCCTATTCCACTCCCTTGGAATATGGACAAAAGACACCATCTCCATCAAAGAACTTATCTGTAGAATCTATTGCACCATCATAGCCAACTGCCAACTAACATCAGATACCTTCTGTTTATTCAGCAAATTAATCAAAACCTGTGAATCAAACTCACAGATAACCTTGCGCCATCCCAAAGCATAAGCCCTCTCCAAAGCATAGAGGATCGCCAAACCTTCCATAAGGTTGATAGTCTGCAATCCTTCATGAACAAAAAAGAAAAAAACCACCGATCCTGAAAAATCCCTGCCAGCCCCACCAATCCCAGCAGGCCCAGGATTGCCCCTTAAAGAACCATCGGTATTGACCTTCAGAATGCCAGCCGGAGGGGGTAGCCAACCCCCCACCCTTGAACTTTCTTTTTCACCCGCCTTCCTCTCCTGACACAAGCAGAAGCCGAAGACAGCCCCTAAATACTTGATCTATCCACTAGCTCAGCATCCCCTTTCTCCAAAGGGAACACCACATCACACTTAGTTTCCACCGTCTCCTAAATCATACCCATAATTTTGTGCCAAACTTGTTGAATTGGCAACTTCTCACCTTGAAATATTCTTCGATTCCATTCCAACCAAATCTACCATAGTATGAAGGAAGGCCCAACATACCACACATCCTGAAAGAAAGAGGCCATAGAAAGAGGTCTACCCAGACTACTCCAAAAATCCACCAGGGAGGAAGCATGAACACAGGGGCTTTTCCAAACTCCCCACCAAAAATGTCAAATCTGTAAAGTCAAGGGACAATGGAAAAACAAGTGAGAGGAGTCCTCTCCACATCAACACAAAACACACATAGAAAGACCCTAAAAACCTTGCTTTTGAATATTATCCCATGTCAAGCACCTATTCCAAGCCAAAGTCCAAATAAAGTAGTTACACTTCGGCCAAGAAAGCTTATTCCACACTTTCTTCCACCAGTGAACCTCTACCCCATCCAGCTGGTGAGATAACAACACCTGATATCCAGAAGCAACAGTATAGACACCCTTAGGATTAGGAGACCAAGAAAGAACATCCCCCTTCCTGAAGGGAGCTACAGCGTCTACGAGAAAGGATAATGTGAAGCTCAGCACACTCCTCCTCCTCCATACCAACATCAGGCCACTCATCAGGATTCTTCCATCTCGCCACCACCAACTGCCCATGAGAAGATAAGGACTTGAAGTCACTCACCCTTGACCATCCTGCCTCACAAAACCTCTAGCACAAAGTCACCAAATTAGGAAACTGAGAAACAATGGGAGGAAAACCATCCCAAGAATCAGACCAAAAATAAGCTTTCATCCCTCTTTTACAAATCCAAAATAAGCCATCCTTGACAAGAGCAGCCCCTTTCTTGAGCATACTCCAAATCATCGAGCCTTTCCCCACCGGGATAACGAGGAATATCAATCTGAGGGATCCTCGGGAAGTATTTCTATGTTAATATCCTGGCCCAGATCTGATCCTACTCCATACACCACTGCCAATGCAATTTAGCAGCTAATGCCATCCCAGACAACGACGAATGCCTTAACCCAAGACCATCAAACTGCTTCAGGCTACAAACAATGTCCCATTTGACAAGGCTCCATTTAGAGGACAACAAGCTACCAGCCCATAAAAACTATCTTGCTAAGGAATCCAATTCCCTAACAAAACCCAATGGGACCACCTGAATCATATATCTGTAAATGGGGAGGGCCTGCACCATAGACTTGAGAAATTGAACATGACTTACAAAGGACAACCAACGATGGGTCCAATGATTAACTTTCACATGAAATTTATCCAGAATATTCTGCCAAGAATCCCTGGGTAGTCTTCCAACAGAGATGGGAATACCAAGATAGGTCAAAGGGAGAACCCTAGTCTGAAATCTCAAGATATGAGCAATTCGCCTCTGAATGGAACCCAGAGTATTGAAGAAAAAGATGGAAGATTTATCTTCATTAATCAGTTGGCTTGAAGCAACAAGATAAACATCCAACACCTTGCGCAAATTTGAAGCTTCCCTAATTGTAGCCATACCCATCAAAGTAGTGTCATCAACAAACTGCAAGTGAGACTGTGGAGGTAAACCACCTCCCCACCCCCATCCCTGAATGAAACCTAACTCCACATTCCTTCTTATCAAACGTCCCAGACCTTCAACAAGAAGAAGAAACAAGTAAGGAGAGAGGGGGTCACCCTGCCGCAAACCCCGAGAGGCACCAAAAAGCTCAGATTGCTCACCATTTATTAACACAGAGAAGGAGACCAAAGTAACACAACTCATAACCCAATAAATCCACTCATCCCCAAAACTAAAAGCACCAAGAACCTTCCAAAGGAAGGACCATCAAACTCTGTCATAAGCCTTAGCCATATCAAGCTTGATGAACATCGCCTCACTTTGGAACTGGCCATAGAGTGAATGGTTTCAGTTGCGATAACAACCCGATCCAGAATCTACTGTCCCGCCACAAAACCACTCTGTTCCTCAGAGATCAGCACTTTAAGCCACTTTTTCAACCTATCAGCAATCAATTTAGAGATAATTTTATAAATCACATTGCAAAGAGAGATAGGATGAAATTGACTTAACCTATCCGCCCCATTACACTTTAGGATGAGAGAAAGGAAGGTAGAATTCAAATCCCGTAACATCTATTTATTCTTACAAGACTCCTGAACAACTGCCAACAAGTCCAACTTGATAATCTCCCAGAATTCTTGAAAGAACTCAATTGGGAAACCATCAGGGCTAGGAGCTTTCCCCCTCTTCATCTGAAACACAGTCCCCTCTAGCTCCTCAATCAAAATATCACTCATAAGATGCTCATTCATCTCCCTAGATACCAAAGAAGGGATACAAGAAATGACCTGAGCTTCCTCATCAGAACCTCCCTGCGAGTCCTCCCTGAATAATGAAGCAAAATACTGCATAGCTTCACGTGTGATTTCATGAAAAGAAGAAAGAGTCTCAACCCTGTCATTCACTAGAGCAGAAATAGAATTGCTATGTCTTTTGGCTTTCACCGAGTTGAAGAAAAAAGCAGTATTTTTATCCCCTTCTTGAAGCCACTCAATCCGGGCCTTTTGTTTCCAAAAAACTTCCTCTCTCAGCTCACACTCTTCCAGTGCTTTCAAAGCCCTAGTCTCTTCCCGTAGCAGGTCTTCAGTCACTCCATCCTCCTTGATCAACCTCGTAATACCATCCAACTCAGCCTGGGCAGCAATCTTAGCATGGAAAATGTTTCCAAAGCATTGTCGAATCCAACGTTTAAGCTGATACTTGAAAAATTGAAGTAACTTTGCAAAAGTATACATTGATGTACCATAATCAGGTCTACCATACCTCCACCACTCAGCATCATAGTCATGGAGAGAGGAGTCATGCAACCACATAAGTTGGAACTTGAAAGAAGGAGATCGAGGCACACGAGCTGAAGAAATAGCCAGCTTGATAGGCCAATGATCTGAGCCCCTCCAATCCAAAATTTCAGAGCTAGAAGACCACAGCCCACCAACCCAGTAGCAAGAAACCAGAAAGCGGTCAAGTTGTTTCGCAATGCAATTATTCCCCACCCTCTGATTGTTCCAAGTAAATTGGCCATTAATGGGCTTAATATCAACAAGATTTAAAGCTGAGATGTTATCCTGAAGTAGTAATGCAGAAGGCTCAAGCCTCGCAATACCACCCTGCTTCTCAGCCAACTCAGAAATAGCATTGAAGTCTCCAGCCATAATCCATGGATGGAAAGGAACCATGCTTCAGACAAACCAGATATGGGACCACAAAAGTTGCTTACCCTGAAGTTTAGTAGGTGCATAGATATTGGAGAAGAGAACAAACTCCCCCGTCTCAAAACAAGACACAATCATAGAGATAGAAGACTGAAAGGACAACCACCAAAGAGGGTGGATCTTCCAAGGATTCCATAAACAAACCACTACCCCAGCAAACCCTTGAGCAGCAATACATTGGTACTCTCCACTCCCCCACAACTTAGGCACTAAACCAAATATACACTCCACTGATAACTTAGTCTCCTACAGGAAAAGAACATTAGGAGATTGACTTTTAACCAAATCACAAACAACTTTTTGTCAAGGGCCATTGTTCAAGCCCCTTACATTCTAGGATAGAACAATCATTTCAAGGGGCTCAAAAAATGAGAATCCAGAGTCCTAACAGACCTTGACTCTACCAAAGTTTCCCCTGTTAATTTAATCTTTTCTAGATCCTTTTTTCTACCAAGCTTGGAAGACTTCTCCCCAGTCCCTTTTTTTGGATCCTTTTGATGAAGACCCAAATGAGAAGAAGAAGACTTATTATTCTTCACCCCCTCAGTACCTACATTCGAAACAAGAGGAGACCCATCCTCACCACCCTTCTTCCCTTCTATAATAGGAACCGATTCCACTTGGCCTTCCATTTGAACATCTGTGTCCATTTTCAAAGCACTATTATCCTGCAAAATCTGAGTAGCTTCAGAAAGAAGGCCCTCCTATCCTGTACCCAAAGCACCCTGATCTAGATTCATGAAGCCTGGATTCACTTCCTGCTGGTTGAGATCATCTAAAACTTCAAATCATTTGAAAGAATCTTCATCCTGCCTTCCCTTCTAAGTCCTCTTTTGACCTCGATTCCTGTTATGAGCCTTCACTGGAATGAAACCATCAGCCCCATCCACATCACCGGGAATGGGTTCCTTTCCCTTTTCAACCCTAGGGGGATTGCGAGGAGGTTGAGAAGGTTTGGAATCCATAGGCCTAACCTTTGGGCATCTCCTCTGCAAATATCCATATTCATGACAGAGACAACATCAAAAAGGAAGTCTCATAGTCCAACTACTGCACCCAAGAGTAAGGACCCACACACATATCCATCGAATATGGCAAAGGTTTACTTAAATCAATCTCAACACAGATACGAGCAAAAGTCATCACCTTTTTAACTTGAGTCTGTTGTGAAGCACCAACTGGTTTTCCTAGCATTGAAGCCAGCAAGTGCAAAACATCATCCCACCAACATTCCACAGGAAACCTCGGAAGCCGAACCCACATCGGAACCTGGTTCGGAAGCTTTTCAGCAGGATTGAAGCCCACATGCCAAGGTTTAATAAATAACCTAATCTGATTATGAAAATAGGGGCCTCCTTCAAAGGCCTTGCTACGATCCGCCACGCAATTGAATGAAACCATGAAATAGTTATTTGCCAAAAGCATAACCTCCATTTCTCCCTTCGGCATCCAAGTCCATTGGGCCCACGATTCAAGAAATTGTAATGAAACATGCATCCCCATAAACTTGCACAGCAATGCATGCTTTGAATAATAGTCAATATCTTCTGCAATCATCTCCAGCGGGATAACCAATTTCGGCCTCTCATCACAACGTTTGAGACATCCATTGATCTTTGTAATCTGTGTACCACCAGACAAACCCAAGCCAACCAACCCCGGATCTGGTGAGAACAAGTTATTATTAAAAACCTTTGGAGCATGTAAAGGAGAATTTGCACCAACCGTTGCTGAGCGAAAATCCATCTTGGGACTAGCCCCCGAAGACTCCCCGATCGACATTGAAACTAAACCAGACCCAAGGAGGGCATGCAAACCCTTAGGAAAAATAAAGAACCACCACTAGGGTTTAACCAACCCACCACCCAGTAGTACCTTCGAACTATAGACCCAAACCAACCAGGCACAAAACCCCCACCCGCGGCCTCCAACCAGGTACAAAACTCCCACACGCTCAGGGAGAAAGAGACATCGATGCAGATGAAAAAAAACTTCAAACTGATAAAAAACACAACCCCAGACCTCCCCAAAATGCATGCACTCCCCACACTTCACACAGCCAAGAAAAAACCAGAGGATCAGGCTAGGGCATGAACACCCTAGCTTGACATGCTGAGCAAAAAATTGACATCCCAATTCAAAACAACCTCATGGTAATTTGGTTCTAGGTATTCCTCCATTTTTGAATTTATCTTGTAAAGCTTGTGAATCTGTTGGAAGGAATTGTAGAATGTTGGAGGTTTTTGGGTTGTAATGGATGTTCTGTGTGTTGGCATTGTTTGGCAAATCTGTGAAATTGGAAGCTATGGTATCTAACTCTCAGATGGATATTGTCAATGAGATCTATGGTGGGCTCTTGAGGCTCAGGTTTACGGATCTTCATGGAGTTGATCTTGTGGTAGTGATCTAGAGCTCTAGTTTGGCAATATGTGAATATCCTCTTATTTGGTGGTTTTATTCCTATACCTCGTGGTCATGTGACATGAATGGGTGTTCATATTGGATGGTTGCTTTTGGTTCCCTGGTCACATGGAAGAACATTTATTTTTTGGACTATAGTATGGAGTGCTTATGTTGGATTCATAGTTTTAGCCCTTGGTTACATGTGGGTTGTGGAGTTGATATTTTAGTGATATGGAAACTCCTGAACAACTTGGTTCCTCCTTTTTCCTATCCATGTTATTTTGGATATGTAGGTTTTACAGTTTTCATGTTTCAAAAAGTTGTGGATTCGTAGATCTGTGATATTTCATTATTTCAGATGACATATATGGTGTGAATATCTGAATGTTTAAGTAATCTTAGATTTATAGAGAGATCATTTTGGAGGTTTTACATGTCAACCAAAATCTATGGTTTGTAGATCTGTGGAAAGATCGTGATCAGACTCTTGGAGTATTCTGGATGGAAACAATTACAGATTTGTAGGGCTTCTTGTTGGGTTCTTATGATCTATGGTTACTCTTATGTGGATTTGTTTGGCAAATCAGGTCTACCATTGATTGTGGTGTTTGAGTCTTGGAAACCTACATGTTATACTTGTTTATCTTTGTTCTCCATGTTACTAATGTGGGGTTGAATCTATTTTTCAGCTATTTGAGATTGGAGCACTGACCATGTTTTTCTCCTTTGAGATGTTGCATGAGTGCAGATCTTGTAAATTGTTTGATAAGGATTATGTTTGGTTGGCCTCTTCTTGGTCACTTGATTGCATTGGGATGTTTATTGCAGTGAGATAAAAGGATGGTTTGGAGTACCTGATATAGTTGTTCATTAGAATCTATAGCAGTAAGTTATGGTACATGAGAATCTTTGTTCACTTTTAGTGGAGTTTTGGTAAAGATGTTGTCATGATACCATGCATAGCTCAGTATCACTTTCAATGGGAGTTTTGTGCAGTTACATAGTGTGTTCTATCTTCTTTGGTTTCAGGATTTTGGTTCTAAGTTGTTATTGTTGTTGCAATGTGTAGTGATCCATGGATAATCTTTGGTTAGAATATGGATGATCTTTTGCAATGGTTGTTGGTGTCATAAGGAGCTCTTGGATTCTTCCCTTAGGTTGCAATGAGAATTTATTGACATATTTGGTTCTATTAACAGAGGATGCTTAATCTTCATGTTATTTGAAGAGGTGCTAACATCTTGTTTCATGGAGGACCCTTAGAGTCTTTGGAAAAGGTATTATTGTTCTTCCTTTGGGGAGGATGTAGTTCTCTTTGGTTTTGAGTATTAATCATTTTCTTGGAGCTGTATGATTTTGTAGGTTGCATTTGAAGTTGGCATGGATTGATTGGTGGGTGCTCATGGATACTAGAGAGACTTGGGTTAGGCTGGATATTTCTTATGTTAAGAGATATGTGTTGGAATGGTTACTTGTTATGAAAGTTTTTCAACAGTAAAGACCGAGGAGCCTACACCTGGAAATGGATGTGAGTCCATCATAGACCTGATGAGAAGGTTGTCTTTATTGAAAGCTTATATTGCTTGGCCTTGTATGTACAGGACAATCTTGTATCACACTCTTGGTCTACTTGGCAGGTGAATGATCTAAGAGGTGTTGCCCGCCTAATTATTAGATGCATTATTTATATGTATCTTGTCTTCTCTTGTGCATTAGTCTTGAATGTTGAGTTCTGAGGGCTTATTGAGAAGTAGATGCATGATTTTATGTATTTCTGTTGTTCTCCTTGTAATATTGAACTCGGGTTAGTTCTAAGGATTTGTTAGGAGAGATACAGGAGATGGTTAGTGGCTTTGGGAATATTCCCTTATGTTGTGGGAATGTTTGGCTAAGTATGATCTACTTTCTGTGAGAGGTTTACATCTATTGCTTTTGTGATTCATCATAAGTTGAATGGTTAGATGTTGATTTCCTTTCAGTTCGGGAGTGTTGAAGGAGATCTTACTTTACACAGTTTGGCACATGTTAGTGTGGTATAAGGACATAGTTTGATTTGTAGGCTCTCTTTTTTGGATATATTGTCTTCTTCCTGAAGGTTCTTATGTTTATGGAGTTGAGGTTTTGAATGGAGTCATGTGTTGTTGTTTGTACTTCATTGTTTTTTGGCAACAATTTGATAGCTTCTTGATCTCTTTCTTCATTGGTTTGGAGGACTTGGGAGAGTTATTTGGATTGGTAATGAGAGATGTATTTTGTATGCTTCTTTGACACTATGATAGAGGAGTTAGCCACATCCTCTATATGAAGTTCTATAGGAGGACTTGTTAATGCTATGATCTTGTTTTTAGATTTGACATTACCTATACAGTGGGACTTCCAGAAGGTATATGTATTCTGCATGAGAGGGACACCTCTCTTGGACTGGTTACACTTTATTGCAGTGAGTTACTTTAGATGTTTTTTATCACATGTCTATGTGTGTTATTACCTTGGAGTCTTCTTTTGCAAGACGGTGGATATACAAGGACTTGTTTGCAGATTTGGGTTTTTATGTTGATAGCATGAAGTTCTACCTATGATAGTTTGTTTACCCTTGTTTGATGTATGGATAGTTTGGATGAGCTAGCAACTTGTTGTGGTTGCTATTCCAATTTGGTATGAGTGTGGTAGTCACTCAGAGTCATTTGTTATCATTTGAATTTGATGTTTGTGTTCATGTATAGATTGGTGTAGGTTTCAGTGACAGTTGATATGTTTCACCTTGGCATGTTCCTTGTCCCATCATGGGTAATATGATGTGAGGATTTCTTGCTTGAGATGGTGGTTATCATGGTTGCTTTGCAGGTATCATGTTGGAGCACAAAAGCATGTTGAAAAATCAATGGTACATGGTTGGCTAAGGGATGTTTTTCCCTTGTTAATTCTTCCTATGGATATGTATTTACAATGTATGATGTCAAGTGGGAGAATGTTGGGATTAAGGTGCCATCAACCTTGTAAATCCTATTGCATAGTTTCCACTATTCTTGGAAAGTTCCAAGGTTCTTGGAAAGTTCCAACATCCTTGGAGATAAGGTGTTAATTTTGTAAATTTATTCATAAGGGGTGAAGATTTCACCATTAACGGTAAATTATTTTTTACTGGTACAGTAAATAATTATTTACTAGCCTCAATAATTAATTAGTTACCGGCAGGTTGTTACAGAGTTACTTTTACTGCTCAAGGAATCTTAGTAAATAGTAAATGAGGTCAGGTGAAGAATCTTGGCACTTATATTGGGAAGATGCATATGACAGGTGTAAGGGAATCTATAAGAAGATTATTTTGGTGTATTCTAAGATAGAAACATTGGATTTTGTCCATCTTCCACAAATTTCTTTGGTGGGTACTCATTTTTCATAAATATGAGACTTGAGAGTTAAGGTTGTAAGTGAGGAAAACTTGTTTGCAGGTAATAGGATGCATGAGAGAGTTCTTCTATACACAGGTGTTGTTGGATTGAAGACTATAGAGGAGATTGGAATTGGATGTATTGTAATCTTGTTTTGAAGATGATACAACTTGAGCCTCTCTTCTTGGTGGAGTTTTTTCCTGCAAGGGTTTCTCTACATAAACATTGTGTTATGTGTTTGATCTTCTGTTCCATTGCTACCTTGTGTTGTGAGATCTTGCATTCTTATGTTGTTGATTTGTGCCTCTTTGTTGCTGCTATCTTATGGTGATGTTATTTCTATTATAAGTTCATCTAATGTTGTTTTATCAAGCATGTTAAAGTGGCTTATTTTAACATCATAAAGAAGTTGAATTCTTCATGGTATTTCAAGGATTAAGTAAACTTATTTTCAGATTTACATACAATTTTCAAATTTCTATGTTGTAGTAGTCAAAGCCTTGTATCTCACCAATTGGTATCATATCTTGGTGATTTGATGATTAACAATTGAATTAGAGATTGTTCACTTATCCCAACAATGGCTATGGAAGTCTTCGACAACTCAGACAGTGCTGCTATTGATCAAGAAGAAAAATGTGAAGCCGATCTTGAAGGTGAATTGATCTCTTCTCTTGAAGACTTGGATCTAGCAAGAGAAGAAAATGAAGTTGCAAAATAACAAACACCCATAGAAACCACCAAGTCACTTGCAAAGTTCATTCAAAAGAATCATTCTAAAAATCAGATAATTGGAGATAAGAATGAAGGAGTTATGACTAGGGGAAGACTTGAAGAACAAGTAAACTTCTCAATGCTATCCAAGATAGAACCAAAGAATTTTTCTAAAGCCAACAAGGATGAAAGTTGGATTGATGCAATGCAAGAAGAGTTAAATCAGATTGAGAAGAATAAAACTTGGGAACTTGTTCCAAGGCCAAAGGACAAGAATGTGATTGGAACCAAGTGGGTTTTCAAAAATGAGTTGAATGAAGATGGAGAAGTTGTTAGAAAAAAAGCAAGATTGGTCTGCAAGGGCTATTCACAAGTGGAAGGCATTGATTTTGAGATGTTTGCTCTTATGGAAAGAATGGAAGCAATAAGAATGTTCCTTGCATTTGCAGTTCATAAAGACTTCAAGGTATATCAAATGGATGTCAAATCTGCTTTCTTGAATGGTGACTTAGAAGAAGTTTACATAGAGCATCCTGAAAGATTTCAGCTATCAGAAGATTAGAATATGGTCTGCAAACTCAAGAAGGCATTATATGGTCTCAAACAAGTGCCTAGGGCATGGTACGCAAGGTTTGACAAGTACCTACACTAGTGAGGTTTCAAGAAGTGGATTGTTGATAGCAATCTTTATATCAAGAATGTGTGTACTGGCATGTTGACAGTTGTAGTATATGTTGATGATATTATCTTTGGTGGAAATGAGGAGTTGTGCAAGATGTTTGTTGAAGAGATGCAAAAAGAGTTTGAGATGTCTATGATTGGTGAGCTTTCATTTTTCCTTGGACTTCAAATTTCTCAATCAGACAAGGGTATGTTTATTTCACAAACTAAGTATGTCAAGGAGATGTTGAAAAAGTTTGTTATGGATGACTGTAAACCTATGAGTACACCTATGGTTACAGACTGTTATCTAAGCAAGGATGATGAGTCACCTCAAGCTGATCAGACTCTGTACAGATCCATGATTGGAAGCTTATTATACTTGACTACATCTAGGTCAAATATTATGCAAGTTGTTGGTATGGTGGCTAGATTTCAAGTTGATCTAAAAGAAACTCTTGTAAAGATTTTTAAAAGGATTTTTAGATATTTGAAGAACACATTGGACTATGGATTGTGGTATGAGAAGGGAAGGATTTCTCTTTGACATCATATACAGATGTAGACTGGGTGGGCAACATTGATGTCATGAAGAGCACAAGTGGTGGAGCCTTCTTTCTAGGTGGTAGATTGGTTTCATGGTTAAGAAAAAAGCAAGATTTAGTTGCCTTATCAACAATAGAAGAAGAATAAATTGCAACAAAAGCTTGTTGTACTCAGGTTTTGTGGATGAAGCAGACATTAAAGCATATAGGATTTGTATATGATGAGCCCATTTCAATTCTGTGTGACAATACAAGTGCAATTAACATATCAAAGAATCCAATGATGCATTCAAGAACCAAGCATATATCTATTGGGTATCATTTTTGGAGAGAAAAGGTTGTTGATCAAGAGGTGAAATTGGAATATGTGGCTACAAAGGATTAGATTGCAGACATCTTTACAAAACCCCTTTCTAAAGAGACATGAGTATTTAAGGCAAAAGTTGGGAGTGATATCACTCTCATCAAACCAGTAAAAATTTATGATAGAGCATCTATCCAGGGGAGCAACACAAGGCATATCCTTCATCCCTTTTTGGATAGTAGCTACCTCTTAGGGGGAGTAGGTAGATAGAAGGAGGTTTAGATAATCAGAATTTGGCATGGTGAGTAGAAGCTTCAGGCTTGTTTCTGTTTGCAATAAGGAAAGAGATTGCATCCCTTTGCCATTGATTTCAAAGGGGGAGATAGTTTAAAAATTGTGTAACAATTCAGGGAGAGTAGAGTAAGGGGGAGCAAGTGCAAAAGGAGAAGTTTTATGTTTTTGAAGAAGATTTGTGTTTGTGTTGCCATCAATGACAAAGGGGGAGTGTCTAAGGAAGAAAAGAAATGAAAAGGAGAAAAATTGTCTAAGGAAGAAGAGAAGAAAAGTTTCTAAGGCACGAGTTCTTCCTTCAGTCACCAAAAAGTTTAGTTCGTGAACTTGTAAGTTTGCCGACAACCAATTTTACTAATTCCAAGTTGGTCGATGAAAAGTAGATTAAAAAATCTAAGGCAAGGATGATTTTTTCTTTCGATCAGCGAAGTCTTCGGTTCGCAAACTAGTTCATCAATTTCAAAGTTTGCCTATTTTCTGATTCATCAACAAAGGCATGGTGATGGAAGCTTGAAAGAAAAAAAAATCTTGAAGTTAAGTTATCAGATATATCTTTATCAGAAAAAACATTTGTTTTGTAAACTAGTCTGTCAGCTTCACAGTTTGTCGATTTGTTGATTCACTGACAAAGGAGAAAGTTAGGCGATGAAAGTTTGAAAGAAGAAAAAGTTAAGTCTCAGCAAAAAGTTGGTTCGCGAGTTTCTAAGATCATCAATTCACTGACAAAGGCGTGAAGAAGAAAAGTTTGAAGTATAAGGTTTGTGTTATCAAAAAGGTTTGTGTTTTGCAAACTAGTTCGCGAGTTCGTCATTTCGCTGATTCGCTAACTAAGCAACAAAGGAGGCTTGAAGACAAAGCTTGTGGAAAGTTAAGTTTGTTGATTCGAAGTTTTACTGATAAAGGAGATAAAAATAAAAGTATAAGTTTGTAAAAAACAAAGTTTGCCAATAAAAGACAAAGTTGTTTAAGTGAAAATATGGCAAGGCCTTGGAAAAAGGTTTAGTTCGTGAAGGGCTATGGTTATCGACAATGAAGTTTGTCGACAGGCAACTTTGTCAATAAAGGCAAAGGGCATTGAAGTGAAATTTTTAAGTAAGTATTCACCAATAATGAAGGTGACAAAGGCCAAGTTTGCATAAAGTAGAATTTGTCAATAAAGGCGATAAAGATGATGGTTCGTGGAAAGTAGAATTTTTTGATAAAGGCAATAAAGGTGATGGTTTGTGAAAAGTAGAATTTTCTGATAAAGGTGATGAAGACCATGGTTTGTGAAAGTGACATTTCGCCAATAAAGGGCTAGAAAGCTAAATCAGTGTGGCATCGATACAAAGACTTAACATATTCAAATTAAAGATTTGAATACATGCCTTGAGGATGACTAGGAAGATGGTTTAACAGCTAGTGAATTCAAAAATCTAATATACAGAGTGAAGCTGACTCAGTGACATAGAATAAAGAGTTTAAATATATGTAAGGGGTTGTTATTGTAACAGGTGGATTGTTTAGTTTTGGGTCCTAACCTATTTTTGGGCCTGTTGAAATGCACTGGATGCACCAGACAACTAAGAGGGGGGGTGAATCAGTTGTCCCTAAAAATTTTGAACACTTGTGAACATCAACACATCAAACACTTATTTACTGTTATTCAGAGTTAACCATGAAAGCATGAAATAAGAAGCTCAACACAATAACATAATCAACACATGAGACACCAAATTTTTTTACGTGGAAAACCCTATAAGGGCAAAACCATGATGGGTGTTAGCCCACAGAAATATATATGTTATAACAATACCAAAAAATAGAGGCTCACTGCCCAAAGATGCTCACTGCAAAGATCGGCTCACTGCCAAGGGGTTGCTCACTACCAGGGTTTTGTGAACTGATTTGATAGCATCTACTCCATGCCTGAGTTCAGTTCCATTGAAGTCTAATACTTTCTCTCTTCTATGCTCTTCTTACACTTCTCCCTTATCTTCGCATTTTTGTTCATGGATATCTTTTTCGCAATTACATTTCATGTCTTTATACAATTCATCAACCTTGGAATACACATCAAAGTCAGCATTACATTCATCAACTGTTGGAACAAACTCCAAGGTCAGCATTGCAAACATACATAGAAATAGGTCTGGACCTAATACAGAAAATTGCTAAGGGAAAGATGTAAAGATGTATGTTGATCATACTACTCCTTAGCTAGGACTCAAATATAATCTTCCATGCCACAACACACTACTACTATCTTCAATGCATCTCTGTAGATAGTGAAACCAACTAGGTCGGCCAAGACTGGTGTTCACATTAAGACTTTCAAGAACAATCTTCATCTACAATCCAAGTTTCTTTTTACGGACCGATCCAAAGGTAGGAACATGATCAAGAGACATCCACAAGCACATTGAAATCATCAAGAAGATGTTCCAAAACTTCTAACCACTTTGTCAAGAAGATTCTTCAAACTGGAGCACATAAACAACACTGCCCACTACTATCATAAGGAAAAGATCACTTGCGGACCACCAACTCTAGCTACTCTGATCCAACTAAACTTTCTCTATTATCAATACTTTCTTTATTAGGAACTCATACTGGTAACATCTAGCTACTCCCCCCGAGAGGTATCTCTCAAAACATCAATCTAGATCAAAGAATGAGACTTTGAGCACCTTTGGATTGATGCATTCTCATGCATCTTATTTCAGAGAAGGAGGGGTAATAACCCCTAACTTTTCCCTAAGATACTCAAAGGTATCCTTAGGCAGAGGCTTAGTAAAAATGTCTACAATCTGATCCTTGGTAGACACATATTCCATCTTGAATTCATTCTCTACCACTTTCTCTCTCAAAAAGTGATACCTTATGGATATATGCTTTGTTCTTGAGTGCATCACCAGATTCTTTGAGATGTTTATAGCACTTGCATTGTCACAGAAGATTGCAACTGGATCTTCATACACAATTCTTATGTCCTTCAAAGTCTGCTTCATCCATAACACTTGAGTACAACAACATGCTGCCGCAATATACCCTGCTTCTATAGTTGACAAAGAGATTGAATCTTACTTCTTGCTCAGCCATGAAATCAATCTATTACCCAAAAAGAAAGTGCCTCCACTTGTACTCTTTCTTTCATCAACATCTCCAGCCCAATCAACATCTGTATAAGCACTAAGAGTGAAATCATTATCCTTTGGATACCATAAGCCATGATCCAGTGTGCCTTTTAAATACCTCAAGATTCTCTTTACTGCCATCACATGTGACTCTCTTAGATCTGCTTGAAATCTTGCAACAAGACAAACCGCATGCATAATTTTAGGTCTAGTTTGAGTTAGATAAAGCAATCCTCCAATCATGGATCTGTACTTTTTCTAATTAGTCTTGGATGATTCATCAGTTCTGCTCAACTTGCAACTAGTCACCATGGGAGTACATACAGGTTTAGAGTCTTCCATCCCAAACTTCTTCAACAACTCTTTCACATACTTAGACTGAGATATGAAGATTCCTTTATCTAATTAATTAATTTGTAGACCCAAAAATAAATTCATTTCACCAAACATAGACATCTCAAATTCATTTTGCATTTCACTTACAAACTTCATGCACATACCTTCATTTCCTCCAAAGATAATGTCATCAACAAAGACTACAACAATCAGGATCTGATTATCATTTATTTTGAAATACAGATTACTATTAGCAGTGTCTTTACTGAACCCTAATTGCAACAAATATTTGTCTAACCATGCATACCAGGCTCTGGGGGCTTGTTTCAGTCCATACAAGGCCTTCTTCAATTTACACACTATATCACCTTGTTTTGATAATTGAAATCCTTCTGGTTGCTCAATCTAGACCTCTTCTTCCAACTCACCATTCAGAAATGCAAACTTCACTTCCATCTGATACACTTTGAAATCTTTGTGAGTTACAAATGCTAGAAATATTATGATTGCTTCAATCTAAGCCACTAGAGAAAAAGTCTCTTCAAAATCTATTCCTTCAATTTGAGAATATCCTTTGCACACAAGCCTTGCTTTGTTCCTTACAACTTATCCATTTTCATTCAGCTTGTTCCTGAAAATCCATTTGGTTCCAATAACATTTTTATCAGCAGGTCTAGGAACTAATTCCCAAGTTTCATTCTTCTCTATTTGTATTAGTTCTTCCTTCATGGCTTTTACCCAATTTTCATCATTGCAAGCTTCATTCATAATTTTTGGTTCAACTTTAGAAAGCAAACAGTAATTCAATTGTCCTTTTATAGCTCTTTTCCTTGTCAGTACTCCTTTTCTTTTGTCTCCAATAATTTTATCTTCTAAATGATTGATCCTTACATACCTAGGAGTCTTAACTGTAGTTTCTGTATCCATCTCTTCTTCATCTTGACTGTCTTCCTATTCCTCTTTCTTCTCATTTATTGTGACAACAGGTTCATCTGATTCATAGCCATTAATATCTGATGGTCTTCCTTTATCTTCATCCACCTTCACATTTGCACTTTCAACATTATTTTTTAGCCTTTTGTTGTAGCACTAGTAGGCCTTACTCTTGGTAGAGTATCCAAGAAAGATCCCTTCATCATACCTTGCATCAAACTTCCCTAGATCTTCTTCTCTTCTGATATAGTATTTGCTTCCAAAAAATTTGAAATATTTTACTGTAGGAATTCTTCCATACAATAATTCATAAGGAGTTTTAGTACCATTACTTTTCACTTGAACCCTATTTTGAATGTAGACAACAGTATCTATAGCTTCTTTCCAGAAAACTTCTGGCAGATCTACTTCCTTCATCATTGTCCTAGCAGCTTCTTGAATTATCTTATTCTTCCTTTCCCCAACTCCATCTATTGAGGAGTCCTAGGTACAGACAATTGTCTCTTTATCCCTTGCTCTTCACAGAAAATATTGAATTCATTTGATGTGAATTCCCCTTCTCTATCAGACCTCAAGCATTTGATTTTCAATTCTATTTCATTTTCAACCATTGCCTTGAAAGATTTGAACTTTTTTAGGCCTTCTGATTTGTCTCTTAGAAAAGTAACCCAAGTCATTCTAGAATAATCATCAATAAGCAACATGAAGTACCTATCACCTTGTAGACTTCTCACCCTTGTAGGACCACAGAGATCTGTATGCACTATATCTAGCAAGCTGACAGAAAATTGCTCTTTGATCTTGAAACTGGTTCTTGTCTGTTTCCCCAATTGACATTCCTTACAAATGGTAAAAGATTTGGTAAATCTGTCACAGCTTGTCCTGAACTTATCTTTACCAAATTATCAAAGTTTATATGACACATCCTTCTATTCACAACCAACTTTTATCTGCCTGGGCCAATAAATAGTAATCATTTGTTCCTCTTAACTGGTAAATGTTACCTCTGGTCTTCTTACCAGTAGAAATCATTGTTCTGGAGCTTTCCATGATCTTGCACCCATTGTCTTTGAATCTCAAATCATAACCTTTGTCACACATCTAACCAACACTCAAAAGATTATGCTTCAAAACCTTCACATAAAGAACATTATCAGTGTTGTGCTTTCCATCAAAAGAAATAGATCCTTTTCCACAAATCTTACCGGTTGCATTATCTCCAAACCTAACTAGTCCTCCATCATACTTTTCCAAATTCACAAACTTACTTTTGTCACCAGTCATGTGATGTGAGCATCCACTATCAATAATCCATTCATCCTTATCTTTCTCAACCTAAACAGCCAAAGAACTTTCTTCCACTAGTTTTTCTTCCTTCACACATCTAGCAGGATTAGTAGACACAAGTTCTTCTTTAATTGCAATAAAAAAGCACTCATTTGCACTAGTACTAGCATCATCAAATTCATCATCTGTCACACCTTCATCATCAAGATCTCTAACATAGTAGCATTTATTTGGAACCCTAGGTCTATTCTCAAATCTTTTTCTATTCCTTTCAATTCTCTCAAGACATCTAGAAGCATAGTGACCAACCTTACCACATGAAAAACATTTGAAAGGTAATTTACCTTTGAACTTACCAGAACCTCTTTGCAGTCTGTCAATAAAGTTTGCTTCAATTTCATCATCAGACTCCACCTTGTACTTTTTAGTCCTAGAGATCTTTGCTGAGGTACTGGCTTTGAAGGCAGTTTCACTCTTCAGCAAAGCATCACCAAGTTCTCTCATCTCAAAGGCTGTAAGCTTTACTAACAACTAATCCTTGGTAACCTCTTTCACGGTCATTACTTCAATTGCAGCTACTTTGTGACTATAGGATTTGGGTAATGACCTAATAATTTTCATCATAACTTCCTTCTCACCTATAGTTCCTCCCATACCTTTTATTCCTTTGACAAGTTCATCAACCTTTTGCATGAAGGTTGTTATGTTTTCTTCTTGATTCATCTTTAAATCCTCATATTTCACTTTCAGACCCTGCAACTTGGCTTCTTTTATAGAATCATCTCATTCATATAGATTTTTCAATTTTTCCCAAACTTCATTTGCAGATTCTAGATCCATGACTTTTATCAACTCAGTGTCAGTCAAGGCACTTAATAGAGCATCTCCAGCTTTTATATTCAACTCATATTCTTTGATTTCATCTTCAGTTGTCAAACCATTTTGAGGCATGGTATATTTTGTCTCTGCAGCTTTCCATACTTTATAACCAAGACAAAGGAGATGGATTTTCATTCATACCTTCCATAGAGCATAATTTGTCCCGTCAAACTGTGGAGCTTCCTTCTTAAAAGACATCCTGGATCTTTCTCAAGTTGTTAGGCTTTCTTCTGAGGAACTTGGCTCTGATAGCAAATGTTGAAATGCACCAAACAACTAAGAGGGGGGGTGAATCAGTTGTCCCTAAAAACTTTGAACACTTGTGAACATCAACACATCAAACACTTATTTAATGTTAGTCAGAGTTAACCATGAAAGCATGAAATAAGAAGCTCAACACAATAACATAATCAACACATGAGACACCAGATTTTTTACGTGGAAAACCCTATAAGGGAAAAACCATGATGGGTGTTAGCCCACAAAAATATATATGTTATAACAAGACTAAAAAATAGAGGCTCGCTTCCTATGGGCTCACTGCCCAAAGATGCTCACTACGAAGATTGGCTCATTGCCAAGGACTAGCTCACTGCCAGGGTTTTGTGAACTGATTTAATAACATCTACTCCATGCCTGAGTTCAGTTCCATTGAAGCGCAATACTTTCTCTCTTCTCTGCTCTTCTTACACTTCTCACTTATCTTTACATTTTTGCTCACGGATATCTTTTTCACAATTACATTTCATGTCTTTTTACAATTCATCAACCTTGGAATGCACATCAAGGTTGGCATTACATTCATCAACCGTTGGAACAAACTCCAAGGTTAGCATTACAAACATACATAGAAATAGGTCTGGACCTAATACAAAAATTTGCTAAGGGAAAGATGTAAACATGTATGCAAATCACACTACTCCTTAGCTAGGACTCAAATACAATCTTCCATGCCACAACACGCTACTACTATCTTCAATGCATCTCCACAGATAGTGAAAAAAACCAAGTCGGCCAAGACTGGTGTTCACATTAATACTTTCAAGAATAGTCTTTATCTATGATACAAGTTTATTTTTTTGGACTAATCCAAAGGTAGGAACATGATCAAGAAACATCCACAAGCACATTGAAATCATCAGGAACAACCACACAACTTCTAACCTCTGTCAAGAAGATTATTCAAACTAAAGCACATAAACAACACTGCCCACTACTGTCATAAGCACAAGATCGCTTGCGGACCACCAAATCATGATCCATTCAAGTTGAATGGCACATAACATCATTTCAAACTTAACTCTATAATATCAGATCAAAATAGTTTAATGCGGAGGAATGCAGAGCATAATACATTCTCCTTGTCACCATAAAATATACAAAAAAAAAGTTGTTTCCACTATGGTGAACATAATTGACTCAAATTTTTATACCGGAGGCTCAAACTTGGAACATAGCATCTTCAAACATGCCTCTAAATAACTTCCAATCCCCATATAAAGATATTTATTCTATAAGAAATGTAGAGCAATCTGTTTGACTGTTCTTCTGTAGACAACGGTACTCTTCAACATAATGTTTCTTCCAGAGGAGCAAATTTTCTCAATATCGTCAATATCAGGACTTCCAACACTTACATAGGTAATACAAAGCATCCAACTCATTGCAAGAAAGCATCAAATCAAGAGTACTGTTGACACCAATGACAACACTGATATGTTGACATCAATGACAACACCGGTTAGGCACATACTTGCAACAAGGCCAACCTAAGTATATGTGATTTGGGCTCGATCCTCTAGAATAAACATGTTGGAATTTGAATTAATAGAGGCTAACATTACAGATTGTTCTAATTCTATATTATCTGACTTGGAGATTTGAAAATGAACAATTTGGTATAAAAGAAAGATCAGTTTGTGCAATTAAGTTTATCCATGTGTGTGAGTATGTGTGTGCAAGAACTGAAGTGAAAAATCTAAACATATGGGAAGTGACTGGATAAGTGAAGTATAAGCTAACATCAAGCAATTAGGTGTGAATAGAGAAGTGGAGTTGAAGTGTGCGAAGGGCATGAACTGGATATGATTCTGAGTTTTTATAATAAGTTTTGTTTATATTGATTTTGTTTTAGTTTGATGGGTTGAAGCTCAGTCTATAAAGAGGTTGAAACCTCAGTTTGTAATCATTGTAGCACTTTAGGGAGTTGTTGCTTCCTTTGGGTTCTTGCCCATAAAACTATTTATCAGGAAGTTGTTGCTTCTGTGCTAGGTTGTTGCTCAGTTTGCTTTAGAGATTGAAGTCTCTGGTAGGTTGGAGCCTACAGATTTGTAAAAAGGATTGCAATCCTTCTCAGGTTGGAATTCCTAAGGGTTGGAGCCTACAAAATATTATAATTCATTGTTTCATTTTTTTGTGAGGATGGATTTGGATAGTAGATCCAAGTAAATTTCTCGCCGTGGTTTTTCCCTTCTTGGGTTTCCATGTAAATATGGCATTATGGACTTTTGTGTGGATGTGTGAACTTGCTTATGCTTGCATAATTCTTTCAATTTCAATTTGATGTAGTAGAAATCATATCAGTGCAGTAGAATTATTTTAAAAAGTGGCATATACTAATTCACCCCCCCTCTCAATATATCTGTGTGTTCTAACAATGTATGATTTTGGCCATCCAATTAAGGTAGCAAGAGTGCTTAGACCCATATCTCTTTGCATGATTTTTTCTATGTAGTTGAAATGGAGCATGAGGAAGGGATGTCAAATCTTTACTATCTAAGTGAGCCATCTTCTTGAAAGTGAGTGCCACAAGGTGTCCCTTAATGATCATCCCCTTCTAACGGAGTTTGTTGATGTGTTTCCTAGTGCTATTCTTGGTATTCTACCCAAAAGGGATGTGGACTTTCATATTGATTTGATTCTTGGAGAAGAACCCATTTCACATGTGCCATACCATATGACCACTCTGGAGCTTAGTGAAATCTAATTGTAGTTAGAGGAGTTGCTAGAGAAAGGGCACATTCATCCTAGTGTATCCCCTTAGGGTCCACCTGTTATCTTTGTGAAGGACATATATCTTTGTTTGTGTATTGACTATTGACACATGAACAAGGTGATGGTGAAGAACCAATATTCCTTGTCAAGTATTGGTGATTTATTTGATCAAATTAAGGGAGCTAGAGTGTTCTCTAAGATTGACATGAAGTTTGGATACCGTCAGCTTCATATCCATGAGGCAAACATTCATTGGTTTGTATTTAATACTCATTATGAATACTACAAGTTTATAGTAGTTCCATTTGGGTTAATGAATTCTCCCTTGGTGTTTATGAGTTTGTCGAATGCAGTATTCTGTACTTACCTTGACTAGTTTTTCCTAGTATTTTTGGATGACATTCTAATTTATTCAAGGACAATGGAAGACCATGAGGTCCACTTGCACCAGGTTCTACAGTGTTTTCTTGATAACTAGTTGTTTGGTAACCTAGAAAAGTGTGAATTCTTTTAGTCAGAGGTGAATTACTTGGGTCACGTTATTTATGGAGAGGGCATCTTAGTTGATCCCTCAAAGGTTTATGCCATCATGGATTATCCAACACCCATGAATGTCTCTGAGATTCATAGTTTCATGGGATTAGTAGGTTATTACTACTGATATATTATGGACTTTTCTAAGTTGGTGCATCTGATTACTTCTCTTAAGAAAGAAGAGAAGAATTTTGTTTGGTCAATTTAGTGTGAGATAGCCTCCCAATGTCTCCAGGAGTGGCTAACTAGTGCACCAATCCATGTAGTGCCTAATCCTACAACAAATTTTATGGTTTGCACCGATGTATCATTAGATTGTTTGGGAGTGGTCCTTATGTAGGAGGACTGAGTGATTGCTTATGAGTCATGAAAGCTCAAGGATCATGAGCTAAATTACCCCACCCACAATTTAGAAATGGTAGTTATCATCCATGAACTTGAATGCTCGTCAACATCGATGGATGGAATTTTTGTGTGAGTATGACATAGGTGTTCAGTACATCAAAAGAAAGGAGAACGTGGTCACTAATACTTTAAGTAGGAGGTGGAATGCAATCTTATTTTTGTCCCTGAACACAAATCTATGGGGGCATATTTTGGAAAGGCTTCTAGAGGATCCATGGTATCAATAGGTTAGAGTGGAGTTAGAGTCATAGAGGGCTCTTGTGGGTAGGTATTTTATCTATTCTTTAGAGTTTGATGGACTATTATGACATCTTGGTCATATTTATGTCCCAATTTTTGGAGGTCTTCAATTGGTGGTTATGACTAAGGTGCATCGTGCTCCTTATGCAATGCATCGTGGTGTGAAAAAGATACACGATGACCTCTTTAGTTGCTCCATTAGGTGGGAATAAGGCACAATATTACTGATTTTATTTCTAGGTGCCTTGAATGTCAATGAGGAAAAAACATCAATACTTGACAAGTCTCCTGTAGTTGCACGATGTTCTTAAATGAAAATGGGACACAATTTCCATTCAAAAACATCGTTGGTTTTCCCATGTCTTCTCATCATCATGATGCTATCATGGTGATACTAGACAAGTTGACCAAGGTTTCCCATTTCTCACCCATGAAGGCATCATATAGTGTCACATTTGTGGCACATACCTTTATGGAGGAAATTTTACACTTGCATCGAGTACCTTGTAGGATCATTTCGGGTCATGATCTCATTTTCATGTCATTTTTGTGGACATCCTTGCAACATGCATTAGGCAATCAAATTAATTTTATCTCCACCTGTCACCCCAAAATAGATGATCATACAGAAAGGGCAAATTAGGTGTTAGATGATATGCTTCATATGTATGTTATGGACTAGCAATCCTAGTGCGGGGACTATGTGTATCTAGCATAATTTTCTTATAATAATGGGTACCATAATTCCCTTGGTATGTCACTATTCCAAGCCTTGTATGGTCACTTGTGTCGTACTCTCTTGGGTTGGGATATACTTGAAGATTGAGGTTGTTCTTGGTTTTGAGATGCTTTAGGATATAGAGCAGTAGGTAGTTTGGATTAGAGAGTAGTTGTTGACTGCACAAGATAGATAGAAGAAGTATGTCAATTCCAAGAGATTGGATCAACATTTGTTAGTTGGTGATTGTGTGTTTTTCAAGAGTGTGTGACCTCACAATAGCCCAATCTGTTATAGAAAACGTTCTAATTTTGTACCATATTTTTTTAGGCCTTTTGAGATCCTTAAGAGGATTGGTCTAGTCACTTATCATCTTGGGTTACTATCTATTCTCTCACGCATCCATGATGTGTTCTATGTTTCTATTCTTAGATAGTATATTCTAGATGTGACACATGTTCTTGATTAGGGTTACTTGTAGGTTGAGGAGGGTGGGCATGTTTCTTGGGAGCCCTTCATATATTGCAGCAATGGAGGCTAGCACTTCAGGGTAGAAACCTGGATAAGGTAAAGGTCCAATGGTAGCCACTTGATGATTTTGTAGTGACCTAGGAGGATGCCACAAAGTCAAGGGTTCTCTATCCTCACCTTTTTTCAAGGCTTCCAAGAGTAAGCCTAGTTCTAGGAGGGAGGATGTAATGCCTCTAGTGTTTGCTCCTTATCATCCATTGATTTTTGTTTTGATTTTCTTTTGTTACTAGCAATGATATGTTATTGTGCCATAGAGGTGTCTTGATGGGTTTTTGTATTGGTGTCTAGACTCTTGACTATGGATGCATATATTATGACTTTGTACATTAGATATTTCAGAGTTACTGTTTCACTATCTTATATATATATGGTACATATGTGTTTATTATGTTTGAGATAGTATTATGGATTTCTACTGATTATTGTATCTTTATGATTATGGTTGATAATTCATGTTAGATGTGATGTTTAGTTGATTCATATGATGTGATGCCACATTGGGTGTTTATGCTTTGCTTCGACTATTATATGTCAAGCAAGTATGCTTGGTATTTGAATTGAGTGTGCACGTACAAGGTTATTCCCCAATGGTGGTTATAAAGGAGATGTTTGCATTGGGTAATTTGTGTGTTAGGCTTTATCTCACTTGATTCAAGTATGATATGGATCATGTGTATCCTTGTGTAAACCTAGATCCAAATTGGTAGTGATTTTGGAATCTGTATTTTGTGAAACCTCGTAAAGTGTGTGAAAGACCTTTGCATGTGTTTATTTTATCTTGCACATCATATTTAAAATTATCTCAAAATGCATGTTTACCATGTTTGGAGAAAAGATATTTAATTATGCTTTACTAGAAAGATCCTATTGCATTTTATTATTTCATGTGAAAAGAAATGTATAGTGAATTTGATTACTTTATAGAATTAGAATAATTCACATAAGGTAAATAGATTTACTATTTAATTGAAAAGGGTTATAGAAGATATTGTTTTAATTATTGATGTATTAACTTTACCCTTATTTAAGGTGTGAGGGAAATGAATAATGGTTATTATTTAAAGTTAAAAAGATTTCTTTTATTCTTATTTCCTTTCAAAAAGTGTATTAGAAAATGAGAAAAGAAAATATAAAAGAAAAAGAGCCTTGGAAAATATAAAAGAAAAAATAGGCTTGAATTTTCATTCTCACCTTTCATATTTTGCTCAAACATGTGGTTCCACCAATCCTAAAGACTCAACACCAGAACCTAAGACCAAGGATATGTCATGCTTAGGCAATGGGTAAGGCTTATGATCAGATAGTGGCATGAATGGACCAATTATTGTGAGTGGGTAAACTTGCCTTCATCTTTAGGCTTTTCTAGGCCAACGGGGGTTTTCCCTAATGTCTCAACAACATAAACAACTTAAACTTTAGGTCCTCAAGTAGCTATACCCAATGTGCTATAAACCCATATAGTTGTCACTAAGTTCATGCTAGCACTAGCTACATATAGACCTATTAGACCTCTGATAAATAAATGAAAATTCACTCTTACCCTACACCCAAGGATGGTAGCTATACTATTTTTCCCTAGTAGATGAATCCACTTAACATTGCATATACAGGGATAAGAGAGAAGGACACACGTACATGATTCTCTATGAATGCTCAATTTTAGAATTGCATAAGGTATGACTGAGTTTACAATATTGAATCATGCATATGTGGTCGAACCTAAACCTACTCCTCTAACTAACAACAAAGAGATTTATAAAGGTTGTTAACCCTTCACCAATTAGACCGGTGCCTAATCCATTGGGCAATAGAGTCATAGATTTACAGAAAGGAAAGAGGTGCAGTAGTGAAAACATAAATGGAATCTCATGTGCATCATCATACAATGCATATATCTCATCTTAAGCAATAGATATTCTTATTAATCCAAGCAATAATGCAAAAACCCACATGGAACAAAAAGAAAGAGCATCACAAAAGATTTGCGATGAATTAAAATACTCACATATTTCACTAATCTCTATTATATTCATACCAGCAAATGTGACAAGAGAGGATGAGAAACTAGGTTCAAACACCCTCCTGAATAATTAAAAACTGTATTGGAGACATAGAATTACATGCATCTATCTTTGAATCACATTCATATGCTTTACAAGGTACACATTTACCCCTTTACAGATCCAACTGTTGTTGGAAACAAGGCAGATAACTGAGAGGGGGGGTGAATCAGTTATCTCTATTATCTTTACTTTCTTTTTCCTTTTACAATTTGTACAGCATCAAAACATATAAGCAAATATAATCATGAGAGCATAAATAAAATCAACACACATAACACAAGGATTTTATGTGGAAAACCCTGTTAAGGGAAAAACCATGGGGTGATTAACCCAAGATTGTATTCTCTGTTAAAAGAATAAGAAGTACAAAATGACACTTGCCAATTAGGGTTCACTACCCGAGCACACTGCTCACAAGAGGCACACTGCCTATAAGAGACTCACTGTCTACAAAGTTTATAGAAGGTAACCAGGTGTTGAACTAATGAGAGGCATCTACAAATGCTGAAGTTTAGTTCTGGTTAGGCTCAATATACTAATCTAATGCACTTCATTCTTCCTCTGCTCTAGTGCTACTGCTCTGTCACATATCGGACCTATATTGCTACTTCCACACTTATCTCTACCTTTCCTCACACCTTATTTCATCACATCTATATCCACACTATTCTACATACTGGAATCCATCTGGTATATATATCTGCATCAAGGATTTCAACAACTTTCTAGTCAGCAACCGGAATACTCAAGATATTTACAAATTACTGATCTGTTGGCTAAATCCATGCTTGATTTGTGATGCATATCAAAAACATAGGCATTGAAGTCATCAATCATGTCAGCCAACAATGTATGATCCCTCAAATAGCTTGATCAACATCAATTACTCATCCGGATTGAAGTCTGATACTCTATCAGTCAGTTCTTCATCAATCTACTCTGCCTGTCTGGAACCCAACACTTAGATGCTCATATTTTTTCCATGTTTTATCACTGGAGGCTAAATCTCTGGAATATAGTAGTCATGATACTCCTCTTGAATTTTCCAAGTCTACAACTTTTTGGGTTACACCATCTGAGAGATCCAGACCTAACTGTTGGACCTTGTTGCATGCTCTGTTCTTGTTCACCGGACCAAAACAATCTCCAATCTGACTTCCGGTATAGGCATACTATGTGCTGCGGATGTGTGGGATAGACTTTGTTGCCATCAATGATAACACTCATGAAGCCACACAGTGTCTCTTGCCAACAATCTCCCCCTTTGGCATTGATGGCAACACTTAGTGAAAAATGACTAAGTGTTGCAACAAACTCCCCCTTGGTTGATGCTCTACCTTATGCACTGTTTTACCAGAGCTCACCCTTAGCTGTATTCCACATTTTTCACTATTCCTCACTCCCCCTTTGACATCAATGGCAAAGGGTGGAATCCGCACACCAAATGCAAAAATTAACCTATACATAGCCGCATAAGTATGTATATACATGTTATACTTACATATACTTGAGTATATCCACAAAAGTGGCCTTCAACTGTACATACTCTATGGCCCAGCTCTGCTTCATCCTGTCAAAAATGGAGATGTGACCACTCAACAAAAATGCATATGCTTATGCCCTTCTTAGATCTACCAGATCACTGGTCTTGGTTGTGGTCTGAGCATTTGTTAAGGCCTCATGCATTGCCTCTAACTTAGGGATAATTATCCCTCAAAGTTCACTCATCCTATTTATTATATTCTTCTTTTCTTTCTCCAGCCTCTTTATTTCATTTATAATGACAATAGCCTGGCATTCTTGACTTATTATGGATGTAGTGAGGGGATCAAAATTTTTAGATAAACTTGACAGTTTACCTTCTTGTTCTTTCACCTTATTTTCAATATTCTCTATCACTTTAGACCAAGATAGACAAAACTTGTACATGTCCCCACCAGCTTTAAGAGCATTTTCAAGGCTCTTTATCCCAATATGTAGGGTCCTCCTATCATTAGCAATGAGTCCCTGTACTTCAGTGAATCTTTTTCCCAAAAATTCTTTCCAGACCTTTTCTTCTGCTGATTTCTCTAAAGAATCAAAATGAGTACTAACAAAGTTTACCAAAGATTTCAAGTTACCATATGGAGAGGCCAAAGGATCCTTTTGAAAAGATGGCATGATCTTCTCCAGCATACCAAATGCAATCTCTAATAGCTCACAGTCTTCCATGTGAGATTTCAGAAGCTTTTCTTTTGCTTTAGCTTGGGCAAAAGATGCTATTTTCATTGTTTGGACCGGAGAGAGGGAATCAAAATTTAGTGGTCCTTGGAATAGTTTCGGTTCATCTATCTCCATTAGCTCTTTGTTCAAGAAATTCTTCACTGCCTCTATAGTGTCTCTTGCTGGAGACTGAGTCTTCTTTTCTTTTGGAATCTCAGAACTGTCATCAGAGATCTTCTCTGCTTATTCTTCTTCTTTTCCCTTTACCTCCTCTTCTTGACTCAATTTCTCCTCTTTTCTTCCTTCTCCTTCAGTTCCTAGATCTGGAGTGTCAGTAGTGGGATCTGGAGGAGAGATGTTAACTGCTTCATGAACTTCCTCTTCTAGAACAGAGGAATCCAAGTCCTTAGACTTCTCCTCATCTATCTCTTTTGACCCTTCTACATTTTTGTCAGGAGATTCTTTATTTGATGCATTTAATCCTACAACATCCATGGTAGAAGGTTCTTCATCTATTTCCTCTATAATAGGAAGATTGAATCTTTTGAAGGCATTCCAGAGCATGTCTTTTGTTTCTCTTGCTACTTGATCAGTTTCTCCAAGCATAAGTTTGTTCATTCTTGCTTTGCTCGAGAATTCATCCTTACAGTCCTTAAAGATCATGTTCATTTGCTTTGGAGTAATAGAAGGATAGAGCTAAATTGCAATCTGTTCTCAGATCTCCAAGTCTTTTGTCTTTGCATTCTCTTTTCTAAGTTCAAGTACCTTCTCTAGACTTTTGGGAATTAATGAAATAATTTCAATGAATGCTTTATTATAGATATTCAGATACCTGACTATAGCTTCTTCCAAGATCCTCTTGTCAGTATCACTATATTCATCATAGAATTTTGTGACTAGTTGCAGGTTCCCATCCACAATGACTGCCTTGATGATATCATCAATAGAAAGAGTGGGCTTTTCAACAAATTCTTCTTCCTCTTCTTTGTTTTTACCGGCAGAGGATTCCCCAGATGTTTTCTTCTTCTTCATTTTCTTAACTTCCTCATCAGACTCTATTTCTTCATCATCCTTGTGACTTGTGTAAGACCTTGTGGCTTTTGTTTTCATTCTCTTTTCTCCTTTTCTGGATGTCTTGACTTCCGGTTTGGTGGCTCTTGAGCTCTTAGGAGTGGCAAATACAGAGCTCTTGGAGGATCTAGTCTAGGAGGAGGCTTGTACCAGAACACTTCCTTTCTCTGCATCTTATTTCTCTTTCTCAACTCTTTCTATTTTCTCTTTGTTTGCATCAACTGCCTCTTTTGATATGCCATATCTTTTGGCAATTTCCTCTACTTCCCTTCTAACTTTCCTTTTTATCTCTAGTTGTCTCAGCTCAACATGTATCTTTACACTTAATTCTTGAAAGGTTCCAAACCTTTCTGCCTCAGGGTCCTTTGGTTGGCTCAACAGGTGTTGAATGTGTAGCTCCAAGATTTTCTCATCTACTTCGTAACCCATTGGCATTATCCACACTGTTCTGGGCTCAACTGCCTCCATTAGGCATTGATCAGTGTCAACCATGAAGCACACTGTATCCTTGTATTTTTCAACTATGGATTGGGGAATTCTTTCTCTGTCCTGCATCATGCTCTGAAAGTTCTTGAAATAACCCCAGAGAGCTGTGTTTTGGGCTTGAGCATCACCAAGTCCATACATATAGTCTCTGATCTATATGGCAACCGATTTGTCATTTTGCCATACCCAACCACTTGATCCGGGTAGCTAATTCATATAGTAAAATAACAGACATAGTATTAGACAGCCGTATTTGAAGGAATTCTTCTTATCCCTTTTGATCTTTTGCAAGTTTTCTAATAGTTGATTCAAGAGAAGGTCGCAGAGATCATAATCTGCATTTTCCCTTAGCATATGATATGCTATATATATTGCAGTCCCAGACACAGAGTTCTCCCTACTAGAATGATAGATCTTATATCCAATTATCATTTAAGCAAACTTGACATCTGAATCTGTGATGTCATCAATTGTCATTGCTCTTTTGTCAAACTTAGATCCGGTGGCTTCAGTTACTATCTGGTTCTTGACAGATTTTAATGTAGGTAGCCCACCGGATGAATGCAGTCTAGTTACTGCCCTAATGGCATCTTTTGTTATCTTGAAGGGGTTCCTTAACCACATGAAATTGTCATGTATTCTGCTAAGAACATACCGAACCCAATCATCTTCTGCAAAATAGGGAAAGTGGATGCAATGTCCAAAGTGCTTATCCTGGAGGGCCTTGTATTGAGGTTTGAGTTCAAAACTTTCATCTATTAACCGCTTATGATAAATGTCCATCAACTTAGATTCTCCAAATTCCTTAATATTGGCATGGATGTAAACCCTAACATCTTCTACGTGCAGTAACCATGTGGAATGCTAGAAAAAGTGCCTAATGGATCAACTTCTAGTGATTTATAAGGGTGTTTCTTGAATTTTGGGTGCGGCCTATCAGTGATCTTAACAACCATTGGAGTAGCCATTTTGCAAAAGATTCAAAGAGAGATTTTCAAAATCAAAGTACCTTTTTATGCTTCAAGGTTCGAAAAAAAAGAGCCAAAACAAATCACTGGTTGAATTGGATTTTGCAATTGACCTTTGAGAGAGTTGTAGACACTTTGATGCAGAGTTCTTCTTTTCTTCTTCTCAAAAGAAAATGTGCGAATAATAAGTGAATGAACCCTTTTATCTCTACGCAAACCCTAATTTCCTTTTGCAATAAATGCACAACTTAAGTCATCCGGTTGCCTTGTTCTGAGAGAGATCTTTTCAAATCACTGAGATGCACTTAGAATCATTTTCAGTGATAATTGACAATGTATCTTCTTTCCTCCAATCATGACATGAATCCACAGATCAAGATATTTCAATTTTGAATCATACCAGATCTGTCTATGAAAATCCTACTTTACCAGATGGCTATCAAACCAGATCAATCTTGGATGATTACACTCTTGTAAAACTCCATGCAGATCTTTCATATCTTTACCGAGGGTTATTTAGATATTTTTCTGAGAACCCTTTAATCCGTAACATTCCATGTGCCAAATTTAGGCACCAATTGACTGGTTAGGGGAATTTATTTTTCTTTGTGACTCCCCCTGAGCCAGAGCTCATCTGTTTAGTTTTCGGAAGGAGTATCAGCACCAGATTGGTGCGGATCCATCCCCAACATTTTTTGTACTCTTCTTCACCCAAATCTTGCTCATCTCCCTTTGAACTTCATCCGCATTCACTTTGCCTTTTCCCTTATCTTGTTTTTGATTATGATGTATTGGACCCTTTTTATCCTGATTTTTACTTCTGCAGAATTTGGCAATATGACCGGATCTATTGCAATTGTAACAAACAACATTTCTTTGCATATTTGACTGATATCCTCTTGATCTGTATTGATTAGCCATATGTCCCATTCTATTGCATGCAAAGCATCTACCATTGAATGAATTGTTTATTTGCATATTTTGACATTCATGAGATTTGTGACCATACCTTTTGTAGTTGAAACATTGTCCGGAGAAGGATGGATTAGTCTGATTCATTCTCCTTCTACACTGAGTTACTTTATGATAGAAGTTGTTGCAATTGAAGCAGTATCCATTGAAGGATGGATATCTTTGAGCATTTGGTTGCCTTACAGGAGGTCTTCTAGGCCTGTTTCTTTGATTTCCTGATCCACAGTTCTTTTGACCGGATCCAAAGCTTTCACCTTTCTCATATCCTAAGCCATGCTTGTCATCTACCCTCTTTTGGCTTTCAAGAAGAACTTCAAGTTGGGCTGAGCTTATCTTGAATTTCTCTTTGTATTCATTTGTTGTTTGAAGATTTTGTTTAAGAGTGTCTATCTGATTCTCAAGTTGTTCTTCACTATCTCTAGCTTCTTCAAGATGCCTGATTATTCTATCTATTTTGTGGCAGTCCTCTATCTTCTCCTTGAGGGATTGTTTTAGATTATCTTTAATTTTCCTTTTCTCTTCAATTTCTTGGGTGAATCTCATAACCCCTGATTCCATCTCATGTCTTACCATAATGACTTCTTTTGATAGCTTCTCACATAGCTTGTTTTTCTCATCCAGATCTTCATTACTATCATTGGCTTCACTCTGACTTGCTAATTTTTGAAGTAGTTCCTTTCTCTTTTTCACAGAGATACTCAATTTTTCTTTTATCTCATTTATGAAATCATCAACTTGTTTGAGTCTTTCTCTCAAGTTATTGACTTCAGAGTGGGATTGTTCAAGATCATCTAGGGTAGATTGAAGTTGTTCCTTCATACCATACATATCTGTTGAGATTCCCAGATCATCCTCAAGCTGTTAGGCTCTAATTAAAAGAACCTTGCTTTGATACCAATTGTTGGAAATAAGGTGGATAACTGAGAGGGAGGTGAATCAGTTATCTCTATTATCTTTGCTTTCTTTTTCCTTTTACAATTTGTGCAACATCAAAACATATAAGCAAATATAATCATGAGAGCAGAAATAAAATCAACACACATAACACAAGGATTTTTATGTGGAAAACCCTGTTAAGGGGAAAACCATGGGGTGACTAACCCAAGATTGTATTCTCTGTTAAAAGAATAAGAAGTACAAAATGACACTTGCCAATTAGGGCTCACTGCCCAAGCACACTGCTCACAAGAGGCACACTGCCTACAAGAGGCTCACTATCTACAGAGTTTATAGAAGGTAACTAGGTGTTTGAACTAATGAGAGGCATCTACAAATGCTGAAGTTCAGTTCTGGTTAGGCTCAATATACTGATCTAATGCACTTCATTCTTCCTCTGCTCTAGTGCTACTACTCTATCACATATCGAACCTGTATTGTTGCTTCCACACTTATCTCTTCCTTTCCTTGCACCTTATTTCATCACATCTATATCCACACTATTCTACATACTGGAATCCATCTGGTATATATATCTACATCAAGGATTTCAACAACTTTCTAGTCGGCAACTGGAATACTCAAGATATTTACAAATTACTGATTTGTCGCCTGAATCCATGCTTGATTTGCGATGTGTATCAAAAACATAGGCATTGAAGTCATCAATCATGTTGGCCAACAATGTATGATCCCTCAAATAGCTTGATCAACATCAATTACTCATCTGGATTAAAGTCTGATACTCTGCCAGTCAGTTCTTCCTTAGTCCGCTCTGCCTATCTGGAACCCAACACTCAGATGCTCATATCTTTTTCATGTTTTATCACTGGAGGCTAAATCTCTAGAATATAGTAGTCATGATACTCCTCTTGACTTGTCCAAGTCTGCAACTTTTTGGGTTACACCATCTGAGAGATCCGGACCTGACTATCGGACCTTGTTACATGCTCTGTTGTTGTTCACCAAACCAAAACAATCTTTAATCTGACTTCTGGTATAGGCATACTATGTACTGTAGATGTGTGGGATAGACTTTGTTGCCATCAATGAAAACACTCATGAAGCCACACAGTGTCTCTTGCCAACAACTGCATCATTTGATGCCCTAGAACACTGTTGAGACACTTGCAGTCAAGAAATTGGTTCAATGATGAATTATTATTACATCTTCATAATATGTATATATAGCATTATAATTCACTATTACAGCTTGGACATGGATTTGGAGTAGTCAACATGTTTTCAGTCACCCATAAATGTTGTGTCAAGGCCACGTGGGTTGTGCCAGAAAACTTTGCATATTTGGAGTGCTCACCCATGCCTTGGTGTATAAATTCATCATGGAAGGACCCATAGTAGTATTGGGGTAGATGGAGTTCATCTAACATGCCATCAAGCTATGGAATGATCATTAATGGTAGCCCAGAGAGTCACTAGAGCATCCCATCATGTATTGATAAGCTAATGGACTGAGAAGGCAAATTCGTCAAGCCCTGACAAATCAGGCCTTCACCAAGTATTTCACTTCATAATTAGGGGTATGAGACACCCCGTAACATCAGAAAACACATACAACACACCAATGGAAAAGGCCAAGCTATCAAGATTTGGCAATCAGGCCATCGCCAAACATCCATATGCTTTTGAACTAGAGTGAGACTCCCTGATCTCTGAAGTCCTAAGAAAGAACTTATCAGGCTTTAGCAATTAGACCTCCACTAAATATTCCTCCACTTGAGCGAGAGAATCGAGAACCTCCCCAAAGTCTAAAGTCTTGAAAACACAAAGGGAAGGTGGACTATATCTGGCTTTCTCCAAATTATCTTCCTTAGAATAGAGAGTAAGAGACTCCCCACAACCTCGATGAAATACAAATTTAAGGTCATTTCATTAGGCTTCGGTAGATCAAACCCCCACTAAATATTACTCCACTTTTGAATAGAAGTATGAGACTCCCTGAAGTTTGAAGTCTAAATAAATATAAAGGCGCCAAACAGGAAAGCAAATTCATCAGGCCCCAACAAATTGGGCCTCCATCAAATTTCCTTCCACGTGATCATGAGAAATACACACCTCCCTAACTCCACAATCTTGAAAGACTTAGGCAAATATGTAGCGTTGGGGATACCATAAATCATAGGCCTAGAAGGTAAAGAAAACCAAGACCGAACCCACGACATCGAAAGACTTAACATTTAGGAAGAATCAGGGATCGAGGATTGAGGAAGTTCCTAAACTCATGCCTAAAAGTCAAATGGAAATAGAAACACCTGACATGTGATCCTAAAAGACAGGCAAAAAATCAAGGAACCAAAGTGGAGTTTGGAGATGATAAGGATGGCATGCAAGCACGAGAAACCCCAAAACTCTGAAAAGCTGACAAAAGCAAAAGACCAAGGAAATAGATAGAAACATCCCAAACATAGATTTTTATAGATTTTCTCTTACATTTTGACACATTGGGAACCCAATTAGGATATATCATATTAGTTATCAGCAATGGGTGAAGTATTTTTTAGGCACTTCAGAGGCATAATCTTGGGACCTTGAAATAAATTGAGGCACGTGCCAACATTGGCTCTAGTTGGGGACGTGTGCCTCTTGCGGGCACAATGAGAATCTAGTTATCTCTAGGTTGCATACTAAAAAGATAAAAGGGGTGAGGAGGGAAGGGAAGAAAAATCAAGCCAATATATACAGGGCAAAACAACAAAACAGAGACTATGTATAAAAATAGTTACAGCCAATGACATGTAAGCACAAGAAAAAGGATGTATGGTTGCAACAAACTTCAAACACATGTAGGTCAGACCTTGCAACAAAGATCCATGGCACTGGGCCATGGACAAACTGATATATGCAAGTTGCCTCTATCAAACACAAGCCTATTGAAGGAGCTAATCTTCCTCAAACCAAATTTACACTTACTACCCAGTTGCAAGAAGAGATAGCTGCCATATGCTTGTAGAAATTTGCAACCATTATCCATGAAGTGAAGGCTAGATCCAACAAAAACAACACCACTATAGGGAAACCATAAATAATAGGTGCTTCAGACCTATTCCACATCACACTATGCTTGTTCCCAACAGCAAAGGGTGAGACATTAAAATTTAGGTCAGCATCAAAACAAATGCATGTAGGCAAACATCCATCATCAAAAGATGCAACATTGTCACATTTGCTAACCTCTCCATGCAAATTGAGGGAAAATAAGAACACCTCCAACTCACATGGCAAAGAGAAGTGGGCCCGACTGCATTGTTGATCTAAAAAAAGAAACATATCTTCATCCAAATCAAACTAGAAAAAGTTCTAGCTCTGGTATACCTTCAAGCTGAGCTACAACATGTCAAGATTTAGGCATACACATGCCTTGCTACTCGTCACATCAATGTCCCACACAAAGGACTAAACCTCTATTGTTGTACCAACACCTTCAAGGGTTGGTGAACATCCCACATCAAAAAAGAAAGGTTCATATTCATTTATATCTCCACCAAACCCTTAAACACAACTTTCAAATGTGTTTCTACACTCTTCAATGTCTCAATCATAAGCATGATTTAGGTTGCAATCAAAATTATCAGCACCATGAGACACCTCATGTGAAGAACCAAGTTATTCCGATTGTCTCTATGTTTCATGTTCATCTAGGAAAACTGTTGTGTCACAATCACTGTTGTAGACTGACTAGTAACACACTTCCTCTTCCTCATTCATTCTTGTAATATTTTTCTATGGCCCACTTGAAGCACATTCTGCATGGGAAAGACAACAAACCTTGCACCAAAGAAATGGGTTCTCATATGCATCCACATGGTCACCATGTTTGTACTCATCAAGGGCAAGTTCTTCACACTGAAATTACATGGATGTACCAACACTTGTCTTTGATCAGTTACCTTCAAGTACAACCACCTCCATGTCATCCTCATGCAAACCAACACTGATTTCTTCATCGTCACTAATAGGAACAAAAGAGGGCATCATGTCAAACAAGAAACAAGTTTATTGCTCATCTTTTGTATCACATACCTCCTTGTCCACTAGGCCATATACCTCAATATCAAGTTGGAGGTCATCATGGATGTGATCATCTTCATTTTCATTTGATGAACTGTCTAGCTAAAGGTGGGTGCGCACATTGTCTTCATCATTTACATCATTGTCATACAATGCACCACATTAATCTTTTACCCTCCTGACTACACATTCATATTGATTTGATGTTGTACTCATTTGATTAGTTGCATCCACATCGTTGTTGTTCATATTAGCTTGTTCCTTACCAGCAGTACTTGCACTTGGAGATAACAACTTTACTATGTAGTCATCCCTCACCTTTTCCAAGTAATCTAGGCATAAATATACTTGCTACAAACTTGTTATTTTCAAATCCTCTCATACTGAACTCAATCTAGCTTCATTTGCTTCAAAAAACATTTCAATGCAAGTAGGAGTGTCAGGTCTGGAATCATCTAGAATATTGGAAAGGGCAATAGCAAACCTGTGACTAAAATACATGCTAGAATCTCCCTCTTATCTTCTAATTTTTTCTAATTCCTAGACAAGATAACTAGGATCTAAATCTTTTGCAAATTCTTCTTCAAATTTAGCCACAAGTTCATTCCAAGAGGCAAATGATTGCCTTGGAAAATAGTGAATCCACTATTATTCCTTTCCATGTAAGGACCTAACAAAAAACCTCATCCACATGTCCTCATCCTCAAATTGAAACTCATCCATGAAATTGGAGAAGTCATCAACATGTGTGTCCCCTTCCCAAATATTATACCCATCAAAGATAGGCATTTAGCTAAACACCTTAGCTGTCATAGTTTTCATTTCATAACCAACCCATGATAGGTTCAACTATTTGTAAATTGTGTCCATGGGAATTAACATGGGACTGAGCAACTTGATTTTTAGGGGCAGCAGGGCATGCATGGGACTGTGCCCTAGACTCTAATAGCCTAATCTGATTTTATATTTCTTTCTCTTCCTACAACATGGACTCTATCAACTATTTATTTTTATCAATTTCATATTGCATCCTAGCATATTCATTCTAATTTTGCATGGGTGCATTCAAGATTGGGCTTGTATAAGATGCAGAGCCATGACTAGAACAAGCATTAGTAGAACAATCATAGGCATCATAGTTTCTAGGGTTGAGAAAATAAGAAGGTGCATATGAAGGAGCATCTCTAGAGTCTTCAAATTCATATCTAAAGGCCATGACTAAAACATTCTATAATACAGGGTAGAAAACATAGGTATTACAAATATATGTTCCTTCATCATGAAACGAACTCGATCTCCAAAAGGTGGGAAGAAAATTGTGTACCTTTGAATACCAGTTGTTGCACATCAAGATGGGGTCTTTGAGTCACCAACAACAAACACATTGCAATAGAAACAAACTTTTTCTTTGTTCTTTGACAACAGAGTCGCCACCTCTTCCAAAGAGGAATTCCTTGAAGTGTGACTGATCTTCAAGTCCATAAATTTATTTTGGGTCCAACTTACTGATAAAGTCTTCAAATTATTGAACCCTCTAATCTCTTCCCTAGAAATGATGCCATAATGTTGGTGTAAGTTGATGGGCTACCAACTCTAATTTTGTTGATGCTCAACATGCGATTCCACCAATCCTAAAGACTTGACACCAGAACCTAAGGCTAGAGATATGTTGTACTTAGGCAATGGGTAAGGCTTATGGTCAGACAGTGGCATGAATGGACCAATTATTGTGAGTGGGTAAACTCATCTTTGTATTTAGGCTTTGCAAGGACAAGGGGGGGTTTTCCCTAAGGACTCAACAACATAAACAATTTAAACATTAGGTCCTCAAGCAACTATATCTAATGTGCTATTAACCCCCATAGTTTCCACTAAGTTCATGTCAGCACTAGCTACATATAGACCTGTCATACCTCTGATAAAGAGATGAAAATACGCTCTTACCTTACACCCAAAGATGATAGCTATATTATGTTTCCCCAGCAGATGAATCCACTTAACATTGCATACATTGGGATAAGAGAAGAACACACATACATGATTATCTAACAATGTTCAATTTCAAAATTGTCTAAGGTAAGACTGAGTTTACAATAATGAATAATGAATATGTGGTGGAACCTAAACCTACTCCTACAACTAATAAGGGATAGATTTAATAAATTTAAAGGTTGTTATCCCTTCATCAATTAGATCGGTGCCTACTCCATTGGGCAACAGAGTCATAGATTTACGGAAAGGAAAGAGGTACAATAGTGAAAACACAAATGGAATCTCATGTGCATCATCACACAATGCATATATATCATCTCATGCAATGGACATTCTTAGTAATCCAAGCAATAATGCCAAAACCAACATGGAACAGAAAAAAGAGCATCACAAAAGCTTTGCGATGAATTAAAATACTATCACATATTTCTCTAACCTTTGTTACATTCATACCAGCAAATGTGGCAAGAGAGGATGAAAAACTAGGTTCAAACACCCTCCTAAATAATTACACACTGCACTAGAGACATACCATTACATGCATCTATCTTTGAATCACATTCCTGTGCTTTACAAGGTGCACATTTACCCCTTTATAGATCCAATTACATCATTTGATTCCCTAGAACACTGTTGAGACACTTGCAATCAATAAATTGGTTTAATGACCAATTCTTATTACATCTTCAGAAGATGTATATATAGCATTACAACTCACTATTGCAAAATTTGCCTAGAACCTCTTTCCCAAATTTTATTGAGGAATAATGATATTGGGCGTATTTAGACTAAGAAAGTAATTCTAGTTTTTGAAGATTTATTTTAAATCAAAAGTATGAATTTTTTTAAGGTTGCATGCACTCCATTAATGGAGGTATGAAGAATTTTATGGTTTTTCAATCCTTATGAGAAAAGTATAAAATTGCAAATTTGAGATTAATTGAATGAATTATATTGTGAAATGAGTTGTCTACATTCTTAAATGGCATTTTACATCTTTTAGAAATGTGTGAGAAAATAGTGTATTGTTTTTTATGCCACACCCAATTGGTAGAATTGGATTGATAGGCCTTTAGGGCTGAGGTCTAGAATAGGAGAGAAGTGGCTCTCATCGCTCACCATGATTCAGAGTGGTACATGATGATGGAGTGGGGGAGAGTTCTAATTAAGTGATAACATAATTTCATTGGGTAAATTAAAATATGATTAACTAAGATACCCACGCCATATTGATTTCCTTGGATGGATTCAATTTTGTTGTGAAGGATATGTTATAACTCATGGAAGTTGGTGAGTGTCTTCAAGTGGCTTCATTGAGGAAGTTCTACTCCTAAACTTCAAATGACCATTGAGCTATTGTAATGACACTCCTTATCTGAGTTCTAGGATTCTCATCCTTTCTTTTAGTCGAATGGTATATTTAACATGACTATGATTATGTATATTATTGCCTTGTGATTATCGCATTTAATGTAGTTATGTAGATATTGTACATATATGCTTGTTGCTTGGCATGTGTTATTCCATACTCCCTTGTATTGTGTGAGTGTACCTTGTACCCATGTGACCATGTCTCAATTTAGTGCAATGGGCCTAAGGTTTCCACATGGTTGGGTGGCATTGTACCACCATTGGGGACCACATGGACCTTCAAGCCACTTTGAGATAATTCCAAGAGCCTTCCCATCTTGATGACATGGTGAGTACTTAGTGATAGATGTATTTAATTATTTATTTCATCTTGGAAAATTAATTTCTTAAGGTTTTTGAAAGTGGAATTCACTTTCCACCTTGTATCTTGGTATCTGTGCCATCGAGGAGGTTATCATGTGTCCAATTTGGAGCCTAAAATACTTCAATCATTTGGCGTGGATCATTCTTAAATAGCTCTAAATTGAGAAAGATATGCCTCAATGAGTGGGAAAAACAAAGTTTCTATTTTCATGCCTTAGGAGCGTTTCAAACTGTATTTTAGCAAGTTAGAAAATAGTCCAAAATGCATGCAAGATGGGTTTGCTAGTCTGAACTACAAGTTATAGTTAGTCCCCAATACTTGAAATGCAACAAGGCCAAATTTTAAAATTCCACTACACATTGCAAGTTACATTTGATTTCTAGAGTCTGATTTAGTCGATGGTCTAGAGTTTAGAACCCAATTACACCTTACATAGTGTAAATTGTTGACTTTCCCCAAATTTTGAAATGATGTTGAGTCCAAAGTCCAATTGCACTTTTTAGATGTGCAATTGCAAATTTCTATTGAAGTCCAAGTCTTCTTTAGGTCTCAAATCCAAGATTCTTCTACACTTTGCAAACATAAAACTTGAAGATAATTTTGAAAGCCTAATAATGTTCATTAGCCAGAGCCTCACAGTTGGTTATCATTTGGCATTTTGCATGATGTAGATGAAACCCAAAACCCAAAGGGTTTAGTTTTCAATTGTGGCCTAAAACTCAAACTTGAGCCAGTATGCAAGTTTCAAGTTGCAACCTAGGTCTGAAACTTGACATGTTTGCAAGTTCTTTCTAGATCTCAAAAAATGGCAATTTTGGCCTTTTTTCCTATCATAACTCCATGAAATTTAAGAGATGGTTTAGCAAGGATGATGTGAGGTTTTTCTAGAAATCATGTCTCTCCTTCACACCTCATCTTTTGTGCCAAACATGGTGTCTTGTCCCATGGTACCATTATGTCTTCCACATGTGTCACCTTGCATTGTGCATTGGTGTGCATGCCAAGTGTGTCATCATAGATTATTATAACACCTTGGGCATGTTAGAGTGTTGTGTGGTTGTTGTTACCATTTTTGTATCGCAAAAATTTTGTTCGATCATTTTTTATCCATTAATGTCTTGAGTGAAAGCTTGAGGCTTTACAACTTTGATGTTGAAATGGTTGTGCCATGCATCTTGGTCTCAAACTAAAATGTGACATGCAGTATTGTCTTCCTTTTGTGGCTTAGTTTAGAACTATATAAAGTGTGAAATCCAATGCACTTGTGTCTTTTTTCTTGTGTTCTAGAATAGTTTGTATTGACAAGCACAATGGGGCTTGTCTGTGAAAGGTTGACAACCTTATCTTGTCTCAATAACAAGTCAAGCCCCTAGGAAATTGATATACTATTCCATAGACACATCAAACACCCAATACAATGTGAAGATACCCAAGGATTTATAAATGGTGCTTTAGAGTGTTATGTAGTCAATTATGATTTCTAAATGATCAAATAGACTCTCTAGATTCTTTGTTAATGACCTAGGATTGTTTATAAATGCATGTCCTTAGTCATTCAACTTGAGGTATTTGGCATGTGGGCCAATGGGATAATGATAAACTCTTGTAGAAAGGTCATATTTGGATTGGGAGATTTAAATTTTGAAAATGGTGGACTAGGCCACACTATGCAACTTAGTCCATAAACAAGACTGTGTCATATAACCTAGTCTAAGCTAGCAAAGGACCTAATAGAATGGACTAATCCTAACAAAGGTAATGGATAAGGAAATTTAAGTAGTGGGTTTAGAAAAGGGGTTGATTTGTGTGCCAAAAATTTTGAGTTGGGAACTACAAAAATATATTTATAGTAGGTGCTCAATGTGGTGTAGAATGAAGATGTAAAAGTGCATGGTATGCACTTTTATCCCTTACAATTATGAGTAATAAAATAAGAAATATTGATTGTTATATTTCCTACTATGACATGGACTAATAAGTATAATACAAGGATCCCAAAAAAATTATATTTTAAGTATAACCATGAGAAGTATTATCATAATAAAATATTGATTGAATCCTCATAATGAGACTTCATCTATACCCATTAAAAATAAACTAGCAATTTGACTCATAGTTTCAATGGACACATCAATAGTTTTGTCTACACATTAAACCCTTGTTAGAGATATATAATTTACCCATATTAAAATATTCAATGACATGAAAGATGATAGAAAACATAGAGTCATTAGCAAACAAAGCCATGGTAGCTAGAGTTTTAGTCAATTTAATCATAAAATGGTCGAAATTGAATATAATATAACAAGAGTTATATCATACCCCTCTAAATTTTCACATTGATCATATTTAGCTTCAACTTTCCCTCTATTAAGTGAACATAATAAGTCTAAAATGGAACAAACTGAAAGTCACATCTTTCTTCTAGATGAATAGTAAACCATAATAATTGAGAAAATTAAATACATGTCTAGTGAACATAATAATATGGATTCAAAATTCCTCTCATTCATGGGGAGTGTGACGTAAATGCCACCTAAAAATAGAGAAAAAACATAAAATGGATGACACCACCAAGGGATGGGAAAAACTAAATTTTGATGAGGCTACCAGAGGGAACCCTAGCATGTCAAGCATCGGATGCATAATAAGAAATTCAAGGGGCAATTTGGTAGTAGAAGGATCGATCAAATTGAAATATGACACAAATAATGAGGCAAAATCTTAGGCACTGATCTTTGTCTTACAACTATGCCTCACATATAATGTCCTAAATATTGAGATTGAAGGTGATTCAATGAATATGGTCAATGCAATGTGAAAACAAGGTGTGGTGAATTTGAAGATTAATCTTGGATGCACTACACTCATACTCTATACAACAAGTATATAGAGAGGTTGATCACATGGCCAATTTTCTTGAAAATTAAGCATTCAAAATGATTGAATATAGAAAGATTGGAGTCAAAAGTGAGGAATGGAAAAATTTAAGTTCATATTTAAACTCCAACATCAGTAGAAAATGTGAACACATACTACATAATCCACCATGAGACTGAAGTACCCACATTAATACTTTGAAGTGCTTGACCCAAGAATAATTAAGTTGAAATATATGGCATGAGCCAAAGGAAGATATCAAGGACATCCACTCAAATCAACATTATGAGGATGTAGGCCACAAAGATTATTTCTATACCACCAGCGAGCTCTTCCTCATTTTCATTCTGGCATCTATATTCAATGCTTGATTCCTATTATGGATATGTGCATGAGGTTGGTCTACTCAAGGCAACAAATGGCATTTCTAGGAAACATAACGGAATTACATTTGAAAAGGGTGTTCAAAATTCAAAGTCTAAATTAATCCTATATTCCATACATTGGGTTTTAGGTGATGCATTCATGAATATTGACCACCACTACAAGGTAAATTCTGACATTGCATCCATGTTTGTGGTGGTCATTCTAGACCTATATGAAGATAGAAATTGTCCAAGTTTTGGTGAAGATAATGGTGAAGTGGAGCATATTGGTAGCCTCAACGATCTCCTTTTAGTGGTGGTTCTTAGTTTGGGGAATTTGATGCTAGGTGGGGCTACTTTAGCCTCTAGTTCCCCCTCCCCAGCATGGAAACCTTTTATTTTTATAGACTGACTAGTTTGAGAGGAGTGGAGGAAGTGCAAGGTGAAGTGAGTGGTATACTTTCTCAAACAAGCCACATGAATCATAGAGGAGCCAGGTATCGAGTGGATGATATCACTATTTATTGCTAGTTCAGATGATGAAGAAGAAGGGTGATACTATTACTACTGTTAGATGGTAGCTAGTAGAATAGTAAAAGATGTACATGTGATAAATATATTTCCTTTTGGCCATATAATTAGCAATATTTTGTCATAGGAATACAAATGTAAATTATAAACTACTACTATATATGGGCAATTTTTGTCTTAATGGGTTTTTCTATGCACCCACAACTATTGCAATCCTGATAATTTTGACACTTACTAGATTGATATTATCAAAGTTTAATATATATGGGAGTAGTCCCTCTAAATACAAATTTACCTACCCAAAAAAATAATATGGATCCAAAAATAGTCACAATGACAAAAATATTACATAATAAAAATTGAATGCCACATCTTTCTTCTAGATGAATAGTAAATTTAGAAATTTAGTCATATTAAGTGAAACAAGGAAACCTTTAACGTGATGGAATTTTAAAAAGCAATGATAACATAATTTAGTCATTGACTAGGCTTTTCTAGGTTGCATTAAATGTTCAATTTTAGCCTTTACTCATAACAACAAACAAAACATGAGTTAAATAGAGTCAGTCATAAAACAATAAATAAATGATCCTATCCATTTATACATTATTGACCATATAAAACCTACACATTTCTTCTAATTTGGTTCCTCTTTACCATCACTTCCTGAGAGAAGAGCTCACACAAACAATAATAAAATATAATGTATGGATCCTTTTGTTTACATAGAATTGCTAAGATGGGAAAGGGATGGTCGGTATAATGAATCACAAGATTCACTTCTATAATCCCCCATCATTATGAATCACTGTTATGATGTATTTTCTTGTCAATATACATGCAACCCACATGTACACATCATTAAACAAAACTATCTATAATCAATGGGGCATATTATTAAGTTGGGATATAATAGAACTTTCTCAAGAGTTTACTAGCTTCTAGTGTACTAAATAGGGATTTAGTCTTATTACATCCACATGGACATAGTTAAGATATTCCTACAAGCACTCTATACTATGGGCATGGGATCTAGAATGATCTTTTGGTAAATTTTATATGGTTTAACTTCTAAAGATGTTGTGTACATAAGATATTCCTACTCGTTAGAATCTCAAAGGAGAGTTTGCTATTGGGAGTGATGGTCGAGCTACTTGTTAAAGTATGGGATGGGCTCTAATCAAGCCTAGTAACACAACATTAATGGAATTCCAAGGCCATGACCACCATGTGTGTGTGTGTGATAATCTTGATTAGAAACGACGATTGTATACCCATAAAAACATTCACAAGAAATGTTGATCCATTTAAAGGTTAAAAATTTTAATCAAAATTTATTTCATTTTGAACTTCCAAATAGGTTACCATGATATAAGGAGGTCCAGTATAAAGAAGCTTTTTAGTGTACCATGCAAAAGGTTTATGTCCAAAGTTGATACTGCAACCAAATCTACCCTAAGGCCAATTAGAGCCAAAAACATTAACTAGAGTGAAGGGAGGGTTGTAACTTTTTTATGCAACATGTCTTAAAAAAGACAAATAATATGGCTCGAAAGATATTTATTATCAAAGAAATGAACCTAGGCTTGACAAATAGGGTAACTAAAATCAAAATTGGATGGGAATTTAAGTTGATTATTAAAGCAATGAGAAGAGATGCTTACATGGAATTTGAGATTTAGTGTCCTTATTTACGAAGCTAATAATCTCACTTTGTTCCTTATCAAGCCATTTTGCTTAATCATTGCCTTGGACACAATAATAAAATGGTAGTTTTTCTAGAAAATATAGTAGTAGACTTGGTCCAAATAACATCAAAATAAATTAGATGGTTAGAGAATAACACTACTAATTATGTAGTCTCCAAGAGACTCTGACCAATGGAACACTTCAGGCACATGGGTCTAAAATATTAAAAAATGACTATCCTTAATATATATTACACATCTTGTAATTAGTGAAATTGGCACATTAGACAACTCTATAGTTTTATAGAACTATGATTTGCTTTTAAAGATCATGCACATATTTTATCTTTTCATATATTATAATATATGATTAAGCAACATGGTGAATCTAAGGGCTTCTAGGTAGCTAAAATAAAATTAAGTGAGCTATTCATAGCTATGATGGCAATTTCCCTCTATACCCAATTATAGAGTTAGGAATTCAAATCACAAAGCAATAGGAAACATCATTAACAACAAACATCATGGTCATCCATGCGGTTTGGTTCTTACCTAGTATCTAAATATTAATCTATAACATTAAATTGAATCAAGTAGTGAAAAATGACCACTTAGAAGCCATGTACTTTGGAACACTCTTTTTGTGTGTTAAAAGCCACCATGGTGTGTTCAATACCAATTTGAAATGAATGTGTCTTTGCAATAACTTTTTCAACTCACATTAGATACTTAGTTGTAAATAATCAACTAGCTATAAAAATGCACTCAACTCCATAATAAATTTGGCATATTCCCATTTTGTGTGTTAAAAAATTGTAGCATATGCAACACCATTATTTTATAAGGAAATTTCAACTCCCTTTTTTTTTCTTTAAAACATAAAATAATCTAATGAAATATATAATAAATAGCATAGGACTTAGAATTGAATAAATGTCACAACCCTCCTTCTTAGAAACTTAGTTTTACTTGGTTAATTACACAAAATTTATAATTGGATTAGGATAAAGAATAAATTAAATTATAATATTAATCAAATGACAATTTTAATATCAAAGAAATAATTTATATTTAAAATCTATTACATAATTAAATTTAAATAAAATAATTTAAAAGAGTATATTAAAAGGTGGAGCATGTTTTATTTGAAACAAATAAATAATAATGATAGTAATAAGAGAAAACTAGCATAGATACCAATAAAATTTGATACAAGTAAAATACAATATAGTTCAAATAATTAAGTGAGGGATGCATCATAGCGAAAAAATGCAGAAGGGCAACGAAGGTCTCAGTATTTCAGGGAGTTCGCAGAAGAAGGACATGGTTTGACATCCTGGGTGGCAGAGGCAGAGAATGAGCTTCCTTTGGGAGATTTGTAGGTTAATGTCAATCAAGCCCAAGGGAAGGCGAGGGCAGAAACAGAAAGGCTCCCAAAAAATGGCTTCAACAATGGCGATTTTAGATGGTGCAATGATCGAAAGGAGAATCCCCCCTCCTTTATAATAAAGGAGGGTTTAGAGGTCCTCAGAGGTTTCAAGATAGAAACCCTAGACCAGTGGGAAGGGGAGGTTTTGGTAAAAGAAGACATGGAGCGCATGTCCATCCTCACTTTCAAGGAAATAAGAAAATGATGGTAATGCCTCAAGTTTTGCTTGGTCTGTCTATTGAAAAATTAAGGAATCAGGGTTTGATTGTAAAATGGTTTGGATCTAATTCAAATATTGAAGTGATGGTGAATTGGTGGCGGGAGCACTAGGGTAATGATCTTAAGATAAAATCCTTGCCCAATGGTTTTTTTATCTTCATAGTCTAACCATGGCAGTTAAGAAGCAAATTATGGAAGGGATTTGGCTATGGGAGGACTTTGGCTTTTATATCAAAGACTGGGTAGTAGGTTTTAACCCTAACAATCATCTCTTGGATTATGTTCAGGATTGGTATAGGCTCCCAAATCTTCCAATAGAGTTCTGGACTCAGGTGATTTTGGAGGAGATTGGTAAGTCATTGGGCAATTTTGTTTGTGCTAAGGAAAGACTGGACAGAAATGGAACTGGGTCCTATGTTCAGATCTGTGTTGAGAACAAGTTGGATTCCACAAAATGGAGAGAAATTGAGATCTTCTCTAATTGGGGAACTCTGAGACAAGCCTTAGTTTTGGAACCTTTCCCCAAGGGGGTTTTAAGGGAGATGCTAGGCTGGCACTCTAGGTTTGCCCCTCTGAACTAGGAGGTGACAAGAGATCCTGAGCCATAGGGAGTTTTTGGCGGTGGAGTGCTAATTCAGGAGGACACCACTAAGTCACCTTCAGAAGAAGATAAGACCGGTAGGGAGGGAAAAGAAACCAAGCTTCCAAAGGATCTGATCCAAAATGATCCTTCTCACTATTCTAAGAGGATAGTAGATGATCAACCTCAAGCTGACTCCTCCTGGGAGCAGATAGGTCTATTGGATAAAAAGATTTCAGAGACTCTTGAACTTATGCATCCCCCCATTGGAGAAAAAGATTTGATCTCCTTGATTGAGTTGGAAAGGAGTTGGTAGAAGTTGTAGAGGCTGCCAAAGCAGGGTCTCTGAAGATTGGTGAGGATGTCCAAGAGGATGATTGGATTGAAGATCTGGAGAATGACTTGATTCTAGATAAGGATAAGAATCTGTTTGATTGGTTCAAGGAGGATCTGGAAGCTAAAGCTGGGGTAGGCCTACCCCCAAATCCAACAAGACTTTGGGAATCTTCCAAAAAGACCCGATTAAATTAGTCCCAGATTGTGGAGAGATTAGAAACAAGGGTCGAACTCCTAACAGGGAGAAACTTAAGTTGGATGGGGAAGCCAGTGGCCAACTAAATATTATGGATTTACTCAAAGTAGGGAAGGGGGGTCCCCTTCCTAAAGAGCAATGAAACTCATTTCATGGAATGTTATGGGGCTTAAACGCCCCTAACAAGAGATGTCTGGTTAGGCATTTCTCATAATTGAATTTCTTGGATTTGTGGCTTCTTCAAGAAACCAAGTTAAATTAGGAGGAAAGAGATAAATTTTGCAAAAAGATGGGAAGATGGAAATCTGTGGGAGTTAATTCTATTAGATCCTCAGGTGGTCTCATCACTCTCTCGCGTCCTCAATTAGTTTTAGTAGAGGAGGTGGTGAAAAGCAGATGTTGGATTGCTTCAAAGGTAAGGAGTTTAGCTTCAAATTTGAGTTTCCTTTTGATTAATATATATGGGCCAAATTCTTGCTTAGAAAAGAAAGAAATATAGAAAGAACTAGACCTAGTTCTCAGCAGTCAGGCTTTTGATTTTTATATTCAGGGGGGTGATTTCAATGCTATTTTGAGATCGAAGGACAAGTGACCTGAGGGGTTGGAAGGAAGCTTCAATCTCAAGTAGACTTAGAAAGCTTTGTGGATAGAAACTCCTTGTTTGAAATTCCTATGGGAAATGGAGTTTTTACTTAGACAAATAGGAGATTGGGCTTCAGCAATATTGCTGAAAAATTGGATAGATTCTTCTTCAAAGGAAACTTGGGCAATTTCCCTTTCAGTTTGGAATGCAAAATTTTACCAATCTCAGGTTTAGATCACTTTCCAATCCTCTTGGAAATTATAGAGGAAAGGAGACCAATAAGATGTCCATTTAAATTTGAAAACATGTGGTTCAAGGATTTGGACTTTGAAGATTTGGTCAAGCAGTGGTGGTCAGAAATCAATTTGGATGGAGTTAAACTCTTTAATGTTGTAACTAAGTTAAAATTTGTGAAACAAAAAATTAGAGCCTGGAACAAAGAATGTTTTAAGAACATTTTTGAAGAAAAAAGGAGAATCGAAGGAGATTTAGAGTCTTTCAATGAGAAGGTTTTAAGAGAAGGGATGGATGTGAATAGCTTCCTACTCGAGAAGGAACTTCTTGGTAAACTAGATGGATTGGCCTCAAAAGAAGAGGTTTTTTGGTGGCAAAAGTCAAGGGAGGTCTCACTTAGGGCTGGGGACAAGAACTCCAAATTTTTTCATAATTCCACAAAGGTCAGAAGGGAAACCAATAGAACTTCTTTGATCAGAGTTGCGGATGGAAGTCTTTTAGAAAAGCCAAAAGACATCAATAAAGAGGTGGTATCTTTCTTCAAAAATTTGTTGAATGATAGAGAAGGATCAATTTTGGAGAGTCAACAGACTCTGTTACAAAGCATCCCGAAACTTGTCACAGTTGAACACAATAAATTTTTAAACAGCAAGTTCTTAGAAGCAGAAATTAAGGAGGCTCTCTTCGGACTTCATCTGGATAAAGCTCCAGGTGCAGATGGTTTTCCGGCTACCTTCTTCCAAAAGTGTTGGGGGTTTTTGGCAAAAGAGATTTTGGAGGCAATTGAGGACTCTAGAAATTTAGGAAAAGTTTTGAAAGAGCTGAACAACACCTTTTTATCCTTGATTCCAAAAAATGATAAGCCAAATTCTCTCGAGGAGTATAGACCCATCGCCTTATGTAATACCCTCTATAAAATCCTTGCTAAGGCAGTAGCCAATAGGCTAAAGTTGAACCTTCCTAAAGTCATTGCTGAAGAACAAACTGGCCTCATTCCCGGAAGGTCCATATTGGATGGGGTGATAATCACCCAGGAAGCTATCCATTCAATTCAAAGAAATAAAAATCTAGCAATGTTCATTAAACTAGATATGAAAAAGGCCTATGACAAAGTTAATTGGAGGTTTCTCTTTAAAGTTTTAGAAGCTTTCAGTTTTGACATCCCTTGGTTGAATTGGATCTTTGAGTGGGTGGCTTGTCCCAGTTTTTCAGTTTTGATAAATGGCTCTCCCGAGGGTTTCTTTGGATCCTCAAGGGGTCTTAGGCAGGGAGACCCGTTGTCCCCTTTTCTTTTTATCCTATTGGCAGATGCACTGGAAGACATTGTTTGAGGGTGAAAGCAGAAGGTAGAATTTAGGGGATTCAAATCTCTCAAAATGTTCAAAAAGTCACTCACCAACACTTTGCTGATGACACCATGCTTTTTGTGGCTGCTAAGGAGAGGGAAGCTTTGCATCTGTCCCAAATCTTGGACTTATACTCCTTTGCTTCGGGACAAGAGGTTAGTTATTTGAAATCAGAAGTTTTCTTTTTCAATACTAGCAGTAGAATTAAAAATGAGATCCTCAGAGTTTTGAAGTTTAGAAAAGGAGAACTTCCATGTAAATAATTGGGACTGCCTTTGGCTAAAGGGGTCAGACCTAGTAAGCTTTGGGAGGGGCTTATCGAAAGGACAAAACTTAGATTAGCTTCATGGAAGAACAAGTGGATATCTTGGGCCGGTAGGTTGACTCTATTGAAGGCTGTAATCACAGCAATTCCTACCTACATGATGTCCTGCTTTCCATTGGCAAAAGCAGCCCTTACAGATCTAAATCAAAAAATGAGGAAATTTTTCTGGCAAGGTAATTCAGATCAGAACAAATACTCTCTAATCAAACGATCCCATATTTGTGAGCCTATCAAAGTGAATGGAACTAGTCTAAAAAATTTGGCAAAGCAGAATGTAGCCCTAGGTGCTAAATTGGTTTGGGCAATTCATTCAAAACAAGGGTTGAAATGGGTCAAGATTGTGAAAGCAAAATATTTAAAAGACTCAGAAAATAGTATCTTTACCATGAGGTAGCTTCCCAGGGGCTCAAGAATTTGGAATTTCATTAGCAGTTGCAGAGAACTTATCCTGAAACATTTGACTTAGGAGATCAAGAATGGTCGCTCTACCTTTTTCTGGGAAGATTCCTAGGATGGGCATTCCATTCTAGAAGAGAGAGAACTAGCGGCAGCCAGAGTTATTACAAAATAGAGATGGGGTGACAAAGTAAGAGACTATCTTGAGCCTCTCATTCTAGGTACTGGAGTTGGCTCCAAATGGAAGGATATAAGATCTTTGGGTTTGGAAGAGGCAGTGGCGAGAGCCTTGGATGAAGAATTGAGGCATCGAAGGGTGATTCTTAGGGCTGGCTTAGATGTGATAATGTGGGATGCGGCCCCTTCAGGCAAATATAGTGTTATGGAAGGCTACAAAGCTCTTAAAGGTGATCCAAAGAACGACCTAAGCCTTCCAGTCCCACTCTATTAGAATAAACTTTGTCTACCTAAGGCAAGTTTGTTTACTTGGGCAGTGTCTAAAGGAAGAATCTTAACTGCAGATAGATTTATGAAAATGGGTTTTGCAGGTCCTTCCAGATGTGTTTTGTGCAAGCAGGATGAAGAGTCAGTGAATCACCTTCTTCTCAACTATGACTTCTTAGTAAATGTTGAGAGTGGCTGAGACAAAAGTTAAAGTGGGCTTCAGCTCTTCCTAATTTCCTTCAGGAAGCTTTGGTCTCTTGGCCTCTTCTTTTCAAAGAGTCAATTTTTGGAGGGCTTTGGATAATACGCCCCTCACTGCTCTTGTGGGAACTTTGGAAGGATAGAAACCGGAGAATCTTTCAGGAGAAGGAGACCCCTCTTCACACCTTCCTAAATAAGCTAGAGGCAAAGATAGTGGAAGTTTTGAATGTGAGATTGGCAGAGGGTGGAGGGAGGAAAAAGAACTTTTCCTCTTGGGATGCAGAAATGAAAAAAAACTAGAAAGGCTTACTAACTCCTCCCATAACTTCTGTCCCTATGACCTCCACAAGAGCGGAGAGAGAATCAGTCTAGTGGATCCCTCTAGAAGAAGGCTAGTTCAAGCTAAACTTTGATGGGGCCTCTAGAGGAAATCTAGGGATTTCAGGTGCAGGCTATATTGTTAGAGATTGGAAAGAGATAACGGTGGGGAGATTGGCAGAGAGTTTACCAGAAGGCACAAAAAATTTAGCAAAATTGCAAGCTGTCATTTTGGGTCTTAGATTATGTCAAGATCTCAGAATCAGAAAACTAGAAATTGAAGGGGATTCTCTGTTAATAATTAATGGGCTTAGAACTAGAAAAATGACAAATTGGAGACTTAATGCTTTGTTGGAGTAGGCAATTATCCTTTTGGAATCCTTAGATCTGGTTCAAATTAAACACATCTTTAGAGAAGGAAATAAAGAAGTGGATGCCCTTTCAAATTTGGGAGTGGATGGCAGATAGATTAGAGAATTAGTGAATATAGATGAAATAGTCTAGAGAAGGTAAGACTTAGAGGGTGGAAGGGTGGGCGTCCTACCACTTACTTAGTATGGGAGGATTGGGGATATGTGTTGCCAACTAAGTTGGTCAGGTGGCAACATGTTCAGTGCTTGGTAAGGGTCAGCTGAGGTGGCAAGTGACCGAGGCGTTGTGGTGTTGATTGGACTGGGGTGGCAGACGTCCATGTGGGAGATCATCATTTTTGCAAAGCCGAAGCCTGAGATCACGCCTTTGCTTGATTAAATTTACTCATTCATCATCATTTGGGAGAAAACCTCCCTCTTCATTTCATTTCCTTCTGTCCTTCATTGGGAAGTTTCGAGAAGGCAAAGTGGTATTAATGAGAAGTCGAACGCAAGGGATGTCATCTTGCCCTTTTTGTTTTGTTTCTCTTATCTCTAATGGCGGGTGGGTCGGGTTTCCTAATGAGGATTTCCACAGAAGGGGTGATTTGTTTGGGATTGGACACTCCCATTCAAATTGAGAGTGTAGTGAGGCAATTGGCCTATAAGGGCCCGGTGACAGACCATAGGTTGAAAAGCATTCTGCATCATAGCATGAACTCATTCTTCTAGCAGTTAAGGTAATCCTGGGCAAGGAATTTTTGGTAGAGGGCAAATTTTATAGGGTAGACACCTATATTGTCTCTCGTTTCTTAGCCTCTTTGATGGATGTTGGTATTGCAAAGGACAATTCTCTCATCCTGATGCAGTGTCTCTTCATTAACAATTTGTTGGTGGGTGTGGAGGACATCGTGAAGGCTATCGAACCAGGAGTCAAGATCCCCAGGCCGGTAGATTTTCATTTAATGGAGGATGAGGCTGCGGTTGTTCGTTACTTCCCTTTTCTGCTCAACCCTAAAGGTTGGCCGCTTATCCAGCATAGGGAACAAGTGGTGGCAGGAGTTGAATTCCTGTTAAAGTTGCTTCAAATTGTTCCTCATGGCAGCTCCTTCGAATGGCTGGAGGATTTCAGGGTAAGGGCAGCCAATCTCAGCTTTGATGTTTGAAGCTCTCTGTGTTACGGTTCAGTGAATGTAGTAGTTCTGCTCCGTAGCAGTGTGTAGGGTGGCTAGGGTTTGATGCTGTAGCAGGATTTTTGTCTTCTCCCCCGCAAGTTTCATAGGAAGATGATATTGTTTTGTTGTCTGCTAGTTCAATATGGTAATATCAACTAGATAGTGTTCAGGCCTTGCATGGCCATTTTCTCATTTGGGAGACCCTACGTGGTCAAGTAGTTTAGAGGGGATTTCAATTGGTGAATCTGGTAACTACTACAAGTTATGCAGCTAACTTTGTAAACTTTTTTTTTTTCATATCAATATATAATCATCTATTACGCAACAAAAAAAAAACTAGCATAGATATCTTAAATACATCTATCTAAAAGATGCTTGGAGATATCAGTCTCAAGGTGCCTATATTGAAATTGTTGTTAAGAATAGATAGGCGCGTCGAGACTAATATCTCTCAACATCTTTTAGATAGATGTATTTAAGATATCTATGCTAGTAACATCCACAATGTGATATGTAAAATGTTAATTTAGCATATTTTTATTGTGTTTGTATAAAGCATTATTATCCTTTGCAAATAAGGAATCCTATCATATTCATTGAAATGCATAATTTATAAATTCCATTTATTAAACATTATTGAAGCATTTCATTTTCTTTCAAATGTGTGATGAACTTATTAAAAGATAATTAATAAAACATTTCATATTTATCCAAAAATATAATGTTAATGATATTTATGGAGTTATCAGAGTTTAATAGAAGAATTATATTTGATAATGTATACATTACATGAAATTATTGTATTTCTAAAGATTTGAGTCTCTCTTCCTCAACTTTCCTTTTGGAGAGTTGCTTCCCTATTTTCATTTTTTCATAAAGATTGCATAAAAACGATGGCAAGATTTTGAGTCCATCCAATGACTTAACATGTGATATAGCGACATATGCTAATCCTGCTCTTTCTGTCGGTCCTATATCAATTGTTGCCTTGGAAAGAGTCAATCCTTGTGACGTGTAGATTGTTAGTGCCCAGGATAATCATAAGGGAAATTGACATATGTGTCCCCTCTGTATTGGTGAAATTGGAATTAAATTTGGAGATGTATCTTCAAATGGAATTCTAGAGTAATTATCAAATTAGACCATAACATATGTTGATGGATCTAGTGGGGCACTTCTAGGTTTATATATGATATTCTAAATGTATCCTAAAGCTCCATTTACAAGACCTTCTTCTATCTATATATTAGAGGTTAACATGACCCTTGCATCCTTTACAATTAATAATTCAACATCCAATTCATCATTCTGACCTCATGTTGGATTATTACTCCCTTCTTTGGTTGCAATGCTATGGGCTATCAATCTTCTCAATGAATACAATTTTGTTCTGTTATGGTTATGTACATTATCACTTGTTGCACATAGATGAATATTATTATCAAACTCTTCCCTAACCGTTGGATGCAATGCAACATCTGTTCTTGTCATCGATAATTTCTAGTCATCAATTGTTGGATGTGCATCTCTAATATTTGTGAGTAGTTGGCGAAACCTTTGTTGGTCCTCACTTTCACCTTCCTATCTGAATACCTTATCCAACATAACAACTATCTTAAATTCTTCCCATAGTAACTTTGCACATACATTAATATCATATGGTGGTTTGTCACTAACAGGAGGCAATTGTCTCAAATCTCCTACCAAAATTATTGATTTTCCTCCAAAACTCAAGTTTGTTTTTTAGGAAAAGCTTGGCATAGTTTTGAATCAATATTTTGTAGCAAATTTTTTCCAATAAAGCTCATTTCATCAATCAATATGTATTTTATTTATTGGATTTTTCTTGGAAACTTGTGAGTCTTGTCCCTTCTAATTCAACATAATTTGTAAGTGGAATTCTTAGTGTTGAATGGATTGTCAGTGCACCAATATTAAAAGTTGCAACTCTAGTTGGTGCTAGTAATAATAGGGGACAACATTGTGGTGTTGATGCATCTTGAAGAGCTTGACAAATTGTATGAATTAGATATGATTTACTTATTCCATCCGTTCCTTGAATTATCATGCATAGTGGCATGACATTTTGATCCTGATAATAATGTGACATGATAATATCAAGTGTTTCTTTTGCTTAGCACCTAAGGTTCCATACGATATATTTGATATTATATCATCAAGAATTAGTAATGAAAATGATTGTTTTATTTGTGTAATCTTCCCCTCGATATTCAGTACTCCATAGAGTTTGTCTATCAAGATATCTTCTACACAACATATCTATTTCTATTACATCCATAATTTACCCATAGTGTAGTCTTGAGATGATCTCCCACTTATGTTCAATTGTATACTAATCATTAAGTAAAACATCCTCATCTTTAGAATCATTATGATTTTTAGTTTCATTTGAAATAATCCTCCATTCCAAATGCCATGAATTATAATTGAGTGAATCCTAATTTAATCTAATCATATTATCATCAAGTTTGATATCTCTTTGTATATTGCAAAATGGCTTGTACAATAATAACTATGACCAACAAAAGTCAACCCAATTTTTTATTGACATGAAGGTATGGTGGTAAATCTTGGAAACACTCTCATAATAGCTGCCATAGTCCTTGCCTCCCATTTGTTATCTTTTCTCCACTTGGGATTATATGTCCAAGATCTAGTTGCATCTATAAGTGAAACACTTTCCATTGCATATGGTCTATCTGAATATCCTTCAATGAAATGTTTTAGATGAGTTTCATCATTATTTTCTTCATTTTTTGTTACTGGCTTGAACACCTCTCTTGAAACATTTAATGTAACAAATACTCTACTACTTTCTACCAATGGTAACTCCAATAATATATGACATGTTTCTTGTGCTCCAATGTCTCTTTCAATGAGGGTTTCTATTAGAAGCCTCTTGTATTCTTTTGATTTTGCTTCATCTGGGTTTTTAATTTTTGCAAGTTGCATTAACATTTGATGATATGTTTCTGAACTCTTTTCAAATTTTGCTACATACTTTACAATATAATTCATTATAGCATGTCTTGAAAGAACTGATTACCAGTCTACATTTGATCTCCATAACTAAAGTATGTTATGATTATGTGTATTTACTCGATCATCAATTCTAGCAAGTTCATATATTTTATCTCCTATGGCTGGGTCTTCAAATAATTTTGATCTGTCTAGATGTAATGGCCATGGTGCATTGTACCTACAAACAAAAGGTAATTTGTTAGTTTATATAAACATTTGAATGTATGAACACCTTACCTAGAAACTATCCTTCCCCTTGTTTACATAGGCAAGTGCCCTCTTTACACATTGTATGACATTCAACACAATTGAGTAACTCTTCATAGTCGTGTTCCAAGTTTATATGACTCAATTGTTGTGTATTTCAAAGACATGGATGTTGTGTAAAATTTTGTAGGACATATCATTGATCATATAACATACTTTATCAATTAAAATAATTTATTTTAAGTATAATGTATTTTGAAATAAATTAAGAATTGAGAATTACTACCATACCTATATGTTTTATTTGTGGATCTCCTTGTGGATTCCATGAATGAACAATAGAATCAAAGTATTTCTAAGCATTTTGTCTTTCATGATCATTTCCCCAATCAAGGTTGTTTATGTTTGGCGCTCCCTCTAACCATATGAATTCATGCACATGTGGTGAACCTCTATGCTATCATTCATATCTAGACTAATAATCTTTTACTTTCATCCCCTTTTGTAGTATTTCCTTTCAAAACATTGTATATCGTAGGTGCATGTAATATGCCACAATATGCGAGTAGTCAATAATATTTTTTTGTCACCATTTTTGTGCTTCTTGTGCATTAGTTGGTTGTGATCCTAGCATTAGTGCATGCAAATATGGCCAATACATATCTAATGCACTCAAAGTAAATAAAATTGTTAGCGTTCCAATTTGATGCAAGAGGTCAATTAATTTAGCTCGACATTTTGCCCAATAAGACCTTGTACCCATTAGTGTCGTACCAAAATGCATCAAATGGTCAACTAGATGTGAGTGGGGGATGTTTTCCATATGCTCTTGTAACTCATTGATTGTGATTGCATGTCTTGAAAGCTCTTTTTGACAAACACAATAGATGAATTTTGTGCATGATGTCTCATAATCATATTTATCATGTAATATCTAAATTGTGGGTGTCGTCCAAAACGATGATCTTTATATCAAAACAATTTTTTAACAAATTCATGTAGATGGACTCTCCTATTTCATAGTTCTAACCAGTCACATTGTCCATATAGAAATATTGTTGGAAAAGCCATATCAAGTAACCCTTCAGTGACATACTTATTCACTAGAGATGCTCTAATTCCTAGCCAATCAATTAGTGATCCAGGATCTATATTAGGGTTGTTTACTCTTGCATGGATTGGTTCCATATATCTTGGGACATTTGGTGGTTTAGAGGCCATTGATGTAGTGTGATCAATAATGTCTCCTTCATCTATCTCCATCATTTGACCCACAAATACATATTCATTTGCATTAGAATCAAACTCCATATGAACAGAGTTTAATTGGTCAAAAATATTTTCATCTAAATTGGATTTAAGTTTACTAATCTGGGCATTTTCATCAATTTGAACATCTCTATAGAACTTTTTGTGTTCTATTTTGTATTTAATTGCTTTGTATATACTCTCTCTCTATTGACTATAAAATTATAATTTGTTCCACGTTGATCCTTCCTTCAAACAATAATAATTGGAAAATATTTTATTCGATGTGGTAAAATTTAGCTATTTCTTTTACTTCTTGAGGAAAACTTATGGTATGTCCTTTATATTTATACTGACCTCTAGTTACATGTGTGACTTGAAGTATTGGGTTGACATGTGCTATCAACATTTTTTCAATTTGTGTTAATTTGCAAGTTTCGATAGTTGTGGACAAGAATCCATGTTGTTTAATGCTGAAAATTGATGTTCATATTTCTCTTGTCGACATCTATTGCAAATAGGGCCTTCAAGTACCCATACAACCTTCATTGTAGGGTAACTTTCTTGACAAATATAACACATGCTTGGTGTAGCAATTTTATCTAGCCCATGTCAAAATATTGTTTGTAAAGTTTTCAAATCAATCTCAACATTTATATTATTATTAAGTGTACCTTGATCTCTTTAATTTTGTGTTTTTTGTAGTCATCTTCATCTTCTCGGTTGAGATGTTAAATCCTCTTGTGAACTGTTATTTTCTACATGATTTTGAGTATCAACATTCATTGCATCTTGAACTCTATTCTCCAGTGTTTGTAGCACATGATCTATTGTAATAGAATTCATCCCTTCAGAATTAACTTGAACACTCTCATGAGATTGATGATGTTTTTGAACTAATTCATGGTTATGTGCTTGTAGTTGTAGTCTTTCTGTCATTAAATTGATCTAAACATATATCTCTTTGCAATATTCTTCTTAATATATATTGCTCCTCTTGAGATGTTTGTGCATGATGTGTTATCATCTCATCTATGTGTTGTCTCATTTCTTCTTCAATCTCTTCCACTGTCATATTTACTCTACGTTTAACACGCCTTTCTTTATCATTTTGGTTTCGACAATTTCTTACTTCCTCTCTTTGTGCATTAGTCATTTGTTCGTGTTATTGTCTCATATAATTTCAAGCATATTCTCTTTGATGTTCTCTTCATTGTTGTTCATTTTCAAAATTTAACCTTGGGTGAGGCATCCTACAAAAATATAAGAAAATATATCAATCAACTTAATACATTTTAAGGGGTGATGTTGTTAAGCATGGTGTTCAAGGTATGCATAGGTCTAGCCATATTGCTGGTATCTCGTCCTCCAATCCCCAAGGTATGGACATTTCTGAGGACTCAGAGTTCATTGAGGATACCATTGGAGAGGGAGAAGATGAAACACCCACTGAGTTTGTGCATGAAGATGAAGGAGCGAGCCACTTTGCTGAACTGAACAAGCCTAGCTCGGAAGAGATTGAGGAGGAAGTAGAGGAAGCCCAGGGACAGAAGAAGAAGGGCAGCTACTCACTGTGTAAGAAGACTACTGATGAGTTGATGATGCTCAAGGCTAAGATGGACAAGATGCAGAAGAAATGGCGAGTGATGACTGAATTTGCTACCAAGGCTCTTCATCGAGTGCCTTCGGTGTTTGTTGTTGTTAAAAAGTTTGACGACAAGGTCAGAGATGTGGGGGTGGACAGCCTCAGCGACTACAAGGATATGGTCAATTTTCTAGCCAAGTATGGGACAATTGATAGTCCTTAGGGGATCTGTTGGTTTTTGTGTTTTTGATTAGTCTCATATTTTGTCTATTGTTTCTATGTTGTTAATGGACTATTTCTGGCTCGGTTGAGGCCCTTTTGCCCTAGGGGCAGCTCTGTATAGGGTTCTAGACCCTTTTCTCCAGCTGAACTAATAAAAAACTTAATGCATTTTAATAATACATTATAAACAATTAAATGTACAAATAATTCCAATTTATTTTTTGCATCATATTGACTAATCATTAACTATTCATTGACACATGATGTTAATTTATGACATATTTCCTTCCTAATGCTCCATAAGATATATCTCAAAAATATTACATGCCATTTAGAATAATTAAAAATAAATGCAAATTTAGTATATAATTGAAATTCGTTATAAATAGTCATTAAAGGCGTGGTTTGGTGGTTAAGTCGCTCAATTGTAGTGGTAGCCACTAGGGTTCGAACCCCCACTGGGCCAATGAGCTCGCAGGTTTGAACTTGTTGTGTTCTTGCAAGTGTTCTTGCCAGGGGATGAGGTCCCTCGTGTTGTGGCCTCAAAAAAAATTTATAAATAATATTAAATGGAAATCTATTAATAAGTGAAAAAAATAGATTTATTTATTTAACTTGTTGAGAGTTTTATTAATCATGCAAAATTGTGTACACTTTACACAATGCTATAGGTAATGCTAGGTTGCATATTATGAAAAATTATGTATATTTTTTATTCCTTAATTCATCTCACCTTCAAGAATAACCATGGAGTTATTAATTTTCTAGATTTTGTGAAGAAATCTTGGTTTTATTGGTTTTATTTATTTTTTTCATGTTTTTGGTTTTATTGATTTTAATTTTAATTTTTTTAATGTTGCAATAGAGATTTTTAATATTTCTATCAATATGTGAAATGATTTATGCATACACCATTAACACCAAGCTAAAGTAATTTTAATTTTATTAATGTTCAGATTTTATTGATTTTAATTTATTAGTAAGAGGAGCTATTACTAGCACAACCCCTTTTCACATGATTATTTAAATTTTTATGAATAGTTATTTTTAGAAAATTTAAAATTATTTTTAAAACGAAATTTTTTTTTATTATTGATTTTGATTTTTTTTGTTGCTTCTTGATTTTTATTTTGTGCTTCTTCCTTCTCTAAGCTTCTTCCTTGCTCTAACTTTATCTAATTGTTTTTGGTATTGGAGAGTTATCAAACATTTATGTTATATATGTTTTAATTATTAATGTTCCATTTGTCAACTATATTTTTTGTAATGTTGTATTATTATTATTTTCATATGTCAGTTATTTAATTATTTTTTAAAACTGACACCATTACAATCCATCTCATAGGTTAGCCTCTCAGCATACTAATAATAATTTATGTAATAAATAAATATAAATATATATATATATATACACCAAAGTTAAATTACCATACATTAAAGAACGATTCGATTTATGCTTGCACATTGCTAAATAAAACTAGCATATCTATATTTAAAAATATATCTAAAATACGCCGAGAGATATCTTCTCGAGGCGCCTATTTTTAATCAATTTACCACACATAGGTGGAATAGGCGCCTCGAGAAGGATATCTCTCGGCATATTTTAGATATATTTTTTAAATATAGATAGTTAGTTATATTCCAACAATATGAAATGATTTATGCATACACGATTAACACCATTATTCCAGCAAATCATGAATTCATACAATTGATTTTCGTTGATTCTTGAATTTTAATTTTTTTGCCACTTCTTTAATTCATGATTTTATTTTCGGCTCACTAGATTTATCTAATTGTTTTCGGTATTAGAGACATTCAAATATTTATGTTTTAATTATTTTTTTTTTTGGTAGGTAAGATTTAGATTATATTATATTATCAAGAAAACTGAATACATTGTTTATGCTCTATGAGCTAAGCATTGACACTCCACCCCTTTTGAGAATTACAAAAATTTGCCCCCCAAAAAGACCTCCTTGGGTCAAAGAACAAGTAACTAAGGTGAGCTGCAACTAACACACTAGCCTTACACCCACAGACTTTGAACAGATAGTAAAACATACAACTTTACATACCCTACGATGAAAGGAAAGCAACCCCAGAGCCACCTTCGACAAAACTACCTACTGCTTCTTAACAAAAAAACCTTACTATAAACTTATAAACCAAGAAAATAAAAAAAATGACAGGTTAACTACATCGTCCACCATCTGCACACCAGCTGGAGCTTCTTAGATTTTGCCCTCCTCAAACAGGTAGTCGCAAAACTCTCCTACCCATTCGAAGCCTTCAGTTGGATTCATATTGAACAGTTTCTTCAAGAAGTCCCTTCCTCTACACACCTTGCTTCTATGAGCCACCAATTCTGCACCTCTGATGTCAAGAATAAACGGGAAAAATTCTACCACCACCCCCGGCTGACTAGCCTTCTTCAAGTCTTTTGGCCTTGGTAACCCTCCTCTCTTAGCCACTGCCAGTACCTCATCTAGCCCTTCCAGAAAAGATGACTTGAACATTCGTTGTACCAAGTCCTTCACCTCTTCCTTAGGAGTTGAGATATCCAACAAAGTCACCACCGCTTTGGAGGATATGTCTGAATCCACATGATACCTTTCACCTCCATTGATGAAATTCTTCCCGAGAATGAGCTTCGTCGCCTTTATTTAAAAGGTGGCATTTTGCCTGACAACCCTTTTTAGCCTCTGCTCTGTTATTTCACCTTTGAAGGCCATTTGCCGAACCCTGGCAGTTGGGCAAATAGGCGACTCCATTTCGCCACACTCAAGGTAATGCGTAGGGAGGAGGTGTATAATTATCAGAGGGGGATCACTCACCATTCAGAGCTTCTGCAAAAAACTAAAAATTGGACGATATAAAACAAGTAACCTGCCAATTCCTTGAATGATTAAGGAGATGTGTGGTTTAACTGTCTTTCTAATCACCAGCTCTGTCTAATCCCACAATCGTAATACTAACCCTTGACCTTTATCTGATTCTCCAAATCCCATCCTATCCTTTCCATCCTCTACCAATCGTCGATGATGTGCAACAATGATTATTTTGACTGGGTGATTTCCCACCTGCTTACTAGGATTTAAAACATGCCCCTGTGTCAAGGGAGGGGTTGACCTGTCCCATTTTTGCCTCCGAGCCCCAGTCCTTCCACTTACATGAATGTGTAAGGACTCCTGCCCTACCACCCACAGGCTCAATCAGAGTTGACTAGGGTGCAAATCCAAGTCTAATATCTCTTTGAAATTTCTACCATTAGCTCCCATGTTCGAAAGAGCATCTACCCCTAAATTTCCTTCCCTTAAGACATGCTTTATCACTATCAATTCAAAAAAATCTAGGAGGGAGATTTCCTACTCAAACAATGCGTTCAATTTCTAGTTCACCATTCTCTTGGTTCTGAGGCCATTTATAACTAGCAGAGAGTCTCCTTCGATTTCTAGTTTTTTTATATTAAGTTCCTGACACAGTTTGAGGCCCAGAATTAAAGCTTGTATTTTTGCCATGTTGTTCATTTCTTCCTGGAGGCTTTCCTCTAGTCTACCAATAATCCTACCATTCCAATCTCGAACTATGCACCCAGCGCCAGATACTCCTAGATTACCTCTGGCTGCTCCGTCAAAGTTAAGTTTGAACCATCCTACTTCTAGTGGGGACCATTGCACTGACCTCCTTTGGTCTCTCGAGTGATCCTAAATAGAGAGATCCATGGCAGGAAGGAGGAGGCCTTGCCAATTTTTATTCATAGCTTCATCCCACAGAGTGAATTTCTTGTTTCCAAACCCCCCTTCAGCCAGTCTAGCATTCACAACTTCTACAATATTAACCTCTAATTTATTGACGAAGGAGGGAAGGGGGATTTCCTTATCTTGGAAGATTCTCTGATTTCTCTCCTTCCAGAGTTCCCACAGAAGTAGGGAGGGACTGGATATCCACAGGCTTCCAAAAATTGAATCCTTGTAGAGGGAGGGCCAAGACAGAAGAAGATCCAGAAGTTTCAAAGGCAGGGTAGAAAACCAATGGAGTTTCTTACACAACCAAGACCAACACCTGGAGGAAAATTCACAATTGAGGAAAAGGTGATCACCTATTTCTTCTTCTCACTTACAAAGAACACACCTAGAGGGACCAACAAATCCCAACTTTTTAAATTTGTCCCCTGTTAGAACACTGCCCCTCAAAGTGGCCCAGGTGAATATTCTTGCTTTTGGGAAGGCAAAATTTATTCCAACACATCTTGGTAGGGAGGATTGCCTCTGCTTTTGGAATGTCTTTAAGAGCTCTGTAACCATCTTTTATGCTATACTGTCCTGTCAGAGAGGCATTCCATCTTAATTCATTAGATCCTACTCTTATGCTGAGTCTGCGAGTCTGTAAAGTCTCCTCAAAGACTTCTGCTAGCATATGTCCTATTCCAAGGGTTCTGATATTCTTCCAAGAGGCCAAAGTGCCTGATCTAAGGGAGGTAGGATCAATGTAGTCTTTAACTTTGTCACCCCAGCTTAACTTTGTGATCATTCTGACATGGTCTAGGCCTGCCTTCTTAGAGAGTTTGGGTAGCCCGTTCTAGGAGTCTTCCCAGAAAAGGGCCTTTCTTCCATCTTTAATTTCCCAAGTTAAGTGATCTTGGATCAGAGATCTATAGTTGCTTATGAAATTCCAAATCCTTGAGCCTTTTGGTAGGGTTCTCATGGTGAAGATACTATTTTCTTCTTCTAGATATTTGGCTTTGATAATCTTGATCCATTTGAGTTCAGGTTTCTCATGAATGGCCCATACCAATTTTGCTCCTAGTGTAAGATTTTGCAATTCTAGATTCTTCAACCTAGTCTTGTTCACCTCTTTTTGTTCACGGACTAACTCCACTTGATCAGAGGAAATTTATGTTGTTCTAAATTACCCTGCCAAAAGAAAGTTTTCATTTTTTGATTCATCTCTCTTAGAGCTTCTTTTGATAGAGGAAAACAAGACATCATGTAGGTCTGAATTATAGAGATCACTGCCTTGAGAAGCGTTAACTGGCCAGCACATGAGATCTATTTGCTCTTCCAAGACACAATTCTGATCTTGATTCTTTCTACCAAGGTCTTCCAAATATTCCCAGGCCTAACCCTTTTTGCTAGAGGTAGGCCCAAATATTTGTAGGGTAATTCCCCTTTTTTAAATCTCAAGAGCCTAAGGATACTATTTTCTTTCCTACATCTAGAATTGAAAAAGAAAACTTTTGATTTTGAGAGACTTACTTCTTGTCTTGAGGCCAAGGAGTACAGATCCAAAATGTGTTTGAACTGTCTAGCTTCTCTTTCTTTTTCTACTCTGAAGAGCATGGTATCATCAGCGAATTACTGATGGGTGACTTTCTGTGCTCCCTGAGAGATCTGAATACCTTGTATCTGCCCTTCTTGTTTGGCCTTAAGAAAAGATCTTCCAAGGGCCTCAGTCATAAGGATGAATAGGAAAGGAGACATTGGATCCCCCTGTCTGAGACCTCTGGAAGCATTGAAGAAACCTTCGGGAGACCCATTAACTAGGACTAAAAACTTTGGGCAGGCCTCCCATTCAAAAATCCAATTGATCCAGGATTTGTCAAAGCCAAAGGCTTCTATAACTTTAAACAAGAATCTCTAGATAACCTTATTGTAAACCTTCTTTTTGTCCAACTTGATGAACATTTCTGAATTCCTGGATTTTTGGATAGAGTGAATGGCTTCTTGAGCGATTATCACTCCATCTAGAATTGATCTGCCCGGGACAAAAGTGGTCTACTCTTTGGCAATTAAATCTAGCAAAATGATCTTCAATCTATTTGCAACTGCTTTTGCCAAAATCTTGTACAGGTTATTGCATAAAGCTATGGGCCAGAATTCCTCTATAGATTTTGGATTCTCTTTTTTGGGGATGAGTGCTAAAAAGGTGTTGTTGATATCCTTTAGGGCCATACCTGAGCTTCTGGAGTCCTCAATCACCTCAAAAATCTCTTTCCCCATGAAATCCCAACACTTCTAGAAGAAGGCTGCTAGAAATCCATTAGGCCTAAGGGCTTTATCTGGATGCAGACCAAAAACTGTCTCTTTTACTTCTGCCTCTGAAAACTTTGCTGTCAAAATTTTGTTGTGCTCCTTCGTGACCAGTCTAGGTATACATCTTAACATTATCTAATGGCTGCCCAAATTGCTGCCCTCTTCCTCATTCAAAAGTTTCTAAAAAAAATTGACTGCCTCTTTGTTGATGTCTTCAATCTTGTCAGTGATGGATCCATCTGCTAGTTTGATTGTAGATATTCTATTGATTTCTCTTCTGGCTCTTGTTGAGTTATGAAAAAATTTTGTGTTTTTGTCTCCGACCCTTAGCCACACTTCCCTAGACTTCCGGCGCCAATAAATTTCTTCCTTGGAGATCAAATCACCAAGTTTACCAAGCAAAGCCTTTTCTAAAAGAAAGATATTGCCATCCATCCCCTCCTTTAGAACTCTTTCATTCAGAGAAACAAGCTCTTCTTCAACTATTTTTTTTCTTCAAAGATGTTCTTAAAGTGCTCCATGTTCCAATCTTTTAAATTTTGCTTTATGATTTTGAGTTTGTTGCAAGGATGAAAAGTTTTGTTCCTTCTGGCTTGGAGTTATTTCACCACAGTTTTACCATCTCCAAAAAATTGGGATCCTTAAACCACATGTTTTCAAACTTGAAAGGGCTCTTGATTGATCTCTTTTCCCCAATTATATCCAAGCAAATAGGATAGTGGTCAAATCCAGACAACGGTAAGATCTACCCTTCTAGACTGAAAGAAAATTTGCTCAAATCTCCTTTGAAGAGAAATTTGTCTAATCTCTCAGCTATATTACTATATCCAAGCATCCTATTGGTCCAGGTGAAGTCTCCATTTCCCATAGGGATTTCAAATAGTTGGTTTCTTTCAACAAAATTTTCAAAGTCTATCTGAGATTGAAGTTTTCTCCCCACTCCTCCTTTTTTGTCCTCAGCTCTCAGAATTGCATTAAAATCCCCGCCCAAGATATAAAAATCAAAAACATTACTACTACAAAGGATATCTATCTCTTTTCACAACTCTTTTTTCTCCAGGCATGAATTGGGGCCATAAATATTGATTAGTAAAAAGCAAATATTAGAAGCTAGACTCCTTACCTTGTTGGTGATCCATGACTTGTTGCTTGCCACTGTCTCCACCAGGACTGTTTGAGGCTTCCAAAGAGTAATGAAACCTCCAAAAGCACTCGAAGAGTTAACCCCTCAGATTTCCAGCATCTGAAACTCCTACCCAATTTCTCTCTCTCCTCCTGATTCAGCTTTGACTCCTAAATCAACCAAATATCTGATAGATGAGACCTTAGATGTAGCCTTAACAGGCTTCTTTTGTTGGGGGAATTTAAGCCCCTAATGTTCCAAGAAATGATCTTCATTACTTTTCAGGAAGGGGACCCCCCTTCCCTACTTTCAATAGATCAACAATCTTTAGCTGCCCGCTAGCTTCTCCATCTAATTTAAGTTTCTCTATGTTAGAGTCTGACCTCTTCCTTTGGACTCTCCATAGTCAGGTACTACTTTAACTGGATCCCTCTAGCCTAGCCCCTATGATCCTTTGGTAGGGGGAGTCCCTTTGTCTTCCTCATCTGTCTACTCTAGAAAACCTATGTGCACAATGGATGGAATGTCCATCTCCAAGTCCATCCCCAACTCTTCTTCATCTCCATCTCCTATCCAATCCTCCCCCACTGCTCCTTTGGCTACTGGGTTGGATCCTTCTTTTACAACCTCAGCCAGAACAATCATTTCCTTTCCTACTTCTATGATAGAATTTAAATCTACTTCTTGCATTTTTGGATGTATCAGATCCAAAGTACTTGAGATTTTCTTGTCCAAATTTTTTACTTGATCCCACGAGGACTTGACTGGATCAACTTTCTCCATATTGGAGGTGGAATCCTTGTTTTCTGTCTCTTGATTTTATTCTCTCTTTGCACGTTCCTCAGGGGGTTCTGGTCCCTCTTGACCATCTTCAACAGGTGTTTCACTAGCGAAATGTTAGAGCTTGCGGGAGCCCTATTTTCTTCAGAATTGGGAAGATCAGGGTTTTTTGATTCCTCTTTCTTTTCAGGGGAGAAGTCCCATGAACGCCATCCCAAGGCTTGAACTGTAATTCCTTTGGGCCTAGGGTCAAAGATTAACTCCTATTTCAGGGTCCCCCAGTTGGTGAAGATTTCAACTTCCTTCCATCAAGAGGTGTCGGGCTTTTTTCTCCACGCATAATCTAACAAAAGAGCCCTTTCCATTATCCTCAGACTATTCTTCAGTGCAAATAAATTTCCCCAGAAAATTTCCCATTTATTCCAAAATCTCAAGTTGCCAAAATTCCAGGGGCAAATTTGGCAACTTATACCAGTCCTGCACATACTCCAAACGGTGATTGTGAGGATTGAACCCTATTTCCCAAATTTTTAGGTAAAAACCATAACCGTCCAAAAGCTAGATTCCTTCCAAAATTTATGTCTTGATTTTTAGCGAGGGGCAGATAATCACAAAGAAATCATTTAAGAGTGCTTTCATTTTTAGGTCCTTCCCCCAGCGATCTTGCCACCATTGAACTAAGCCCTTCCAATCCAAATTAGGCCTAAACCATTTTCCAATCAGCCCTAATTTGGCCATGCGATCTATTGAGGGACCTAATAATTTTGAGGGCATTACCATAGAAATTTTATTCCCTTGATTCCATATGTTTCTTTGCTCTGTAGGATTTTTCTTACCAAAACCACCCTTTCCTGGGATCCTAGGGTCCCTTTTTTGATTTGCATTATGCCTCTTGTGGAAATGATTTGATCTTTGAATCCTTTGATAATTTTGATTCTGAGTGTTTCCGGCCTCAGTCCTCCAATTGCCATGATTTCTAAATCTTCCGTCTTCAAAAAAATTTGCCATTCTTCTTTACAGGTTCTCTCATACAAAAATTCCATAGGAATTTCGCTTTCAGCATCCAGAGCCCAGGATGTCGATCCATTGCCTTCCTTCTGCTCTGAAGGAGTCCTCTCTTGTTCACCTTGCACAGCTTGACCTCCTTGATTCTGCTCCCGGCCGAAACCTATATTATCGCCCCTTTCGCTCCTCTACATTTTTTCACTTCCTATTATATTTTTAATATTTTAATATTATATTTATGTTTTAATTATTAATTTTAATATGTCGGCTATATTTTTTAAATGTTTATAATTATTTATTTTAATAAGTCAGCTATTTAATTATTTTTTAAATTTGTTTTTCTTACACGCTCACGCCATTTCACCCCATGTTGCCACTGTAGGTTATGCCTCTCGACGTAATAAAGCAAAATTCATGCAATCATAATTAATATAATAAATAAAAATAAAAATAAAAATGTAAAAACAAATAAACAATTTAGTTTAAAAGTTAAAACATAATCTAACATGAATAACGCACAATTTAAATTAAATTTTGAGGCAAAAGAGCAAGAAGACGGCTTGCAAACTCACACCTACAATTTAATTATTATTGCAAACATAGAAATGAATTTGATAATTTTGTTTGATTATAGTTGTAATTAATAGTAAGATTTATTTGTTAGTTTAGTTATAAAGTTTTGCATTCTCTTCTATTTTCTATGAAATTTTAATATCTTTGAGACTATTTCTAAGTCTAAATATGCTTATGTTAATATTAGTTTAAAATTTAACTTTCTTAAGTAGTTATTTTACATAATCTGTAGAGATTTCTTTTAAAAAATCACAAATCATAATAAACATAGTGATTAGTCAATAATTTTAATTGAGTTTCCATTCGATTATGAATATTAACAATAATTGTAACATTAGTTTCTATACACCTTCAAGACTATACACCACACCCGATCGGGCTGGATCAAACAGTCCCACATGGACTATTGCCAACTCAATGACCCCCAAGAGTTGCCGCCTAGCTAGCATCCCAAGTCTTTTCAGACTCTGTTGGCTGCTCTGGATGTTGTGAGATCGCACGAGTCAAATTATGAAGGAAATAATGTCTCAGACGTGATTAGAAATTTGAAGGACATTTTTGGGGGTTCGAGTAGCATCGTTTGCAACAACTATTATGAATATCAAGTCATTTCTAGATTGTTCGAAGGCATTCTACATTTCGCTAAGTTTTGTAATTGCATTCTTCCTTGTTGGTTTGGTAAGATTAGAACGATGGGAGGTGACAAAGTAAGAACGGAGCTGACGTCGTGTGTGGAGTTTAAAGCTAACTCCTAGGTTTGGAGTATAGCTTAGGAAGGGGGGATAACTCCTTTTCTTGAGTGTTTGAACATATTCGATGAGAGTCTATCTGTTCGGTTCGCCATGTCTTGGGATGAGGATCGGAAGGTGCGCATTTGTGGGGTGCAGTTTGAGGTCTCCGAAGAGTCCATAGCTAAAGCCACGGGCCTGCATCGTAAGGGGAAAATATTGAACAAGCAGATGAAGGTCTAGGATCTAGAGGGGCTAAAATAATTCTTCTATGAAGGTGAGAAGCAGGTCAGATTGCAAGGTGGCTTTGAGCATGAGAGCCTGGTAAATCCCTGGGACTATGTTTGTTACCTTATTATGAAGTTTATTACTCTTGAGGGTCGCTATAGATATTTCTACCATTATCATTTCACCTTGTTGAACCATTTTAGACATAAAATCTTGGTGAACTTTCACTTTTATCTGCTCTCTTCCCTTAAGTCTTCTGTCAAATTGACTAAGAAAACCCAGGAGGGTAATCCGACAGTGGTGGTTGTTCCCCTACACCAGGGTTTAATTTTCTGCCTGTATCACTTTCATTTGGCTCTTTGTCCTGCAAAACCCCTTAAGGCTAGCCTAATTGAAGATAATGTGGATGAAGATTCAGATGACAATACCCCATTGAGCGTAAAATATGGTAGCCCTACCAAAAATAAAGTCCCATCTCATGTCGATGTCAACCCTCCTAATCCTATTGGGCCCCCTATCTCTATTGCTTCCCTGATTCTAGACCTCACAAGAAGAAGAATTCTACTTCCCCTCGGGCCCATCAAGTTGGTTAGACCCCTATTGTTTCTGATTTTGGGAGTATCGATGGGTCCTAGGGCCAAGCTTGCAAAGATGCTGCTGAAGGTCTTTGTGGGCTAAAGAATTGCCCTTCTCCCTCTAGAGGAAAGAAACACAAAGGTCTGCATGTCCACCCTAGTTATGGTAAAGGGGGGAAGAAGAAAACAACAAAGGTGAAGTGGGTATGAAGAATGTGGAACCAGAAATTGAGAAAGGCCAGGACAAAACCCTGGAGCAGAAAGAAGATGAGATAGCTAAAGTCAAGGAGATGACTGTGGGCAAGGAGACTACAATGAGAAGACCTAGCATTCACAGGTCAACCAGGCTAGCTGGGGGAAGCCCCCAGTGTTAAAAATTATTGATTACTCTTCTGCTTCTAATCTAGATGACCCAAAGAATGAGATTATGAATAAAGAAGTTAAGACTACCCCTGTGTAGGATCAAGAGGGTGTGAGCCACTTTGACTCTATGAACAATTTGTATTATGATACTGAACAGGAAGATGTTGAAATTCTAGAGACTCTAGAAAAAGAAGTGAAAAGTGCCAGGGAGGGTGATTCTAACAAGAAGCTCATGCAAGAGCTTGGGGAGCTGAAGACTCATCTCTTAGCTATGGAAGCCAAGATCAAGGTGTTGGCGACAGTTTGTCTAAAAGTCATCCATCGGGCGGCCACTACTTTTACTACCCTGTAGGAAGAATACAATGTTGATAAGGAGGAAAAGACTAAGAACAAGGAGGAGCTGTTGAAATTTTTGAGTGATGATTGGAAAGATCTTTTTAACTAGTTTTTACTTTTGTTCTGTTATCTGGACTTTGTTTTATTTTGATATTGTTATGAACTCTTGCTGCTAGTCATCTATTTTTGTGTTGTTCGTGACCTTGGTTCTGTTTCACTGCCCTTTGGGTTTTTGTTATCAAGATTTGCACCCATTTTTACATCTTATTAATATCAAAAACATTAGTTTCTATTTCATTAGAATGGTAATATTTTATTTCTTTTTGCTAGGAATCCTTTGACTTGAACAAACTGTATTAAAAATCATGTGTGCCTTTTTTAATATTTTAGAACTTCACATCCATACATAAGCATTTTCTTTAATAAGTGAAAGACTCTTTTAAAAAAATCAAACATCTGTATTTTCTCTTTTATAAAACTATTCTTTTAATCTAGAAGGGGAGACCCTTTGGTGAAATGGTGGTGCTTCTTTCCCATAGTTCCAACAACCAAGGTTCAAACCTTGTGGGGTTGCCCTATATCACATCAACAATTGAGGGGCCTTACCTAGGGGAGACCCTATGGTGAAATGGTCATGCTTCTTGCCTGTAGTGCCAACAACCAAGGTTTAAACCTCATGGGGTTTCCATCTAATGCGTTAACAACTAAGAGACCTTACCTCCAATGTTTTGGGGAGACCCTTTGGTGAATGGTGGGGCTTCTTGCATGTAGTGCCAACAACCAAGGTTCAAACCTCACAGGGTTGCCCTCTACCACGTCAACAATTGAGGAACCTTACCTAGGGGAGACCCTATGGTGAAATGGTGGGGCTTCTTGTCGGTAGTGCCAACAACCAAGCTTCAAACCTCACAGTGTTTCTCTCTGCCACGTTAACAATTAAGGGACCTTACCTCTAATATTTGAAAAATGGTCACTCGCAATCATCCTCAAAAAAAGTAGTCACAAAATTTTGCAATTAGCGTACAAAAAATAGGAAGCGTGGTTTAAGGATATTCAGATAGAGATCGATCTATCTTCTGAAATTGAGGTAGATTTGGTTATGCTCAAAGAAAATACACTTATTAGGTACTTTTTAGGAAAGAAGAAAACCATATCCGAAACTGATGAATGGGCAAAGAAACATTGGGACACAACCTATATTTTGAAATACATGTCAAAGGGTTTCTTCATCCCAATTTTCCTAAACAAGGAAGATTGTGAATCAATCTTGAAGAAAGGCATTTGGAATGACAGAGATTCCTTCCTCTACACTCAGAAATGGAGCCCTAATTAAAATTGGATAGATTGCAACCTGGAAGATTCATCGATTTGTCTCAAACTATAGAATCTTCCTCTTGAATTTTGGTTAGATGAATGCATTATAAAAATTAGCAATGCCCTAGGAGCCCTAGTCAAAATTGTTTAAGAAATCATGAAAAGTAACTCATATTTGTATACCAGGATTAGGGTAATTGCCATACAAAATTCCCAAAAGAGATTTCCCTAGCCACAGAATCATGGATATGATCCCAGTAAATTAAAATTGAAGAAAAGAAGTAGTTTTGTCTCAATTATCAAAGTCAGGATCATAATACAAGCGTTTGTCCTAATTAGGCCAAAATATGGATCTAAAAAAACACAGATAACATTGAAACCAAGATTCCTCAAGAGTCGACTACGCAACCTGCAAAAATAATAAACAAACAACAAGAGGAAAATTAGAAACTGGAAAAGTTAATTTTGCAACAAATCATGTGATTTCAACAATGGGCCCCTCCCTTGGACCCCCCTAAACAGAGGTTGAAAAGGGTGATCTAGATGACTCTGATTGGTTTGATGATGAATCCATGGAGGAGGAGGATTTCATAGCTATTGAGAATAGATTCATAAACCAAATGGTATCAAAAATTTCTAAACCTAATCTAAATTCAAGGAGAAGAAAGGGAAGAAAATCAAATAGGCAAAGAAGAGAGGAGGAAGCATGTCACAAAAGTCAGGCATCAATAAACAAATTCTTCATTACTAAGAGAGGAAGCCCCTCCCTTAGGGAGCAATGAAGATCACAACATGGAATGTTAGGGGCTTAAACACCCCTAATAAAAGACACTTAATTAAGTGCAAAATTTAGATCCTAAACTCAGATGTCATAATATTACAAGAAACAAAGCTTAATTCAGAAGAAGAAAAGAATTTTCTATTAAAATGCAAAGACTGGCAAGGTTATTTTATCCAATCCAACAGTACATCTGGAGGCATTGAGATTATGTGACATCCAGCTTGAGTAACAATCAAAATTTGTTTAGAATCTAGAAATTGGATGGCAATGGAGATTCAAAGAAACCTCTCCAAATAGACTTTTGGCCTTTTAAACATATATGGTCCAACTAGAATAGAAGGGAAACTAAAGGTATGGACTGAAATTGTGAATTTTATATCCGCAGCTAACATCAACATGTTTATTTTGGAGGGTGATTTCAACACAATTCTATCAGAAGGAAAAAAAGAGGAGGCACAATTCATACCAACAAACAACAATGAGATTTCCAAGAACTTGTTGATGAACTTGGTTTAATCGATTCCATCCCATAAAATGGAAACAATACCTAGACTAATAGGCACCATGGATTTACAAACATTGTTGAACAATTAGAGCCCAAACTGGCTCAACACATATTACATCCTAGGTTCCATTACTTTCCCATGTTCAAGTTCTAACCATTACTCGATGGCTCTCTCAATTGATGATAACAAATCCTTGATAAATGCCCCTTAAAATTTGAAAGGATGCGGCTTCACTACGAATCATTAACAGATCTCATAAAGGTATGGTGGTACAACGCATAGGTACGGAGAGGTATGAAAATGTTTATGTTTGCAAAAAAACTAATTGTTATAAAAAATCACTGGAAGCAATGGAACAAGAATACATTTAAAAACATTTTCAAAGAAAAGGAAAGACTTGAAAGGGAGCAGGAGGCTTTACATCACCACATCTTGGAGCATGGGATGTCTCAGGAGGAATTCATTTTGGAAAAAGAAGTAATGAAGGAATATGATGAGGTTCTAGCCAGGGAAGAGATATACTAGAATTAAAAATCCATGGAATTGTGGTTGAAGAAAGGTGATTTAAATACGAAATTCTTTCACAATTCAACAAAAAATAGAAGAATACTAAATAGGATCACATCTCTTAAGAATGATGGAAGTGTTACCATCATTAATCAATCTAAAATACAAATAGAATTCATTCTGGAAAAAAATTAATGAAGAAATATGATGAGGTTCTAGCCAGGGAAGAGATATACTAGAAGTCAAAATCCATGGAATTGTGGTTGAAGAAAGGTGATTTAAATATAAAATTCTTTCACAATTCAACAAAAAATAGAAGAATGCAAAATAGGATCACATCTCTTAAGAAAGAATGATGCAGGTGTTACCATCATTAATCAATATGAAATACAAATAGAATTCATTCTGGAAAAAAAAATAATGAAGGAATATGATGAGGTTCTAGCCAGGGTAGAGATATACTAGAAGTCAAAATCCATGGAATTGTGGTTGAAGAAAGGTGATTAAAATACGAAATTCTTTCACAATTCAACAAAAAATAGAAGAATGCAAAATAGGATCACATCTCTTAAGAATGATGCAAGCATCACCATCATTAATCAATCTGAAATACAAATAGAAGTGATTCTATTTTTCCAAAATCTATTGGCATGTATAGACACCTCCAACCTTGAACAACAAAACTTCATTCTTAATTTGATCCCCAACATGATCAGTGAAGATGCTAACCAAATGCTCATGTCACCAATTGCTAAGGAAGAGGTCAAGGCAACAATGTTTCAAATGCATCTAGACAAATCCCTTGGTCCAAATGGCTTTTCAGTAGTATTTTATCAAAAGTTCTAGCACATTGTGGGTGATGAGGTATGGCATTTGGTGGACTCAATCAAAGAAAAATGTGTAGTGAAGGACATCAACACAACTCTAATAATTTTAATTCCAAAAAAATAAGATTCGGGCTCCTTTTCTAATTTTTTATCGATATCCCTCTGCAATACAATCTACAAGATAATTTCAAAGGTGATAGATAACTGGCTCAAAACTCTTTTGCCACTCATTATTTTAGAAGACCAAAGCAGATTCTCACCTGGTAGAACAATTACGGATGACATCATTGTCATGCATGAAGCTATCCACTCTATTACAACAACCAATCAGAGTAGCATGATTCTTAAGCTAGATGTGAGTAAGGCTTACGATTGGGTGGGCTAGCATTTCATGATGAGTATTTTGAAAGCATTTGGATTTAGAATAGAATGGATTGAGTGGATATTCAGCTGCATATCTTCCATCCATTATTCAATTTTGATTAATGGAAGTCTTGTGGGATTCTTCATGCCTACTAGAGGTTTGTAACAAGGTGACCCATTATCACCTTTCCTTTTCATCACAATGGTAGAGGCAAGTTTAATGGGAGAGCAATAAAAAAGGTAGGCTGAAATGGGAGTGTGGAAAGGGGCACATATTGCAGACAATTTTCCCCCAATCACACATCAACAATTCGCAGATGATACAATTTTGTATGGATCCTTGAATCTACCAGAAGCTTTGGAGATCAAAGACACATTGGACATGTATTTTATTGCTTTAGGACAAGAAATAAATAAAAACAAATCTTATATTTATTTATTTAACACCAAAAAAAGCATTTGGCGTAGAATACTTGCACTGCTTGAATTTCAACCTGTAGATCTCTCAAGAAAATATCTTAGCGTTCCTTTATTTAAGGGAGCAATGAGGACTAATTTGTTGGAGGACACCATTGAAAATGTTGACTAAAAGCTTCTTAGAAGGGTAAATGACTTATGCTAGCAGGTAAAATTATGATGGTAAAAGTCGTGCTCTCGACCATACCAATATAACCCATTTCCAGCATCCAAGTTACAAACAAAGCAAACAATAAGATCGAAGGGATATTGAAGAAGTTTTTATGGGAAGGTTCCAATGAATTCAAATGCATTCCTCTTATTGGTTGGGACACAACTTGCAAAGAGAAAGTGGATAGTGGTGTGGGGCTCAGGAAGATCAAAAAGTAGAATATTGCCTTGGGTGCAAAACTAATATGGAGAATGTATGAAAATCTAAACATCAGGTGGTGTTAAATTTTGCAACACAAATACATGGACAAAAATGATCCTATAAGAATTCTCACAAATCCCAACCCAACTAGTGGATCGTACATATGGAATTTTTTATGTTACACTATTGCTACCTCATTACAGATCATCTTTCATGGAATATTAGTAGTGGGAGGAAAGCTCACTTCTAGTAGGAGTCCTGGAATGGATACCGTGCTATGAACAATGATGATTGGCTTCACACAATTTGCATGGAAACTCTTATAGAGGAGTGGGGGCCATTGGTAAGAGACTACATGAGTTGTAATATAGTGGACAAGAGATTACAATGGAAATGGAAATAATTGAAAAACATGCCAATTACCAATGAACAAAAGAAACTTAAAACAAGAGCTTGATAGAAGGAATATTTTCATAAACAAAGGAGAGGACAAAATAATATGGACTAGGGCCAAGTTGGGTAAATATGCAATAAAATTGGGATACAAACTCCTAAATTGATTGGAGCAAAGATAGGAGTGGTCAGTCAAGCTCTGTTGGAGCTCCTAGTGCCTTCCCAAAGCAAGTGCTTTTACTTGGATGGCCATCCACAAAAGAATACTAACAGGTGATAGGCTCAAGGTAATTGGTATTAACAAACCTACAAGGTGTGTTTTGTGCAAATCAACAGAAGAGGACATGGACCACTTGCTACTTAATTTCTCGTACATGCATATAAAGTATGGTCCTGGTTTTAAAATTGATGTGAATGGAATGGGGCTTTCTCTACTGACCTCTTATCATATTTCAAAGCCTGATCACGACTGATAAATTCATTATGGGAAGGTGTGTGGGTAACTGGACCTTCGATGATTTTGTGGCACCCATGGAGAGAAAGAAACACTAGAATCTTTCTAGATAAGGAATCTTTGGTTGAGGAAGTGATCAAGAGAATAAAAATAAGCATTTGTGAAATCCTCATGGAAAAGAAGAAGTCCACTAGTGATAATCCTAAACCATTTACGAGCTAGGATGACAACATAATGAAAAAATGGTGTCTCCTAAAAGCATCCCTAGAATACAGTGCGATAGGGTTGCATCCTTCCAAGAAAATAAAAAGAGCAAATGCAAAGTGGAATCCTCCCCCGACGGGCTGCTTAAAACTAAATTTTGATGGGGCAGCAAGTAGCAACCCTAGGATTTTAGGCGTGGGGTGCATAATTAGAAATGAAAAAGGAGAGATTTTATGGGCTATTTCCAAAAAACTAAGATGTGGAACCAATAATGAGGCTAAATTTCAGGCACTTCTAGCTAGATTGAACCTCTATAAGGACAAGAAGCTAAGTAACATTGACATGGAGGGAGACTCATAGATTTGCATCAATGTGATTAGGACCAATGAGATCACTAATTGGAAACTTAGTAACATAGCCTCATCCATATGATCAGTTATGGATAGCCTACAAAACATTTCTTTCAAATACTGCTATCTAGAGAAACCAATACCATTGCTGATCAACTAGAGAACATTGCATGTGACAAAGAGGAAACATAAATTATCTCAAATGATATAAAAAGATGGAGGAATATCCAAATCTAAAGGTAGAATCAATTTTAAATCTACAGTTTTAGTAGAAGCCAGATTCATGCAGAGATACTGTACAGTGTTACAAATCCTTTGGAGAGTGAGAAATGGGAGTTTCTTATGGCCAACTAACAGATGAAGGGATAGGATTCTATTCAAAGCATTCAACATTATCATCCCTGGAGTTCATGACCAATATCACGAGTCTAAATTCAGAAGATTATATGAAGACGCTCCTACACCTATGCATCCACAACAATATGGAGGTTGATGTTGGGTGCAACTATTGAGAAAAAGATGCATACACATGAATCAAATACCTCTTTAATTCTAAAAAATGGAGTGGTAAAGGGGATTCCATAGGTTATTGGGATGAAACATTTCCAAGATGCCCATGTACATGACGACAAGCTGTATGAGGAAATTTTATCCTCTGCAATACTGATCCTGGGCAAGAAAGGCGGAGGGGGGAAATTGGCTGAGATCTTCATAAAGAAGGCTAACAAAAGTGTTGTGGACAAAGTGATCGCCATTTTTTATGAAAATCCCAAGGAAGGCTTGATTGAAGGAGTTTTCAAACTGGAAGTCATTAGGAAGAAGCAAATTACAACTAAATATTTGAAGTTTTTCCAGGAGGGTATGAGGAGGAACAACATGGAAACATTTAATTTCTACCTCATCAATTATGCTGACCTCTTGTCACCTGAGCATGTAGAGCATGCAAGTGAAGTTGCTGAAGGACTTTGTTTCTGCATGCACATGAAATATCTGCCTAGTCTCAGAAGTTGATATGTACACTCTTATAAAGAGCCTTGTTGAATGTATCTACCCTATTTTGATATTAATATATAGAGTTGTCATATAGGCAGCAACTTATTTATAAAAAAAACTATTCTTTTAATCATAGGCAACACCTATTTTATCATCCATAAATTTTTATTTAAGATTATAGACTTTTCTTTAAAAAAGAACATATGAGATCTTCCATAGTTTTAGACGCCTCCCACCATATGCAATTTTTTTATACAAATTAAAGCCTTTCCTTTAAAACTTAAATGCCTAGTTTAAATATGAAGTTCTTCTTGATAAAATTAAATCCTTTTCTTTTTAATATGAGGTTCCCTAAGATTTAAGATTTCTTCTTTAAAAATACATTAAAATAAATTTAAAAAATTTATTAAAAACATATCTTTTAGACACCTTTGTTATATAATTAGAAACTTATAATTCTCTGAAAAACTTAGATGCTTGATATTTGATGCCTCATATATGTGTAATTCTCTTTATAATGAAAGTATTTTATTTTAAAACATATAGTGCCTTTTTTTGTAAATCTTAAAATCATTTATTAATCTTGATTTTCATCTTATAATGAGATGATATTCGTTAGATCATGTCAAAATATTAAATGGGAGAAGTATTCGCTAGGGAAGAAAATCCCCCATAGCATTTCTATTTTATTTCAATTGTATTTATAATAAATATCTCAATAGACTTGCTTTCCAATCAACTTTTACATTGGATTTACTAAACGTCAAAAAATATATTCTGTAGGTATTGCCTCTTTGTTAAGTGGTAAATGAACCATTTTACAAAAGGATTAATGAATGTGATAACTTTTCTTCTAATGATTAATTATTAAAGTTAGAAAAAGAATGTTAATATAATTTTAATTTATATTATAATTGATCATATTTAATTATCAATAGTACTATGATGACTTTTGACAGGCTGTCGTGAGGTCCTAACACTTTAGTTGAAAAATATCAGTTTATCGACCGGGTAGTGTCCAAGGTGTATGCAATAGGGAATATCATTTGGATATCTCATCTAGAAACAATTTCCTGAATCTTTAAAAAGGCTCAAACAACATATCAAACTAGAAAGCATTTAGACTTTATACTAGAAAGCATTTGAACTCCGTACTAGAAAGCATTTGAACTCTATACTAGAAATTCATACATGCAATTTTTACTATGAACTTGAACAGTGACTAATCCTATAACTGTACCCACACTCAAACTTTCAATTAACAGTTAACAACAATTTGAAACTAAAGCAGATGCTCTGGAAATTTTAAACAAACAATGCTCCAAGAATTAACGTTTTAAATATCACAACCTGCAGGCACACATAATGGAACTAAACATAAAATAACATTACTCTAAACAGAACATTCAAAAAAATAGAAATACTTATCTACTCTACAATCCCACGAGTGACTAGCTCTTGGGAGAAATTTGTCTTTTAACTCAGATCACATTCAATTGTTTCCACAGCAACATAGTAACTCCATTCATATCTTCATAACTCAGAAGAAAATACTTAGAATAACACTATTTTGTATTCATTTTCATAAAAATATTGCAGAACATAGCTCCTCGATTATTCGCCGAAAAGAGATTGATATTCATTCTTCACACAGTATGATAAATATATCCATGTTTTGAGCAACTAGCTAAAACTGAACTATTACAAAATCCTATATTCCGAATGGCAGTTAAATGCCATTGAAAAAGTCTTATAACAGAAAATAGAATTTCAACTACTGATGTCTTTATGGAATAAAAACATATAAAAGGCTCTTAGTGGAGCCATAAAGTCTCAGATAACCAACAAAAATTAACAGAATTAAAAGGGTCTCCAATCAATGCACGCCTAAATTTCTGGCACCCTCAACTTCCGGCGCACTTGACCTTAGCTGCTTGAATTCCACTCCTCTCATAGGCCATGCTTTAATTCTACACAATTACTCAACTCTACATACCATTATATCAACATTTAATAGATAATTTCAATCAATTTAGGAAATAAAGATTTGTACACCATTTCATTAAAAATAGATAAATATTGCTTCTAAAAACAAATAAATTGGCATAGCTAGGGTGATTGGGCAATGCAAAAAGGGTTATTTGTTTTATCAAAGGAATGAGGTAGTTTATACCTCATCAACTTTCTTTTAATTTTTTATACAATATTGTTATTGAAGAGATTAGAATTATTATGAATTCCATTTAGAATATAAATTAATTTCTCAATATGTTTATTGTAAGGAAGCTAAGGTAGCAAAACATCTTCCTACACTAATCTTGAGGGGAGGGATATGTAGAAATTTTTAGATCTTTACAACAGTTATAAAAATAGATACAAATAACAATCATACCACAATAGAGTAATTACGTGGGGAAACCCTTTCAAGAGAAAAACCCCACACTCCAAAGTTGGCTAATATATTATTCAGGAATCAAGAAGATTACAATATACTTGCAAAGAAAGATTTCACAAGAGTATAACCAACTAGAGATCCAGAGGCAACTCAATAGCTATAAGACTCTTACACACAACCTCCATCTCAAGCTCCTAATATATAGGAGATACAATACAATATACCTTCAATGGTAATTACAAAACCATGAGCCAAAACCACCTAAAAGTGGCACCCAAATTATCTCCAATCAAACATGCCTTGTGATGTGCCAAATCACACACCAACACGTGTAACTCTCCCCTTTATGGCTCTTTTAAGTGTCCAACACATTTTGACATTTCCCAAAATAGGAGGCCCAACTTCTGGAGGCCATAACTTTTGATCTAGGTGTCCGATTGACGAACCATTTGATGCATTGGAAAGATCATGAAGGGATCTATCAAGTTATAACCCACTTCATTAGTTACAAAAAATTATGAGGCATTTAGGGACCTCTAAGTGCCTCAAATCTGAGTTCAAAACTTTTTCGGTAGTTATGATAAACGAAAACTTTAATATCTTGCAATCCAGGTATGATCTTGATTCGAAACTTACCCAAGATGTTTACTTGACAATTCTGCACCTTTTGGGAAAATTCTGGGTCCATTCGTACTCAAATGTAGAGTTACTAAAAATAGTAATCCCTACTTTTTTTAGCCCCTTTTGGAAACTTTGAAAGTTCTAAACCATTCTTCAAGATAAAGGGTATTCAAAAAGACCAAATTGGAAAGAACAGAAACCTTTTGTAGTTGCAAGGTTGAGACACCTTTCCTAACATTCTCCCACTTGTTGAACACCTTGCAAGAGCAAAGGGAGTATCAACACCATGATTTAATTTCTAGGGGTCGAGAGGCCCATAGACTCTGAAAACCATTTGAACTTCTTTGTGCTCACAAGCTTAGTTAATGAATTTGCAACATTCATCAAAGTCTCTACCTTAACTAGCTTCCCCTTGTCATCCTTGACCGTATCTCTAATAAAATGATATTGTACATCAGTGTGTTTGATCCTAACATGAAATGTTGGGTTCTTAGCTAGGCAAATTGCACTCTGACTATCACAATAAATTGTCACTACACCTTGTTTTATTCCGATATCTGAACACAATCTTTTAAGCCAAATGGCTTCTTTACAAGCATGAGTAGCTGTCAAATACTCAACTTTAGTAGTGGAAAAAGCAACCAGATCCTTTTTCTTACTCATCTAAGTAATTATACCACCAAATAAAGTAAATACATAAGCACTGGGGGATCGTCTACTATCAACATCACATGCCAAGTCTGAATCCATATAACCATGAATATCAAAGGAATTCATGTCTCCTATTAAATTATCATGATAACACAATGAATACTCTGAGGTACCCCATAAATATCTAAAGACTCTTTTAATTGCATCCCAATGAACTCTACCAAGATTAAACATTAATTTGGAAAGAACTCCCACTACTTGGGCAATGTCTGGTCTAGTACAGACCATAGCATACATCAAACTTCTAACTACACTCTGGTAAGGCACTCTGCTCATGTCTTCCATTTTTTATCATCTTTGATGGGGATGTTGGACATTGTGAAGTAGATAACTTCATTCCAACTATAAAAAGAACACATAATGGTCTACAATCCTGCATGTTAAACCTCTATAAATTGAATTGACATACTTGCTCTAGCCAAGCCATAGTTTTATGTTCACTCTATCTCTTCTTATTTCCATCCCAAGAATGTGTTTAGCTACACCAAGATCTTTCAATTCAAATTTAGTTACAAGTTGAGATTTTAGCTCTAAAATCATTCATTTCCCTTTACCAATAAATAACATATCATCATTATATAATGCAATAAACAGGAAACAATCACCATCAAATTTATAATAAACACAATGATCAAATTTAGAATGCTCAAACCCCAAACTCAACACATATGTATCAAATTTCTGGTACCACATCCTAAGAATTTGTTTGAGGCCATACAAAGATTTCTTCAATTTACAAACCACATTACTTTTACCTTTCACCATGTAGTGCTTTGTTTGTGTCATATAAATATCCTCCTCCAAATCACCATGAAGGAAAGTTGTTTTCCAATCTATTTTCTCAACCTCAACAATAGAAAGCAAGAATCTAATGGATGTCATTTTTTCAATAGGAGAAAATATCTCACTGTAATCAACACCTTCAACCTGAGAGTAACCTTTCACAACCAACCATGTTTTGTACTTATCAATACCTCCATCTGAACCAATCTTTTCCTTGAACATCCATTTGCAACCAACAAGTTTTTGTCCTTCAGGAAATGGCACTAACTCCCATGTATCGTTCTTTTTCAAAGCTTTCATTTCTTCATCCATAGAAATCTTCCAAGACTCTACATCTTTCATCCCTAATGATTCTTCGACAAATCTAGGTTCATCTATGTTAGTATTCAAAGTAAAAATACATCTCCAGTCATCAGGTGAATACCTTTTAGGTGGTTGTCTATGCCTTGTAGACGTTAAAACAAGTTGAGTTGGAGGTTCATCCTCCTCTTCTAAAGATTCAAAGCTAGATGATCTCTCCTCAACTTCATGTCTATGTAGGGGAGTCAATTTAACTTTCTTAGGCATAGAAGGGAGTTGAATCACATCTTTCTATTCACTTTGTTCAGGCTGCAATGTAATAGAAGAAGGCTTAGTTTCTCTAAAAATAACACTTCTACTATATATTACCTTCTGTGCAATAGGGTCCCAAAGCTTGTATCCTCTCACACCATAACTATACCCAATGAAGATACATTTCACAGCCTTGTTCTCCAACTTTATTCACTTATCCTTTGGCATGTGCATATTCCTCACAACCAAAAACTCTAAGATGTCTCAGTGAAGGCTTATGCCCCGATCACGCTTCCATAGGCATTTTATCAACAAGCGCTGATGTAGGAGACCTGTTAATCATGTAGCAAGCAGTAGCAACAACTTCAACCCAAAACCTTTGTTCTAGACCAGCACCACTATACATACTCCTAGCCTTCTCCATCAGTGTGTTGTTCATTCTTTCTACAACTCCATTTTGTTGTGGAGAATACGGAGTTGTCTTTTGTCTCTGAATTCCACAATCTTTACAGAATCTATCAAAATAATTAGAGAAAAATCCACCGCCATTGTGAGTCCTCAAACATTTTATTTTCTTTCCAATCTACAACTCAACCACTGATTTAAATTCTTTAAATCGACTGAAAACATTAGATTTATTCTTTAGAAAATATACCCATGTCCTTCTGCTATAATCATCAATAAATGAAACATAATATGTGGATTTCATAATGGAAGGAACATCTACAGGACCAAACACATTAGAATGAATAAGATCCAATACACTAGAAGATTTATAAGAACTCGAGTAAAACTTAACGTGGTTTTGTTTACCATAAATGCAATGCTCACAAAAATCAAAATCAAGATTACAATGAGTCAACCCTTTAACAAGGTTTTTATTTTTCAAGGTCCTTAGACCCTTTTCTCCTATGTGGCCTAATCTCTGGTACCATAACATAGTCTTCTCTGCAGGCAATTTTGATTTAGAAGAAAGAGCACCCTTAGGTACCCAAAAGCCATGACCATCCACTGAAAATGAAACCATCTCCTTTTCCAATGAAGTAGTCACAGATTTTCTTTTTGCAGAAGTACTATTGCACTCAACAGTGCATGCATCAAGCTTATATAATGTGTAAAATCTGACACCTCTAACAATCACCATAGCACCTCTTACCATCTTGCATGCTAAATCAAAAATGACTACCTACACACCCGCATCTATTAGTTTTCTCATAGATAATAAATGTTGTGCTAATCTAGGGATATGCAACACACCATTAATCCTTTGTATTCTATCATCAGGAAATATGATTTTGACTTTACCACGACCAACAATAGTTAAATGAGAATCATCACCCAAGTCCACCTTACCTCCATCAAATTCTTCATATTCAGAAAACCAATCTCTATTAGGGGTCATATGGAAAGATGCACTTGAGTTAATTAACCATGCATCATTACCCACACGAGTTGCCAAAGATGCAATGAATACATCACCATCTTCCTTCTCAGACTCAGAATCAGAATCAAAATCAAAATTCTTCTTTTTCTTCTTCTTTTCTTCTTTACACTCCTTATGGAAGTGTCCAGGCTTACCGCAATTCTAGCAAATAACTTTATACTTTCTAGGAGATTTGGATCTCCCCTTAGACTTAGATTTGTCATGCTTCTCGCTCTTCTTGACTTTTTCTTTGGGTCTTCCATGAACACTTAGCACTTCTTTGGCACTAATGGATACCTTCCTCCTCATTTCGTCACAAAGTAAAGAACTCACAACATCTTCAACTTTTAAGACAACAAAAGTACTTCCAATCACCATAACAAGAGAATCCCATGAATTAGGCAAAGAAAAAGGTAGGATCTAACATCTCTCCTCCTCATCAATTTTTACACCAACTGATGCCAATTGAGTCACCAACATATTGAATTCTTCCACATGGTCTGCAATTCGTCCACTCTCTTCCATTCTCAAGGAATATAATTTCTTCCACAAGAAAATCTTGTTCACTAAATATTTAGTTTGATGTATCTCACCGAGTTTCATCCATAGTTTCTTTGCAGAGGGCTCTTCATGGACATTGATTAAAATAGAGTTTGTTAGGCACAATCTAATTAGACCCTTGTCTTTATGAGCCATAATATCATATGTAAGAGCCAAAGTAGCATCTATGGGCCTTGAAACATTCTCATCAATAGCATCCCACATATCTCAATCAATTAACAGATCCTCCATCTTCAGCTTCCACATCTCAAAATTGTTACCAATTTTTTTTTCTACCTCTTTCTCCCTAATGTACTCGCCATCTAAAAATCCCTACAACAAGATCACAAAGTATCTTATGCACAAGCTCCCACTCAAAACTGGATTAGTTCAAAAAACCCAACAACCTATAATTGAAACCAAAGGTGATCAAGCTCTGATACCACTTGTAAGGAAGCTAAGGTAGTGGACCAAATTCCTACACTAATCTTAAGGGGAGGGATATGCAAAACTTTTTAGATCTTTACAACAGTTACAAAAATAAACACAAATAGCAATCATACCACAACATAGTAATTACATGGGGAAACCCTTTCTGAGAGAAAAACCCCACACTCCAAAGTTGACAAATAGATTATTCAGGAATCAAGAAGATTACAATATACTTGTAGAGAAAGCTTTCACAGGAGTAAAACCAGCTAGAGATCTAGAGGGAACTCAACATCTATAAGAATCTTACACACAACCTCCATCGCAAGCTCCTGATATATAGGAGATACAATACAAAATCGTCAACAGTAATTACAAAACCGTGAGCCAAAACCACCCAAAAGTGACACCCAAATTATCTCCAATAAAAGATACCCTGTGATGTGCCAAATCACACACCAACATGTGTAACTCTCCCCTTTACAGCTCTTTTAAGTGTCCAACATGTTTTCACATTTCCCAAAATAGAAGGTCCAACTTTCAGAGGCCATAACTTTTGATTCAGGTGTCTGATTGACAAACTATTTGATGCATTGGAAAGATCGTGAAGAGATCTATCAAGTTATAACCCACTTAATAGATTAGGACAACTTTTGGGGTATTTAGGGACCTCTAAGTGCCTCAAATCTGAGTTTGAAACTTTTCCAAGAGTTATGATAAATGGAAACTTTAATATCTTACAATCTAGGTATGATCTTGAATTGAAACTCACACAAGATGTTTAATTGGTAGTTTCGCACCATTTGGGAAAATTATGGGTCCATTAGTGCTCAAATGTAGAGTTACTAAAAATAGTAAGCCCTAGCATTTTTAGCTACTTTTGGAAACTTTGAAAGTTCTAAACCATTCTTCAAGATAAAGGGTATTTGAAAAGACCAAAATTGGGAAGAATAGAAACCTTTTGTAGTTGCAAGGTTGAGACACCTTTCCTAACATTTACAATTTGAAATATTTTTCATAAAAGAGGGGTAAAAGATAAGTTTTGAAGGGGCCTTGGAAACCCTTTACACAAAACAAAACATTAGCTAAGAAGCATCTAACCCATAGCACAAACCCCAACAACAAACAACACACAGACTACGACAAAATAGAGAAAGACAAAAAACAAGAAACAACATAAGGCAATTAGAGCTCCTTAAAGCCTTGAAGTGGTTAGACCTTCTTGTTTCCCTTGTTGATCTTCCTTGTAATGCTTATGGTCCTCGAATTGGGCTCAATGTCATCATTGTTCTTCTCTTGAACAGTTAGACTGGCACTCTGATTCCCAAATTTTTCCCAGAGTTAGCCTTCACAAGTTTGTTGAGATTTTCACTAATTTTGACGATCTCTTGTTCCACAATAGTAATCCTGCCTACTAGTTTTTCTATTCCTTAGTGAATTCCTCCTCAAGGATGGCTATCTTATCTTTTTTATTAGAGACCATTTCCTGTAATTTATTCACATGGGGGGTTGCCTCACAATTTTGAAATACTTTCATCTCCTTGTCCAAAAGTGGATGAGTTTCCCTATTTTTGGTAATTATTTCCATTTTTATATTTAGCTTGCTAATTTCAATGTAGAACCATTTCATCATTTTGTGTTGCATGTCGAAGGTCTAGTGCAGAGTGGACACATTTTGGCTGAGCACATACAAATCATTTGCAACCTCCTTTAGGTTTAAATGGTTGGGGTGAGGGATGATGGGTTCCTTAGGGATTTGGGGGTAGGGGTTATCTATACCAGGAAAGGGGACTCCCATGGTAGGTTCAAGGAAGGCTTTAGCTTTCCATTTCTCAAGGATACTAGAACTGTTATTACTTTTTAGAGGTGCATCGGGAAGGATCCCATTTGAGAACTTCTTATCACCTGTTTTTCTTTTACCAATAACTTTGGTATCCAAGGAATTTTGGTAGCTGGAATCTAAATCAAAATCTAACCTAGTTTTGTTCATGTGTTGTTTAGAATGTCACCCAGACAATTTGCAGGTGAGTCACACTCCAATGTGACACATGAACCATCTTTTTCTTGCTAAGGGTAGCCTCCTAGTCACTCCCGCTCATGTGGTAAGATCCAGTCAAGCGGAGGTAGGACCAGGGAGCTGTTTTGCTCTCATTCTTGAGGGTGAAGAACGTTATGGATGATAGTTGGGTATTGTGTTGGGTGTATGTGTTGATTATTTTCATGTGGATATGTTTGATTGATTGATTGTTGTTGTTGTGATAATTGTATGACCTAAAAATTCATGATTCCTAAGTCTTTTAACCCTAGCACGAAGGTTGCTTTGTTCATTAATGATTTGGAGATAGTCTTGTCTCCTTTCTTCATCTCGTATGATCTATTGTATCAAGTGTTTTCATTCTATAATGCATTGTTGGTGTTCTTGTTCTTCTATTGTTTGTTCTATGTTTTGTTAATGAATTAGATGGGGGAAGTTCTCCCCAATCTCATCAAGGATGGATTATATCTAATCTTCCCTAATATTTGGGCACATTGAATGCTTAGCAATAGGGGGAAGTATTGTGCTTCACTTTGTTTGTTGTTGAATGTGTTTAAATTTGTCTTAACCTCATGATGGAACCAAGGGTTTCTCCTTGTTTGAATGTTTGATTTGAGGTATGTTTACCTCATGATGAGATCAAGGATTTTGTTCTTGTTTTGCTCTAACTTTTCCTAACATTGTTTTTGTATTTTTTTATGAATGCAATCTAAATGTATGCAAAACAATTTTGTTTCCCTTTTTCCCAAATTAAAATGTTGTCTAGTTGCCTAGGAATTGAACTATGATTGCAATCCATAGGTTTTTTTCAAATGCAAACTAATCTATGTTTTTGTAGTTTTCGTAGAATGGTTTTTTAATCTAAGTTAATGAATTATGAATGAAAGTAAATGTAATCTAATGAACAAATACAAGTCTAATATAATTAGATCAAATGCAACGTTAATCTATGAAAGAAAATAAACAACCTATCAAGGAAAACGTAAAGCAATGATTTATTTTTCTGAGAGCAAGAATATGAGCTCATTACTACTTTAAACATAAAGAACCTAGTATGAAGAATATGTCAATGCCTAGATTGAGCCCTCAGAAGTCCTTGTGGCAACCCTCTCTTCCTCTGTAGCAGCAAGGTCCTCCTCTTTGTGACATAAATGAAGATGGGAGCAAATGAAATCAAATGGAAGCTTTGAAAATAATTGAGCATTAGAATGCTTGAGAAGCACCATGACTTAGAGCTATGGAATCTAATGCAAATAATTGAGCATGAGAATGCCTAAGAAGCACTATGGCTTGGAGCTATGGAAGCTAATGCAAGATCAAAAGGCTCACAAGGACTTGCACGAGCACAAAAATTCTATGGAGATAATTAGAAAAGCAAATAAAAAGAAAATAATAAATTTGCCTCCTTAGGGGAAGCTTTGAAGCTTTGCAAAAACTAAATCTAAAGAAATAAATAAAGAGGCTCAAAGGTCTCTGAAGAAGATTGAAAAGGCTTGTGAAGATGAGAAGAGCATTCCCAAACTTTTTAAATAATGACAAGGTGAGGGGTATTTATAGGTATAAAATCAACATCGAAGATGGTGGTGATTGGGGAGTTAATAGAAATAGATTGGCGAATGATTTGACTCTGATTGAGAGTGAACACTAGTTGCAAAGGAGATCATAGAAGAAGAAATGAAGTTAACACTTGATTCATTGGAAGATAAAAAAATATTGATTAGGAGAAGTTATTAAGGTGATTGGGAGTGTTGAATTAGTTAGGGAGAGTTGGCAATCAATTAGACAAGAAGAATCCCACAATCAGGACCTAATTTAGAGCAAATTTGGGCTAGAACTGGAAGAAAACATGCATTACAAAAGATGAAAAGGTTGCCCCTTTTACCAAAGCAGGTCACCCTTGGAGATCCTTCTTAAAATTTAAGGTCACCCCTTTTAGTAGGGAAATTCATCCCTTTTATTAGGGTAAGTCACCCTTGGAGATCCTACAAGACATAGGAGACTTCGAGGAGCTCATTCGGGCACATACAAACTCCTTTTTGGGTGCCATTTTTTTAAATTGCATAATTTTTTTAGCACTACACAATGGTGCTATTAGTTTTTATTGAAAACAAATTTAAAATGGGCCACCCAAGGAGATCCTGAAGACATAAGGGGCAACCCAAAGAGAATGGCTCCGACAGGTCATATGGAACTTCAAAGAGCTCGTTCAGGCACATATAGACTCCTTTTTGGGTGCCATTTTTTTGAAATTGCATATTTTTTAAAGAACTATGTAGTGGTGCCATTATATTTCTTTAAAGTGTCTCAAAATTATACTTTTAGTTTAATTTCCTAGGATATCATGTCAATCTCTCAGGTTACTCTACCCTAAAAGTTTTAATAGGCAATTTGAAAATGAGTTGGATGGATGGGGAAGAAAGAATGGATGGAAAAGCTTCTAGGGAAGATGGATTTACCCTCTTGTGAATTGTATTAGTCAGTCAGGGCTAGAAATAGATAAAAGTGATTTGTCAAACACGGGTTAGGTGATTGGCAAGAAGGTGTGCAGGACTTTGGGAGGTTAGGTTAGAGCTTAGAAAACTATAAACAAAGTGAAAAATAAATGAATGTGTCACCAAGAGGAATACTAGTAAGAGGTATATATATTTCACACTTACATGTACATGATTAGGACTATAGCTCATCCTCGATCTGCCATGTAGCCCTATACAGCTTTTTCATACTTATAGTTCTAACTACTTTCCTCCTCCTTTGTCTCCTCATAAGATGAAAATAAGTAGTCCGCAACTCATTTCCTTCTTTCTTTTCTTGTGAATTGGTCAATGGGTGGGGATTAGAGAGTCTTAACATGGCTCACAATCAAGAGCATCAACCCCTAGTGTAGGGGAATAGTTTTTGAGGCCTTTTTATAGTCTTTCATTGACTGGTCCAGGGAAGAAATCAAATAGTAGGGGAAGGAGACAGGCCTATCCCTTCTAAAGTGGTTGAGAAGAACAAAATGGTAAGAATAAATATATTTGAAATACCCTTCAAGGGTGCAATACCTCATTATGCATATAGCTATATCATTCCAAGGTGACTTGATGGTGCTAGGGTAACTTCTCTAGTTTAGTGTCTTTGTTGAGGAAAGTACTCATCACCTCCTCACCCAATATCCTATCTTTGAAGACTTTAGCACCCTCAAGAGAGAACCCAGTAGTTTTAGCCACCATTTCCTCCGTGACCTCAAACTCCAAAACCTTAACCTTACCCTTCTGTCATTCTATCTCTTGACAAATTCCTCAATAAGAATAGTGTCATTACCTCTCTATCATTCCATGAAAGTTGAAAACCCCCCTTTCTTAAGAATCTTCCAAATTCTACTATCACTTTTCCATTTCCCACAACTAACAGGTTCCACCTTGTTCCTATTACCACCCATTACTCTCATCATTTTGATTTTTCCATTTGAGTTTTTTGATTGTCCAACCCCACTAAATCTTAGACTTCCCTTTCAATTTTTTGAGGCTCTTGACTATGGTGACCTACTGATAAGACTAGTCATCAATATGGTGACCTCCCACCTGAGATAAGTGTTGTCATGTTTTAGCCTAGGCCAAAATAGCCCAAATATCCTCTTAAAAGTCTTGCCTTTATTCCATCAGAAATATCTAATCTAAAAAAGCCTAAATGGAATAAAGTCTCCCTTCAAAAATCCCAAAAAATTCTAAGTATTTTGCATTTGTCTTTTGCCTTAGTCGGCAAAATTTTAGTTTGGTGAACCTTAAGTTCACCGATCGGCAAGTTTTTCGATCGGTGAAATCACCGACTAAAGAGACAATGAGAAGGTTTTCTTCTAAGGCAAAGGCATGGTGAAGGTTGCCTTAGTCGGCAAAATTTGAGTTTGGCAAACCAAAAGTTCACCGACGAGCGAAATCACTGACAAAAGAGGAAGTTTTAAGAGATTTTATAAGGCAAAGGAAGGAAGCAAAGTTAACCTTTGTAAGAAAAGTTGATGGTTCACGAACCAAGTAGTTCACTGGTTGGTCAATTTGTTGATAGGGAGACGTACCGACAAAGAGAAATCAAGCAAGACAGAGACAAGGATGGTTTGCGAAATAGAAATTTCGTCGATAGAGAAGAAAAGAGACTAAAGGTGAAAGTAAGGCAAAGTTTGTGAAAAGAGATTTTGCCGACTAAAGGCGAAAGCAAGGTAAAGATAAAAAAAGACAAGGAGAAATCAGTGGATTGGCGAAATCACAACTTGTCGATCAGTTTGCGATTTCTCAATTTCGCTGATAAGGCAATTTTTCAACAAGAGGCCTAAAAGAAAAAGAGAAGAGTTCTCCAAAGGGTGATTTTTCTGACAAAGCAGATAAGAAAAAGAAAGAAGATAAAGAGAAGGAGAGTCACCCAGAGGATGGTTTATGATTTCTCAAGTTTGCCAACTGAAGAGTTTATCGACAGACAAATTCACCGATAAGGGGAAATACAAAGGGCACCAAAGAGAGAAAATATGGAATGTTTTTGAAGTGTTGTAAAAGCTTCTATAAGGCGTGATTTCCTAGATCCCTAAAATTATGCCATTGTTGCAGGATAATGTAGGTACTCAACAATTAATGATTGTAGGCCAAGGTCAAATGCATGTGGTTGAAATAGTGAAAATCTTCAATGTGCCAATACAAAAGAGGGACAAAATGGATTTCCAGGTGCCAGAAAAGGATTTTAGGCCCTCCCTCATTAATGCATCAGGTACCCAGACGTGTGGACAATCTTCCTCTACAAATTTTTAGATTTGTTAGGGCACAATCAATATTCAAAACCTACAAATCTTTTGACAGGGCCCTGAGGTTGAATTTAATATAGCATGGGCATGACTTATTGACTAAATTTCAATGCCCAGGGCTATATAGTGAATAAAAAAAGTTCTATATACATGTGTAAGAGATGTATTTGGGGTGGTTTTCCTCGGTCACTACACAGGCAGAAGAGTTGTTGCAGTAGCAAATCTTGTGATATCTCCCAGAACTATATGGATTTGATGCATTGTGCTTGATTCTGAGCCTTTGAAGTCTCCATTTTTAGTTCACCTATGAAGGGGAGTTCTCATTTTGTGTTTATATCTTTGTGTAATTAATCTTTCTTCTTTTGTAATGGCTTTCTAGCCTTCATGATCAATATAAACTGTCATTTTACCTCTCTCTAAAGCTTTACATTATGTTTATTTGATAGATGCAAGATGTGTAGTATGGATAAAATGGTCCCTTTCATAGTTTTATCTTTCTTCCCAAACCTCTGTAGTAACTTCTATGAGTATGTGTGAGTCTATTTTAGTTTTGAAGTCATTGTTGTGTTAATTTAGGTCCAACCAAATACTAAATCTGGTGCAACACCCCTCTTTTAATTTTAGTTTCTCCCTCTCCCCTTTTCCATGTGATCAATAGCATTAGATTTAGCTATCTTTCTTTGAGCCTTAAGCTCAGAAAGAGAAACCATCCTTCTATGGGGGTCTGATCTCATTAGCAAGGTCCCACACCTTGAGATTAGTCCATTTCATTAGAATGCTTGAACAGGCTTCAAGCAGGGTGCAATTCTAGGTGATAACAATAAGCATTATAAATCATCATTGTAAGGTACTTCTCTGTGAGCCCCTTTAGATGAATGGTTAGAAATGACATTTCTACATAACGCTTCAATTTCCTTGGGGAAGGGGTCTATCAACCAAAATATAGAACTTTGCTTAGCTACACCCCAATTAGTTAAGTAATCAACCATGTTGTTTGCTTCTCTAAACACATGTTTGATGGAAATCGACTATAAATTATTGATAGTATCCCATGAGTTGTTGATAATTCTCTCAATAGGCCAACTAGGGGGAATTCTTTAAGAAGACAATTTATAAAGTTAAGGGAGTCTCCCTCCACAATTATAAGTTCAAATATTGTAGATGTGATTTATTCAATTTTATTGTATTAGAAGAAAATTTGAGAATTATAATAGATTACTTATTGTTAGATATTAATTTTAAATGTTTGGATATATAGTAGACTAAGGATTGACTCATTTCAATTACAATATTTTAAACAAGTTGTATAAAACCAAAAAATATGTAATGTTCGGTATTAACAATGCCTCTGATTATTGTTTATTGGTCAAGTCATTGTGATTGAACTGTTGCATCTATCACCTAACATAGCTATAACAACATATGTGGCATCATCCCTACAAGAAGAATAAGGACACCTTATTATTAAAATAAATTCAAGTCAACGAGAAATCTTCCTCAGACTAAAATCAACAACTAATTAAATCTAAAGAAATGTTATCATAAGTTCAAGAAAAGTTATCATTTAATCATTTAAGAGAAATTGTAGTAGTGAAATGGTTAACACATTTTTACATAAAATGGTAAGCATTTATTAAGTTAATGCTTCCCTTAGTGGGTGGCAGTTGATGAGGAACTATCTGGGGAAAATGGACCCTAGAAATGGCTTTGTACCCACTTTTTATAGATCACATCAAACTTAAACGAACCAGAACTGCATATATATATATTATACCTTGATCCTGTGGATATGGGGTATGTAGGCAGTATGAGTAAATGAAGGAGGGTTCCTAGTACTCAGGTTTTTGTGAGTGATGTTGGTAAGTTTTCATAAAACTAAATTTACCAACATGTGTTAATTGATTGGAACAGAGATAACAAGTAAAAAGAAAAAAAGTAACTAAATTCTCTGATACTTAGAAGAGTTTGGGGTGAACTCTAAGACTCTGGCCAGAGCAATTTGTGTTTGTTCTATATGAACATATGTTTTTCCTGTCTCGCTTGGGTAGATGTATCTACCTATCCTTTATGGATAGATGTTTGCCTAAGTATATAGATAGCAAGTTAAAGTATAAAACTAAACTTGTTCAACAAAGAAAAAATAGTTAGGTCTTTACAATATAAGACCTAGAATTGAAGTGAAATGATGTTGTTAGTATTGCCTAAATGATAACTAATAGATAACATGGGATAAAGAATACTTTTCTAGAATCTAATAACAACATTGCTATGTATATACATGTAAGCCTACGATACAAGATTGGCTAAATGAAAAAAACAAATTTTCCTAATGATGAAGGCATTAACAGTACCTCTAAATATGATATCACAGCAACAATCAAGGATATAACTACAACAAAAAATTTATTGTAGAATACAACTACAAAGATATAACAATTCATTATGTAGGGCCAATGAAAACAATTCATATAATCACTACAAATCTTACCCACAACATTGTTTCTATAGGAATAATTAGATTACAGTATAACTATGGGGAGTGGCACAAAATATTTAAGACATGCATGGTGTAGTAGAACTATCCTTCATGTTACTCAATAATGTTTACACATTTTTCAATTATAACACAATTAATTTATATTGAACATGGATGGCAAAATATCTCAAGCTTTTTTGACAACTGGTGATTATGTGAAGATGCATGTATATTGCTCCTGCTTATACAAGAAAGAATTTCCTAAATTGGCTCAAATTAAAATAAAAAATAAAGCCATAATATCTTTTTTGAGCAAATCAAATAAAATTAAATAAACAAGTTCAACGATTGAATAATATCTTCCAAAATATTTATAGTATTTGTTTGGGCTTGCAAGCCACAAAGAAATCCTATATTTTAACTATGATTATCTCAAGGACATTTAAAAGTGATTTCATTTTATTTCAATTACTAATCTTTACTCTAACCTAGAATTAGCAATTTGTTGTGTATATTTTAATTACTTGCAAGATTACTACTAAATCTAAGGTCAATCTTCAATGTTGATTAATGATAGGTGCACCATGTTATTGCACAAATTCAATCTTGCTAGCCTTCCAAAAGTATTTCTAAATCAATACTACTTCATTTATACTTTGAATATATAACGTATGTACATATATATTAAAATTTTATGAAGTTGACAAATACCAAATAGTTTTTCACATTTAGATGTTTATTATCTTGTCATATGACAAAAGAATTACAAAGAAAAATACCTAAATAAAGTCACTAAAGTACTATGGACTATTACTCAACTTAATATAGTTGATCAAAGGCATTACATCAACTCAAAAACATTAAAAACAAAGTGCTAACAAGATACATTATAGATGAGATTTTATTCAAGTAAACCATCCTATATTATTTCATAAGGTGTAATGCCTCTAGCACTTGTGCCTTGTCATTTGTTGACGTTTATTTTGGATCTACTACTGTTGTTAGTGATAATGTGTTATTATGCCATCGAAGTGTTGTCAGATGGGGTTTTGTATTGGCATCTAGGCATTTGCCTTATGGATGTATATGTTGTGATTATGCATGTTAGACCTTTTAGTGTTACCATTCCATTGCTTTGATATATGTATATATATTGTACAATTGTGTTTATTGTACATGGGTTAGCATGTTGGATTATTGTCAGTTATTACATCTTTATGATTATGGGTGATTATTCATGTTAGATGTGATGCTTAGTTGATTTATATGATGTAATTCCACGTTGGGTATGTATGATTTACTTTGGCTATTATATATGTGCAGGTATTCTTGTGTTTGACTTGAGTGTGCAAGTATAGGGTTATTCCCCAATAGTGGTTATAAATGAGACATTTGTATTCCATTAAATTGTGTGTTAACATTTATCTCACTCGATTTGAGTATGAGATGGATGTTTTGTATCCCTATGTAAACCTAAACCTAAATCGATGATGATACTGAGATCCATACATTGTGAAACCTGTAAAGTGTGTGGAATCCTTTGCATGTATTTAATTTTATTTTAGCACTTTGCATTTAAAAAGTGTCTCAAAATACATGCTTATTGTGTTTGCAAAAAAGATATTCAATTAAATGCTTCTATAGAAAAACCTAGGGCATTTTATACTCCTTAGTGAAAAGAAAAATATAATGAATGTAATTGCCTTATGGAATTAAAATAAATTGTGTGAAGAAAGTAGAATTATTTATAAATGAGAAGTGTAGTTAATAAAATTACCTTAGGGAAATATTAATATTGTGGGGTTTTCAATTAAATGGCTTCAATTTAAATATTCATTATATTGTTATTTAAAAATTATTGATTTGGAAGGGTCTCTCTCTCTCCTTCTCTCTCTCTCTCTCTCTCTCTCTCTTCTCTCTCTCTCTCTCTCCTCTCTCTCTTCTCTCTCTCTCTCTCTCTCTCTCTCTCTCCTCTCTCTCTCTCTCTCTCTCTCCCTCCTCTCTCTCTCTCATCTCTCTCTCTCCTCTCTCTCTCTCTCTCTCTCTCTCTCTCTCTCTCTCTCTCTCTCTCTCTCTCTCTCTCTCTCTCTCTCTCTCTCTCTCTCTCTCTCTCTCTCTCTCTCTCTCTCTCTCTCTCTCTTCTCTCTCATCACACTCAAATGGATTGATAGAACAAATCAGAGGGAGTTCTTAACAAGTGATAACATAAATTTATATTGGGTAATGTAAAAGAATTAACAAGAGGTTTCCCTACAATGTGAATTCTTGTGGAGATTCGATCGCATGAAAGGCATGTTGCAACTCTAGGAGTTGGCAAATATCATAATTTTCCCTATAGCCATCACGCTATGAGCGATGACACACCTTGTCCATTTCCTAGTATTCTAATCCTTGTGTTAGTTGGATTATTCATTAATGAATTTTATATGCATAAGTGATTGGTTTGTGTGTTGCCATACTCCTTGCTTGGTGTGAGTGTGTTTTGTACCCTTGCATTCATCTCTCATTACAATGGGGTGGGTCTAAGGGTACCACATGGTTGGGTGTCGTTGTAATATCATTGGGACTTTAAAGATCTCTATAATATTTAGATTACATGTCGCGAGAATTTCCCATCTTGATGACATGGTGAATCCTTAGCATTGGTGTATTTTACATTACCTCATTTTAGTTTTTATTTTGCCAACTCATGGTTTAAAAAATTGGAATTCACTTACCATATAGTTTCTTGGGATCCATTTGCTTTTGGAGGTTTTCATGTGGCTAGGTCTGATCCCACAACCCCATGAACATAGCTCCGAGAGTATTTGTAAATAGCTCAAGAATTAAGAAATTTATGCCTTGTAGAGTGTGGGAAAACATACTTGTTTTTTCCTTGACTTAAGTCTTTTTAGCATTTTTTTTCAAGTTAGAGTTACAATCCAAATTGCAATACAAACTAGAGTTTAGAAACTCAACATCACATATAGTGCAAGTTGCATCTGGCTTATAAAGTCTGAGGTAGTAGGTGGTCGAGAGTTTGGAAGTTGATAGCACTTTGCATAATGCAGGTTGCTGATGTCTTCCAAAGTTTGAAGTGTCACAGAGTTTGGAGTTTGGTTTTCACTTGCACCTTGTAGACATGCAAATTACCGGTGAGTTTCAAAGTACAGACTTCATTACCATTTGGGATGATTTTGGTTGTTGTCCTCTTTTATGACTTCTACCTGACTGTCTTCAATCTTGCTCTTTCTCATTATGTTTACTCTGCATTAGAGATGACAACCTTTTACATGATATTGGTTGACAGTGTTGAAGGCTTCGTGCATCTTATGAGTGAGAATCATTGTATATAAGTATCTCAATATATTGTACTCTATAGTAGTGAAATCAATCATTTCACTAATATAGGTTATAAGATATTGTATCAAAAATGATGCATGTGATGATTTCATATCTTGACTTCTCCTTAAAAGTTGATAGTGCAGCATGTTGGGCTCGACCCTTGTGGGAGCCCATTTAACTCCACATGTTGAAATTAGATAAACAAGTCAGTAACATAACTTTCTCTATACTTGCACAGGAAACAAACATGTTAGGAAAATATGTGCATGTGATTGATGTTCTTGATTATCATGTTGCTTTGTTGAAGGTCCATGTGATACTGAAAGGTTTATTGCATCTGAAAATCAGACTATATGTTTGTAGATACATGTCATATGTTATATGATGCCTCGTCATTGCTCTAACATCAGTTTTCACCCTCCAATGCAGATAACTAGAGGCATCAAGGAGATAACAACTGGGTGCAGGACATGCAGACAACACAGGACAAAACAAACAAGACCAAGACTCATCATTCAGGCAATGGCGAGTCACCCTATAACATTTGCACATTTATTTCTTTAATTTTCTATAAATGTATAGTCTTTATTTTTATTTGCAATGAATCAGTTAGTCTCATGGCTTGTGTGAGACCTTATACATTTATTTTTCAAATAAAGATTACTTCTCTTCTAAAAGATTTGTACAATCTTTCAAATAAGTTATGCATCTAAAATGCAAATTGGCACTGTAATCTTAATTTGTTTTATTTGTACGCATGGATATAATACAACAGCAATAAAATGTACCTTTCTCTTCTTTAAAACCTCAAAAGCTCTACCTGATTGAGCTAGTAGTGAAATTAGGTAACATTTTTTGGCGACATCTGCTATATGTTTGCTTGCTAAACATCATACCAATTGCTTAGACCTTATCCATTGGGCATGGAATCACTCAGAGACTTATAAAACACTTGGACAAACAGATTTCTGACTTTTGCAACTTAGCAGAACAAAACATGATACCTTGAAAACCCTACTCTACCTAACAGAACTCAGGTCAAACTGACTAACTGTGCAAAATAACACTTGGAGGAAAAAACCTACTCAGTTACTAACCCTACTCTACATTAATCAAGAAAGACATCAAATCAAACAAAACCATTCACTAGTTGGGTGAAGTAGTTGTTGTTTCTACATAATCTACAATGTTTGCCATGCTTGAGGACAGCTAGAAAGAGATGAAATATGAATAGAAATTCAACAAAGAGCTTCAATACCTCTTGAAGAACATACATAAGTTCACTAACCTTTTCATATGGAATATAAACATTCATGTCCTGAGGTAGAAAAGTGACTTGAAACTTCTCTCCCCTAGCTATACCTTCATGCTTGGGTGCAAGCAAGATATCAATATTCTTATTGGTCTCCATTCTGACTAGATGCCTAATTGGGCATCCTCTAGAAAGAGTAAATTCAAAATTCTCCATGTTGGTTCCTTGTTGTTCCAAATCATGTTGTTATTCCTCCTCTTGTTTTTTATCTTTTGCTTCAAATGGTGCTGGCTCAATATCCAAAGTTGGGCAAAAAGAGGCTTCCTCATGAGTCAAAACAAACTTTAGATCATCCCAAAATGAAACTACCTCATGAGCCAAAGCTTCATTCTCATATTGACTTTCACAAACCAACAACTCATTACACTATTTAACATCTTGTGGTTGTCCCAAGTCTTGTGTTATCACAGTCATATCTTCCTCATTTTGTTCAACAAACAAAGGTAGCCCATCATACCAAAACATATCAGCCTTTTTTTCACCAAGTTCCTCATGTTCATTTATCTCCTCTACGGGTTGTTCCTACTCTTGTTTAAACTTGTGAACTTGTTGTCCTGATTTAGCATGATTTGCAACTTCTTCCAGCAAGTTTAATCCTTTGTCATCCAGTTTAAAGAAAAAAACTTCAAGGTATGTATCCCAAAATGAATCTTCCTCACACTCTTCATGAGATTCTGATGGAGGAGGACTATTTTCTACTTCATAACAGCTCTCATCCAGCTGTGTAGGTTCCAAGAAAGGTTTACTTTCACACTCTTTTACTTGATCTGAGACCCCATTGTCAGACTACTTATCTTTAATCAGCAACTTCTCATATTGTTGAGCATCTTCTTGTTGGTCTGAAATTGCTGGTAAGTTGGGTACCTAAATGCTTTCCTCATCTTGTTCAACAAAAATAGCTAGTTGATCAAACAAAAAGACCAATTCTTCCTCTTCATGTGGTGCCTTCTCCAATGAAACTTGGGCATTCTGTCATTGCAACTGAAGACCTTTACCTTGCAACCTATGTATGTTGCTTTCATTCATTTTATAAATAGCATTAGAAAACTCTTCAAATGAATGAAAATGTAAGGGATTCAATGATAGGCCTTATCCTACATTCTCTTCACATGTGTTATGCTCATATTTAGCTAGGGACATGGTACAAACAACAGCAACTGACCACTCCTCTTGCCATAGAGTTTCATGTTCATACTTACCTCCTGGTAAGAAATTTGATTTCTCATCTTCCTAATCATGGACTGGTATGGAAGGGGTAGCCTTAACAAGATTTGGCATTTTATAATCAGGATACCTAGTCCAAGAAGGCTGCCATGGTTTTTCAGTACTTTGATGGCTTGTTTCAAGTTGTTGATATGACTGAAACTGAGGATTAAAGGACTGGTTTGACTGATTTTGTTCATTCATGGGCTCCTATTGTAAAGCATATTCGTGCTGCCTCTTTATGTCATTCAGCTACTTGGTCCAGTCAAGCAATATGTTCTTGATATTTGCAATCTCCAGTCTCATCATTTTGAAGTTGATTGGGAAAGTAGTATTGCTAGTTTGGCATAAAATGGGATTCTTGAGGCTGGTCATGGGCATACACTGGCTACCATGGAGTTTGTACATGGGTGGGAGGGTGGTAAGCATGATAGACTTATTGGTTTGGACTAAAACCAGCTATGTGACCACTGTGATACAGCTCATAAGACGGTGTATGAACAAGATTTTCATGAAATGGTGGAAAGTAAGACATATTTTTTTGAAATGAAGACATATTGTAGCATTTATATGAGCTAAAAACTCATTGAAAACTTCACAATAAAAATCAAGTCTAATTTTTTTGGTAAAATAAGTACGTACCAGCACTTGTCGTCTTGAAACCAATAGATATTTCTTTCCAAAGTCGCCAGGTGTGTGTTTCCCTTGCTTCCCAAGGCAAGTTTTGCTGACATACACACCAATATCAACAATGCATGAACTATTCTACACTAGTTTTCACTAAACTAAAGCTTCGAAGTCACCAGGTATGTATTTAAAATACCTCAAAAGGCATAAATCAGCTATTGTACACACCAAACAGCAGACAGTCCCACCGGGCGTGCCAAAAACTGTTGTCAATGAGATTTGCACCCTGTTGAACGTGAAGTTCAACAATCTATTGAAACATGGGAAGACCTCTAAAGTTGTGGGTAACTTTAAAAAAATGGAGGTCAACCTTCAGAGAAGGCCGGCTTCCTATGGTGTCACCTAAAACTACTTTTCTATCCTACTACTCTGTCAAGGAAAAAGGATAGAGAAAAACATAAACTGAAAATTGATAATGCAACTAATAAGGTGATACACCAAACTAACTAGGACAAAAACACCCAGATTACAACACTTGCCTTCAATTAATAGGAATCAAGAATTGTACAACTCACTTATGTATGTCTTTCCATAAGTATTTTATAAAAAGGCCCAAATACCAACTCCTAGGAGGAAAGAAACTTCACAGCTAAAAGCAACTTGCATTCTTGACACAAATTATAACCTGCAACAACACACTTCTCTGCAAAAGGTGCTTAGCATGAGACAAAATTATAAGGAAATGAACAAAATTCCACAAGTAATTTGATCAATCGATTGATGCACACAATGAAACAAATAGTAAGAAGACAAACATATTCCAATCACTGATATCCAAGGTTGTCAATGATATTCATGTCCAAAATTGAGTTACAAAATATACCCCAATCTGCCGAAGGACTCTAAAAAGTCACAAGTATCAGAAAACTGCATATCCAGAACTAACTGTAAAAATGAGTCACTCAAGTGACTATATCCATCATCTCCCTCCAAAAATCCACCAAAAGAGGATCTCCCAACTATCTGGGTCAGATGCCTCAAAAAAGCCTAGGAAATAGCAAATAAAACCTTTCCAAAAGAGCTCCAAGGTGTAGAAAAAGTTCAATTTGGACCATGTCAATCATTAAAGCACAAGAAAAATGCTCCCAGATGCTCTCTAAGGAAATAAAACCCAGTCAAAACTACCCCCTATATTTCATGCACATGTTTGTAAACTGTTTCCCACTTTCCCCTATATGCTTGGCACTTAAATAGTATGCAGTCTTTGACCCAGTATTATAATGCAACACCTTCTATCCCCTTTTGCATAATAAAATAACATTAAATAAAATGATTTATAATGGCATCACTTTAATCATTTTTTTACATTTCAAATCTTATGCAACAAATAAAACATTATGACTCAACACTTGGGAGTCAATGTAATGCATACAAAGGAGAACATTCCTCATTTGCTAGGTATGTGCATACAAGGTCGTGGGTATTAGTCTTATTTGCAAAGTTTTAAAACAAGAGGCAAAAATTCCTTTAGACCATCAACAGACCTAGGGTGAAAAGAAAACCCTAAAAACAAAAGCACAAACGAACCCTCATCTTACATTTCACTTTGCATTTTACTCTGCTGCTCTATACACCGCCAAGGGTTTGCTCTAGAGTTTCATGAGGTTTTCTAGCAGCTTGGATTGCATTTTTCATGAGGAAAGGAGAAATCGACAAAGATGAACTTGGGTAAGGTCTATGTCTTCATCTAATCTGCTTTTCCTAATAATATATGTGAATAACATGTTTTTTAGCTCCATTTATGCAAATATGATGAGAATGTTTTGTTTTTCCTGTGCAAATGTTCATGCTTGGTCTTCACTGGTTTCAAACATTTCTTTCTACTCAGGCCTTGCTTATATGCTTGAAGATAACCTTGAACTTCCTACATATGTTACCTTTAATCTACTCCTGCCATTGTATAATAAATCATCCTTTTTCATGCTGGCCTAATTCTATGCAATTGTCTTCTGAAATTTTCCACCACTATGTTCAACGAATATTTCTGATTTCTGTACAGCTTTATCATCAAAATAGTCATTGTAGCCCATGGATTGAAGGTGAAACATTTCTCTAGTCTTTCCTAGAGAATCAACTACAAGTGATCCTGACAATCTAACTTCAACCTAGCTTTCTTCATCACTACTCTAAGATTCTTTCTTTGCAACTTCCTCTGAAACTCTAATGTTGTTATGCAACATTTGTAGGATTCCATCTGTATTCCCATCAATACTATCTGATTGACTTGGATAACTATGTGAGTCTCTGTCATAATCATCCACATTCAAAAATGGCTAAGTCCCATTCTCAATAAGTGAATGCAAAGAACTCTCAGAAAAATTACTGACACAGTTGTCTCTGCCAAATGAAGAGATATCATTCTTCTTAATGGTTTCTCCAACATTGGTGGGATCGTCATTCTGCATAGCCAGCTCACCATAGGAAGTGTTGACATACATTGTCGGCACTGATCTCTGACTTAAAGTATAGTTCAAATATTCAGCCAGTACTCTGTACATAGACACTGGAAACCTCACACAATGATCCTTCAAACTTGATCCATTGAATGACTTCCTCTGTCTACTTGCAATGTCTCTTACTTGGTTTATTCACTGTCTACTTTTCTTTGTGCCCACCCTTATGAAGTCTCTGTGCAAACATTATTCACTATTGCTGCCCACAAAAGAAGTACATAAAACAAAGAATGCAACTGTCAGCAAGCATAACACTGTCCAAGATTCTTATTTTTTGACATTATCTTCTTGTGATCTCTAATCAAAACTGTAACATTAAAACCTCTATAATAAAAGGCTATCCCTACTGTTGTTGATGAGACTATTGTCACAGTAGTCTTCATGCTTTTCCAAGATTTCTTTGTTGCCTTCACTAATAGTGCTATTTGTTCTATTGTCTTATGACTATTATAGTCATTTGCTTAATAGTCATCTTGTGCTTAATCTTTAGGGTTGTCTTCATTATCTTTGTACATTTGTTACTGTGTTGGTCATCTCAAAGGCTCTTAGGGTATGTGAGAGCTTTTCAAGACTCTCCATACCTTTCATAGTTTGCTCTTAAGATATTCCTCTATGATTGTTCTTAAGATAGTAACGACTGTCCCAACCCTTGCTTTTAACCTCTATCTGCATTATTGATTCTTCAAGTTGATAGATCCTTGATAGAACCACCACTGTAAAAGCCTTGGATCTCACTGTACATTCTCTTTATACCACTGTCATTTTGACTGACTGTGATTATCATTATCTATGGAACAAAGCTCTTGAAACCTCTGACAGTGTTCTTGTACTTGTTATTTGATGAACTCTAGGGCTCTGAAAGGTTTCAATGATTGAGTTCTTTAGATCTTTAAATAGTGCATAGACCTTACATCTTTCTTGATAGACTTCATTATTAGTTGGGAGGATTTTGGCTGTTGTCCTCTTTTATGACTTCTACCTGACTGTCTTCAATCTTTCTCTTTCTCATTATGTTTACTCTGCATTAGAGATGACAACCTTTTACATGATATTCGTTGATAGTGTTGAAGGCTTCATGCATCTTATGAGTGAGAATCATTGTATATAAGTATCTCAATATCTTGTACTCTATAGTAGTGACATCAATCATTTCACTAATATAGGTTATAAGATATTGTATCAAAAATGATGCATGTGATGATTTCATATCCTGACTTCTCAAAAGTTGATAGTGCAGCATGCTGGGCTCGACCCTTGTGGGAGCCCATTTAACTCCACATGCTGAAATTAGATAAACAAGTCAGTAACATAAATTTCTCTATACCTACACAGGAAACAAACATGTTAGGAAAATATGTGCATGTGATTGATGTTCTTGATTATCTTGTTGCTTTCTTGAAGGTCCATGTGATACCAACAGGTTTATTGCATCTAAAAATTAGACTGTATGTTTGTAGATACATGTCATATGTTATATGATGCCTCGTCATTTCTCTAACATTAGTTTTCACCCTCCAATGTAGATAACTAGAGGTAGCAAGGAGATAGCAGTTGGGTGTAGGACACATGGACAATATTGGATGATGTGAGACAAAACAAATAGGACCAATACTCATCATTCAGGCAATGACGAGTCACCCTATAACATTTGCACATTTATTTATTTATTTATTTATAAATGTATAGTCTTTATTTTCATTTGTAATGAATCAGTTAGTCTCATGGCTTGTGTGAGACCTTATACATTTATTTTTCAAATAAAGATTACATCTCTTCTAAAAGATTTGTACAATCTTTCAAATAAGTTATGCATCTAAAATGCAAATTGGCACTGTAATCTTAATTTGTTTTATTTGTGCACATGGATATAATACAACGGCAATAAAATGTACCTTTCTCTTCTTTAAAACCCTAAAAGCTCTACCTAATTGAGCTAGTAGTGAAATTAGGTAACAGGAGGACCAAGGGATGTTAGTGCAAAACTTTATAAGGGGTTTAAATGTGCATATCAGTGGAGTTGTTTGGGTATTAGAACTGAGGACCTCATAGGTTGCTATGTAAAAATCTAGATTGATTGAGGAGAACTTGGCTAAAGGGTATTGTGGTTAGATGCGAGTACAGGCAGTGATTCCTTACTAGTCAGGTTCAGAGGTGTGGGGATCTCAACTTCAAACTAGGGAACCTTATAGAGAACCTTCAAGATCATCTAGGAATACCCAATAGTAGAAGCAAGAACCTTAGCAAAACCCTTAGAGCAAGCAAGGTTTTGGTAGATGTTTCCATGGTGAGTAGTTTTGGGATAAGGTGTCATTAACCTTGTAAATCCCAATGTATTTATTTTCTATTTATTATATGTAATTTGTAATTATCCATGAGGAGATGTACTAGTTTCACTGGCAGGGGTAATTTCAGAGTAACCGGAGGTAATTATGGAGTGACTTTTACTGTTGGCAAATGTAAAAAACTCAAAGTAAATGAGGGTAGGCGTGCTCCCTTGAGGAATCTACTATTTTTGGAATGTATGACAACTGTCATAATGTTTGGTAAGTGAATCTATGATAGCTGCAAGTTGTCATAAGATTCTGAGATTCTATGACGCATATGACGAGTATGTTAGTTGTATATTTGCTATATTTAGCCCAAGGTTCCTATCTTGGAAAGATACTCTTTTGTGGAATCTATGACGGTTATGATGCATCATAAGATGTTGTAAGAGGCCAGATTTAGTCTTGGGCACCCAACCTTTGCATCACTATTTTTGGACAAGTGGAAGATGCTTGTAAGATGGTAATTAATGTTTACAGGTTGGATAATCTTAGGAGAGAGAAGGTGAATGCCTAGGATGAGTTGGAAAACATTTCTATAAGTATTTTCCATGTATTTGTTGGTGCAATACATATTTTAGGTACTCAAGTGCTGCCGGAATACTGTCAGATTGAAGACTTGTGGAGAGAGTTGTGTAGTTGATGTATTGAACAATCTTGTTGAGATTAATAAAAACTTGTGCCTCTTTCCTGGTGGATTTTTTTACCCACAATAGTTTTCTCCATGTAAACACTGTATCATTGTGTTTAGTTCTTCATGTTTGACATCTTTTCTGTAGTGGGTTTTATGTTTTGTTACAATCTCCATTGTTAATGGACACTTAAGATTATTGAAATTTATCTTGAATCAGATTTCCATTGAAGTAGTCTTGCTTTCATTTCTAACATTTGGTATCAGAACTAGGTTAGCTTTGACTCTTGGGTGGTAGTGTGGAAGTTGTAGCTGCAGCAGGAGATTTGGTTGTGTTTATTTTATAGATCTTGTGTTGTTATTATGGCTGCATCCACCGTTACATCAACCTCTCGATTGGACATTGAGAAGTTCAATGAAACGGGGTATGAGTTGTGGAAGCTAAAAATGGAAGATTTGTTGGAATAAAGAAACCAATGGTTGGTTGTTCAAAAAGAGAACAAACCTGACGATGTCTCTCAAGATGAGTGGGATAGACTAGATAAGAAGGCATGGGGAACCATCCGGTTGTGTCTTTCAAACTCTGTCCTGTTGAATGTCGCAATAGAGGAGATTGCATGCAAGTTGTGGAATCGGTTGGGTGAGATCTATCAAGCCAAGAGTATGGTAAATAAACTTTATTTAAAAAGAAAATTGTTTTCCATGAAAATGCGAGAAGGTGAATCAGTTACAGAGCATTTAAATTCTTTTAATTTGTTATTGAGTCATCTTGATTTAGTAGATGTTGAGGTTAGTGAGGAAGATAAATGTATCTTTCTTATTTGTTCTTTACCTGAGTCTTGGGAGAATGTTATCCTTGCTATCACTACTAACCTTGCGGATCCGAAGTTGGATGCTCTTGTTTTAGTGCTATTGTCACAAGAATTGAGGAAGAAGAGTTCAGATAGTTTAGGGGATGCTCTCAGTGTCAGGGGAAGGTCTAAGGAAAGGGGACTTAAAGGAGATCAGAAAGGGGCTAAGGACAAGTCCAAGGGCTAGTCTAAGACTCCTGGTAAAAAGAACAGAGTTAAGTGTTGGAATTGTGGTAAAAGGGGACATGTAAAGGAGTGCAAAAACCCCAAGAAATAGTGGGAGAGTGCTTCTAATAAATCCTCGAATGCAGGTGAAGATGTTTTACTTTCTGCATGTAATTTTGTTTCTAATGATCACTGGTTGGTTGACTTAGGTTGCTCATTTCATATGACCCTGCACAAGGAATGGTTCTCCACATATGAAGAATATGATGGAGGTAATATCTACCTTGGTGACAACTCTTCATATTTGATTGTCGGGAAAGGAAAGGTATTGTTGTGTTTAAGTGATGGGAGGATTAAAACCCTCCCTGGTGTTTTGCATGTTTCTGGATTAGCTAGAAATCTAATTTTAGTTTCAAAGTTGAATGATTTGGAAATGCATGTGACATTTGACAAGCATGGTTGCAGATTGGTGAGAGGGAACTTGGTGGTAGCGAAAGGGTAGAGATTTGGGACCTTGTTTAAGCTTGAAGCCACTACAGTTTGTAATGTCTCCTATGTATCTGAGGCCACTACTTAAAATACATGTATGTTGTGGCACCGCAGATTGGGCCACACAAGTAATAATGTATTAAAAACTATTAAGAATAAAGAATTGTTGGACGGTTTCTCTTGTTCTGATGAGCAATTTGATTTCTGTGGGCATTATGTGTTTGGAAAACAAAACAGGAAATCATTTCCTTCAAGAAGCAATAGAGCAAAAGAGAAATTAGAAATTATTCATATGGATGTGTTTGGGCCTGTGGATAATGAATCTATTGGAAAATCTCATTATTTTATCACCTTCATTGATGATGTATCCAGATTTACATGGATTTATTTTATGAAACATAAATTTGAACTTTTCACCAAGTTTAAGGAATTCAAAGTCTTAGTAGAGGACCAATCAGGTTTAAAGATAAAAATATTAAGATCTGACAATGGAGGGGAATATTTCTCTAAGGAATTTGATGAGTTTTGCAAGCATGTAGGTATAATCAGACAAAAGACAACTCTGTATGCACCACAACAAAATGGTGTTGCAGAAAGGATGAACCGAATAATTATAGAAAGAGCCAAAAGTATGCTTAGTGATGCACAGTTGGAAAAATATTTTTGGGCAGAGGCTGTGTGTACTACTTTCTACTTGATAAATAGATCTCCTTGTAAGGCTCTTGATTCGACACCTTATGAAGTGTGGATAGGTAAGAAACCTTCTGTTTCACATTTAAGGGTTTTTGGCTGTGAGGATTTTGTTTATGTGCCTAAGGAAAAGCGATCTAAGTTGGATCCAAAAGCTGAAAAGTGTACATTCATTGGATATGGTGATAATGTCAAAGGTTATAAGCTTTGGAATCCACTAACTCGTAAGATTATTTACTCTAGAGATGTTATTTTCAGGGAACTTAGAGCTATTTCTGAACCTGAGCATCTAAAAGAAAAAGATGAAAAGGTAAAGAGAGTGCACTTTGAGTTAGAGCAGCAAGATGCACCTCAGGAAGAACAGAATGATGGATTGGGGGATGAAGAAGAAGAAGAAGATTCGAGTAGTTCTGATGAAGATGAACTTGTTGTTATAGAAGTTGTTGCAGATGATCATGCAAAAGAACGAGTAGAATCTCTAACTCCACCCTTGAGGAGATCCACAAGATAATGGAATCCAATTGACAGGTATAGCCCACCAAATTTCCATTGTGTATATGCTTTATTGAGTACTAACGATGAACCTAGATCCTACAGGGAAGCTATTTCTATAGATGATAGTGAGTCTTGGAAATTAGCCATGCATGAGGAGATGATGGCTTTAGACTCTTGTAACACCTGGGGTTTTGTTTGTTTTCCCAAAGGAAGAAAGGCCATAGGTTGTAAGTGGGTCTTCAAGAAGAAGTTTGGAGCAGACGGGTCATTGGAGAAGTACAAGGCTAGAGTAGTAGCCAAGGGCTACTCTTAGAGAGAGGGAGTTGATTTTGGTGAGATATTCTCTCCTGTTACTAAATTGACTTCTATTAGATTTCTCTTATCCATTGCTGCAGCTTATGATTGGGAGATTGAGCAAATGGATGTTAAGACTGTGTTCTTGCGTGGAGATCTTGAAGAAGAAATTTATATGCAATAGCCTCCAGGTTTTGAGGTAAAAGAAAAAGAACATTAGGTTTGCATGTTAAAGAGGTCTCTTTATGGTCTGAAATGGTCCCCCAGAATGTGGTATCAAAAATTTGACTCATTTGTTTTGAAATTGGGTTTTGTTAGAAGCAAGGAGGATCACTGTGTTTACATTCATTGTGTTGATGATTCTATATTGGTTATTTCTTTGTATGTTGATGACATGTTGGTTTTCAGCAATACTAAGGGTATGATCAGTGAGCTTAAAGCCTAACTTTCAGGTGCATTTGAGATGAAGGATCTTGGTACTGCAAGGTATATTTTGGGAATGGAGATCAGAAGGGACAGAGTTAACAGAAAGCTTTGGTTGTCACAAAGTAAGTATGTGAATACTATTTTGCAGAGGTTTAATTTGTAGGACTATAACCCAGTTAGAGTTTCTTTACCCATTGGTACTAAGATTTCATTAGATATGTGTCTAAAGATTGAGGATGATATTGATGATATGTCTAATGTGCCATATGCTAGTGTTGTAAGGAGTTTGATGTATGCAATGGTTTGCACTAGACCATATATTGCCCAAGCAGTGGGAGTTTTGAGCAGATTTATGTCTGACCCTGGTAGACAACATTGGAACTATGCAAAGAGGGTGTTTAAATATCTTCTAGGAACTCCTGATCATTATTTGGTTTATTCTATTACTGATAGTGCTGATAAATCTTCGGATATACAGGGTTTTGTTGATGCAGATTGGGCAGGTGACTTGGATAGTCGAAGGTCCACTAGTGGCTATGTGTTTACTCTGTTTGGAGGTGCAGTGAGTTGGATGAGTAAGAGGCAGCCCACAGTTGCTTTGTCCACCATAGAAGCAGAGTATATGGCTGCTACTCATTTCTCTAAGGAGGCAGTTTGGTTGAGGAGACTATGTACAGGTATTGGATTTGATTGCAGGATCATTCAGATTGGTTGTGATAGATAGAATGCTATCTGTTTGGCTAAGAATCCCATGTATCATTCTCAGACTAAGCATGTTGATGTTCAATATCACTTTCTTTGAGAGTTGGTTTCAAATGGAGAGATTGAGCTAAAGAAGATAGACAATCAGGAGAATGTTGCAGATTCATTGACCAAGCCTATGAGCACAGAGAAGTTTGTATGGTGCAGAGAGGCCATGGGCCTTGTTTCTAGTGCCTGATTATTTTCATTTGATTTCCTATGGGTTGATTTAAAATGTATAATGTCAAGTGGGAGAATGTTGGGATAAGGTGCCATTAACCTTGTAAATCCCAATGTATTTATTTTCCATTTATTATATGTAATTTGTAATTATCCATGAGGAGATGTACTAGTTTCACTGGCAGGGGTAATTTCGAAGTAACTAGAGGTAATTACGAAGTGACATTTACTGTTGGAAAATGTAAAAACCTCAAAGTAAATGAGGGTAGGCGTGCTCCCTTGAGGAATCTACTATTTTTGGTATGTATGACAATTGTCATAATATTTGGTGAGTGAATCTATGATAACTGCAAGTTGTCATAATATTCTGAGATTCTATGATGAATATGAGGGATATGTTAGTTGTATATTTGTTATATTTAGCCCAAGGTTCCTATCTTGGAAATATACTCTTTTGTGGAATCTATGACGGTTATGATGCGTCATAAGATGCTGTAAGAGGCTAGATTTAGTCTTGGGCACCCAACCTTTGCATGGTTATTTTTGGACAAGTGGAAGATGCTTGTAAGATGGTAATTAATGTTTACAGGTTGGAGAATCTTAGGAGAGAGAAGGTGAACACCTAGGATGAATTGGAAAACATTTCTATAAGTATTTGCCATGTATTTGGTGCTGCAATATAGATTTTAGGTACTCAGGTGCTGCCGGAATGCTGTCGGATTGAAGACTTGTGGAGAGAGTTATGTAGTTGATGTATTGTACAATCTTGTTGAGATTAATACAAACTTATGCCTCTTTCCTGGTGGAGTTTTTTAACCACAAGGGTTTTCTCCACGTAAACATTATGTCATTGTGTTGATTTCTTCATGTTTGACATCTTTTCTGTAGTGGGTTTTATGTTTTGTTACAATCTCCATTGTTAATGCACACTTAAGATTGCTGAAATTTATCTTGAATTAGATTTCCATTGAAGTAGTGTTGCTTTCATTTCTAACAATTAGAGGCATTAGTGCAAGAGGAGATCCTGGTCCCAACAATAGGCTCAAGGTGGGCAATCTAATTCTAGTCACTTAAGTTTCCAATAGTCATTACCCCTCAGGTAGCTCCTACTCAGTTTGTGGGACCATGTTATTCTTCTGGTTAGGAGGGCCATTATGTCAATACTTTCCCTCAGGGATCAATGGTAGTAGGGAGTTAGTATGATGCAACATTAGAGCTAATAGTAAGGGATGTTGGTAGATTACATAGAGTTTTTGTTGCAGGAGAACCGCTAGGTAGAGCATCAAAGTACAATGATCGAGACATTAGATATGTTGGATGGTGTTCATACTTCCATTTTAATTGATTCTAGTTCTTTAGACTCTTTTATTTCCCTATCCTTGGTTGAGCATAATAGGCTTGAGGCTGTAAGACAAGATGATAAATGGAAGGTTGATTTAGATACCAATGTTAAGGTGGTTGTAGACTCACTCATGAATTGTTATGTGTTGGATCTTGGAGCCTTCACTACCATCATCAATTTGTGAATCCTAACCTTGGGATCCTACAAGATAGTATTTGGCATGGAATGGCTTGGAGCGCATTAGGTGAGTATTGATTATCGTTGTAAGGATGTTAAGTTGAAATGGAGTATATAGAAGGGATGTCAGATGTTTGCCATCTCAATAAGTGATATTTCTAAGAATGAGTACCATGGGGTATCTCTAGATGATCATCCCCTTTTAAGGGAGTTTGGTGATGTGTTTCCTTGTGTTATTCTAGGTATGCCACCTAAATGGGATGTGGACTTCTATATAGATCTCATTCTAGGAGCAAATCCTATCTTATGTGTGCCATACCGTATGACCACTCAAGAACTTAGTGAGCTTCATTTGTAGTTAGAGGAGTTGTTGGAAAAAGTGCATATTCATCCTAGCATATCCCTTTGGGGAGCACCAGTTATCTTTGTGAAGAATAAGGTTGGATCTCTTCATTTGTGTGTTGACTACCGGTAGTTGAATAAGGTGATGGTGAAGAACTAATATCCCTTTCTGAGGATTGATGATTTTTTTGATCAGATGAAGGGGTCTAAAGTATTTTCTAAAATTGACCTAAAGTTTGGATACCATCAACTTCATATCTAAGAGGTAGATATTCATTGGACCACATTTCGTACTCACTATGGCCACTATGAGTTTATATAGTCCCATTTAGGTTGACGAGTGCTTGCTCTATGTTTATGAGTTTGATGAATGGAGTGTTTTGTACCTATCTTCATCATTTTTTCCTTATGTTTCTTTATGATATTCTAGTCTATTCAAGGACAGTGGAAGAGCATAAGGTCCGCTTGCACCAGGTCCTTCAATGTTTGTGTGATAACCAACTATTTGGTAACATGGAAAAGTGTGAATTCTTCTAGTTAGAAATGAGGTACTTGGTCAATGTTATCAATGGTGATGGTATTTTAGTTGATCCCTCAAAGATTCAAGCCATTATGGATTGGACAATGTTGACAAATATTGTAGAGGTTTGTAGTTTCATGGGACTAGCAGGTTATTACCGTCAGTATGTCTTAGACTTTTCTAGAGTGACACATCCAATAACTTCTCTTCAAATGAAAGGGAAGAAGTTTATTTAGTCAGATCAATGTGATAAATCCTTCTAGTGTCTTAAGAAGTAGCTATAAATAGTGCACCAATCCTTGTAGTGCCTGATCCTACAACAAATTTTATGGTTTGCACAAATGCATCATAGGGTTTGGGAGTAGACCTTATGCCAGAGGGCTGAGTGATTGCTTATGAATCATGAAAGCTTAAGGATCATGAAGTGAATTATCTCACCCATGATTTAGAATAGCTGTATTCATCCATGTACTTATGTGATGGAGACATTTCCTATTGGGCCATTAATTTTTTTGGGAATTAAGGTGTCTCATCCTTTGCAAGTTCCTAATATTGTATTTATTTATTTAGCACTATGTTGTAGGATCACATAGTTGACACCTTGTAAATTTTGGTGACTTTGTCAGCCGCAGTTTCCCCCCAAAGTAATTAACGGGGGAGTGCAGGGGGCAGAGGTCTGGGGGCAATGCCCCCAGTGGGGGTTGCTAGGGGTAGTGCCCCTAGCCAGGGGCTCAGGGGAAGAGCCCTGGAAGCAAAAAATACCCTATATTTAATAAAGGCATCGATAGTTATTTTGTTATTGGCTAACATGGATAAACCGACATTGGATAACCACCAAAAAGGCTTGATAAATAAGTGGCTGGAGAATGTGAAATGTCATGGGATGCAAATGAGAATTGACAGTGTGTACTCCTAAAAGAACTTGCATTATAAGTATGTTGTAATCATCTTTTGATTTGATAATACATTATGCAGGTTTTGGAGTGTGAGGTTTTTTACCTAAAAGGGTTTTCCCCGCGTATATCTTTGTGATTTTTGTATTTGCATTTGGATATTGTTATTACCTTTTTGTTAATGTGCATCTAATAACCTGTAACTGTAAAAGTTAAAATTTGCATAGATCTTTCCTCAGTAGGTCAGTGTAGGAAGCGTTTCCACATACCTTGCTTCCTGTTAAATTTGAGCATCATACTGACCATTATAGCTTACACTACATCTTCACGCAACCAAACTTAAATGATCGATAGCATCGATGGATGGAATTTTATGCAAATATGACTTTAGTGTTAAGTATATCATGGGAAAGGAGAATGTGGTTACTAATGCTTTGAGTAGGAGGCAACACAAGGTCTCAATTTTTTCCCTAAGTATGGATCTGTAGGGACATATTTTGGAAAAGCTCCCAAAAAATTCATGGTACTTGGAGGTTAAAGCAAAGTTAGAGTCTCAAGGGATGCTTGGGGAAAAGTATTTTGGTTATTCCTTAGAGTCCAATGGACTATTTTGACATTTTATTCATATTTATGTCCTACATTTTCGTGGCCTTCATCTAGTTGTGATGATTGAGGTGCATCGCACTCCATATGCAACACATCCTGATGTAAAGAAGATGCATGTTGATATTCGTTAGTTGTTCCAATGGGAAATAATGAAGCATGATGTCATTGATTTTGTTGTTAAGTGCCTTGAGTGTCAAAGAGTAAAAGCCAAACATCATCATCCAGTAGGTCTTTTGCAACCACACGATGTTTCTAAATGGAAATGGGACATAATCTCCATGGACTTTAATGTTGGTTTACCTATTTCTTCTTGTCATCATGATGCCATCATGGGGACAGTAAACAAGTTAACCAAGGTTTCCTATTTTTCACCCATGAAGGAATCCTATAGTGCTACATCTATGGCATGTACCTTTACAGAAGACATTGTATGCTTGCATGGAGTACCTTATAGGATAATTTCAAATTGTGATCCTCTTTTCACATCATTGTTGTGGACATCCTTGCAGCATGCTTTGGGTGCCCAAAATAATTTTAGTTTTGCCTATCACCCCAAAACTGATGGTCAGATGGAAAGTGTGAATCAAGTGTTAGAGGATATGCTTCACATGTATGTAATGGACTAGTAGTCCCGTTGGGAGGACTATTTGTATCTAGTTGAGTTTTCTTATAACAATGGTTACCATAGTTCTCTTGGTATGTGTTGGTAAATAGATTTGTCGTTGTGGTAAATTTAATTTTATAAAATAACTCTATTTGACTGAAAGATAGTGAAAATTATACCAACAGAAGGAAAAGTTGTCATGGTTTAACAACTCTCCTTTATGTTTAGAGGGGAAGCTCCCTCATATGATAAATACTTTGGCTTTTTGAGGTATTTTTAATCCAAAAATACCAAAAAGATTACTGAAAATGAAATAAATGAAGGATTTAAGAGAAACCTAAACAATAAGCTTATGGATATTGGCTCAAGCTTCTTGCATGTATGAAAATTGGTCATAAATAACACAACTACAAAAGAAAACACACCCTATTTATTTTTTAGTTTCCTAAACAATGATGCATGCAACAATATTGAAGGAAATGAATCAGACAAGTCTTAACCCATGAAAAGACAAGATAGTTAACATGAGGTGTTTTTCAAATTCAGACTAACAGAAAATAGTTGTATGTTCCTTCAATATTATATAGTTCAACAAAATATATGAAGAAAGACTAATTGTTTCACACAAAATGTTTAGGGTTGCAAACATTGTTATCAACACAACATATGAAGGATTAACAATAATACATAGAAAACACTATCATTGCACAATCATAGTATTTTCCATTCTTTTGCAGAGTTATACAACTCCAATCCCTTGTACAAATGTGAGAGCCAAAAAGTCCTTTCAAACACAACTAAGCCTCATATATAAGCTTCTTTTACAATAACTAATTTGTAACTAACTTTTATTCATAACTTACAATATTATTTTTCTATTGTAAAGTTATAAATATATATAAGTCCAAATTAAGTCATATTAAATGACTTAATTTACAATGAGAGGAATAATTTTTTTCTGTTTAAACAAATAAAAGTCTTCATCATCACTTTTTTGAGGTGTCTGCTTTTATGGCTTCTGATTTTTTCAAGAATGAATATAGGCCTTTGTAGATCCTATATTGTTTCACCATAGATGCCATTATCTTTGTTTCTGAAACTCTAGTATTGAGAAGGTGTTGTTTCCAAATTGCAAGATTGTCTCCAATTTCTTTTTTCTTTTCCACTAGTGTAGGAAAATCCCTATGGAAGCTACTTGTTGCATTTGACATGGTGGATAACTTCCCAATAGTATTAGCATTGGCACTTTCCGTACTAAATAGTTCTTTGGAGATTAAATCTCTCAAATTTTGTTTGACCACCTAGATATCCTCTTAAATAGAGTCATCTTCCTTTGATATGTTTATTTCTAAATCAATGCATCCCAAAATAATTTTAGACCTAATATTTTTGGGTTCTTTCGGAAGCTTCTTCAACTTAGTGGTGGCTTGTCTGATAATCATAATTTTCCATTCAATGCTTCTCACCCATGTCACGACATTATACTCCTTAGTTTTTTATTAAAGTATTCACAAAAAATAATGTTTTGACATCAGTTCTTGACATTTCTTCAATGTCCTTAGCTGGTAAATGCCATACAATTTCTTCTTTCTTGATTATATGGAGTTCATCTTTTAACTCTTTTGTTTTATCCTCAATCTGTTGATATAGTTTGATCTATTATTCAACACATAGAAACCCATCAATCATGATTTGTTTGACCTATGCTTCTGAGGCTCTCCCATATGCTTGGTATCTACTTGTTTTTTCCATCATCTCTTTATCAACATCCTTTATGCTCATTGCTCATACCATCTAAAGTTGATGGTCCACTCAATGGTTGAGTTGAAGTATCCAATATTGATTTGACATAAGATGTTAGTGCCAGAGCTTGCTCTTCAGGATTCTCTCTAGTAGCTTTTTCTTTCTCTGTTCTATGCACTAACTTGGCAACTAAGACCTATAAGTTGTGAATATCTCCTTCATGTGTTGAAGGACCAAGATCAACCCTGTAGATTTGATAATCATCTTCAGTCACTTCTTCTTCTCTTTTGTCACTAGTAGGTTTCGGTACCTCCACATATTCATTTCTAGACAAGTTAATCATTAGTCTGGAAGCGGTTTGAGACTTCTTTAATTTAGGAGTAAAACCATGTAGTATCTTAGCTGCTACTACATCAAAGTCTACTCAATCATATCCTTGTATTTTCTCTTTTTACACACTAGCTCCTTTAGCCATTGGGAGGAAGAGGGAAGTTTTGAAGGACTAAAATTATAGGAAGAAGTGATAGGGGGCATGGTATCTTTTGGAGAAGAGGGTACAAGAGTGTCATCTTGATTGGGAGTTGGAGGAGGAGACATATGAGCAATAGTTTCTAGTCTTGGAGAGGGTGGAGGTGTGGAAGGAGTAGGAATTTTGGATGAAGATGGGTTTATCTCAGGAGGAGTTGTATTGTCTTCTTCTTGTGTTTCTTTTTGGATATCCTAAGGAGCTTGAGGTATTTTAACCTATAATTTGGATTCGATCCTAGAATCATCTTGGGCATATGAGATTTTTAAATTGGTTACCTTTTTAGTCTCTTCCCCATCTCCTCCACCAGTTGCACTTGATTAGTTCTATAAACATTGAGGTTAGTTGTGGTTGTAGGTGCTCCAGTCAATTTTTTTCTTGTTTCTTCCCTTTAGATGAAGCACCCTGGGGATTAGTAGCAATGTGTTAATCCTTCTTATCATCTAGCAAATTTTTTGGATTTGCTTAAAACAAAGAAAGATCTTTACCTAATATTTTTTATTTCTTTATTGCTCCATTTGACGAGTGTAAGGGGTTGGAATTGAAGAGTGTCTGAATAAACTTTTTCAATAATCTCTAAACCATCATCTTCAATTCCTTCTACATCCCACCCCAATTTATAATATTTCATTTGATGAATTGTTAGCATAGACCAATCTCTTTTTCTCACGTCAAAATCATTCTCACAATCTTCCCAATAGTCTTCAAGATGTGTATGATGAAAATGTTTGGATCCTACATATAAATGATCCTTTGCATAATTCTTACTGACAAATGGGTACCTCATGCTATGATAATGCATAGTGATTTTCACCAAGGATATCTCTACATTCTGAGCCTCTACTAAGGGTGGGCATGTATAATAAGATAAACCTACAGGAAAAGGATATCCCACCTTTTTCATATCCCTACACTTCTTGTTCACTAATTCCATTTGCCTACATAATTTAATAAGGACCATCTAATCTCTTGGGTATCTAGGTAGTTTATATGGATATACATCAAAACCAGTAATCCTTATATAAGAGAATCTAGGAAATTAAATGAAATAACTTCCAAATTGCTTGATCAAATCAGCTACTTCAGGAGAAAATCTCTGCCCTACATTAGCATCAAGTTCATTTCCAATGAGCATCACAAACACATCATTTACCCTCTTGAAATGTTTATTGCTATTACTTTGCTACATAAGTATGGATAATAGTCATATATTTGGGTAGTCTCATCATATACTCCTACCCCTTGTATCCCTAGTCATGGGTGCATGCTTGCAATGGCAAAAAATAAGAAGTCATATAAAATTCTTGAGTATTTTGGAAATCTACCAATTTCTTGTGAAGATTATTACTGATCAACTTGCCCTAGTCAATATATTGAGAATTCCATCCAATTACAATGATGAACTGGCACATCCAATATTCAAAAGTATCGATTTCTTTACTTCCATTGACCCTATGTAGTAGGGTGATAATGTCATCTATATCCTTGTTGAAGTGTGATCTCAAGAGATTCTTGGGAAGTTTTCATTTTCCTTTCCTTGGTACTTTGAACCAATACTTGGCAATGTTGTTAAGACATGTTTCTTTTCTCCCTATGAAGTAATTGGTTCCTTTTTCTATGCTCATCTATGCATATTTATCTCTGACAGGGTGTCTTAACATGGTACTCAACAAGGGCCCATCCAATTTTGCCACCACTCGGTTGTTCACAGTTCTTACTTCTTTTCTTTTGGGTTTGTACATCTTAACACAAGCTAACACCAAGTCAATGCACTATATTGAGGTCAGGAAACCCCCAACGTGAGCTAGTCCAGTCTAAAACGTAGCCGAGCAGCCATTTCTGACCTAACTTACTATCCCCAACATTGGATAAATAATTATGTAGAATGGACTCCCTTTCAAAGCCTTAATATACATATTTCATTTTGAAAATTTAAATTTATCCAGGATGAGTAGGTTTTTGGGGGTAGAATAATTGAATGTCCTGAAAAAGTGGATATTTTGAAGCTATGAAATAAAGGAGTGGACATGTCTATGTGAAGAATTTACTTACTTGGAATTTTAATTTGAAGTAGTTGGTGGAAGAATTGAAGCGACTACAGTGGCGTTAGGGTTTCAATAGTTGTATGTTCTTGAATCTGTTTTCACTTTAGAAATCAAGTGTTTTCCAAAATGGTAGTGAAGAGGCTTTATAGCACCATATTGTACTTTTTTTACCCTTTGTCAGAGGTTCTCTTATGATCTGGAACAAAATGAGCACTATCATTTCTTGTGGAAAGCTAGGGCAAACTTACTATCCCCAACTTTGGATAAAGAATTATGTAGAATGGACTCTTTCAAACCCTTGATATATATATTTCATTTTGAAAATTCAAATTTATCTGGGATGAGTAAAGTAGGTTTTTGGGGGCAAATTTTAGGTAAAACACAAATTGCGGCAAACTAAGACAGAATAACTAAATGTCTAAAAAAGTGGATATTTTGAAGCTATGAAATAGAGGAGTGGATATGTCTATGTGGAGAATTTACTTACTTGAATTTCAATTTGAAGGAGTTGGTGGAAGAATTGAAGAAGTTACAGTGGCATTAGGGTTTTAACAATTGTATGTTCTTGGCTCCTTTTTCACTTTAGAAATCAAGTGTTCTCCAAAATGGTAGTGAAGAGGCTTTATAGCACCATATTTTACTTTTGTTACCCTTTGTCATAGGTTCTCCAATGATCTGGAGAAAAATGAGCACTGTCCTTTCTTCATTCTCTTCTCACTTTTATTAAGTGTCAAGGCCACAGTAGGAACCTGGAACTTTGTCGAAGGTTCCATAGGTTCCTGGAACCTATGAACACTCTAACAATTTCATGCTCTTTCTTTTGTTTCCTTGTAATCTCTTAAGATACCCAACTTTATATAAGTGTGTTCCTAGTCATTGTTGGTTCGCCAGTAAGTAAGAACGAATATACCCTTATTCAAAAAGTTAACATCTTTCGAAGGTTTGATGGAAGTCAAGAACTAAGTGTCAACTTGGAACCTTGTCGGAGGTTTTGTAGGCTCTCAAAACCTATGAAACTCCCAACAACTTTATTCTTTCTTCATTTTATAGATTTGAATATTCTTATATTTGCAATAAAAGGATACATTGTTATGCCATTCAGATCTTTTGATAATGTCGCAAACTAGAAGGCGATTAAGAACTTTTCAGGAGTTCCATTAGTTCCCAATACCATAAGAACTCTTGGTAGCCTTAAAAGCACCGACATCTTTATAAAAGGTGTTAAGAATAAAATAGAAATGAAATTCCTGATGCCTTAGGAACCTCTAAAAGAGTCCCTAATGAGTATAAAAGCTTTGATAAGTTTCAAATAGGGGCCAAATCTCTAACAAATGAGAAGATACTAAGGAAACCCTCAGAGATTTTGGGGAATGACTTGGAAACTTGGATTTTTCACACAATAAGTATGGTAATACATGACTTTATGATACAAAAAATTAAAAAATGAAGACTTTTTAGACTTAAACAAAGATTGAGGTAACAATATGTCACCTTTTCAAGCCTTATATGGTGTCAATGTCGTACTCCTTTAAGTTGGGGTAGACTAAAAGATCAGGTTGTTCGGGGCCCTGAGATGCTTGAGGATATAGAGCAATAGGTAGTTTGAATCAAATGGTAGTTGTCGACTGCCTAGGATAGACAAAAAAAGTATGTCGATGCCAAGAGATTGGATTGACATTTCTTGGTTGGTGAAAACGTATTCTAGAGAGTGTGACCACATAAGAACCCAATCTGTTATGGAAATTTTTCTAAGCTTACACCACATTTTTTTGGGCCTTTTGAGATCCTTGAGAGGATTGGTCTAATTACTTATCAACTTGCCTTGCCAACCAGTCTCTCATGCATCCATGATGTATTTCATGTTTCAATTCTTAGACAATATATTCTAGATGTGACACATGTGCTTGATTGGGGTGCCTTGTAGGTCGAGGAGGGCATGCAACTCTTTAGAGCCCATTTGTATATTGTAGCAGTAGAGGCTAGCACTTGCAGGTTGAGACCTGGATTAGGTAAGGGTCCAATGGGACCCTCTGGATGATTCCACAACTACTTGGGAGGATGCCACAAAGCTTAGAGTTTTGTACCCTCACCTTTTTGAAGGCTTGCAAGAGTAATCCTAGTTCTATTGGGGGAGGATGTAATGCCTCTAGCACTTGTGCCTTGTCATTTGTTGACATTTGTTTTGGATCCACTATTGTTGTTAGGGATGATGTGTTATTATGTCATCAAGGTATTTTCTGATAGGGTTTTCTATTGGCATCTAGGCATTTGCCTATGGATATAAATGTTGTGATTATACATGTTGGACATTCCAGTGTTACCATTCCACTGCTTTGATATATGTATATATATTGTACAAGTGTGTTTATTGTACATGGGTTATCATATTGGATTATTTTCAGTTATTGTATCTTTACGATTATGGGTAATGATTCATGTTAGATGTGATGCCTAGTTGATTTATATGATGTGATGCCACATTGGGTGATATGCTTTGCTTTAGATATTATATATGTGTAGGTATGCCTGATGTTTGAATTGAGTGTGCAGGTACAAGATTATTCCCCAATGGTGGTTATAAATGAGACATTCGTATTGGGTTAAATTGTGTTAACATTTGTCTCACTCAATTCAAGTATGAGATGGATCTTGTGTATCCTATATAAACCTAAATCGAAATCCATGGCGATTTCAAGATCTGTATGTTGTGGAAACACATAAAGTGTGTGGAATCCTTTGCATGTGTTTAATTTTATCTTAGTACTTTACATTTAAAAAGTATCTCAAAATATGTGCTTATTGTGTTTGTGGAAAAGATATTTAATTATGCTTTCATAGAAAAGCCTAGGGCAGTTTATTATCCCTTTTGAAAAGAAAAATATAATGAATGTAATTGCATTATGGAATTAAAATAAATTGTGTGAAGAAAGTAGAATTATTTTATAAATGAGAAGTGTGTTAATTAAATTGCCTTAGGGAAATATTAATATTGTGGGGTTTTCTTTTTTTTTTTTATCAAAGTGAACTTGGCTTGAGGGGGCCATACCCATTAATATTAATAATAAGAAAGTTACATTTTTTTCAGGATGCTCCTATGGAGGGCCAATACAAAAAACCCCGTAGGGAGACATGCCTATAATACAAAATGCTATAAATAGCTAAGCACCTATCTCCAATTTATTACATATTATATATCATTATACTATTTTAAAGTTAGACCTATATCACAACATCTGTGACTCCATCTCCACCGGACTCTAAGCTCCCAATATCAACAACAAATGACCAGTCCACCTCCCGTGATGATGAGGATCTTATAGTGGCCTTAACAAATTTAATGCCCCACTTGGCCTATTATTTATGCATTATTTCATTTTGCCCATTCACCATGATGATGAATAGAATCTAGGGACTGATGTATGGTATATTGATAATAGGCTAGGTCCTCATGCCAAGATCAAATCCCAGACCAACAACAATGTCATTAAGAATTCTCCTTAGCCCACTTTTCTACCGCAGCTTGATTAAGGACTCTGCAACAATCCTTATTACCCCCTTTGACTCTCCCACATTAAGAAAAACTACTATGAACATCAAGGAGATGTCCATGTTGACCTGATATTGATGTTCCATGGACATGAAATTATCCCCTAACACCAGGTGTATAGCATGTAGCATATATAACTGATCTTGTCTTCAAGATTTTTTTAACCTAAGATTCAAAATCTCCCCTATGAATACAATTTGCCATTTTTGGCATTTAGGCACACCATGGTATCCATGTCCCAATTTCTCCTATATTTAGTACAATAAAATGTTTTATGATTTTTAATAACCATCAGTTGTAGTATTGGTACTAGCTCTGTCATAAATATTTGCTTTCTCGTATTAAAATTCCCTAGTACTTCCCTAGCGAGAAACAAGCCAGCTAAAATCCATTATTACTTCATTTAGATCAAACATGGAGAGAATTAAAATAAATCTAATGCAATCTTATGCCATGTGATTGGGGAGTTATCACAAATGTAATCTAGGTCAATGTTAATCACCATGTTGTCCAAAGCATCGACCTCCCCATTGACCTCTTGATAGCCATGGCCAATGGTGTACATAAAGAAACTAACAACCAACATAGATTAAGTAAGTCACCAATATTCCAATTCAAATAAAAACATCTCCAGAGAGCATTAATAATTATTAATGAATTTCCTTCAATTTGAATATTGGACACATCCAATTGCTTGCAAGTTTGAAACACAAGTAGGATGGCTTGAGATTCTACTATGTTGTTTGTTCTAATTGGAAGTTTTTTAGTTGATGCACCAACCATCTTTCCATTGTGGTCTTTGATGATACATCTATCCCCAAACTATCCTAGGTTCCCTCTAGACGTGTTATCAAAATTGAGTTTGTGCCAACCTTTAGCCAAAGGGATCCATCTAGCATCTGCTTTTAGATTCAAAGTCGGATAATCTAGTGAAAGCCCATGAATAGGGGAATATTGTGGGGTTTTCAATTAAATGGATTTAGTTTAAATAGAAATTATTGAAATTCAAAAAGGCATGTTAAAATAGCTTGCTTAAGTGTGAAAATAGAACAAAATAGAAAGGGGGTTTAGGGAATTATAGAAAAGGAAGGAAAAGAGCTTTTGTTTAATTATGATCCTTTTTTTTCAAAGACCCTTCTCTCTCAATTTCTTCTCTCCCTCTTGGAAAAGAAAATCTTTTACATTTGTGAAGGAAGGATAGATTGTGGATTGAAGGGGTGATTGGAGTGCTTGGGAAAAAAATGCTTGGAAGAGTGCTTGGCTCAAGAAGGGAATTGCTTCCATTTTGTTTGTGTTCTTCATTGGGAAGGTATTCTTCCCCTTTGCATATTTGATTTAAAAGTTTGAATTTTAAATGGAATTCTCCATTGTCATGTCCACACTATGTGGTACATATGGCCTTCATATTGTAGGTATGAGTTTGGTTTAAGAATTGCATAAGTAGATTGCATGTTTTAATTATAGGGTTTAAATTTTGAAAAGTCCATTTTAGAGCCATTACTATGGAAAAATTTTATTGGATTCCTTTCTCTCAATTTTGTTTGAAATTATGGATGATGGAAGGATTGTGCATCAAAATGTAGTTGTGAATTTTGCATTTCCTTTCAAATTAAAATTATAAAAAATTGAAGGTTGCATGTGGCTCCATTAATGGAGGAATGGGAAAAAAGTATGGCTTTGCAAGTTTGTTGTGAATTGGTAAAATTGCAAATTAGGAATTATATGACTTTATTTAATTAGGGAATGATGAATTTCTATTGTTGGATGACATTTTGCATCCTTTTGTGATATGTTGGAAAATCGTTACCTTGAATTTGTGCCACACCAAAGTTGGGTGTGATGAGACTTTAGGATGGAGGTATAGGTTTGGAAAGGAGTGGCTCTCTCTCATTTGTCGTAATATAAATGGATTGGTGGAACAGATGGGAGGAGAGTTCTTAACAAGTGATAACATAAATTTATATTGGGTAATATAAAATAATTAAACAAGAGTTTTCTCTATGATGTGAATTCTTGTGGAGATTCAATCATAGCGTGAAGAGCATGTCGCAAATCTAGGAGTTGGAGAATGTTGTAATTTTTCCCATAGCCATTTTGTTATGAGTGATGACACTCCTTGTCCATTTCCTAGTATTCTAATCCTTATGTTAGTTGGATTGTCAATTCAATGATTTTTGTATGCACAAGTGATTGGTTTGTGTGTTTCCATACTCCTTGCTTGGTGTGAGTGTGTTTTGTACCCTTGTGTTCATCTCTCAGTATAGTGGGGTGAGTCTGAGGGTACCACATGATTGGGTGGTGTTGTACCACCATTGGGGACTTGAGAGATCTCTCGGATATTTGGATTGCATGGTGAGTCCTTAGCATTGGTGTATTTTCCATTACCTCATTTTAGTTTTTATTTTGCTCATGGTTTGAAAAAGTGGAATTCACTTACCATCTAATTTATTGGGATCCATGTACTTTTGGAGGTTTTCATGTGGTCAAGTTAGATCCCACAACCCCATGAACATACCCTTGAGACCATTTATAAACAACTAAAAAATTTAGGAATTTATTCCTCATAGGATGTGGCAAAACATACTTGTTTTCCCTGACTTAGTCTTTTTTAGAATTTTTTTTTGCAAGTTAGAATTGTAATCTAAACTACAATGGAAACTGGGGTTGCTAGTTTGAGTTTCTAATTGTAGTGATCCCTCAAACCCAAAATTGTAGTGAGACCTGAGTTCAAAAACCCAATGCACATTTCATAGTGCAAGTTGCATCTAGATTCCATAGTCTTAGGTAGTAGGTGGTCTAGAGTTTGGATGTCCACTACACTTTGCATAGTGTAGGTTGCCAATATCTTTTAAAGTCCAAAGTGTCACAGAGTTTGAAGTTTGATGTTCACTCGCACCTTGTAAACATACAAATTTCCAATGAGTTTCAAAGTCTGGTGTGTTGCTAGTTTGGAGTCTAGAATCTGATTGCATTTTGTGGATGTGCAAACTACAAGAGGTTTCCAAAGTCTGAATATCCTGATGGTTGAGGAACCAGAGTTCATTTGCACATTACAACATGTAAATTAAAGAATTTTTCTAGAGCTTGAAATGGTTCTTAGGTTAGAGTCTAGGATTGGCATGTCCTTTGCACATTACATTGTGTTTATAGAACCTGGTATTTATAAGGGTGCAGATTGTGATTGCAACCCGATACCCAAACCCAAACTATTTTGTAGAGTTACAAGTTGTAACTTGGGTCCAAAGTCTGACTTGCTTGCAAGTTCATTCTATATCCTAAACTTTAGTAGTTTAGCCTTCCCACTTGTCATAACTCATTGAAATTTAAGGGGTGGTTTAGTAGAGATGTTATATAGGTGTTCTAGTGGTTTTGATACTGTTGTCTCTTCCCCATGCCTTATTTTATATATCTATCATTGTGTGTTGCCCCATGGTATGGTTAAGTCTTCCAGTTGTGTCACCTTGTTTTATGCATTGGTGTGTGTGCTAAGAGTGCCATCATGGGATACATATGACATCTTGGGCATGTTAGTATGTTATGTGATTACTTATTACCACTTTTGTTTCATGAAAAAAATTCTTCAGTTGTCTTTTGTTCTTTGATGTCTTGAAAAAAAGCTTGAGGCATTACATAAGGTCTTAAATGATAATTATTTAAATTGTCATTGCAAAAAAACTTCAACGCTAATTATTTATAACTTTCTTATAATCCATTAGTTATGTTTATGGAGGAAAAAATCATGTCACTACAAATACTAATATACTATTGTGCAACTACATACATCTTCTCACAAATAATACATTGGATCAAATATAGTAAAAATGAAGTAATGCTATACTATGAAATTTTTCTATTCTTAGACCCATGACACACATAGTACTAACACAAATTATATCACTATTGAATCCGTACATGGGCTAAAGTTAATAGTCTAGCAAAGTAATTATAAGGTCTCATCTATTGTGCTTGGCCATTTTAAAAACTTGGGGATATTTTCTAAAGCAAGATGTCGTTGTGGGGGGAAGCTCCCTTTCATTTATAATTAGAAAAATAAGATACAAATAAGAGTTATGATTATGGGAATGATATAGAAGCTTAGTTTGTATTGAACTATAGATACATTAGACTTTCCCTTAACTCCTCCAAATGATCATTCTGCAAATGTGTTAAAAGGTTTGGCTTTTCCACCATGAATTTCCTAAATTTTTCCATATTACACTTTTGGATTCCTTCCATGAACATATCCCAACATCTTCTCAAACCAATGTTGTTCCTCAAAGTTGTTCTCCCAAACACCCCATCGATATTGTGTATGGCTACTCCCCTGCCATAGTTGGAAATTACTTCCAGTGTATCGTTCTACCAAGAGCTTTTAATGAAGTTCATCGCGGATAGATTCCCACTCATCTTCCTTCCCATAATATGTGTATGTTATTACAAATTTCTCTAATAACTCCTTGTCATGGACATGACCATTCTCAAGGAGGACATTCCTAATTACCACCACAATTGCATCTTCCATTAGAGGTACTACAATCATAAACAACATCCTCATTTGGGAAGATAGATCTTCCTATTTTCATTCACATTGGTGCCCTTTGATTATTACCTTTCTTTCCATTATTACTCAAAGAGGTTGTATCAAAATAACATTTATTGATTGAATTAGCTAATAGACCCATGATTTCCTACATCAGGAAATTTCCTTAGGATCAGATGTTCCATTTGTACTTCCATTAATAGATATTACCTCTACATCCTTACAATCCATCTCCAAAAAAAAAAATCTAATTCTTGCTAGCAATCACATATGTCTGACATAACAATCCCATCTGCCAACTCAACACCCATTTTTGAAAGTAGGTTCATCATCAAGTTTGCTTCACTATAGATATGCCTTATCGAGTAGTCATCCAATCTTGCCAAGAATGGTATGATCATGTCTACCCATTTTTGAAGCTTCCAATTTTGAACTTTACTTGAGGAGATGATGTTGATACATATTAGTGAGTCTCTTTCTATGTTTACTACCCTCAGATTATCTTGTATACACAACTTGATTCCTTCAAAGAGGGCATAAATTTCTACCTCATTATTGGTCCCATAGACAAACCTCTTGGAGACTTCCCATTTTATAGCTCATTTTCATCTCCCAAAATATAATCGTTGACTTATTTATGCTCTCCAGGCTCAAATAGTCACTAGAGGTGTCTTTGGAGTGATTATAAGTCTTGAGTCTTGGTTTAGAGCTCATATGTCTTTGTTTAGAAGGTGATCAATAGGTCTCTTGGTTACAATATTTGATACATTAGAGTTTTAAGCCTTTGAAAAAGTTATATTAAGGTTGTGTGATACATATAGGTTATTAAGTTTGCCTTTCTAGCTTTATCAAGCTACATGTTGAAGTCAAAAGCTCTTAAAACAACCTTAAATAATCCAAAAAACCCTTGTACATGCATTAGAGGGAATGTCTCATTTGAAATGGTCAAAGCTTTACTCGGGTTATAGGTTTGGTTTGTATCTTTTAGGTCTTTTTGAAAGGAAGCTAGGTGTGCGGAAATCACTTCCTACACTAATCTAATGAGGGGAGAGCTATACAAATTCAATTTAATCCTTATCACTACAGCAACACACAACATATAATAGAGTTATTATAGTAATACACAAGAACCAAAAAGAAGACAAAACAAGAGAGACAAAGATATACGGTGGGGAAAACCCTTATCGGGTGAAAAACCCCACACTCAGAAACCTGCACAATGTATTAACAAATCTAAAAGTTGTTTACAATACACTTGCAATGCAAGCTTCAATGGTCTTTGACACTTGTGTCTGGAGTCAATCTGGTAGCATAACAATACCTGTAAATCTGTGATATAAACTCCATCTCCAAGCACCTGTTTATATAGAAAATACAAGGTAATATTGGACCTATCTTGGGATGGGTGTCCAACATGGCTTCATGGACCAAAACCCACGCCTAAGGACACTTGGTCAACATTGTAGAATGTGCCTGACACTTCTCCACAGCTCCCATCCCAAAGAGGTGGCCTATTTCCAAAATGGGCTATGACAGATGCTCTTACGACCATCATATAATCTATCATAGCAGTTACAACTTATAGCTGTAAGAGAATCTATCATACACATGCTATAAATAGCATATTATCTTACAACATGTCATAGTCCACCTTAGGGTGCCCAAATATGCCTTATTCAAAGATGCTTCATGACACATGTCCTTACCTGTCTTACAAACTTCTATTTCTGACTCTTACATGTCATAGATTCTGTCATAGGAATCCATCATAACTGTTTCGATCAATATTCCCTTACACAACATGGAAGATGCCGACACATGGCAAAATGCTCCTACCACAAAGTGGGATACCTATCTCCTCATGTGAGGACAAAATTACAAGTTGTCATATTCCATGTAGGATCGACACATCACCGTGCCACATCCCACAATATGACAATATGGAATTTACAAATATTTACAACATAGGCAATTAATTAATAAATACAAACATAATAAATGCAAGGAATTACCAAGGTTGAGACACCTTAATTCCCAACATTCTCCCACTTGTCGAACATCTTGTAAGAGCCAATAGAAAAATAGGATTTAACTACTATAGGCCGAGAGGCCCATAGACTCCGAACACCATCTGAACTTCTCTGTGCCCACTGGTTTCGTTAATGCATCTACAACATTCTTAAAGTATCTACCTTCTCCAAATTTACCTTTCCATCCTCAACCATGTCTCGCACGAAGTGAAATTGAACATCAATGTGCTTTGTTCTAGCATAGAAAGTTAGATTCTTCGCAAGGCAAATTGCACTCTAACTGTCACAACTGATCGTGATCTAACCTGCATCAACACCAATATCTGAACACAATCTCTTAAGCCAAATGGCTTCCTTACAAGCATGAGTTGCTGCCATATACTCAGCTTCTGTCATGGACAAAGCAACAATAGGTTATCGCTTACTCATCCAACTAATGGCACCACCAAACAGTGTAAACACATAAGCACTGGTGGATCTCCTGCTGTCAATGTCACCTGCCCAATCTGAATCCACAAATCCACAAATATCAACAAAATGCAGAGGTCCTAAAACATTACCATGATAGCAAATGGAATACTCAGAAGTACCCCTCAGATATCTGAACACTCGCTTAACTACATCCCAATGAACTCATCCAGGATTAGCCATAAATTGACTAAGGAATCCCACTGCTCGGGCAATGTCTGGTCTTGTGTAGACCATAGCATACATCAAACTGCCAACAACACTAGCATAAGGTACTCTGCTCATGTCCTCCACCTCACTAGGAGATTTTGGACAATCCTCAATAAACAACTTTGTCCCCAAAGAAACGGGAACACACAATGGTCTACAATCTACCATTGAACCTATCCAACACAGTCTTCACATACTTACTCTGGCTTAACCAAAGTTTTCTGTTGGTTCTGTCTCTTCTGATTTCCATTCCTAGAATGTACTTGGCTACCCCTAAATCTTTCATTTCAAACTATGCTGACAACTAAGATTTAAAATTAGAAATCATATTTTTACCCTTCCCAATGAGCAACATATCATCAACATACAGTGCAACAATGAGAATACGATCACCTTCAAATTTATAATACACATAGTGATCCGATTTTGATCTCACAAATCTAATTGACAACACAAATGCATCAAACTTCAAGTACCATCTCCTAGGGGATTGCTTCAAACCATACAAAGACTTTTTAAGTTTGCAAACCAAATTTTCTTTACCTTTCACCATGTAATGCTCTGGCTATGACATGTATATTTCTTCCTCCAAGTCACCATGAAGTAAAGTTGTCTTCACATCCATCTCTTCTACCTCCAAGTCATAAGCTGCTACAAGAGACAATAGGAATCAAATGGATGTCATCTTTGCAATAGGAGAGAAGATCTCACCATAATCTATACCCTCCACTTGTGAATACCCCTTTGCAACCAATCTGGCCTTATACTTCTCGAAACTACCATTTGCACCAAATTTCTTCTTGAACACCCATTTGCATCCAATGGGTTTCCGTCCAGGAGGCAAAGGCACCAAGTCCCAAGTTTGTTTCTTTTCCAAAGAAGCCATTTCATCCTCCATGGCCTCCTTCCAGGAACCTGCATATTTCATGTCCATAGCCTCTGATATAGTTCTAGGTTCATCACTATTAGTAACCAAAGCATAAGCACAACTAGAATCAAGCAATGGAAAACCAAACCTTTCAGGTTGCTTTCTTATCCATGTAGACCTCCTCAAGAGCTGAGGTTGAGGTTCAGCTTCTTCATCTGAGCTTTCAGAGCTGCCAAAGCTCTCCTCATCATCCAGTCTAACATTGTCTTTCTATTCAGTCTTCTCAAGGGTAGTAGGAAACTGAACAACATCCTCTTTCTTTACTATTTCTTCTGGCTGCAAAACAGTGGAAGAAGGTGTAAGCTCTTTGAAGATGACACTTCTACTATACAACACTTTTTTAGCCACAGGGTCCCAAAGCTTGTATCCTTTCACACCGACACCATAGCCAATGAAGATACACTTAACAGCCTTGTTCTCTAACTTTGACCGCTTCTCCCTAGGCACATGTGCATATGCCTCACAACCAAAAACATGAAGATGCCTTATTGAAGGCTTTCTACCATACCACACCTTCATGGGTGTCTTTCCAACAAGAGCTGATGTAGGAGATCTATTTACCAGATAGCAAGCAGTGGCAACAGCTTCAGCCCAAAACTTTTGTTCTAGGCCAGCTCCACTAAGCATACTCCTAGCCTTCTCCATCAATGTCATGTTCATCCTCTCTGCAACTCCATTTTGCTACGGGGTGTATGGAGTTGTCTTATGTCTTTCAATCCCAAGCTCCTTGTAATATTTATCAAATTCTGTAGAACAAAACTCAACACAGTTGTCAGTTCTCAAACATTTAATCTTTTTACTAGTCTGATTTTCAGCAAAGGCCCTAAACTCCTTAAACTTGCTATAGACTTCAGATTTACTTCTGAGAAAATAAATCCATGTCCTTCTACTGTAATCATCTATAAACGATACAAAATATATAGACTTTAATAACGAAAGAATATTAACAGGACCAAACACATCAGAATGAATAAGGTCCAACACACCAGAAGACTTATGAGAACTCGAGTAAAACTAAACATGGTTTTGTTTTCCATAAATGCAATGTTCGCAAAAGTCAAACTCAAGATTACAATCATCTAACCCCTCAATGAGGTTCTTATTTTTCAGGGTATGCAAACCCTTCTCACCAATGTGGCCAAATTTCTTATGCCATAACATTGTATTTTTAGTTGGAAGTTTAACTTCCAATGCACGATTGCAACCATCAAGACTAGAAACAATAGATTTCTTCACTGCTCATTTAGATGGTAGGGATGAAGTGATTTTTGCCCTCTTCCTTGAGTCAGAAGAACTATTGCATTGTGAAATGTATGCCTCCAGCTGAAACAGAGTACCTCTCCTAGTACCCTTAGCAAGCACCATAGCTCCTCTAGTCATCTTGCATCCTTCTTTCGAAAAGACAACCTACACACCTGCATCATACAAACTACTTACAGAAAGCAGGTTCCGTGCTAAGCCTGGGATGTGCATAACCCTAGAGATCCCCTTCACTTGACCATTAGGGAATCAGATAGAGACTCTTCCACGACCAACAATCTTCATACACCCAGATACACCTTTCCACCATCGAACTCCTCATACTTAGTGAACCAGTCATGATGCGAGGTCATGTGGAATGATGCACCAGAGTCAATTAGCCACACATCGTCAGATGCATGGGTTACCAGGGCTACAATGAAAGCATCAACGTCATCTTGTGACTTATCAGAATCTGAATCAGGAGCTTTCTTCTTCTTATTTTTCTCCTCTTTGCATTCCTTTCAGAAATGCCTGGTTTTTCCACAGTTCCAACAAAGAGCCTTGGACTTTCCAAGAGATTTAGATCTCCCACGGGATTTGGATCTACCCTTCTCAGCTTTTTTGTCCTTCTTCTTCCCTTTCTCCTTGGGTCTTCCACGAACTGCAAGGGCCTCTTTGGCTGCCTCAGAAGACTTTCTCCGCATCTCTTCAGACAACAGCGAAGAAACCACTTCTTCCATTTTGAATGTGGATGTGGTGCTTCCAATATCCATGACAAGATGATCCCATGAGCCTGGCAAAGAACAAAGCAAGGTTATACATCGATCCTCCCCCTCCATCTTGACACCAATAGATGTCAATTGTGCAACCAGCATGTTAAAAGCATTCATATGTTCAGCAATGGATCCTCTGTCCTCTATTCGAAGAGAATACAACTTCTTTCTCAGAAAAAGTTTATTAACCAGGGATTTTGCTTGATACACATCTCCCAACTTCTTCCAAAGTAGTTTTGCAGTAGTCTCCTCATGGACATTTAACAACACAGAATCAACAAGACTAAGTCTTATGAGACCCTTAGCCTTCTGATCCTTGAGATCTCAGTCATCTTGTGCAATTGCAGCTAGTTTAGTTCCATTAACACTTTCCCAAAGGTCTTGGTCAACAAGCATGTCTTCCATCTTGAGCTTCCTCAGCTCAAAATTACTGCCATTAAACTTCTCCACTTCAAACCTTCCTGATGTGCTTGCAATCTCCTTGCTGCAATAGAAATCAGAATACTCTACACAGACTCCCACTCAACTTAAGATCAACTCAAAAAACCCCTACCCAACAGCTAAGACCAAAACTGGCCAGGCTCTGATACCAACTGAAAGGAAACTAGGTGTGCGGAAATCGCTTCCTACACTAATCTAATGAGGGGAGAGCTATACAAATTCAATTTAATCCTTATCACTACAGAAACATACAACATCTAACAGAGTTATTACAGCAATACACAAGAACCAGAAAGAAGACAGAAGAAGAGAGACAAAGATATATGGTGGGGAAAACCCTTATCGAGTGAAAAACCCCACTCAGAAACCTACACAGTGTATTAACAAATCTGAAAGTTGTTTACAATACACTTGCAATGCAAGCTTCAATGGTCTTCGACACTCATGTCTGGAGTCAATCCGGCAGCATAACAGTACCTGTAAACCTGTGATACAAACTCCATCTCCAAGTACCTGTTTATATAGAAAATACAAGGCAATATTGGACCTATCTTGGGATGGGCATCCAACATGGCTTCATGGACTAAAACTCATGCCTAAGGACACTTGGTCAACATTGTAGAATGTGCCTGACACTTATCCATAGCTCCCATCCCAAAGAGGATGCCTATTTCCAAAATGGGCTATGACAGATGCTCTTATGACACTTACGACCATCATAGAATCTGTCATAGCAGTTACAACTTACAACTATAAGAGAATTTGTCATACACATGCTATAAATAGCATATTCTCTTACAACATGTCATAGTCCACCTTGGGGTGCCCAAATATTCCTTATTCGTAGATGCTTCATGACACATACATCCTTACCTGTCTTACAAACTTCTATTTCTGACTCTTACATGTCATAGATTTTGTCATAGGAATCTATCATAACCGTTTCGGTCAATATTCTCTTACACAACATGGAAGATGCTGACACATGGAAAAATGCTCCTACCACAAAGTGGGACGCCTATCTCCACATGTGAGGACAAAATTACAAGTTGTCATATTCCATGTAGGATCGACACATCACCATGCCACATCCCACAATATGACAATATGGAATTTACAAATATTTACAACATAGGCAATTAATTAATAAATACAAACATAATAAATGCAAGGAATTACCAAGGTTGAGACACCTTAATTCCCAACACTTTTGTCATGTTATTAGGGTTTTCTTAACCAATATGCAGGTTTTTAGTTTATAGATGAAGTGTATCAAGTGCTGGAGAGACCCCAAATTCCTAAAAACACCATGAAGATGCAAAGAAATGTATGGAGAAGCAATAAAACCTCACTTTAATCCTATCACTTCTAATGGCTGAAATACGCATTATGTATTTCAACCATTAGGGTTTGATGAAGTGTGCACAAATACCTAAATGAGAATCATTCTCAATGGTCACACACAACATTTCAGGGTTGTATTCCTACATATATTGAATTTTAAGGTGAACATAATGTCTATATGGCATTCAAATAGTTAAAGCTTACATGATGTGAGGTATTTCAAATGGAGGAATCATACCAAAGATGTGTGGCTTTGGAAACCTTTGAGGTGTGAAAGCTTCAAGTTATGATGATTAGGTTGTAAGTATGGGTTCTTGCATAGACTTTCATAAAAGGGTTGTGAAGACAAGTAAAGAGACTCAAAACAGTGTCTATAACGCATTAATAAAGATACATTAGACCATTGATGTCTCAAGGGAGATATGCATTTTGAGTAAGATCTAGAGTCTTACACAAATCAAGTTCAAACCCTGTCAAGAGTGTCTTGTAGCATGTTGTGATTTCTTTAACTGTTTCCTTCAAGAATATGCAGAGGCATGAAGAAGCCTGAACTAGGGTTAATGGGTACCATCAAACAACTTTAAATAAGTTTTGAGAAAGAATATCAAGTGAAAGGAATGATGGAAATGGGTTCTAGAAATATAGGCATGTATTATGGGTTTATTCCTCTATAATACCTTTAATAGGTTGTGAAGGGGTTCTGTAGAGATATAAGATTGTGTCCTCAAATGTTAAAGGCCTTATACAGACATATTACAATGTAGAGTGAATGCTTGCTACATATTCATATGCTTGAGGAGGTTTGTTTGATGACAAAGTTTTAAGGCCTGTCAAGCCTTTAAGGTCTATTGCTAGTATAGGGAAACATGTCCTAGAGGTTAGGGAATCATATGGAGGTTTGTGACGATTTCACTAAGGTGAGAAGGAATAATGGCTCTGTCAACACTATTATAGATGTTTGCACAAAATACAAAGGTCTGCACATAATACAAGGGTTTGCTAAAGCCTTAATAGGCCTACACAACATACTAGGCCTATCAGGGATTGTAAGGTATGTTCCTTCAGGGGTTGAAATGACTGTTATGTGGAAGAGTTACAGAGACATGTCACTGGTCAAATAAGCATGATAAGGTCTGCACCTCAATGAAGATCCATGAAATCCTTGAGAGATCTTTATAGGTCATGTCAAGATTAGGTTGACAAAGCATGTTAAGGATTGTTGTAGCTCAAAGAAGTCCTGAGTTAAAAGAAACTATTGCAAAAGGTCTAAAAACTATGAGAATAGCGCATAGACCCAGGATAGTGCCTCCAAGCATCAGAGACCTTGGGATACTAGATGTTTCAAGAAGTTTTGAAGCTTTACTTACCCTAAAGCTCATATCGAGGTTTGCTTGACTGTTAGAAGACTGTTTCAAGCATGGCAAGAGTTTAGTGACAAAGAGGAAAGGATAGGAGTGTTGTTATCCTAAAGAGTATAAGGAGCCACATATATTAGCATGAGGTTTTCTAGGTTTGCAATAGGATAAGACAACCCTATCACTTTTCCTTGAAGAATCTTTACTGCATATTCGCATAGAACAAAGAGTTTGAGAGCTGCCTTCAGGCAGCTTGTCGAAGTATCATTCAAAGACTTACAGAGGCATATTAGGTAAACTTGCAAAGCCTCCAAAGGGTCTATTATCTTCTCTAAGACATTGTAGGAATACAGAGAAGTATCTTAAGGTTGTAATAGTATGTTTGAGTCTTGAAATCTTAATAAGGATTGTGAAGAAAATGTGAGGGTTTGTAAATTGAGAAAATCTTTCATGAAGTCTACAGAGAAGGTCTGCACCAAGGAGTAGTGAAGTCTAAAGCACATCAAAGGGGTATGGGATAGTGAACTATCCTAGTGATAGAATAATAAGGGTTGTTAGAGTAATCCTTGGAAGGAAATGAACAACAGTGTTAGAGTTTGAACAATATATACAAATATCAAGGTCTTGAAATAGATTGTGAAATTGTTTGAAAGATTACAAAACTTTGGAAGAACTTATTAACCCATATATACCCTACATATAACTTATAGGCCTACATATTCATTGTAATCTCTGATAGGCAGTTTAGGGTATGTGGGTAAAGGAAGCCTATTAACCCAGGAGACCTTGAGGTCTGCACCCTATAAAGATCTTATCAAGCCTTAAAGAAACTTTAGTTCTGCCAATCAAGATTGAATGTTTGTGATAAGAGTATCAATTGTATCAAGAGCCTATTCATTAACCCAAAAGAATGACTAACCTATTTGGAGGATTGATAAGAATTTTTAGACATGGTTAGACCTTATATAATAATGCTCAACACAAGGTAAAGAGATTGGTGATCAAACAACCTTAAAGTGTGCAGTTAGAAAATAGTTTGAAGACCTTAATGAGCCTAACCTTCACTCCCACAACTCCAAGTGAATCTATTCAGTTGCTAGCCATAAAACATGTCCTATACTTATGTTGTAAGTAGTTGGGAGAAGTTAAGGCACTAAAGAGTAGTTATCACAACACCTGAGGTAGTTTTGACCACTTTCTTCTCATCTAGGAGAGTAAAAGCAATTGTGGGAGCTTTTCTAGGAGCAGTTCCAAGTTTTCAAGTTGATCAACTCAACCACTTCCTTCTTTCATGCTATGATGAAGTCTTTTGCAGAGGAAAATTGAGCCTATGTTCTCAACACCCTAGTTTGAGGTTTGACTATGTTGTAAAAGCAAAGTTGTCTTTATTTATCTAAAATATAGTATCCTAGATTCCCTCAAAGATGTTGAATCAGCAAAATATGCCTCGAAACAAAGCAATGTATTGGTTCTAATTCATTATTCTTTGAGTTTTTGAGAAGTATCTCTGATTTTTTGAGAAAAGCATTGTAAAAAAACCCTGAATCAGTTGTAAATGCCTTTTTGATTAATAAAAGTTCTAATTTTCTGCCTCTATCATCTTCTTTTACATTGTGTACTGTTGAAAAAGTATGAAATTATCTTATGAATCACTATTTTCCTTGTAATTTTAGGCTTATTCTTAACCTATGCAAAAGCTTTATGAGTACTATGCAAGTGTTATCAGCTAATTAAGATCAATTGTGCATGTGAAAACCTAATTTAGGAGTTTATTCAACAAATTTGGTGCATCACCACACTTAAACCTTTTAGTTATCCTTCTTAGCTCTTTTCCATTGATGAATATAGAGTAGGTTTAGAGTAGTTTTCGGTTTTAGAGGTTTAGTTTAGCCAGGAAACTAACCCTTTATCTGGAGGTTTAGCTTCAATTTGCAAGGTCCCACACCTAGAATCTATTCCCATTGTATCATAGGGTTTGTTGAATCAAGTTCAACAAGGGTTCAATCTTAGTGATAACAATAACCTATACCAAAGCCCCTTGGGCTTCCCTGTGAAGCCCCATCAAAATTCATCTTCAACTTTCCACACAAAGGAGCCACCCATTTCTCCATGGTGTTTACTTGATTGGATTTTGAGTGATATATACACCTCAGTAAAGTGCATTCCTTTCTCACCTGGTTGTCCCATCATGTGAATCGCCTCCCTCTTTTGTTCTTGATTCTTTCATTTAGGATTTCACACATTCCAACTTCTATTCTTTTGTGACCACTTCCACTGTAGACCTTTTTTCTTAGAAGATTCAATAATTTCATTCTTTCTAGATCTACCATATTATCATTGAGGGGCTCACCAAACACAACCTAACCTAAAGGGATCCCCCATATAGTCTTGGCCAACTTCGAAATAACTTTGAAATGTCCTTCAAAAATGCCCCCTACCAGTTTAATTTTTCATGAAACTAATTCCAACACGAATGGGCACCAAACTAGTAAGTGGTCCACCAATTCTTCCTTACTTAGGTACATTGGACATCTAGATGGGTCGTAGATGCCAATTGAGTGCAATCTATCACCGATAAAAATTCACTTGTGTAACACAGTCCATGCAAAGGTGCCAACCATTGGAAGGACATACCTGCCCCAACATAAGTTTGTGGGCCAAGAAGCACAAGGCAAGAGAGATTTTGAATTTGATAGCCCAACTTAATTGAGTATTCTCCTGATTTAGTGTCGTACTAGATAATTTCATCCACTTTGTGGGAGATCAACAATTTCTTTTTCCCTAGTTCCTCCATCAATGTGACCTTGGTAACTTTTGGGATCAGTGTGTGTTTGAAATCCTTCTATTGGGTCCCAAAATTACTACAACACAAAACTCTAAAACATTTCTAAATCACTTAGGCCAGGGATTGTCATCATGGTGGTAGAAAGAGGTTTATCAACAAGTTAAGGGCAATTTTGGTCAACTGACAGGAGTGGGTAAACTCCTCTGCTCTTTGAGCTCCGCTTAGACTATGGAGGGATATTCCAAGGGGTATACCTAAGTAGTTATTGACTTCAAACTAGATGAACAACTAAAAACATTTGAACAACCAAACCCAAATTGCTCTCTTAGCTCCAAATTTGTCACTAAACTAAGAATAACTGGTTGTTATAAGACCCCTATATAGCTGATAAAAGTAATCCTATAGAATGAGGATGTTGGAAGAACTACTATCATGTCTAAAGATAGATATGAAGTTTTGTTTTAAAAGCTTGGGTGATCACAGGCTTCTCAGACTGGTGCCTATCTGTTGGGTTGCAGAGTCTCACATTCAACAAAGGAACACAACTGCTAAGAAATATATGATTGCCTATTTGAAGATTCAAATGCATGAAAATCAATACCAAATCACTAAGAATGCTTAATAATCCAAAACCACACCATGTTCTTCCTTATGCAATATTGAAATGATCATTTATAGAAACTGGAAATGAATTAAGAGCTGTCACGCTCATCCAAATTAGATCTTACATTCACACCACTAAATGTGGCAAGAGCAAATTGTAATTGTGATTAAGTTTCCTAAGAAGAACATCTACAACAATGGATAAAAATAGTGATTCAATACAAAGACTACAAAAAATGTAACATACATTTCACAACTATTTCATGAAGAATAAAAACTACAAAGATGATTTTTTTTCTGCCTCTGGATCTCTGAACCTACTAAGAGAACAATGCCCAGTTGACCAACCACTAATGCATCAAAAGCATATGCATATATAGAAATTCAGCTCTCTGCACAATCCCAAGTGTTGCACCAGTCAACAAGTACACCCATGCTTCATTAAATTCAGCCCATTGTTATGTCAGAAGATCTACATGATTGGAAGCCTGCCTATTCCTTGACAACTCTACAAATTGACAAAAGAAGACTACCCACACTCTTTGGGTACCTGGAGCAATAATGAGGGAAGGCTTGAGTTTATGTTTCGGTACCTGTAAATCTAGATTTCATCTATTTTGTCCTCTATTTGTGTACATGCGTATTGAATATTTTCACAGCGTCAATCACCTGCATAATCTTGGCCTGCAGAACATTAATGCTGAGTACAAGATTACCTGTGTATTCCTGCAATCATGGCATGTCTTAAGGAAAAACACCCCTTCAAGGCTTTTAAAACACTTTAAACATGTTCAATTTCAAATTGTAGACCCCTTTTGAATTTGTTGTACTTGAAGAATTCAAACATTTAGCCTGGTTATCTTCATTTTTACCTTTATCCGCCCATTTGAACTCTGATTCTACCTTTCTGCACACTGGGCATCTTCTTTTCCTTTCTGTCGGCAAATCTGGTCAGGGAAGCCTCTTAGTCAGCGAACTTTCAAGTTCACAAACTTAGCCTTCCTCCAACAAATGACTTTTAGCCTCATTTTTCTTCATCTCTTTTATTGGTGAATTTATCTTTTTACGAACCATGGAAAAGTCCTCCTTTTCCTTATACTATCGGCAAATCTTCCGTTTGCCGAACTTCCTCTTTTTGCCTCTATCGATGAATTTTCCCTGTGGCGAACCTTTATCCCTTTCTCTCATTTGCCTTTTCTAGAACCTCCTTCAGTTAGCAAAATCCTTGTCGGTAAAACTCACCACTGGCAAATGGCATGGTTCACGAAACCTTCCTTTTACTGACAAAGATAAAGCCCTTTCCTTTTTCTTCTACTTTAGACAAACTTCACTTACCTTAGAAAATCTTCTGTTTCCCTTAATCCCTTTGCTATCGGAAAAATTACCATCGACAAAACCTTCCATTGGTGAACTTTCAAGTTCACAAACCAAAAGTTTGCCAAAGAAGACTTAACCACATTATTTCCTTTTTTCATATTTCAAACCTTTTCCTTCTCCAACTATCGCTTTATCGGCAAACCTTATGGTTCGTGAACTTCCAAATTTTTTGACAAAGAGCTTGTGCCAACTTTACTTCATTTCTTCCTTTTATATTTGTATCTCTCTTCTACCTTTGCCCTTTTTTGTCGCCTTATCGGCAAACTGATGAAATCGCAAGCCCATGAACCTGGAGGTTAGTTCAGAAAATTGTCGATTCACCGACAAAGGGCGTGAATGAACAAAATTTTTACAAGGAAGAAGATACAACAATGAGGAGAAACATTACACTTAGAAAATTTTGAAAGAAAACCCCTACAAAATGTCTCAGATTGGATCTAAATAAGGGATTTTGATTGTGAAGGCACAAACTAGGAAATTTGGATTTTGGGGCAATAATAATGCATGTTTGGGAGTTGATTTTTTATGTCCCAATAGTGGCTCTAGTTGGGGATGTGTGACAAACAATGTCACAATGAGGATCCCAGATCTCTAGGCAAACCAAAAGGCAAAAGCACAAAAGGGAAACATAGAACATATTTACAACAAGGTGTATATACAAAGCAAAATATAGTCATAAACAAGGGAACACAAAAGAAAGTTTACTGTATTCCAAATTCAAAGGAAGCATTACCTATGAAAAATAATGCTTCAAGTGCTGACCGTGAATAGGTAGCTCCATGATTTTTCCTTCAAAATTCATCAAATGATAAATGTTAAGCTCTAATTTCTCTACAACTTCATATGGCCCAAGCCACAATGGATTGAATTTGCCATGTTTCCCTTTATCTATAGACTTTGCAACCCAAAAAAGTACCAAGTCACCAACCTAGAAATCTCTTGACATAGTACTTTTATCAAATAAAAGCTTCACTTTCTACTTATGATCCAAAATTTTATCATGTGCAACTCTTCTATGTTCTTCTAACTCAGTCAACTGCAAGATCCTCTAGGACATTGCATTGTACAGATCTCCTTCTATATCATGCAATAGCTGGTAAACTGGCAATTCCATGTTAATGGGCATCCTTACCTCTGATCCATACACTAGCTCAAATGGGCTTCTTCCAATGGATCTTTTGAAGGTTATTCTATTAGCCCACAAAGCATACTTCAACTCATCATCCCATCTTTTCTTATTCTGATCCAATGTTCTTTTTATGATCATCGTCAAGATTTTATTACTAGATTTAGCCTATTCATTACTTTGGGGGTGATAAGGAGATGAGTGCACAAGGTTTATTCCAAACTTAGAACACATGTTCAACATTTCTTGAGACTTGAAACACATCACATTATCTGCCAAAATCTTGGCTGGCACTCCAAATCTGGTGATTATATTGTTGGTTATGAAATCAACAACCACCTTGGATGTTGCATTGTGAGTGGGACTTGCTTCTACCCACTTGGTGAAGTAATCAGTGCCCCCAAGGATCCACTTAAATCCATTGTTGGATTTCTCCTGTATCTGTAAAGAAGATTAGAGGATCAGCAATCTACTAATCAAACATGTAAAGTAAATAAATCAATGATAAGAGAAATATACCAGCATGCACCAATGGAGACCAAGATTGTGAAGGGGAAAAAATAAAGAAAAACCCCCTATGTTATTTAAATGGCATAATCCTAATAAAGATTATAGAGAGAGAAATCTTCTCTATGAGTGAAATGAGAAGAAATGAAGAAGAAGAATAAGGAAGAAGGATTCCAAAATACTTCAAGGAGAGGAGGAGATTGTTGCAAGTATGAGGTGAACCAGTGTTGTCATTGATGTCAACATACTCATATTGCATTGACAAGAAGGATTGGATGAGCTGTGTGCTGAGGATATTGAGAAAATTAGTCTCAATTAGGAAGAGTGAAGAACAGTGATGAGGAGAAGGCAAAAGTACTCAATAGGTTAAGATTCAGAGGATGCAGATTAAAGGGTTTGTAGATATGAGTCTTGAGATGATCCAGTTAAGATTTTAGAGGTTCGCATGAAGATATGAAAAAGTTGTGATCGGTCAAGTAGAATCGGTTCTGGGAGATGCTCCGGAGGAACAGAGTGTCACAAAAAGGTCCGGTGAGAGCCAGAGGTGCATTATCAGAATCTGCGGATTGGACAGAGTGTTTGGGATGTCCTTGTGATGTGTCATCTCAGTTTGTACAAAGTTTGGAGGTCTGGAAGAACCTTTTTCAGTATGACAGTGGTGGCAAACTGTGTTCTTGAAGTTCCAGATGAAGAGGAGAAGAGATTTCAGTGAGCAGAGGAAGTGCGGATGTACCTGGTTAATCAGGCAAGCTTGTGAAGGTTCTTGGATCATGTTGAGGTTATGTTGTTGGTCTGCATTGGTGGTAGAGCCCAGAATTGAAGATATTCTTCTGGATGAAGTTCTTGTTCAGACTAGCTGACCGGATGAGTTGTTCATCTTGTGAATGTTCTTGTGGTGGCCGACCGGATGTATTAATCATCTTGCGAATGTCCTTATGGTTGATTGCTGACTTAGATGATTGTTCCTAAGTTGATGTCTTGTATAAATAAAGGTTTGTGAGTTCATTTCAAAGTGTGTAGAGAAGCAGATGAGAGTGATATAGCGAAAAGAGCGAAGGGCAGAGCAGAAGTAACTCAGGCTTAAATGGAACTGATCCAGACATGGTAAAGATGTCAATCTCCAGTTCAAGTCTGTGATTCTTATCACTTTGTAGACAGTGTGTCTCCTTGTAGGCAGTGTGCCTCCTTTGTGAGCAGTGTGCTCGGGCAGTGAGCCCTAATTGGCATGTGCCATTCATTTTTCTTATTCTTCTAACAGAGAATAATCCTTGGGTTAATCACCCCGTGGTTTTTCCCTTAACTGGGTTTTCCACGTCAAAATCTTGGTGTTCAATGTGTTGATGTTTATCTGCTCTTGTGTTTATGCATTATGCTTTCATGGATGGTTAATTGATATGCTATTAACTAACAAAGAAGAATCAAGTGTTTGAAGTAGAAGCAAGTTTTTGTACAACTAATTCACCCCCCCTCTCAGTTGTATGCCCTAGATCTAAAAATTGGTATTAGAGCTAAGTTCCTCTGAAAGGAGCTTAACCGCTTGAGGAGATCCAGGATGTCATCATACAAGAAGGATAGTCCAAAGTTCGATGGAACCAACTTCACTGTCTGGAAAGGTCGCATGAAATGTCACTTGGAATGTATGGGAAAAGCATACTTGGCCATGGTCTCAAAACCATATGTTCCTCCACAGGGTGGTCCGACAACTCTGAATGAAATCACAGATGCTGAAAACAATCTGCGGACCAAGGAAACTCTTCTAAGCGCATTGAATGACTTAGATCTCTCAAATGTTATTGACCTACCAACTGCATATGAGATCTGGACTAAACTGGACCTTCTGTATGAAGGAGATGAGTTTGTCAAGAGTGCAAGATTGCAAAGTCTGAAAGGGAAATTTGAAAGATCGAAGATGAGAGATGATGAAAACATCACTACCTTTATGCCAAGAGTAAATGAGCTGGTATGTGGAATTAGAAATGCTGGTGGAACTCTGGATGAAAATGAGATTGTTTGCAAAATTCTCAGATCCCTTCCTGCTACCTACAAAATCAAGGTTACTGCCATTGATGAATTCAGAGCCCACACAACTGTCACAAGAGAACAATTGGCTGGCAAACTAGCTGCATTTGAAATGATCGAGTTTGGAGATGATCCTCCCAAGACTGAATCTGCTTTCAAAGCCAGTGCCTATGTGAAAGGCAAACAGAGATTTGATCCGGGAGAAAACTCTTCAAGGAAGATGTCATGGTATGATCAAGCAAGAAGAGACCTGGAAGAGGAAGAAGCAGAAACAGCTCAACTTGAAGCCCTCATTGCAAAGAGACTACTAAGAGGATCTGGTAATTATGAAGGAAAACTACCCTTTAAGTGCTTTAACTGTGATAAGATTGGTCATTTTGCTTCAAGATGTCCGGAAAGATCTGCAAGGTATAATACTAACAGACAAAGGTTTCAAAAGAACTGCTAGTATGTTCATGAAGAAGATGACAATGAAGGAGTAACAGATGATGAATCAGAACTAGGAAGCAAATCCAGAAATGAATGGGTGTTTATTGCCATCAAGGAAGAAGATTTAATATCCTCTGAATCTGTCAATCACAAGGTTGTGGAAAGAGCTTTGGTTGCCCAAGTGGAAGAAAAGGATGATTGGGTTATTGATAGTGGATGCTCTCACCATATGACTGGTGACAAGAACAAGTTCTTAGATTTGGAAAGGTATGAAGGAGGAATGGTAAAGTTTGGTGACAATTCTGCTGGCAGAATCAGAGGTAGGGGAACTATTTCTTTTGATGGAAAGAGCAAAACCAGTAATGTACTATATGTTGAAGGATTGAAGCACAATTTCTCAGTGTTGGTCAGTTAGTGGACAAAGGCTATGATCTCCGGTTCAAGAATGGAAGATGTAGAATTTTTACAAGCTCCGGAACTGAAATTGCATCCGGTACTCAAACAAAAGGTAATATCTTCCATCTAGTTGGTTCTAATAAAAGTTGTCTATTTGTTCAAGTTGATCAGAGTTGGTTATGGCATAGAAGGATGTGCCATGTGAATTTTGATAACATCATCAAGATAAGCAATACTCAGGCTCTAAGAGATCTTCCTAAATTGGTGAAACCTACAAATAGTTTATGCAAAGAATGTTAGCTAGGCAAACAGAGCAGAGTCTCTTTCAAAAGCAAGGATCAGTCCACTACCGGATTGTTGGAATTAGTACATACTGATCTCTGTGGTCTGACAAGAATCAAGAGTATGCAAGGTGATAGATATTTCATGTTGCTAATTGATGGCCATTCCCGGATGATGTGGGTTACCTTCCTAAAAGAGAAATTAGAAGCCCTTGAGAAGTTCAAAATCTTCAAAGCTATGGTAGAGAATCAAACCGGATTGAAACTGAAGTGTCTAAGGTCTGATAGAGGTGGTGAATTCACATCCGGTGAATTCATAGACTTTTGTGAGAAGCATGGCATAAAGAGACAGCTGTCTGCTCCTAGGACTCCACAGCAGAATGGAGTAGTTGAGAGAAAGAACCGGACCATCCAGGAAGCTTCCAGGACAATGATGATGGAAGCAAATGTTCCCCAGATGTTTTGGAGAGAAGCTGTCAGCACTGCAGTCTACACTCTTAACCGAGTTCAAATCAGAAGCAACACCGGTAAGACTCCTTATGAACTTTGGTTTGGTGTAACTCCTACTGTGAGATACTTCAGAGTATTTGGTAGCAAGTGTTATATCAAAAGAGATGAAGATTTAGGAAAGTTTGATGCTAGAAGTGATGAAGAAATTTTCTTGGGTTACTCCACTCAAAGCAAAGCATACCGGTGTTACAGTAAGAGATTGAGAAAGATGATAGAAAGTACAAATGTGAAAGTTGATGAAGGAATGGAGAAGCCCTCAAGATTCTATGAATGTGATGAAGATGATCAGGATGATTCTCTGGTGCAAGGAGCTCCATCCTCCTCTAAAATTTAGATCCTGATTGATTCGGTAAATCAGGAAGAAGAAGTTTGTCTGAATGAGCCTAATCAAGAATTAGTAGTGCAAGAAACTCCCAAAGTTCCAAGGTATGTAACTCTAAATCACTCTAAAGATCAAATCATAGGTGACAAAAGTAAAGGGGTACAAACAAGGAGAAGAATTGCTCAAGATTCAAATGAATACTGTCTGATTTCAAAGATTGAACCTAAGATAGTCAATGAAGCTTGCAATGATGACAACTGGACCAAAGCAATGGAGGAAGAATTGATGCAAATTGAGAAAAATCATACTTGGGATCTTATTCCCAGACCAAGAGACAATAATGTGATTGGAACCAAATGGGTCTTCCAGAACAAACTAAATGAAGTTGGTGAAGTAATCAGAAACAAAGCTAGATTGGTCTGCAAAGGCTACTCTCAAATAGAAGGAATTGATTTTGAAGAAACCTTTGCTCCGGTGGCAAGAATTGAAACAATCAGATTATTTCTTGCATTTGCTACCTTCAAAGACTTCAAGGTATATCAGATGGATGTCAAGTCTGCCTTCCTAAATGGTGATCTGGAAGAAGAAGTTTACATTAAACAACCGGATGGATTTCAATTGTCTGATAATGATGATATGGTCTGCAAGTTGAAGAAAGCATTGTATGGATTGAAGCAAGCCCCAAGAGCATGGTATGAAAGGTTGGATAAGCATCTTGTGCAGATTGGATTCAACAAAGGTACTACTGACAGTAACTTATATTTCAAAATTAATCATGAAAACATTTTAATTATTGAAGTGTTTGTGGATGATATCATTTTTGGAGGAAGAGATAGTATGTGCAAAACTTTTGAAAATTAGATGAAAAGTGAGTTTGAAATGTCTATGCTTGGTGAAATGAATTTCTTCTTGGGTCTGCAAATTACTCAAACAAAGAAAGGGATCTTCATTTCTCAGACCAAATATGTGAAAGAATTGTTGAAGAAATTTGGCATGGAAGATTCAAAGCCAATGAACACTCCTATGCCAACCGGATGTAAGTTGAGCAAAGATGATGACTCTCCAAAGGCAGATCAGACAAAGTATAGATCAATGATTGGTGGATTGTTGTATCTCACTCAGACTAGACCAGATATAACGCAGGCTGTTGGTCTTGTGGCAAGATTTTAGGCTGATCCTAGAGAATCTCATGTTATGGCAATCAAGAGAATTTTTAGATATCTAAAAGGGACAGTGGAGTATGGTTTGTGGTATCCTAGAGATCATGATTTCTCTCTTCATGCTTACACAGATGCAGATTAGGCAGGAGATGTGGATGACCGGAAGAGCACCAGTGGTGGAGCATTCTTTTTGGGAAAGAGATTGGTTTCTTGGCTAAGCAAGAAACAAGATGCAATATCTCTGTCTACAACTGAAGCATAATACATTGCAGCAGCAAGTAGTTGCACTCAAATCTTATGGATGAAGCAGATGCTAAGATACATTAAAGTTGAATATGAGGAGCCTATCACAATTTTCTGTGATAATTCAAGTGCAATTAATATTTCTAAGAATCCGGTATTGCATTCTAAGACTAAGCACATATCTATCAAGTTTCACTTTTTGAAAGAACAAGTGAACAAGGAAGAAGTCAGATTGGAGTATGTACCCTCCAAGGATCAGATTGCAAATATCTTTACTAAACCTCTTCCCAAGGACTCTTTTGAGTTTCTCAGGGAGAAGTTAGGGGTCATGGCCCCTCCGGTGATGAACTAGGATGCACTGATGTGCATCAGTTCGGTGGATATCACAGTCATATCTTGTGATCCGGATTGATGATGGGGAGCTGCTACTAAGGGGGAGCAGCTGGTATGATTCTGATGTGTTAGAATTGCAAGTATGAGCCCTTTGCCATTGATTTCAAAGGGGGAGAGAAGACATGTGAAAAACAAGTGGTTGATGATCAAAGGGGGAGCAGTAAAGGAAGAAAAGACATGTGAAGAGTTGTTGATAGGGGGAGCTGTGACAGAAAGGAGAAGTTCTTGTCTTGATGGTTTTTCACATCATATATTGCCATCAATGCAAAAGGGGGAGATTGTTGCAAGTATGAGGTGAACCAATGTTGTCATTGATGTCAACATACTCATATTGCATTGATAAGAAGGATTGGATGAGCTGTGTGCTAAGGATATTGAGAAAATTAGTCTCAATCAGGAACAGTGAAGAATAGTGATGAGGAGAAGGCAAAAGTACTCATTAGGTTAAGATTCAGAGGATACAGATTAAAGGGTTTGTAGATATGAGTCTTGAAATGATCCAGTTAAGATTTCAGAGGTCCGCATGAAGATATGAAAACGTTGTGATCGGTCAAGTAGAATCGATTCCAGGAGATGCTCCAGAGGAACAGAGTGTCACAAAAAGGTCCGATGAGATCCGGAGGTGCATTATCAGAATCTGCGGATTGGACAGAGTGTTTGGAATATCCTTGTGATGTGTCATCTCAGCTTGTACCAAGTTTGGAGGTCCGGAAGAACCTTTTTCAGTATGACAATGGCAGCAGACTGTGTTCTTGAAGTTCCGGATGAAGAGGAGAAGAGATTTCAGTGAGCAAAGGAAGTGCGAATGTACCTGGTTAATCAAAAAAGCTTGTGAAGGTTCTTGGATCATGTTGAGGTTATGTTGTTGGTCCGCATTAGTGGTAGAGCCCAGAATTGAAGATATTCTTCCGGATGAAGTTCTTGTTCAGACTAGCTGACCAGATGAGTTGTTCATCTTGCGAATGTTCTTGTGGTGGCCGACCGGATGTATTAATCATCTTGTGAATGTCCTTATGGTTGATTTCTGAATTAGATGATTGTTCCTAAGTTGATGTCTTGTATAAATAAAGGTTTGTGAGTTCATTTCAAAGTGTGTAGAGAAGCGGATGAGAGTGATATAGCAAAAAGAGCGAAGGGCAGAGCAGAAGTATCTCGGGCTTAAATGGAACTGATCCAGACATGGTAAAGATGTCAATCTCCAGTTCAAGTCTGTGATTCTTATCACTTTGTAGACAGTGTGTCTCCTTGTAGGCAGTGTGCCTCCTTTGTGAGCAGTGTGCTCGGGCAGTGAGCCCTAATTGGCATGTGCCATTCATTTTTCTTATTCTTCTAATAGAGAATAATCCTTGGGTTAATCACCCTGTGGTTTTTCCCTTAACTGAGTTTTCCACGTCAAAATCTTGGTGTTCAATGTGTTGATGTTTATCTGCTCTTGTGTTTATGCATTATGCTTTCATGGATGGTTAATTGATATGCTATTAACTAACAAAGAAGAATCAAGTGTTTGAAGTAGAAGCAAGTTTGTGTACAACTGATTCACCCCCCCTCTCAGTTGTATGCCCTAGATCTAACAGAGACAACTCTTAAATAGAGGTGAACAGGGGAGTTATCTGTAACTCCCATATGCCATCTTGCATAAGGTGTTTGCCACATGTTTCCTCTTAAGGAGGAATCTACAGAAATAGATTATTCCTATAGGAGGAATAAAGGAGGTGAATTATATGTATACGTGTGGGGATAATATACCAAATAATACAAACAAATTATAATCTTCACTTAGTAAAGATTAATTTCTAACAATATCTCTCCAATAAAATTGATTCCCCACTACTGAAAAGGTACATCAACTATGAGAGGCAAAAGGGGAAGTGCTCCAGCAAACTTTATTTTACCAAAAAATCACCTGCAAGCATCACATTTTTTTATTTCCTGCACTACATCCTTGAACAAGGTTGGCCACCAATACCCAGCTCTAAGTATCTTATGGGTGGTAGTTTTAGCTTTAAAGTGTCCCCCACAAACACTATGGTGACACTCACTCATTACTGCTTCAACTTGCTTTTGATCCAAACACTTGAGTAGCACACCATTGTGGCTTCTCCACATTAGCTCATTACGGAACATGACATACCTTTGAGATTTTAGCTTGAGGGTTCTCTTATGATTGTCATCCATACAAGGTGGACAAATCATGTTTTCAAGATAAAATACCACATCTTTGTACCACGTGTTGCCAACCAATCTGTAATGAGGAGCATCCTCTAACTCTGTTTCATTCACCTCTACTACTTCAAGATTAGAATTAGCCATTAACTTAGCTAATACTTGGCCTCTAACTAGCTTTGTGACCTGTATATCCATGTCATATTCTTGGATCCTACTGATCCATCTACATCTTTTACCTGAAGTTTCTTGTTGCATAAATGTATGTTTTATGAAAGGAAGCTAGGTGTGCGAAAATCATTTCCTACACTAATCTAATGAGGACAGATGAGTGCAAATTCTTTTCAACATTTACAATTAAAGAGTTATTAATCCAATAATAGAGATATTGCTGTAATACACAACATAAGAATGTAAGACAGAAGAAGAAAGAGACAAGATATACATGGGGAAAACCCTTACGGGTGAAAAACCCCACACTCCAAAACACAGCTCAAATATATTATCTAAACAATGAGGTTTACAATACAGTTACAGAGCCAATTCTCTTGTAGGAGTCTTCGACACTCATATCTGGAGATGATCTGGTAGCATAACAGTACATGTCAATCACATAATATCTCCTCTCAAAGCACCTGCTTAAATAGAAGTTTACAAGGAAAAAATGAGCTTTCCTTGAGATGGGCATCCAACATGGCCTCATGGCCCAAAACCCACACCTAAGGACACTTGTCCAACACTGCAGCATGGTCATGACACTTTTCATAACACCCTATCCCAAAATGGTCTCCTATTTCCAAGTTGGGCAATGACAGATGCTCTTACAACTCTTATGATTGTCATAGAATTTGTCATATTGACATATCTTACAGTTGTAAGAGAATCTGTCATACACTGACTAAAAATAGCATATTCTCTTACATGTCATAACCCTCCTTGGGGCACCCAAAGATGCCTTCTTCCAAGATGCCTTGTGACACATGTCTTCACCTATAGCATAGTATCTTATATTTCTGACTCTTACGCGTCATAGATTCTATCATAGGAATCTGTCATAACTGTTTCGGTCAAAATTCCCTTACACACTATTCAAAGTGCCAACACATGGAAAAATACCTCTACCACTAAGTGGGACACCTATCTCCTCATGTGAGGACAAAAATTACATGTTGTCACCTTCCACGTAGGATGACACATCACCGTGCTAACTCCCACAAGATGACAAAATAGGATTTGCATCCTAATTACATAATAGGCAATAAATAAATACATACAATAAATAAATGAAAGGAATTACCAAGGTTGAGACACCTTAATTCCCAACATTCTCCCACTTGTCAAACACCTTGTAAGAGCCAATAGAAATAACAGGATTTAACTGCTATAGGTCGAGAGGCCCATAGACTCCGAACACCATCTGAACTTCTTTGTGCCCACTGGTTTCATCAATGCATCCGCAACATTATTCAAAGTGTCTACCTTCTCCAAATTCACCTTCCCATCCTCTACCATGTCTCGCATGAGGTGAAACTGTACATCAATATGCTTTGTTCTGGCATGGAAAGTTGGATTCTTTGCTAGGCAAATCACACTCTGACTGTCACAACAAATCGTAATCTGTCCTGCATCAACACTAATATCTGAACACAATCTCTTAAGCCAAATGGCTTCCTTACAGGCATGATTTTCTTCCATATACTTAGCTTCTATCATGGACAAACCAACAATAGGTTGTCGCTTACTCATCCAACTAATTGCACCACCGAACATAGTAAACACATAAGCACTGGTGGATCTCCTGCTGTCAATGTCACCCGCCCAATCTGAATCCATGAATCCACGAATAAAAATAGAATGCGAAGGTCCTTTAGGATTACGATGATAGCATATGGAATACTCAGAAGTACTCCTCAAGTATGTGAACACTCGCTTTATTGCATCCCAATGTACCCATCTAGGATTATCCATAAATTGACTAAGGACTCCCTCTACTTGGGTAATGTCTGGTCTTGTGCAAACCATAGCATACATCAAACTACCAACAACACTAGCATAAGGTACTCTACTCATGTCCTCCACCTCACTAGGAGATTTTGGACAATCATTAACAGACAACTTTGTTCTCAAAGAAATAGGAACACACAATGGTCTACAATCTACCATGCTGAACCTTATCCAACACGGTCTTCACATATTTGCTCTGGCTTAATGAAAGTTTTCTGTTAGCTCTGTCTCTTCTGATTTCCATTCCCAAAATGTACCTGGCTACCCCTAGATTTTTCATCTCAAACTATGCTAACAACTGAGACTTCAAATCAAAAATCATATTTTTACCATTCCCAATTAACAATTTATCATCAACATACAATGCAATAATGAGAATGAGATCATTGTCAAATTTGTAATACACACAATGATCTGATTTTGATCTCATAAATCTAATCGACAACACAAAGGCATCAAATTTCATATACCACATCCTAGGAAACTGCTTCAAACCATACAAAGACTTCTTCAGTTTGCAAACCAAATTTTCTTTACCTTTCTCTATGTAATGCTCTGGTTGTGACATGTAAATCTCTTCCTCCAAATCACCATGAAGGAATGTTGTCTTCACATCCATCTACTCCACCTCTAAGTCATAAGCTGCTGCAAGAGATAATAGGAACTGAATAGATGTTAGCTTTGCAATGGGAGAGAAAATTTCACCATAATTAATTCCCTCCACTTGTGAATACCCCTTCGCAACTAGTCTAGCCTTGTACTTTTCAACACTGCCATCTGCACCGAATTTCTTCTTGAACACCCATTTGCATTCAACTCCATCCTTCAGGCAAAGGCACCAAGTCCCATGTTTTATTCTTCCCCAAAGAAGCCATCTCATCTTCCATGGCCTCCTTCTAGGAACCTGCATCTTTCATGCCCATAGCCTCTGTCACAGTTCTAGGCTCATCAGTGTTAGTAAGCAAGGAAAAAGCACAACTAGAATCAAGCAATGAATAACCAAACCTATCAGGTTGCTTTCTTGTTCATGTAGACCTCCTCAATGGTTGAGGTTGAGGTTCTGCTTCTTCTAGGCTTTTAGAGTTGCTAGAGCTCTCCTCATCATCCGGTCTCACCAGGTTTGTCGATCTAGTCTTCTCAGGGGTAGAAGGAAATTGAACCACATTTTCGTTCTTTTCTGTTTCTTCTGGCTATAGAATAATGGAAGAAGGTGTTAGCTCTCTGAAAATAACACTTCTGCTATACAACACTTTTTCAGCCATAGGATCCCAAAGCTTGTATCCTTTCACACTGACACCATAGCCAATGAAAATACACTTAACAACCTTGTTCTCTAATTTAGACCATTTCTCCCTAGCTACATGTGCATATGCCTCACAACCAAAAACATGAAGATGTCTAACTGAAGGCTTCTTACCAGACCACACCTCCATAGGTGTCTTACCAACAAGAGCTGATGTAGGAGACCTGTTTACCAGGTAGCAAGTAGTGGCTATAGCTTTAGCCCAAAACTTTTGTTCGAGGCTTGCTCCACTAAGCATACTCCCAGCCTTCTCCATCAGTGTTCTATTCATCCTCTTTGCAACTCCATTTTGCTATGGGGTTTATGGAGTTGTCTTATGTCTTTCAATCCCTTGCTCTTTACAAAACTTATCAAACTCTGCCAAACAAAACTCACCACCATTATCAGTCCTCAAACACTTAATCTTTTTACTAGTCTGAATCTCAACAAAAGCTTTAAACTCTTTGAACCAACTAAAGACTTCAGACTTGTTTCTGAGAAAATAAATCCATGTCCTACTGTAATCATCTATGAAAGATACAAAATATACAGATTTGGAAATCGAAGGAACACTAACAAGACCAAACACATTAGAATGAATGAGGTCCAACACACCAAAAGACTTGTGAGAACTAGAGTAAAACTGAACATAGTTTTGCTTTCCATATATACAATGTTCGTAAAAGTCAAACTCGAGATTACAATCATTTAACCCCTTAACAAGGTTTTTATTTTTCAGGGTTCTAAGACCCTTCTCACCAATGTGGCCAAATCTTATATGCCATAACATTGTCTTTTCAGCAAGAAGCTTAACTTCCAAAGCATGAGCACCCTTGGGTACCCATGATGCACTGCCATCAAAATTTGTTACAACAGATTTCTTCATTGCTGGTTCAGATGGTGAGGATGAAGTGACTGCAGCTCTTTTCTTCGAGTCAGAATAACTATTGCACTATGAAGTGCATGCCTCCAACTGAAACAGAGTACCTCTCCGAGTACCCTTCACAAGAACCATAGATCCTCTAGTCATCTTGCATCCATCCTTCAAAAAGATAACCTCCACACGTGCATCATTCAACATACTTACAGAACACAGGTTTTGTTCCAAGCCTGGGATGTGCATAACCCCAGTGATCCCCTTCACTCGTCCATTAGGGAATCAGATTGAGACTCTTCCATGACCAACAATCTTTAGATGAGAGTCATCACCCAGGTACACTCTTCCACCATCGAACTCTTCATACTTTGTGAACCAGCTTTAATGCGAGGTCATGTGGAATGATGCACCAGAATCAATCAACCACACATCATTAGATGCATGGGTGGCCAGGGCTGTGATGAAAGCATCACCATCATCTTGTGACTTGTCAGAATCTAAGTCTGGAACATTCTTCTTCTTCTTCTTCTTTTCCTCTTTGCATTCCTTTCGAAAATGCCCAATTTTTCCATAGTTCCAATAGAGAGCCTTGGACTTTCCAGGAGATTTTGATCTCCCATGGAATTTGGATCTACCCTTCTCAACTTTCTTGTCCTTCTTTTTCTCTTTCTCCTTGGGTCTTCCATAACTACAAGAGCCTCTTTGGTTGCTTTAGAAGACTTTCTCCACATCTCTTTAGATAATAGCGAAGATACCACTTCATCCATTTTGAAAGTGGATGTGGTGCTTCCAATAGCCATAACAAGATGATCCCACGAGTCCGGCAAAGAACAAAGCAAGGTCATACAACGATCCTCCTCCTCCATCTTCATACCAACGGAAGTCAATTGTGCAACTAACATGTTGAAAGCATTCAGGTGATTTGCAACAAATCCTCCATCCTCAGAGAAAACAACTTCTTTCTCAGAAAAATCTTGTTCACCAGGGATTTGGATTGATAAACATCTCCCAGCTTCTTCCAAAGGTCTTTCATGTTCTTCTCCTCATGGACATTTAACAAGACAAAATCAGCTAGATTGAGTCTTATGAGACCCTTAGCCTTTCGATCTTTGAGATCCCAATCAACTTCTGCCATTGCAGTTGGTTTTACATCGGATACAGTTTCCCATAGGTCTCGATCAACAAGCATGTCTTCCATCTTAAGTTTGCATAACTCAAAATTTGTGCCATTGAATTTCTCCACCTCTAATCTTTTGGATGTGCCTGCCATCTCTTTTCCTACAACAAGATTATAGAATACTCTGCACAGACTCCCACTCAATCTAAGATCAGCTCAAAAAACCCCTACCCAACAACTAGGACCAAAGGTGATCAAGATCTGATACCAACTAAAAGGAAGCTAGGTGTGCGGAAATCACTTCCTACACTAATCTAATGAGGAGAGCTGAGTGCAAATTCTTTTCAACCTTTACAATTAAAGTGTTATTAATTCAATAACATAGATATTGCAGCAATACACAACACAAGAATGTAAGACAGAAGAAGAGAGAGACAAGATATACGTGGGGAAAACCCTTATGGGTGAAAAACCCCACACTCCAAAACACAACTCATATGTATTATCTAAACAATGAGGTTTACAATATAGTTATAGAGCCAATGCTCTTGCAAGAATCTTCGACACTCATATCTGGAGATGATCCAACAACATAACAGTACCTACCAATCACATAATATCTCCTCTCAAAGCACCTACTTAAATAGAAGTTTACAAGGAAAAAATGAGCTTTCCTTGAGATGGGCGTCCAACATGGCCTCATGGCCCAAAACCCACGCCTAAGGACACTTGTCCAACACTACAGCATGGCCATGATACTTGTCATAACACCTCATCCCAAAATAGTGACCTATTCCCAAGTTGGGCGATGACAGATGCTCTTACGACTCTTATGATCATCATAGAATCTGTCATACTGACATATCTTATAGTTGTGAGAGAATCTATCATACACTGACTAAAAATAGCATATTCTCTTACAACATGTCATAACCCTCCTTAGAGCGCCCAAAGATGCCTTCTTCCAAGATGCCTTGTGACACATGTCTTCACCTATCATAGTATCTTCTATTTCTGACTCTTACGCGTCATAGATTCTGTCATAGGAATCTGTCATAACCATTTTAGTCAAAATTCCCTTACACACTATTCAAAGTGCCAGAATATGGCAAAATACCTCTACCACTAAGTGGGACGCCTATCTCCTCATGTGAGGACAAAAATTACATGTTGTCACCTTCCACGTAGGCTGACACATCACCGTGCCAACTCCCACAAGATGACAAAATAGGATTTACATCCTAATTACATAATAGGCAATAAATAAATACATACAATAAATAAATGCAAGGAATTACCAAGGTTGAGACACCTTAATTCCCAACATTTTACTGCTATGTGTGGTACATATGCTATGATCTTGGCACCTGTAAAATAAGATTTGAATTTTTTTGTGGCCTTAACCAGTGCATAGGCATGCTTCTCCATTATGGAATAATTTAATTTAGCAGCCTGTAGGACTTGCTAAAGAATCTTAATGACTGCTCAAATCCATCACTATTCTTTCACAATAATACATCAACAATAGTATAAAATGAAGCAAAAGAGAAGAGCTCCAAAGGTTTTGCATAATCTGGGCTTACTAGAACCGGTGCATTCTTTAGGCCTCCTTTATGTAAACAAAAGCCTCAACTGGTTCCTTTTCCCATGTGATGGATTGTCCCTTCTTAAGCATCTTGGAAATTGCTTTAGTCTTCTTAGTGAAGTTAGGAAGAAATTGCCTCACAAAGTTGATCTGCCTAAAGAAGGACTGGACACCCTTGACTATTTTAGGCTGAGTAATGAGGTCGGCCTTAAATCTTCGGGATCAATTCTAACCCCATCCCTTGACACAATATGCTAAAACAACGTCCCTTCTTCTACTCCAAATTGGCATTTCTTGGGATTCAAAGAGATCCCATATTCCAAACATCTGTCAAAAATCATTTGCAAATGCTTGCAATGATCTTTCATGTCCTTAGAAAATGTAGTAAGATCATCTTGGCATACAACCATGATCTCATCAATGAGGCCTGCAAAGTCCCCATCCATTGCTCTTTGAAACGTCGATCCTGCATTCTTCAACCCAAATGGCATTCTCAAATAAACATATGTTCCCCAAGGAGTGGTGAACACTGTCTTGTATTGTTCTGACTCCTTGACCAACACCTGATTGTAGCCTAAGAATCCATCCATCATAGACATCAACTCTAAACCAACCACCTTTTGCAAGACATGATCCATACTAGGAAGAGGATAATTATCCTAAAGGGATTTGATGTTCAAATTTCTGGAATCTATACACAGTCTAATCTCCCCATTCTTTTTCCTTACTGGAACAAGATTAGACACCCACTTAGAATGTCTGATTGGTTTCATAATGCCTACCTCTTTCATCTTTAACAGTTCTTTCTGCATCTTGGGATCTATAGTCAGATTTATAGGCCTCTATTTCTACCTAAACGGTTTTGCATTAGGTTGAAGGTTGAAATAATCCTCCCTATAAGCTTTAAGCTCATCATAAGACCATGCAAAACATTTATTTAAATTTTTCAATAAAAGAATCAACATTTGCTTCTCATGAGGCTTCAACTTCTTACCTATGTAAACCATTTTAGGTGCCTCCTCACTTCCAAGGTTAACACCTTCAACACTATCCTCTTCAATAGGTTTACCTTTACTCTTCTAGCTATTTGCATTGTCAAACATTCTCTCCAGTGCCACCAATCCCTTGGGAATGGTATTTGTTTTCAACTGTACTACCTCATTGCCAAACAACGTTTCCTTGCCATCATCAATTTCTATCATTGGCTGCCAATCAATTTCTTGATTGTTAAATTCATCTATGCAATTCAAGAAATTGTAAATTTGATTGCTATCATTGAAAACCTACCAGCTGTAGATGTTATTAGGAATTGTAGGCCTAGTTAAAATATCAACAACATAGTGGGAGAAAGGATGTGAATCTAGTTGCAGGTCAAACTTTGAACCAACAACAACTAATGCATCTAATTTTTCATTTCTTCTCCTTTCAATCCATTTGATGCCAATGGAATCAAACAACTCCAATGTGTCCTAGACAACATTCCTATATGTTCTTAGTTTGCTATCCTTAGCAACAAATGCATTTCTGATTTGCTACACAACCAATTTTGAGTCACCATATATTTTCAGGCACTTGATTTTATGCTTGTGAGCAATATTCAGACCCAACAGTAATGCCTCATATTCAACTATATTATTAGTGCATTGAAAATCAATTCAGAAAGACTTACCAAACTACTCTCTATTCGGTGCTATCAGAACAACACCAACACCTAAGCCATCCCTAGAATATGCACCATCAAAGTATAATATCCATAACACATATTCATTATGCACAGGAGCAACAATCTATGGCAAATCAACATACAATTTGTATTCATTGTCATCACAAAACCCCATAAAATAGTCTATATTAGTATCAAAGATGTTCACTTCTTCTTGGGTTTTGTAACGCTCCTCTATGTTTTGGTCTTCTACCTTCTTCTCCCTGTGAAGCTTTACTTCCACTCCCTTGACTGGAATAGTGGCATATGATAAGTCCATTTGTATACTTCCACCCATAGAAGCTGCCCACTTCCTAGATAATAACATACCCCATTTAGGAGGGCAGTCCACAATAATTATGTCCATCAGGAATGATTTGTCTGGGTATGCAACAAGTTTGACCTCAACATCCTTGACAAGACCAATCACATTCACCTCCCTAGAATCCATAAATTTTTTTTTCCAAAAGACTTGGACACCTTCAAACCCAAATCATTCATGATTTCAAGTGGCATTACATTTCTAGATGCTCCATAATCAAGTATATAGTTGTGTAGCAACCATCCATTTATAATCAAAGTGGTGTAGAAAGGATCCACAGCCATCTAGCTATTTACCATAGATGACCCTAAATAAACCTCAACTGTTTCATCATCTTTAAGAGGAGGAACAATGGGTTGCATAGGTGCACTCGAGGTTGTGATAAATGAGACAACCATATCCCTATGCTCATGAATTCTAATGAGTTCCCCTATAGGCACCAAAATTCAAATTTGGCTAAAGACTTGAGCCATGTCAATAGAGTTATAATAGGGCAAAGGAGCATCACATGAGACAGTAACATAATTTGCGCAAGGAATGTAAGGTATTAATTGATTTGATGAAATATACTTACCTTTTTCCTTCGTCTTCTCCTTCTCCTTTTATGGTTCCTTTTGTGCTTAAGGTTGATCGTGCTTGTTACTGCCTTTTGGACAATGAACCCCTAGAATAGGTACAATAGCTGGCTACATGATTTGTGTTGGATTCTTCTACACATATTTCTTCTTTGCTGCTAGCGGCTATGTTGGAATTTTCTTCTTTTCTGGCATATTCTTCCTAGGAGTATTGTTGTCTTTCTTCTCCACATACGCCTTTTTCTTTTCTTTCTCTCCATATAATGTACCATGTCTTGACTCTGTAGTAGGAGAGTTCCACATAGGCACTTGCCTAATCCTCAAATGATAACCTCCTTGAACTTGCATAATGGCTACATTAGTCAAGGCTTTCAAATCTTTCTTAGAAGGTCAGGATTGCTTGTACTTCTTCTACATAAGATCCCTCAAATGCCCAAAATCATGAGATGGCAACTGATATCTCTTTGGACCTGTTGGTTTTTTCTTCTGAATCAGCATTAGGGTTTGCCACTTCTAATGCATAAGCAGATTCAACCAACTAATACATGAGGTTGTGTGAGCTGCCTCCCCTTCACTTCTGGTTCTGCCACACCAAGGGGGGTATCCCTATAACTCAAGATGTAACCTTGACTAGCTCAAAGATAGAAAGATCTAACTTGACAACAACAGGTAGAATACTCTCATGTATGGACCAAGATCTGCATGATAGATCACAAGGTGGGCAACATTCTTGGACATATATGTCTGGTTGGGTATGAGAGCATGTAGGGGGGTCCTAATCCTACTCCTACAACTAACAGGTGGAAGATATGAAATGAGTTGATTTGATGTTTGGATGCAAACCTGGACTTGGTGTATAACCTCAACACAGAGCTAGATTGGTGCCTATCCAGGGCTTGGAGTCAGTAGACATACACCTGTGAATGATCAGCATGAACAACTAAAACTGGATTTCAGGGGGACACATATGATATCTGCCTTACAGATATCCCCCAATACAGAGTGTTAAGTTATCTCTACTTATGGCATCCCTATTGCAGTATACCCTTCCCAATACTTAATCTGAAAACACTTTAATCTACCACTTGAGCAGAAGTTGAAAGATCAAGCATTCAATACAGGAATTCTATATTCTAGAATACCAGACACCCCTTAGATATCTAGATTCAGAAGAACACATGCAATACTGGAGACAGAATTAACATAACACATGCAAATATAGCATTACTCATATAATAAGATTGACCATGAAATCAGTGGATTCATGCAAAAACATACAACAAGTGATACATAAACTCACAAGACCTCCTGTACAGAGCAACCAAAACGAGTTGTATCTTATTACAGAGCCAAAATGTCTAGTTTTCAACAACCTGAAAATAAGTAACACTTCCTGCTTATAACAGCCAAAGAAGCGTACTCAGCATTAATTACATGATGGACATCAAAAAACGTCAGCTACAGATCCCACAAAGGAATGGTATTCAGAAGTTATTGCTGTATCAGACAGAAGAGAAGACAAGGGTGGCCTTGAGCCCGCGCCACCACCTAGAAGTCTTCATGCCAAAAAATTGGGTACAAGACTGCTCAGCAATTCGCCCATGCCTTAGCACAGTCACCATTGATGGCTCAACCACCCGCGGCCTACTTGGAAACCGTCGTAGCTTTCAAAATGGAGCTTCCTGCCAAAATGCGCTTTACTGAAGTTCAAATTAATATAGGGAGATTAATCCCACATGCACGGTGAGGAAACTACTTCAGCGTTTTATAAACATGGCCACAAACATACTAAGTGTCAAGCACTTTTGCCGCACTCAACACACAAGCCCTCGCCCAAAGCCCATCGCCCAGACCTAAGCCATCGGCTTGCCCCAAAAAACTCTCGCCGATCTATCAAGTCTCTCCGATGGCAAACAAAACACACCCTCCGTCGCCGTGACTCCCTCCATTGGAGCATCCAAAAATCCTTTGGCTGACCTCATGTGTTACACTGATGAAGCCCATCGCAATCCCATCGGCCAACCTAAAACTCCTCTGACCGACCTCAATAGTCTCGCTGACGCCATCGCAAACTCCATATTTCCCATCATCAGCCAGAGATAGACCATCGGGCCAACTTCCATCGACTAGGCGGATAAGACAAGTCTCACCAATGGCCAAGCAAAAAACACCCGTCGCCAAGACAAAAACCATCGGCCAACCCAAAAGCAATGCTCTCCGACAACAAAAGTCACACTGATGGCAACTTGGCTTCCCATCTCCGTCGGAGCAAGACCACAAACCTATGCCGATAGCTGCCATCACGCCGATGAAACCAAAAACATAAATCCTTGAACCATTGAACCGAACCATTGAACCTTGAAGAAAATGGTTCAAGCGGGAGGTTCAACCACACCAATTGGATCAAAAAGACGAGCAAAGGATTCACTTAGTGAAAATATGGAACCAAAGCCCCTGAACCATTGAACCGTTGAACCGGTTCTGATGGTGATAGTTTGTCATTGATGTCAAAAGATATTGAGAGAAGTTGAGTTATTGTGCATCTTCACAAGGTATCATCAGGACTGCAGGACATTTGAGAGGATCATTTCACAGTTGTTCACTTATGGCAGGAATCAATCAGGAGTTGTTCACTCAATCAGAATAAGTGTGTTGATCATGTCTTCATTAAGGATGTTGACTTGATAAGTGTATATCTTTCATATAGTGTGGTGCCTTCAAGGATGTAGCAGCAGTATATGGCACGAATCAAGTAAGTTGCAGTATGTTATTATGCTTCTTGTTCTTCTTGATCATTTCTTCACACAAGACGTTGAGTTGTTGCAAGTTGTTGGATTTAGTTGATAATGGTCACCATCCATGGTTGAGGAGAATTCAGATGAGTTCAATTTATCTCATTAAGGAAACAGGTAGAGGACATGAATATTCATTTAGTTCTTGATAATTCAAGTCTATGAAAGGAAATTTGTTCTTGCACAAGCTTATGGTGGTCACATTGTTGAGACAAAAGTAATTGATTCAAATGTTTTGTAGTGATAAGTATGATGATGAAATCATAGTAACTTGTTGTGTTGGTCAGAGGATCAGTGGGTGTTGGCTTTGGTATAGATGTTTTTGATGTTCATCTCCTTGGTTTCACTTGCTTGCTCAGCCCAGTGGTTTCACTTGCTCTTCATCGTAATTACAGACCTCATGACACATTCATTATATAAGAGGTTCAGTGGTAGAGATTAAGATAGTATTGGCAGAAAAATGGTTTAAATGTGTCTTAAATAAACATCTCTCAAAATCCTTATATATTCTATCTTATGACCTCTTGTTTAAATTACCATTGACCTATATTTGCAGGTCATGTCACTTAAGTGTGACCTAGTAAAGAGTATGTTACTCATGCTTTTATCGACCCTCTTCACATCTCTTACCGTTGGGTTCGGTCTCTTGTGAGTGGGCAAATAAAACCTTTTGAAGCCCGAAAAATGAAGATCTCCTTTTATATGAGAAAAGGCATCGAATTGTTTTGAGGAGAATAATACATATTTTTAGGAGGGAGCATAATATATATTTTGAGGAGGGAGCCCAATTTCAATGAAGGGATTTATATTTTTTTAAAAAGCATAAAATACACATGTTTATGGGCATGATTTATGCCTTGCTTATAGAGCAATTTTTAAGGAAAGAATATTATTTAGACCCCGAGCCCTTAGCATTGTTTTTGACGGGTTCAAGGCTGTAATGATGCCTTGTTTAGAGATAAGTATTATAAGGCTATTTTTTAGCCTTTAAAAAGGCCGATTTTCTAAGATTTTTGAAAACTTCTTTTTAAGAAATTTCCTTCTAATTTTACTCTCTTCTTTCGTGATAAGTGAAGTAAGGAGAAAAATTTTAAGAGGGTATTTTTAAATGGAAATTTATTTCCCTCTAATAAGTATAGTTAAGAGAGATTTTTTATATAGAGGAAAATAGAAATGTTTCATGTTTAGGGGCAGATTGAATAGTTTTTTTTTTTGAGATGAAATGATTTGATTGAAGATCAGTTTCACAAATTAAAGAATTTTTTAAGAAGATGAAGGGACAAAATGTTTTTTTATTGAAGATTTATTTTGTGAGCAAAGGATTTTTTTGTGAAAAGGGCATTGGTTGAAGATTTTTTTTGGAGCAATTTTTAGAGGAGAATTGATTTGTTTTTACAGATGAAGATAAAATTGCAGACAAAAGAATATCAAAGTTTGATCATTTATTTTGAAAGGAATTTTTTTTGAAGATTTTCTATGCAGGGAAGATGGATGACGAACAGGACAAATTGATTCAAATTGATTGAAGAAAGGGAATATGATCAGTTGAAAAATGAAAGTCATTTTTGTGCAGATTTGGTTGAGAGATATGATTTTATTATTGCAAATCATTCGTGAATGGAAATGGTCATACAAGTGAAATTGATTTTTGTAGAGATGTTAATCAAATTAAAAAAAAATTAAATATGAGAGGGATTTGAAAAGTCAAGAGATTTTGTATTGCAGGAGAAGAATTGAATGTGAAAGATCACATGTTTTTTAATGATATTGCAGATGCTTGGATAGTGTGAGTAATGTTGTGTAAATCAACATGCAAAGGTGAATTAGATGATTCAAGGATAAAAATATGATAGGATTGAAATGATGAAATATATGTTGCAGATGAGTTGATTTGAATGGTGCAAATCAGATTGAGCAGCAATCACTTCTTGCACATGAGATTTTGAGTTTTGATTGATTGAGAAATGCCAGTGAGGCACAATAGAATGCCAGTGAGGCTTGTAGGTCGGTAAGACCATTTGTCAGTGAGACACTTACATCAGCCAGTGAGGCTTGTAAATATATTTTCAAGGTTAAAGCCAGTGAGGCAGTTTTGGAGTGGTTTTTATACCCCAGGAGGGTTTTCCACTCGTGCAAATTTGTGTTATGTGTCATATTGTTTTCATCTGTATGTGTGTATGTTAATACCTTGCTTATAAGGTTTTGTTCTCCTTCTTCATTCTTAGTTTTGTGCATATGTGTTTGACAAATCAATGATAGCTTTCTCTCCTTTGTGCTCTGCAAGTTAAAATTTGAAAAAGATTTGAAAATTCACACAACACTGATTCACCCCCCCTCTCAGTGTTGTCCTTGACTCCTACAGGTTCAACTCGATGGTTCAATGGGGAGGTTCAACACTGAGGTTCGCCGGCGAGGTTCAAACCGAAAGTTCAAAGACACAATCAGAGCACTCAAAAAACAAAACTTTCACTGATGGACAAAACATGATGACCCCTTCCTCAGGAAAGATGATGTGGATGCTGCAAAACACTGAAGGGGTGCCAAAACTTAGAACTTTTTGGATTTTTTGGGAAGGTGCCTGCATGAAAAATTGCTCAGAAACTAACAGTCAATTCAGGCACCAACAATGGCTCTGATTGGGGACGTGCAGGTGCAAGACTGCAGCGAGAACCCCAGATCTCTGGGATGTAGACCAGTCCCCTATCCATTGGGCACAGAGTCAAACTTGCACCAATCTGCATCACCAAACACATTATTTTAAAATAAACATGGTGGCCCAGGGCCACCAAAAAGGAAAAACCAGAATTTTCCTTTGTCAAACTCCTAATTTTCTTTTGATTTCTTCAAATGAAGCCTAAAAGCATTTAACTGTCTGCAGCAAGCCCCTTGGCAATTATTTGTGCTGCTGCTCATTTCTTTTTCTTCAACAAATCTACAACTAGCTTCATCAGCATATATAATTATCAGTTGTAGAATGTCATCATCATATGAGTCACTGATGTTGCTTGGAAAAATAACAGACTCACATGAAACAAATGAATCCACATCAGAATTTTGCCCTTCCTCAAAAAATAAGAGCTCCTCTGTATCAAACATGCAATATTCAGGCACAAGCAACATCTCATAATCAAATTTATCTTGATGAACATACAGATATCCATCATCATCATGCACGGTAGTTTTGTCATTAATGTCCACCAGAAATGTCTCAAGAGAAGGCAGAAATAACTCAGAATGCAGCCCTACACTAAAAGCTTCATAGTCACCCCTGCAATCAACACTATCCCCAATTGCATGAGCACACACATCTATAATTTTCCCATCCACCTCTGGATAGTGACCTTGTTTTTTATCTTCACCAGTGCCATGATAATCAAAAGCAAAGTTTTCAACCTCTGCACTATGAAGGTGGCCAAAATCTTCAAGGAAACATTCATAATCAGCATCCAAATATATTTCATCATTTGAAAGGCTCACATATGCATCTGAATGCTGGCAATCACTAGCATATTCATTACCATCCCTTGAATCAATGTTTTCTATATTCAGAGTGAAGCTCTGCATATCCACTTCATATAAATAATCAGGCATAACTGGGATATGCACACTACTGCAAGACACAACTTCATGTATGTCTCTCATTTGATCAATTGGAGGGCACCTTGTGTCTGCAGGCTTGTCTTCTAAAGGCTGATAACAATCTTTGTTTTCATTATTATAAGATGTGCTTACATTTTCTACAACATTTTCTTCATGCATCACATCATGGCTACACACATTATTCTGAAATATATTTCCCTCTATACAATCATCTCTCAATGAACATACTGGGAGAGCTGAAATATATTCACTTTGATAACTGCTTTGACAACTTGCAGCCATGAAACCTACTGGCATTCCATATTTCTCATTGTTTTCTATGTCCATAGCAAATTGGAAAGCCTGGTGAAGTGTGACTGGTTCTTTATCTCTCAACAGATAACTCATTTCTTCATCAAATGCAGCCAAATAAATTGTCAAGCACAATGTATTATTAGGTCTCATATATTCAGGGATCTGCCTAAGCAATTTAATAAACCTAAGATTAAAGGCTGGAACCAGCTCCTCATCTTCCCTTTGGATATTCATAAAATGTATGATCAATGAGGCCACATCAAACCTTTCACCAAACTGCCCTAGGAATGCAACTTCTAAATCTATCCATGAAGAAACTAAACAAACAGGCAAGTCTAAAAACCATATCCTAGCATCATCTTCCAATGACTGAACAAAGAGTCTCATTACTACATCTTCATCCTCTACCTCATAATCTTCTATTAAATTACAAAATCTTTGCAGATGTTTGTTTGCCGATTCAGAATCTGATCCACTATATTTTGGCAAACATCTTCTAATTTTATTGGGAATAATATTTGGGTAACCATATATCCCTGTGAAATTTAGGGCTTTATATCTTTCAATAAAGAATGGTCTTCTCTGAGAGCACGACCAGGCTTGCTATTCTAAACTCAACATTTTGAATCAAAGATGAATACCTGGATATATGTTGCAGCATTGATAGGTTCTTTCAACAGAGTCGCCACCTCTCAGAGAGAGGATAGAATGTCAGCAAGGCACTTTTGTTTTCTGGATTCATCACCCCAGCAGAACACCACATGGTTCCTTTTTGCTGCAACAACTTCACTGGAAACTAGATTTTCTAGCCCTCAGGTTACTTGACTCTCTCTGTCTCCAGCAGGGTCACCATTTTGTTAGTTTTTTCTTTTGAATCAGCATTAGGATTTGCCACTTCTAATGCACAAGCAGATTCAGCCAACTAATACAGGAGGTTGCGTGAGCTGCCTCCCCTTCACTTCTGGTTCTGCCGCACCAAGGGGGTATCCCTATAACTCAAGATGTAACCTTGACTAGCTCAAAGATAGAAAGATCTAACTTGACAACAACAGGTAGAATACTCTCATGTATGGACCAAGATCTGCATGATATATCACAAGGTGGGCAACATTCTTGGACATATATGTCTGGTTGGGTATGAGAGCATGCAGGGGGGTCCTAATCCTACTCCTACAACTAACAGGTGGAAGATATGAAATGAGTTGATTTGATGTTTGGATGCAAACCTGGACCTGGTGTATAACCTCAACACAGAGCTAGATTGGTGCCTATCCAGGGCTTGGAGTCAGTAGACATACACCTGTGAATGATCAGCATGAACAACTAAAACTAGATTTCAAGGGGACACATATGATATCTGCCTTACAGATATCTCCCAATACAGAGTGTTAAGTTATCTCTACTTATGGCATCCCTATTGCAGTATACCCTTCCCAATACTTAATCTGAAAACACTTTAATCTACCCCTTGAGCAGAAGTTGAAAGATCAAGCATTCAATACAGGAATTCTATATTCTAGAATACCAGACACCCCTTAGATATCTAGATTCAGAAGAAGAACACATGCAATACTGGAGACAGAATTAACATAACACATGCAAATATAGCATTACTCATATAAGATTAACCATGAAATCAGTGGATTCATGCAAAAACATACAACAAGTGATACATAAACTCACAAGACCTCCTGTACAGAGCAACCAAAACGAGTTGTATCTTATTACAGAGCCAAAATGTCTAGTTTTCAACAACCTGAAAATGAGTAACACTTCCTGCTTATAACATCCAAAGAAGCGTACTCAGCATTAATTACATGATGGACATAAAAAAATGTCAGATACAGATCCCACAAAGGAATGGTATTCAGAAGTTATTGCTGTATCAGACAGAAGAGAAGACAAGGGTGGCCTTGAGCCCCGCACCACCACCTGGAAGTCTTCACACCAAAAAATTGGGTACAAGACTGCTCAGCAATTCGCCCATGCCTCAGCATAGTCGCCATTGATGGCTCAACCACCCGCGGCCTACTTGGAAACCGTCACAGCTTTCAAAATGGAGCTTCCCGCCAAAATGTGCTTTACTGAAGTTCAAATTAATACAGGGAGATTAATCCCACATGCACGGTGAGGAAACTACTTCAGCATTTTATAAACATGGCCACAAACATACTAAGTGTCGAGCGCTTTTGCCGCGCTCGACACACAAGCCCTCGCCCAAAGCCCATCGCCCAGACCTAAGCCATCAGCTTGCCCCAAAAAACTCTCGCCGATCTATCAAGTCTCTCCGATGGCAAACAAAACAAACCCTCCGTCGCCGTGACTCCCTCCATCAGAGCATCCAAAAATCCTCTGGCCGACCTCATGTGTTACACCGATGAAGCCCATCACAATCCCATCGGCCAACCTGAAACTCCTCTGACCGACCTCAATAGTCTCGCTGACGCCATCGCAAACTCCATATTTCCCATCATCGGCCAGAGATAGACCATCGGGCCAACTTCCATCGACTAGGCCGATAAAACAAGTCTCACCGATGGCCAAGCAAAAAACACTCGTCGCCAAGACAAAAACCATCGGCCAACCCAAAAGCAATGCTCACCGACAACAAAAGTCACGTCGATGGCAACTTGGCTTCCCATCTTCGTCGGTGTGACTTAGACCGTCGGAGCAAGACCACAAACCTATGCCGATAGCTGCCATCACGCCGATGAAACCAAAAACATAAAGCCTTGAACCATTGAACTGAACCGTTGAACCTTGAAGAAAAGGGTTCAAGCGGGAGGTTCAACCACACCGATTGGATCAAAAAGACGAGCAAAGGATTCACTTAGTGAAAATATGGAACCAAAGCCCCTAAACCATTGAACCGTTGAACCAGTTCAACCCGATGGTTCAATGGGGAGGTTCAACACTGAGGTTCGCCGGCGAGGTTCAAACCAAAAGTTCAAAGACACAATCGGAGCACTCAAAAAAAAAACTTTCACCGATGGACAAAACATGATGACCCCTTCCTCAGGAAAGATGATGCGGATGCTGCAAAACACTGAAGGGGTACCAAAACTTAGAACTTTTTGAATTTTTTGGGAAGGTGCCTGCATGAAAAATTGCTTGGAAACTGACAGTCAATTTAGGCACCAATAGGACCTTCATCATAATCATATTGGAAAATATGATCATCTTCTTCATAGCTATCATAGTCAGCATCTTGACCCATCTGCTCATAGCCCTCTATGTCAAACTGATTTATCTCCTCTTCATAGTACTCAGAAGCACCTTCTTCATTGGGAAGTTCTTCATCTCTACTCATTGATTGAGCCACTACACAATTAGCTAGATCATGAGGAAGAAAGCATGCCTGGCACCATAAAAACTCATCTTGAAAATTGACTTGATCCTTTCTCAATGGATCAGGAGTGTCCCTTTCAAGTTGTTTGAAACTTACATGTTTGGGGACAACTTGTTTGTCATTCTGCTATGGTCTCTTAGACCAATCAATGTTATAAGGCCTATTATGCAGTCTCTGGCCTTCATTAAAATGTGTTGTAGCACCCTAAGGTGGAAACCCTTTGTCATTTCTAGCAACTTTATAAGACAAATCTTTCACAACCCCCATGAGCTTATCCAACTTGTCATTAGTAGTGAGGGGCTTATTGAAATCTAGCTTATCTAGCTAGGATAGTTTGATATTAGATCTTTTTATGTGTTTTCCTAAAGCTCTTAGATTGTTTTCTATGTTTATGGCTGTAACATATACCTCTCTTAACGATTGTGGACTCTTGTCCCTCAAACAATAACCAATTTTTGAATCAAAGGCACCACAATATAAAACTAAACACATGGATTCATTAGGTCTCATATGAGGAGGTACCTTTCTCATTATCATGATGAAGCGACTGTTGAAATTAGTGATTGTTTCATTTATTGCTTCTTGATGGATGTAAGTTCATGGATGGCAAACTTGGGATCAATCCTTTCCCCATACTTCAATCTGAATACTCTCATGAACTCCTTCCAAGAATCAATACTATTATCAGGGAGAGCTTTATACCATTCTTTAGCACTCTCTTCCAATGAGTGTACAAATAGTTTCATCATAACATCTTCATCCTTAATTTCATATTCATCAATGACATTAATGAAATGCCTAAGATGTTCCTCACCTGTGACAACATTGTTACCTTGAAACCTAGGGATCTTCCCCCTAATATCATTTGGAATTGGATTAGGAAATTCATGTATGCCAAAGAAATCAAGTTGTTTCTACCTTTTAGCTCCCAAAGGCTGCCTCTATGGAGGAAATCTCTATGCTTGTCTTCACTGGGAAAGCCTAACGTTCTAAACGTTGCCATGCTATTGATTCACTTGATTTTGTGGTGGCTGATTGCTAATGTTCCAGACATGGGCATTATTCACACCCTGTTGTCCCATTTGATGTTGTCGCTGATGTTTTTGCTATTGTCTCTAATTTTTCTATAGGTTATGGCCCTGTTGCTGTACATTCTTGTTTTGTTGGGCTTGTTGAGCAAGTTGGGCTTGTTGTTGATCAAGCAAGGCTTGCACCTCTCTTTGTCTATTCTTGAGGTGATCAAGTAGGTCAAGCTCATCTTGGATTCTTCTTTCTCTATCCTCATCACCAGGCTGCTGCTACTGATCACCCATATTATCATGATGACCTCCAAGTGATCATGTGGGAGAATTAGGATGCCTCATATTCTGACATGTCTCTTCATTCTCATTGGCATCCCCAAATGTCCTCAAATGTGGATCATGACATCTATCTCTATTTCCTCTACCGATAACATTTTCATTTCTTCTAACATCATATTCAGTTCTATTTATTCTTTTGTTTGTTTTGAGCATGTTATTTGCAGAGTCCTTGAAAGTATAGTTGTATTGGCTCTTGAGGTCAACAAATATATGGTCTTGGGTATTTAATGGAGAAACCACATTGGGGTATCTTGTCCTATATCTACTCCTATTTCCTGCACTGCTAGAGGATTCCTTACGCCCAGACTGCTGTTGGTTCCTTCCTCTAGGCATTGTAAAACTCTTCTCAAACTAAATTTAATCTTCTGGGTTGTAAAACAAAGTCGCCACTTCCCCTGTTAGGAAGAAATATTGAACAAATACTACACTTCAATGATGCAACAACTGGAAAAATAATTTAATGGGTCCCTGGAAATGACGCCAATCTTTTGGGTCCCAAAATGACTGCAACACAAAACTCTAAAACATTTCTAAATCACCTAGGCTAGGGATTGTCATCATCATGGTAGAAAGAGGTTTATCAACAAGTTAAGGGTGATTTTGGCCAACTGATAGGAGTGGGTAAACTCCTCTACTCTTTGAGCTCAGCTTAGACTCTAGAGGGATATTCCAAGGGGTATACCTAAGCAGGTATTGACTTCAAACTAGATGAGCAACTAAAAATATTTGAACAACCAAACCCAAATCGCTCTCTTAGCCGTAAATTTGTCACTAAACTAAGAACAACTGGTTGTTATAAGATCCCTATACAACTGATAAAAGTAATCCTATAGAATGAGGATGTTGGCGGAACTACTATCATGTCTAAAGATAGATATGAAGTTTTGTTTTAAAAGCTTGGGTGATCAAAAGATTCTTAGACCGGTGCCTATCCGTTGGGCTGTAGAGTCTCACATTCAATAGAGGAACACAATTGCCAAGAAATATATGATTGCCTATTTGAAGATTCAAATGCATGAAAATCAATACCAAATCACTAAGAATGCTTAATAATCCAACACCACATCCTGTTCTTCCTTATGCAATGTACTGAAATGATCATTTATAGAAACTAGAAATGAATTAAGAGCTATCACACTCATCCAAATCAGAGCTTACATTCACACCACTAAATGTGGCAAGAGCAAACTCTGACTACAATTAGGTTTCCTAAGAATAACATCTACAACAATGGAGAAAAATAATGATTCAATACAAAGATTGCAAAAAATGTAACATACATTTCATAGTTATTTCATGAAGAATAAAAACTACAAAGATGATCTTTTCTTTTCTGCCTCTGAATCTTTGAACCTGCTAAGAGAACAATGCCCAGTTGACCAACCACTAATGCATCAAAAACATATGCATATATAGCAATTCAACTCTCTGTAGAATCCCAAGAGATGCACCAGTCAACAAGTACACCCATGCTTCATTGAATTCAACCCACTGTTATGTCACAAGATCTGCATGATTGGAAGCCTGCCCATTTCCTGACAACTCTGCAAATTGACAAAAGAAGACTACCCACACTCTTTGGGTGCCTGGAGTAATAGTGAGAGAAGGATTGAGTTTATGTTTCAGTACTTGCAAATCTATTTCATATATTTTGTCCTCTATTTGTGTACATGTGCATTGAATGTTTTCACTGCGTCAACCACCTGCATAATCTTGGCCTGTAGAACATTAATGTTGAGTACAAGATTACATGTGCAATCCTACAATCATGGCGTGTTTTCAGGAAAATCACCCCTTCAAGGCTTTTAAAACACTTTAAATGTGTTGTTCAAATTCAACTTGTAGACCAATTTTGAATTTGTTGCACTTGAAGAATTCAAACATTCAGCCTGGTTATCTTCATCTTTACCTTTATCGGGCCATTTGAACTCTGATTCTACCTTTCTACACAGTGAGCATCTTCTTTTCCCTTCTATTGGAAAATATGATTGGGGAAGCCTCTTAATCAGTGAACTTTCAAGTTTGTGAACTCAACCTTCCTCTGAAAAATGCCTTTTAGCCTCATTTTTCTTCTTCGTCTCTTTTATCGGTGAATTTATCTTTTTACGAATCGTGGAAAAGTCCTCCTTTTCCTTATACTATCGACAAATCTTCCCTTTGCCGAACTTCCTCTTTTCACCTCTATCGGCCAATTTGTCCTGGGACGAACCTTTATCCCTTTGTCTCATTTGCCTTTGTTGGAGCCTTCTTTAGTCAGTAAAATCCTTGTTGGCAAAACTCACTACCAGCGAACCACATGGTTTGTGAAACCTTCCTATTACCAACAAAGATAAAGCCCTTTCCTTTTTCTTCTGCTTTAGACAAACTTCACTTGCCTTAGAAAATATTATGTTTCCCTTGATCCCTTTGTTGTCGGCAAAATTGCTGTCGGTAAAACCTTCCATCAGTGAACTTTCAAGTTCACAAACCAAAAGTTTTCCAAAGAAGACTTGACCGCATTATTTCTTTTTTTCATTTTTCAAACCTTTTCCTTCTCCAACTGTTGCTTTATCGGTGAAGCGAGACATTGACGAACCTTGCAGTTCGTGAACTTCCAAATTTGCCGACAAGGATCTTGCGCAAACTTTACTTCATTTATTCCTTTTATATTTGTATCTCTCTTTTTCCTTTGCTCTTTTTTGTCTCCTTATTAGCAAACCAATGAAATCGTAAACCCACGAACTTGGAGGTTAGTATAGAAAATTGTCAATTCACTGACAAAGGGCATAAATGAATGAAATTTTTACAAGGAAGAAGATACAACAATGAGGGGAAACATTACACTTAGAATTTTTTGAAAGAAAACCCCTACAAAATGTCTCAAATTAGATCAAAATAAGGGATTTTGACTGTGATGGCACAAACTAGGAAATTTGGATTTTGGGGCAACAATAATGCATGTTTGGGAGCTGATTTTTTAGGTCCCAACACCTTCTAAGCCCAAATGTTCCAATCCCTTTACCTTGATATAGTATACTACTTTGTGCACCCAAACATTGATCATGATCTCCTTGCAACCCTCCAAATCTAGGATGTTTGAGAGATGTGTCGGACCATTCAAGGAGTCATCCCAAAAGTTTGCAGATTTGCCATTATTGATCACCCATGTCAAGTGCTCTATAATTGTGGATCTTCTTCCCATCATGACTTTCCATATGTGAGACCTGACCAATGGGTTAGCCATTGTCAAAATCTTGTTGGGATCATTGTTATCTAGATAATTCTATTGGAGGATCTTACACCACAACACTAGGATTCTTGTACATTCTCCATACCAGCTTCACTCCCAGAAACAAGTTTTGTTGCTCCATGCACTTAATTCCAGTCTCACCTTATGTTTTATTCTTTCTTACCATTTCCCAACTAACTAGTATAATCATTTTCACCTTGTTGGAGCCTTCCCATAAGAATCTCTTCAATATTACATCTATGTCACGATTCATCTTCTTTGTTACTTATAAACATGACATAAGGTAGATGGGGATCACTGAGAGCACCAATTTTATCATTAGTATTCTACCTGCCAATGTTAACTACTACGCCTTCTAAGACTCAGATTTTGATATGCATCCTTTGATTGTCTCCTTCCATAACCCCATTTTAATTGCCCCTTTAAAGAGAGGAACACCTAGATATTTGGTCAAGAAGCATCTGATTAAAAATCCCCAAAAGGACACAATGCATCTCTATGAGGCTCTCTTTATGTGAAAAAAGAAGATTTATGATTTATCCTTATTAATGATCTAACCTAAGCATGATATATAACTCTCTAGTGTATCTCTAGTTGTGATCGTCTCCTCCCACTGTGCTTCCTCATATAATATGGTGTCATCTGTGAATTATTGTTATGTAACTGGCTCTAGAGTTTGAGCTGCATGAACCCCATTCCAAAATCTAGTGGAAGCTTTACCTTTAATTGCTCATCCCAAGGCTTCAACCATTAATACAAATAAAAAGAGGGATATCAGATTGCCTTGTCGAATTCCTCTTGCACTATTAAAGAAGCCACGTGGAGTCCCATTCACCATGATGGAATAATGTGAAGTAGATATGCAACTGAAGATCCATTCACACCATTTTCTTCCCAAAACTAAATTTCTCCAATAGCTTCATCATAAACTACCAACACACCCAATCATAAGCCTTAATGATTCCAATTTAATAACCATACTCTTTTGTTTGGCTGAGACTATCGAATGAATAATTTTGTGAGAACAATTATCACATTTGTTATTGTTCTTCCAAGGGTGAAGCCACTTTGTTCGAGAGAGACAATATTTGGAAGAAGCATCTTCAATCTATTGGCCAGTACCTGCGAGATGATTTTGTAAATAGTATTGCATAGTGAGATAGGCTAAAAGTCAGAGAGTGAACCACACCCAATTATCTTTGGGTTTAACACTATGTTTGTGTTATTGAGATCCATTAGTATCCTATGGGATTTTTGTGAATCCTCCACCACATCCCACATATCCTTTCTAATGATATCTCAATGCCTCTGATAGAAGCAAGTTGGGAAGTCATCAAGACTAGGAGCTTTGTCAAGGTGTAATTGAAAGGTGGCACTTTTCACCTCCTCTTTAAATAAAGGGGCCATGAGCCTTTCATTCTCCATCTTCGAGATTATTGATGGGATGTGTTCTAATATCGATCCCCTATTCCTTGGATTAGACAACCCATCCCCAGCTAACAATTCCTTAAAGAAGGATACAACCTAATTTTGAATATCAGATTTGTGTAACTCCTCCCCTATGTTCCATAAACAACCAATCCTAAATTGTGACTCCTTATTTTAGCTACGTTGTGGAAAAAATTGGTATTGACATCACCCTCCATTATCCAAAATTCTCACAATTTTAGTTTCAAATCAATCTCCTCCCTAGTGAGAATGTTTGAATATGACACCATCAACTCCTCTTTTAAATAATCATTATGAAATATATCATTCTTGATCACTTTCTCATTCATGACTTCCATCTCTTTTTCAATTCTCACTTTCTCCTTGAAAATGTTTTTGATGGAGCTTTTTTTTCATTCTTTGAGCTTTCCCTTCAAGAAGAATAGTTTCTTGGTGAAATGAAACATTTTAGATCCCTTTTTAATATTCACCTCCACCCACTAGCCTTTAATGAGATCTGTCAAATCCTCCCTTCGAAACCACATTTGTTTGAATCTAATCTGACTTCTTATTAGGGAATTTTCTTCCATAATTGATAAACTTATCATGTAGTGGTCAAACCTAGAGATTGGGCATATGGAGGATTCCAAAAAGAAGGGTGCTTGAAGCCAATCCGACCCAATCGCACCCCCCATCACTATTGGTTCTTTTTTTGGGGGACCATCTCTGTGTCCCTTTCTCCCTAGGCTTCTTCAAGCGACGTATCTCCATATGATCCCAACTTTTACAGTGCAGGAAATAAAACTTTTGGTCTTCAATCTCCACTACTTGACTCCATTCACTAGTTGAGGTGAAGAGGGTAATTTGCTTAGAGATTTCATATATCAAAGAAAATTTTATTCGAGCATATATATGTGAGTTCCTTTCCATCATGTCCCAATATATGGAATCAATCATGCCCAAACTACTACCTATTTTCTTGAGGCATTTTTTTGTCCAATAGTCCTCTAGAAAGTTATATAGCTAGATCCAACATGGAGAGTTTCCTCATGAACAAGAATGAGGGTCAAAGTTGGGGCACCATTCTTGGAGAAATAAAGTTGATTGATTCATGCTCCAAGGTCCTTTCTACTTAACTGAATCCCAATCATCTCCCAACTCAAATATAACCAAGAACAAAACTTTCAACAAAACTTTCACCTCACACTTGAACTCCTAGTTATTATGGATCCATTGTTCAATTTGTCTTCGCATCCAATTGCCACCAATCCATCTCCCAATTAACCCATAGCTTTTTAAACTATCATTGCACTCCAGGTTGATCGTTATCTTCTGTGCTTGCGCTATAGAATTTGAATTTGAAACCCCAAAAGTCATGTTCTACCAATTTCGGTGCCAAGCCATTTTTTCTAATGTTTCTCTTATCTAAACAAAATAATTCAGTGTCATTTAAACACTTGGGATATTAAACACATAACTTATTGGCCTTTTTTTAATCTATTTCTCTGGTTTTTTTCTTACTAGTGGCTAAAAATATCATGAAAACACACTAGTTAAAATATTTTGTTCAAATGAGATTTGTCAAACATATTTAGAAGTAACAAAACAATAAATAAAGTGGTGGGTGCAACATTTTTTTAAAACAAGTAACAAAATTGGTTTTATAGGAGTTTATATTGTGGTGTAGATTTTTGGAAGCTGGAAACAAACAATCAAGACAAATATGGTGTTGGCCATCAATTTAATAAAAAAGATTTTTTTACAATCCTTCATAAGTAGCTAAAAAATGGTAGTTGTTAATCTTTTAGAAACATAATTGTAAGTATTAAAAGCAACGTAATGTAGCATTGCTTGTAATTCTAGTGGAATTAATTTTAAAGAAATTGTTGACAAAAGTAGAGTTGAGTGGTAGGTAGCTATCTAAATAGTTTATTATGAGTTGTTTCAATTAAGGAGCAACCATGTAAGGGATGGACAACATGACACAATTTCAAAGTGAAATGTTGTTTATTATTTATTAGTTCCTGCCGAAGGCAGGAATACTAATGCATTCATTAGGTTTTATTAATTTGCACCCCATCAACCAATGAGAGAGCAAAATTAAAATAGTTTGACTAAATTCTCTAATGTATATTATTTTCCAAACCTCTTGCAAAATTAAAAAAAATCATTTTATTTATCATTCTATTAGATAATAGTTGTGAATAGTCTTATTGTTTGACATAAGTTTTTTTGGAGTGTAAATGTAATGGAGCAAAAAAGTTTTCCGTTGATTGTTGTAGCAATAGTATAACTTTTTTGTCCACTCTTGCTAATAATGTTGTCCACTATTTTATTATTTGACAACTAGTGAAGTGTCAATGTAATGGAGCAAAAAAATCTTCCATTAATAGTTGTAGCAATAGTAGTGCTTTGTCTCTACTCCCTAACATTATGATGAGAATTTGCTAATAATGTTGACCACTATTTTATGTAAGGTTTACTCTATTTTCCTACACACTTAAAACAAAATATTAAAAAAAACTCATATAATATAGTAAACTGAAACAAATTACAAGATTTTCAATGGTATCTATCTCAATTAGTTCAAGCCCAGTTTCAAAACTTACTTAAAGCACTTGAATTACCCACACAACCACATTTATAATCAATTTTTTTACAATTTTTACTACACAATGAATCCAACTACCAATTCAAATAATAACTCCTTAATAAAACCAAATTGAAAATTTAGTTGGATGGAGATCCTCTTCTATTATTATCTAATGTTCAATAAAAATATCACATATGAAAATTTATGTAAACTACTTTTAAATTTTAAAAAATTAAATAAACACAATTATAGTCCACATGCTCCAATTACCACTATCTTCACTTCCAACCATAATTTTAATCAACAAGTTGTCGGCAATCTTGTTTATGATGATATGCATTGAATGTTGAAAAGACTCCCTAGGATTATGTTTTGATAAGACTATTCTACCATAATTCTAGTGACTGCTAAAAAATCCAATGAGTTTAAAAGTTTACTTGATGTGAGATAAAGTAGATGTTAGTTTCTAAGCTTGAAAGTCCACAAAGGAAGCCTCCAAGTAGAATGTGAAACCAATGCATTTGAAAATTAGATATGCATGAAGAAGATAAGAAGTTGAATAAATACTTAATAAAATAATTTATAGGGAGATGTAGATAACTATAGTAGACAAGCAAATATTCGAGCTTTGAAAAAACAAATTCTACCAAGAAAGTAAGTGATAGGGAGATGTAAACAATTTTTATTTTATCCTCGCAATTGATGACTATTCTATGCCCAAGATCTTTTTGATGGTAGTCCTTTCAATCTCAACCATTAATGAAAGAACAAATATCAATTGCTATAGTTCTTGTTATGATATGGACAAATAAGTATATTAGAAGGATCCCAAAAGTTGTAGTTTACGTGTAAACTTGAGAAAGAATATCATAATGATTTATTCCTTGGCTTCTTACAATAAGGCTTCATCTATGTCCATTGAAAACAAGTATGTTGAAAGGTGGTCCTTTAGTAGAAATCACTTAAGAGGAGAAGTACATCTTAGTTGTGTTTGAATGAACAAGATTGAAAACACTACCATTCAATCAATCTTGCGTGTAGATTTTATAAAGTGATCTTGGCTATTGAATGTTTATTAAATGACATGTGTCATTATGTAGTGTAGGTGTCTTTTCTCCTTGAAATTTGATAACTATATCTCTTGACTATTTACCATTTATGCTGATACCAAGTTTTGAAAAGTTGACGACATCAAAACACAAACTTTACTTTTCTATTTACATTTTTCACTTTATCTTAACAAACTTTACTTTTACCATTTACTTAGATATTTTAAAAAAATACTTTTCACTATATCAAGTATATTTTTTGGAAATTTTTATTTTATTTTTCCATCAAATTGTCTTTTAATATTCAAGACAATCCTATGATATTTTCACTCCTATTTGTTCTAGTGGCTGCATTAGCAACAATAGATAGGGACACCATTGAGGTCACCGTAATCTCAACACCATTGCTCTAAAAAATATCAAATAAGAGAGTAAAATGTCAAATGTGTCATGGTCATGTGATTTAATAATAAGAAAAATGGAAGGTTACTTAACTTACAAGATAACTTAAATAGAAAGGAATAGGAATTCTTTTTCCTATGGGGAATGAACTCTTACTTAAGAAATCTTACCCTTTGTAAAATGACACAAATATATTATACTTATTTGCTTTAGTTTAATTTAAAATCTTGCTCTACATAAAATTTTGAAACACACTAAATTTATTAAAACATTTTTTTTCAAGTGCCCATTCACAAATTTGATGCCATATAGGTGAGTATAATTGCAAAAGCTTGATTATTAAAAAAAAAACTTTCTTATTTGTGCATTCATTAAATTGGTCACCGCATAGAAAGGAAAATGTGATTACAAACCAAACAATCCAAATCACCTTTCTTTCATAGTGGTTGCATTAGCAACAATAAATAGGGATGTCATTGAGGTCACCATAATCTCAACACCATTGCTCTAGAAAATATCAAATAAGAGAGTAAAATATCAAATGTGTCATGGTCATGTGATTTAATAATAAGAAAAATGGAAGGTTACTTAACTTACAAGATAACTTAAATAGAAAGGAATAGGAATTTTTTTTCCTATGGGGAATGAAATCTTACTTAAGAAAAACTTACCCTTTTAAAAATGACACAAATATATTATATTCATTTGCTTTTAAAATCATGCTCTACATAAAATTTTGAAACACATGAAATTTATAACATTTTTTCAATTCCCTATTCACAAATTTGATACCACATAGATGAATATAATTTTGAAACCCTGATTATTAAAAAAACTGTCTTATTTGCACATTCATTAAATTGGTCACTGCATGGAAAGGAAAATGTGATTAACTAACCAAACAATCCAAAACATCTTTCTGTCATTGTTTCGTGGATCAATGGTATGGTCAAATCTCTAAAATGGGATATTAGGAAGGCACCGACAAATTTAGACAATGTTCACAACAATGTCATGAGTTCGAAGATTGTTTAATGCAAAACAATATGTATGTAATCCTACAAAAGCAGGGGAGGAGAATCTTCGAACAATGTGAACACGAAATTCCTAGAAATCCATTTGGTTCCCTTCATTATGTAATGTGCAAGATAGTTTTTTTGTATCAAAGGAAATCATGTACCTTTCATGTGTTCTTTTAATCATGTACCTTTCATGTGTTGTTTTTTTCAATACTAATAATATCATAATCTTCTAGATCTTCTAGAGTCTATCTACATGCTCATTGAATCTTTGGGTGCAATCATTAATTATAATACAAGGGAACGTACAAGGTCCACAAACACACCTCTTAGAGCAAGGCCTAAATTTGATGGCCGTATAGCCGTATTTAGGCATTTTTGCTGTAAAATATAATTAAAAGTTTAGAAAGATTGTATCACATGAAAGGAGACATTTTGAACAGATTGTCAAAATTTATATAGGATTATGATGATATATATTTTTGGTTTATATATAATTTACTTATACTAAGGTATGTCATAGTATTTTAAGGCCACCTATGAATGGATAACCGTCATAAAAATTTGCTTGACAGCAAGGTCGACCGTCAAATTTAAGCCCTATTTTAGAGGGAAGAGCTTAAGTCACTGTGAGGTTGTAGTCAACATGTCAACTCTTTACATTGGAATGGGTACCCAAAAAACAACCAACATTTTAACTACAATATACCAAGTTTTTACCCTAATTAGGAAAATAAGATGGACCACATCAACCTCCTTCAAGCTTTCAGACTTTCAAACTCAACTACCCGCCTCCTTTGGCTCTTATTGCCAATAAGTGCTTCCACACCTTAGAAGCAGCTTGGAAACCAAGGAAGTTTCTAAAACCAGACCTCTTGTCCCAACTACTTTGACAAAAGGAAGAAATAAGAAGCTTCCAAAGATGCTTGGATGATAAGCAAGAAGGTTGTTGGAGGCCTATTTGGAAAAAAGAAGCCAAACAGAGCGGGGCCCACCTGCCACCCAAACGTGGACGTGTACCGCCCACACACGGGCCGTGAGCGGTGGGTCATATGGACGACCGGGATGAGGGAAATCATATCTCCTAGTCACATGGGATTTAGGTCTCGGTCATATCAGTTACTGTCGGCGGATGTTTCCGCGTAGAAAATTCATACCTTGTCGCGGTCGTTCTTCCGTAATTCCGTTTCACGTTTGGCGTCGTGTGACGGATAATTTTAGATATATGAAAAAAGAAAGATTCGGGCCCAGGTCTAAGTACTCGTTCAAACTGAAAAACGATATTTGACAGGCGAATTGTTCGTCGTGTAATATCACATTCGGGGAATATGCGTGTGTTATTTGGTCGGGATTTTTGCTTATATATTTGGCTTCTCTGCGTACCTGGTATCTAAGGTTATTATTCTTTCTGTTTGTCGTCTCAAACACGATTTGATTGACTGCTTACATACAAACAAGAAGAGAAGTGAGAAAAAGTAGAGGCCGTGGGTTTCGATCTTGGGATCTAGCTAAGATGAGGGCACCTTCTATTTTCGCATGTTTGCCTGGGTTATCACCGCATTTTTTATCCCAATCTTCGGACAAGGATCGTTTTCTTGGCGGGTTGGGCGAAAAACACCTGCCGCCTCCACCTCCCTCTGTCGAAGTTCTTCCCTCCAAGGTAGTTTTTTGTTGTTTTTGTCTATTATTTGATGTAATTTGAATTATTAGATCTGTTTTTTTCTTGAAATGGATTTGATGTTCTGGGCTATTGTAATATTTGAGTTGCTGTAATGGGTATTACAAGAGTTTTGCAATATTTGTGTTGTTTTTGAATGTTTGTACTGGTTAGGGTTTTGTAAATGTCTACATGTTGTGATTTTCCCGTAATTTTACCCTTTCTACCCTGTTTTTAAATGTCTCCATGTTGTGATTTTCCCGTAATTTTACCCTTTATGCCCTGTTTTTACCCTTGTTTTTGTTCGTATGATTGAATTAAAGTTCCCCGTTGAAACCTCAAGTTTATGGTTTTTTTTGATGTTGCAGTAGTTTAGGGTTTTGGTAATGTCCTTACTTTGGGTTCTTGCCCATTTTTGCCCCCTTTTATTGGATGACTGAATTAAAGTTGTCTGCTGCTTAGTAAAGAGATTTGAATTCATGTAATAGGAATTATAAGTGTGCACATATCTGCACTGTTTTCTTTATGTTTGCACTGGTTAGAGTTTTTAAATATTTCAAGCAGTTGGGATTTGTTTCCTCTCTTCCTCTAATTGACTTCCTTTGATACTTAGGTTATGTACATATCTGCACTGTTTTCTTTATGTTTGCACCGGTCAGAGTTTTTAAATATTTCAAGTAGTCGGGAGTTGTTTCCTTGCTTTCTCTAATTGAATTCCTTTGATGCTTAGGTTATAGATTTGAATTCCTGTGATTCATGGTCAATAGATTTTAATTCTTGTAATAACTAATAAGTATTGAAATTGTTTACATCTCTACTGTTTTTTATTTTAATTTTTTTTTTTTTTTACCATTGGTTAGGTTTTTGTAAATATTTTTAGTATTTGGGGCATATGCTTTTCCATTTCCTGCTGATGTTTTCTGTGTTCGGTATTACTCAAAACTTAGAAATCTTGATTGGTCAGAAATAATTCCCTATTTCAACAATTTACTTTAAGTAAATCTGCATATTCACTTGAACTTATCTGCCTATGTGAATGGGGTTCTGTATGAGTATTTTAGGGTACAAGAGTCTATAACTTGTAGTTGTTTGGAGGTCTTATGGTAAAGTGAAACTCACAACCAGCTGTAGATGTTCAAAACAAATAATTAAGTAGCAAATCCTAATCCAATCAGGTGCCCAAGCTTGCCTTAGTTTAAGTTATGTATAACCCATGGTAGGTTAGAAGCTTGGAGAAGCCTGGAGGGCTTGCTGGTGGTGATTGTGCCTTTTCTGTGACCAAAGAATGAAGGTCCGATGGCTGGCGGGCCAGAAATTGTTTGTGGCAAGGATATTGTACTCTTGCATGTTTTGGGCACGGATTGCATTAAGGAGTAGGCTTTCTTGAGTGTGAGATTCATTTGAAAGACTATGAGGAGCGGGTCTGCAGGGCTGTGTTCTAGTATCCCAGTTTGAACAGAAGTCTTTAAACTATCAATGGATTCTCTTATCAGAAATTTGAAACAAACTATGACACAAAAAATGACAATATCAGTGCCAGTTTCTGTGATTTCTAAATCTGAAGTAGAAAGTGTATCCTTAGAAATAAGAAAAGGACCAATTCTTCCCTTCAAAATACCACCAGTTCTAATTATAGAACTTATAGCATTGTAAGGTTCTAACCATTATGTCGTTTTAGGGCCAAACAAATATAATGCTTTGAATTCCTTAAATTGTTTCATGTAAGTTGGTTAACCTATCTCCAGGTTTTGAAATGTTTCCCCCGCTTGAATTGTCAAATTCAGGAAGTTCTCTGGTAGTTTGCAACTTTACAGCCATTTTCTTAGAGTTTCAGAAAGTTTTCTCGTCGAGACTTGGCTTTTTAGAATATTCTTTAAGTTTCCAATATCATTCCCAGTAGTTTTCCAAAGTTTCTGTTGATATTGTTACATTTTTCTTGAGAAATAGGCCACAAAATTTCCACTATTCCCTGATCTAGATGTTCTGCTTCCCATACTCACATTTTGAAAGTTCCCAAGTATCCATTTTCAATTCTTGGGGCAATATAGATGTGGAGCCTTTTTTTGTGGTTAGATATAATTTCTCGTATTGTTCTCTTTGTTTGGGAAGAGTGGTAAGAGGTGCTTGCTTATCTTGTTTTTTAAGGGTTTGGAATAATCTATATTTCCTCATATGAAGATAGTACTAATTAGCTCATGTCTAAGTATTGTTATTTTCTGGATGTCAATGCACAGGATGCTCAATATGACAAATATACTACGGAGCCTGTGAATTTGCAAGGAAGTCTCACTTTGTATAAGGTACAATAATAATGGTTGGTGTAACGCTTGACACTGATATTCAGGATATTTGATTTAGTTATTTTTGCTCTTTATTATGTGTTGGGATTTTTCTGTATCTTTGGCCTCACCAATATCTGTTTGTCTATGCAGGGGCGAGTGAACACTGCTGATGTCCTTGGAGTGTGTAATTCGGATCTGGTTCCTGGAAAGTACGAAGGTATTTTGATGGTTTCTAACAAGTTTCAAAATATCATAGAAGCAAATTTCTCTCTTGTTGTCTGTTGTATTATGTACCACTATTGCTTTTGATTGCATTTTCCTTTCATTTGAACTTTTCTAAGTTTCTTCTGTTATGGCAGGGGGTCTCAAGCTCTGGGAGAGTTCTATTGACCTAGTGAATACCCTTAAAAGGGAGATCCGTGATGGTCAGTTGTCATTCAGGGGAAAGCGTGTTTTAGAGGTAATGGTTAATTCCTCCTTCAAAACAATTCCTTTTTCTAATTACTTTGTTGTGGGAAACTTAATTGACCTGACCATGCTTTTCAGCTTTCTCTAACTGGGGTTTTTTAAGCACTCTTTATGATGCTAATATATAATAACAGTCCTCTTGACTAAGATTAGTAAAATTATTTAATATGTGGGCTGGAATTGAAGTATCTGTTAGTAAAGCTGTTATATATATCTATCTAGTATTTTGAAAAGTGACATTATATGAAACAGTTGCTTAAAACAATTGAACTCTTTTGTTTGGCTGCAGTTGTTCAAATGAGATAGCTTTTGGAATGCATTTAAAATTACAATTAGTTCACTGTAACCAATTTTTGTGTGATACGAAGATGTTAGAATATCACAAATTGAATATTCCAGCTGTTGTCTTTCAGTCAGTGCTTTGCTTCATTTTTTAATGAAATTTAATCCATTCACGATTAAGCCTTAAATCTCAAAATAATTTTTTTCTGAAACTCAGACTTGTGGGGTGTTATTATCTGATTTATATTTTTTATAATTTCTAATGTTTGCAGCTTGGATGTGGTCATGGTCTACCTGGAATTTTTGCATGCCTTAAGGTAAGATATCTGTTTTGTCTAAACTTCTGTATATATTTTTTATTTTCACATGGAACTAGCTTTGTAGAATTGTTCTTATGCAGACATTGATTGCTTGGTTCCTAATGAAGTCGCCTGGTGTGTATTCAGGGCGCATCAACAGTCCATTTCCAAGATTTCAATGCTGAGGTGTTACGATATCTCACCATACCAAATGTACATGTAAACCTTCAGAATGCTCGTGAGAGACTTGGTCGTCTCTGCGATGGCCCTGTAACACCTACACGAACAACTACCTTATCACCTGATGTCCACTTCTATGCTGGGGATTGGGGAGAGTTGTATACAGTACTATCTATGGTTGGACAGAATCAGTTCAATGCATCATGTGACATCAGTTTAAATTTCTCTGAGGATGATTTATATCTGGATCGCTGCAGCAGCCACAATAGCAGTGGTTATTGTCAGGAAACACAGATGGACTCAAGTAACAGTCAACAAGTAAGGCAGAGAAAGCTTTCTGGAAGTCGTGCTTGTGAGCGGGCTAGTGAATCCGATCCTTCAGAGGGTGGTTATGATATTATTTTGATGTCAGAAACTGTCTATTCTCTGGTCTCCATGCGGAAATTGTACAGTCTCATGAAAAAGGTTTGTTATTTATTTTATGTATATATCATTTCTCTCTTCAGGGGATTTTATTCAATTAAAATGTTTGACAGTATAATTTACTGTGGAATGAGCTATCAATGCAATATGTAGAATTCAAAACATATTAAGTTTGTGCCTTTTTGTGGGCAGTGTCTTCGACCACCATATGGTGTTGTCTACTTGGCCGCTAAAAAGCATTATTTTGGAGGAGGAGGAACTCGACAATTCCGATCTTTGGTAGAAGAGGATGGTAAGTCTTGAGGATGATGACTAGTAATTGTTAAAAAAGTTTCAGTTCATGAGGTTACAATTAAAGATTGCATATTTTTCCTTTTGCTTGCTCATTTGATGAATGGAGTAATTTAGACGTGTGCTGAATAGCTTGTTTGAATACATATTTAGCTCTATGCATGATAACTCTCTTTTTGGTTCCTATATTCTCCTCTGCTGCTAATTGATCACAGTTTTCTTCTGCAGGCATCTTGTCGGCCCATTTGGTAGTAGAAGTTGCAGATGGTTCTTCAAATGTCAGAGAGATCTGGAAATTCTTTTATAAGTGAGAGTCACCAATGAGGGTTGGGTGTAATGGAATGACTACCTTATTGTTTTGCAAAACCTAGAGTACTGCAACCACCGGATGGGGATGGCAAAGACTAAACTGAACTTGTGATTGTCATTGTCGATGGGATACTGGTGTTTTGTGAGAATTAATGCCAAAGGCAGTTATAATTCGTTTTGATCAGAATCTTGTAAATGCATATGTCCATGTAAACTCTGTTCTATTATAGTTAAAGTTAGCATACCACAACATTCTTTGCAGAGGATAGATCATAGAAGTGAAAACAACTTCGATTGGTGTAGTTAAAGCAAAATGAACTGGCCATTATTGTAGATTGCCATTGTAGTAGGTGGTCATTCTTATATCATTACATGATGATGATAAGATGTACATACTATTCAATAACAAAGAAAAATTTTGATAATTAGTTGAAGCTTTTTCGGTGGTCTTCATTTTGAGTACCCTTTATGGTTCTTCTAGATTGGTTCTTGTGTACTGACTGTGATTACACCAAGTCACAGGAAATCAATTAATGATTTGGGTTGGAGCAATATTGTTAATTTGTGCCTTGAAACATTTGAACCAGTGTGCATTTTCGCACATTAAATCGAAGTTTGCATTGGACTATATTTGTTTTGGCCTCTGCCTAATGTGTGATATAACTAATGCACAAAAATAATCAAGTTAATTACAGATGCGATGCCCACTGGACGTCTGGTGGTACAACCTGAAAGTTTCAACTCAGAAGTGGGCTTTTGCTAATTGAAATCAAGCATATGGGCCAGTTAATGTGGATCTGTAATTCAGACAAAACATAATGGATTATGGCCCTCCCATTTCTTTCTTAGCCTATTTAACAGATCCTGTTCTAAATGTGTTTATTGTGAACCTATATACACCAATAAAGGCAGAAAGGTCTTAAAACTTAAGAGACAATTATGTCGGATGGGCTTGGTTGGTGGTAATGGTGAACCATTGTCATGGAGAAAACCCGTTGGACAAGTCACTTGAATTGTCTGCAGTAATACAGTGTATACTGCAGATCAACAGTACAGCATCGTGATAAGGTAGGCATGTCGTAAAAATGAATGGTGGGTCTCCAGAATTGAATTGTTTCTAGACCAAAGCCTCTTAGTCATAGGGTACTAAAGCAATTACAAAAGATTACTACCAGGGTGTGACACGCAAATACAAAAGATAATCAATGACGGTATGAGTAGTATAAAATCAAAAAGTAATCGTGAGTGCTTGACAATAATGAGGGCAATGATGTTAAAAATCTACCTTACAAAGTAAAAGTACAGCAAGATGAGATAGTAGAAACGAAAAGGCTGTTTAGGATCTATTTTCTAACGCGAAATTTCCTAATCACATCATTTTCTGCTGTTTTTACGGAAAAAGCTAATTTGTACAATTGACGAAGTTCGTGAGGAGCAGAGGTATGATGTTTATTGTTGTTTCTTTATTGTAAAAGCGGATTGTAAGATCAACGATGCCTTTCAATCTTAAGTCACAACCGACGCCTGTCTTTGGGTGAGTGGTAAGATATCAAACCACACTTGCAAGAATCTTGAGTGATGGAAGAAAACGTTGTTATTAAATAAACGAGTCCAACATTGACACCTTGACATGTGCCAAACGTTGCCTGTAGACAATGACCAATCATTATGAATCATAAGCTCGGGGTTTTATATATGGCCATCAATGACAGTATACAGTGCATGTCAAACAAGGCTATATAGTTTATGGCAGTAGTTATTCTCCATGTATGACCATAATGCATTATTAATTAAAAAAAAGTTTAAAATATCATTTACTTTAAAATAAATGAGTCACTATAGTTAGAAGCATTACTGTCCATGAAGGACTGTTGATGCGTGTGCTAATAAAATGTAGGTCAGCATAACTGTCTGTGTGTTGAAAGTATTTCTCTAAATGACAAGATGAGCAAGCATGTATATTTGATGGCAATAAGTACAAATTGCATGCATTGAGACACTTGTATTCATCTATTTGTAACAAATGATAATGTGCATAACCATAACATAAAAAAATGTATGTATTGAAATGCTTGATTAAAACAGGGAGCACCCTCATAAAGACAAATCAAGAGTGATGTTAGCCTTCAATCCATGGATAGACGCAAGACTTGTAAATGGAGCTCTAAGATATATTCAAAATATAATATACAAACCTAAACATAAAGTTTTTCTAAATTTATTCCAAATGATACAACATACATATGAAAATTTATATGCTAAACAAAAACAAGTGCCTTATATGATAATGACATATTAAAATCAAGCTGAATTGCCTTGCCATTATGCATGATAATCCAAGGAACAATGTGAATATAACTTGCATAAAATAATAGAAATACTTCATATATATCTAGGAATAGAACAAACCTGTGAGATAAGGCAACACCATACGATGCTTCTTATTGGAAGAAACTGCACCACTATATCTCAACATGAGATTAAAACCTATATAAAACTCTTCACATATCCTCTCTTGCCTAAGCACCACAATATATCATTTAACTAGCTACCATTACCACTTCCCCACACGTGGAATACATATTTTTATTCTAATTAACTAGTGGGATGACTACCTTTAAATATTGCTACTTAATACATTATAATATCATACTCCTAATTACATGACATTTCATCTCCCTTAGAAGTTTTGTCTCCAAAGCTTGAGGACCAAATTTAAGCTTGTCCATGCCTTCTCTTTTTCTTTCACTTAATTTTTCTTTGCTTCGATATGACCATCACAAATATATAATCAAATGTGTCATCTATATACATGTCAAATGGCAATTGTGATGATAAAAAGAACATTTATAGAAAATCATTAACCAACAGAAGAGCAAAAAAATCATTACTTGTTGAAACAAAATCATGTAAATAAGTTTTTTTGAGTTGAAGAGCCTCAATGATACCTTCCTCAAAATTTCCACTAATACATTTCCCTTATTATCAAATTCACTTTGGAGAAGAGGTGATCCACTAGAGAGGAATTGGAGGATTACATTCACCTCATCTTCATTGGTAAACTCATCATAAGAGGAGGAGAATCATCAAACCTATGTTGAAAAAATATATATATTTTTATCACGAATGGGATATTCTTTGAAGAGAAGCCAAAATAAATTACTCTCATTCAATTGAAAGAAACCCTCCTACCATTTTATGTAGTTATCCTCCAAATCTATCCATGCATATATTTCCTTTTCATATCCCCCTCACATATGAATGAAGAATAAATTTATGGAAAGCACTAGCAAATGCATTTCACTATCCTTCCACAACTTCATACGCATCAAAATATTTATTACATTGTTTTCACAAATTTTTAGGCTATAAGGTTTTGAAAATAAAAAATAGTCAACTTTCACTTACAAAGAAATAGAATTCAATTTCCTCACTTTGGCTTGGAAGATAAAATTTTTGCCCTAATTCTACACTAAACAAATTGCATAGGAATTAGAATTTTAAAGTCAACTTAAAATTACCAAATGATACTACTCTAAATCCTTAATGTGATCACTTTTTGAAATTTTCATAGATTATCTTTCAAATGAGTCCAAAATTATTTTTTGGAAGACTTGTGTGTGACAACTTTTGGGAAAAGTTGACCTATTTAGAAAAAAGTAGCACCAAATATCATCCACTTTGCCCAAATTGAGGCTCTAATACTAAATGCTAAGAACTTGCATTAAATAATAAATTTGGGCTCTAATACTAAATGTTAAAAACTTGCATTATTTAATAGAAATACTCTAGATATATTCAGAAATAGAATAAATCCTTGAGGTAGGGTAAGACCATACAATGCTTCTTATTAGAAAAACCACTCCACACTATATCTTTATACGAGATCAAAACACATGCAATACTCTTCACATATCCTCTCTTACCTATGCCTCACAATATATAACTCAACTACCTACCACTACCAGTTCCCCACACATGGGATAAAGTCTTTTATTCTATTTAACTAGTAGGATGACTTACAAAGCATATGCACCTACACTTTTATTTATCATTACCTATACATTATAATATCATAATCTTAGGTACACGGCATAGACTTACAACTTTGTTAGACATTTCCTAAAAATGCAAACATGAATTTGGAAGGAGATTAATCATTCTAGTAGGAAATTTTGGACAATTGCCTTCCTTTAGTGATAAATTGCACTTACAATAGATGTGTAAAACTATTATATGAATAATTCAAAATAGTTGTTACTTTGGATAAGGTATTTAGATAGGAAGGGAAAAGACCGGATCAACAAAGTTTTTAGCAAATTCTCATAAATCTTAGAAATGCACATCCAACAATGGATGACTGAGAGTTATTAATGAGAAGAATTGATGTTGCATTATATCCATCCACCATGGAAGAATTTGACAATAATATTAATCTATTTGCAACAACTAATAATGTGCATCACCATAACAAAAAGAAATTGCATATATTGAAACAACTGATTGCATGTAATATTTCAACCAAAGCAAGGAGCATCAATCCACTAGGATGTTAGATTGATGAATTTGATGTGAAATTATTAATTGCTAAGGATGCAAGGGTGATGTTAACCTCCAACATAGATAGAAGCAAGACTTGTAATGAAACTCTAGCCTATATTTAAAATATAATATGCAAATCCAAGAGTGCCACACCATAATTTCACTATTATTTCCATATGAGCACTATGAAAATAAAGGAAAAGAATAACTTGCCAAATAGATAGTTAGATAGTTGAGGAAGAGAGACTTAAGGTCTTGGAACTATAATAATGTTATGTATACATTGACATAAAATTCTTCTTTCAAATACCTCATACTCCTTTAATGTGAGGCTATGCATTTTGATGAATATGAAATGCTTCTTTAGTTGTCAAAGGAATTTTTTTGTATAATAACACAAAAAATTTAGATGTTGAATAAACATACTACATGTCATCTTTGCATACACTACATCATATATCTTATATACATCTTTCCAAAAATGACAAGAGATATTAGTATTGAGGTGTCTATCTAACCTAAGTGACAAAACTAATATAGGCATATAACTAACCTATGTGACACATCCAATAGAAATGTCTCTAGATTGATATCTCTCCACATCTTTTAAATAGAATTATTTAATATTGAAAGAAATAAAATATAACCTTTCAACTAATCACTAAGTACCATAGGATTATGAGTTGAGATGATAACTGTATGCACCAAAATGGATATACATGGATATGTCCATGTTGATTGAATGACTTGGCGTTTATTGTTGTGGATGAGGTAAAAGCTAATGAAATGACAATCTTGGTGGACACATGATTGTATTATTTGTTTGATTTTTTTCTTGTTCTTCTTGTGGTAGTAATAGGTGTATGATAGGCAGTAGAGGTGTTGTTTGGACATAATATAGAGTTTTAAGATTTAATTGGATGTTTATGTTTACTAGTGGATAGTTCTTTGTGACAACAAATTGTTTAAGGAGAAGAGCTAAGGAAATAAATAGAAACTTTCCTCATATCTCTATCATAAGATTGGGTCTCAACTTGAGACAAATGTGAAATCAAATCAAGATGGTCCATTGGATGTTTGAATGCAGTTGACTAGTTTGGTTGGTTCGATGTTTAGGGCTTTGTTGTTTTTTGTATTTTTAAAATGTTTTGTATTGTTTTTGTTATTTTTATGTTTAAGTGAAAGGAGTAATTAGTCTAATTAAATAATCAAAATGAACTAATCTAACTAAAATGCTTTAATTAACTAGATGAACTTGTAGTTTAAAAAAAGTGAATGAACTAACTAAACAATTAATTAATAATATAGAATTAAACTACACTAAATTAATTAGATTAGTCTAATTAATTTTATATAATTAATTAATTTTATGTTATCAATTAAAAAATGTTGTGTATCTAATCTTCTCTCTCTCCCTCCTTTTAAACGAAATAAATTGATTCCTTGAATATAAATGATATAATGTTTAGATTTGAAATTTGTTTAATTAATTCAGGAAAGAATTGTTGATTTTGTTAAGTATAAGTGTTATAGAAAGTAACTAAAGTTCCACTAAGAAAGACCCTAGTGCTTCCTTAGAACTTACCTCTGAGACATCTCAAAGGGTTTCTAGGCAACCAATCTAGGAAAACATAAAAGAAGGTACACAAGTAGTGTTGAGTAAAAAGATTTAAATGTAATATGGGAAACAATACATTGACAATAAAGAAAAATTCCTACTTCTAACCTTTTTAGAATAACAATTTGTAGGTCAACAAATTAAATCTACACTAATTAAGGTTTATCCTTTTCTACAACACCTAGCATGCAAATCACACATTTCATGCTTAAGTTGGCAAATTATGGCTAGTAAGAAGGGAGTCAACTTAGACCCATATGTAACTTTGAATTTAGGAATCAAGGGGTTATTTTTGTGCCTTAAATTTAAACAAACTTCATTTTCTATGACAATTTTGACCCAAGACATCAAATGGGTAAATTTGTAGGCCATGTCTAGACATTGGGAATGTGTGAAGACATGACTAGGTTGATTTTTGGTTAATTACCAATTTTTTATGTCGAAACATGCCACTTGTACATTAGTCATTGCATTCAAGACAAATGGTCATGAGTTCAAAATGGAGGGGAAAATTGCCAGGTATGAAATTTTCACTCTTACATTTTTCGCCCACTTTGACTTGCATGTGAACTACTATGAAGATGCATGTCAAAGTAAACAAGTAGTCAATATGAAAATTAATATTCAAAATTTCATTAAAAGGATATAGATAAGGATGATGATTCCACACACTCTCCTTGCAATGAATGCTCCATCTTGAAACCTACAAGCACAAACTTCCATGAGTAACATCTAATACAAAATTTGAAAATGGAACTAATAACAATTGATTTAATGTCAATGAACAAATGGTAAAAGGAAAAAAGAGAGATGGGAGATAGGAAGGAGTTGCAAAAAGTATGGCTCTAAAGAAGCCTATAAAAGTAAATTAATATTTGTTAGGCATAGTGGAAGCCTACAAAAAGAAATTGATATCTATTGGGCACAACGATATGTTGGGAAAAGGTGTCTCAACCTTGCATTCCTAATGTTCATATTTATTAATTTATTTGCATTCTATTTTATCTTTAGTGTTTTTGTCCTCAGATGGGAAAGTTGGCGTCCCAATTTGAGGTGGCACTATTGTTTGTCTTTAGTGATTTTGTCCTCACATGAGGAAGTTGGTGTCCTAATTTGAGATGGCACTCTTGGCCATGTGTTTCCATCTTGGAAGGTATGTAAGAGTATCTTGAGTCATCATGATGAGAGTTACTCATGACAAATTCTTATGATGCATAAGAGTATGTAACATGGAGGTTACATTGGAATTTGGACCAACATTACAATAAGTTTGGACACTTGTCATGGAGCACCATTGAATGGGTTGAATGAAGAAAAATTGGGGCACCCAAGTTTGGATGGCCAAATATGACATTTATGGCATATGATATGTTGTAAGGAATAAGCTAAAAATAGCTTGGAAGACCAAGACCAGGGGGACATAAGGATTTGTGAATTGACCATTTGGGTGCCATAGCTCCCTTGTCTTTGCTAATGGTTTTCTCGAACCATTTATGGTTTTTAGTTTGAAGCTTCTCCTATATATTGGTGCTTGGAGTTGGAGTTGTATATGTTATTTTGTAGGTATCATTATGCTGTCATCATTACTCCAGAATTGTATTTTGGTGATACTCATGTAAGAGGCATAGCCTCCTCATTGTATTGTAACTATAGTCGTTGCTGAATAATACAAGTGCTTGTTCTTTTCGAGTGTGGGTTTTTCTTTTGATATGGTTTCCCGATGTAAACCTTTATGTTATGGTATATTGTTTTATGTTTGTATATGTTTTTTTTCTTTGTAATTGTAAAGATCATAAATTTGCACAATACTCTCCTCTAAGATTAGTGTAAGAAGTGTTTTTTTGTACCTTGCTTCTTTTCATTTTGTATTAAAGCTTGATCACCTTGGATTCTAGTTGTTGGGTAGAGGGTTTTTTGTACTAATCTTCGATTGAGTGGGAGATTGTGCAGAAGGAGTTTTGATCTTATTATAGGTAGTGATGAATTTAAGAAAAGAACCCTAATTTTTTATAAATTCCTAGAAAATCCTAGCTAAGTGCACATTAATTTTCTTGGCAAATTTATGCACATTACTATATGTTTTTAAAAATCCTAGTGAATCCTAGCGAATACTAGCTAAGAAAATTAATTACAATGGTGAATCCTTCCTTTAAAAATTTTCATAGTTGGTCAGCGCAGTCCCCCCATATATTATTTTGTTTTTTGTAATGTTGAAGCAAGGGCTCAGGGGCAGTAGCCATTGGTGGAGTCAAGAGGGAACGCCCCTTGTGGGGGTCGAGGGGGTAGTGCCCCCTTGTGTGGTCTAGGAACAATGATGATACAAGTGGAGTCGATGGGTGGAGACCCTTTCTGCCAAGCACAAATCCACTATCAGGAAGGCATTGGAGCACACACAAATTAAACACTTTAAAAATCTCACACTTTAAAAATAAGACTAAAATAAGAGTAAATCTACACCTTATATTCAACTATTGATTGAATGGTTCTAATTGAATTCAATGGCACTATAAGCATGTTCCTTTTACAAGGTTTACTTAGCCTAGAATTTCTTTTGGGCCACGATTAGATTATGATCAATGGTTGATCATAATATAATCATGTGACCTAGAAGAAATTCTGGGCTAAGCAAACCTTTTAAAAGGCATATGATTATAAACCTACAAACTTTAATTAGACCTATTAGATTATAATGGAAATCAATGGTGGCAAATGAAAACCCTATTACTTCACACATTTAAACTACAAACATGCCCTAGTTTCTCTACAGGCCTCACTATCAATGATTCATGATCAACTATTGATCATAATCTAATCATGCAACCTAAAAGAAATTCTAGACTGAGCAAACCTTTTAAAAGGCACATGCTTATAATGTTGTAGAATTCAATTAAAGACATTAGATTATAATGGAAGTCAATGGCTAGAAAATGAAAGCCCTATTCCTTCACACATTTAAATTACAGAAATGTCCTAGTTTCTATACAAGCCTCACTATCAATGATTCATGATACCTACATGCCCATAAGGATCAATAGATAGTCTAAATTTTGTATTTGTCAATAGAATCTAGTTTGCATTTGTTATAAATGCTTTAGATGCTCCTACTTACTATTTGCACAAAACAAAAGCAGGAATGTTAACATCATAGTTGTCTCAGGTCGACTTTACCAAATAGATGAGCCATTGCAAGCAATATATAAAGTGAATACCTATTACAGATTGCAAACAAAATCTCAATTTCTTATCCATGCAAACTTTAAAAATAATATTAGTACGTGAACTTTGTATGCTACCTCTATTCTTCATAATCATCAAATTTGAGGCCCTAGGTTTTAGAGGCCATGATAATAAAGGAGAGAAATGCTTGAAAACCTAATTATATATAATTTATAAATAGAAAATTATGCCAAATATTAATTTCAAAGCAAAAACAACCCCAAAAGTAAGCAAAAATTTATTAGTAATAGTGATATGGCCCCAAAAATAAGTAGGAATGTAATATTAAAGGTAAATATGATTAAGATTTACCTTGAAACCATTCTCTAGATGGGACGTGAACTCTATGACAAGATGGATAGATTTAAAAAATTTGCCAAACTATGCCACAAATTTAGGAAATCTGAAATTCAAAAGGGCAAACATTAAGTGGTGTCCCCTCCTAAAGGGAGATTGAAATTGAATTTTGATGGAACAGCAAGAGGGAATCCAAGTATTTCAGGTGTAGGTATTATTACAAGGAATGAGGATGGTGAGATCATATGGGTGATGTTGAAAAAACTCCCGATCGGTACAAACAATCAAACGAAGTTCTTAGCACTTCTGTTTGGTTTAAGATTGTCTATAAAGGAGAACTTGAGGGATATAGACATTGAAGGGGACTCGTAGATTTGCATAAACACTGTTAAGAACAAGAAAGTAACAAATTATGGAAGGAATGAATTAGATTATCAATCATATTTTTTAGGAGGGGAACCATGCAACAGATCACTTAGCAAATTTGGCTTGTGACTCCCAGGTTGATGAAGTAGTGTCCCAAAATGCACTTGAGTGGCAGGACATCCCTGTTTGATAATTAGGATGGTTCACATGGTAGTAGAACATCAAGACGAAGCATCAAATTTCCCATCAACATAGTCATTTAGGATAATCCAAGATAGTATCATATGTATAAAATAAAAGAAGAGGACGCGGATCTTTGGTCATAGACCAAAATAATCCTGAGAGGAGGGATTTTACAGATTCATGCATCCTAAAGATCTTAAGGCTGATTTCCTCGACCAACGAGGATTACCCGTGAATATTGTTGGTTAACAAATTTGTCAACTAACTCTATATACTCACGCCCGGACAAGTGACAAATGTAATCAACAGTTGAGCCCAATATAGTGGTATTTTACACAGTCTCTCTGCTTATTTAACAAGGCGCATCTACCTTCTACAGATATTCTGAGGAATATAAATTTGAGGTTGCTTTTAACCAGAAAGCAAGATAAAGGTAGAGCTTTTAACCAAAAAGCTATAAAGGTGAATCTACAACTCTAGCTATAGAAGTTCACAGACTTCAGCAGTACAACTTATATGGAAGATATTATACATACACAGGAATTCACCACCTTAAATGAAATATCAACAGATAGATTATTCGAAGTAGTGAGCAAGATTTAGTAACATCCAACCACCAGAACACATGAATACCATTAACAACAACAGAAACATATTCAACTTAAGAAGAACATGAATTTAAATAATCACAACACAAAGTCCATGATCATCCAAATCTCTACTGTATTAACTATATTGCATATATCATAGAAGCTGGAAAACAAAATTTAACTATCACCCTTCCCAGAAACAAAGTTTTGCAAAAAGATCCCTAATTCGACCAACCATTTAGAATATATATCTAGGCCAAACCATAACTATCTAGAAAACCATAACGGCTTCTTGAAACAGCCGATTAAAAGATTGTTTAAACAATAATAATAAGGGGCCCTCCAAAGCCAATAGTTTTAGAGCAAGCAAGAGATAACTAAAAAGCATGAAATTAAAATCAATTCAAGATTTGTAAATGTACGTCGCCATCGTCCACCTCATCCATTTCTTCATCTTCCCTCAACTGTCTGCCTTCTCTAGTGACACTTTGTGCTGCTTGGGGTACCTGTGCTCGCAATCTAGCTTTGTATGTTCTATACTTGTTAATAACAGGTGTCAATGCCATGCCAGGTGGAGTTTTGGTCATGCTAATGCGACTCTTCCTTTTCATGATAGCTCGGTCAGAGTCAGTCACTTTTTGATACACTTCCTCGATGCCATTCTTGCAAGTGCTAATATAGGCTTCCATCTTAGAAAGTTTACCCAACAATTCCCCTGTAATTGCACTATAGTTTACTATCTCCTTTGTCACGACCTTCTTGAAATTATGTTTGATCACCTTGACATCCAACAGTTTTTCATCATCCGATCCATTGGCCTCAACATCCAAAGCAGCAAAATCTCTTTTAATCCTCATCATCTCTTTGTAATAAGTTGCCAGTGCCTTTCCCATTTCCTCTTCAGCTACAGAAATAATATAGATCTTCCATTCTAATGCATCAGCCCATACAATGGTATCTAGCTCTTTAGGATTGGCTATGACTTGTTCAATCATTAGAATACTGGGGTCCATGTTGGCAATTTCCCGCACTTCCTTAGAGGCTAGGTTCAAGCTATGGTGGTCACTTCGATCTTTTTCAAACTTGACTATCAGAACTTCTCTTTTAGCACGAATGGAATCAAATAACTTCACTACCTCCTCGATAAATATGAGACCATCGAAGATGATCTTCTCAACCCATTGATCCATAGCCTTCCTCAGAGACAAAGAAGTGCTAACTTGTTGAAGAAGATTTGGGTCAAGAGTGGAAATTTTGACAGTGGAGGAGGTCCTAGTAGAAGGAGTTATTACCTTAGCAATTGAATGGGGAAAGGATGACATAGAACTTACATGTGCTAGCAGCTTCGAATTTTCATCTTGCAAATCTTTTGAACCCTTTTAGAGATGTTGTCTACTAAATAGTGCATGTGGTATAAATCACCCTTAGTAGTCGATGGGCCTAGATCCACTCGGCTTACTCTGAAATCTTCTTCAGTTATTTCATCTTCATTCTTCTCGACCAATGGATCTGTAATTTCTAAACACTGATTTCCCGTGGTGGCATCGGTCACTATCCTGGACATCCTCTTTGCACATTTTGGTTTTGGTACCATCTGCAATAAGCTGGCAATAGTATCAATGCCTTCATCAGCTGGAACGGTGTACCTCTTCTTTATTTGGACTACCTTCTTTAACCAATTTGGAGATGAAACTGGTGCATTGGCAACATTGGTAGTCGCCACTATCAGTGCAGGATGAGGGTTTTGCCCAGGCATCTCTTTTTGTTAAGGGGAATTAGGTGGACTGAGTAATGAATGCAATAAATTATCTTGTCCTAACTATGAGAAGATGAAAGAATCAGAATCACTTACAGGATCGTTTGGCAGGGGCACATGGTCATCCTTAGATGATAAGGAAGCCAATCTAGTGTTTATCTTCGTCACTTGAACATCTTGCTCACAGGTAGTCTTCAACTTGCCAAGTTCCTCAGGTGAACCTTCACTGTCGTCGTTCAGTTGTGAGCCAACTCTTTGCAGAGTTGGGTCCAAATTGGATGCTCTTCTATGTGAGGTGGCAGTCTGAGACCTGGCTTGACTCTGAGAGGCTAAGTCCCTTGGTGTTGATGAACCAACACACTCCTTAGTCTTTGTTTGCAACCACTTTTTTGTTCTTCTCAAAACATGAAATGACAGCAACATAACATCTGTAACCTCCTCTGACCATTTTATTGGGGTTAAAGGTTCCCTAGACAATGTATCATATCCTTCTCCCAGAAGACCTAAAAGATCATCAACTATATCCAGGACCTGAATGTTCAGCTTGAAGGCACGGACTTGATCAACAGTCAGCCTCATCCACTTCCTTTTCTGAACTTCTCTTTCATCAATACAGTCTTCCCAAAAATCTTCAAGTTGAGGAAAATGTGAGTAGGAACCACCTCCATGCATATTTTCCTTTATAAAATGTTTGCTGTCAAATGACCTACGAGGAGACAAACTATGAAGGTTAAATTCAGACAACAATTTATCTACATTCTGGGCACCATCATTGCTTTTGCATGAATAGAAAGATAAAGACACAGGGAAAGAATATCCTTTCTTTTTCATTGCCTAATATTTGACATTTACTGCTACCATTTGGCGGCAAACTTCTAGCAACACCAAATAGTTGGAGGGGTATCAAGGCAATTTTAATGGGGCATTTTCATAACCCCCAATCCTTAAATACAAGAAGTGATCAAATTGAATATAAACACTCCCAAATTTTGTGACCAATGTAAATGCTTCCAAAGAAAATCTTATCTCTATTGAACCACCAATTCTTTTGGCTAGCATCATAGAAAAAGCATCATTCACACATCGGAAATCTTTCATACCTTCATTTCTTTGTAGTTGAGGAAAAATTTGATACACAGGCGTGCTTACCGAAGAACTCTTTGAAGTTATAAGACCAGGCCAAGCAGCCTCTTTTCGAGCCAAGATGTAGACCGGCTGGGAGCACATGTGAAAGCTTACGCTTTGTGTAAAATTTACTAGTTGCTCGTGTAGACAATTGCTGATGATTTTCGGCCAATCAATCTGGTGGTCTCCACAAATTAACAGAATAAACCTGCACATCCAAAACCTGAAGACATCCGACTCAGGGCTCCCAACTACTTTGTTCAGTAGGGTTATCATGTCTGAGATTTCTTCTTTAAAATGGCTCCTTTTCAGATTTGCAAGTAGCCGGGACTTCCCAGTCTTTTCTTCTTCTAGCCAATGCTTGGCGACACATGTACGACACCAGTCCTTCTTCTCATTATAGTAATTCTAGGTGGAAGATACAGAAACATCAGCATTATCTTCATATTCTTCCAAGTCAATAGCCGAAGCAATAGATTCAGAATCAATTTTAGCCACCAAAGTACCGTTGGGAGTTTTTATCTCCTGAGAGTCTGGGAAATAACTATTTGCGCATGCAACTATTAACTCAGGACAATGCACAAGAAGCGGAAAGCCACCAGCTTTATGCAAGCCGCTGCTGATAATCTTCTCCACCAAAGGAGTTCTTTCCTTAGACCGCATTCTCCCCCAAAAATCATCTAAATCAACATGGCCCAAATTCATATCTCTCACTCTAGAAAGACCATTCTCTATAATGGAGGCCACAGGAGTCCCTTGAAATTTAAATTTCATTTTTATATTCTCCAGAAACTAGCAAATAAGAGATTCAGAGATACATGCAGAGAGCAGAGAATGGGGCAAGACACCAACTAAGAATTCTTTGTGCAGATACATGGGAAGTAAAAATCTCTAACTCCTCAAAGAAGATATGAAACCTTTATAGAGAGAAGAGTTGCTAGCTATGCTGACCTGCGAGGGTTAAACTGAGCTGAAATTTCGCACGTAGCGAGCTAGTCGTTTGTTATTCTGCAATGCATTCTCTTTGCACATAATATCACCTTATGCGAGCTTTAAGATTAATTCAAGTCACTTCTAATAAATTCCCCCAAGAAAGATATTAAATATTGGCGGCGAATTTGTCATTATAACCCATAAATGCATGCCTCGACTTTCCCTCCAACAATGGCGCCACCATGTCCGCACGTACCACAAATTGAATGTATAAGGACAAGTGTCAATCTTCATTACAATATGCCATTGCAGCTGACATCACTTGGGAAAGCATGCTACATGAAGTCGATGAGTCAGGCAAAGTATGAATTCTTGAACTAGGGGACGAAGATTCAAAACTTCAAAGAATCCCCGACCTCCCAACTACAAAGGGGACTCGACGTGGGAACATGACAAAGACTTAAGGAACGACGAGCACAAGGTAAGTCGGTAAGTTAGGCGGTTCAGGAACTTGTGAACTTGCCGACTTGACTTTGAAAATGCAAAGAATCGCTGACTCATGAAAATGACTATGTAAGTTAGGCCTGAAGGAGGAACTAAGTGAAAAGAATGTCAATGAATGCAAAGGAAAAACAAAGGATGAACTTAGGATGCCTCTTTTTAATGAAAGGGGGGCAAACAACTGGCTCTAATTGGGTTCAAGGACTCGAGAGGACGCAGAGGACCCAGGCAAAACATGGTGAACAAGTCTTATTCCAAGGGCAATAGAGTCACACCAAAAATGAGACAACACACAATAAAAATAGAACAATCAGGAAAGAAACTATGGTACAGGGTAGGACTCAGAAACTCTACCAATTGCATAATTTCAAATCCTGCCCATTATAGGCAAGAGGTAGTAGTGTTCCATCAGGATAAGCCAATAGAAAAGCATTTTCTCCCACAACTTGTCTGATTTTGAAGGGGCCTTTCCATAAAGAATCAAACTTCCTGTGCACATGTTTTGGTTCTCTTCTCCTATCCCATAAAAGTACATAATCTCCCACAACAAAAGTCCTCTGCTTAGCCCTTTTGTTAAAAATCCTCTTTACAGTCTGTTGATGCTTAGCAATCCTATCCACAACAATTTCTGTCTGCTCCTCTAGGTGGTGCAAGTACAATATCCTCTTTTCTAGTGATGAATGAAACTACTCATCTTCAATTGCTTTCTGTAGATTCAATGCAGACAGTTACAAGGGAATAGGAATTGCACTATCAATACCATAAACGAGCTAGAAAGGAGACATACCGATTGCCCTTTTATATGTTATCCTATTGGCCCAAAGAGCATCATATAGATTTTTATGCCATCCTTTCTGATTTTCTTCAACCAACTTTTTAACCATAGAGATGAGATTTTTGTTACTAGACTGCACCTGGCCATTGCCTTGTGGGTAATAATCAGATGAATGGGCTAGGTTGATACCAAAATCCTAATAGAAGAGAGTAATTTCTGCAGAGGAAAACTTGAGGCATTATCAGTCACCAGCTTCTTAGGTACACCAAATCTGATTATAATGTTATCCTTAAGGAAGGCACAAACCACCTCAGAGGTAGTACTCATTACTGGGATAGCTTCTACCCACTTGGTAAAATAGTCTGTTGTGGTCAAGATATGAGTATGTCTAGTACTTGAGTTAGGATTGACTGGTTCGATGAAGTCTAAAGCCCATTGATGGAAAGGTTCATCTATAATTATTGGCCTTAAAGGTAAGACAGCTAATTGAGGTCTACCCGTAAATTTTGAACACTTCTCACACTTTGGTACCCACTCGTAGGCATCATTAAACATCCCAAGCCAATAGAAGCATTGTCTCAATATCTTGAAGGTTGTTACCGACGCATAAAAGTGTCCCCCACAAGCTTCATTATGAAAGGCTTCCAATAATTTCTTCTGTTGATCCTTGTCTACACACCTTAGAAATGTCCCATCTATTCCTCTTTTGTACATATTACCTTCCCAAATAACATACCTATGTGCTTTGAGTTTCATGTTTCTCTTTTCCTTTGCAGAAGGTAAGACAGACAATCACCATAGGTTAAGAAATAAGAAACATTAGAGAACCATTCATCAGTGTTACTAGTGAAAAGAACCACTAGTGAAAAGAACCAAGGGTAATTCCTCTTTACCTTCAACTTCTCTTTCGACAATCATCTTACATAATCCTTTACTCCTGACCAGTTTAGTAGGCTTAATCTCAACATCATACTCTTGCACTTTAGCAATCCAAGCTCCCCTATTGTTACATCCAATTTCTTGTTGAGTAAGTATACTTTTCACCGCAGATTCTGGAACATATACAACAACATGTGAGTGCAGTATATAAAATCTAAAACTCTTCAAAGCTTTCACCATTGCATAAGCATGTTTCATCCAGAGCAGAGTACTTAATCTTGTATTTCTTCAATGGCACACTCATGAAGGCGATGGGAGCTTCAATTCCTTGTTCATTCTTATGTAACAAGATAGCTGATAAAGTATGGTCTGAGGTGTAACAATAGATGATAAAATCTTTCTAAAAATCAGGATGCACAAGTGTGGGCACATTAGCAATGGCCTTTTTTATGTCCTCAAATGCTTTCTTCCCTTCAGCACTCCATCTAAAGACAGGATTATTCTTCATCATTTCTGAAATGTGTCTAGTCAACTCAGCGAAATCAGGAACAAACCTTCTTAGAATGTTTACCTGACCGAAAAAAGACCTCGTATTATTCTTAGTCGCAGGCAAACTTAGCTGATGGATTGCCCTAAATCTTTTTGGATCAATTTTTATCCCATCTTTCGAGACAATATCGCCTAACAGTTTTCCTTCAGTGACTGCAAAGATTGACTTCTTAGGGTTCAAGGAAAGAGCATACTCTCTGCAGCATTGTAAGACCACTTCCAAATCATGCAAGTGACTAGCTCTTTTCTTGGAGAAAACTGTCAAGTCATCAACATACACTACTATGATTTTGTTCTTCAAATCACCAAAAGTTAGATCCATTGCTCTTTGAAATGTGGCCCCAGCATTAATGAGACCAAAGGGCATCCTATTATATGCAAAGACACCAATGGGGGTAGTAAAAGCTGTCTTATGCTGATCTTATCAAGCCACCTCAATTTGGTTGTATCCTAAAAACCCATCAAGCATAGACATCATCTCCGAACTAGACACAGTTTGTAAAATATGATCCATAACTGGCAAGGGATAATTGTCCTTCAGAGAGGCCTGATTCAAATTCCTGAAATCAACACAAATCTGAATCTCCCCATTCTTCTTCCTAACAGGCACAATATTTGCTACCCAAGTAGAGTGGTGAATAGGGTAGATAATTTTAGCCTTCAACATTCTGTCAATTTCATTGAAGATGGCTTCAGCTATTTTTGGATTATAAGTTCTCTGCTTCTGTCTAAAAGGTATGGTGCTAGGCTTCAGGGGAATATGATGTTGCATCTCTCCGTTTCTAAACCTCTTAAGATCAGCATAACACCATGCGAAAACATCCTTATATCTGATAAGCAAAGAAATTAGACATTCCTTTTCTTCTTTAGAACAACATTTACCAATGCACACAATCTTTGGATCAACTTTAGTGCTAATATTCACCTTATCATAATCGGCTAAAGTTGTGATTGAAACTTTATTCTTCTTTTTAAGGTATTGATCATGCTGATAAAAAAGATCTTCAAGAGAGACAAGTCCCTTAGGAATCTTATTTCCTTTCAATTGCACAACTCCTGAGCTTGAGTCATCTGAGGATTTCATTTCTCCCTCCAAAACATCATTACTGTCATCAGTACTACCCTCAAAGAACACTCTAGCAAATGATTCAGCTTTTTCAAGGAATGAAATAATTTGTTGATCAGAATTAAAAACTTGCCAGTGATTAACATTGTCAGGGACGCTAGGCCTACACTACTTCAACCGTGTATGATTTATTCTTAAAATTAGGATGTTGCAGGAGAAGAGATGCTGAAACTGCTAAGGAGTTAGCTCTAGTATTTTATTCTCTGGGTATTGCCTCTATGGAAAAAGCATCAAAATCTTCAATACAATCCCACACTCTATTCTGATAATGTCTTAACCTACCATTTTTAACTGTGTACGAGTTTCTTACCTATTTAATAATTAACTTAGCATCTCCTTTAACCTTCAGTTGTTTCACACCTCTTTCTTTGGCTAGCTCTAGGCCTAATAACAAAGCCTCATATTCTGCTGTATTATTAGTATTCTCAAACTCTAATTTGAAAGCAAGAGGAAAAGAATAACCATAAGGTGAAATCAGGACAAGCCCTGCCCCAGACCATGTGGTAGAACAACTCCCATCAAATTCTAGAGTCCACAATTCATCAACTAGGTCGGGATTGATTAAGTTCATATTTTCATCCTCTGTAGATGTACTCATGTAGGTACCTGGTCCAGTTTCCACAAACAAGATGTCTGTCCTAGGGTCTCCAGATTTAAGAACTGTGAACTTGGCCTTGGGTTCATGATTGAGGTGAACTTTCTTCCCTTCCACAGGTATTAAGGCATGTGACTAATCCATTTGAACTTCCCCACCTAAGTCCTTATAGAAACTACGACTCAACAACATCCCATAACTGGCAGGTATATCTGCTACAAGAATGGTTAATTTCAACCTCTTCTTCCGGAAGGTGGCCAAAATAGTTTGAGCATCTTTGATCTGACCTAGGATGGGTACTAGAGAACCATCCATTGAGAAGCATTTTCCATGGGAGGGTGTATAGGATAATCCTAAGGCTTTAGCAACTTGAGCCGGCATAACATTTTCCGAGGCTCCATAATCAATAACACAATTACTAAGTTTAAAACCAGCGAAATAAAGAGAGACATAAAAAGGTTCTGGTTTGCTAAAAGGATTTTGGGGACTAGGATCTTTAGAACCAGAATTTGAACAGTTTTGGTTTTTAGCAAGCATTTAGGCATCACTGGATACTTGAGTATTACAATGGGAAGGGGAAGGTCCCTGTCTAACATATCTGACCAGTCTACCAAGTTCAGATGGATTGAGCCTCAAATACTTAGCTTGGGAAATTTCAATCTTAGTATTCTTACATGATTCTACAATATCAAATGAACTTGAGACATGAGTTCTAGAAGATGAAGTAGATGGTACCTCAGCAGTTGCAACTTTGGGTGTTGGTTTCTCTATTTTCTTCGCTTTGTTTTGTCTGGTCAAGATATATTTAGGAGCAGAGGCAAAATTATTGGCTTGACCCTAAATATTCTGACTTCTTTGTGCTTGCTGACCTCTAGTAAACACCGCACAATTGGAGTTGTCAACTTCAATATATACATCTTCTCCACTCTCTTCATCTGATTCATACTCAAAGAATTCACACCAACATCACTAGGTGTGGGAGGTTCTTCCACCAAGAGTTCCTCAGCGTGTTCATTCATGGAAAGCATTTGCATAAAACACATCATCTTGGGACAGGAGGCTCCATCATGGTTAGAGGTGAGATGAAAATTGCAAACCATATGATTGCTTTTACTCGCTGATGGTCCTTCAATAGCCAACTGTTGGGTAGGACCTAGCAATTGCATTGTCTGATTATAACCCCCTTGAGGAGGTTGTTGAGGACCTTTGGGCATATGATGCTTCAGAGTGATAATGTCATTTTCCAACCTCTGAATAACTGGGTTTGTTGAACTGGTTACTGTAGGTTTACCAGTTTGTAACTCCCTTTTCCATTTTCCTGTAGTAATTAAATCTTTTCCATAGCGATAGCCAATGATTGAGCGTCGGCTATGTTAGGGACTCCTTGCCTTTTAATAGCATAACTGACATCTGGTGGCAATGAGTTGATAAAGAAACACAACATTAATCCATCTCCAGGTCTGACATTTGCAGGGATTCTATTTGCAAGTCTATTGAACTTGGCTACATATTCTCTCATTTGTTCATGAATCTCTTTTTACATAGAGGAGAGTTGAGCCACTAATGTGTGTTCATTGTCAGTAGTCTTGAATCTATCTTCAAATCGCTGCCTCATCGTAGCCCAATCATTAATAGAAGCATTTGGAAGGTGGTAAAACCATTCAGCGGCTGAGTCAGCCAGTGACTCAACAAACAGCCTAACAAACACATCTTCATGTTGAACTCCAAGGATGGAACATGCAACAAAGAAAGTATTAATGTGCTCTTTGGGAGTAACCTTGCCGTCACCCCTAAACTTAGGTAAAATTTTACCTGATCCCCTAGGAAGATCATGTAGGTTATTACCAAGGTTGAGCAGTCCAATGGCTGCACCCCATGGAATAGGTGGATGCTGTGGATGAGACATATTTAAAGGAAGGAAATTTACTTGTAAAGGTAAGATAGTACCGTGTAGGGCCAGGCTTTGACAAGATGAATTGGTGGCACTTCTTGTGGGCGGAGGAGAGGATGGTCTGCTCAAAGACTTGACTTTTCTTGTGGGAGGGTAAGGAACAAAATTTAAAGATTGGAGCAAATCAAAATCAATATCAACTATACCCCTTTTCCTATCTCCTCGTGTATATCTTTTCATAGCCCACCTCTACAAATATATTAATAAAGTAATTACGTAGAGTCACCAAACCACTTATTGGTTATTATGGGGAAGAGCTGGTCTGGCAGGGTTCTGATTCCCTGGTCTGGTAGCAGGGTTTCTTGGCCTATTGTCAGGGACTGCTTGTATTCGTAAAGGTCTTTCTCTCCATGGCACAGGAACAATTCCTTCAATGAAAATTATCTCTTGGGTGTCGGCAAAATGACCTGCATTTTCTGCTATAATCTCACCAAGCTCTTCTTCTTCTTCTAACACTTCATCAACTTGATGGTACTGCTGATTGGTTCTTCTAGTCTGCTAAGCAACAAACCTAAGGCCAATAATAATATATTCTTGGTCTCCTACTAGCCAATCAATGTTAGGTTGTAAAACCGGTGCACATCTTCTGCGAAGAACCATAAAGTCCAATCAAGCAACTCACAAAGATGATACAACACACTTCTTCCCTAGTAGAGTCACCAAAAATTTGTTGGTTAACATATTTGTCACCTAACTGTATATACTCACGCCAGGACAAGTGACAAATGTAATCAACAGTTGAGTCCAATATATTGGTATTTTACATAGGCTCTCTACTTATTTAACTAGGTGCAACTACCTTCTACATATATTCTGAGGAATATAAATTTGAGGTTGCTTTTAACCAGAAAGCAAGATAAAGGCAAAGATTTTAACCAGAAAGCTATAAAGGTGAATCTACAACTCTAACTCTAACTCTGAAGCTCACTGACTTTAGCAGTACAACATATGTGGATGATATTATACATACACAGGAATTCACCACCTTAAATGAAATATCAACAGATAGATTATTCGAGCAGTGAGCAAGATTTAGTAACATCCAACCACTAGAACACTTGAATACCATTAACAACGGCAGAAACATATTCAACTTAAGAAGAACATGAATTTAAATAATCACAACACAAAGTCCATGATCATCCAAATCTCCACTGTATTAACTATATTGCATATATCATAGAAGCTGGAAAACAAAATTTAACTATCACCCTTCCTAGAAACAAAGTTTTGCAAAAAGATCCCTAATTCAACCAGCCATTCAGAATATATAGCTAGGTCAAACCATAACTGTCTAGAAAACCATAACATCTTCTTGAAACAACTGATTAAAAGATTGTTTAAACAATAATAATAAGGGGCCCTCCAGAGCCAATAGTTTTAGAGCAAGCAAGAGATAACTAAAAAGCATGAAATTAAAATCAATTCAAGATTTGTAAATCTTTGTCGCCATCGTCCACCTCATCCATTTCTTCATCTTCCCTCGACTGTCCACCTTCTCTAGTGACACTTTGTGTTGCTTGGGGTACCTGTGCTCACAATCTGGCTTTGTATGTTCTGTACTTGTTAATAACAGGTGTTAATGCCATGCCAAGTGCAGTTCCAGTCATGCTAATGCGACTCTTCCTTTTCATGATAGCTCGGTCGGAATCAGTCACTTTTCGATACACTTCCTCGATGCCATTCTTGCAAGTGCTAATATAGGTTGCCATCTTAGAAAGTCTACCCAATGATTCTCCTATAATTGCATTGTAGTTTACTATCTCCTCTGTCACCACCTTCTTGAAATTCTGTTTGATCACCTTGACATCTAACATTTTTTCATCATCCGATCCATTGGCCTCAACATCCAAAGCAGCAAAATCTCTTTTAATCCTCATCATCTCTTTGTAATAAGTTGCCACTACCTTTCCCATTTCCTATTCAACTACAGAAATAATACAGATCTTCCATTCTAATGCATCATCCCATACGGTGGTATCTAGCTCTTTAGGATCGGCTATGACTTGTTTAGTCATTAGAATACTGGGGTCCATGTTGGCAGTTTCCCGCACTTCCTTAGAGGCTAGGTTCAAGCTATGGTGGTCACTTCAAGCTTTTTCAAATTTGACTATCAAAACTTCTCTTTTAGCACGAATGGAATCAAATAACTTCACTACCTCCTTGATAAATATGAGACCATCGAAGATGATCTTCTCAAACCGTTGATCCATAGCCTTCCTCAGAGACAAAGAAGTTCTAACTTGTTGAAGCAGACTTGGGTCAAGAGGGGAAATTTTGACAGTGGAGGAGGTCCTAGTAGAAGGAGTTATTACCTCAACAATTGAATTGGCAAAGGAGGACAAAGAACTTACATGTGCTAGCAGCTTCAAATTTTCATTCTGCAAATCTTTCACCCTTTTAGAGATGTTGTCAACTGAATAGTGCATGTGGTATAAATCACCCTCGGTAGTCGAAGGCCCTAGATCCATTCGGCTTACTCTAAAATCTGCTTCAGTTATTTCATCTTCATTCTTCTCTACCTGTAATTTCTAAACACTGATTTCCTATGGTGGCATCGGTCACTATCCTGGACATCCTCTTTGCACATTTTAGTTTTGGTACCATCTATAATAAGCTGGCAACAGTATCAATGCCTTCATCAGCTGGAACGGTGTACCTCTTCTTTTTTTGGACTACCTTCTTTAACCAGTTCGGAGATGAAACTAGTGCATTTGCATCATTGGTAGTCGCCACTATCGGTGCAGGATGAGGGTTTTTCCTAGGCATCTCTTTTTGTTAAGGGAAATTAGGTGGACTGAGTAATGAATGCAATAAATTATCTTCTCCCAACTGTGAGAAGATGAAAGAATCAGAATCACTTACAGGATTGTTTGGCAGGGGCACATGGTCAACCTTAAATGATAAGGCAGCCAATCTGGTGTTTCTCTTCGTCACTTGAACATCTTGCTCACAGGCAGTCTTCAACTTGCCAAGTTCCTTAGGCGGACCTTCACCGTCGCCGTTCGGTTGTGAGCCGACTCTTTGCAGAGTTGGGTCCAAACTGGATGCTCTTCTATGTGAGGTTGCAGTCTGAGACCTGACTTGATTTTGTGAGGCTGAGTCCCTTGGTGTTGATGAACCAACACACTCCTTAGTCTTTGTTTGGAACCACTTTTCTATTCTTCTCAAAACATGAAATGACAACAACATAACATATGTAACCTCCTTCTCTGACCATTTTATTGGGGGTAAAGATTCCCTAGACACTGTATCATATCCTTCTCCCAGAAGACCTAAAAGATCATCAACTATATCCGGGACCTGAATGTTCAACTTGAAGGCATGGACTTGATCAATAGCCAGCCTCATCCACTTCCTTTTCTGAACTTCTCTTTCATCAATACAGTCTTCCCAAGAATCTTCAAGTTGAGGAAAATGTGAGTAGGAACCACCTCCATGCACATTTTCCTTTATAAAATTTTTGCTGTCAAATGACTCGTGAGGAGACAAACTATGAAGGTTAAATTCAGATAACAATTTATCTACATTCTGGGCACCATCATTGCTTTTGCATGAATAGAAAGATAAAGACACAGGGAAAGAATATCCTTTCTTTTTCATTGCCTGATATTTGACATTTACTGCTGCCATTTGGCAGCAAAATTCTAGCAACGCCAAATAGTTGGAGGGGTATCAAGGCAATTTTAATGGGGCATTTTCATAACCCCCAATCCTTAAATACGAGAAGCAGTCAAACTGAATATAAACACTCCCAAATTTTGTGATCAATGTAAGTGCTTCCACAGAAAATCTTTTCTCTATTGAACCATCAATTCTTTTGGCTAGCATCATAGAAAAAGCATCATTCACACGTTGGAAATCTTTCATACCTTCATTTCTTTGCAATTGAGGAAAAATTTGATACACAAGCGTGCTTGCTGAAGAACTCTTTGAAATTCTAAGACCAGGCCAAGCAACCTCTTTTAGAGCCAAGATGTACACCAGATGGGAGCACATGTGAAAGCTTACGCTTCGTGTAAAATTTACTAGTTGCTCGTGTAGACAATTGCTGATATTTTTGGCCAATCAATTTGGTGGTCTCCACAAATTAACAAAATAAACCTGTACATCCAAAACTCAAAAACATCTGACTCAGGGCTCCCAACTACTTTGTTTAGCAAGGTTATAAGGTCTGAGATTTCTTCTTTAAAATGGCTCCTTTTCAGATTTGCAGGTAGCTGGGACTTCCCAGTCTTTTCTTCTTCTAGCCAATGCTTGGCGACACATGTATGACACTAGCCCTTCTTCTCATTATAGTAATTCTAGGCCGAAGACACAGAAACATCAGCATTATCTTCATATTCTTCCAAGTCCAGAGCTGAAGCAACGGATTCAAAATCAATTTTAGTCACCACAGTACCATTGGGAGTTTTTATCTCCTGAGAGTCTGGGAAATAACTATTTGTGCATGCAACTATTAACTCGGGACAATGCACAGCAAGCGGAAAGCCTCCAACTTTATGCAAGCCGCTGCTTATAATCTTCTCTGGCAAAGGAGTTCTTTTCTTAGACCGCATTCTCCCCCAAAAATAATCTAAATCAGCATGGCCCAAATTCGTATCCCTCACTCCAGAAAGACCATTCTCTATAATGGAGGCCACATGAGTCTCTTGAAATTTAAATTTCATTCTTATGTGCTCCAGAAACCAGAAAAAAAGAGACTCGGAGATACACGCAGAGAGCAGAGAATGGGGCAAGACACCAACTGAGAATTCTTTGTGCAGATACATGGGAACTAAAAATCTCTAACTCCTTAAAGAAGATATGAAACCTTTATAGAGAGAAGAGTTGCTAGCTATGCTGACTCGCAAGGGTTAAACTGAGCTAAAATTCTGCATGTAGCGAGCTAGCCGTTTGTTCTTCTGCAATGCATTCTCTTTGCACATAATATCACCTTATGCGAGCTTTAAGATTAATTCAAGTCACTTCTAATAAATTCCCCCAAGAAAGATATTAAATATTGGCGGCGAATTTGTCATTATAACCCATAAATGCATGCCTCGACTTTCCCTCCAAGAACGGTGCCACCATGTCCGCACGTACCTCAAATTGAATGAATAAGGACAAGTGTCAATCTTCAGTACAATATGCCATTGCAACTGACATCACTTGGGAAAGCGTGCTACGCGAAGTCGTCGAGTTGGGCAAAGTATGAATTCTTGAACTAGGAGACGGAGATTCAAAAATTCAAAGAATCCCTGACCTCCTAACTACAAAGGGGACTCGATGCGGGAACACGACAAAGACTTAAGGAACGACGAGCACAAGGTAAGTCGGGCGGTTCAGGAACTTGTGAACTTGTTGACTTGACTTAAAAAATGCAAAGAATCATTGACTCGTGAAAATGACTAAGTAAATTAGGCCCAAAGGAGGAACTAAGTGTAAAGGCTGTCAACGAATGCAAAGGAAAAGCAAAGGATGAACTTATGATGCCTCTTTTTAAAGAAAGGGAGGCAACAAATATACACCTATTAATGGAATGGAAAATAGTTGGAAACAAAGAAATTTGAGAATGGCAGAGCGGATGACGATTGAATGTGTTTGCACTTTACAACAGGATGAGGATGGTGACTCAGATGAGAGCGAGGAGAGTGAGGAGATCGAGGAGCAAGATGAAGAACAAGAGGAAGAACAAGATCTTGAAGAAGAAGAAACCATAGGTGATCAGATCTGAAGACTTTTCAATGCGAAGATAAAAGGAGTGGTTGAAGCAATCACATAGGTCATCGGTGTGAACCAGTTGTCAGATGAACACAATCATGACGGTGCATGGTATAAAGATTTTCTGATGCCGGTTGTTCTGATCTTTGGAAGAAAGAAGTGTGGGAAAACCATGGTGTATTCCATTGTGAAAGAAGAGATGAGGGAGAAGGCATACAAGGCCATTTCTGCATTCAACAAAAGGCCCTCTTCTGGACTAATTGGGGGGATTTTTGAGGCATCAACAATCAAGAAGAATAAGGTAATAGATGAGGCATTGAGGTTGTTCCAAGATGGAATTTAGAGGAACAACATGGAGGTCTTCACCTTTTTCCTCAGCCAATATGGAGATCTTCTATCCCCACCACACCCGGAGCATGCCTTCAAACTTGTGGAGGGTCTACGTTTTCTTTGGTACCTCTAATGTGCCAAGCAACTAAGTATATGTAATGCATGCTCATGAGAGCCATGCCTATGTATGTTATTATATTTGAATATAATATAATGGGTGCTACCCCCTAGGTAGCACTTAATTATTAAAAAAATGATTAAGATTTATAATTATATTATAAACTACTAGCGATTAGGCTCTAATCAGACATCATTTACTATGAAAAAGAAAATTAATTTAAAAGTTTAATAAAATAATGATTAGGTGATTCAACCAACACTAAACTAAATTTTTGTAAAAAATGAGCAATTTAGTCCCCTTTATAGCTTGTCCTATTTTCTAAAAATGGAGGCCCTAATTTCAACTATTCACCACTAAAAAATTAGTGATTGTAGGAAGGGATGAAAAATACATTAGGAATAGAAATGGAGAAGTTCTTGGGCACAAATTTTGAGTTGCGAAAGCTCAAAATGGAATATATGCTTGTAGATCGAGATCAATGGGTTGCAATATCTAGAATAATGCCCATTGGAATGAAACAAGAAGACTAGGATTTGTTCGATAGAAAGGCAAAGGGTCTTGTTAGACTCTATTTGGAAGATTCAATGTTGTTGAATGTTGATGAAAAGACTACTGTAGCAAACCTTTGGAAGAAGTTGGGAGAGATTTATTAGGCTAAAACCCTAGTGAATAAATTCTTCTTGAGAAATAAGTTATATACCCTCAAAATGGGGGATGGTGCTTTTGTAGCTAACCACATAAATGCGTTTAACATGATTGTTACCAAACTAAACTACATTGGATTGAAAATGGAGGAGGATCATTTATGACTTTGTTGTGTTCTTTTCTAGAATCATGGGCCACCTTGTTATGGCTATTGGGAGCAATACCACCAAGTTGAAAATGGATGAGGTGGTGGCATCATTACTTTTGAAGAGATGTGAAGAAAGACTTCTAAATCTCTTAAGGAGGCCCTAGCTATTCGTGGTAGACAAAAATAAAAAGGCAAGAAGAAGGATAGGAAACATTATAAGTATAGATCCAAATATTGTGGGAGATCCAAATCTCTTGGTAAGTCCAAGGCTAAATGTTGGAACTATGACAAACCTAGCCATCTTAGAAGAGAATACAAGGAGGAGAAAAAGAAGAAAAAAATATATTATGATGATGAGTCCAAGAAGTCATCCTGGATGATGGTGATGCCTTTTTCATGGCCTTGGATATGCATGCATCAAAAGGTTCATGATTGATAGACTTCAATGCTTCTTTGCACATGACCTCACATCGGGGTTGGTTTATAAAATATAAAGAACATGATGGTGGGAAGATATACCTTGGAGATGATTCTCATTTGAAGATTATTGGCCATGGAAGAGTCTTGATTTGATTCATTGATGGATGAGTGAAGAGGATCAATAGTGTACTGCATATCCATGGTTTGGCATGAAACCTACTTTCTATACGTAAACTTAATGATTTGGGTGAGTGGGTTGTTTACTTGAGTGGAGGGTGTAGGATGCTGAGAGGGGCTATGGTGCTTGCTAAGAGTGTTTAGCTAATGCATGCATGGTTTAGTACAATACTTCTTTCATTCCTACAGTGAAGAGATCTACATAATCTACACCTTCACCATTGGAACTAGTAGCAAAGAGAAGTGTTGTATCAATTTATGATGGTTGTACTTTTCAGGTTTTGTTAGGTCTTGAAATTTTTGTTCACATCCCTAGAGGAATCAACTCACTTCAAGGATAGAGATTTTTCATCTTAAAGTTGAATCAATTATCTCATCAACATAATGTGAGTGATTAGCAGCTAATTGTTTAGAGTGGGCAATCTCTCCTTCACTTTGAGATCAATTAGGATCAGGAGGGTGTTACCAGAGGTATCTTTAACATCTAACCTATTGAGATGATTCATGACTAAAAAATAGAAGCTATATCCATTGTACACTTGACCCCTATATTTTTCACTAGGTCAAAGACTAACTAGCTTCATGTTAAACCTCTTATTAAGCTAAAACTACAACCTTGGATATTTACACATAGATGACACCAATATTATAATTCCTACAAGAATTTCAATATGTATATCTATCAAGAATTTAGACATAGTGTATACATAGAAAATTAATAGTAATTATCTGTTAAAACTATCATGAAGCATATATTATATTTTTAAAATTTTGAGAATTTTTCCAATATACCTTTCTTATTTTATCAACTTTGTATTAAAAAAAACTATCAACTATGTCTATCAACCTTGAGTTAAAAAAAGCAGTAGTTTTTTCCAGAAACACAAGAATCTATCATCATGGACTGTGGCAATATCATGTCTACAAAAACTATCAACATCAAGGTGAAGTTGAGGAAAATCTATAAAGATCCCCCAACTTGTGGTTTCCATGGAAAAGGCAGGTTTGGGATTTACAAGCCTAATTCCCATGTTGTCCCAAGATAATTTTTGAGGGGGAGAATTTTAAAATAAAAGATATTCATTTATTTCCCATGTGATTCAAAGCAATTTTGGGCAGAAATTTTGAAACAAAATGGATATCTATTTTCTAAAAACCAATATCCATTTCCTTTTGACTTACCAAGCAAAATAAAGTTGAAAATATAAGCCTAAAAAGAGTTTTGTAATTTTGGCTAACACTTTCATGTGATTTTTTACTTCATTGCCACTATTTGGCCCATCATGATATTGCACTCACCCTAAAATCTAGGCTAACCCCAAGATATAACTTGCATTATTTGTTGATTTTTATCTTCACATGGGTAAGCACAATAAGTTGAGTCCACTTTTTGGCCAAAAAGTGGAAGTCTTTTTTCTAAAAATCAAAGTTTGTTATAGTTGGATTAAAAATTTGAAGCTCTTACACAGAATATTAATATGACGTAAAAATATGAAATGTAAGATTTTGTTTCTAATTTTCAAATATGTAATTTATTCTAATACCTAGATGATAAAAGTTGATTTTTTATAGAATGTACAAAAAGTGGCTTTTAAAAGTCATTTGTTTTGAGCCAAAACATGCACATGTATGGCCAACATAATTTGACCTAAGTGAAAGTATTTTTCTAATTCCTTGTGTGAAAAGATGCATATGATGCTGAAGTTTGGTCAAGATATTTTTTCTAACTTTTTGATAAATATTTTTTTATTAATTTTTTACTGGCCCAATTTATGTTTTCTAAAACCCCTCATGTATGGCCAACATAATTTGAGTTAAACTAAGCATAACATGATTTTTTATCAAGTAGAGAATGATGCCTAGATTGGTCAGACAATTTTTTCAAAAAACTTTCAAAATCAAAAGTTATTAAAAAAATAGTAATGTATGTCATTTCAAGTTTATGAGTCCCTTTGTTTAAAAATTAATTAATAAATAGAAAAATATGTCTAATAGTAAAAAAAATTACACATTTGAAACTAGACATTGTCATATGTAATGAGTTTTAAATTGGTCTAAAAATTATGAAAAAAAATCATCAACCATATTAGTAAAGTCAGTTTTTCTCTTGATGTTAACATGACATTGTACTTACAGGTCCAAGGCTGAGGGTTGGGTTTGCAAGCCTCTTCCAAGCCTAAAACTAAAGCAAAATAATGGGTTTCAAATTTAAAATTTTATGGAACGCATACCCACTTCAAAACACGTACCTGTTCTAAAAAATAATGGGAACACATACTAAAAAGAAAGGGGTACCCATTTTGAAATAGGTACCATAAAATGGGTACCTATTTTGAAATGGGTACCTATTTTAGTTACATCCATTGTCAACTCAATTTTAGCTTTTTAGAACGGGTACATTCCTAAACGAGTGTTAGGAAATGTGTCTCAACCTTGCAACTACAAAAGGTTTCTATTCTTCCCAATTTTGGTCTTTTCGAATACCCTTTATCTTGGTTGAGTTTCAACTCAAGATCATATCTGGATTGCAAGATATTAAAGTTTCCATTTTTGTAACTCCCAGAAAAGTTTCAAGCTCAGATTTGAGGCATTTATAAGTCCCTAAATGCCTTGAAAGTTGTCATAACTAGAGAAGCGGGTTATAGCGTGATAGATCTCTTCATGATATTTTTGATGCATCAAACGGTTCATCAATTAGACACCTAGATCAAAAGTTATGGCCTTTGAAAGTTGGGCCTCCCGTTTTGGGAAATGTGAAAATATATTTGACACTTAAAAGAGTTGTAAAGGGGAGAGTTACACATGTTGGTGTGTGATTTGGCACATCACAAGACATCTTTTATTGGAGATAATTTGAGCACCACTTTTGGGTGGTTTTGGCTCATGGTTTTGTAATTACCGTTGATGGTTTACCGTATTCTATCTCCTATATATCAGAAGCTTGAGATGGAGGTGTGTGTAAGAGTCTTATAGATGTTGAGTTGCCTCTGGATCTCTGGTTGATTATACTCTTGTGAAAGTTTTCTCTGCAAGTATATTGTAATCTTCTTGATTCCTGAATAATATATTGGGCAGCTTTGGAGTGTGGGGTTTTTCTCTTGAAAGGGTTTCCCCACGTAATTATTGTGTTGTAGTATGATTGCTATTTGTGTTTATTTTTGTAACTGTTGTAAAGATCTAAAAAGTTCTGCATATCCCTCCCCTCAAGATTAGCATAGGAAGTTGTTATGCTACCTTAGCTTTCTTACAATGAGTACCCATTTAGGAATGGTAGCTTGAATCAAAATGGGTACCCATTTTATTTTAGGTTCGCACTCTCATTCCTGAGTATGTATGTGTTTTTTAGGAAACACATATGCATTTCTATTAAGATTTTTTCTACCCGCGACACTTCCACTAAAAGTGGACCCAACTTCTTGCTTTTACCCACATCATCCTTCATTCATTCCAAAGAATAAGGACACGTGCTCTATTACTTCCAAACAAAACTCTCTAACCACTTTACAACAAATCATATTTTCTTGTGAACATGAAGCAAGCAAAGCATTAATTTTTAAATTTTTTCTTGCACCTTGAAATGAAATAATTTAGCGAGCTCTAGTGATAACTTTAAGGAGCCCCCCTAAAAAACTTATAAAATCCTGGTGAATCCTAGCTAAGTGCTATAATTTTCCTAGCGAATCTTTCCTTTTTATTGAAAAATATTAATTTTCCTGGCGAATCTTTCCTTTTTATTGAAAAAATATTAATTTTCTTGGTGAGTCTATGCACATTATTAGAAACTTTTATAAAATCCTGGTGAATCCCAATGAAAAATTGGTAAAATTAATAATTGCAATGGCGAATCCTAGCGAATAATCACTAAAAAATTAATTACAATGGTGAATCCTAGCGAATAATCACTAAAAAAATTAATTACAATGGTAAATCTCTCCTTTTAAAATTTGCATAGTTGGCCAACACAGTCCCCCCATATTTTTTTGTTTTTTGTAATATTGAAGCAGGGGCCCGAGAGTGGCAGCTACCGGTGGGGTCAAGGGGCAGTGCCTCATGCGGGGTTCGAGGGGGCAACGCCCCCTCGCGGGGTCCAGGGACAACAGTCGAGGGATAGAGCCACTCGCCACCAAGCACAAATTCACTATCTAAAATGCATTGGAGAACACACATATTATTAAGTATTTTTTAAAAACCTCTTTAAAAATAAGACTAAAAGAAAAGTGAATTTGTTACCATCAATTTACTTTTTAATCGGATGGCTATAGGTCAATTCCAGGACCTATATGCACGTGCCTTTTAAAAGGCTTTTTGAGGCAAATTATGGGCCCCAAAAAGCCTTTTAAAAGGCACGTGCATATAGGTCGCAAAATTGACCTACAACCATCAGATTAAAAATCTAATTGATGGCAATAAATAAAAGCCTTATTCAAAGCTAAAATATCCCTAAAACTAAATGTTAATTTATTATTAGTGGCGATATTGCCCCAAAATTAACAACAAGAATATAATATTACTAGAGAATATAATTAAGATATGTTATTACATCATAAACTACTGGCAAATTAGTTCCAATGACACATAGTTTACATGGCGAACCAATTCAATTTATTAGTTTAAAAAAATGATACATAGGTGAATTAACTGAGACCAAATTAATTTTTTGTAAAAATCAGGTGATTCAGTCTCCTTTTTAGCTTGTATTATTCATCATTTTTGGAGGTCCCAATTTCAACTATTTACCAAATGGTGAAGATTCACCACTAAAAAAATCCCTGGTGAGCTCCTCTTCACTTGGAGTTCTTCCATTGACTAATGGAAGACATATATTTATGGTACGATAGGAAAGCTGCTCATCAACATCAAAGTCTCCATGAACTTCTATGTGTTTCTCTATGATGACAACATTCATGCCTATCTTCTTCCTCCAAGAAGGCATTAACTTAGGATGCAATCACCAACAACCTTCATCTTTGCACCCTTCTTTATTATAGTGAGTACAACAATCTTTACCTTTACCTTTGGAATTTGACATGAAAGAACAACTCATCTTGCCATTGACCTTAGATTTCTTCTTACCACCTTGATGTTGTTCATTACCATTGTTGCAAGTAGAAGGAACAACCTTCTTATCTAATTCCATATAATGTGCTTGTGCCCACACCTCATCAATATTCTCAAGTTTGGCATTGAGGACTTCCCTTTGTAGATGGTATAGTAAACCTCCTACATATCTAATCAACACCGCATGTTCCATTTCATCCTTCCCAAGTTGTAGAACCTATTATTGAAAATCATTAGTATAAGAATGTACACTTTTCCCTTGTTCTTCCATCAAATGATGCCACTATATCACTTGCTCTTCTTCATGGAAAATTCGGTAAACTTGCTTCTTCAATAATAACTTGAGGTCATCCCATTTCAACACTGATGGTGCTTTTTGAACCTTTAAGGAATGTGCATATATCTACACTAAGAGCATGCCCTACAAGCTTCAGCCTCGCAAAAGAGATTTTTGGTTGTAGAGATAACTAGTGTAAACTAAAATATGCCTTCACTTGAGACACCCATTGGTCCAATTTCTTGGCCCTAATTTATCCATCATTGAGTTGGATATCAAACTTGGCCTCCAACTTGAAGAACCTATTAGGTTTAGGAGTCTCTTCTTGCCCCTCACCCACGTTTTGACCTTCACCTTCATCTTAAAGCACCTTATTTCCATCCATTCTCACTATTAAGACAATCATTATGCTTTCTAGCCTATCTAGCTCCCTCTCAACCATGAATATTCTAGCCATGTCTACTTCCAACTTGTGGAATCTCACTTCTCTATCCTCCTCTTCTACCATACCTATTGATCTCACTCTTCACAACCACTCCTTAGACTTAATCTCAAGCTAAAAAGGTACTAAACTACTACTCCCACTTGATCTAGTATTAGGCATAAGTTAATAAGGTCACACAAATAGAATTTTGGTTATTGAATCTTCTCTAACACCTTCCATGGTCCACAAAAAATTTTGGGCTCTAATACCACTTGATCTATAACTCATTGGGTTCATAACCCTAGTGGTACATCAATTACCCTACCTTAATGCATGTCTATATTCATGACCCCCACTTGGAAATTGATAACAATGATTGTAATTGGCTACTACTCACAACACATGACAATATGTCTTCCTATTACCATCCACATGGATATGGATCAACTAAGTGGCCTTTGTCCATTTCAACCACCACCAAAAAATAAGTCATCCACTTTGGCAACACCATATGTCCTCTAACAACACTTCAACAACATCACACTCACTTCAATGATGACAACATCTTGCTCACTTTAGTAGCCACATGCTCCCTTCTATAGCCTTCTGATCACTTTAGCAAGCCACTCAATTGACTTTAGCATCTAAGTGTCATCTTTGATAGCAAGGGTAGTCATTTGTCATCTTTGTTAGTACTTCACTCTTCAATGGAATCTACACAATTTGTACATGACCCAATAATTCAAAATTTCTGATCAAATCCAAAACGTTTGCCCATTTTAGATCATTTTTGTCGTTGCATTCCTAGCATGTGTTTGGTGGAACACCCTTGCAATTTCCTTGCTCTCTAGCCTTAAACCCATGCAATTGTCTAAGTATTCATAAAACGGATTAAACCCTAAACCCTTAGTCTTTTCCCTTAGGCCTGCATTCTAATTTTAAGTTGACTTGTGATAGGCAATCACCCCGGGTTTAAGTTACAACCTAATGTTTTGATTCAAGTCTGAAATTGGCCAATTGAGCCTAGTTACTGGCTTTCCCCATGCATGCAAATATTTCCTAAGTCTAAGTCTATAGTCCCTTAAAGATAAATCAACAGTTGCCGCAGCATTGCAGCTTTTAGATCTGTCAGAGTTGCACTAATGTGTTGGCCGTAGATCTCCAAGCTAGTGGACCTCAATTCTTATTAGTCGAATGTCTAAGCTGTGCTCGTTCCTCATTGGATCACATGAGTGCGCAACAAGAAGATGCCAAAGAATATACCTTGCAACGTTGCAATGGAATGACAAGTGTCAAAGTGGGTCCCATTTAGTCCAAGTAAGCTGAGGCTAGTGCTCAACGCGCGAGCACAAGGGTAGTGGTGTGGGTCCCTTCTGGGCTTGCACTACTGCGATAGGGTGACATGTGGTAGGGTTGTGGCCTTTTGACTTTGAGTATTTTCTCTGTTGGCATTTCTTAATTGGACAAAGACTTTTCAACACTCTTGATTGATTTTCTCGCATCTCTAGCCATTGATCTTATTCTGATGTGTCCTGAATTGACGGTACAAATTCAAATTCTAGATTTCATTCAAGTATGTTGGCATGAATAATAGAACAACTATAGAATGAAAAAATTTGTCTAGTTTTTGAGATTGTCAGTTGTGTCTTGGTGGGAGCTAAAGCATGCTACTCGAGTATACAAGATTGTGAATTGATAAATAGCACATTTCTTTGATTTTGGTACATAGGCCAAACCTTTGTTGTCTATGTGAGAAGCATTTGTAGTCAGATGACATTAGTTGATGCCTCCATTCATGCTTTGGAGGTCGCGATCTGGTCATCAAATATTTCTAGATATAGATTCAAGTGTGCGAAACCTGCAAACCCCTGGAATGGAATTATGGAGGTTGTTGGAAAGTGGAAATTTCTCAGGTAGAGGGCCTCCTTCCAATCTTGCTACAAATAGAAGTGTTTTCATAATCAGTTCACATCAATTTTTTCCATGGGTACAATGCATAATACTTCCTTGTCGTATTTATCCTTTGTTTCCAAAAGAAGAATGCCCTTGTACTCCTAGTTGCAGATTTGCTCATTCCAAATTAAGGAAGGAGTGAATACTGACTAGGAGGATGAGAGGAATTGGAAAGAATAGGAGACTTTGGCTTCAGTAATCTTGCTGCTTCCTCGAGACCACTATTGAGTAGTGTCATTGTAGTGAGGGATTGGTCAGATCATCTGAAATCTCCAATTGAATCTGAATACTTGGTAGGGGTGGACCAACTGGGTGAGATTGAAGCAACCTCGTCCAAAATTGGAACAAATGCACCCAGGTAGAGAGGCATCATTTTGCTCTCTCACTTTCCCTCTGTTTGGTGGCACTCATCAAAGACAACAGTAGATGAAGGGTGTTATGTTTGGTTGGCCCAGCTGAGAAAAGAGAAGTTGGACCATGATGACAAAGTCAAAGAAGTCAATGCCTCAGTAAGGATGACATTTTCTGGTTCAACTGTTGAGAGTTACTTCCATGTTCCAGAGCCCAGACATTCAATGAATGAAGATTGAAAGATGGGGAGTCGTGCCGTCAACATGGTACCCCACACTCTGAGTCTGAATTTGAAGAAAAAAGGGGGCATCTATTTCTAATTGCCTGATAAGTCTTTTGACCTATTAGGACATTCTTGTAAACTGGAATATTATTGTAAAGGGATTTGTCAAAAGAAAGTGTTGTAAAAATTAGCCAATCAGAGAAAGGATGTGATTTCCTAAGTCACAAATATTAAATGAAATGTAGCTAAAAAGTTATACTAGGGAAAATCTTGGCCGACATAATTGTCTATATTTAGAACTCTCAAAAGTCGTAGTAGAAGAGGAGGGGGTTGGGTTGTTGGTTAGTTGGATTGGAACAATATAGGATTTGGATACAAGATATCCACATTTTGGGGAGTAATTTCTGTAGTAGAGTAGGTGCATTGTCAAGACTGTAGAGCAAGATTATGCCTACTTATGAATAAATTCTTGTATGATAATTTTCAATCCAGATTGCAATATATGAATAACACTATGTGTGTATTTCTTGCAATTGTCTCCTTGAATGTTTGCACTTTTGTGAATGAAGGAATTAATGGTTTTGGATTTCACCTATGCATATTTGTTGTATTGAATGTCTTATCCACTGCTTTTGTTCAAGGAATGGATTAAATATGGCTTTGAATAAGACATAGGAAGTGGTGTGGTACATTAGGGATTATTGAAGTAGAGTTGCATGAAATACTTTTTCTTGGACTATTACTATAATGCAGTAATATCGTTATTACTAGTCCTTTGGCTATGGCGTTTCAATGTCAGAAATGAAGTATTTGTAGTGTAGGATTTTGACTCTGTTACCCTTGATAAAGGACCGATCTGAGAACCTATTTGCCCAAGGGTCCAGAAAGAACATAAAATTTGAAGGAAAATCAATTGAACCACTTTGTTTTGATTTTCTTTTAAATATAGGTAGGGTTTTGATATATGTTCTCAAAGCTAGCAATGTGAAATCTCCAAGAACCTTGCCAACTTTTGGATAATCTTACATACCTTGGTGCAATCTATGAGAACATTTATGCTTGATACAATAGAGGACCAATCTGTTGACTGCAAAATAATGGATACTCCCTAGGGTTGGCAAAGGCTAAAGTGTAGGGGAGATAAGTGTAAACAATCTCCCACTATGTTGGCCAAGTCTTCCATTAGATTTGATCATAAGAATTGACAAATCTTTAGAATTTGATGTGTGCAGATTTGGGAACCAACATAATTGGTGACTCCGCTGGGGAAAGGTTTAGTTATTCATTTGGAGAGAGTCAAGAAACTGTTTGAAATATTGTGAGGATCAACCCAAAAAGATGATATGATATTTATCCTCTTTTGAGGTGGCAACTCTGCACTTGTTAAGGCTGCAAAACAAATCCAGGTACTACACTTTGCTTGCATGATCAGAATTAGATATCAAGATGAATTGTATAGTTGTTGAAAGGTACAAAGCCCTAGATTTTAATGATATTAATGGATGCCCAAATCCTATTCCTAGTGAAATCAGAAGGTATTTGCCAAAAGATGATGGAAAGAACTCTGAATCAGCAAGTAAGCATTTGTAGATTTTTGTGATTTAATGGATGATTATGAAATTTAGAATGAAGATGTTGTTATGCTTTTTTGTGCAAAATTTGCACAATGATGTTAGAGATTGGATTTCATGCTTACCTAAGTGTTCTATTGCTTCATGGTCTGAGTTTAAAGTTGCATTTGTAGAACAGTTTGGTGAAAGAATTGATATGGTTTCATTGGTTACAAATTTTATGCAAATTCAAAAAAGGGAGGATGAATCAATTCCAACCTTTAATTTGAGATGTTCAAAAATAATAAGAGGAATCCTAGAGTACATAAGGCCAAATGATACATTTTGTTTAGTTGTTTATCTGGGTGCATTAGAAAAGGAAATGAATTATATGCTAAGGGACAAGGAGCCTGCTACACTTCATCAAGCTTTTGCAGGAGCAGTAGACATAGAAAACAATCAAAAGTATGGGATGATAAGAAGATAGGTGGTCTAGTCATGGCAGGAGGGTCCAAAGAATGAACTGTCCAAACCATGCAGCTAGAGTAAACACAACAGAAACAACACAATAATGGAATGCAATGGAAGATTCATATATTCATAATATCAAAGAATTGTAATGCTCATATGTCAGCAACATGCGGGCTACAATCAAAGGGCTCACAGGCATGCTTTCTGAGTTACAACATATATGCAAGATATGACATTGAAGTGCCTTCCAGAAAGAAATTCGAACTCTAAATCACATTCTAAAACTACTAACTTCCTAATGCATCTAGGAGATCTATATGTATCATCTTCAAGATCATAGAATCCTCTGTGTCGGCCACCAGAGGTTACAAACTCCAATGAAAGGTGTAATGTGTAGAGACATGTATGTCGGCCTACAACATATGGTATTGCTCAACAAATGGATGAAACTTGGTGTGGACCTCAAGGAAGGTCTATCTGATCCTCATGTTTCACGTATGATGTTCCATTAGGATTCACAAGTCATTAGAGTGCTCTGCAAACCTTCTCCTTCAGCTGACTGTCTCGATGCTCTGTTCTGTGAAATTGATGATCTTCTGGTAGCGATAACTTTCTGGAAAAGAATCCAAATCACTTGAAATTTGGATATGATGTAGATGACACTTTGTAGATGCTAAGTCTTGTTCTGTATGCTCTGATACGAAGATGCGGCAAAATGCGTTACAAAATGTTAAAACTGCAAATAACTGAACTGAGCTAAAAATGCAATAAAAGAAAGAATGCAAATATTTTTGGTTGATGCAAGATTGCTCTGTAACCTGGGATACTCTTGCATCAAAAGGTGACTACAAATGAAGCATGCTACAAAAGCTCTCAAGAAGGTATGCAAAGCAGACTAGTAGGTATGATTTCTTTGCCTTGGGATGTTGATATTTTATCTTAAAATAATGGTAGTCATAATGGCTTGGTTAACAAGAGAGAGGAAAGACTTGATATGAGGTATAAAGATGAAGAGTTCACAATGAAACATGAGAACCAAACTTGTAATAGAGAAAGTAAAGTTTGTGATTAGTTAACTAGAGTAGAATGTGTGAACTATCATTGCAGAGATATACATGAAGTTACTTATTGCAATAATTTTTTTGCTAAGAAGTCATAGGAGCATATGGTTGATAATTCCATATATGATTCTAACATTGGTGACCATTTCACAACTATAAATTACAGATTGTATGAAATAGCTATGGAAAGTTTTGTTTTAGATGTGGGAGATATTAATTTACATAATAATGAAGAACTTGTTGATATCTTTCAAAATTTAGATTCATGTGTAAGTTTCTCAAGTGATGAAGTATGTGTGGATGCTAAGCATGAATGTTTCTTTGAAGTTGATAATTGTTTGCACCCTATCAAAATGGAAACATTTACTTTCAATGATGCATGCATGAATAAAGAAACTTACTTTGCTGTGAATACACACGTTTTAGATGAGATTTCCAAGTCTTCTTTTGAAGCATTCAAAGTGGAGTTTGACAATGGAAGTGAGGATAGGTGCAGACACATTTCAAAAGATGGGACTTTTTTAGTGTGCCTATGCTAGTGAGTATGATTAGTTTTTAACTAATTTTGATTATGAGTATGCCTTGAAACTCTTTTCCACAGTATTGAAGGGCTCATATGGATATGAATGTCAGTATCCAATAATACTAGTTGAAAGGATGCTTATATATGAACATTTCCTTCTAGGTGAAGATGACGACTTCTTGATGAAAGAAGATCAAGCTCCAAATATTCACTTTTTCTAACTCAGCGTTAGCACCTTATAAATATAACTTACAGCAGGGGTCATTAGAGATACTTTATGAATGTTTCAAGTTTGATATGGAAATCAGAGATGCAATCAAGTTTGATGATTCTAGTTATCTAGTGGCTATGAAACAACTTGTTTGTTAGAACGGGATGACAAATATCTAGGGGCTCAAAACAACAATTTGGTTAATCAGGGGCAATCTAAACATAAGAATAGTGTGTTTGGTGCATTTTTTTGTGCCTGTTATTTGCTGACATTGTTCACTCAGTGCAAGTTAATTTTATTAACAATATGATGATATGGTCCCTTGCTGATAGCAGTGAGCATAGTCCTCCCAAATTGAGCCTAGGATTGTCTGCTGAAAAAAAGATATTTGACATAGACAAATATTGGTTTTTTTGTTTTGGTGGCCCAGGGCCACCAGGCTAGAGTTGATATTTGAGTTAGCTTTCAATCAGTCATCAGCTCCTTGTTTGTATCAACTACTCCACAACCCAATGGATTTGGCACATGGTCTACATTTTCGGAGTTTTGAGGTCCTCGTCATGCTTGAGTTAACCATGCATCCCCAACCAGAGCCATTGGTCAAACCCCCTTGCAATTGGCTAAGTATGCATAAAAAAGGCTTAAACCCTAAACCCTTAGCCTTTTCCCTTAGGCCTGTGTTCTAATTTTAAGTTGACTTGTGATAGGTAGTCACCCCGGGTTTAAGTTACAACCTTATGTTTTGATTCCCATATGAAACTGGCCCCTTGAGCTTAGTTACCAGCTTTCCTCGTGCATGCAAATATTTCCTAAGTCCGAGTCTATAGTCCCTTAAAGATAAATCAACAGTTCTCGTGGCATCACAGGCTCTAGATATGTTAGATCTGTTAGAGTCATGCTAATATGCTGGCCGTAGATCTCCAAGATGGTGGGCCCCAAGTCTTATTAGTCGAATGTCTAAGCCATGCTTGTTCCTCATTGGATCACATGAGCGCACAACAGGAAGATGTTGAAGAATATACCTTGTGACAGTGTGATGGAATGACAAGTGTCAAAGTGGGTCCCATTTGGTCCATGTAAACTGAGGCTAGTGCTGAGCGCGCGAGCGCAAGGGTGGGTCTCTTCCGGGCGTGCGTTGCTATGATAGGGTGACAAGTGGTAGGGTCGTGGCCTTTTGACTATGAGTATTTTCTCTATTGGCATTTCTTGATTGGACAAAGACTTTTCAACACTCTCGATTGATTTCCTCGCATCTCTAGCCACTGATCTTATTTTGATGTGTCCTGAATCGACTGTCCAAATTCAAATTCGAGATTTCATTCAAGCATGCTGGCATGAATAACAAAACAACTATAGCACGACAATATTTTCCTAGTTTTTGAGATTGTTAGTCGTGTCTTGGTGGGAGCTGAAGGGTGCTGCTCGAGTATACAAGATTGTGATTTGATAAATAGCACATTTCTCTGATTTTGGTACATAGGCTAGACCTTTGTTGTCTGTGTGAGAAGTGTTTGTAGTCGCGTGACATTAGTTGGTGCCTCCATTTCCTACTTTGGAGGTCACGTCATCAAATATTTCTAGATATGGGATCAAGTGTGCGAAACTTGCAAACACCTGGAATGGAATTATGGAGGTTGTTGGAAAATGGAAATTGCTCGGGCTGAGGGCCTCCTTCCAACTACAAATAGAAGTGTTTTCATAAGAAGTTCACATCAGTTGTTGCCATGGGCATAATACAGAATACTTACCTACCATATTTATCCTCTGTTTCCAAAAGAAGAATGCCCTTGTACTCTTGGTTGCAGATTTGCTCATTTTGAATTAAGGAAGGAGTGAATACTGACTAGGAGGATTGGAGGAATTGGAAAGAATAGGAGACTTTGGCTTTAGTAATGTTGTTGCTTCCTCATAACCACTGCTGAGTAGTGTCATTTTGATGAGGGACTAGTCAGATCATTCGAAGTCTCCAATTAAATTTGGCTACTTGGTGGGGGTGGACCAACTGGGTGAGATTGAAGCAACATCATCCAGAATTAGAATGCATACACCCAGGTAGAGAGGCATCATTTTTCTCTCACTTTCCCTATGTTTGGTGGCACTCATCAAAGACAGCAGCAGAGGAAGGGTGTTATGTTTGGTTGGCCCAACTGAGAAAAGAGAAGTTGGACCATGATGACACAGTCAAAGAAATCCTTGCCTTAGCAAGGATGACATTTTTTGGTTCAACTGTTGAGAGCTACTTCAATGATTCAAGAGCCCAGACATTCAGTGAATGAAGATTGAAAGATGGGGTGTCATGTTGTCAACCTGGTACCCCACGCTCTAAGTCTAAATTTGAAGAAAAGAGGGGGCATTTGTTTCTAATCACCCGAGAAGTCTTTTGACCTATTAGGACATTCTTGTAAACTGGAATATTATTGTAAAGGGATTTGTCAAAAGAAAGTGTTGTAAAAATTAGCCAATCAGAGAAACGATGTGATTTCCTAAGTCACAAACATTAAATGAAATGTAACTAAAAAGTTGTACTCGGGAAAATCCTGGCTGACATAGTTGTCTATATTTAGAACTCTCAAAATTTGTAGTAGAAGAGGAGGGGATTGGGTTGTTGGTTAGTTGGATTGGAACAATCTAGGCTTTGGATATAAGATATCCACATTTTGGGGAGTAGTTTCTATAGCAGAGTAGGTGCATTGTCAAGACTGTAGAGCAAGATTATGCCTGCATATGAATAAATTCTTGTATGAAAGTTTTCAATCCATATTGCAATATATGAATAACACTATGTGTGGATTTCTTGCAATTGTCTCCTTGAATGTTTTCACTTCTTTTGTGAATGACAGAATCAAGGGTTTTAGATTTCACCTATGCACATTTGTTGTATTGAATGTCTTATCCACTGCTTTTGTTCAAGGAATGGATTAAATATGCTTTGGGTAAGACATAGGAAGTGGTGTGTTACATTAGGGATTATTGAAGTAGAATTGCATTAAATACTTTTTCTTGGACTATTACTGTAATGCAGTAATATCATTATTACCAGTCCTCTAGATATGGAGTTCTAATGACAGAAAGGAAGTATTTGCAGTGTAGAATTTTGACTCTATTACCTTTGATAAAGCACCAATATGAGAACCTATTTTCCCAAGGGTCTAGAAAGAATAGAAAATTTGAAGACAAATCAATTGAACCACTTTGTTTTGATTTTTTTAAAAATATAGGTAGGGTTTTGATATATGTTCTCAAAGCCAGCAATGTGAAATATCCAAGAACCTTGCCAACTTTTGGATAATCTTACATATCTTGGTGAAATCTATGAGAACATTTCTACCTGATACAATAGAGGACCAATCTATTGACTGCAAAATAAGGGATACCCTCCTAGGTTTAGCAGAGATTGAAGTGCAGGGAAGATAAGTGTAAACAACCTCCCACTCTGTTGGGCAAGTCTTCCATCAGATTTGATCACAAGAATTCACAAATCTTTATAATTTGATGTGTGCATATTTGGGAACCAACAAGTTTTAAGTGCATAATGAATACCGTTAAATACCATGAAATAGAAACATGTTACATGAAAAGTGTGTTAGGTAAGCTCACAACGACTAATAAAAGGATTTGGAAAAGTTTTAATTTAAATTTTCAAGCTTGAAATTTGGGGCTCTTTTTTGTGCTCCTCAAGATTGAATTGGGTTAATCCTTTATCTCGTGGAAATGATCTAAAGGGATAAAGTGGTGATCTTGTAGTAAAGAATGACTATGTGAAAATCACTACAAACAAGTGAAATAAGGATGGGGTCATGAGTAAAGCCTAACATAAGAATATGCCACTTGATGTATTATTGCATCAAGAAATTTCCATCAAGATAGACACAAAACTAAAGGGAAATTAACATGTCTATGCTAATTTAACATTACAACATTATAATACTCTCTAAATTTTGTTAGTTTAAAAAGAATTTTCCATTCTCACATAAAAAATTATGAGATAAAAATTTGATATAGAGAGTGGAGCACATAAAAAATAAGTTGAAACTTGGTTGATGAAATGTTATCTATGCACCCTTACCTAAAGTAGAGTGATCATTGTAGCCCACATCCCTAAACCCATCTAGTAAGGGTTGGGTAGGGTATGTGTTCCACCTAGGAAGGGGAGCACATATGAAGCATATTAAAAAAATAATTTAAAACTTGAAGTCCTTATGGAAGAAGTTCCCCTTACCTTATAATGATTATGGTAATAACTTAACACTTAGTTATTAGCATTTGCCATAGGCAATATATTATAGTATTTAAAAAAAAAAAGAATTAAAAGACATAATGTCATCTAATCAAAATCAATATTATAAAGTTATTATTATGTTTGAATATGATCCTTATAATTTCAAAAATAATAAGACATTTTTATGATATTATATATTGTTTTTAAATATAACATATTTGTGTTTAACATTAAATAGTTAAAATTGTAAATAATATAATGAAGGATGCGAATTTATAGTGATATGTAATATGTTTTTAAATTGGCATAATAAAATAAAATTCTCTTTAAAATTGAGACTAGAGGCTCAAAAATGTTTTTAGAGAATAGCAATATGTTATTTAAAAGTTTTTCTATACTTTTTTTAAACTATCAACAAGTAGTTTTACATTCAAATTTAGAAATCTTTTAGTAGTGTTATGGTGAAATTTGCATACCCATGCCATTTCCCATTTGGTTTTGTGTCTATTTTGAGGGGAGTGCTCTGATACATAGACATATTGGCAATGACATAATTTTGTACAAAGTCAAGTCCCTTACCTATAATATCCACCAACCATTTACACATATTTCTATACACCTACCATTTATCCACCTTCTCATGTTCACACATATGTATATATTTTCCCTATCCACTTATTTATCACTCCTATGTGCACATTTATTTTTATGCACATGTCACCCACCAAGATCTAGTCCCTTTTGTATCCTGAGACTAGTTCCGTAGTCATAGAGTCATATTCACAATCATAGACTTGTCCTACCATAATTTAAATTTTTTAATTCAATATTTGATTGAATTCCCACCTTCACCCTTCTCACCTAAGGCTGACTAAACACAAGTTTGTACAATATGTTATTATGTCCTTGTATTTAAAGGCACTCATAATGATTGAAGTCACTCAAAAATCATTCAACTTACAAACATTAATTGGTGCTCTGAAAGGAATCTAATAGTGCACAAACATGCTAGGATTACTTGTAGGATTGAAAAGTGTTGTCTATGATTTGTCTATTCTCAATGGTTGATCAAGGCAAGGAGCCCTCACTACTTAGTCATACAAAAACCTAGGAAAGGTATTTATAAATACTACTAGCCCCTATAGATACCAAGAAATGTAAAAGACATTAAGGTACCTTGGACAAAGTGAAGTAACGCAATTTGTAGATCACACAAGTCAAGTTTGTAAGCATAGGGCAAGATCGCAGTCATGGATTTGTCCCTAATAATTGAGCTCAAACTTGTATAATCATAGTAGAATATTCTAGTTTTCAAAGGACATACTATTATCTTCTATTCTAAATTATTAGACACACCAAATTCATATCCATATTAAACTTTAAACTGGATCTTTAAATTATCAAATCAAGTATATCTATTTTTTATTTATATTTTCTATATTTCATTTTTATAAATTATCAATATCAAATGAACTCAACTCATATCTATTTGCCTAATCTAATTTATAATTATATACATTTTATTAAATCAACCTAAATTACATATTAAAAAAATTATTTTCCTTTAACAAATAATTATAAAAAAGATTATTAATACTAGGCATCCCAACCTTACTTGTAGGTCATGTCATGGAATTCTACTCTTTCTACATTCAAGTTTGATTATGTGGTTTCTATAAAATAGGTTAACATTCATATATAATTATTGGTTGATTAACTAAAGAGTTATAAGTGGAGGCAAATCACAGTTTATGGATATAAAAAAAATGATAATTCAAGCACATAAATAATTTTATTATCATTTTAATTCTAGAAGTCTTTTAAGTGATATTGTTTTTTTTTTTTTAAATTTTATCATGTAAAATAAGGAATGTAGATTGTTCTATGTATATGTAGCTGCTAAAAATATATGTTTGTTTTACTAATTGATCTCTTATTACTACACTATTTTATCTTATTTTTGATAAGGTTTGTATATGTATATGTATATGTATATTGGAGGTCACAAGGGAGACCTCTTCCACATCAACATATCCACATAACCAACTTAATTAACTTAGAAGCCACATAGAAACCACGTTACTTGGGAGATTCGAACATGGATCTCCATCGTGAAAACCTTATAACCTTTAAATATTATAATAATAATTAGAGACAAATATTCATTACTAACATTTGTTAAAAGCTTTTAATAGTAGAAAATAAATCCATATTAATAAATATATATAACCCAAACACATATTTATGAGACTAAAATTTTAACATGTTTAATATGAATCAATCTCTTCTATTTTGTTTATAAGATTCAAAGTTCCTAACAACAAAATTAAACTACTAGTTTAATCATGCTAAATTATAATTCATAATTGAATTATTTTTTATGGAGGGTTTTATATCAAATCCACAAAATCGTTTAGTTAACCTTAGGCTGAAATTTCTTCTGCTAAGAATAAGGGACCAAGGGGTATCCATTCCTCAAAATTCGCCCAAGGCACAATCCTAATGTCATCCCTTATAGTGTCGAGGCCTTGCACTCAACAAGACTTGATCCCTAACGAGTTCATACAAAACCATTCAACTACACAAAAGACCAAACGTCCATTAACTTAATTAAATTTTAATTTATAAACATTATGAAAATTAAGAAATTAAAACATACAACCATACTCATAAAAAATTAAACAGCATAAAATCACACCTCAAAATCAAACCAGAAAAACCAGAAACAAAAAGCAATCCCCCAACAGTACTATTATCAAAGAAAGGCTTCCCCCATAAAAAAAAACCCAGAGAGCAGCACATTTCTACTCAGTTTTCCAAAGAAGGGAAAAAAATTCTTTGATGATGCCTACAGGTTTTATAGGCTGAGAATTTTTAAAATACATTTTTTTTTTAATGTAAAGGCGTCACCATCTATTAATAAATTAATAAAAGTACATTATTACACCAAAACAAAAGTTTGAGTAAATACATCATCAAATATATTCTCAAAACAAGAAAGATAATACATTATAATTTATCAAGAAAGGCTTACCCCATAAAAATTGAGAGATAAAAAAAGTTGGGTGAATACATCATCAAATATATTCTCAAAACAACAAAGATAATACATTATAATTTATCAAGAAAGGCTTACCCCATAAAAATTGAGAGAGAGAAAACAATCCCTATGCTAAGAAACCAAAGAGCAGCACATATCTACTCAGTTTCCCAAACAAGCGAAAAAAATTCTTTGACGAATATTACAGGTTTTCCAGGCTGAGAATCACTAAAATGCAAATTAAATTTCCAAATATATTCGCAAAACAGCAAAGATAATACATTATAACTTAATTAAAAGCCACTCGAATCATGTCGTTCAAAAGTATACATAATAACAATTTCGATTGAAAAAAAAAAAGCACAGACGAGCTAAATACAAAGAGAAGAGAGTTCCAGGATAACTTATTAAACTTCATAAGGCTGTTTACCGGTGAACTTAACCTCGATAGGGTTAACATTCTTGCCAATGGAGCGCATATTCAGGCCAACGCCCTTACGCCCAGGGTTTGCCTTTTCAGGGTAAACACCATCCTTAGGGTGGAGATACTGAACTTCACCATTGGGGAAAACGCGATAGAACTGGTAATTGATCTTGTATTTGGAGCGGAGGCGATTGCCCAGCGCCAAACACTGCTCCTTCCGCGCCAGCTTCAGCAAATTGGGCCCCTCGCGCATAATGGCGGCGCCGCCAGTTACCATCTCGAAGATCTGCTCTTTCGGCGATTCCCACGTTATGACGTAGAATTCCTCCACCTGGGCTTTGCGGAGAAGGCCGCCTGTGCTGCCGCCGAAAATGGGCGAAGGCGTATCGGGTTTCAGCTCAGGAGGAACGAAACCCTTGGGCGCCTCCGTCGCCGCCTCTGCCGCCGCCATTACTACGCCGCGTGACGAGCGTCGCGAGATTTGCATGGCCAGGCGTTTTGAGGGAGCGAAAGTGGCGGCGCGTGATGAAGTGGCGGCGGTGGTGGCGGCGGCCGCCAGCGTTGTTTGCAGTGCCATTGCCATTGGTGTGGTGTTGGTGGTGTCGAGGGTGTGCAGAAATGGAGAGAGAGTGAGTATGAATTGAGGGGAGGATTGGAGATATTGAGTGGAGGGAGAAGAGATGAGTGTGGATAAGATATGTTGTGAGTTGGACCAATGAAACGGAGTGGTTAGCTTTTGTTAGCCATATTCATATTTTTTTTCTTGATTCTGTTAAATTCTCGTCCACAAGTTTTTAAATGTTTCCGAAGATCTCCTCGTGCCCATGACTTATATCTGTTTTATCTATTTTTATTTATTTATTTTTTTATATCTGTTTTATCTTAGTGTTGTTAAAAAAATGTGGTATTATCTTTGTGGTTTTAAAGCTTTTATATATACTTGTAGAGGAATAAAAGACCCTACATTTTTAATCACATTTTACAATATTTTTAGATTAATTTAAAACAATATAATATAAAAAATAATTTAATAACATTACATTTATTAAATATTACATTACATTACCAAAAAAAATTACATTTTTTAATTAATTTAAAACAATATAATATTTATAACATTACATTTATTCAATTAATTTAAAACAACAAAATATTTATGACATTACATTTACTACAAAATATTTATAATTACACTGCAGAGAGGCGTAACCTACATGGTAGTATGGGTGAAATGACTTGAGCGTGTTAAAAAAAACAACTTTAAAAACATTAAAAAAAATAATATATAAAACATAAATGTTTGAAAGTCTCGAAAACAACCAAAAATAAAATCACTAAAGAGAAAATAAAAACAAAAGAGGGGCAAAATCAAGAATCAACGAAAATCACATGTATGAATTTGATTATTTGCTAGAATAATGGTGTTAATAATGTATGCATAAATCATTTCATATTGGTAGAATATTAAAAAATTCAAATTCATTGGAAAAATATTAAAAAAAAAAATGTGCATTTGGTTTTGTTTTCTAAACTTTAGTTACTATTAAAAGAGTTATTTATCAAAATTTTGTGTTGTCTAATATGTAATTTAATTTAGTTAGGGTTTGAATTTTTTTTCTGGGTTTTATTAACTAATCCTTTTATTTTTAATATAGATTAAGACTTTATTATTTTAAAAATATATGTAAACAACTAACCCAAAGTTTGTACTTTTTGCATTAATCAAAACATATATAAACTGAAAAATCTTAAAAAGTAAAACCCTAATTTATAAAATATTATTTTAGCGCACTATATTATTTTAGAAATTTAAGCAGTGCAGAATTGAAATAACAGTGAATTAGCAATAAAAACACAAAATAGCAAAATAGACAACACAAATTTATGTGGAAAACCTGGTAATATATCAGGAAAAAAACCATAGGCAAGATCTCTCAATTTTATTCTTAGAAGAAAATTCGCAGTTACAAAACTTTTTCTCATGTCTTTGGATTCAAGCTCAAACACCTTAAATATTCACGAAAAAATGCATGCAAAAACCGATCAAATCTAAAGATAGATTTCCATGCAAAAAGCTACATGCAATTTTGCATGGTGAACATGTGGAACTAGATGAGATCTCAGTCGAGTGCTCGTCACTACTAGAATAAGTCAAACTGACTTCACATTTCAACATATTAAACCCTATATTATTACTTTGAGATGCTTTAAAAATATATATCTAAAAGAACTAACTTTGAGAAATGAAAACAAAAAAAAAATATTAGCATTAAACAAAACATATAACAATAATAAACCAATCAAACATTATTTACCATAAATTTATGGCACTATATCAAACATTATTTACCATAAATTACTATAGTTTATTAGGTTTAGAATTCACTCAAAATATATATACACATAAATCAAGTTTATGGTAAACCAATCAAGTTTATGGTACTATAGTTTATTAAGTTTAGAATTCATCATCCTCACTTTTAACTAAGATTTTTGTAGAACTAAATTTATAAAGGTAGAAAATAAAATAAAACTAGCATATCTATATTTAAAAAATAAAATAAAACTAGCATATCTATATTTAAAAAATATATCTAAAATACACTAAGAGATATCTTTCTCAGGCGCGTATTTTTTAATCAATTTACCCCACATAGGTGGAATAGGTGCCTCAAGAAGATATCTCTCGGCTTATTTTAGATATATTTTTTAAATATAGATATACTAGTATTACATTTAATAAAAGATATGCAATAAATACATTATTTTGGCTTGGATAAATTTAAGACAACATAATATTAAAAATAATTTAATAACATTACACTTATTAAATATTGCATTACAAATGTTATTACCTATAAAAAATAATTTAAATTACAATATTTTTCAATTAATTTAAAACAACATAATATTTTTCTATCTATTTGGCTTCCACGAATTTATTTATTTACACAATTTATGAATTTTGTTTATATGGAATCTGAATCTTAATTGTTTATGAGAATCTGAATCTTTCAACCTTGTTGTGAGTGTAGAAAGCCTTTGGGTGTAATTACATTTAATAAAAAAATAACATTACATTTAATTAAAAAAAATTATATTACATTTAATAAAAGATATGCAGGTAAATACATTATTTTGGAAAAAAAAATGTTTTCCTTGAAATGGATGGCAATGAATGGTGAATTTGAACTGGGTATGGTTTCAATACTTTCTATGTTTCCCACATAGCCTAGGTTCCTGCAAGCACTCCACATCTTACTCAGGGGTCTTATGGGAATAGCTAGAGGGTGGTGCCTTGGAGGAGTAAAAACACGGCATGTGCTTAGTGATTTTTCCCCCACCCCGAGATTTTTGTCTTTGTCATTTTGGGTGTGTTTACTTATTTACTTTTATATGCTTCCATTTTTACAGCATTCGCCCTGCATTATTTTTTTTTTTTTCCTTTGTTGACATGGAAGCTTCTTCATATCCACTTATTTTGCCTCTGTTGAAACTGTAATGCTGACTACATATGGCATTCCTTCCATTTGCATGTGCCTTGCAGAGGGATTTGTTAGACCTTCTTGTTATTATTTGCACCTTTCCTTGCGGTCCTTCAAAGATTGTTTAGGTATTTGTTACCTCTGAAGTGCTCTGTATTGTTTGATATTATACTAATCAAAAAATTGTAATCCTTTTTAATGTTATTGTATTCTTTTGGTTGCAATTCCTAGCAATTCGTGCTTAGGTTAAGAGAAAGGAGAATGACCATCATTGAGGCAATGCTCATACTCTCTCTTTTCCTGCTTTTGTGCCTAGCTTTATGTTTCTAATGAATTCATTTAAAATTGAATTATTATGGTAAGTGCAATAAATTGTTCTATAAGGAACCTTGTTGTTTGATAGAACGGCCATCATTGAGGCAATGCTCTACTTTTAAAGGGATTATTAATTTGACTAGGTTTATTATAGATTATTATTACTTGATTTTTTACTCTCACAAACATTGTAGCACAAAAAGTGTTAAAAAAATTCAAAACATCTGAAACAAATTAGTTTAAAATATGAAAGTTGGTCCACTCTCTTCCTTACTTTTTATCAGCTTAAATAATAATTTTATATGATGCAAGTTACTTACAAACTAATCCTTCAAGATGTTTTCTCAGAAATATTCTACTCTTATTCTTTCTTCTGAGTGTTTAAAATTGGTTAGCATTGCCCCAAACAAACTTTTATTTGTAGAGAAACAAATGTTTTGATCCAGATTATCCTCTGGATCATGCAGATATGTGATGTAGATTTCCCTCCACAATCGTTAATGCACTTGCTATTAGTTGTTACACCTTAGATTGAAATTCGAAACTTTTGTTTTATAATATTGACATGCTATAACTTATCATACAGTGCTAATAATTGAACTTGCTCTTGGTGTTAGAATAAGTTGTCATTCGATGTGTTGTTATGTTCTCTTCAATAACATTTCTTAAGCTCCCTTTGTTTACAATATGTTATGGTAGTTGTGATGTTTCTTCTATGCAGATTATTGCTCGCATTTGCCTACATTCTACTCACAAATTCTAAGATTATCTTGTGTCTTTTTTGCAAGAGGATGGATACCCAAAGCCCAATGATAGACATTGAAAGACGAAGGAAAAACAAAAATGAAAGAAACAGGCTACATTACAGTCAGCATAGGGACCAAATCTTTGCTCGTCGTGGCTCGCAACGGTTGTAGGAGAAAATACCAGCATTTATAGAAACATCATCAACAAGTGGAGAACTACCAAAATTTACAGAAACATTATCAACAAGTAGAGAAGTGGTTACAGGTACAAACAATACGATAAAACTAACATCCAACCTATTGCAAAACTTTACTCACTTAGGCAATTATGTGTCACAGTCCACAATAAATGTAGAAAGGGAGAAATAGAGAATAGATTATCTCAATGATACAAATGAAATTATGATAGCTGAGAGTTTGTGTTACATCCCTAACCACATTTTTACAAATAGAGAATTTTTCCCTCCAAAATACTTTGAAGCAATGAAACATTTTAGGCATAGAATAGATACATTGTCGAACCTAGGAACGTGCATCATATGTAAAGAGACATATAGTGGCATGTGCATTTGCACATTTAGTGTGGATACACTTTGTAATATATGTCACATAGAGAAAGGGTTTCACCATTTCTTTGCATCAAACAACTTAGACCTAGGCGAGCAACCAAATGTATTAAAAGTCCTTACACAAGTGGAGGAAGTGCTTATAGCCTGTGTGACACCAATTCTACAAGTAACTGATGCTCGAGGAGGCTAGTAGAAATATACTGGACATACCATAAGATTCCCTTAAAATATTACAACTATTGATGAAGACATGAAAATAATGCAAGATCTAACAACATGAAAGATAAACAAATACAAGTAATGCCCTAAATCTTGCACAAACTCATACTTCTAATAAAGTGGGGTAGAGTGCACCCAAGCTCCACCATCTTTGTTCTATGGATCATGCATTGTGGATTTCTCACAAAAACCAACATAACCTGGATATGAAATAGCCATAATAGGGATAAATGGAAAATGATAGATATACGTGCATATGAAAATTTGTTGGGGCTTGATATTGAAATGAGAAGTTCAATTTATAGATGGAGAAGGAATACAATTTATAGATGGAGAAGGAATAAAATTTAGATGGCTAAGATTAGAATAGTTTGATATGAGGTGGATGGCTAGGATGAAGAGTTAAATTTAGTGGTTATGACACACATTCAATGAGGATTACATGTGGTTAAAATAATAATGTGAGTGGGGAAATGGGATTATTTAATCAATTTTTGGAGAGGAAGTGTTTATGACGTATAACTAATGAGGATGACAAGTGGTTGACGATAAGGACAAGTGTGAGATAAATAATTTAAATTATGAAATTATTTAAATTATGAGAGACATGTGGTATTTAAATAAATATTTAATTTATTTAAATTGGATGATGGAGGAAATGGGATTAAATAAATAAAATTTATTTAATTTGGTCTAAAGGCCTAGAACAAAATGTGTCACAAGGTGTCACAAGAGGATGTCGGAACGTAATTTGTCATAATCTTGACATGGTCAATTTTAGGTGTCTACATTTTGCCTCTCTTTGAGATGATGTTGCAACTAAGAAAAGTAACATCATTTCAAAGAAGATAGGGTATGGATGGAGGGAAAAGGATGTCCTAGCCACTTCAAGGAGTGACGAGGAGGAATGATGTAAGGATGGGATGCCCCCTCGAGAGGATAGGTAGGTTAAAAGAACACAAATATGCTCTCAGAATGGATGAAAGGGGTTGGATAAGGAAATGAATACAAGAGAAAGGATGGATGAGGTTAAGGGTTAGGAATGGATAGTTAGGATTAATTGTTAATTTGAAAGAGATAGGTGAAATAGGGAGTGGATAAGATATGTTGAGTGGTGAAGAATGCTCTAGAATAAGATTTGGAAATAGATAAGTTATGGTCATAATGGATATAGTGGATAGAGAGGGGATAATTATGTTGGTATAGTGTGTAGAGCATCCCTGATTTGATATATCAAGAGGATATTATACACCAAGGTATAAAGAACCACAGTGACTTGTGTATCCTTTGCATGGACTTGACACTACAAACAAAAAGAGTATCCTTATACATAGCATAATACAACCTTGTCTAGACATAAGATATGAATATTAATTGTAGTAAGAAGAACTTGATATAAATGCAAGATAAAATGATACACACACAAGAAAGAAAACATGCACATATGACTAAAAAATAAACAAGGTAATACCCCTATCAAGCTATAAACCGATGATTGATTGATTGGATTGGATTGATTGACGATACTAGTGTTGTTGGCCATGCAAATCAACACCAGGATCTGATGGATAAGGATAGTGTTGACATTGTGGGGAATGATATATCCCTAGATCAACACAAGGATGAGGGAATGATATATACCATTGATGATGATGATGATTGATTGATTGATTGGGTTGACAATAAGATTGGAACAAGATGAAGGATAGATTGCATTGACTAGGTTGGTACGGATGAAGGATGGCTTGCATTTGGATGTTATTGCTTGGATTTTTTTTAGATATTTGATTTTTTTGTGTTTTTGGAATGTTTTAATTTTTTTTGGAGTTTTGAAAATGTTTTAATCTTTTTGGATTTTTTGGAAAATGTTATAATTTTTTTGGATTTTTTGGAAAATGTTATAGGATGACATTGGATTGCAGTTTGGATAGCCTAGATGCTAGATATGAATGACAAGGGAAAACCAAGTCAGGGTTGAAAAAAGATTGGATATATGGATAAGAGGATTATGGATGGAAGATAGGAAGGATGGAGGATACATATAATGGATGAAGGAAGGGGGGTTTAGGATGTGATCTCCAAGAACTATGTCGCATAGGAATAACATGTCCCATTCTAGGTGTAATGCTTAGGATTTTACATGACAAAGCCTATGATGATATAGGATGATAGGATTGGTTGGAAAGGATTAGTTATATCAAAAGATGTCTAAAGCATTTTTCAACATTTTACCCCTATGTATTTATCAAGATCATAAAGAGGAAGGGAGGATGAATGGATTCAATGGGATAGGTATGTGGGAATAATGGATAAGGATGATAGGATAAGAGGAAAAATGGTAGGATGAGATGGATGAGACAACATGCTCCCAAGTGTAAGACACATAGATAATCAACCTACACATGATGCCTATTTGCCAAGTTTTCATCATGGTACTTATCCAAGGCACCACCGAGGTGGTTTTCACCATTGGATGAAAGAATTTCTCTTTACTATTTTGATTTTTTTTTTACTTTTTCTCATTTTCATTCTTTTTTTTAGGAATATTTGGATGGGATGGGTGGGGATGGAGGAAAATGGATGGACTCAAGTGTTTGTGTCCATAGCAAGTTAATAGTGTCTCATGATGAATGGAAGTCACACATGAACCGTATCAAGTGTCATTATGTTCATGGATGTTGGTAGAGGATTGCATGAGAGGGAGATGGAGTAGGTAGATAGTGGATTATGTATGGATTATGGATGGATGGATAGTGGATTATGATGTGGAACATGGATGGAAGGATTATGCAAAAGAATGGACCATAGGGATATGGTGGGTGAAATATGTGGGATAGTGGATATAATATGGGGAGATGGAGGCATGTGGGAATGTTGTGAAATGGAAAGGAACCAAGACCAATGGCTGGACACAATGAATTGGATTTTGAAGCTTTTGAATGGATGGGGGAGTTGGTAGTAATGGAGATGTTTGCTTAGGGGATGGTCGTTTAGTAATTTTGGGACCCAAATGGATTTAGGATTTTTATGGTTTTTTGATAGGGAGCGGGATTTTTGGGATTGTTGGATTGTGGATGCTCAATTTGGATTAAGTGTTTTTTTCTTTGGGACCCAAACCATTTTAGTTTTAGACTTTTCTTTTGGAGGTGTGGGCTTGGGTAGCCTTTTACATGGATTTTGCTTTGATTCTTTCCATTGGTGCCCTATAGCATGAGAGTCTTGAGGCTTTTGTGGACTTTTTTCTTTATATAAGTAGGCATCCAAATTTCTATTTTTGAATCCCATGGGGGTTGTGATAGCTTCATGTTTGGTCGATGTGCGCATTCGTTGACCATGATTAGGAATTTTAGGGGATTTAAGGGAACGAGATGTGTGGATGGAGGGATTAGAGGACTTGTGGATAAAAGGATAAGGGGGTGTGAGGATGAGGATATTAGGAGTTGAAAGGAGTGGAGGTAGAGTGGATGGAGAGAGATGTATGGTCACATGCTTTTGAGAATGGTATGACGATAGAGGAGGGACAACGACATATGTTTTGGAGGTGTGATGGGATGCATGGGGTTTAGGATGGAAAGAAGTGGATTCAGGAGGTGTGGAGGTGGCACCAACATCTTTGGATTGTTTTCCTTGGGATATATAGCCAAGGCCATGTGATTGTGGAGGGACTTTGACATGAATGTATTCTAGAATACCTTGTTCATGAAGGCCTAAGCCTTTACCTTGATAATCCATGTTTTTGAGTATGCGATGTACAATGGGATTTTGGGTATTTTGGGCATAAGACGTGAGCTCATTATTTGATGGGGAAGGCAAGGTGGTGGATAGAGGTTGTTCCTTTCCTAGGAGAGAACATTCATGGATAAAGGTAGTAAGACCAACGAGATAGGATGATAGAGTTTCAATAGGGTCGATGGTGGATAACGAAGGATCAATATAGGATGATAGAGGGTTTTAAGGGGATGATGGGTGCTCAATATGAGATGGTGTTGGGTTGCTTGGATCTTGATTACCATTAGGCTCATTAATATGTATTGTGCTATGATACAAGACATTTGTTGGATTATCTATGTGTTCATGGGGACCAAGTGTCTCATCATTGGATGTGGATATTGAAGTCAAGGGAAAAGCTATCAAACATGTAGAAATGAAACCACAGCTAACCCTAGCTCCCAATGGAGTGCAAACTAGCCTAGAAAGTAGTCAAACAAACATGAAAACTAGTAAGATTCTAAGCTATCATTTGACCTATCTCCATTGTCCTCCTTAACCTTGCATTGTGTTCTTAGATTTTGCATGTTTTTACAACAATCTTAAGAAGCTCTAGTGCATGAATAACAAGATATTGGAGATGATAGAGGATTCTAAGCCAAGAAGAGAGAGCTTAAGAGACATAAGAGATGAAAATGAACTAAGAGAGATCAGCCAAGAGATCCAAAACTAAGAGAGCTAAAAATGAGCTAGAGAAGGTGTTTTATAGAAGAGCCTGTTTGAATGGATGGATCAGATTCAATGTTGACTTTGGAGCCAAAATGAAGGGCTGTGATTGATTAGGTTTCCCTTTCACTAAAGAACAAGGGATAATTTAAAATTGGAAGAAATGGTGAGGTGTAATGTGATTTTTTTAAATTAAATAAATGGTGTTCATTTATTTAATTTATTTGAGAAGGGGAATAATGTGAGAGGATAAAATTAAATAGGTGAGACCTATTCAATTAGGATGAGGCCTTATAATTTAAATAAATGTATATTTATTTAAATTAAAGGGGGAAAGGGGATAGTGAATAACTAAATAATTAATCAATTAAAATTAATTATTTAATCATAGAGGAAAATTAGGGAAAAATAGTAGAATGTGGAAGAGATTGGTGTTTTGCGATCTGAGGACACTTTAGGTGTCTACATTTTGCCCCTCTTTGAGATGATGTTCGAGATGATGAGATTTATGTCGAGTAACATCATTTCAAAGAAGCTAAGGAAATGGATAGAGGAAAAGGATGAGGATCGAAAGATAGGATGATGATGCCCCCTCGAGAGGATAGGCGGGTTGGACAAACACGGGTAGGCTCTTGAAATGAAAGGGATTTGTCAAGGAAGAAAGATAGGGGAATGGATAGAAGAAATGAATGATATGTTAAGTTGTGATGAAGGCGGAGGAATGAAGATGCGAGAGAGAGATGATAGAGGAATGAAAGATTAGCTAGAAGAATCAGAATGAGATCTTGCTTTGATAGATTTTGAGCTTCTCACTTGTAATTTTTTGCTTATCATCATAGAACTTATTATGTCAAAGGATGACAAACACAATGGCATGACAGAGGCCAAAGTCCAAAAATGTGATCCCTTGCGAAACAGGCACATGACAGACAAGGAATGCCTTACTCATACTAGTAACCATGGTACCTTGTCAAAACATGCGATGAGATAAATTTGAGGTATGCAAATCCTCATGCAAGGAAGCATTTATTCTTTCCTATGCATAGGATGTCTTTGATTCACACCCAATGGAATCTCAATCACACGCAAGGCACCAAGTTGCCCCAGTCATTTTGCCGAGACAAACCGCAAATAGAAATCAAAGAAAAAGGTCTCGCTCTATCCTTGCTTCTCTTCTTCACTTAGGGACTGCCTTGAGAAGCATAAGAACGAGATCGAACAACAATCCAATAAAAGATAAGACAAACTAGACTAGTAGAGTCAACAACCATTAAATCGTTTGCCAAGTGATATGTTTTGTTTGTTTGATTGAGAATGGATGAGTAATGCCTGGTTTCAAGATGGAAGGTATGTCGTATAAGATGCCTAGTCTGGTTTTGACAATGCCCCTACCTGTCTAAGGCAAGTGGTAGGATTGTGACATTTCATCTAAGACATGTGGTCTGGTTTTGAAAGTGCCACAAGTTGTGAGATGATTGGCATGTGATGATTTGATGATGTTTGAAAAATGAAACATGTTGTCTAAGGCATAAAGCCTAGTTTCAACTATGCTCCATGGGGTTGTTGATGCAGATTGTTCATGGTGATGTTTGACTATCACCATGCAGGTGATGAAGAATGATTGTTTGGCTGTGCTTTTTTTATGAGTTGTCTTGTTGACGTGTGAGGTTGTTTTCCTTGTGAAAGACTGATTGCTTTAGTCCGATCAAAGTGTCCATCTCGTTAAGGGATGACTTATTATGATAATTGACTCGACGGACCCTAAGGGATTGACCTAATGCCTCAAGGGCTCATCGAAGATGGCCTTGCCTACGTGAAATCTTAGAGGCGTCGTAGTTCGACCGGGTGGTTGACACTGTTTATTACTTGGGTGCTTTTTTGGAAAGTTATTTGATTTTTTTTTTGGTGATTTTTTGACGTTTTTGATGTTTTTGGATTTTCAGAAATATTTGATTTTTTTGGATTTTGATATGTTTTGATTTTTTTTGGATTTTTGAGGATATGTGAATGTTTTTGGGATCTTTGGAAATATTTTGATTTTTATTTTTTATTTTTGATATGTTTTGAATTTTTTTTTGGATTTTTGACATGTTTTGATTTTTTGGGGATTTTTGAAATGTTGTGATTTTTTTGTGTTTTTTTGTGTTGTGATTTTTTTGTGTTTTTGAAAATATTTGATTTTTTTGGATTTTTGAAATGCGATTTTTTTGTGTGTTTTTTGAAATGTTGTGATTTTTTTTGTGTTTTTGAAAATATTTGATTTTTTTTGGAATATTTGATTTTTTGGGTTTTTTTTTTTAAATGTTTCAGGGTGTCAATGGATGATGATTTGAATAGCCTTTGTGCTAGATACTAATGACAATGGAGAACCAAGTCTAGGTGCAAGGAAGTAGGTGGGATTGGATGGATAAAAGAATGGGCAATAAGGGATGGAATGGATGTACGCGTAAGAGAGCAAGGATGTGATCTCCAAAGGCTATGTTGCATAGGAATTTACATGCCTCATTCTAGGTGCAATACTTAGGATTTTACATAGATGAATGAAAGGATGAGGTATATCAAGAGATATCCAAATCATGTTTCAACATTTTGCCCCCAATCTTTATCAAGATCAAAAGAGGAAGGGATGATGAATACGCAACATGATAGGTATATGTATGTAATGGATAGGATAGGAAATTGATAGAAAATGATAGTTTGGATGAGACAACATGCCCCCAAGTGTAAGTGACATAGAAGACCAACCTACATATGATGCCTGTTTGCAAGGTTTTCATCATGGTACTTATCCAAGGTGCCACAAAGGGTGGTTTTTACCATTGGACGAAGAGATTTCTCTTTACTCTTTTTTTTTACTTTTTTGAATTTTGACTTTTTGACTTTTTGAATGGGATAGGTGGATATGAAAGGAGGAACTCAAGTGTTTAGTTTCATGAAAGTTGATAATGTCCCATTAGAGATAGAGGTCATTGCAAATGGACCATGTCAAATGTCATTATGCCCAAGATGTTGGTAAGGAGATTTGATGGGGAGCGCACAGCGGAAATCACAGACCGGGTCCCTATTTCCTCACAGTCGGCAAGACTAAACAAATGAGCTGTCGATACATCTCCATCGGTTAGACAACCATTGTCGGAAAGACTTTCTTAAGTCTCTCCGTGACCAAACTCTCCCCGATAGCTCAACTTCGGCGAGACTTATTTCTATCGGCCAAGTCTTTCATCCTTCTACCGATGCCCGATGATGGTTAAGTTCCTCCTCGTCTCAACCGTGACGGCTTCCACACCGTTGGATGCGACCTTATCGGTGAGACCCTTCTCATCGGTGAAACTTCTAACTTGTCTCCCAATGCGTCGATGGCATTTACCTTCGGTGAGACTTGTTCTGTCGGTAAACACTTGTAATCTTTGGCTGATGCGCGGATGAACCAACACCCTCGGCGAGACTTGCTCTGTCGGTCGGACTTACTCTAGAGCTATCGATACGCCGATTACTCTGATGTCACCTTTGACCTATTCGCGTCGGCATGACAATTACTATCAACCACACTAGGGATTACTTCGCCGATACGCCGATGCACAGTTTACCTTATCCCAAACCCTAGCACATGGAGATGCTAGGTCAACCTACTGTGTGACACGCACTATCTGGATCCTCTGCGCCGTCGAGCAAAGAAACAAAATAGAAAACAAAAATGAATATTTGTACAACGAAGCCATTCCACTGATTTTGATAGAAATCTTACCAGTGGAATGCTTCACATCAACATATTGCAACAACGGAAGGCACAGGAAAAATGGAAATCTACAGCTATACAATTTGCAATTACAAGAAGCAGAAATCAAATTGATGGAACAGAATCATTCTATTTCTCCTTAGCACAATACACAATTACATTCAATCTCTTCTACGATCTGATGACCAATAATGCTTATTTGGTTCATTCCTTTGGGTTTATAAACTCACCCTGAGGAAAACCAACTGATTCCAAACGGCTGGGAGAAAAACCAACCGATTCCAAGTGGTTGGGAGACCAACCATCTTGAGACTAACAATTAGACAAATGTGACCTAAGTCACTTGGGACTTACAAACAGAAATGAAAATGTATTGGTCAAAAAGAACTTATTACAACACAAAACATGATTTTCTAGGTGCTCTTGCACCAAGATTGCATGAAAGTAAGATGGATTAGGTAGATAGCGGATTATGATAGGAACAATAGTGGATTATGATGTGGATTATGTAGGACTTATGGAATGATGAATGAAAGGCTTATGCAAAAGCATGGACCATAGGAAGGTGATAAGGCAGATATGTAGGATAATGGTTGAATGATGGGGTGATGGAGGTATGGAAAGGAATCATGACCAACGGTTGCACACACTGTGATAAACATGGAAGCTTTTGATTGGATGGTGGTGTAGGAAGCAATGGTGATGTTTGATTAGGAGATGGATGATGTAGGCCTTTAGGTACCCACATAGACTTAGTATTTTTATGATTTTTACTTGACTTGTTGGATTTTTGGGATTTTTGGATGGATTGAGATTTTTGGATGGAAGAGGATGGTTGGGATTTTTGAGAGGTGGATGCCTCATTTGACTTGATGTTTTGCTTAGGTACCCATACCATTTTGGTTTTGGACTTTGCTTTTGAAGGTATGGGTTTGGATAGCTTTTTATATGAATTTTGCTTTGACTTTTTGAATTGATGTCCTAAGGTATTAGGACCCTTAGGATTTTTAGCTTTATGAGTGTAGGCATCCAAAGGTTTATTTTTGAATCCCATAGGTTTGGTGGAATGAGTGGAAGCTTCATGTTTAGACAATATGTGCTTTTGTTGGTCATGATTAGGAATATGGATGATAGGGATCTTAGGTGTTGGAAGCAATGGAGGTAAAGTGGATGGAGGGATAGTAGGATTTGGATGTAGCGGAGGTAAAGTGGATGGAGGGAGGTGTATGGTCACATGCTTTTGGCAATTTTAGGATAATGGAGGTGGAATGGCAACATACATTTTGGGTACATGATAGGATGTGCGATGGAAAGTGGACTTAGGAGGAATGGAGGAAGTACCAACATCTTTAGATTGTTTACCTTGGGGTGTGTATCCAAGGCCATATGAGAGAGGGGGACATTGTCATGGATAGGCTCCAAAATACCTTGTTCGTGAAGGCCTAAGACTTTACCTTGGTAATTCATGTTGTGGAGCATGCGATGGACAATGGGAATATGCATGTTTTGAACATTAGACTTGAGTTCTTTATTGGATGGAGAAGATGAAGTGGAAGACAATGGTTGTTGTTGTCCTAAGGAATAACACTCATGGATGAAGATGGTAAGACCAAGTGGATATGATGGTGGATTTGAAATGGGATTGATGGTGGATGTGGAAGGACCATTAGGATCTTGATTAGCATTGTGTTCATTAAGGTCCATGCTATTTGTTTGATCATCTATGTGTCCTTGGGATCCGTTTGTCTCATCATGGGGAGTGGATATTTGTGGATCATGGATAGGTGGAGTGATAAGATCTTGACCATGGAATGCATAAAGTTGACTTAGAGGATCATCATGGTCTTCTTGATCATAGAGGGGATCTTGATCATAGATGGGAGCTTGATCATGAATAGAATTAAGTTGCTCATGGATGACTTGGACGTAAGGGATTTGATCTTGAATTGATTGAGGGGGTAATGTTTCCTCATACATAGGATTATGCTCTTGACATAGCTTTTGACTTTGAGTGGAAGTGGATGACTCTTGGATAGGTTCGATATGTTCTTGATGGTCAATGACATAAGGGTATGATGGGTCTCAACTAGGACTCATGGGGGGAGGCTCTTGGAGAGGCTTGATGGTTGTTAGACCACATGATGGGGTTGAAGGATTAGAGGTGGCATTTGAAGGCTCTTTGTTAGGTCCTAGGGTAAATGTTTGACATGGGGATAGGTTGTTCCTAGCTAGTAAACCTTGGATCACATCCTTTGTAGGTGGATGGGTAATAAAAGTTGAGGGATTAGGACTAGGTGGATTAGGACTATTAGTGGATAGGTCCCATGGTGGAAGGACAAGAGGGGTATTGGATGGATTAGACTTAGGGCTTGGACTTTGGTTGGATGAAGGATCAAAAGGATTCGATGAAGTGGTAGATTTGGATGACTCCACATGTTTACTTTTGTAATGTTTAAACTTAGGGCATGGAGTTAATGGGGGATTAGAAGATGGTAATGATAGTGAATGGCTTGCAGGGACTAGGTTGATGTCTCCCTTGTCAAAGGTGGTGTTAGGATTCAAAGGCAATTTATTTTGTTTTAAGGGGTGACTTAAGCTCACATGCTCTTGTTGGTGTATGAATGGATAGGTTGATGTGGCGTTGACTTGATGTGTGGATGGACTAGGTTTTGGACTTGTCTCATCCTCATAATTAAAGAGATAACCTCCTCGAAGTATGAACTTGGGCTTAGGAGGAGGGGCTCCTTGGAGGACAATCTTAGGTCTTGGTTTTGTCTCATCATTGGGATTAAGAGGGACACCTCTAAGTATGATTTTGGGCTTTGATTTGGACATAGGATCGCCAAGGATTAGGACCATGTTGACAAGTGCTTGACTAGGATTAGGGTAATGATAAGGTGGAATGACTAGGAATGTGATAGAGTATGAGATTGATTGGATGATTAGATGGGTGATTAGGGATGATAGGTTATGGTTAGGGTTGTGATTAGGATGACAGTGACAAGAATGAATGTGTTGGTGAGAATGTTGTGAATGATGTGTTTACTATAGGGATGACTAGGAGGACCTACTACCTTTCTCTTCTTTTGCAATTGTGTCTCTACCAAATGAGACTTGTGAATTGTGGGATGCTATGTGGATGTCAATGCAAGGTGATGAGGCCCAGACTATGATAGAGGCTAATGGATATTAGTCTTTGAAAAGTTTAGTTCCAAGAGGGTACTCTTGTCTACTAATGACCTTGTCAAAGTATAAATTGGATTTATCAAGACCTTGAGGTGTGGAAGAAATGATTGATTAAAGTGAACCCATGAGTTTCAGAATTTACTTGGAAGGATGGACTTAAAATAGCCTTGTGGTATTAATCCCAAGTTGTGATTGATTTGAAAAATATGTCAAGGTCTCTTGGTCCAGATTTGTACTTGTGATACAGTTAAGATTCGACAGTTTCTCCTTATGTTTCAACCTTAGGAAGACTATTTTTGGGAACCTCTATAGATGTCAAAGGCTAAATGAAATTGAATATGTAGTGGGTGTACAAAACTAGCAGGTTTATAATGTTTTGAGACAGTTGCAATCAGATTTGATAGGGAGGGTAGATGCTCAAAGGTTTCCCTACAGTTGTGGTGTATTGTGATTAGGATGAAATTGATTGTATTAGAATGAATGGTTAGGATATGATTAGGATGCGATTGATTGGATTAGAATGAAGATGATGTTGTGTAATGATGAGATTAGAGGACTTTGATGGATTAGGAAGAAGTTGATTAGATTAGAATGAATGGCTAGGATATGATTAGGATGTGCTTGGTTAGATTAGAATGAAGATGATGATGTGTAGTGACGAGATTAGATGACTTTAATGGATTAGGAAGAAGTTGATTAGATTAGAATGAAGATGATTAGGGTTTTGACTAGGATGATTAAGATGATGGTGATTAGATGAAAGAGGTGATTAGGGTTTGATAAGGATGACTTGGATATGATTAGGAGAATGATTAGGATGATGTTGATTAGATGAGGATGACGATGTGTAATGATTAGGAATGATGGTTAGGATATGATTAGGATGAGGTGGAATGATTAGGAATAATGAATAGGATAGGATTAGGATGAGGTGTAATGATTAGGAATGATGAATAGGATATGATTAGGATGTGATTGAATGATGATGATATGATAAGGATGCGATTAGGATAGGACAAGTAGGATGAACAAGATGTGGATGGTTGGATGATTTGATTAGGATAATGTGATTAGGATGTTTAGGATGAAAATGATTGGCTTAGGAGAGTGATTAGGATATAAAGGTTGAATGATGAGGATATGATAAGAGTGTGATTAAGATATGATGACTTGGAATGAATGTGTGGATAAGAATGTTTAGGGTGATGATTAAGCAACACACACATCAATCATAGAAAACACTTGGCAATCAAATTGGCTATTTTTGGTGACTCTTGACAAGTTTGAAAACACTTGTAAACATGTACAATCCTAGACCAAAAAGAGGATACAACCTACTGAGTCCCCACTCAAATTTCTCCAAATACTAAGACAAAGTAGACAACTAGAGAATTTGGTGACACTGGCTCCCCCTTACACGGCACGGGCACACCAAAGCTCTTACCCTTAGATCCTAGGGACCAAGGGAATTCCTGTCTCTACAATGAATAGTACACATGGTGCAGCTTGGGAGGTTTGACCTCTTGCACCAGCAAGTAAAAAAGGTTTTTGGCCACTAGCACAAATGGTTCTTAATCAATGTTTCGGGATATACTAGTGTCTATACATGCGGCAGTTTGCTCATTTAAGAGGCCTCCCAACCCTTAGAAAGGGTTTTTATGCATCACTTGGATACTGAGGGAGACTTCCATCAGTATAGAACAACGGCACTTGGTGATTGATGACTTTTGTCACAATCACGATTATTTGTATAGCAGACTGAAACGAAAGTACCACTTGGGTCATCCCCTCTCACAAATCAGGAGGCAGGACCTCTAATGGGGTACAAAAGTGACACAAGTGCAAAATGCTTTTGATCTCCAAGTTCATATGGTGATGCAAGGAGAGAGCATATGCATTTGACTTGGCCACACTAGAGAAAGTTCATTTACCCTTAGAAATTTGAATGTGTGGTGTGATAATGAAGGTGTTGAGAGATGCTTTTGATTCCCAAGATCACATAACGAGTGAGGGAAGAGCATACACACCTCAAAACACCAACAAAATCACCAAGCAAAGAAGACATTGATTCTTTTTAAGCCTCAAAAGAAGTGTGAAAATAGCAAGCTATTGTTCATTTTATTGCACCAAAATCAAAGTGTTCCTATGATAACCAAGCACATGCACGTGAAAGGAGGAAACCCTGCAACAAATCCATTAGTAGTTTTAGTTTGATTTATTTTCCTAGTGAATGCCATAAGGCTACAAATTAGATATTAGTAGCATAAATCTCCATGATAATGTAAAAAACATGAAATATCAAGTAGATGCCTTGTTTTGCAAGCCACTAAGTCAAAAGAGCACGAAATCAAATCTAGAAAATATCTAAAAATTTTGATCATTCATAGAAAAATTAACTACAGCATTAGAAAATTTAGAAGATTCTAAGCAGTTTGAAAAAAAAATTCACGAAAAATGGATCATATTTGCCCAAGTTATAAGCATTTGAAGTTTAAAACCTAGGTTGACTTTGACCAAAAAATATCTGATAAAACAATACTATCACCTGAAATTGACCTCGCCATAGTGTGGCTAGGTGAACCAGCTCCGTAACGCCGCTTGTTTCTTGGAATTTTGTTATCGTATGCCCAAGTTATGATTGAAAGAAAAAAAGGCCCTATTAGGGCATGCGTAGACAAAAGGGTAAAGTTGAATGTATACCTCTAACCGCTAGCTGTTTGAGTTAAAACTGGTCACATGGTCCTGCTAGGTGTTGTCGGTTATATGCTGGTAGTTAACATTTCAGACCAGTCCCTGGTCCTCCATATGACCAGGGGCGGTCAAGATGTAAAAAAAAAAAGGTGGGGGCTAGCAATTTAAAACCTAACCACTAATGGTTTAGCAGTTGTGGTCGCATGGGCACAGTTTGTCTCTAGCAGTCTTCTTGGTGGTCAGCATTAGATTAGACCCCCTAGTCATCCATATGATCAGGGTTCAAACCATGGAAAAAAAATAAAAAAAGAAACAAAGGGGTAGGGTCATAGATATGACCACGCCTTTACCAAAGACCACATGGAGTTTAGGCGGACTGTGGGTGGTTAGAGATTCTAGGGTTTTGTCATTAGGTGTTTATGAGGAGGTGAGTAGATTGCCCAGAGTGGTGACCAAAGCCACCAAGGGTGGTGACTAAGAGGTCCGCACCATGGGTGGAAGCCACCACAGGCGGAGACCACCACCACGGGTGGCTGTCAAAAGGCGTGGCAGGGAGGTCAAAGGCTCAGCGGAGGGTGAGTGGTTGAGTCATGGACGGAGGCAATAGACCCAAGTGTAGGTGGTGACAATGACTTTGGAGGGCACGAAGGTGATTAGCAGAGAATGGTGGCGGGGATAGTCACCACCATCGGCGGCAACGAGGGTTCCGCAGAGGGGTGTCTGGAGCAGCGGACGGGAGATCAAAAAATGGTCGAAAGCCAGCGGAGAACCAAGCAAAGGAAGTGGGAGACTAACTCCGGCAGTGGAGGTGTTAAGGCAGTTAATGACACTAGGGTTTTTAGACGCATGTTAGGGTTTTCTCATGCAATATAAACATTAAAACCTTGGATAGTCAATCCTGCAACAGAAAATCCAACCTGCAACACAGCAAAACATTAAACCTGTCAAAAAAGAAAAAAAAACCTTTGACCATTGATTGATCCGAGAATAATGCAAATGTTAGTACGAACATGGGTTGCAGGTCTGTATGATACAGATCCATACTATACGACCTGCAACCCTAAAAAAATACAAAAAAATACAAAAAAAATTGGAAGCAAAATAGGGTGAATTTACTGTTGTTTTTCACCGAAAGGGCCTCCCAGACTCAACGGTGAGGTCTGTTTGAGACTAGGAAGCCACCTATGAATTCTACCTTTCAAAAGTTGACAAAAAATGATCTTTTCACGTTGGGTTCACCAAATGAAGTCAAGGGAAAAGCTATCAAACATGTAGAAATGAAACCACAGCTAACCCTAGCTCCCAATGGAGTACAAACTAGCCTAGAAAATAAGAAAAAAAACATGAAAACAAGTAACATTCTAAGCTATCATTTGACCTATCTCCATTGTCCTCCTTAACCTTGCATTATGTTCTTAGATTTTGCATGTTTTTTGCAACAATCTTGAGAAGCTCTAGTGCATGAATAGCAAGATATTGGAGATGATAGAGGATTCTAAGCTAAGAAGAGAGAGCTTAAGAGACATAAGAGATGAAAATGAACTAAGAGAGATCAGCCAAGAGATTCAAAACTAAGAGAGCTGAAAATAAGTTGGAGAAGGTGTTTTATAGAAGAGCCTGTTTGAATGGATGGCTCGGATTCAATGTTGACTTTGGAGCCAAAATGAAGGGTTGTGATTGATTAGGGTTCCCTTTCACTAAAGGAAAAGGGATAATTTAAAATTGGAAGAAATGGTGAGGTGTAATGTGATTTTTTTTTAATTAAATAAATGGTGTTCATTTATTTAATTTATTTGAGAAGGGGAATAATGTGAGAGGATTAATTTTTTTTGGTGCCTGGTAAACGTTTTTCACGTGACCGGTGATGCTGGCACGACACACCCTCCGGTACCACGGGGATGGGGGAGACTGGACCTCGTGACCATCTTTACCGCAATGGAATTACTTAGCCAATCGAGCCAGGGCCCCCGCCCTATGAGAGGATTAAATTAAATAGGTGAGAACTATTCAATTAGGATGATGCCTTATAATTTAAATAAATGTATATTTATTTAAATTAAAGGGGGAAAGGGGATAGTGAATAATTAAATAATTAATCAATTAAAATAAATTATTTAACCATAGAGGAAAATTAGGGAAAAATGGTAGAATGTGGAAGAGATTGGTGTTTTGCGATCTGAGGACATTTTTAGGTGTCTACAGATATTGTAGGATTATGGATAGGACTAGGTGGAGAATAGATTGGAGTAGTTTAGATATCTTGCTCATGGATGGTGGTGATTTGGGAATTTGGATCCTTATCATGAAAAAGATCTTGATCATAGTGAGGATTAACATGGATGATGTGATATTGGGATTCGATAGGATGAACTTTGATTGTTTGCTCATGGGTAGGAACTTGATCATAGATAATATCTTGATCATCAAGAGTATTATGGAGAGGATGAATGGAAGTGCTTTGATCTTGATTTGGATGAGGGGTTAAAGTTTCCACATGCTTTAGATTAGACTCTTGACATAACTCTTGGGCTTGGATGGAATTGGAAGACTCTTGGATAGGAGTAATAGGCTCTTGATGGTCATCAACATGAGTACATGATGGATCTTGACTTGCACTTATGGTAAGAGGATCTTCAATAGGCTTGATGGGTTGTGGGCTACATGATGGGTTTGGAGGAATAGGCATAGCTCTCGAAAGATCTTTGAAACATTCAAGGATAAATATTTTATGACATGGAGATGGTTGATTCCTTGCTAATAGAAATTGGATCACATCCTTTATAAGTATATGGGTAGATGGAAAATATAATGGGTGGATAATAATGGTGGATGTATAGGATTAGGATTAGGTGGATGGATAATAGGAGGGGATGGATTAGGATTAGGATTGCATGGTGGTGTTGGTATAGGACTAGGATTGGGTGGATGAATAATAAGAAAGGATGGATTGGGATTGGGATTAGATGGAAGATTTGATGTGCTGGGGTTTATGGTTTCTTCAACAGGTGGTTGGGAAGGTCCTCCTAATGGATTAGTAACTCGATAAGGATGACCTTGAGGAATCAAAGTGGAAATATCAAAATCTAGAGGTACCTTGACTCCTCCTAGGTGGAGTAGCCTTTTAAAATAAGCTTGGGGATTTTTGGCAATAATGTAGTCCACAAGTACTTGGTTATCGGGGTCTTCCATCAAGTCTTGAATTCTAGATTCATAATCAAGGGACCCATGGGTAGAGGTACTTGAAATTTGAGGCACTTGGGTAAGCATTTGATTGGATGATGATAGAGGATGCACATAGGATGCATAAGCATGAGTGGTGTTTCCCTTATCAAAGGTAGCATGAGGAGGACTCATGGATGTTGGATTTTGGTTCAAAGGATAACTAGGACTTTCATGTTCTTGTTGTAAAGGATCTTGATAGCCTTGTAGGTAGATTTGGGAGTGAGGTGAAATGCTGGAATAAATAGTTATATGACCTTGAGGTATGGATTGATATGGATATTGGTTGATATTGGAATAATTAGGATAGGTTGAGGTAGGATTAGCTTGATATGTGGCCAAAGACTAGGTTGGTATGAAGTTGACGAGGATGACATATGGGATTGTGGTTGTGGTTGTTAAAAGGATAAAGATTGTGTTTGTGTTTTTATTTTTTGGGCTAGGAGTTGTTGAAGAAGAGCTTGTTGTTGTTGTTATTGGATGGTGGCTTGTTGTTGGGATTGTCATTGTATGGCTTGTTGTTGCTGTTGGATGAGTTGTGATATAGTGGGATTTGGTATGTGTGAAGATGAAGCATGGTTAGTGTTGGTTAACAGATTTGTCTTTATTCTGAAAATAATCTATTCTAACTCTATACCCCTCTTTAAAAGAACAAATGAGTTAAACAACAAATGGGTGAACCCTTTAAATTAGTTCCCCTCTGAATTTTTAGGTACAGCTCCCTTTGTGATTTTCAATGAATTTAACCTATTCAATTAATCAAATGCATTTTTAACCAGAAAACGCTTAAGGTGGACTAACATTCATACATAGCCATGTCATGAACGCGATAAATTTTTACAGCAACAAGATAGAATATGTTGGTTCCCAAAAATGCAGGTTGCTAACCCTAAGAGGATGCCAGACTCTATGTTTGGATTTGCAACGTTTTTGGACCAATTGACAGAGCTATTAACTCCCTACACTTCAGGTCCTGCAAACCTAGGTGGGTGTACCTTTGTAACTAAAGCAGACTTAACACTATATGACTTGATTGGATTAGTAAATCTATCACAATGGCATAAAATGTAATAGATGCAAGCTTCTAAATTACTCCTACTCCTAATACTAAGATATGAGTTGTATTTGTTTGAATAGGATTTTATGGAATTCTAAAATGGAAATGGTATGACCAGTGCCTATTTCTATTGGGCTAATGGAGTCAAGGTGTATATGATATATGATTTACTTATAGGTTACAATCCTAATTGTTTGGCACTTGTGTTTGTTTATAGCTTGTATAAACGTGCAAGAATGTGACTGACAAACTCTACTTAGTGATCCACTCGAATCTTACCAGGTTACTGTGACTTATTGAAAGGATTTTTTAATCCTTGCTTGAAGGAACCGATCAAAAGAATCACACAATGACAGCAAATGTGTATTGACAAATGGAGTTGATGCTCAATTTGAATAACAAGACAATATCTAGTTGGAGACAGTATGGCAATCTTGACAATTATAGGGCTGCTCTTACCTATCCAAATGCTACCTCCAGGTTACTGTAATCAATCAAAAGGATTTTATATCTGTAATGGAAACCAATTAATTTGATTACACGAAAACAACAAGTGTGTTTCGATGAAACTGAAATGTCAACTTGGAAACTCAGGTTCAAATAACAAAGAAATAACAGTATGGAGACAACCAAATAATTGCTCAGCTCAACAAACAATAGACACCAATATTAAATCATTTATTTATACATTTTCTCCACTATACAGTTTCGAAAGATTTTACAATGTACAACATAATATTTTATTTTGGCAACTGGTCAATCCATCCAGTTATCTAACTGATGTTTTTCCTAATCTACTCCTGATCCTAATCTACTGATCCTCTCCATATATATCTTGTATTTTTAGGGTTGCAACCCTTCACATACCGGTGCATCCTTTGGTATGATTCTTCATTAAATTGTTTTAGGCAAAATAAAATATTTAATTAGTTGCCATTGGCAAATTAAATATTTTGATTAAACTTCAAGCTCAATTTTACTCGTACATATGTTTACCATACTTAATCACCCATTTTAACTCCTCGAGTAAAAACATTTCGTATTACATTTACTTTGTGTGTCTTCACTTTGTTTTGCTAAAAATATTAATTTGGGTAAAAATATTACCCCGTTCTCTCTTCCTCGATGAAAATACTTTTGCTGCAAATCATTCTTTAGGTTTGATGTCTTCTTAAACCTCAGAAAAATATTTCATTTCTTGCACCACTAAATATTTATTTATTTATATTTTTAATTACTTTTCCTTTGCAGGGTCCATCGGTGTAACATAAGTTTATCGGGAGCTTTAAAATACTACATACCGATATGCTATTTCTTGCCGATAAAACCTCCATTTTTCGATAACTTTGAAATATCATCTATTTTCTTGTATAATTTTATTTTTTTTACACAATGTTTCCCAAACGTATTTTTGATGGCCCACCCCATCGGTGTAATGCACATCATCGGAGAGATCTAAAAAGTTTGCTCCGATCTATATTGTCTCGTCGATAGTCATCTTCATATATGAACTTTTATCTTTATCGGAATGACATTCATTATCGGGATAGCTTTCTCAAGATATCCCGATCCAAATCATCTCCCCGATGACCCTTTTCATATCTTTCATCGGGCAAAGTTTAGTAAAGTGTCACCGACACCTTTTGATCGCCGTGACTTGTGAATCGGCAAGACCTAGTTCTTTTGTTTCGATATGTCAAGTTATCCCGATAGAGGTGTATCACTGTGAGTCTCGCCGATGGATTTCTTATCGCCAAGACTCTTAATCATCGGAGGCTTACTTGTTTCCTATCCCGATAGCTTACCTCTCGCCGATGCCTATTTGTTTCGTTACCCCCGCATGATGTTCGGTGAAACTTTTGCCAAAATGCTTCATCGGTATGATATATACCGTCGGGGCAGCTTCTAAAAGATCATCCGATAGATATCTGTCATACCGATCGGTATGACCACTTGCCTCCCTTGCCGATGTAAGGTCATCGGTATCACTTACTTCATCGGTGACTTCCATAATTCTTCTTCTGACCTCTATTTTCACGTCGATGGTTGTTTTCAAACGATTCCTTGTGTATCGGTGTAAGCAACACAACCTTTTGCCGATGGATTGATTTTGATGAAATTTGGCACTGCTCATCCATAGATATCTTGTGAGATACAAAAAAAAAATTTATTATGGTCTTTTTGGGATATTCTTCAGGATTTATTTAAATATGATGTGCTAAGGAGATAGTAAAAATTTCAAATTTTTACTGTGCTAACAGAATATACAGATTTTACTTTGGTATCTTCGAATACGTGAATATATTCAGAGGAACTTGCTAAACCAATAAAGAACTGAACACATATGATAAATTGTCCAAATAAAGAGCAATTACCAAGTGAAAGGAGATTTCACACAGAAAATCTGATTCCACAAATTCAGACGCACAGATCCAAATAAGCAGCAATTGTTTTTCTTCTCATTCACAGATGAAAATTTACTCAAACAATCATCACATAATGTAAAAAATAAGCACAGTCTTTCTGAAATTCACTTTTTCTTTTCTTTCTCCAACTTCTCTATCTCAACTCTAAAAGAAAAACATATATATATGATTATCTTAACCAAGTCCTTGAGCAAATTAAACCCAGAGTTAACATAACTCTGACCCGTACGGGATTTAGTTTTAACAACTAATTATAAAAGATCAAAGTTGCTGGAAATAACATAAATTGAGGAACAGAAAAAGAACGAGCTGACGAGGTTATGACTGGGGCGATGAATCAGCATCTCCTGATTTGCTGTCGGTAGCCTGAGAAGTATGTTGGGCTTTCCACTCCTGAAAGGCAGCCACGAACTCCTGAATTTTAGGGAAGTTCGGTATGCCTATATGTTTCATCCTTGATTTCCAGACCTCTTTTTCCCTTCGCATTCTCCCGAATTTTTCCTTGTGCTCAGGGAGTGCATCGATGCAGAGATAGAGCAGAGACTCGACTTTGGAAACCCTGGAGAAATCCTCGATCAGAATATTATCATTTTCTTTAATAAAGTGGATTTTGACTCTGAAGGATTGGACTACTACTTCAACATCCTCCACAGGCTTTCTGTCATCCTTTAAGTATTTTACATCGATACATTGCAAATCATGTTGTAGTGATTGAGTAAATTCCATTATTTCTTTAATTAGCTTTGAGAGTTCAAAGAGCCCTTGTCTGGATATGGAGTTCCTCCATTCGATATTCTTCTTGTTCATGTACAACAAATCCTCGTCTACACCAGTCAAGTTCTTTTCTGCTAAAAACTTTTCCAGTCCATATTTCTGGACTTCCTCTATTTGATTTATCACACTTGTCCATTTACCTTCATCCTTAGCCCAGACAGCAACCTGTGTTTTAAGATCTTCAATGGTAGTGGTGGTCAGATCATATATGCCTTTGAGTTCATAAATATATTCAGTTCCCTTTTGCTCTATGCTGTCTAACCAACTGTCAAAAGTTTTTGAGACCATTTTGCTTCTATGCACTTGATCTAACATTTTTTGATTGACAGGTGACTTTGGGTCGAAAGACAAGGGGACTTGTGAGATTGGCTGTGGGTTAGGATTGTTAATGGCTTCAATATATTCTGCCATTGCACACAGAGCTTGTTTCAACTCTCTTTTGTCCTTCTCATCTTTCATTGTTCGATTGACCATTCTTTTAGTGGAAGCTTCAAGATGGTGTACGTCTGCAGCTCTGGAGGTAGTACCGAGATCTATCCTTTCCACAGTGAAATCATGCACTGTAGGATCTTGAACCTCTCCCTCGGTCACTGGCTTGGCTATTTCTGCACTCCAGTTACCAGTGTTTGGGTCAACATCTATTCTGGACATTGTTTTAAGTCTCTTGGACTTGGGGGTCTTTCCCAGACATTTACTTACCATGTCCTCCAGAGGGAGAACAAAAGGAATCACCTTCTTTTTGTAAGATATAGAGCTCTCTAGCAACTTCGGTGCAGGGGCCGAGACTGTCTTTCTGGGCTTCTCTCCATCAGAGGGTTCATTTGAAATCATTAACACCTCAGGGGTGTCTAGAAAGGTCTCTGACTGTGAACCAGTGTCAGCTGTCTCTGTTCTGTTTGGGCTTGCCTCCTTGTCCCCCATAGGCTCTTCTGCTTCTTCCTCTGAATTTAAGTCAACAATTATTGTCTCAGAAGTTTGCTTCTTTCTCTTCCCCTTTGTCCTCAATCTGGTAACACGGGATGGCAGAATGTCCGTGAGGACCCTTCTGGATCTCTTGGAGACAGGGCTTTTCTCAGTCGATGGCTTGGATGCACCTGCACCACAGATAGCAAGGGGTTGATTAGAAGAGACCATGGGAAGTGATGATGCAGCCACTGAAGAGAATTGTTGGACAGTTTTACTCTGAAGCCCTTCCTGTCTTTTTTCTTTCAACCATTTTTTAGTCCTCCTTATCACAAGAAGGGTTTTAATTTCAATTCTGTCCTCCTCTTTCTTGCTCCAGTCCACCTCTAGGATGGGTAAGTGTTCTATTTTCTCAAATTGTGGATCAACCACTTGTTCACCATCAACAAAAATTCCAGAAACGTCCATTTTTAAATTAAGGGTAATTATTTGCCCCAAAGAAAATCTACACCATAACCTCCTCCTCACTTCGAATTCATCTGGGCAGTCCTCCCAGTAATCCTCCAGCTTAGGAAGATGTGAGTGCCCTGTCCCGGAATCTAGGTTATCTTTAACAAAACATTTACTGTAGAATTGAACCCTGGCAGTGAAAAATTGAAAATTGAACCTTTTGAGGTTCACCTCCAGATTTAAGGCATCAGATTTTGAATGGCATGAATAATGCCCATGTTCAATAGGAAAAGCAATACCACAACCCCTTTTTGATGGGAATTTGTTATCAACATGTGCCAATTGCCGACATACCTCCATCAATACAAAACGATCGAATACATATCTAGGCAACTTCAGGGGTTCACCATCAAACCCTCCAACTCTGATATAAGTGAATTCAGAAAACTGGATGAAAAAGCTACCGTAGATACTGATCAGTTGCATTGCTTCACTGGTCAGTCTCTTACCTGGATTGCCTGCCAGTTCATAGGTCATTTTTCTAGTGAAGACATCATTAATCCTTTTATAATTTTCATAACAATTTCTTCTTTGCAACTGTGAATAATATTGGTAAATTTTACTGCTCTCATCTAAAGGCTCATGAGGCAGGTCAAACCAGTCTCTTGTGGATGCTAAACAGTAAAATAGATATGAAGACATAAAGAAATCCCTGTTACCCAGACGATTATTTAAACTCTGATGTAGACAGTCAGCTACTATCTCAGCCCAATCCAAATATTGTTCACCCTGAAGGATGACTTGTATAAAAAAGTACATCCAGTCTTCCCAGTAATAGGCATGCTGATTGCCTCTCAGTCTGTTCAACAACACCACAATATCCCTTACTTCCTGTATTAAATGATCTCTAGTAAGGGGTCTGGGCAGCCTTGAACCGCCTTTTTGAAATTTAAGCAGCCAATTTCTTGCTATTACACTTCTGTAAGTTGGTCTCTTTTCTGAGAAATACCCATTGGAGGAAGTAATGTCAAGATTGGAATACGCCTCCTTAGGTGGTATTTTCATCACAGACATGAGGGTTTGTCTGTCAACATGGAATAACACATCCCCGTCTGCTTTTCTGACACACCTGTGTTGGGGATCGTATCTGTTTATACACTCTTGAACCAACTCTGGGCAGAATATAGCTTGAGGAAAGGCTGTGGCTTCAACTAAACCACTGTCCACAATTTTCTTCATTGTCGGGGTTTGGACAGGGTTTCTAGTTCTTCCTATGAATTCCTCTAAATCATATTGAACTAATGTAGTATCCCCAAATTCTGAGTAAGAGTAAGTGAGACTAGGGCCATGTTCGTCTCCCAAACATGTAGATTTCAAAGACATACTTGGACGATTATAATAAAACACTTCGAATTTCAAAAATAACAAAAATTCCAGGAGCTCTTCTTTCCAGTATAAGAATTCATAATAGCACAGGGGAAACAGGACTCACCTTCAGGATACTTGAATTCACTGCAAAAACTTGAAAAATGAGAGCCTTACACTTCCAGCGCTATCCTTCTCCGCATTGCACAGTATATTTTCTTGCTAAAATTAGCTTGTTCTTGGTTAATAATGGTGCTTACCAGAATGAATAATCATCGCTTGGAACAATACGTGCCAAAAATATTTGAAAAGACGTGAACTCTGATTTCTTCATTAATAGCAAGTAATGTTCGTGCGCCATCATGAAGTACAATGATTATCCGTAGTCTCTGCTAAATTAGAGCTCTCAGTTTCATGATGGGTTTCTGATAAATTTTCCTCCAACTTTCCCACTAAGTTTGACTTTAAAAAGCTGCGGGAGCAAACAGGACTAATATTGCCAAATCTTCGAACTTATTGAACCATTGAACCTGTGGGACATGGTTCAACGTGATGGTTCAATGGGATGGTTCAAGCATGTCAACTGGACTTTGTAGGTAGGCAAAAGAAATGACTTACCGAAACAGGGACTTGACTTATGAACCGTTGAACTTGTGAAGATGCGGTTCAATACGAAGGTTCAACGACGCAAGGGTTATGTGGACCAACAGAAAGTTACGCGGCTTCGGTAAAGGTTGCCAATTATAAAATAGTGAACTATTGAACCTTAAACCGTTGAACCCCGCGGCGGAATACAAGTGGAAGGTTCAACGAACGATATATTAGTAGACACAGAAACTGTGTGACCTGACTCATAGGAAGACAATGAGTGTTGAACCTTAAGATTGTTGAACCATTGAACCTTGAACCCCGCTATAGAGTACGCGCGGAAGGTTCAAGTTCAACCCGAAAGTATTAAGACGCTTAAGACAAATAGTAAGACAGCTTGCTTTATATGACACTTCAGACATATTGAACCATTGAACCTTGAACTTTTGAGAATGGTTCGGGTTCAAAGGTTCAAACCCTTTATACAAAGACGACACACGGGTAAAATTTGAAGGACTAAGAGTCAATTTACAAAGCGAAGATATGACCAAAAATATAATACGGTAAACCGACTCTCGCTTAAGAAAAATTACCGATTCATGAATAAACAAGGGCGACTCAAAAGGTAACACTGGCTCTGACTGGGGACTGCATTTTATGGCAAAATGCAGAGAACTCAGAGGTTCTGGTTTCACAGAAGATGAAGAAAGAGAAGAAAGGAAACAGCCCGGGGCAAAACAAAAATGGGAAAGGAAAACACAAAAACCGAACAAAAGGGAAGACTATGTACAAAACAGGGGACCCTGTTTACAGATGATACAGTTTGAGATCCTGTCCATTATAGGACAGGGGTAAAACAGTTCCATCAGGATATTCCAGTTTGAAAGAATTTGGACCCAGTACCTGGTGAATCTTGAAAGGCCCACTCCAGAGCGAGTCAAATTTGCTGTGTGCACCTTTTGGTTCTCTCCTTCTGTCCCACAGTAATACTTCATCTCCTTCCATAAACTTCCTGGGTCTTGTCTTCTTGTCAAAAATTTCTTTGACCCTGGCCTGATGCACAGTAATTCGGTCAACCAACTCGTTTCTCTCCTTCGATCTTGGCTAAATACATAATCCTCTTCTCCAGGGAATCTTGGAAATATTGATCCTCAATTACACTTTGCAGTTTGGCTATAGATAGCTCCAGGGGTAAAGATAATTGGGCACCTATCCCATAAACTAATTCAAAAGGCGCCATCCCAATTGCTCTTTTAGGAGTTATTCTGTCGGCCCAGAGTGCTTCGTACAACCTCTTATGCCAATCTCTAGGGTTATCATTCACTAATTTCTTCATGATAGCAATGAGGTTTTTGTTACTGGACTCAGCTTGCCCATTCCCCTGGGGATAATAATCTGATGAATGGGAGAGAGAAATACTATGCTCATAACAGAAAGAAGTCATTTCAACTGAAGAGAAACTGGTAGCATTATCTGTTACAATCTTCTGAGGCACCCCAAAACGTACCAAGATAATCCTTTTAAGAAAATCACAAACCACTCCAGAAGTTGTTCTTTTTACAGGGGCTGCCTCAACCCATTTTGTGAAATAATCTATTGCTGTTAAAATGTGAGTATGCCCTGCACTTGAGGGGGGTGAGATAGGCCTGATAAAATCCAATCCCCACTGTTTAAAAGGGTCTTCAACAACAATAGGCCTCAAAGGTAGAGCTACAAGTTGTGGCCTACCTGAGGACATTTTACATTTCTCGCAATTGGCCACCCACCTATATGCATCTTTAAACATTCCTAGCCAGTAGTAACAATTTCTGAGGATTTTGAAAGCTGTAACTGAAGAAGAAAAGTGTCCACCACAAGCTTCGTTATGAAAAACTTCCAAGAGTTTCTCTTGTTGTTCTTTGTCTACACACCTCAGGAAAGTTCCATCTAACCCTTTCTTGTAAAGGATATTTCCCCAGATAACATATTTTGCAGCTTTTAGCTTCAGATTTCTTTTCTCTTTAGGGGTCAGGTGATCAGGACAATCCCCATATGTAAGATAATGTACTACATCCAGAAACCATGGATCCTGCAAGCTTACCAATAAGACTGTGGGGAGTCCTTCTCCTTCTTGTTCTTTGTTCTCAGCAATCAACTTACATAAGCCTTGACCCCTGATCAGCTTAGTAGGCTTAACTTCTAGATCATATTCCTGAATTTTAGCAACCCACGTTGCTCTATTGTTTAATCCTACTTCTTGCTGAGTCAAAATACTTTTCACAGCTGAATTTGGAACAAATACAACTGAGTGGGATTGAAGTATATAATATCTGAATTGTTTAAAAGCTTTAACAACCGCAAAAGCCTATTTTTCAACTAAAGAATATTTCAGCTCATGCTTCTTAAGGGGGACGCTCATAAAAGCTATGGGAACCTCTTTGTTCAATTCATTTTTCTGCAACAAAATACCTGACATGGTATGTTCCGAAGAATAACAGTAAATGAAAAAATCCTTTTGAAAATTAGGATTTACCAAAGTGGGAGTGTTTGCAATTGCCTCCTTGATATCCTCAAACGCCTTCTTAGCAACTTCATTCCATTTGAAAGGTTGTTTCTCACTCATCATCCCAACAATATGTTTTGTAATTTCAGCAAAGTCAGGAATGAACCTTCTGAGAAAGTTGATTTGACCAAAGAAGGACTTGACTCCAGTCCTATTTGAAGGGAGGCTAAGCTATTGAATTGCCTTGACCCTTTCTGGATCGATCCTGATTCCATCCTTTGAGACTAGGTGTCCCAACAATTTTCCCTCAGTCACACAGAAAACTGACTTCTTGGGATTGAGTGAGATGCCATGGCTTCGACACCTTTGCAAGACAGACTCCAGATTTTTCAAGTGATCTTCTCTCTTCTTGGAAAATACAGTCAAATCGTCCAGGTAAATAATGATAATTCTGTTCTTCAGGTCTCTAAAAGATGAATCCATTGCTTGCTGAAAAGTTGCTCCCGCATTAATCAAGCCAAAGGGCATTCGACTATAGGCAAAAGTCCCTCAGGGTGTGGTGAAAGCAGTCTTGTGTTGATCTTCTGCAGCTACACCTATCTGATTGTAACCTGAGAAGCCATCCAACATAGACATCATTTCAGACCCAGCAACTGTCTGCAAGATGTGGTCCATCACAGGCAAGGGATAGTTATCCTTCAGGCTGGCTTGGTTCAAATTTCTAAAGTCGACACAAATCCTTATTTTTCCATTCTTTTTTCGTACTGGAATGATATTTGCCACCCAAGTGGAGTGATGAATTGGATATATAATTCTAGCTTTAAGCATCTTATCAATCTCCCTAAAAATGGCTTCAGCAACTTTTGGATTATAATTCCTCAGCTTCTGTCTAAATGGAGCTGCATTTGCTTTCAACGGAATATGATGTTGAAACTGTCCATGTCTAAAATTTTTGAGATCATCATAGCACCAGGCGAAAACATCTTTATATTTGATCAACAATTTGATCAATTTGTTTTTCTCTTCCAAAGAGCAGCACCTACCAATGGATACCCATTTAGGATCAGCTTCATCTCCAATATTTATCTTCTCATAATCCTCTGCTTTATCAGAAATACGGGAAGGTTTGCCTTTAACATATTCATCTCTTCGAGAAAACAGATGTTCCAAAGAGACCAGCCCTTTAGGGATTTTGTTCCCCTTTAATTGAATTATGTCCTCTCTTGGATTAATCCCAGGGTCAGGACTGAATTCTTTACACTCTGCTTCGGAACCTTCAAAATAGGTCCCCAGGAACATTTCTGCATTTTCTAAGAACTTTCTGATTTGATTATCACTTTCAAAAACCTGCCAGTTCTTGGCATTGTCAGGGACATTAGGATGATATATCATTTCTATCCTATAAGAATCTTTCTTGAAATCTGGATGTGGTAAAAGGAGCGAAGCTGATACTACTAAAGAGTCTGCTCGGGAGTTTTGATCTCTGGGAATTGTTTCTATAGAGAAGGCATAAAAATATTCGATCTCGTCCCATACCCTATTTCTGTAGTGCCTTAGTCTTTCATTTTTCACAGAAAAGATCCCTCTTACCTGTTTCACAATCAGTTCAGCATCACCCTTCACCTTCAGTACCTTCACACCCTTTTCTTTGGCTTCAAATAATCCGAGCAGTAAAGCTTCATACTCTGCCGTATTGTTGGTGTTTTTAAACTCTAGCTTAAAAGAATAAGAAAACGATTCACCTTCAGGTGAGATTAACATGACCCCAGCCCCTGAACCAGCAATAGCACAGCTGCCATCAAATTCCATAACCCATAGGTCATTAGAATGTACAGGTTTTTGCATTAATTCTTCTTTGGGTTCTGCCTCATAGCTCTGTTCAGAGGAGAAGAAATAATTGCCAAATTCACATTCCTCAAACAAAATCTGTGCCTTGGGATCATCAGAGGGATAGACAGTGAATTTGCACTTGGGTTCAGGTTCCAGTTTCACTCTCTGCTTCCCCACTAGGATTGTGGCCTCTGACCAATCCAATTTGATTTATCCACCCAAATCCTTGCAAAATGTCCTGCTCAAAAGCATTCCATAACTGGCAGGAATATCTGCTACCAGAATAGTTAATTTCACCCTCTTGTCAAGATAAGCTGCAAGTGCGACTCGTGCATCTTTAATCTGCCCAAGCAAGGAAACCTATTTTCCATCCATAGAATAACATCTTCCAAATGTTTTTGTGAGTGATAATCGTAAGGCTTTAGCCACAGAGGAGGGCATAATGTTATCAGAGGCTCCTGAATCTATAATGCAGTTACTAAGTTTATGACCATTGATAAACAGGGACACATAAAAAGGATTAGGCTTCAAATCAGTATAAGGAGCATTATTGGATGAATTAGGAGTTGTTTTAGGGGCAGACAAGGGTGATTCAGATGAGGAAGAAAATAACCTAGCAATGGGGGATTCAGTATCAACATCCAATTGATTCTCAAATTCAGTTTGTGCAGGACTACCTTTAACATGTTTGACCAATTTGTCAAGTTCAGTAGGTTTCAACTTGAGATACTCAATGGGAGAAATTTGAATTTTTGTAGACTTACAGAAATTTACAATATCAAAAGGGGCATCTAGATCATTTCTATGTAATAATCTATTTTCCTGAGCCTTCAAATTAGCATCATAAGTTCTAGTTAAAGGCTCCTTACCTTTGCCAGGTATTTCTTGGGTATTAGAGGATTTCATATTCCTCTGACCCCTAGTGAGCACAGCGCATGAAGGATCTTCAAGGGTTACCAATATTTCACCTCCCCTTTCTGAATCGGATTCATATTCCAGGAAGTGTATCTCAGAGCCGCCAGGTTCCTAGAAGTTCCTTTCTTCTTCTGTGGCTTCCCCTAACATGTCTTGAGTAGCAGTCATCTGAGTATACCTGAGCATTTTTGGGCATGAATTTCCATCATGGTCGGTAGTTAAGTGAAATATACACATGTTTCCTCTCCCAGGAGCAGGTTCAATAGCCAGTCTTGGCTGTGCTGCCATCAGGGGTAAAACTCTACCAGTATTTGCTTGTTGATTCGAATTCCTTCTGCTTATATCCTGATAGGGTTGTTGGAAGGGAGCACCGGTTTTGGGTAGTTGCCTCTTTAAGGCAATCATATCATTCACCAACCTTTGCACTACAGGGTCCGTAGATGATGAGGGCTGGGCATTTGGCACCTGAACCTCTCTCTTCCATTTACCAGCCATAATGAGATCATCCTCCAATCCGACTGCTAAGGCTTGTGCAGCTGGCAAATCAGCAATTACACCTCTCCTGCGATGGAAGCTAATATCAGGAGGCATAGAATTAATAAAGAAACATTTGTAATTTTCACCAGACGGTCTTTTAGTAGCAGGGATTTTATTCACAATTCTATTAAACTTGGCCACAAACTCCCTCATAGGTTCATGAATCTCTTTTTTAAGCTGAGTCAGATGTGCAAGGAGGTAATGTTCATCTTCTGCACTTTTGAACCTATTTTCAAAAGTAGTCTTCATTTCGTTCCAATTTGTAATTGAGGAATCAGTCAGATGGTAGAACCATTGTGCAGCAGTGTCAGTCAAAGTCTGCACAAAGAGCCTTATGGCAACATCTTGGTGTTGAACACCTAGTACACTGCATGCTGCTGCAAAAGCACACAAATGTTCTTCTGGTGATTGTTTGCCGTCCCCATTGAACCTGGGCAAATTTTCTCTTGCATTTTTAGGTAATGGATTTAGGTTGGCCCCTAGGTTCAGAGGCCCTATGGCAGCTCCCCAAGGTTGAGCCATGGGTAGGAAATTTATGGCTAAAGGGATAGCAGTGCCTGAAAGGACTAAAGCTTGATAGACAGGGGAAGTAGAAGATTTAGGGGGACTAGGGGGTCTACTTCTTGCTCTTCTTGCACGAGTAGGGATATAAGGAAAATTAAGACTTTGCAGTGTTTGAAAAGTAGGGTCCTCAACTCCCTCTCTTCTCGAAGACCTGGTGTATGGTCTAGAATCCAACTTAAAATATTGAAACTGGATAGGCAGTTATTGATTTCTTTGTACCTCAAGGGCTTGGTTTCTTGCAGCGTTTCGTGCTTGCCTTCTTCTCTGCCTGAGTAACAGCAATCTCAGGTTATCGGCCAATTCTTCTTCTTGTTCTAATACTCTGCTTGCTCTTCTGTAATCTTCACTATTCCGACGAGTACGCCAAGCGAGGGTATTCAGCTGGCCAATAATGTCTTCCTGCTCGTCTTGAAATCCAAGGTTGGGTTGCAGAACAAGAATTATGTTTTCATGTGGAAGCACCATTGTTGCTTCATATTCAGGCGATCAATCTTTAATTAATGATTTTATCAAGATATCCCCAGTAGAGTCGCCAAAAACTGTTGGTTAACAGATTTGTCTTTGTTCTGAAAATAATCTATTCTGACTCTATACCCCTCTTTAAAAGAACAAATGAGTTAAACAACAAATGGGTGAACCCTTTAAATTAGTTCCCCTCTGAATTTTTAGGTACAGCTCCCTTTGTGATTTTCAATGAATTTAACCTATTCAATTAATCAAATGCATTTTTAACTAGAAAATGCTTAAGGCGGACTAACATTCATACATAGCCATGTCATGAACGCGATAAATTTTTACAGCAACAAGATAGAATATACAGATTTTACTTTGGTATCTTCGAATACATGAATACATTCAGAGGAACTTGCTAAACCAATAAAGAACTGAACACATATGATAAATTGTCCAAATAAAGAGCAATTACCAAGTGAAAGGAGATTTCACACAGAAAATCTGATTCCACACATTTAGACGCACAGATCCAAATAAGCAGCAATTGTTTTTCTTCTCATTCACAGATGAAAATTTACTCAAACAATCATCACATAATGTAAAAAATAAGCACAGTCTTTCTGAAATTCACTTTTTCTTTTCTTTCTCCAACTTCTCTATCTCAACTCTAAAAGAAAAACATATATATATGATTATCTTAACCAAGTCCTTGAGCAAATTAAACCCAGAGTTAACATAACTCTGACTCGTACGGGATTTAGTTTTAACAACTAATTATAAAAGATCAAAGTTGCTGGAAATAACATAAATTGAGGAACAGAAAAAGAACGAGCCGACAAGGTTATGACTGGGGCGATGAATCAGCATCTCCTGATTTGCTGTTGGTAGCCTGGGAAGTATGTTGGGCTTTCCACTCCTGAAAGGCAGCCACGAACTCCTAAATTTTAGGGAAGTTCGGTATGCCTATATGTTTCATCATTGATTTCCAGACCTCCTTTTCCCTTCGCATTCTCCTGAATTTTTCCTTGTGCTCAGGGAGTGCATCGATGCAGAGATAGAGCAGAGACTCGACTTTGGAAACCCTGGAGAAATCCTCGATTAGAATATTATCATTTTCTTTAATAAAGTGGATTTTGTCTCTGAAGGATTGGACTACTGCTTCAACATCCTCCACAGGCTTTCTGTCATCCTTTAAGTATTTTACATTGATACATTGCAAATCATGTTGTAGTGATTGAGTAAATTCTGTTATTTCTTTAATTAGCTTTGAGAGTTCAAAGCGCCCTTGTCTGGATATGGAGTTCCTCCATTCGATATTCTTCTTGTTCATGTACAACAAATCCTCATCTACACCAGTCAAGTTCTTTTCTGCTAAAAACTTTTCCAGTCCATATTTCTGGACTTCCTCTATTTGATTTATCACACTTGTCCATTTACCTTCATCCTTAGCCCAGACAGCAACCTGTGTTTTAAGATCTTCAATGGTAGTGGTGGTCAGATCATATATGCCTTTGAGTTCATAAATATATTCAGTTCCCTTTTGCTCTATGCTGTCTAACCAACTGTCAAAAGTTTTTGAGACCATTTTGCTTCTATGCACTTGATCTAACATTTTTTGATTGACAGGTGACTTTGGGTCGAAAGACAAGGGGACTTGTGAGATTGGCTGTGGGTTAGGATTGTTAATGGCTTCAATATATTCTGCCATTGCACACAGAGCTTGTTTCAACTCTCTTTTGTCCTTCTCTTTCATTGTTCGATTGACCATTCTTTTAGTGGAAGCTTCAAGATGGTGTACGTCTGCAGCTCTGGAGGCAGTACCGAGATCTATCTTTTCCACAGTGAAATCATGCACTGTAGGATCTTGAACCTCTCCCTCGGTCACTGGCTTGGCTATTTCTGCACTCCAGTTACCAGTGTTTGGGTCAACATCTATTCTGGACATTATTTTAAGTCTCTTGGACTTAGGGGTCTTTCCCAGACATTTACTTACCATGTCCTCCAGAGGGAGAACAAAAGGAATCACCTTCTTTTTGTCAGATATAGAGCTCTCTAGCCACTTCGGTGCAGGGGCCGAGACTGTCTTTCTGGGCTTCTCTCCATCAGAGGGTTCATTTGAAATAATTAACACCTCAGGGGTGTCTAGAAAGGTCTCTGACTGTGAACCAGTGTCAGCTATCTCTGTTCTATTTGGGCTTGCCTCCTTGTCCCCCATAGGCTCTTCTGCTTCTTCCTCTGAATTTAAGTCAACAATTATTGTCTCAGAAGTCTGCTTCTTTCTCTTCCCCTTTGTCCTCAATCTGGTAACACGGGATGGCAGAATGTCCGTGAGGACCCTTCTAGATCTCTTGGAGACAGGGCTTTTCTCAGTCGATGGCTTGGATGCACCTGCACCACAGATAGCAAGGGGTTGATTAGAAGAGACCATGGGAAGTGATGATGCGGCCACTGAAGAGAATTGTTGGACAGTTTTACTCTGAAGCCCTTCCTATCTTTTTTCTTTCAACCATTTTTTAGTCCTCCTTATCACAGGAAGGGTTTTAATTTCAATTCTGTCCTCCTCTTTCTTGCTCCAGTCCACCTCTAGGATGGGTAAGTGTTCTATTTTCTCAAATTGTGGATCAACCACTTGTTCATCATCAACAAAAATTCCAGAAACGTCCATTTTTAAATTAAGGGTAATTATTTGCCCCAAAGAAAATCTACACCATAACCTCCTCCTCACTTCGAATTCATCTGGGCAGTCCTCCCAGTAATCCTCCAGCTTAGGAAGATGTGAGTGCCCTGTCCCGGAATCTAGGTTATCTTTAACAAAACATTTACTGTCGAATTGAACCCTGGCAGTGAAAAATTGAAAATTGAACCTTTTGAGGTTCACCTCCAGATTTAAGGCATCAGATTTTGAATGGCATGAATAATGCCCAAGTTCAATAGGAAAAGCAATACCACAACCCCTTTTTGATGGGAATTTGTTATCAACAAGTGCCAATTGCCGACATACCTCCATCAATACAAAACGATCGAATACATATCTAGGCAACTTCAGGGGTTCACCATCAAACCCTCCAACTCTGATATAAGTGAATTCAGAAAACTGGATGAAAAAGCTACCGTAGATACTGATCAGTTGCATTGCTTCACTGGTCAGTCTCTTACCTGGATTGCCTGCCAGTTCATAGGTCATTTTTCTAGTGAAGACATCATTAATCCTTTTATAATTTTCATAACAATTTCTTCTTTGCAACTATGAATAATATTGGTAAATTTTACTACTCTCATCTAAAGGCTCATGAGGCAAGTCAAACCAGTCTCTTGTGGATGCTAAACAGTAAAACAAATATGAAGACATAAAGAAATCCCTGTTACCCAGACGATTATTTAAACTCTGATGTAGACAGTCAGCTACTATCTCAGCCCAAGCCAAATATTGTTCACCCTGAAGGATGACTTGTATAAAAAAGTACATCCAGTCTTCCCAGTAATACGCATGCTGATTGCCTCTCAGTCTATTCAACAACACCACAATATCCCTTACTTCCTATATTAAATGATCTCTAGTAAGGGGTCTAGGCAACCTTGAACCGCCTTTTTGAAATTTAAGCAACCAATTTCTTGCTATTACACTTCTGTAAGTTGGTCTCTTTTCTGAGAAATACCCATTGGAGGAAGTAATGTCAAGATTGGAATACGCCTCCTTAGGCGGTATTTTCATCACAGACATGAGGGTTTGTCTGTCAACATGGAATAACACATCCCTGTCTGCTTTTCTGACACACCTGTGTTGGGGATCGTATTTGTTTATACACTCTTGAACCAACTCTGGGCAGAATATAGCTTGAGGAAAGGCTGTGGCTTCAACTAAACCACTGTCCACAATTTTCTTCATTGTCGGGGTTTGGACAGGGTTTCTAGTTCTTCCTATGAATTCCTCTAAATCATATTGAACTAATGCAGTATCCCCAAATTCTGAGTAAGAGTAAGTGAGACCAGGGCCATGTTCGTCTCCCAAACATGTAGATTTGAAAGACATACTTGGACGATTATAATAAAACACTTCAAATTTTGAAAATAACAGAAATTCCAGGAGCTCTTCTTTCTAGTATAAGAATTCAGAATAGCACAGGGGAAATAGGACTCACCTTCAGGATACTTGAATTCACTGCAAAAACTTGAAAAACGAGAGCCTTACACTTGCAGCGCTATCCTTCTCCGCATTGCACAGTATATTTTCTTGCTAAAATTAGCTTGTTCTTGGTTAATAATGGTGCTTACCAGAATGAATAATCATCGCTTGGAACAATACGTGCCAAAAATATTTGAAAAGACGTGAACTCTGATTTCTTCATTAATAGCAAGTAATGTTCGTGCGCCATCATGAAGTACAATGATTATCCGTAGTCTTCGCTAAATTAGAGCTCTCGGTTTCATGATGGGTTTCTGATAAATTTTCCTCCAACTTTCCCGCTAAGTTTGACTTAAAAAAGCTGCGGGAGCAAACAGGACTAATATTGCCAAATCTTCGAACTTATTGAACCATTGAACCTGTGGGACATGGTTCAATGCGATGGTTCAATGGGATGGTTCAAGCATGTCAACTGGACTTTGTAGGTAGGCAAAAAAAATGACTTACCGAAACAGGGACTTGACTTATGAACCGTTGAACTTGTGAAGACGCGGTTCAATACGAAGGTTCAACTACGCAAGGGTTATGTGGACCAACAGAAAGTTATGCGGCTTCGGTAAAGGTTGCCAATTATAAAACAGTGAACTATTGAACCTTGAACCGTTGAACCTCGCGGCAGAATACAAGCAGGAGGTTCAACGAACGATATATTAGTAGACACGAAAACTGTGTGACCCGACTCATAGGAAGACAATGAGTGTTGAACCTTAAGACAGTTGAAACATTGAACCTTGAACGCCGCTATAGAGTACGCGCGGAAGGTTCAAGTTCAACCTGAAAGTATTAAGATGCTTAAGACAAACAGTAAGACAGCTTGCTTTATATGACACTTCAGACATATTGAACCATTGAACCTTGAACTTTTGAGAATGGTTCGGGTTCAAAGGTTTAAACCCTTTATACAAAGACGACACACGGGTAAAATTTGAAGGACTAAGAGTCGATTTACAAAGCGAACATATGACCAAAAATATAATACGGTAAACCGACTCTCGCTTAAGAAAAATTACCGATTCATGAATAAACAAGGGCGACTCAAAAGGTAACAGTTAGGAATTTAGATTTGTGATATTTGGGGTAAGGTTGATACATCGGCTTGGTTTTTTATGGGAGGTAGGGATAATGATGTAGGAGTGACTTGATGCTTTTATATAATCTTTTAAGTTTGTCAAAAAGTCTTTAGGTGCCATAAGGATCTTACTCTTGTATTTTGTTCTCTAGTGTTGGGATGGATTTACACATATGTTTAAGTCTTTGTAGTTTAACTTGTTCTTCAAGATATGCATCATGATCTACAAGGTTCTCATCATCATTGAGACGAAATTGTGGAACTCCTAGGATTGTTACTTTGGATTTTGTATTTGATCTAGGCTTGTTAATGATCACAACCATTTTCACAAATGATGGACTAAGAATGGGATTATGATTAGGAGGTGGATTAGATGAAGTAGGGCCTTGATTATATTAGGAAAATTTATTAGGATTAGGGTCCTAGATGATGGCTTGGATTGGATTGGGATAGATTGATATGAGGTGATTAGGGTGATTAGAGATAATGAGATGGATAAAAGGGATGATTAGGATAACTAGGGTTGATAATTAGGATGATGAGGGTTTGGACTAGGATGAATAGGATTAGAACTGGATTTGGATGAAAATGGATGATTGGAAGGTAATGAGGGATGGTTTGAAACTTGACTTTGGGAAAAATTGGTAAATTGGCAAACTGGAAAATTGGCAAATTGGTAAATTGACAAACACAATGTTCATACACACATGCATAATTTTTTAAAATGATAAGGATTTGACCAATAAAAATGATCACACATGAAATACACAAAAACATCCCTAAATTTTTCAAGTAGGAGTGATTTCATAGTGTGGACCCACATAATAGAATACCTATCCATGTTCTTACCTAACTAAGAACACTTCACCTTGAGTGGATAGATAGGAATATGGGTGTTGCACCCAATACCCCTTTCCTTAGAGTATTTTATGCCTTTCCCAAAGAAGACTTATATCTCTACTTCAAGAAGGCACATGGAGAGTAACTTCAGGGGACTGTTTGTGTCCCTTGCACCACACTAGAAAATGGTTGATGGTCTTAACGAGGCTTTACAAGATTCTAGGGGAGTCCTCCAAATACACGAGGTATGATGAGGCTCAAGTCTGTGAACACTAGCCCATTGAAGGGATGTGGCATAAACAATCAAGCAAACACCCGTTCACCTTGTGTCTAAAATCACCCAAGGCCCCAAGGTTGTCCTAATGACTACATGACTAGATTGAGGTACATATTTTGCTCTCTCCCTTTGATATACCCCACCAAAACACATGGTTGAGGCCATCCCTAAGGGTGATGAAATCCCCTAGCAGGCCTCCTAAAGGGAAGGAACACTATTCATGTTTTATCCCCAGGCTCACATGAAGCATAAGGGGAGAGCATACGTGAGATAATGTTCCTAGGATTGAACAAATAAGCACAAGGATAATGAAGGGTTTTTTGATCTCTGAGATCACCAAAAGATGAAAGGAGAGAGCATACACCCTTTTCAAAATCCAAAGACAAAGCAATCAATGTTCAATTATTGTCCCCCTAGGTTAGACTAAGTACCTAGATTAGTGATAAAATGATTTCTTTGACATGCGTATCTACAACTTGTTAGTAGTTTCAATGATTTTGATCTTTGGCAAGTGAAAGCTACAAAACAAGTGTTAGGCTAAAAAAGATAAATTTGATAAAATCTGAAAATGATGAGAATCTATAGAAGATTAGATAATTTTATTAGATTCCTCATGAAATTCTAAGCAGTTTCAAAAAAAAATTGTCAGATTTGGATATGTTTTGCACAAGTTATGATCAAAAGAAGTTTACGAACAAAGCTCAATTTCAAACAAATATACCTAATTTTTTGGGTTGAATCTGTTGATGAGATTTATGCTACTATAAAGATGGGCAAACCAACTTTCCTATGTTTTTGGTTTTGTGAAAATCTAACACTCCTGTCAAAATTTATGAGATTTTGAAAAAAACACCTATTTTAGCATGTTTGGAGGATGGGGGACTACCTGGTGGTTAATGAAAATGCTAGCAGCTTGGCTAACATTGTTCACATGCATGCGGTTAGCGTTTTTAGCAGTCACTGTTAGTAGAAAATATTTAAATTTGGCAGTGAATAAGCCATTGGTTATTGATCACATGCGTTGGTAGACTGGTGGTTATGATGACCGTTAATGGTTAACTCTATTCACATGCAAATTTTAGTGAATGGAAATTTGCATTAACATTAAAAACAAATGTCAAACCTAGCTACTACTATTAACACTAATGATAAGTGTTATTATGGGCATGAATTGCATGCGCTAAACATTATCAGTTTCCCTAGTGGTCAAAGGTGTCGTGGAAAGTTTTGGCAGCTAAAGAATTCAAAGCCACCTCAAATGTTGATATAAGAATTGATACTAATGTCAAAGGCGGTGAAATCCCGTGGACTCTGGGAAGCCATGAAAGCTAGCAGTAGGTTGTGTTTGGCACAAGTGGTAAACAACATATAATGTATAACTTGCATAAAACATGCATATAACAGACCGAGAGTTTAAACACCATTGAGAAATTAGATAAGAGTCCATCGATATCACATTTCTAAAAAAGAAAAAGATTTGAATTACACAAAAAATTCCAACTGTCACAAACCAAATTATAACAGAATGAATCTAACAAAATGTTAGAGAAATTCAATATTTAAGATATGTGTATATAAGTAATAAGGTATGATTCGTAAATTAGAACATTCTAGTGTTCTCACAATGAAATTAAAAAGATGGAGTGAAAAGCACAAAATTGACTCCCTGTGTAGATGGAATATCTCAAGCTGGCCTGAGGGGCCAGCGCTTAAGGCTGGAGAGACATTTAAATGTGAAAACTTGGGAACAAAATATCAAAGACTAAGTTAAACCCCACAGATAATACCAAAAGATCAAAACTAATTTAAACCTGATATCCAATGGTTTTAACCAACAGATGAAGAATTTAACTAGAGACTGAGAAAGTAAATGTGCCCACACCTACACACTGTGTAAGAGGCCATATGGATCCGTATAGTACGGACTTGTGAGGGGGCAAAATTTTTTTAAAAATAAAAAATTTCACAATTTTAGAATATAGGGTATTTTATGTCAAAATTCACCTACGAGTTACTCCGGACATAATGACGAGGTTGATTTTGCTGTAGGAGGCCACCTGCAAAAGTTGATCTCTGGATTTTGTCCAAGAAGACCTTCAAATCTGCAACAAAAGCTTCAAAATCTTACAAAATAGGGTTAAATCCGAACATGCCAAAAATGAAGACATGAAACTAATGCAAGATAACAATATGAAAGATAAAATGATACAAGTAATACCCTAAACCTTGCACAAATTCATACTTTTGATAGAATGGGGTAGAGTGCACCCAAGCTCCACTAGCTTTGTTCTATGGATCATGCATTGTGGATTGCTCACAAAAATTAGCATAATCTAGATATGAAATAGCCATAATAGGGATAAATGGAAAATGATAGATATACGTGCATATGAAAATTTGTTAGGGCTTGATATTGAAATGAGAAGTTCAATTTATAGATGGAGAAGGAATAAAATGGATGGCTAAGATTAGAACAGTGCGGTATGAGGTCGATGGCTAGGATGAAGAGTTAAATTTAGTGGTTATGATGCATATTCAATGAGGATGATAGGTGGTTAAAATAAGAATGTGAGTGGGGAAATGGGATTAAATAATGGGATTACTTAATCAATTTCTAGAGAGGAAGTGCTTATGACGCACAATTAATGAGGATGATAAGTGGTTGAGGATGAGGACAAGTGTGGGATAAATAATTTAAATAATAAAATTATTTAAATTATGAGAGACATGTGGTATTTAAATAAATATTTAATTTATTTAAATTGGATGGAGGAAAACAAGATTAAATAAATAAAATATATTTAATTTGGTCTAAAGGGGATAAATAGATAAAAGGAATTAGTTAAATAAATATAATTTATTTAACTAATTGGATGATGGAAGGGGTCATGAAAGGGTCCTAGAACAAAATGTGTCACAAGGTGATGTCAATATGTGTCTACAATTGCAAAAGCTTTACCACGAAGATTAGAGGAACTTGAAGTGCTCACAGTTAGATGAACCAACAATAAAGGAAAACACTACGACTATTATGTACAAGTAGAACACATGTTATGGATACTTTAAAATTTAAAATAGAAAATGACCCATACGATAAAGATGTCCATATAGCTATTGAATCACTGAACTTGCTACCTAAAACTTGACAAGGTGTCGTTGTACCTCATCATTTAATCATATTTTAGATGTCAAAATCCAGGGGCTGTGTCCTCAGCTATTTGCAATATGGGATTCTATCTACTTACTGAATGAATTTAAGGAATGTTGAAAATAGAATTAAACAAGAAGTTACTTAAAGCAATCTTAAAAATAGCAACATGCATCTATCTATCAAAATCAATAAATACTTTTCACAGCAAAATCTGAAGTAACAAAACAGTGGTACTAGCCTTCTACCTTGGTGGTGAGAGTGGGCCCTTGCTCCACACCCTTGGGGCTGAAGGCTACAGTAGGGAATCACCACAAAAGAATAAGATCACAACTAAATTCGGTCCAATTCCATTCACTTTGCATTCATGAAAAATATTGATATCAAAGAAACTGAGATTACCGAGAATTAGAATAATCCAATCATTGTATATATTTTATGTTGTTTCTATAAGTATATATAAAATGAGTGATGATATATCACTTATCTTATCTACCAGTTCTTCTATGAGATGACATCCATCTCTTTATTATACTAGCTGTCTAACTATGGAAAAATAACCATGCAATAAAAGTAGATTGAGTGGAACAAAAGTCTACTCTGAATTCTAAGTTTGAGTCTTAATACATTTGGGCAGTGAGGCCCTGAAAATATGGATATTGAATCAATTTTATCAGTAACTCATGCAAAAATTTTAAAAAGATAAAAACTCCAGCAGTTAACTAAAGATGACCCTTCACCATTCAAGTGATGATTTGAGTGAAATGAGGGGTATCACGATCACTACTGAAAGTGCCTAATTAGCAGCTTATGCTGGAAGCATGCCCTACTCTCAGGAGGTGCTGGAGATGTATGTCCCTGTCTGCAGCTCTGGAGATATGTCTGTAGCTCTAGAGATATGTTTGTAGCTTTGAAGATACCATTGTGGCCTTCTTGTTCAGCTCCGAAGATGCTCCAAACTCTCGTCCATCTCCGGAGAGGCTTTTCTCTTTACTTCAAAACTTCTGGTGTCATGGTATTCTGGTATTGTCTCCAGAGATCATTGAAGACTACCTCTGGAGATGCACAAAATTGTCGTTCCGAGCATCTACACCTGTTGATTCAAAAAAAGAGAAGTTTTTCTACATTTTTCCACCAATTCCATGTACATTAGTCATTTAATCAGAAATTATGATCTTAAGTAATTTATCTTCAATTAATCATTATCTAGAACAATCTTGCTAGCCTATTCAGGTGTAGACATTAAGAAAGATGGGATCAGGAAGGAGAAAAAGAGAGGTAAAAAGATGTATTTCATGGGTGCTACTTGGCACTCATCATCCCCCCATACCTAAGGTTTGGCAGGTCCTCCTGCTTCTCACAATCTGGATTTATTCTGGTGAAGTAGCCTGTCAGTCAAGCTATAATATTGTGCATAGGTAGACCAAGTGGTGCAGTTGGAATTACCATTGCCCTTGTATTGATCAACTTGCTTCAACCAGTCCTGCAATTTCTCATCTTCCATCTGCTCAGCCCAGACATGGAGTGGTTCAATTATGAGAGGGGGCCGGAACCGTCCACCTATCCATTCCTGCTTATGCTTATCCATCATTTTGGCTATTAACTTTGCTTTTCTCATAAATAATCTTAAGTTTGTAGAGGTGACCACCTCTCTCATTTTCTGCTCCGAGGTCAAAACATTCCATCTTTTCTTTGCTATGGCAAGTACTAGATTTGCTGAACTATTCATGAAAAGACCAAAATTGATGGAGCACTCTTGCAAACTTTTTAGGTATAATGGCAAAATTTTGTTCTGACTCTGAGGGTGATAGATATAGGACTTGAATTGGGTCTCAAAAGCATTAGGATTGGGACATTCCTTCCTGATGAAGAGATCTATTTCTGTACCTTTCTTGAGATGATCTTCCATTCATTCATTCCAGATCTCATGATTCCTCATTAGGGACACAAATGCTTTAGGCTGGCATTCCCCCACAAAATAATTAAGAATGAAAGTTATATCATTACACAAAAACCATGCAGATATAATTCACATAGAAAATTCTTGTCTTCATCATTACTCCTTGTATATGTTGTCATGAATCCTTTTGTTGTCTCTGTATTCTCAACCAGGTCAGACAGGACTAAAGAGAATTTCCTCTGCAACTCTCTTTCCTATAAGAACATAGTATAGCTGGCACTTGGAGGCCTGCAAGATAGAATTTCAAAAGAAAGGGAGGCCATCTCAATGATTTTTCCTTCCAGAGTTTCTATTCTTTTTGTCTTGGCAGTGACTGCCCTTTGTAATTGCAGCATAGGCTTGGAAGCCTCGTATTCTCTACATTTCTTCTCCCAATGGAACAGGGCCTTAGGAAGGTCAATGGGGATTGGACTCACATATGGATCTGTTTGTATCTCCTACTCATTGGTTGCCCTTGGGCCAGCCAACTCTTGAATATATTCCTCCTGATCATCTAGTTTGTTGTTGGCCCAAGTCAACTGTCTATCTTGACTATGTATTTTCTTAATTAATGCAACTATTATTATGAGGCCATTGTCTCTAGCCATGGTGAGCTTAGAAATATTCTATGCTGCCTCTATCTCCTTTTCTTCCAATAGTTTGACTGCCTCAGTTTTTTGGGTCTCCAATTCTGCTTCTTTCTCCTGGATGATCTAGTTTTTGCTCTGGAGCTCTGTTTGTAGATTTTCAATGACTTGTTTTTGCTCCATTTCTACCTCCATTCTGACCTTCTTGAGGTTAGTAATAATCTGATTCTTCCCCCAGAGTAGTCTCTTTAGGTTGTCAATTTCTTCTAACATTTGCTATTCTTTTGAAATCTCAACATCCTCTTGATCAGAGGGGTGAGGGAAAGTTTCTGCTTCTGATTCTATTTGCTGAACATCAGGGTTTTCCATGGCCATCTGCCCTGCACTGTCAACCACACCCATTTGCCCTATTTCATCTTTTCCTGTAGACTCCCTATCATGAGGGTCCTCTTGGGGTTTCTTTGCTTCTGCTAGCACTGATGAAGGCCCAACCTTCTCCTCATATGTTCTAAAACCCAGGAGTACCTCAGCTAGGAGAGCAGTATCTTTCTCAGCCTGTGAGAGCTATCTTTTCCTTTTGCTTCTCCATAGCATAGGTGGGGAAAGTGCCTCCAGAGCAGGTATGTCTCTCAGCCTTAGAATATGAGGAAATAGTAAGAGTTTGTCTGTGTTCTATCTTTGAAGCATGTGATGGTTCTGAAATTGGACTTGACCACAGATGGATAGATGGCGCTGGGGAAACTTCTCTTTGTCTTCTCTTCCTAACTAGAGGGATCTCATCTGAATCATGAGATGTTTCTTCAGCCCAGGTTTTCTCTATTTTTTGTCCTGACCTCTCCCCTGTTAATTCCTTAGGGAAAGATTCCTCAGTTAGAGTCATCTTTCTCCTAACTGATCAAGTCATGTATGGGGTTTGTTCAGGAGCAGACTCTCTAATTTCTTTGCCTTTCTTCTTTTTATCAGGAACAGGGGCTGCAGATGAAGTTGCCTCCTGTGAGGACTTCTTTCCTCTTTGAACAGCTATGGAGGAGGTTGAAGGCTCTGTTTCTTCTTCTTGGTGGGTAGAGGAACCCTCACCTTCTATTTGTGCCCTCTCTGGTTCTCTGTCCTGAGAATTTTGTTCAAGAAAATTTTGCCATAATTCTTCCCCATTGGCTTGAGACAGGAAGTGGTGTTTAACTACTAGAAAAATGAGGCCATGATGTTTCATAGGACCCTGGTTTTACTGATATTTTCTATAGTTGCCCTGATGGCAGAATACAAGAAATTGGGAATGTTTATGCTAAATTTAGGGTGTCCATTCCCATGCCTTAGAAAAATTAGCATTTTCATTATTGGTCCTAAAACTAAAGAAAATTGACCATCACAAGTGAAATATTTCATCAGCCAGGTAGCTACAGATTGCCAAGGGTTTGGAAGTGTGGACCTAAGAATTCCTTTTACTTCATTTTTATTTGAATTCAGTTGTATTGCAGGTTCACCTTCAACAGAGAAATTCTTAATCAAATCAATATATAAGGTTTTTAGATGATAAAACCTCTCACCTTGGTCAGGCAGCCCAGAAATATGACTGATAGTGGTTGCGGAGAGATTGATTTGGACTCCTCTGACAGCTGTCTGATTGTCCCTTAGATTTCTTAGGAATTCATCCATGATATCTTCTTGAAACCCTTCAAAATTTTCTAGAAATTCCAACCATCCTGCAGTTCTCAGAATGTTTGCTGCAGCTTCATCTTGCAAAAGACCCGCAACACTCTCTGGTTCAGACTTCTTTTTTACCCCCATTGCTAAATTGGTTCCACCTTCTTTGCTTAATTCCTCACTCTTCTATCTGCAGTTTGTCCCTTCTTAACTCCATAGGCTCTGGAGGACTGTTCAATTTATTTTGTTCTTCAGGGTATTTCAGAAGTTCGAATGAGGATTATTATGTCTCTCAGCTTAGGCTTATGAAAGATTTGTAGATTAGTTAGAGTACCTAGGCGGTCATAAATGCAATAGAGTGATAGGACACTCTGAAGGCAAGGTGACAATATAGCAAAGATGGCGGCGTGCATGAATTTGGAAAAGAAAATGATGGCAGGAGGACGTGTCATAATGACGGCACCTAAAAATAGAAAGACAAGACAGTTGCTATTTAATGCTTAATTTAAGATAGAATTACCTAAACCATTTTTAATGATGAGGAGTGATGTACTCAGCAAAGATGCTGTGGCATTTTATGAGACTGCACGCAACGTGGCACATGAGCAGCTTTTGGTGGCTTGCAATGACGCCAACTACTTCATTGGTATGAGACCTGCAATCATTTCCCCTGAGTGGTTCTAGAATCCACGTTCCTTGGGTGACGTCAGTGCCATCTTTGTAAATACCCCTGCAAATGAAATGTGTGCTAATTTTATTTTATTCTTGTCATAAAGTAGAGGATGAGTCATGATGACCTCATCATATGATGTTTCCACTTTATTGCCTAGAGAGGTGGGTCCCCTCCCCTATTATTGTAAATGACTCTTTATTGATGGAACGCCGGAGGTGCTCCTAGTTTTTGAAGCGCCAAAGGTGTGTTTAACTAACTCCCAGCACCTGATCACCTCCGTAGCTTGATTGTTTTCAACTGTCCTGAAGAAGGGAACTGCCATTTGCTGGTTTTCAACTCCCTTGGTTGAGAAAGACATCCATTTACTAGTTTTTCATCTTTCTCTTTTTTTTTAGAAGCCCGCCATTTGCTGGTTTTCAACCTTGCTTTTTTTCTCTTTTTTTTTAATCCAACACTGTGACAGATGAGGTATCCCCTGTATCAAAACACAAATCATTAAGAAACTCTTTTTTAGTAGATGGTCTTTTATAGAGTCTAATTCGGTGACCATTTACTAAGAATGTGTATGTGCTTCCATCAATAGGTTCTAATAATACTGTTCTATTTTAAAAAACTTCCTTTATTTGATAAGGACCCATCCAATGAGTTTGTAATTTCCCTTTGAACTCTTTGAATTTAGAATCATAAAGAAGAACCCAATCACCTTGCTAAAATGTCCTCCTTTTGATGTGTTGGTCATGCCATTGCTTCCTTTGATACTGAACCAGTTTTGTTTGTTGAATGGCCTCTGTCTAAATTTCATCCAACTCATTGAGCTGAAGAATTTTGTTATGTTGAGTTATAGACAATGGTAGACCAATATCCAATATAGTTTTAAGTGTTTGGAGTTCAAATTCTATAGACAAAATAGGCTTTTTCCCATAAACCAATTCATATGGTGAGAACTTTATTGTGGACTTCCAAGTGGTATTGTAAGCCCAAACTGCTTTAGGTAATCTGTTAGCCCAATCTTTTCTATTCATTGCTACTGTCCTTGTCAGAATATTTTCAAGTTCCCTATTAGTTACTTCTACCTACCCATTGGCTTGAGGATGTTAAGGTGAAGATTTTCTGTGCTTGACTTGATATAAATCTGTGAATGCTCTGATTACCTGTGAAGTAAATTGAGGTCCTCTGTCTGAAACTATTGATCTTGGGGCTCCAAACCTTAAGAAAATCTTATTATAAAGGAAATCAACAACTTTTTCTTCTTGTGCAAATTGTAATGCTTGAACCTCATCCCATTTAGTAACATAGTCTGTGCATACTAGAATGTAGTCCTTGCCTGATGATGGTGGAGAAATTGGTCCCACAAAGTCTAAACCCCACTGCTCAAATGGTTCCATCATGACTTGAGGATGCTGTAACATCTCCTTGGTAAAGGTTGGTTGTCCCATCCTTTGGCACTGGTCACAGTGCTACACATACTTCTTTGTATCTTTATGAAGAGATGGCCAGTAGTAACTAGCTCCGAGGATCTTGTGGACTGTCCGGTGGGAGGAGTAATGGCCACCAGATGATTCATCATGACATGCTCTCAACACATCAAAAATCTCATCAGCTTTTAAACACCTGCATAGAATGAAATCAAGACCACATTTAAATAGTAAACCATTCAACCATTTGTAAGATAAACTTTCTTTAACTAAACATTTTTTTTGTTTTGAGGTAAAATGGGATGGATACAAGCCTGTAGCTAAAAGATTAGCTATGTCAGCAAACCAAGGTATAGTAGAGGAGATAGCAAAAAGATGTTCATCTAGGAACTTGTCCTCCACTGGTTGGTTTTCTCCTCCTGTATGCAATCTTGACAAAAAATCAGCAACCAAATTAAACTTACCTGGATTATCAACTATGGTAGTATCAAATTCCTGCAATAGCAATAACCACCTGATGATCCTTGCACCCACTACTGGCTTATTCATTAGGTACTTGATGGCTACATGATCAGTGTGTACAAATATTTTATATCCAGTGATTTAATGCTTAAATTTATTTATAGCATAGATGACTGCCAAGAATTCTTTTTCAGTTGGGGTGTAATTTCTTTCTGTAGAGGTAAGGTTTTTGCTGATGTAATAAATGGCATGCATACTCTCTCCTTCCTCCTTTTGTCCTAAAACTGCCCCAATGGACTCATTTGAAGCATTCGTCTATATGTGAAATGGTAAAGTCCAATTAGGTCCTCTCAAAATTGATGTGATAGTAAGCTTCTCTTTCAAGGTTTCAAATGTTGATTGACAGTCTTCTGTCCATAGAAATTCTGTCTTTGTTAAGCAAGGTAAATAGGGGGGCAGCTATTCTGCTGAAATTTTCTATGAATCTCCTATAGTAGCCTGCATGACCTAGAAAACTTCTAACATCTGTCTGATTTTTGGGTGAAGGCAACTATGTGATCACTTCTATCTTGTTTTGATCCACTTTGATCCCCTTTGCTGAAATGTGGTGTCCCAAAACAATTCCTTCCTCCACCATCATGAAGCACTTTTCATGGCTAAGGGATAATTATTTTTCTCACAGCATTTTAGTACTTTCTCAAGGTTGGTGAGAGCTTCTTCAAAATTATCCCCATACATAGTAAAGTCATCCATATAGACCTCCATGCATTCATTAGCTAGTTCAACAAAAATAGCTAAAACAAGTCTCTGAAATGTAGCTAGGGCATTGCATAGTCCAAAGGGAAGAACTTTGTAAGAAAAAGTTCCCTAAGAGTAGGTGAAGGTGGTTTTGTCATGGTCTTCAGGTGCTACTTGAATTTGGTTATACCCACTGAATTCATCTAGAAAAGAAAAATACTTCCTCCCAGTGAGGTTGTCCAGTACTTGGTCAATGAATGGTAAGGGAAAGTAGTCCTTTTTTGTAGTTTTGTTGAGCTCCCTATAGTCAATACACACCCTCCATTTCCCATTCTTTTTAGGCACTATGACAAGGGGTGAGACCCATTGACTGTCTGAGATTGGATATATAAACCCTGCTTGTAGTAATTTTTCTATTTCCGTTTTAACAATGTCTTTTAAAGTAGGATTCAATCTTCTCTGGGGTTTTCTGACAGGTTTAATATCCTCAGTGTATATATGATGGGTACAGATCTTAGGAGGTATTCCCTTCATATCTTGGTATTCCCAAGCAAAAGCTGTTGAATGGGAAATCAGAAGTTGGATAAGTTTTCCTTCCTGATTTGCTATTAACTGAGTATTGATATTAAGTGTCTTTCCTGGTAAAATCATGATTTGTTTTGTGATTTGATCCATAGATATCGTTAATCCATACATTGGAGTCATGGTATTGAGAGGACAAGAATGTGGAAGCAACATGTGGAAAGTGGCTAAGTCTCTGTAAAAGGTTTCCCCACAAGGAATGATGTTGGCAAGGGTACAATGAGATGAAGTAAGAAGTTCTCTCCTAGAATCTTGGGCGAGCTCCATCACATCCTTATTGATTAGGATGTGAGTAATGTCTTCTATTGTATCATAGTAGATTTCTTCTTCTAACTCTCCCAGATGTTCCCTGATGGTTACCATAGCTACTGAGGCATTGTTGTCATTGTTCTCTTGTTCATCCACCCATACTCTTCATGTATAATGTATTGATGGTTTAGATGGAGGATACAAAGATATTTTCTTTAAATATACCCCATTAGAAATGACCATATCCCCAGTTTGACAATCAATAGATGTTGTTGTTGTAGCCAGCCATGGTCTTCCTAAAATCAGTGGGTAAGCATTTCTCTAGTTTCTCAGTTCTAATATCAGGAAGTCTACTAGAAATTCCCATGATTTTATTACAACTGGTACATCAGTTATTACTCCTTTTGGGATAGCTACTGACTGGTCAGCAAGTTGAAGGATTGTAGTTGTGGATTGGATACCTGAAAGAGCTAATTTGTCCATTGTGTGAACTGTCATCACATTAATTGCTACTCCCAAATCAACCAAAACATTTGAAATTTCTACCCTTGAGATGAAAAGAGTTATGACAGGATTCCCAGGGTCTCCATATTTTGGGAGGAGCATTTCTCCCATCAATAGATCTACTACTTTTCCTTCCACCTGTATTGTGGAAGGAAAGTTTTTCTTCCTACCCTGTGTTTTGATACAATACTGTTTAATGAACTAATTTAGTTCTGGTACATCTTTGATTTCTTGGAGAAGAGGAATTTTGATGTTTAGTTGCTTGATTTCTTGTAAAAGTTTTGATTCCAGGTTGGTTTGGACTTGTTTTTGTAAGATCTTTTTCTGAGGAACATACTGTTTAAGCCGTTCTGGATATGGTGCTAGTTTTTCCATCTTCGGAGCATCTTCAAAGCTCTTGTCAGAATTGTGTTTAGGAATGTTCTCTGGAGTCGATCTTTTAGGAGCAATTCCAGAGTTATCCAAGGATGATTCTTTTAGCACTTTTTTGTTAGTAATCTCCTTCGGGAGTTGAGTGGACGAATTTTTAGGTTCCTCATCATTGGTTACTTCAACTATAGTTGGAGGAGATGGTCTTGGGAATGCTTTCCCAGAACGCAGCTGGAGATTATTTGAATATATAGTGTTAATACCAGCTAGATTTTCTTGCTCTGTCATGTAAACAGTTGCTCCCTATTTATTTTGTGGGTTTGGTATAGGCTAAGCTGGTAAAGGTGGTTGGCTAACTGGTTTATTTTGTGATTGACCTTGTGTGTTGGAGGGTCCAGTTAGTAAAGCTTGTTGTTGAGGTTGGAAATGGCTAGGCTATCCCTGGTATTGTTGATTATATCCCTGTTGAGAACCCCATTGAGGTTGCATGTTTTGTGATCCAAACTGTGGTGGCCACTGTTGATTTCCCCAGGGCTGACTTTGCCAATTTTGGTTTTGCCAATGATGATTTTGCCAATCCTAATATCCCCAAGGAGGATTATTCTGAGGCCCATGCCAAGTTGGATTCCATCAAGATTATTTCCCCAATTAGAAGGACCCCTGTAAGAAGGCTGGTTTGGATACTGATTATAAGGGAAATTCCTAGCTTGTTTTTGTCCCACATAGTTCAATTCTTCTTCCATTATTGCATTCTTCCTACTCAATCTTTTCAAGGCTGGAAGTTGACTACATTGACTAGTAGGATGTTCCCTATCATAGATCTGACAAATCTCTAATTTGTCCAAAGGGCATTCTCTCAACAGATGCTTGTTTCTACACCTAGGACAATAGATGGAGAGTGGTTCAGTTGTTCTATTTTGATCAGTTGTTCTAGTTTTTGCTTGAATCCCATCCAATGTGGTATTTAATTGGACCAAAATGTCTATTTTTAGATTTGCAATCTCTTCCATTAACTGTCCTATTTAATTCTTCCCTTTAAAAGTTTTGGATGATCTCACTCCATCTTGGGTTCTAGAATAGTTCCTGCAGAGTTCTTCTATAGCAAGTATATCCATTTTGTTGATATTTCCTTTTCCCATTAGATCCAGTGCCTATTTTGATTCTTTATCCAATCCTTTTACAAATAGGGTTCTAGCCAAGGAGTGATCTACTGGGTTGCCATACCTTCTCAAGGCAAAATTAAACATGTCCACATAGTCCTCTAAGGTCTCTTCCTCTCCTTGCCTAATTTTAAACAATTCTTCATTTTTATTACTGGATCTACAGTAATCTTGGTACTTTCCCAACAATTCTGTTTCCATCTGATCCCAAGAATGGATAGAATTCTAGGGTAAACCGATAAACCATCTCATCGCAGAATCTTTCAGGGTTGAAGGGAACAGTTTGAGTTTTTGGTTATTTGATCCATAATCATAAGTTTGGCAAACTACTTTAAATTCAAACAAAAACTGATCTGGATCCTCAGAAGAAAGTCCTCTAAAATTTGGCAAGTGTGCTGGTGAGATATTCTTCATAGGAGCATTGTCTCCAGCAGCCAAAACAATAGGATATGAGAAGGTTCTTGGAGCCTGATTTTCCTCTTCTTCATAATTGTCATTGTCCATGTTTAGTACAAGTTCTTCTCCCTAAGGTTCTAGGAAATTAGGTTCTATCAAAGGATCTACCTGAAACTTTTGTTGTAATTCTTGGATATAATCGGCGAGTGGAAGATTTGGAGGATCTAAGGGATTATTGATTTAAGGTGCAGCTTCCAAAGTAGGTTCTAGGTTTCTCTCTTCAACAAGATCTTGTGCCACCCCACTGCTTTCCCCTATGGCTTGTTGATGGGGTGTCTATTTTATATATCTTCCTTTTCAATCTCTAGCTCTAACCATACAGATCTATCCTAAAAACTATTTTAGCTAAGTTTCCCTAATTAACACAATACATCCCTAACAACGGCACCAAAAATGACAAGGTGTCATTGTACCTCATCATTTAATCATATTTCAGATGTCAAAATCTAGGGGCTGTGTCCTCGGTTATCTGTAATTAGGGATTCTACAGTTACCAATTTTCTTAGCTAATCTTAATGACTTCTACTAATTTGAAGAGATTGATCTATCTACTTACTAAATGAATTTAAGGAATGCTGAAAACAGAATTAAATAGGAAGTGACTTAAAGCAATCTTAAAAATAGCAACATGCATCTATCTATCAAAATCAGTAAATACTTTTCACAGCAAAATTTGAAGTAACAAAATAGTGGTACTAGCCTTCTGCCTTGGTGGTGAGAGTGGGCCCTTGCTCCACACCCTTGGGGCTGAAGGCTACAATAGGGAATTAGCACCAAAGAATAAGATCACAACTAAATTCGGTCCAATTCCATTCGCTTTGCATTCATGAAAAATATTGATATCAAAGAAACTGAGATTACCGAGAATCAAAATAATCCAATCATTGTATATATTTTCTGTTGTTTCTATAAGTATATATAAAATGAGTGATGACATATCACTTATCTTATCTACTAGTTCTTCTATGAGATGACATCCATCTCTTTATTATACTAGTTGTCTAACTATGGAAAAATAACCATGCAATAAAAGTAGATTGAGTCGAACAGAAGTCCACTCTGAATTCTAAGTTTGAGTCTTAATACATTTAGGCAGCGAGGCCCTAAAAATATGGATATTGAATCAGTTTTATCAGTAACTCATGCAAAAATTTAAAAAGATAAAAACTCCAGCAGTTAACTAAAGATGACCCTTCACCACTTAGGTGATGATTTGAGTGAAATGAGGGGTATCACAATCACTGCTGAAAGTGCCTGATCGGCAGCTTATGCTGGAAATATGCCCTGCTCTCAGGAGGCGCCAGAGATGTATGTCCCTGTCTGCAGCTCTGGAGATATGTCTGTAGCTCTGGAGATATGTTTGTAGCTCCAAAGATACTATTGTGGCCTTCTTGTTTAGCTCCAGAGATGCTCCAGACTCCCGTCCAGCTCCGAAGAGGCTTTTCTCTTTACTTCAAAACTTTTGGTGTTGTGGTATTCTGGTATTCTCTCCGGAGATCATTGAAGACTACCTCTGGAGATGCACAAAATTGTCGTTTCGAGCATCTACACCTGTTGATTCAAAAAAAGAGAAGTTTTTCTACATTTTTCCATCAATTGCATGTACATTAGTCCTTTAATCAGAAATTATGATCTTAGGTAATTTATCTTCAATTAATCATTATCTAGAACAATCTTGCTAGCCTATTTGGGTGCAGACATTAAGAAAGATGGGATTAGAAAGGAGAAAAAGAGAGGTAAAAAGATGTATTTCATGGGTGCTACTTGGCACTCATCAAAACTAGCACAGCTGTTTCACACATGTTTCATAACTTCAAACAAAATACTGAACAAACAATAGTAATAGGTTATGAAACTAGCAGTGACAATGACAACGGTCATGACTTCGCACATTCATCTTCCTTTGTTCCAAAACTACCTAACCAAAAGCAAGAATTGGATGCCATAAAACAAATTTTACATCTAGAAAGCACAAACTCTAACACTATCCCATGGCCTACGATTGTGGTGCAGGGGCACCCCTTCAACAGGACCAATATACACAAGAGGAAGGAGAAGAAGACTAATTTCAATTTAACATTTCATGTTATCTATAGCATCTTCAAATGTAACATCCAATGTTAGCATTTTCTGTATGAAGTTTCTGACAGTTTGGATTAAGGGGAGGTTAATCAAGGTGTCTTAGCTTTAAGAGTTTTGTTGTCTTAGGCAAAACAGATGTCCTTTGGAATAGATTAAGGGTTTCCACCTATAATTTTGAAAAGATAAAATCCCAGAAACAGAGGAGAATGTCAGTCCCTCGCATTGGGAAAGATAAAAAGGAGAAAACCTTTTGTAGATGAGAGGAGTTTTGTGTCTAATCTGGGAAGAGTCGAATGAAAATTTCTGAACATCAAGGAGGAATAGAAGTTCTGCAATTTATTTTCCTTCCAGATTTTGACTACTATGTAAATATCCAGTGTAGATATTCTGTGTATACATTTCGTCTGTATAGAGTCGGTATAGAATATAGTTTTGTGTCTCTGTGGTCGAATTAACTAGATAAATCCATTCCACTGGTGGATTTCTGCGAAATCAGTGGAATGGATCTGTAGAATAGTTTCATTTGTTCAATTTTGTTTGGTTTAAAATTACTGGATTGCTCCAAAGTCCTCCTCGGTGTATAATGTTGCTACAAGAATGGCATCTGTGTTCTTAAGTTCATTCTGTATGCTATAGGAAGCATTTGAGTCTGTGTGTTGTTCGTTAGCTGTATCTATATGTATATCGTCGACCAGGCAGGGGTTCAAACCAAGTAAAGAATGTATGTTTGAAGGCATCGGCATAGGTCCTCATTCGTGTCGCTGATGAAGGAAGTATCGGCGAGAGTTAAGGCATCGGCAAAAAGAAATTGTATTCACTCGATGGCGAAAGTCTCTCTGATGGTAGTATTGGCCAAAGCCATCGGCGTGAGAAGGTGTATCGGCGTAAGATCTTGAGTGTTAGCCGATAGTCCATGTCCCGCCGATCGAGGTGACGACAGAGAAGTCTGGCTGATGTAGTATATATATATCAGCATGAGTTACATCATCGACAGAAAGAAGAAAGGTGGCACCGACAATTAGTGGTCTCGCCGATAGAGAAAGGTCATCGGCGAGAGAGGGGTGTATCGGCGAAAGAATTCAATGCTGGGCCGACAGTCCAAGTGTTGCTGATAGGCAACTTGGTCGAGGGTGGTGACCGTTGGCGGAGGTGACTAGGATCGGCGATCACCGGTTGAAGATTATAAGCATCGGTGTGAGGGAGAGCGTCGGCAGGAGATTCAAAGAGCTCGCTGACAAATAGAAGTCTCGCCGAAGGAGAGGCGAGAGTTAGATGCTCATCAGAGTGAGAGTGACGAGGTTTGGCTGATGGAAGGCTCATCAGAGAGAGGGATAGATCGGCGAAGGAGTTTTTAACTTGACCGATGGTGTAGTGTCTTGCCGATAGGCAAGGGGAGAGCTACTTCGGTAAGACAAAGGAAATATCTTGCCGATAGTAACCAGAATGTGCATTCTAGTCTCATTTGGACTTTGAGGAGAATTTGAAAGAAACCCATTAAGCAATCTGGGGGTGAATGGGTATTGGACATCCTGTTTGTAAGCTTCTACTGTGTAGGCTCTGCATCAGATTGGTTCCTCACCAATTAATAAAAACAATTTTGAGGGATTACTAGATATGGATTTTCCAACACTCTTCCCAAAAGGGGATGCACTCCCCCTCCAATGGTCTAGAAACAAGAAAGTCCACATGCATGAGTATGCTTTACATTTGATGAGATATCACGATAATAGATTTAGTCGACATGTAAGATTTTGTTATTTTTCATACAATCTCATAATGCATCATCATAGCCAACAAGTTGTGTGAGGCCCATTCATTTATGGCATACTTAGTTGCTCTATCAAACATGTTATGGTTATTATGTTTGGACATTGGACTTATTATTATTGGGATACCTAGATACTAGACTATGGATTTTTGGATTATGATATTTGGATTGACTATAGTAGACATTGTTCATTTGATTAGACTAACTAATTACTTGCATTTGGTGATGGTGACCTAATTATGAGATAGCTTTATCATAGTTTGATTTTATGTGATGGAGGTATGTGTTGATTGATCATATATGTCATCTAATTATGTGTTAAGGATTATGCTATTAAACAAGTTGAGGTGAATTGAAATTGGATTTATGTGTTGATAGGTCATTATGATGCATGTGTGATGACATTAGGAGATATCATAGAATGATGATTGAAATTGTATTAATATGTATTTGACATTTATATGGATTTTGATTATCATTTAGATTATAGATGTTTGCATTGAGTATGATTATAATGGGGATTTAATTCAAGATGCTTAGGCTATATATGCTTATTGGACAAATTGATGTGTGCAATTGAGATGTGCAGGTACCTTCCATGACCAATGGAAATTTAGAGGTCAACTAGAAACCCATGTGAATTCCCTGTGATGCTTGACCTTAGTCTATATGGGGACTAAAGTCTTTTGTTAATGTATAATGTGTATGTGATTTATTTACTATGATTAGTTTGATTTTAAAATTGTGTATATGTGAGTTGGCATGGGTGATGAGTTGGTTGTCTGTGTGTCTTATTTTGAAATTTAAGATTTGGGGTCAATTTTGATGGGGTTTGAGAGGTATTTTCATGAATATTTTGTTGATTTTAAGTCCCTAGGTCATGTACCTTGAGGTTAGGGGTCTTTTGGGCTTTGAATTTTTGAAATTTGAGTGATTTAGACTGCTCCCAAGTTCCTTGGGAAAAAAGTGGTGTGGGTAAGTTTTGGGAAGAGAGATGGTGGACTTGTCACCATCTCCTTCCATCCTCCTAGGTTTGGGGATGAGCATTTGAACAAGTACCACCTCATCCCAAGGCTTCACACATGTGGGAGCCCAACTTAGGAAGATATTTGGAGAAGAGTGTACAAGTACACTCCTCTCCCCTAGGCCTCACACATGTGTGAGAGCCATGAGGAATCAAATCACTCCTTGGGGTTTGAGGATTGGTTGAGAGGGATGAGGTGGATTCCATGTGGCACCTTCTCATTTGGAGAGGTTTGACATGTCATCCATTACTTATACCATCATTTGCAACTTGAGAAGCACTTGGCATTTCATTTTCACTTGTGGAGTTGAGAGTTTGAGAGTGAGAGACTTGGAGATTAGAGAAGAAGGCTAGTGGAGCTCTTGGAGGGACTTCACCAAATTTGTTCTTCATCAACTTTTTGGAAAATCTTTAGTGAGGTATGCTTCCTTCTTGTAGATTAATTTGTGTGTTGAATGGAAATGAAAAGTAGAAAATGAGTTTATGTGTTGTGTTCTTCTTACCTTGTTCTCCATTGTTGTGATGGGCTTGTTAGTTGTGTTGTTGGGTTGGGTGTATTGTGTTTTGGGTTGGCTCCCCAATTGGTTGAGAGCAACCCATGTGAGGGGTTGAGGGAGGTAAGAATCCTCCTTGGGGAAAAGTTCACGCTCTTGAGGGGGAGATTTGGCATGAGTTCCATAGTTCTTTTGAGTGGCATGAGTGCCATTTGGTGTTTGGGTATTGTGATTTTTAGTAAAACCTACAAAACAAAACCTCCCAACCGTTGGCTTGCTCACAAGCCACCCCTAAGGTAGGAGGCCAACTATGAAATCCAAGGAGCACACCAAAACTAATACACTACTCATTTCTCATAAAAAGAACAACACACAATCCCAACCAAGGCTTACACAACACTAGGGATACCAAAAAGGAACCCAAAATAGGGGGAGTAGATCAATGCCTAATAAATGGGATTAAATAATGGGATTAGTTTTATGGCAATTTTTTTTTTGTTTTGCTGTTTGGTTTAGGGTTTGTTGTGTTTTTGCATGTGTTTGTTTTTGCAACATAACAATGAAAACAAAGCATGCAACAAATACCCAGAAAATCTATAATATATTTACACAAAATAACAATGACCCAGTTCATAAAATCACTCAAAATGAATTATAGAAGCATACCCATTTGCATTACTTCAACTTTGCATGTTCGTTGTACATGGACTAGCAATGATGTGATATAAAATATGCTCAGTTTGCTTAAGTCTTTGAATCTTTCTCTTTGCAATCAATACAAATGCAATACCAATGCTATAGTGCCCCAAGTATAAGAAAGAACTGACCCAAAAGATAGGTGTTGGAGTCTTTGAAAACCCACGTTCTCAGCTGTAACTATACAGTCTTGTTAAGATGCTAATGTAGAGAAGTACGACCCTCCAAATAGTCATAAATCCTTCATAAACCCTCTGCTACGATGTGCAAATGATAACAATCCCTCTACGCCAAGATCTCAAGTAGAAACTCATTCAAAACTTGCATATATGTTGCTCAAGGATGTACGGCCATGGCTAGGAATGTACGTCCTACATAAATAACTCTAAAACTCCACAAAGCTCTCCTTAAATCTGCAACTATAAAATATGTTCTCTACTGTTCACAAAATCTGCATTATTATGTGTGCAATAACTTCTCAAATCATCATCAAAATGCTCTGGAAGCCAAAACACAAAACCTCCAAATATATATATGCATTTCCCTATTCCAAACCTTCAAATCTGAACCAAATAAGTGCACCTACGAACTCTGTCTGAATCTGCCAAGGATTGACCAAGTGGGTTTTCGTCCACAAAGACAAAGACCCAAGAGTTTTTTGTCCTAGGGTTTGTTGAACCTGCAAGAAACTCCTATGAAATATCAAGTTTAGGAGTGGTTTCTATCATGTTTTATTGTTGCCTCTGACATATACAGATTGTTATTAAGGGAAAAAACTTATCATTCATGTGAATGGGTTTATCTAAGCCAAATTCAGGGTATGCGGCAGTATATTGTTGTTAATTTTGTAATTGTTTATGCAAACACTTTGTAACCCTTGGATGGCTTGCTGCCAGTGTGGAGAAAACATAATGTTTATCTTTCTTGTTTAACTACCTAATGAATAAGTGGAGTATTCCCACTGCATAAGTGGATGCATGTTGAAAAGTGGATGTCTGCCATGAGTGGATGATTGTATTAGTTTATTTTCATAAGTTTTGAATTTGTAAACCAAAGCACTATATGCTCTCACCTTGCTCATCTTGGGAACTTGGTGGCCAGAAAGTGTGGAGGTAATCTATTGGTTGCATGTATTGTTCTAACCCTACTGTGATAGTTTGTTAAATTGAAAAACATTTGGGGTAGCATATTACAATGGTAATGTTCATTGGATAGAGTTTCTTGTTTTGCAGGTTTTACCAAGTAGTGAAGGAAGGAGAAAGGTCTCTTAATGTGGAGTTGAAATACTTTGTTCTAAAAGAAGTTATCTTTGTAAAGGAGTTTTATATTTTGTTGTGAAAACCTTGTGGAATCTTGTAAAGAAAGATTGTGTGAAAAGTGGATGTAACTCACTCTCAAAATATTGGAAGAACTTGTTGTAAGAGAATTTCATTGTTGTTATTGTTATTGTACATTCTGTTAGAACTAAAAATCAGCCTAAAATTTTCCACAAAAAATCATTTCTTTGCCATAATCCTATCACCTAACATGTCATTTTTCTCACTCAAATACCCCATTTACCCACCCCATAAGTCATTACCCTAATAAATTTATATTCATTACCCTACCCGCAAATGAAAAGGGTCATGTCAAAGAGACCACACTATATCGGCAGAAGACATTTTAAGATCACTTCGAAAAGCAGTATAGACAATATCAAGGAGAGAATGTCATATCGAAGGAACTCATTTTATTATCCCTTCGATAATACGAATGAAGACTTATCGAAGATATTAGATACTATCGGCAGGACATGTTACATATTCCCTTCGATAAACTGAAAAGATGGAAATCACAAGGACATATGAAATATTTAACTTCGAAGAGACTTTACTGTGTCAGAAGGACTAGTTGATGAGTCTCTTCGACAGACCGATATGCACGAGCATGTAATATATTTTAACATCATCGAAGGAAAAGTGTCATTTCGGTAGGAGATTACAGAAGTCTCTCTGATATGCTGATAAGGTGGGTCTCGAAGATTTTTCTTTCAGTCCATATGCTAAGGTCATAAGGTATAAAAGCATACAAAATAAATATCAAAGGGAAATATAGACATCGATGGGATAAGGGAATTTGTCCCTTCGATAAAATGATGGCACTTAATATAAAAGGGTAACAAAGAAAAGTTTTGATAGGACTCCGGGATATCGGAGTAAGATGATTCACGGTCTCTCCGAAAATGAAAAGAGATATTAATAATAAAATGTTGAGGGGAGGAGCCCATATTAGAGATACCCAAATATTGGTCCCTTCGACATCCCTAAATTAAACAAATGAGCAAATAACTAAGGTTCAGGACTCCATCGAAGGGAAGAATACATGTCAGAAGGATAAACACTTGTTGCCTTGGTGCGATGAACTTATGAACATATCGAAGAAATAAGTAAATATCGAAGAGACTACCAACAAAGGAGGGTTTCGAGAGGATAATGTGATATTGGAATGAAGCTATATGGGGTCCCTCCAAAATCACTAAGCAAACAAAAGGATATACTAGTGAAAAAGAATATCAAGGAAAAGAGGAAATATCGGTGAGACCCTAAATTTGTCATCCCGATGAAGCAAAAATATTGACAAGACCGCAGCATGACGAAGAATTGGCGGTGATGATGAAAGATCAAATGACCTATATTCAAAATAATTAATTACCCTCTCGAATGACATGAAGTTTGCCATCAAAGGCCATTAATGAATTAGAGATGAATACATTAAAATCAAGTTATGAGAAAATTGTGAAATCACTAAGCAACCAAAGAAAGTGGAAGCGGGGCATAGCTAAGGACAACAACTTCAAAATCAAAAAAGGCATCATCCAAGTAAGTACCCAAAGCCTGAGTTGAAAATTGCAGTGTACATAAGCTAGTACAAATTATTGAAAACAAAGTAGAGTTTTTTTTTTTTCCACAAAACTTATATCATGGCGAGTTCAATTGAAAACCCTAAGAAAAAACAAAAACTAGAGGAGAGACATTTAAATCAAGACTTGATAGACTAGTGTTCTGGCTCTGGACAAAGGTCCAGGATAAATGCTCAGTTGAATCCTCAGGCTGATAAATTAGAAGATAAAAACAGGCAAGTGGGTGATACCTAGACTCCAATAAGAGGATATGATTTATTTCTATACCACTACATAAAAATGCATAGGCACAAACTGGTTTCCAACCCATGGAGACTAAATATGGGTAAATTGGTGGTACCTAATGTGTTCATCAATGTGGAATTGCTTAAAGCATTGGCAGATAAATATAATCCCCAAAATCGTATGGTTGAAATAAGAGATGGATCTGCCTTCATTCTTGTTACCAAGGACTATATATCCATGGTGTTCCAATTAGACACCAGCTTTGACTTGAAATTCAGGATTAGGGATCTCCTACATGAATACCACAACCTGAGAAATAGCTATAAAAGGTGGAGGCTACCATTACATAGGCCCCGAGATGAGCGAAACCAACTTAGAGTGTTTCTAGAGGGAGAAACCCTCCATATACTGTGAATTTATTTGAAGAATACTACTAGTATATCTACTACTCTGTTTGCCAAGTACTTGGCTTAGGTGCCCCTATACTCATGGAGGTAGCACCAATGGTCCTAACGATTGATGTACAGATGCAGGATGCCTGGCTCTTTGATTATGCTGAGTATCTAGCCAATCAAATTCAGAATAATCTTGTTTCTATCAAAGGCGGAGGTTTCAAATTTATGCATTATTCTTTATTCATGCATCTCATTTTATATGAAGGACAAAATGTGGGAATGTGGGATGAGTGTTTGAGGATAAAAGATTTGGATGGTGAGGGAAATGTTAGGTTAATACAAATGTGGTTGGGACAGTAGGTGTGAGAGATCACATTATTTGTATTTTGAAGAGTATTTTGTGAAGCACTTATACAAATTGCTGGGTCACCCATGTGATTATAATCTGTCACTAGAAATACAAAGGTTCCTAAGACCCATGGCCAAGGATGAAAGAAGGAAAGTCAATCACAATTGGGGTGCTTGGTATGCATATGGTGACTGTACAAAAATTAGAGTGTATGGATGCGAAGGAGCACCATTCCTACTACCAAAAACTTGTCCAAACAAGATTGCTTACTTGGAGATTATGAGGCAGTTAGCCTACTTTGATTTCATGCACTTTAAAAGTTATAACAAGTAGTCATTGATGCCTGGGACATTGTGCTTTGGAGATTTTACTGTGGTTTCTGAAAAAGGATATGAATTAATTGATAAAAAAACTAGAGCATTGCAAAATGCCTAAAGGAAATGCAACAGAAAAATTTTACCCAAAACATTTAATAAATGAGGTTAAAACAAGCAAAAAGCTAAAAGGATATCATCATACACTCTTTGTGGAAGATGATTTGATAATAAATATTGATGAAGATTTTGCAGCTGAAAGGAGAAATTCATATCATAGATTGATGTTATCAGAGGCTTGGAGGATATCCAATAATCCCCTGTATACATGAGCCTTTCTTGAAATCGAAGATCCAATACAGAGGCTAGATGCATTAATTTCACATGAAGCAGAATTGACTAAGGATGTGCCTCCTGAGGTGCTCACCAAGAGGAATGAGAATATTAGGGAAATGCAAGCTGAGTATGAAACTCCATTTTGCCATCTCTCCCCTTAGCCTACACCAGATATTAGCTTCTTTGTTGATACATCTATTTTAGAACAAGAAGAAATGGAGATTGGAGATGAAGTTATATAGGTGTTCAAACCTATGATTAAAAAGTATGAACCTCCAATGGAAAGAGATGTGGTTGTGATGGAGTCCCCAGATGAACTTTCTGATGATGTGAGACATAGTGCTAGCAAAAGATTTGTTCTGATGATGATTTTTTCAAAACCCCTGAGTTTAAAGCCTTTTTGTATGAATACAAAGGTAAACAAATTAGAGAAAAGATTAAAGATCTTACACCTGAACGGGAAGCTAAATCTTTAAGGAACTACAGGAAGAAATTGATAGAGAAATGGAATCCATGACTCTAGAGAAAGGAAGAGCATTGCTAGAAGAGCAAGTGTTATGTTGCTTTTAGGATGGGATATGAGATCTGACATTGTATTTGATAGCTTTCTAAAGAGTCAGGATAAGAAATTGCAATTGAGCATTGAAGGGGTAGACAAAATATGCTCTGGATCAGGTTATGATCCAAATAATGCAGCCTTGTTGATATGGGCATTGTACCCATCAAATAAAAAACCTTTAGTCATTAATGATCCTAATAAGGCATTTGTCCATCTTGTGGTACAACAAGTTGAGGACACTGATCCCATGGAAACTGTAGATTTGAATATTAATGTTGCAAGGTTCACAAAGGCCCAAATTGAAATCCTGGTAAAAACTAATAAAATGTATATGACAAAGAATGAAAGACTGAGACAGGAGATTGTTAGCTACAAAGATAAACTACCGTCTTCTTCAAGTTACTCCCCATGGTTGGAAGCCGATAAAAAGATAGCAAAGACCAGAGCTAATATTGCTTACTGAAGACACAAAGCTGAGAAGTTTCAGAAGGGTGATCAGTTAGAAACAGAAATAAAATCTATCAAATACAAAATGGTCTCAGAATTAATAGAGAAAAGTTTTGAAAAGATGCTCAGAAATGCTGATAAGGTATGGGCAGTGCACAATAGAAAACATGCTGCCTACCAAGAGCATAAAACACTACATCTTAGGATGTTGGAAAAGAAGGAGGAATTAATAGCCAAGGGAAATGTTGACAAACAAGTGTTTAAGAATTATGATGAACTAATTGACATGCATGAAAAGTTTAATACTGTGTTAACACAAGATCTTGGTGATTTTGACCAAGCCTTGGAAATGGATTTTCCCAGTTTCTTTGATAATGAAGGAATATAAAAGAACAGAGCATTTGGGAGAATGAACTAGGTCAATTATTACCAATGGCTCTCAACAAGGTCAATGATGAATCAAGGGTAATGGAAAATACACATGTGCAGTTAGAACAAATTCACTTTGGAATTTGTTATGAAGGAGATAATCAATACTACAAATACTTATGCTACTCAGGAATATACTGATCATCTTTCTAAAATCAACTTGTTCATCCCTCGAGTAATATAAGGGTCAAAAGCTTTACATCAGCTCAATCTACATCCTTAGCTGATTAAAAAATGGAAGACAATGGTTAAGAAAGAAGCCAAAGAAGCTAGAAAATTTGGAGAATCCTTTGACCCTCGTGATAAACTTGAAGTAAAATTTTTCCCAATGCTAATTCAAGAATTTTTGGAAATATTAGATTCAAGGGTTATACATGCAATGAAGCGCATTGAGGAAGAAGAAACAGTAAACAACGCATATGAAAACAATGAAATGTTAGTGGATGAAGCATATTAGATACTGCATCATGGAGAGGGGAACTTTGCCAAGCCAACAATCATGGGTTCCCTACAATGATTAACAGATTCAGGCATCTTGAACGTGCGTATTTCCATGTCTTTTCTTTATTTCTTAGTTATAAGTAACAATTAGTTATATGAAAAGATGTGAGTTATGAAAAGTCACCTTATTTTGGCCTAAAGCTTGTTGCTTCCCGTATATATGGCAAACCAAGGCCAAGTTTTGAAAATATCATCAGAAGCATCACAATCATTATAATCATTAGCATATAACGATACTCATAGAATAGAATATAGACACAACTTTTTATGAAAATTTGAAGCAACATAATGGAGAAGAAAGTTTAAATTGGTGGTCCATTTTCTGGTGTTCAACTATTCTGTTAATATTAATTCATATAAGTTGTCTTGCTATCTCCAAGGTGATCTCTCTCTGTTATTCAAGTTAAGTATATCAAAATATATTTGATTTTTCAAGACACACTTGTTGCCTCTGTGTGATTTTCTTGATTGGTTTCTATGAGAAGTGAATTAAAATCCTCTTAAGAGATTTATTTTGATTGGTTTCTTCCTAGAATTAAAATCCTTTCAAACATCACAATAACTTGGGAAGATATCACTGGGATTTATAAGAAGAGCCTGATAACTGACAAACTTGCATGTTTATACAAAGTATAAACAATCTAAAAGTGCCGAACAGTTAGAGTTAAGCCAAGAGATAGGATCCACATATCATACACATCTTGACTCCATCTACCCAATAGGAATAGGCATTGATCATACTCATTTTAAACCTTATTCACATCTTCAAACTCTAAACATTAGTAGTGGGATTAATTGGTAGCCTTGCATCTATTTCACCTTTGCATGCCATTAAGAAATAGATTGCTACAATCAAATAACACACAACCCTTAAGTCTATTTCATCATCAAGGCACACCCGCCTAGGTCTAGCAGAACCTGAAGAGCAGGGAGTTATAAACCGCATTGGTTAACTCCATTTTGTTGGCCAAAACCTTGTTAGTCTGACCATATGATCTAGCATGCCCTTAGGATTAGCAAGCTACAATTTTGGGAACCAACACATTCACTATTCATTAAAAGGAATATTGTGCATTATGCAATTTAATTATATTTTGCCTTGTTTAGATCCTAAAAGATTGTAATTCTACTCGCTACCTAGTTGTTAAGTGGTGTTAGAGCAAATACCTTGTATTGTTCTCTCTAGGATAACTTGTAAATATTCTAAATGAACTTTCGTTTGTGTTCAAATATTTTTTTGAATAAATGAACATATATATGTAGTTGTTTTGTCTATTTGACTTTTAAAAAAAATAAAATATGTATACATTTGAAAGTATAGATTTATAAAGGAGTCACTTAAATCTCTATCTTAGCTCTTTTAATGTATAGTGTTATAAGAAACAAATGAATAGATATTGTTGGGTAAAATAAGTGAATATTAGTTTGACTACTATTTTCTTGTTTGTATTCTCAAATAAAATCTAACTAGAAGGATAGTTATGTGGCCAAAATAAATCAATGCCTAATAAATGTTAAGATCTATACTTGTATTCCCTTTATAAATGTATTATTTTGTGTTTATAGAAAAATATAAATAATTTCTTGTTCTAACATATATATTTATATATATATGATTAGAGGAATAAATACATATTTATCACTATATATATGTATGAAGTACATACATATTTACAAAAATAAATATATTGATTTCTTAACAAACTTTTCAACCATAAATATATTATATTCTACTCATTTTTATTTATTTACTATATTCTATATTCATACAAAAAAAAATTGATATATTAAATGTTAAATAAATTAAATTTTATTAAGTTAGGGTTTGTTTGTTTTAAATAAACAAATATAAACAAAGAATATATATATATATATAACAAAAGAAATGAGGGGAAGTTTATTTTTCCCTCAATGCCTTAATGGTTGCCGCTACTTCCATGGGACTGTGGAGGTGGGGAGGAAACCCCACCCCCCATGGGTCCGCGGGCCTATGGGGTTTGGGGGTTTCTCCCCCACAACAGGGGCCACGGCACCCACAGGGTGGGGCTATGAGCTTCTTGTAGTCGGTGCCATTATTTGTGTTTATGTATTTCATTTTTCAAATAAAACAACCAATACAAAAACAAATCTGCAATACACACACACACACACACACACACACATATGTGTGTGTGTGTGTATTGCAGATTTGTTTTTGTATTGGTTGTTTTATTTGAATTCTTATTTTTTGTATAAGAAAAAATAGAAATAAAACACACACACATATATATACATATGTATACCTATATATGTATATATATGTGTGTGTGTGTATATATATATATGTATATATATATATGTATATATATATGTGTGTGTGTGTGTATATATACATATGTATATATATATATATATGTGTGTGTGTGTGTGTGTGTGTGTTTTATTTCTATTTTTTCTTATACAGAAAATAAGAATGGATATATACATAGAGAGTTAGATCTTTGTGTAAACATATATCATACTCATGTTTGATTTTATACATTTGTATGCAGGACATGTATATACAGAAATATATATTTTGTATTAAATATATACATACATACATACATATATATATGTTTTATACATATATATTTATTATATTTTTATTGTCTATCTGTATGTATATATATATATATATATATATCTTGTATATGTAGTATTACAATATTTTACAACATGAAGTATGAACATGTAGTCAAACAAAAAGAAGTGAGAGTAATGTATTAATAAACTAAGTGCACAAACAAATGGAAGAGGAAATAGAATAAATGGTTAGAAAACTAAGTAAACAAGGGTTGTGCTGCAGCAACAGTCCCTGCCTAAAGCTGCTGCAATAACCCCTGACCAAATTGCTATATATTTTTAAGGTATATAGACATATATAGCATGCCATTGACACTAGTGATATCTTCCAACAACTTGCCATAACCTGTATGCTCTAAAATATAGGCGCTTGTAATTTGATCAAAAGATAATCCTTGGTTGCTTTGCATAGTGTAAAGTAGCATCTTCAGGACAACTTCACAGTCATCAATACAAGTTGCATGGTTCACTGAACAGAACATATAAGTACCAGAGGGTCTATACAAACTTCTAGGAGAATCTGTGCACTACAGGACATTGTTAAGAAGAATCCTAGAAGCCTTGCCTAGCATTGAATTCAAATACATAAGGCTACTATATTTTCTAGTGTGCATTGGAGCACAAGTAGTTGCAGAGGGAGAATGGAAGAGTGAGCCATCCTTGCTCTAATGTCTTAAAAACTTATTCCAGTCAGCTATGCTCTGAATACCCTCAACTATGAAATTCAAGGATGGGTTATACTCATTCATATGATTTCTTAACCAAAAGAACAATTGATAGAAATACCTAGTATTAAAAACCATACCTTGAAGAAAGGTTGTGAGATGAAAAAAATGACTTCAGATATTTGCTTGATTAGACAAAGAACAACATTTCATAAAATGATCTAATATAAACCCTATTCCCTTACCAGCTATAACACTTCATAAAACATCAAGGCCACAAGTCTGTTGACTAGGACCAATACATATTGCTCTATAACCATCACACATCCATTGCATAACTACCCTGAGCACATAATAAAATCTCAAGTAAAACTACCTAGCAGATGCTAAATTTAATTAAGCATGGATGTGATGCTAGATACAACATAGTTCGGTGAGTAGCTTGATGTCCAAAATGAATAGTGCAACAGATCTGGAGTGTAAACGAGCCTATATGGAGATGCAATTTTTTGGGCTTTTTCCTAAAGTTGAGGGAAATGCAGAAAACTAGGAATATGATGAAACTAGGGTGTCCAAATTGATTTCAATGAAGCTTCTAAGGAATGGTGGAAAGAGTCTAAGAAGCTATGGATACTTGCAGGTCTTGTAATCTTTTTTTCTTTTTTATTTAAAAATAAAAGTAGTTTTCGTGAAGATTTTATCATATTTTGGCATGAAAATATATTTTGTAGAGATTTTGGAAACAATTGTATAGGTGTTGGAATACATATTGTCTAAGACTTTAGCAGGAAGACATATTGTAGAAGCTTTGCTAGATGAACTGTATAGAAGTTTTTCAAGCTTTAGAACTTGGTGAGGATTGGTGAGTAAACTCTCAAAAAAGATGGGACAAAAGATAGACCCAGAAAAGCTTTGATATAAGTAGATTTACTATTAGTTTTGTTTTCAGATAAGATCTTACATTGATACTTAGTGTTTGTTGGTCAGTGGCCCAGTAGAAAACTATGATCAAACTGCATATGTATTATCTCCTATCATTCTTTCTCAATACTTGCTAGTATTGTAATTATAATTGTTAGAAAAACTAGACATTAACATAGAAAGTGCCTCAAATAAAGAAGAAACCATAACATCATGCGACCTAAACCATGTTGCAGGTCTTGCAATCTTCATATCTCTATGTCAACAGTCATTTTTGGCCACAATTTTGACCTTTGATGGGCAACTAGGTACTCTACAATTGGTTGTTGTGTCTATAGCAAACACTGTGGTTGCAGGGTTTTCATTTGGAGTCATGGTAGGCTTCTTTTGTCAAGAACCACACATTTTTTTATTTTTATTTTTTGGGGGAGACAGGTAGGCGGGATAGAAGGCAATGTTTCAAAAACTACACTAACAAAAATTTATTCCACCCACTTTTTCTAATGTTCAAAGACTTAATGTTTAGTTTTCTAAAATACTTTTCTCTCAAAAATTTAAGGCTATCTTAAAATGGTATTTATTGAAGGGAGTAGGAACTTTGTTTTTATGCATTATAGTTGTGCAATTTTATTGAATTTGTTTCTTAAATCATACTTGAGATAAGCTTGTTAAGTTGCATTTCACAGTTACACTTTGAAACTAATAGTTCACATTAATATATAAGCTCCTACTTACCACTCCACATGCTTCCATGGCCTATATTATAGCTGTCTTAAAATGGAACTTTCAGAAAAGTAAAATTAAATCTTTATTTTTTTACTGAATTAAAGCCATGACAAAATTTTACAGAGACAGTTTATTATTTCCTATTAAGGGAAACTAAAATTTGAAAGTAATGTCAATGGACTTCTGGGCTTACTTGATAGCTATATCGAGTCCCAAATATATCATATAAATCCACAACACCAAATTTACGCTGCATATAGGTTGATGAAAACTATGTAAAATTCCAAACAGCTAAAAGCATAAATACATTACAAAACAAAAGAATTTACACACAAAAGAATTTTGAGTGTAGTACCATATAGCTACAAAGTCTGTTGCAACTTCTGCTTTCTTTAGATGCCCGGCCATGAGAAGTAGCATCATGTACATAAAGTCCATGTTGTTAGATCCAAGATAAACAAGAAAAATAAAATATGAATATCAAACGTCAAAATGTATAACATTTCAAGAGATAAAACTGTGATTTGAATGGGTAACCTCATCTTAACAGCTGAGGACAATGAGAGACATAAGAGTTCTCCCAAATTATGAAATGCACTCCATGAAAATCTAGTCCAAGCTACACCAAATGTGCCACTAAATATATAGGCTATTTGACCCAACACTACTATCCACCATGATAAATTTAGCATTACTACAGCCCCAACTAGTCCCCATCCTAGCTTGAACATCAACAACCAATTGAAGATAACATGGTCAATTAAAGTAGCTCCAAGGATCACAGACATGACAAATAGCTTGTGTATCCAACCTCACCATATTACCCAAGCAAAGGAGAAGAACTGATTCTAGAACTTTTATATACACCTTGCTAGGGAGAGCCATTTGTGCAAAATATGCTTTTGCTTCAAGACAGACACATATGGACACCTATCGAAGGTCTACATTGCCATGAAAATAATCACAGAATGCAAGCAAGCCAATGTCTCTCTTCCTCTACAATTTCCTCCTTCTATTTTCTCTGCTCAGACTTATGGCTACTATTGTTGTATACTTTCAAGCAAATGTAATTAGCAGGGGTAAAGCCAAATTCCACAACTTTTGCCAACATCCTATGTGCCTCTTTGGAACAAGGTATGGACATCCATCAAAGTATAACATAAGGGGAATTTTGTAATCTTAGGAAGGTTGAAAAATAGGTAGAGCAAATGAGTGATAGAAATAGTTTAAGGTACAAATCAATCAATCCTTGAACAGTACTGTAGCAGTGTCCTTGATCTGTTTGCAACCTCTGTAAATGTGGGTTTTCTTCAAACTAAAAAATAAAATGTACGAATCAAGGTTGAGGTTGTGGAAGGAGTGGTGTCTGGGGAGGGTGGCCACATCTCACAACATGCAGCACAACTCCAGGTGGATGGTCACGTGTCTGTCAAAATACTCATATGCCTTGAGGATAAAACATTACAAACATATCAAATGTTAATCCTAGAAAAAAATTATGAAGATTTTAAGAATCATAAAATTCAATGCCAATGGGCTAAAAAAGGATTGGCCAATCAGAAAATCAACATACCCAAATTTCCCCGACATAAAATTCCCAAGAAAAAAAACCATTAGGAAAAGATTTAATTTTTAGCAATGCATGGGTCTTGAAACAGATTAATAGTTTGGAGGTGAAACCAACAGTATCCCTGCCTACTGCAGGGACTAATAAGTGAGAAATTTGAGACAAATGTAGTGAAGCTAAATCTTCACCTCAAACTTGCTTCATTTCTTCCTCTTCTCTTCTCCCTCTCCTCATACTTGAAGGTTGAAATGTGAGTTGAAAGAGGGAAAATGAGTGCTTTTATAACTTGAACTTAGGATTAGTCAGGTTTCTCTAAAGGGGTTAGTGTACTAACCTTGATATTAGATTTAATTAATCTCACTTAGCTATCTTTCCCATATGTGTATGATTAAGGTGAGTTGTGAAATAAATTTAATGATTGATTATTAATTGAGAATAAAGACTATTGTACTTTAAATTACTATAACTAATGATTAATGGGTATCTATTTTATTTTTATTAACTGTTTCTAGGAATATTTCAATATGGTTTTCAAGGGGAGAAATAATTGTATTTAGTTTATTAAATCTTATTTCAACTAGATTATTTAACAATAATTTTTTTTTAAAATATTGTGATGATTTAGTTGTAGAGTTGAATTTTATTTTTTCCGTAATAGCATTTATTTTTCTATACTGTTATCAATTTGAGATAGTAAGCAGTTGCATTATTTTAATTTAATTACCATTATATCAAGTGGGCAAATAATTTGATTTAATAATTGATTGTACTAGTAATTTAAATAATGTTGTTCCAGTAGAGATAATTTAATGGATCTAGTGTGTCGTTAAACATTAGCATTCTAATGATTTAATTTTATTATAGTTACTTGGGTCTCATACCTTGGAGGTCGGGCCAATCTCATATTCATCTAGTAAACCTAGGGGCAATTATTTTATGAATTTTCCCCTCATGGTGTCATGTGATGTGACACCAAACCCTTATTAGGCTACTTCCATTTACGTTGGGTGTATGAGCTGTGTTCGCTTCACCTATCAAATTCAAAATCCTTCTCCCTACTTTGTGTGATGTGCTTGTCCTGACTTTGCATTCACAACATAGATGGGTGTGCACATTAGGTGATCGTGCAACACATGATAATAGTATGTGTTACTGATGTTTCAAAAAAGTTGTTGGTTCTGGTGTTTTCATGTCTACATGCAAATGTGGGCATGGCATTTGGTATTAGAGCCCAAGTCCAACATAGGGACTTTGGGCACATAGGATTAAAATAGTAGTAGTTGACATTTGCAACTAACACATGTAGGATGGTTAAGACTAGGAGAGGACGTGGAAGTGTTTGTGCTGCTGAGGGGCCATATTCTTGAGAGAGGCATTCGACATCACCTGCATTAGAGTCCAGGAGCGTCTACCACCTGCGGGGGAGGCCTCACATGCCAAGCATTCACAACCTTCTATGGGGGAGCATGTGTTAGAGAATAGAGAGCATAATAGGAGTCCTCCTCCTATTCGGGTGGAGTTTCCTGATGAGGATGGCGGAGAGTCATCTCATCTTGATCCACCACCTCGAGTTTAGTAGCAAGATGCAAGAGGTGTATTGCAAGCACCTCAAGATGCAGGGGATTATATTAGGGAGTTACTTCACTTGCAACTTCCTACCTTTTCAAGATCAACAGATGGCGTTGAGGCAAAATCCTAGATTCTTAGTTTGGACCAGTGCTTTGCGTTGTGTGCTTATGACAACAACTTAAAAGCACGTGTGGCCATTCATATTTTGCGTGGTACCGCTTCTACCTGGTGCTGCCAAGAGGAGTGGAAGTATCATTTGGAGCTCGACACCTTGTCTTGTGATACATTTTTGGAGCATTTTAGAGAAAGATATTTGTCAGAGCACTATTGAAAATGACACATTGATGAGTTTCATGACTTGTAGTAGCATGGACTTATAGTGGAATAGTATGAGAGTTGCTTCCTAGAGTTACTTCAGTATGTGGACTACCTCTAGGATGAGAAGCTCCCCATCAACCGTTTTATCAGGGGCCTTAATGCTAGTATATCAGGTCATGTTCGCATGGATAATCTCGAGACCCTATGGGTCGCTGTGGAGAAGGCCTATATTGTAGAGGAGATTTAAGGTAAGACCTAGGAGGCATGAGACCTCTCACAAAACTGTAATCAGTTTCAACAAGATCAAATTTTCCATAGGCCTCCACTCCCACAAAAGGGTGGATTTAGGTCCACTCCTGTACCTTCGAGGCCTACATAGTAGCACCACCACCACCAAGGATAGAGGCTTAGGCCACAATAGGGGGAACATAGTGGACATTCTAGAGCATGGCAGGTGTAGGGCCAACATAAAGATCAGCATCCATAGACACAAAGTGTGGGACCAACTCATTCATAACAATCTTTCAGAGGTGGTCACATTAGCTCTAGTAGACTTGGAGCACAACAGTCTAGCAGGACCTAGTCAGTATAGGTTCAAACTAGGGGACCTTGCTATGTTTGTGGAGGTGTAGGGCACTTGGCTAGAGAGTGCCCTCATGGGTTTGCAGGATCAGGAGGTCAACGGGTAGGTGGTTCTGAGTAGATAGTAAGAGATGTGGGTAAATCCCATCGAGTTTTTGCGGCAGTTGAGAACCACCAAGTTGAGCATCAGATCATAGTTATTAAGGCCCCAAGTACTATTAGTGGACTTCCCATCACTACTTTATTTGATTTTGGAGTTTCATATTCTTTTATTTCCCCATCTATAGTGGAATGTTGCAGGCTGGTGGCATCTAGCTAGGATGATAGGTGAGAGGTTGAGTTAACTTCAGGGGCCAAGATGTTAGTAGACTCGGTGGTTGGTGGTTGTGCCTTAGCACTTGGATCTTTCACCACATCATTATATCTTCGAGTTACTCCTTTGGGATCTTATGGAGTGGTACTAGGTATGGATTAGCTAGATGCCCATTGGGCTAAGATAGATTGTTGGAATAAGACCATTGAGTGTGTTGATGATTTTGGTACTTCAGTTGAGCTTGTGGGAGTCCAAAGACCTATCTCCCTTTGCATGATCTCTACTATGCAACTTAAGTGATGCATGTGGAAGGGTTGTCAGTTATTTTCCATATCAGTGAGTGATAGATCAAAGGATGGGCCAAAGACTACCTTAGATGATCACCCTATTCTTAGGGAGTTTGTAGATGTATTTCCTTTAGATCTTCCAGGGATGCCTCTTCATCGTGAGCTTGACTTTCATATAGATCTTGTGCCAGGAGTAGAGCTAGTATCTAGAGCACCCTACAGGATGACTACTCATGAGCATAGTGAGCTCAAGCTACAGTTGGAGGAGTTATTAGAGAAGGGTCGCATTCATCTTAGCATCTCTCCTTGTGGTGCACCAATCATCTTTGTTAAGAAGAAGGATGGGTCCCTTCATCTATGTGTGGATTACAGGTAGCTGGACAAAGTAACAGTGAAGAATCGCTACCGTTTACTGAGGATTGATGACTTATTTGACCAGATGCAGGGTGCCAGGGTATTTTGAAAGATAGACCTTAAGTCTGGTTATCATCAATTGAGGATTATAGAGGCATATATCCATAAGACAACATTTTAGACTAAGTATGGGCACTATGAGTTCACCATGGTTCCATTTGGTTTGACGAATGCCCCTGCAGTGTTCATGAGTCTCATGAACGAGGTATTCCATACCTTTTTAGATCAGTTTGTATTGGTATTTCTAGATGATATTTTGATATACTCGCAGACAAAGGAGGAGCACGAGGGGCACTTACGCCAGGTTTTACAATGTTTGAGGGAGAACCAACTTTATGGTAACTTGGTGAAGTGTGCCTTCTTTAGATCAGAGGTTCAGTATTTGGGTCACATCTTGTTTGGTGATGGTATCTCAGTAGGTCCATCAAAGATAAGAGCTATTATGGATTGGCCAGCACCTACTAGTGTGACTAAGGTTAGGAGCTTTATGGGTTTGGCAGGATATTATCATAGATTTGTTGAGGGATTTTCTAAGATTGCACATCCCATCACTTCCCTTCAACAGAAAGGGAAGAGGTTTGATTGGACAAAGCAGTGTAAGAGAGCATTCCATAATCTCAAGGAGAGTCTCACTAGTGCACCGATTCTAGTAGTATCTGATCTGATGGCAGACTTTGTGGCATGTATGGATGCTTTTATAGAGGGTATTAGAGCAAAGGAGGGTCGAGTGATTGCGTATGAGTCACAAAAGCTTAAGACCCATGAGCTAAATTACCCCACACATGATTTGGAGCTTGCAGCAATAGTTCATGCTTTGACTAGGTGGAGGCATTGTTGGAAATGTTGTCATTGATGTCAAGTGCATGAGATGGTTGGAAATGTTGTCATTGATGTCAAGTGCATGAGATTGTTGGAAATGTTGTCATTGATATCAAGTGTATGAGATTGTTGGAAATGTAATCATTAATGTCAAAACAATGTCAAAGAATCATTATTGAGTACATATACAGAGAATTAATCACTAAAAATGGTTGTTCCTAAAAGTTTACTACATTTGCGGAAGTCTAGGAATGTTTGTAATAGTTTTATGAGGTTGCTACTAAGAAAGAGTGTTAAACTGTCATTGTTCTTGGTGCCACATTCTACTGTAGTTAACTTCTTGATCTCGCAGTTGGAAGGATGGATAGAGATAATCTAGAGACATTCTTGATCCAAATTTTAGGAGGTTTGCATTATCTGAGAGATTTCCAGAAGAGTCAGAGTGAAGATTGTGCGACTGTTTGCATTAAAGTTAAATAGGGATGCCATGGGAGACTACCGCATTCCACCGCAATTAAGTTTATAGGCTCGTAGTTTGGAATATAATAAAAGATAATCAAGAAGTATGTTATAATCTCATCTCAGAAGATTTGAAATACCAAGGAGAGATCTAGAAGTGACAGAATTCAAAGTCTGTGTCCACTAGTTATCTGTACAAATGTTCTAATGCTTGCACTAGATAAAGTAAGAGTGCACCAACAAGAGGAAGTGTGTGAAGGTGGCATGGGACTAGGAGAACTCATGGGATGAAGCACATAATGTGAATTCACTCCTATGTTACCGCGTAGGGTTTGGAGTTGAGTTGACTACACGTTACATGAATTAAGGGTTGATGGCCGACATGTGTAGTCTTGGAAAGGTGTATTAAGTTATTCTAAGATGACATAGATGACTTGGAAGGTTTTTTAATGTGAAGTGTGTAATGATATTTTATTCCTACATTACCATATTTGATGGTTTGGAAGAGTTGCGGATGATATATATGTATGACTTTAAGTTGTTTGAAAATATAAGAGATTGAATGAAAAATGCAGTAACTTATGAGCAATACTTTTGTATGGATAGTGTGTGAAGGGCATGAGTAGAAGATAATCCAGGATTTGCACAAGATGTATCCATGTTTGCATGAGCATATTTTTTTATTCTAAATTGTAGAGTAGAAGATTTAAGAAGTATGTGATGTTGTATAATTGAATGTATGCGGAATGAACTTGATCCTGTTCTCATCTATTTGAAGTTGATGCTTAATAATCTGAGTTGGTGCTCAGTGGTTGGGTTGGAACTCATTTTTGATAAGGGGATTGGAGTCTCCTGTAGGTTGATGCCTACAAATTAGTAAAGGGGATTGGTGTCGTCTTGGGTTGAAACTCCTGTGGTTTGGTACCTACAAAATACTTGTAATACAATATTCCTTTTGTGATGATGGATTTGGACAGTAGATCCAAGAAACTTTTCTCACTGTGGTTTTTCCCTTATGGGTTTCCATGTAAATCTTGTGTTCTCTTGTGTGGATGTGTTTATATTTTGATGTTATGTTTGATGTGGTCAAATTATTGATGTTGTGGTAGGTTTTGAAGTTAAATTTTTATATATTGATTCACCCCCCTCTTAGTATATTTGTGTGTTCTAAAAATTGGTATCAGAGCCACTAGTTCCTCATTACAGCTTAACATCTGACAGTAGATCTTGAATTGAACACAATGGCTGGATAGGAAGGATCATCTTCTAACAGAGCACCACTTTTTGATGGATCTAACTATGCTTTTTGGAGTATAAGGATGGATTCCTATTTGACCTCTCTAGGGTATGATGTTTGGAGATCTGTGATTGATTGTTACATTGAACCTGCAACTCCAACAAACCAGGCTAGCAAGAAAGATTGTGACATAGAATGATAGTAGGACACTAGGTTAACATAAATGACTTAGAATGATAGCAGGACACTAGGTTGACAAAAACAACTTAGAATGATAGTAGGACACTAGGTTGACATAAAAAACATATTCACTTGTTGGGAATTAAGGTGTCTCAACCTTGGTAATTCCTTGTATTATTTCATTGTATTTATTTATTTATTGCCTATTGTATATTTTGGATGCAAATCTTATGTTGTCATATTGTGGGAGTTGGCATGGTGATGTGTCCTCCTACATGGCATATGACCACATGTAAATTTGTCCTTACATGAGGAGATAGGCGTCCCACTTAGTGGTAGGAATATTTTGCCATGTGTTGGCATCTTGGAATGTGTGTAAGGGAATATTGACTGAAACGGTCATGAGAGATTCCTATGACAAAGTTATGACATGTAAGAGTCAGAGATAGAAGATCCTATAACAGGTATGGACATGTGTCAAGAAGCATCTTTGAAAAAGGCATCTTTGGGTACCCCAAGGTGGACTATGACATGTTGTAAGAGAATATGCTATTTATAGCCTGTGTATGACATATTCTTTTACAGTTGTAAGTTATGACAGTTATGATAGATTCTATGACGGTTGTAAGAGTTGTAAGAGCATATGTCATTGCCCATTTTGGAAATAGGCGACCTCCTTAGGATGGGGTGACTTGACAAGTGTCAGGAACATCCTACAGTGTTGGACAAGTGTCCATAGGCGTGGGTTTTGGGCCATGAGGCCATGTTGGACGCCCATCTCAATGTGGATCCATTTTTGCTTTGTATGTTCTTAATAAATAGGTGCTTTGGAGAGGTGATGTGTTATGTGATTAACAGGTACTGTTATCCCACCGGAACATCTCCAGATATGAGTGTCGAAGACTTCTACAAGAGCATTGGCTCTGTGACTGTATTGTAACCTACATTGTTTACGAAATACATTTGAGCTGTGTTTTGGAGTGTGGGGTTTTTCACCCGATAAGGGTTTTCCCCACATATATCTTGTGTATCTCTTCTTTTGTCTTACATTCTTGTGTATGTGTTTGTTGTAATATATTTGTTAGTGAGTTAACATAATCTATAATTGTAAAGATTAAATTGAATTTGTACTCTCCTCCCCTCATTAGATTAGTGTAGGAAGCATTTTTTGCACACCTAGCTTCCTTTCAGTTGGTATCAGAGCCTGGCTAGTTTTGGTTCTAGATTTTAGGTAGGGGTTTTTTGAGCTAATCTTAGGTTGAGTGGGAGTGTTGTGCAGAGAATTCTGTATCTTGTTGCATCAAGGAGATGGCAACCACATCTAGAAGATTAGAGGTGGAGAAATTTAATGGCACTAATTTTGAGTTGTCGAAACTCAAGATGGAAGACCTACTTGTTGATCGTGACCTATGGGAAACTGTATCTGGTGTAAAACCTACAGCAATGTCACAAGTTGATTGGGACCTCAAAGATCGGAAGGCTAAGGGTCTCATAAGACTCTGTTTAGCTGACTCTGTCCTGTTGAATGTCCATGAGGAGACGAGCACGAAAGACCTTTGGAAGAAGCTGGGTGATGTTTATCAGGCCAAGTCCTTGGTGAACAAGCTTTTTCTGAAAAAGAAGTTGTTTGCTCTGAAGATGGAAGACGGAGGATCTGTTGCAGACCATATGGATTCTTTCAACATGATAGTTGTACAGTTGACATCTGTGGGTGTGAAAATGGAGGAGGAGGATCGGTGTATGACCCTGCTTTGTTCTTTGCCAGATTCGTGGGATCACCTTGTCATGGCTATCAAAAGCACCACTACCACCTTCAAGATGGAAGATGTGGTATCTTTGCTTTTATCTGAAGAGATGCGGAGAAAGTCTTCTGAGGCAGCTAAAGGCTCTTGCGGTTCATGGAAGACCCAAAGAGAAAGGGAAGAAGAAGGACAAGAAAGGTGAAAAGGGCATATCCAAATCTTGTGGGAGATCCAAATCTCCTAGAAAGTCCAAGGCTCTCTATTGGAACTGTGGGAAAACTGGGCATTTTCGAAAGGAATACAAAGAGGAGAAGAAAAAGAAGAAGAATGCTCCTGATTCAGATTCTGACAAGTCACAAGATGATGGTGATGTTTTCATCGCAGCCTTGGTCACCCATGCATATGATGATGTGTGGTTGATTGATTCTGGTACATCATTCCACATGACCTCGTATCGAGACTGGCTCATGAAGTATGAAGAGTTCGATGGTGGAAGAGTGTACCTGGGTGACGATTCTCATCTGAAGATTGTTGGACGTGGAAGAGTCTCAATCTGATTCCCTGATGGATGAGTGAAGGGGATCACTGGGGTTATGCACATCCCAGGCCTAGCATGGAACCTACTTTCTATAAGTATGTTGAATGATGCAGATGTGCAGGTTATCTTTTTGAAGGATGGATGCAAGATGACTAGAGGATCTATGGTGCTTGTGAAGGGTACTTGGAGGGGTACTCTATTTCAACTGGAGGCATGCACTTCATAGTGCAATAGTTCTTCTGACTCAAAGAAAAGAGTTGTAGTCACTTCATCCCCACCATCTGAACGAACAGTGAAGAAATCTATTGTAACTAGTTCTGATGGTAGTGCACATGCTTTGGAAGTTAAGCTTCCTACTGAAAAGACTATGTTATGGCATTTGAGATATGACCACATTGGTGAGAACGGTCTTAGAACCCTGAAAAATAAAAACCTCATTGAGGGGTTAAATGATTGTAATCTCAAGTTTGACTTTTGTGAACATTGTGTATATGGAAAGCAAAACCGTGTTCATTTTTACTCTAGTTCTCACAAGTCTTCTAGTGTATTGGATCTTATTCATTCTGATGTGTTTGGTCATGTTAATGTTCCTTCGATTTCCAAATTCGTATATTTTGTATCTTTCATAGATGATTACAGTAGAAGGACATGGGTTTATTTTATCAGAAGCAAGACTGAAGTCTTTAGTTAGTTTAAGGAGTTTAAAGCCTTTGCTGAAAATTAGACTAGTAAAAAGATTAAGTGTTTGAGAACTGACAACGGTGGTGAGTTTTGTTCAGTAGAGTTCGATAAGTTCTATAAATAGCAAGGGATTGAAATACATAAGAGAACTCCATACATCCCACAATTAAATGGAGTTGCAGAGAGGATGAACAGGACACTGATGGAGAAGGTTAGGAGTATGCTTAGTGGAGCAAGCCTTGAACAAAAGTTTTGGGCTGAAGCTGTTGCTACTGCTTACTACCTGGTAAACAGGTCTCCTACATCAGCTCTTGTTGGTAAGACATCCATGGAGGTGTGGTCAGGTAAGAAGCCTTTAGTTAGACATTTTCATGTTTTTGGTTGTGAGACATATGTACATGTGCCTAGGGAGAAACAGTCTAAATTGGAGAACAAGGCTATTAAGTGTATCTTCATTGGCTATGGTGTCGGTGTGAAATGATACAAGCTTTGGGATCCTGTGGCTAAAAAAGTGTTGTATAGAAGAAGTGTTATCTTCAGAGAGCTAACACCTTCTTCCGTTGTTCTACAGCCAGAACAGACATAAAAGAAAGAGGATGCGGTTGAGTTTCCTTCTACCCCTGAGAAGACTTAACAGATAGACCCGGTGAGACCTAATGATGAGGAGAGCTCTAGTAGCTCTGAAAGCTTAGAAGAAGAAGCAGAACCTCAACCTCATCCATTGAGGAGGTATACACGAACAAGAAAGCAACCTGATAGGTTTGGTTATTCATTATTTGATTCTAGTTGTGCTTTTGCTTTACTTACTAACACTGATGAACCTAGAACTGTGAAAGACAATATGGGCATGAAAGATGCAGGTTCCTAGAAGGAGGCCATGGAAGATGAGATGGCTTCTTTGGAAAAGAATAGAACATGGGACTTGGTGCTTTTGCTTGATGGACGGAAACCTGTTGGATGCAAATGGGTGTTCAAGAAGAAATTTAGTGCAGATGGCAGTGTTGAAAAGTACAAGGCTAGATTGGTTGCAAAGGGGCATTGACAAGTGGAGGGAATTGATTATGGTGAAATTTTCTCTCCCGTTGCAAAGCTGACATCCATTTGATTTCTATTATCTCTTGCAACTACTTATGACTTAGAGGTAGAACAGATGGATGTGAAGACAACATTCCTTCATGGTGATTTGGAGGAAGAGATTTACATGTCACAACCAGAGCATTACATAGAGAAAGGTAAAGCAAACTTGGTTTGCAAGTTAAAGAAGTCTTTGTATGGTTTGAAGTAGTCTCCTAGGATGTGGTACTTGAAGTTTGATGCCTTTGTGTTGTCGATTGGATATCTGATATTGAAATTAGATCATTGTGTGTATTACAAAGTTGACAATGATCGCATTCTCATTATTGCATTGTATGTTGATAATATGTTGTTGATTGGGAATGGTAAGAATATGATTTCTGATTGTAAGTCTCTGTTGTCAGCACAGTTTGAGATGAAAAATTTTGGGGCAGCCAGGTACATTCTGGGAATGGAAATCAGAAGAGATAGAGCAAACAGAAAACTTTGGTTAAGCCAGAGTAAGTATGTGAAGACCATGTTGGATAGGTTCAGCATGGCAGATTGTAGACCATTGTGTGTTCCTGTTTCATTGGCACTACAAAAAAATGGCAATTAGCACCTAAAATAGTGCCAGATTTTAGTGCATTTGAGTTCATGAATTGGAGCCAAATGCCGGAGCAAAACTCGGTGCCAAATTGCATTTCACTTTGGCGCTAGATTTAGCACCGGATTTAGAACCGGATGTAGCACTGGATTTTGTTACTTCCAGTTTTGCTTCTCCTTTTGCTTCTTGTGTTGCTTCTAGGTTTGCTTCCAGTTTTGCTTTTGGTTTTGCTTCCACTTTTGCCTCCAGTTTTGCTTTCGATTTTACTTCCAGTTTTGCTTCCAATTTTGCTTCCGATATAACTTCGCTTGTTGCATCTAGATTTGCTTCCATTTTTGTGTATTTTGTTGCTTCTAATATGGCTTCTATTATTGCATCTTTTGTTGCTTCTAAAATTGCTTCCATTATTACTTCTTTGTTTGCTACCTGAATTGCTTCTATTTTTGCTTCCTAGATAACGCTAAGTTTTGCTTCCAATATTGCTTCTAGTTTGGCTTCCATTGTTGCTTCCTTTTTTGCTTCTAAAAATGCTTCTTATTTTGCTTACATTTATTAATTTAATATGTTTTATTTCAATTTAATTAATTAAATATATCATGGCTCTTAAATAACTCATATGATTATAGAGTAAGTAAATTAAATATCTATAATTTAATTGAATTTGACAACATCCATCCTGAGCAGTAAATTAAAATCATCATACGTAATAAATATCCATCCAAAAATTATCGACCACTTTCAATATATATAAATTGACAAGTCAATACTGATAAGATCATCATCATATATAACTAAAACAAGTGAAAGTCAAATATGCCAGTAGATCAATAACATGTCAAAATGATACATGTCCAATAGTCAACATAAGTCAAAATGATACATGTACAAATGATATAAGTAAAAATGATAAATTATGTAACTCAAAATGATACAAGTCAAGATGATACATGTCCAAATGATATAAGTCAAAATGATACATGTCAAAATGATACAACTCAATAATATGGTACTACAGGCCGTGAAAATGATACATATGATAGTAACCATGAAAAAAGGCATCATAACGATATATCAACAATGATCCATGATGCAGTCTATATGATCATGAATGTCACTAGCTAGTACCATCATCTGTCTCATCATCATCATTACCATCATGATCATCATCATCATGATCGTCGTCGTCGTCGTCATCGTTGTCGTCGTCGTCATCATCGTCGTCATCGTCATCATCGTCGTCGGCCTCGGTGTCTTTTGGAGCTGCGTGGTCATCATCCTCTACCATGTGATCTATACTAGAACCAACATAATTTGGATCCATATCATGAGGATCATCTTGATCTTCTGAAAGACACGTGTTCTGCAAAAAAAACATTTAAAATGAAAAGTTATTATCTATTTCATGCAATATATTATATTTCTGTTATATATCTAATATTACAACATATGAAACAAAACCATAATCATATTACATCATATCAAAGTGTACATACCATAATAAAATTTCAAAAAAGTTACAGCTAATATGTCATTCCAATGATGTAAAACATGCAACAATTCTAATAAACGTTAGTAAAGATCATAAAAGAATTTGTTATACAATTTAACTATCAACTGTAAATTCCATTACATAACCTTAAGTGCCACAAATTGTTTGGTCCATGTATGTTCTTTTTCACTATTAATGTAATAACCTGCATTAGATAGAAACATTAAAGAGTTTTTAAGTAGTAGTTGATTAAATCCTCTTACATGTCATTAAGGAATGCACAATTTTTTTTCAATAATTATTTATCTTAAGGTTCATGAGTAACCTTAAGATAAAGGTCTATTTTGTTTGGAAAAAAAATGAAGTTAGCAATATGGCTTTATCTAGTTGATTTTAGAAAGAAAAAATGTTAGCCCTATTCCCGCTCACAGGTCTTCAATGTGAGCGGGAATAGGGAAAATTTGGGGATTTAGAAAGAAAAATAAAGTTTAGGGTGTCTTCAAGATAGCCAACATGGGCAAGGAGGTCAACCATGAACACATAATGATCAATTGTAGGTGTAATGCAATAAGGGTTACAAATGTGATTGAAGTATGTACAACTCTCATCCACTAAACCTGCATGGCTGCATGCACCTAGAATACAAGAAAATCTTACAATGTTAGAATATGTTCTAGAGTGCTTAATTAATTCAAAGATTTTGAGAGCATCCTTACAAAATCCATTTTGTGCATATCCTGCAATCATTGCATTCCATGAGATGACATCTCTTTGAGGAATTATGTCAAACAGTTTATGTTTTTTGTCTATGATTCCATATTTTGCATACATGTCTGTGAGAGCATTTCAAACTATAATATCTCACAAGAATCCCCCTACCATTATGCTTTGAAGGATGTCCATACCCTGTTCCAAAGCTCCCATTTGGGCACAGGTAGGGAGGATGCTCGCAAAGGTTGTGGAATTTGGATTTACAGTTGACAATTGCATTTGCTTGAAAGTTTCTAAAGCCTGTTCAACAAATCCATTTTGTGCAATCCTGCAATCATTGCATTCCATGAGATGACATCTCTTTGAGGCATCTGTCAAACAGTTTGTGTGCCTTATCTGTGCTTCCACATTTTTCATATATGTCTATCAGAGCATTTCCAACTATAATATCTAACAAAAATCTACCTTCTATTATGCCTTGATGGATGTCCATACCCTGTTCCAAAGCTTACCATTTTGATATAGGTAGAGAGGATGCTGGCAAAGGTTGTGGAATCTGGCTTTACACCTGCCAATTTCATTTGCATGAAAGCTTCTAAGCCTTTTCAACAAATCCATTTTGTGCATATCACACAATCATTGTTGTCTATTAGACCACATTTCTTTTAGGGATTTTGTCAAATAGTTCACATGTCTTGTCTATGCCTTCACATACATCTCTCTCTCTGTATATGTATATTCAATTGCATTTACTTGAAATTTTTTAATGCCTTATCAACAAATCCATTTTGTGCATATCGTGCAATCATTGCAGTCCATGATACCACATTTCTTTGAGGGATGTAATCTATTTATGCACACAACTCAGCATAAATTAACCTAAATTGGTGGTATTTAAGAACCCCTTGAGAGGATTGCCGTTATGTTGCTAGGAGACATGTTATCATAGGTTAACCCATGGAAAACTTGTGTAAAGGATTTAAAACAACAGGCTTCAACTGTGAAAATGCATCTAAGATGAATGTGTAGATCTAGATTACTTTTAATTAATGGCATAGGAAACTACAAGGAACGTCAATTCTTATCCACACATTATAAGATACAAAGAAATTGATTACAATTTGAAATCATTCACGAGAGAATTTGTGCATAAATTTTATTCTTCTTTATTGAATTTTGTGCATAAGTCTTTGTGAAGGCTTTCATGATCGGAAGTGGCACTTGCAACTAAACATCTGACAAAAATCCACTTCCAATTATGTGTTGATGGATGTCCATATCCTCATCCAAAGCTTCAATTTCTGCACAGGCAAGGATGATGTTGGCAAAGGTTGAGGAGTTGGGCTTTACACCCGCCAGTAGGAAATCTGACACAGTGCACATTATTATAGTGTAAGCCTATTTTTCAAATTGCTTCATTTAGCATCATCAATAATCTCCACAAGAACATTGTCCCTGTTTAAAATAATGGAAAGGGTTCACATCTCACAACAATTTCTCTTGTGACAATCTTGGAGGTAAATTTTGTTGTAGTGTGGCAATCAACACATACTCGAAGGTTCTTAACAACTCTAATAGTTGTTCCATGGGGCATGTTTAACAAACCAAATGTAATTGCCAACTTTTCACCATGGTGGCAGAGAAATAATTCTTTTTCCCATCCTTCCACAACATTAAGTAAATTCTTGAATATAGAAAATACCTTGCCGCCTTCATCTTCCAAGCCAATTTCTCCAACTTTGCATAGGTCTCCTTTGTCTATGGATGTGATGTGTCTCCTACACAAAAATCATGTACCATTTTATGCCCTTCAATCCAACTGCATCCAGGGATTTTTTTAATTCCTCTATCTTTCATCAATCTCCTTACCTCACCACACCTGCCCACTTGTGGATAGATGTTTGAGAGAAGAACATAAGTTTGGCAGCATTTTTAGGATCCAAATCAAAAAGTAGTGTTGATTTAAATACTCCTAAGCCTATATTCATATGTGATCTACAGGCACCAAGAAAACACATCCATACAACCAACATAGATTTAACAGGTATCTCAATGATAAAGTTAAGGGTGTCTTCAAGATAGCCAGCACGGGCAAGGAGGTCAACCATGCACACATAATGATCAACTATAGGTGTAATGCAATAAGGGTTAGAAATGTGATTGAAGTATGTACAACTCTCTTCCACTAAACCTGCATGGCTGCATGCACCTAGAATACAAGCAAAGCTTACAATGTTAGGATATGTTCCAAAGTGCTTAATTAATCCAAAGATTTTGAGAGCGTCCTTGCAAAATCCATTTTGTACATATCCTGCAATCATTACATTCCATGAGATGACATCTCTTTGAGGAATTATGTCAAACAGTTCATGTTTTTTTGTCTATGATTCCTTATTTTGTGCATATCATGTAATCATTGCAGTCCATGAGACCACATTTCTTTGAGGCATTTTGTCAAACAATTCACGTGCCTTGTCTATGGTTCCACATTTTGCATACATGTCTAATAGGGCAGTTGCAACTACAACATCTGACAAAATTCCTCTATCCTTTATGTATTGATGGATGTCCATACCCTATTCCAAAGGTCCCATTTTGACACAGGCAAGGAGGATGCTAGCAAAGATTGTGGAATTTGGCTTTACACCGGCTAATTGTATTTGCTTTAAAATTTCTAAAGCCTTTCTAACAAATCCATTTTGTGCATATCTTGCAGTCATTGCAGTCCATGAGACCACATTTCTTTGAGGCATTCTATCAAACAGTTCACGTGCCTTGTCTATGCTTCCACATTTTGCATACATGTCTAACAGGGCAGTTGCAACTACAACATCTGATAAAATTCCTCTATTCTTTATGTTTTGATGGATGTCCATACCCTATTCCAAAGCTCCCATTTTGACACAGGTAGGGAAGATGCTGGCAAAGGTTATGGAATTTGGCTTTACACCAGCCAATTGCATTTGCTTTAAAATTTCTAAAGCCTTTTCAACAAATCCATTTTGTGCATATCCTGCAATAATTGCAGTCCATGAGACCACATTTCTTTGAGGCATTCTGTCAAACAGTTCATGTGCCTTGTCTATGCTTCCACATTTTGTATACATGTCTAATAGGGCAATTGCAACTACAACATCTGACAAAATTCATCTATTCTTTATGTTTTGATGGATGTTCGTACCCTATTCCAAAGCTCCCATTTTGACACAGGCAGGGAGGATGCTGGCAAAGGTTGTGGAATTTTGCTTTACACCAGCCAATTGCATTTTCTTTAAAATTTCTAAAGCCTTTCCAACAAATCCATTTTGTACATATCCTACAGTCATTGCAGTCCATGAGACCACATTTCTTTGAGGCATTCTGTCAAATAGTTCACGTGCCTTATCTATGCTTCCACATTTTGCATACATGTCTAACAGGGCAATTGCAACTACAACATCTGACAAAGGAGGACTTAAGCATTCATAAACCTAAACTATGATGTATCAGTGATCTTATTAAGCATGATCTTATGATAGTGTTTGGACTAAACCTGTATAGGTTTAGGGCATTCACACATCTTAGTTATAGTGTGGTGTGTGGTGTGTTGACTCTTGACATAAAGCTCAAACTTCATTTTAGAAGGAACATGTCTATTAGGATAGTCTGAATTAGAGAACAACCCATGGACACTCCTCGTTGGAACTTAGAAATGGGAAGACTCACTCATAACAATTCCCATCACTAGATACTAACTTCTTCAGCCATCAAATAATAAAAGACTTTCTTTCAACGTAAAGAGGAAAGATGTTATGACAATATAATTCAATAAGCCAAAGATTCAAGGTGATATTCTTCTTTAGATAGCAAGGGCAGAAGTGGAACCCTATAACTGAATGATCATTAAGTTTAAGTCATAGGATCAATCCTTGTGGACTTTCCCCATTAGAACTTAGAAATATGAAGACTCAATCCTAACAATTCCTATCATTAGATACTGACTTCTTTAGCCATCAAATAATAAAAGTGTTTTCCTCTAACATATGAGAAAGATGTTATAACAATATAATCCAAGAAGCTGAAGATGCAAGTGTATATTCTACTTTAAATGGCAAGGGTAGAGATGGAACTATACAACTGAATGATCATTCAGTTCTGAGTCATAGGTTGACCATGGACGATCCCTGTTAGAACTTAGAAATAGGAAGACTTGATCATAACAATCCCTATCATTAGACATTGACTCCTTCAGCCATCAAATATTTTTTTAAAAAACATTCCAGGTTCCTTCAACATAAAGAGGAATGATGTTATGATTCCTATGATAATATAATTCAAGCCACCTAAAAATGCAAGTTAATATAACATCATAGGGCTTGAATATTAACTTGCATTTTCAGGTGGCTTGAATTATATTATCATAGGACTTATAACATTGTTCCTCTTTATGTTGAAGGAACCTGGAATTTTTTTACAAATTATTTGATGGTCGAAGGAGTCAATGTCTAATGATAGGGATTGTTATGATCAAGTCTTCCTATTTCTAAGTTCTAATAGGGAACGTCCATGGTCAACCTATGACTCATAACTGAATGATCATTCAGTTGTATGGTTCCATCTCTGCCCTTGCCATTTAAAGTAGAATATACACTTGCATCTTCAGCTTCTTGGATTATATTGTTATAACATCTTTCTCATATGTTAGAGGAAAACACTTTTATTATTTGATGGCTGAAAAAGTCAGTATCTAATGATAGGAATTCTTAGGATCGAGTCTTCATATTTCTAAGTTCTAACAGGGAAAGTCCACAAGGACTGATTGTATGACTCAAACTCAATGATCATTTAGTTATAGGGTTCCACTTCTGCCCTTGCTATCTAAAGAAGAATATCACCTTGAATCTTCAGCTTATTGAATTGTATTGTCATAACATCTTTCCTCTTTACGTTGAAGGAAAGTCTTTTATTATTTGATGGTTGAAGAAGTCAGTATCTAGTCATGGGAATTGTTATGAGTGAGTCTTCCCATTTCTAAGTTCCAATAGGGAGTGTCCATGGGTTGTCCTCTGATTCAGATTGTCTGACATGTTCCTTCTGAAATGAAGTCTGAGCATTCACCAATCTCAAGATCAAAGTTGCTCATTCCAATACTATTTCAAATGGAAGTTACCTATCCCATAACTATTCTAGATGGAAGTTACCCATCTCAGTACTAGTCTAATTCAAACTAGAGGTGGAAGTTACCTATTGAGAGCTCAACCACAAAAAAAAGTTTTCTGCCCATCAAAACTATTCCTGATGGAAGTTAAGTTAAAATTTTGATCAATTTTTTCCACCAATAAAAATTACCCTATTCCAAAAATTTCTCACCATCAAAAATACCATACCTGACATCGTTCAATCCCAGATCAACGACTATGTGAAACACAGATTTACAAATTGGATTGGATTGCATTTCTTTAAGGGTTTATAAGCAAGGAAATTGGGGTCCAATGTTTAGGTGCAATTTTATCTGGGGTAGCATAGCACTCAAAGATCTAAATAATAACTACTTTTCTTTTTAGGGCAATGTTTAAAGCAACACCATAACTTATTAAATACTATGCAGAGATGGCACCATCATCTTCAAGCTCGCCATGCGCGGCCTGCAAGTTCACATGCCTTGTTTATGCTTCCACATTTTGCATACATGTCTATCAAAGCATTTCCAACTATAATATCTGATAACATGCCCCCTTCCATTATGCTTTGATGGATGTCTATACCCTATTCCTACAAAGCTCCCATTTTGGCACAGGCATGGAGGATGCTAGCAAAGGTTGTGGAATTTGGCTTAACACCTGCCAACTGCATTTGCTTGAAAGTTTCTAAAGCCTTTTCAATAAATCCATTTTGTGTATATCCTGCAATCATTGCAGTCCATGAGACCACATCTCTTTGAGGCATTCTATCAAACACTTCACGTGTCTTGTCTATGCTTCCACATTTTGCATACATGTCTACCATGGCAGTTGCAACTACAACATCTGACAGAATTCCTCTATCTTTTATGCTTTGATGGATGTCAACACCCTATTCCAAAGCTCCCATTTTGGTACAGGCAGGGAGCTGGATGCTGGCAAAGGTTGTGGAATTTAGCTTTACACCTACCAATTGCATTTGCTTGAAATTTTCTAAAGCCTTTTCAACAAATCCATTTTGTGCATATCATGCAATCATGGCATTCCATGAGACCACATTTCTTTGAGGCATTCTATCAAACAATTCACGTGCCCTGTCTATGCTTCCACACATTGCATACATGTCTACTAGAGTAGTTGCAACTACAACATCTGTGAAAATTCCTCTATCCTTTATGCTTTGATGGATGTCCATACCCAGTTCCAAAGCTCCTATTTTGGCACACGCAGGGAGGATGCTAGCAAAGGTTGTGCAATTTTTGCAAACTCTAAGGCAATTGGTTGTGCTCTTACCCATATTGTTATCTTGCCTTACGAAGGCATTGTTTTGCAGTACTGTCAACAACTGTTCAGTGGGGACTTGTGAAAACCCTACGTGTATGGTTATTATGTCCTAACACCTTACCTTGGGGGCCATTGCTGGGTCTTGCATCATGGTTAGGGTATTAATATACTAAGAGAGATTGGAGATATTCCATGTAAATGATGTCACAATCAAACAAAGACTATCCAACACTAGTGAGATGTTTCCCATTCTTGGTAAAGTGTTGCCACTTATGTGAAGCCATGGAAGAATAGGTTGATTAGATCTGAAGGAAACATGAGGCCAATCATTATGAATGTTAGTCCATCTTAGGTTGATAAAAGTGGGGGATAGTTATGAAGTTGGATTTGTTGTCATAGGGTGGTATTGTGGCCATATTGTCATGCCCAACAAGACTATCCTGGCCATAAGGGAATGCATTCATGTTATAGGATCACAGAGGCAAATCATCATGCATATTGGATTCCAATGCAATCTAGATTGGTATGGGCAAGTGTCTTAATATATTATTGTCATAAGATACATCAACATTGGGTTTTGTTGGTGTCTCATTCTTTGTAGTACCCACCTAATTGTTTGAGCTTCCTGAACAATGTCTTTCTATGCTACAGTACCAAGGGCCTAGGGTAAAAGGTAGTTTAGTCATTGAAGGAGGCAACATCTGATTTTGGAGGACTATCCTAGTTCAAGTTCCTTCATAGGATTATTGTAAATACTGTAACAACCATGAGGGCATGGGCACTATTTGGAATATTTCTGACAATGCTTGAAGTGGAGTGACAAGAAGTAGACCCTATCACAAACCTAGAAGGTCTAATACCATGACAACAATCTCAAGAAATTTCTAATGCAAAGATGCAAATCAGTCCCCCATAAACAATAGTCCTAAAATTTCCACCCCAAGTGTAATCAATAGTGAGACAACAACATGATTTAATCAAGCATACGTGATCACCACTAGTGTGGGGGTAGTCATAAAACTCCATGGACACTATTGTCATGGACTGTCATATTAAAATAGGCATCAAATCTTGTGATAGTCACATTTGTATGCAGCTAAAGTACCTCCATAACAATCATATATGAATGATTGTTGCACTTATAAGATCATGAGATCCCCACAAAGAGGAAGGCTAAAGATTTCTATATCCATTTATTCAAAGCAAAGTGCTAGTGGAGACACCCACTCATCACCCTAAGATGCAAAACATAGTCAAATAGTAATGACAGTCATCACTGTCATTTCATTTTCCTTCTGTCTCTCTCCCACCTTCATGATCTTCCAAATCATGGTTATTATCCAAGGAGGTTGGTCTAGAACTTGATATCAATGATGTTGAGATTTTTTCCATTAGAAGATTACTTCAGAGCTATGAATGTTCCATTTAGGCACTTCAAAATGAGGGTGGATGTCTCAAAGGCTGTCACACATTGATCAGACCACAAGGAGGTTTAACACCTAGAACTTAAGATTTAAAAGGCATTTCCTATCAACATAGTGTACAATAATTGACTGTGGAAGTTAGAGATTGAATATGGAAGAAGGACACCTCTATAATCTCATGTGGGTAGGATGGAAGAGTACAAAAATAAGACTATCATGACAATCAGAAGCTCACTAAAAGCTCTTTTTAGATACTTTCATCTTGTTGTGAGTCCAGTTTTATGCAGAATTGTGTAAAGGTTTCATTACAATGAAAATTATAATATGGGCTACCAAGTATGAGCTATCACCTCAACTCAAATTTGTTTACTCATTACATCCATTATTCCCAATATGGAGGCCTTATTATGGACCTTTCCTCTATATATTCTGGAAAGAAATAATAATGATAAGGATGTCCCAGTGTTGGTGCTAAGCCTAAAGATCTTGCAAAGTGTGCAAAGCCTACTACTCAAGGTTCTATGGTGATTATTGGCATGAATGAAAGCTAACCCCCTAAAAGGACACCGAATAGAATCTTGGAGGAAGCTAGAACATTAGATCTGCAACTCAACTCAATCTACACCTCTCGTATGGCCAAGAAGATTTCTTGGCTAAAGTGACATTACATAAACATTTACATGTGAAATTATACAAGGAAGAAATAAAGTCATGCAGAGAAACTACTGCAAACATCTAAGGCCACAAACAATGAAATGCTAGCAATACATCAACTATACTTCCAACAGTACTGTTGACAATGAATAAACTAATGCATTCATCTTAGCAAAGTCGCAAGAGGTTATAATTAGAATGAACCTTATTTGAACTTCACTGATGTACATAAGCTTTTCCTCCATCATTTTTTGTGTTAACTGCACAAGTAACATAAGGAGATCTGGCACACCTTCTCCACTAAAACCCACAATCAATAAATGTGAAATACAACTGAACAACCAAAAATCTGAAAAACAATTCTATCTAGTATATTGTAACCTCAACTGAATATGGACTTGAACACAGAAAAAAAGAGATTATAAGAAGCTACAATGCTTATGTGACAGAAATCCTAGCTCCCTAATGTTTGGATCATGATCATCCTGCCTAATCCTTGAAGCCTATGTAGTAGTGTGCACAGACACCTGAAAAATAACCATTAAACTTGACATTAAACTTTTCTTCACTACTAAGTTGGGTAAATTTTGATAAATTGGAAAAGCTCAAGTCATACCTGATTGCGCTAGTCACCATCATCATCATCCTCATTATCATCATTCTTTTTCCCCTTCTTACTATTCTTATTCCTAGATTTGTTATTATTATTACTATTGTTCAGAGACATATCTTTAAGTGAAGCTGAAACTTCATCCTCCAAAGCGGCATCTCTGTTGTCGTCAGCCACTGGGAAACCATATGCAAAAATTGGTGAAGATTTTACTAACATCAATGAAAATTAAAATTCGTTGTATACAAAGATTTATCATTACTAAAATTCATCGTTGAGAGCTGATAAACTATAAACAATGTTCACACACAACAATTACCTTAACTGCCACACATTTTCAATTTCACTTAATCACATTCTTTAAATGACACATAAAATATAAATTATATAGTTACAAAATCTGTTGAACCCCAGAGAAGAAACTGAACAAAACTTCATCCCAATGGAAAGCTCAGGGTAAATGATTAAAAGATTATTAAGAACTTGTTGACATGGTTGCTAGATGATGGACAGGATTGCTTTTATTCCTTAACGTCTTTTGTTGGCTTGCTTGGCAGCCACAAATGGCCCACAAAATGCTATTTCTTAAGAAATATGGTTCCTTGTCATTTTGTTTCTCTTAACATAGCTAGCTTAGAAAATGCCAGAAAAAAATAGATTTGGAGTAACCAAGTTTCAGATAGTTACAATTTACTAGTCACAATAAGGTACTTTGTGTGACGCCCCTGGGCAAGCAGTTCCCCTATTTCCTTCTTCCTCAAGCAACGGTAACAAAGGCAATTGCCTTGCCAATCCAGAGAACCTTGGCTTCAATTTCAATCTCCTCCTAAGTTAAAGGGAAAAAAACTCAACAATCTAAATCAGCCTAAAGTTTCTTCATCATGCAAAAAATAAAAGAAATCCAGACCATCAAGAAAATATTTACAATAAAAATGTTCAAGATTTACCCCCAACTTTGCAGCATTAAGATATGAGACATTGATTTCAACTGAGAATGTTCAAGATTTACCCCCAATCCAAGATCAAATCAATACTTGATAATAAAGTTGCCGCCATTGTTTTTGGGGTTTACAAGTGATTGTTTATGAGATGAAACTTCCTTTATCTAAGGTAAGGAAGAAATGGGTATCTTAGCAGGAGGCGTGGAGGGACTTTAAGAGTGCATAGACGGTGTCCATTCTCTGCAAGGTTGACTTGCAGGCCTTGCAGAAGAAGAGCATCTTAGAAGCCTAATGGCAGGTCATCAGGGACCAAAAATTTTCACATTTTTACATAAAGGCACATTGGCTCCATTAATTCCCTCCAAAACTAAAACTTATATTATAATTTTAATTAAAAAATTATGAAATTATATTACAATATAATTATTCATTATTATGTGGGAGGTAGGGAGGGAGCCTTGCCACACCATCATGGGTGGCAAGGCCGAGGCAATCATTACAAGGTGGCGATCAGACTAGACACGAGCTGAAAGGAATGGGAAGTTATTAGCCCGCGGGGGATGGCATTTAACGCAGTAAGGCAATCATTCAGGGAAACGTCTTCGAGAAACTTCAGAGTTAAGCTTAAAGGAAGACGGGTATGTGGAGCTCTGCAATCGCTATCTTAGTTCTTTCAAATGTCATCTCACTTTGCTGTGATCATATCAGCACATGCTATTTGTTGCAGAGGGATGGACACCCCCATCCGGCTGGTAAGCACTAAGCGGAAAATGGCGTTCCTGGGGGTATTACAGATCTTCGCCTATAGAGGTTGTTGAAACGGGTGGACGAGATGCTGGTTGAAGCAGTGAAACTGATTTTGGGGAAGACATTTCTAGAAAGCGATGACCGTTACTACATCGACACGGACATTACCTCACAAGTTCTGGCTATGTTGTTGGAGCTGCAACTGGAGAAGGCAGAGGTAGAAGCAATAATGCGAGCACTATTCTATCTCGAGCACCTCAGAGAATTGGGGAAGACTACATTTTGCTCGCCCAGGTGTTGGCGTTCCTAGAACCAAGGAATGGAAACTCTTGGCAAACCCTGGGGCAATTATTAAAGTTCACCCCTTCATCCTGGACGTGAAAGGTTTGATTTGATCGTGTTGAAGGACCAGGCTAGGACTGCAATGGAGTTTATCAGAAGGTTGCTGGGGCTGGTGGAGACTGGGGACTTCAAGTGGATGGACGAGTTCAGAAGGTAGTTGGCTGAGTACGCATGATAAGACATAGAGGGGATTTACTAGTATGGCCTCCCCTTGTTTTGTTTATACTACTAGTTTCTTCAGTTTATACTTAGACTCATAGTATGGTGTTAGTTTGGCTTATTGATATATATCTCTGACCCTGCGTGGTCATATCGAAGGAGCTTTTCTGGATAGTTGGTAGGAGCTTTCATAGGGTAGGAGCTTTCATATGGTAGGAGCTAACTCAAGGCTTGAAACTTTTTGCCAGCCATTGAAGGGCTGATGACTATAATATCTTTTGTTGATTAATATAATAGTATCCCTGATTACGTATCAAAAATAAAAATTTATTCATTATTATAATATTTAAATAATATGAAATATTATTAAATTATATTTAACTTAAATTATATAATTATTTTGTTATATAAGTTATAAATTAACAACTTAAGTTATTAAATTATATAATTTAACTTAAATTATACTTGTGCATACTGGACTTGCAAAATTAAATAATTTATCAATATTATAGTATATTTAAAAGTTTTATAATTAATAATTTTGTCTTTATTTTATTTGTATTTATCAAGTTTGTCTATTTTCTTGTCTTATTTTTAATTTTTTTTGTATATTTCCTATTGTATGATTTGTCTTTTTTCTTCTTAACCCTTTGTTCAATCCTTTCTCTCCCTTTATTCTTTTGGTCTAAGTGAACATTTATTGCCCCTTTTCGTCTTCCATCTCCATTCTATTTTCCGTCAGCGCTCCTCTAACTCTCCGCAGTCACAGTCACGGCAACCGTCACACTCATTGTTAATAAAGTTGTGACGGTTAAGTTTGAATCTACATTTCCCACCCAATGCATTAACAGTGATGACAAGACTATAATTTTGATTGAATACCTCTTGCAATTGTGATGGCACGACGTGACCTTCCAAAAACACGGTAGGAGCAGCCAAACACCAGGCAGAACGGAACTGCCTTCTCTCTTTCTTGAAGCCGGAAGCCCTTGGAGTCTACAGTCTTAGGCAATATTTAACTTTGTCATGGGCTCACAAGTTTGAAGTTCCCAATTTTGTTTTAAATTTAGAGTTAAATCAATTTTTATTGTAAATGGGTCTGGTGTTGATATCATAGGGGATTTGTCTATCCAAGTTTTCTAGAAATTTATGGAAGCTTAAAAACTCACCAAAATAAAGTGTTTGCAATATTTTTCAACTCCAAAAAAAGATGAAGAAAATGTTATACAAAAGAACGAAAGGAGAAATATGAGGTTTATTATTCTCTTTTCTATTAGTGGATGTTGCAAAGAATTTTCTGCAATTATGAAAAATCATTTTATTATTTTCTTTCCTACTCAACTGTGATTATATCATTATTCACTGAATTTTGAAATATTGAATTGTTGCGGAGTAACATTTTAGTATTAAGAGTAGGTCATTGATGAAAACTAAACATGAAACAATCAATTGTGCAAGATTATTTTGTGCTTATACAAAATGAGTTATGCAATTTATATGGTAGTTATTCTAGTTCATGATGGGAGGCATATGTCTAAGGTTGTATGTATTAGAACAGTAAAATAAAATAAGCATCAGCAAGTCATATGGTTGTTGGCTTAGATGCCATTTGTGAATTACTTATAAGTAGAATGCATACTATTCCTTGTAACTGTATATTGTTTACCATCTTTAGTCTTGAGGCAATAAGGCGACCTTTTACTTCAATTCTAGTTGTCTAGAGATTTGGACAAGATTTAAACTATTTTCAAAGACTATTTTGAAAAAGTTAAGTGCGTAGAGAATTTGTGAAATACATAGCAAACTAATTTAATTTGCAAGAAAGAAAATTATATTCAAGATGTTAGATACATTAAACCCTTCCAAATAATTCTATTAATGTCAACAAATGACCAAAAATAGAATTCAAAACATACAACAAATAGATATATCAATGAGAAAACAAAGGGGTTGCAAATAAATGACCTCTAATGTAGTTAGATTTGGAGGTGATGATAGTGTTAGTTTGGTTATATAAACTATACTTATCTATATTTTAGCAAGGACGTTGTTATTGGTATGCAATTAATTTTTTACTTTTGGAACATGGAACAAAATGTACAGGAATAGATGTAGTCATGGGTATCAGAAGGGGAAATACAATTGTAATTAACAAGTCATGGCAAATTTTATCATGATTCTAGTAGCTATTAAGTCAAAACTTAGTGGCTTTGGAAGAGTCATTGTGTGAGCATATATAATTGTACATTTCATTGCAAAAATTATTTTCATTAATTGTGTAGAAAGTAATTAATTCTCAAATGACAATTGACAACATTATTTTAACTCTATTCATTAGTGGCTCCTTTGATTAGAGATGGATGACCTAGAGAAGAAAGTATTGATTGAAGTGTTTAGATCGAAGAGTTGTTTTGGGATATTGTTATAATTCTTTGCCAAAGTGTTATCCTATTGTATTCAATTGTGCATTTGCCATTCAAATTTAGCATTGGAATCTAGAGTTGCTTGAAGTAATATCCCTTCTTGTGAATCAGAACCATTGGCAACACTCATGCTTGAGGAGAAAAGTATCTATGAAATCACTAATCAATATCATATGCATAGAACATCGACAACAATTGTGTTCATTTTCTAGTTTTTGTACTGTATCTTCTCATGTATGATACCCACTTCGAAATTAAAGATGTCGATAACAAAAGTTTTTATTCCTTTATTTTTTAATAAACTTTTCACATGAAATTTGCATCTTTGTATACTATAACTCATATCAAGAGTCTTCAATTTTTGGTACAAATTTGTGTAAGTTGTTCAAACCTTGACTTGTCTTAGGTGCATATGCAAAATACATGTAATTTAGCTCATAAGCTCAACCTAAAGATCATGAATTAGTATAGTGCCTTACAATCACTCTTTTATGATAGGCTAATGCTTGTTAGCATGAGTTCTTAAATAGTTCATTTGCCGCATCATATCTTTTGGAGGAGATCATAACAACAAATTCGCAAATTATGCTAGACAAGGTGGATGGAATAGCGAGGACTTGTAATTATAGAGAGATGTAATCGATTAAATTGCACATCAATTAATTAAATTTCATTGAAATCATAACTAGACACAAATTAGTTTCTTTATACTAGACTAAAGCTTCTCTCTCTCTCTCTCTCTCTCTCTCTCTCTCTCTCTCTCTCTCTCTCTCTCTCTCTCTCTCTCTCTCTCTCTCTCTCTCTCTCTCTCTCTCTCTCTCTCTCTCTCTCTCTCTCTCTCTCTCTCTCTCTCTATCTCTCCATATATATATATAGACATCATACCATGACACACATCCCTTCCTCCATTACATCCTCCCTAACCCTTTCCCAACATTGATAGCCCACTACCCATGCCACCTCATTTTCATAACACATTTCACCATAACATTGCCACAACAATCATCACTCATCCCGACACCATCCTCCACCATGTGACATTTATCTAACACAAATAGGCATTAAAGTCAGCGCTAATGTAGGCGCTAAAGTCGGCACTAAAGTCGGTGCTAATGTTGGCGCTAAATTCGGCACTAAAGTCGGCGCTAATGTGGGTGCTAAAGTCGGCACTAATATAGGCACTAAAGTTGGTGCTAAAGTTAGTGCTACATTAGGTGCTAATTTGTGCCTAGTTGAACGCCTAATTGTTCTGATCGGCGCAAAAAAAATGCCAAAAATAGCGCCATCCTGATAAATAGCGCCGACTTTTTCAAAAAATTGGAGAAAAATACATTAAAACGGTGGGTGGAAGCAAAAAACGGAGCAAAAAACGGAGCTAATCATAGGGATTTGTTGTAGTGTGGGGATAAAGTTGTCTATTAATGCTTGTCTAAAATCTCCTAGTGAGGTGGAGGACATGAGCAGAGTACCTTATGCTAGTTCTTTTGGTAGTTTGATGTATGCTATGGTCTACATAAGACCAGACATTGCCCAAGTAGTGGGAGTCCTTAGTCAATTTATGGCTAATCCTGGATGGGTACATTGGTATGCAATTAAGCGAGTGTTCAGATATTTGAGGGGTATTTCTGAGTATTCCATTTTCTATCATGGCAATGCTACAAGACCTCCGCATTCAGTTTGTATTCATGGATTTGTGGATTCTAATTGGGCAGGTGATATTGACACCAGGAGATCCACCAGTGCCTATGTGTTCACTATGTTTGGTGGTGTAATTAGTTGGATGAGTAAGCGACAACCTATGGTTGCTTTGTCCACGACAGAAGTTGAGTACATGGAAGCAACTCATGCTTGCAAGGAATCCATTTGGCTTAAGAGATTGTGTTCAGATATTAGTGTTGATGCAGGACAGATAATGATTTATTGTGATAGTCAGAGTACGATTTGCCTTGTGAAGAATCCAACTTTCCATGCCAAAACAAAGCATATTGATGTACAATTTCACTTCATGTGAGACATGGTAGAGGATGGGAAGGTAAATTTGGAGAAGGTAGATACTTTGAAGAATGTTGTAGATGCATTGACAAAGCCAGTGGGCACGGAGAAGTTCAGATGGTGTTCGGAGTCTATGGGCCTCTCAGCCTATAGCAGTTAAATCCTGTTAATTCTATTGGCTCTTACAAGGTGTTCAACAAGTGGGAGAATGTTGGGAATTAAGGTGTCTCAACCTTGGTAATTCCTTGTATTATTTCATTATATTTATTTATTTATTGCCTATTGTATATTTTGGATGCAAATCCTATGTTGTCATATTGTGGGAGTTGGCACGGCGATGTGTCATCCTACATGGCATATGACCACATGTAAATTTGTCCTTACATGAGGAGATAGGCATCCCACTTAGTGGTAGGAATATTTTTCCATGTGTCAGCATCTTGGAATGTGTGTAAGGGAATATTGACCGAAACGGTCATGACAGATTCCTATGACAAAGTTATGACATGTAAGAGTCAAAAATAGAAGATCCTATGATAGGTATGGACATGTGTTGAGAAGCATCTTTGAAAAAGACATCATTGGGCGCCCCAAGGTGTTTTATGACATGTTGTAAGAGAATATGCTATTTATAGCTTGTGTATGATAGATTCTCTTACAGTTGTAAGTTATGACAACTATGACATATTCTATGACGGTTGTAAGAGTTGTAAGAGCATCTATCATTGCCCATTTTGGAGATAGGTTACCTCCTTGGGATGGGGTGACTTGACAAGTGTTAAGAACATCCTACAGTGTTGGACAAGTGTCCATAGGCATGGGTTTTGGGCCATGAGGCCATATTAGACGCCCATCTCAATGTTGAGCCATTTTTGCCTTGTATGTTCTTTATAAACAAGTGCTTTGGAGAGGTGATACGTTATGTGATTGACAGGTACTATTATGCTGCTGAAACATCTCCAGATACGAGTGTCAAAGACTCCTACAAGAGAATTGGCTCTGTGACTGTATTGTAACCTTCATTGTTTACGGAATACATTTGAGCTGTGTTTTGGAGTGTGGGGTTTTTCACCCGATAAGGGTTTTCCCCACGTATAACTTGTGTATCTCTTCTTCTGTCTTACATTCTTGTGTATGTGTTTGCTGCAATATCTCTGTTAGTGGGTTAACATAATTTGTAATTGTAAAGATAAAATTGAATTTGCACTCTCCTCCCCTCATTAGATTAGTGTAGGAAGTGTTTTCCGCACACCTAGCTTCCTTTCATCACTTACATTGGAAATATATAAACACACAAAAACATGAAGTCCATGTAAGAGCAGGATGAAGACTAGGATAGGGCTAAATGAACCTAAAAACATGGTAGGGGAGGCAAACACCAAAGAGAGCCCAAAACATAGTGTGAAATTACATGATACATAATTTTTGTCATTACAACTAGTGGCCAATGAAATCAGGGTCCACAAGCAAAAACATGTACGCCCCATTATGCATTTATTCATGTCTTGAGATAAAAACTACAAAAGGAGGCATCTTTGATTCCATAACTTTTGGTAGGCGCCAATCCCAAGACTTGCACTCCATGAAGACCATGACAACTAATGAGGGCCTCACCAATTGTGACAAGATGCTCCACTCTTCCCAATGTAACTCCCACTATTAACCTTTTAGCATGACTTACTTATTCAATTCCATTACAATAATATCCCAAGTATATCTACATCTTCATTTACAACCCAAAGATCTAGCCTTCTTAAGGGTTTCCACCTCTTACCCTTTCTATTTTTCTTAACTATTGCACTACATTTAACTTTGGAGCTCATTTTTCACTTTTTGAAGTGTTTTTGAGGGTTTTAATGTTCTTTAAGCACATCTTTGAGGGGTTTAATGCATCCAACCATTGAGATTTTTAATTTAAAAAAAAATTAAAATTAGAGCTCTAGATCAAAAGTTATGCCCTCTAGAAGGTGTTTGGAGAAAATAACATCCAACATAGGATTGCAAGTGAATAGCACACTTATCCTAAAAAGGAGAACTAATCAAAGGCAAGACCTTTTTGAATCTCACAACCAAAACCTTAACAAAAAGTTTGTAAGAAACATCTAGTAAAATAATTATCCTCCAATTCTTAACTTGCATTTATGGATAAGTTTGATAATACCTTTTGTTAATATATCTCCCCAAAGATCCTATAATAAAGCCTTTTCTATACACATATAGAAGCATAGGAACAACCCAATCTTTGTTAGCCTTACATAATTTTGTTGGGAGGCAATCAAACCTAAAAGTTTTCTCATTACTTAAACAGTCAGTGACCTTATAATTTTCATCCAAAGAAATCTCCCCATCCAATTGACCAACTAAGTTACTATTCAATTTACATAGTATCACCTTAAAAACAATGTTCCTATCCTTTAAATAGTTAGCAGTAAACAAATCACTATAAAAGGATTGAAAAAAACATTTGATTTGAGAATCCCCCTCTAGAAGGAATCGTCCAACATCAATTGGAGAAATCTTCTCCGTGGCATGTTTGAATTTTAGAAGAAAAAATAGTGTTGGTAAATAGATTTGTCACCGCGAAATAACCTTCAAAAATGGCCCATTGCCCTTAGAGTAGTGACTAAATTGTCCCAACAGTTGGAAAGATCATGATAAAGTGACGATCTTCTTCTGAGTTTGAGAGTGGCAGCTCCCTCGTATGATGGGGGTATTTGTAGTTTTTGTGTACTTTTATTCTGAAAGTACATAAAGGAGAAAATACAAAACTAGAGGAAAATAACTGATAGAAATCCCAACAATAGACATACGAATATCAACTGAGATTTCACAATGGATATGACAAATTAAAATGGGGTTTTAACAGAAAATATGTTTTGATGTGCAATGACAATGAAAGAGAGATGATAAACCTCAACATACGAAAAGATATGCCACCTCAACACGTTCAAACCAAGATATCAAGATATGAACATTATTCATTACATCAATCACATAAAATACCAATGGTTTGCACAATCACATAGAAGGATTACTGATTTAACATACAAGAAATCAGCAATGATAACATATGAATACATTTACAATATACGAACCAAAAGCATTCTTCATTATCTCCTTGAAATTATACAATTCCAAAAACTCTTCTATACATAGTGTCAAGCCAAAAAGTCTTCACACAATCTCTGAGTAGTTCTCAAAGTTTTTCCCTTGCAAAAAGTTCCCTCTCTAGAATCCCCCTTTGATTGAATTACAAAGAAGTATATATAGGTGAGGCTAGTAACCACTTAGGTAACTACCTTAACCACTTTTATAACTACTTAGAATAACTAACTCTTTTAGTACACCAACTTGGAATAACTAACTTTCTTTCAAAAAGATAGTTACTTAGAGTAACTACCCAATTTTGGTACTTAAGAAATAACTACCTTTTTCAGAAGAAAACTTAATTTTGAACTTTTAATTACAATAAGTGAAACAAGTCACTTTTCCAAAATGTTAGTTTTGAAAAATATAGCTTTCGAGTTGTGAATTTGGCTAAATCACTTTATATCTTTGTTCTGCTCCATTATGGTGATCCAATCTCACTGAATGTTGACATCTTCTCCGTATACCTGAATCTTAGACTCATGTGCTTGCATCTACATGATGTGGACTATGGAAATAGATGTCCTTCATTGATGACATCAACATGATAGATGTAGATTTGGATAATCCTGCACATTTTCCCCACTTCGATACAATCATAAAATGCCATTGCCATCCACTTAAAGTTTGGAAAACCACTTTATTTCTGAATTTCCATTGTACTTGGGCTGCAAACTGTATCTTCATGTGGATTCAAATGAAATTGTTTGCGACTTTCAACCAAACCTTGATATCGGTAGTAACTATAGTTACAACAAGGAGATCTCTGTTTCATTCCATCAATTGGAGTACACATATCTAATGCACTTGAGTTGTATCCATGTTGTTATGACCTCAATAAGGTATAATCCTAGAAGAGTTTCTGCTTGTAACAAAATTCCCATTTGTACCATCAGAGATAATATTTGCCACAACACTTGAAGGATTTCCATCCATGTTACACTTGTAAACAATAGCTTTCTACAACAAAAAGACTTTCTTTAGTGGAAGATCGATCCCCAAATTCCTTCAAGAAAGGATGATACCATCTGCTCTTTGCAAAATCTTGACAAAGTGCTATAAATCCTCTATATTTTCAAACTTGGGAAACATCTGAGTTTTCTTTGAAAATCTCCAATCTTAGAGAGGTGAGCACGAGCTTGTCAAACATTTTCTATATGGTGAGTATATGACAAAGAATGAAGCTTCTCTGCTTGAATCTGGAATTAAAGTCACTAAAGCACCAATCTCTAGCTCAATAGGTATCTCATTCTTATTGAAAACTTACAACTCAAGACCCATTAGGTGCAACTCAATCTCAACCTTCTAATAACCAGAAATATTTATTTCTATAAGATTTGGGAGATCAGATATGCCAAACACATTTTCCAAATTTCTGCAATTCACAGTTTTTATCCTTTCAAGGCAGTTCAAACCAAAAAGATGCAACTCTGTTCAGGCTGGGAACAACTATTAATACTAAACTTTGTAAGCTTAATAAGAGTAGACATTCTTGTAACCATTTTCAAATCTCTACAACCTTGTATGATGAGTTGAATCAAATTTGTTGGCAGTGCCATGGTGTGCCTTGTCTTATGCTTCACTGTTTTGCATGTATGTCATCAACTATAATAGGAGGCAAAATCCCACTTTACCACGAGCTAATGGGATGCTGGTATAGGTCATTATGACTTTACTCCTACCAATTAAATTTGGTTCAAAGTCTTTAATATCTTTTCAACAAAACTATTTTGCGCATTTTCTTTTCCATCGGAGGCCATGAGGTGACATTTCTCATTTGAGACGTGCTCTTTGAAAACTTTTCTTGTGCTTAGTCTATGCCTCTAGAAATAATAACTTGCTTTCAATTATAATTTGATAGACGTTGATACCTTGGCTTCTTTACATATTGAGGGATCCATGTGAGTATTAATTTCCTTTCAATCTTCAATACATTCTGCTGGTACAAGTCTAACTTTCGGAGCCTCCACTCTACATATTCACAATATACATATCTGGTCGTTGTTTCTTTTCTTTAAGATGTTCCCAATAAGTCTATTTCATGCAAATAACTCCATCTTTAGATTCCATGTGGTAACGGCTTCTCCACATGCAAATTTTTACCTAAATATAAGCATCGTTTTAGAAGAATATGGAGTGGGGGGTTGGCAGCGTTAGCTTCACAGCTACGAATACATTGCTTAAAAGTTTGTGAAAGCTACACAACAAATCTACTTCATGAATTTTGTTCTTGGGTAGTTATAATAACTACCTATTTATAATGTTCTACTTATTGGTTCTTTGAGAGCATTTCATAACTTTTGATGTTTCAAACAACTTTCGAAACTTGCTCTTTTTGTAGATGGAGACTAGTGGTGAATTTCAGTGTAAGTGCAATTCATATTAGTTGTGAAGGCCCATTGCATTTCTTTTCCATGGTCTTTTCCAACAAATTGATCTTGTGAATATCCTTGCCGCCATTATAGTCTATGAAACCACATTGCTTTGAGGCAAACTGTTAAACGGTTTAGCTGCATGTTTGAATACATGTTTAGCAGAATGCACCTACTCTATAGTATATGCCCAAGACCTCACTTTTAGTTATGCTTTGATGGTTGTCCGATGGTTGTTTGAATGTTTTCATTCTTGTGCATGGAAGTGAAGTACCGGTCATGGTTGTAGAATATGGTTTTAAACTTGCCGGCTCTTTCTTCACCTTTTTCTCCAAACTAAGGCCTTATTGGAAGATTGAAGCCATCATAATACATAGATTTGGCCATAAATATATTGTGATTGCATCCCTACTCAACTATCAATAACTCCACTAAAAACCAATAGACAAGAGCCAATTTCTCATATGCGGTGCTTATTACAAAAACATGAAAAATATGAAGCTTCACCGCCTAATATTGACAAAGATGTTTTATTGAAACATAAATCCCACAGCAAAAATTTATTTTTCAACGTGGAGTCTATAAATTCCCTTCATGGGAAGAAGGCAAAATAATATTTAGATTTTCATCACTCACCCCATTTCCATCTCAATCGCCCTTCCTTGGAGTTCATGGTTTGGAAACGATTGCAGGAACGTCAGCAAAGATTGTAGAATTTGTCTTTATGCCTGCAAATTAGATTTGTTGTAAAGTCTTTTAAACAAATCCATTTTGTGAAAACACTACAACCATACTGGCATGAGAAGACATCTCTTTGAGGCATTCTTTTCAAACAATTCTTGTATGTTGCATACGCTTGTAAACTTTGCATGAGTGGGATTCACCCTTTCACCCATCAAACTGCATTTACTTGAAAGTTTCTAAAGTCTTTTCAACAAATCCATTTTGTGCATTCTCTTGACCTGTGCATCCACATTGTGCATACATGTCAACCAGCACCTTTGCAACATGAGAAAATGCTTCTTTGAGGCACTCTGTCAAAGGATTTATGTGTGATGTTTATGCTTAGTCTCGCTCTATAACAGCGAGTTACATTTGCTTTGAAGTTTCCACAGCCTTCTTAATGAAACATTTTTGTGCATTCTCTATAGTCATTTCATTCCAAGAGGTCACATGTGTTCTTTCTGCCAAGCAACTCACGCGATTTGTCCATGCTTCCACATTTTTCATACATATCTACCGGGGCACTTCGAACTATGATCTAACATAAATTTTTGGTTTGTCATGTTTTGATGGCATTTTACCAAATTTCATGTGCACTACCTATGCTTTCACATTGAACATGCATGGGTAACAGGCGAAAGTGTTCAGCTTGACAACTACCATATGCATCGTTTTGGAAGGCCCATTGCAATTTACTAACCATAACTAACAAGATTTCGTTAGTATTTATGCTTTGAGAGAATATAGGCAAATTTCACAGACATGGAGGAGTGAGTGGTTAGTGGCTCGTCATGCAACATTAGAACTTCCTCGGCATTTTGGAGATGATTCCTAACTTCGTCAGTAGCTAGAGCTACTTTCAAAACCACTCTAATTCTCTGATAAAGAAAATAGAGTGTCTTTCATCAGCGATGTAGAGGAGTTTCAAAAGCTTTGATAAATGCTAATGTAGATTTTAGAATGACCTTTTCTCTTATATTTGTTGTTTTTAAAACACTTTCGAAACTACATAAAACTCCCGATGATTAAAATCTCCACGCCCTCATTGACACTTTATCTCCTTTTTCTAAGTTCCATTGGTGTTTTGAAGTGATTTTGAAACCTTTACACTTCATCGAACTTACGAGCCTCTCATTGTTCCTTTTAAAATATTGAATGGTGCACTTCAAAAGATGTGGAGTCCAGATGAACAAAGTCCACAACATTTTAGTTTTGGAACTAATAATCGATTCAATTCCTTCACTGGCAAAGAATGATAATGTCAAAAACAATCATTGTTTACCAAACTCTTGTGCAAAATGAACATTAAGAATCTCATTGTGTGCCAATACAAGTCTCAAAACATGAAGAATATTCAACTTCATCTCGCCAAACTTGTCTGTGAAACCTGCGGACACGATGAAGGAGGAAAATAGCATAACTTTTGACTATAATAACATTTCTCACGAAATATTGGCACATTGTCTGAAATGTCAACATAAAACTTCTAGTCATATGATTTTGCTCCAATGCACATAGAACTCTTGTTTTAATTATTTCCATAAATTGCTATCAGAAAATGAGAGGCTTGAAATCTCTCAAACTATAAGACATCTTGGCAATAAGTTGTCTAAAGGACTCATACAAGAAAAATGTGACACTGCAATCATTGCACAACATGAGATGATGTCCTATTGGGCTATTTGTGAAACGATGATGCTTAGTCTGGTTCGCAGATGCCGGCAATGGTTGTGGAGCTCTACTTCGCATTAACAAAATAGCAGTTGCAATGATAGGAGGTTTAATAACTATACCGATAGGAACAAATGAAGGGTTTAGAGAGCCCTTAGTCTAAACTCCTACATGCCATACCAGATGCATTACGACTTAGAATAGCTGGTAAAAACCTTTGCTTTATCATGTTCCGTGGTGCAAGTGGAGTGATGTGTGCACGGGTGTGGTGAGTGGTTGCATTCTCTGCTAACTGCTCCTAAATAAAGACTTCGAAAGCCTTTCCAACCGGTCTACATCTTGTCTTCGCAACTGAAGGTTAGGGTTTTCTTTTTGATATAACCACTTCCTCACATGCCAAATTTTAGGCATCGTGGGTGAAATGGAGTGTTCAGACGTTGTTTGAAACAATGTTTGAGTTATGATTTAGCTATATAATTTCAAGGCACTTCTTCAAAACCTCTCGGGGATCGTTAGTAGTTATGAAATGAATGATAATGCCCGACGATTAAAAGAATGAGCTCATTTGGTGGGCGGTAAATGTTAGTTTGATGATTGATTAAAACATGTCGATGGAACATAAGTATTATAAATTTTAAAGGTGGCCCCATACCACTAACTTCTTCCTATGATGCCTTTTATTCAAACACCTTCAACTTTGTGAATTTATGGTAGAATTGGCTCCGCGTCAGTTGTCATCAAAATCAAATCTTTAGAAGCCATCAGTGCTGAAGATGGTTCTTGAATCCACTCTTTATCCTTTCGGTTGCACGATGGTTGCCAAGTACGACACATGTCTGAATTGTGTCACCAACACTTGAACCGATAAATATAGATTGTTTGGCACTTGCTTCTGGCTCACGTTGTGGCTTGAGCAATTTAGCATGGTCTGAATTGTGTCGCCAACACTTGAATCGATAAATATAGATTGTTTGGTGCTTGCTTCTAGCTCACATTGTGGCTTGAGCAATTTAGCATGTTCTTCTACCACCTTTGATTCAAAGGCATGCTCCTTTATTTCTGAGAAAAGTTCGCGTACATGCACAATAATCTTAATGCGAGGACCTCAAAGAGGTCACTCTGCTTTGGTGAAAGTATAAGTTATGTTTGAAAGTTGCTATTTGGCATAGACCAGGATGATGCTCGCAAAGATCTTGGCATGACTTTACAATAATGGACTGTACTTTATTTGAAAGCTTCTAAAGTCACTTCAATGTAAATATTTTGTAAAGATATAGAAACTATTGCAATTAACAAAATGTATTGCTTCGATGGATGACTATAACCTGTTCCAGAGCTCCCATTTTGGCATGAGCCTGGAGGATGCTGGTGAAGGTCATGGAGCGCAGCCCTGCACCTGCCAAATGCATTCGATAAAACTTTTTAGTTTTCTTGCTTTCCAATAACTGTTCGGGTAGTTATAACTACCTTTTTCTTGTTCCAAAATCCACGGCTTACTCATGCAGAACAATATTATTACAATACAATGCTCCTTCGTCGGTGATTGAAATTGGTTTCAAAACCTCCTATATTGGCCGATAAAACCATCTTTGATATAACAAGTATCCATTGAAAACAAAACCTTGTTTGATGTTGAGAGTGCAATTGAAACTTGTAAAACTGAATTGGACACCTGATAAAGAAAGAGATGGCCTTTTGAAAGGCTTCGTTGGCATTTTAAGATGCTTTTGAAACATCATGTATTCTATAATGGAAGAGACCAATCTTATGTTTTGGCACTTAGCATTAGTTTAGAAACTTATTAAATGCCTGATATACTTTAAGAATAGCATGTAATGATTCTTTGTTCTTTGTCAGAGTTTAGAGAGCCTTTCCGAAACTATTAACAAGGAGTTCATCAGGAATAAATACCATTTTTGAAATTTCTTTAATACCTTTTTGATTAGTTATAATCATTGCATGTCACGAGATGTCATCTCTTCGAAACACCTTGTCATCGATTAGACTCCTTGTTTAAGCTTCCACAGCTTGCATACATGTCGTTGTTTGAAATCATTTTATGACTGAATCTAACACCTTCAATATTCTTGATGGTTCATGACGACTCTTTCCAAATTGTGGAAGATTCTTGATTGAGACACGTGGATGACGAGGTTATCCTTTATCAATAGAAATTTATAAGTGCCCTTGAGTTTTCTATCTCACCATTGCCAGAATATATTCGACGCTAATGTCAATATGCGCATTAGTCACGAACTTCACTAAAGCATTCCCATATGGACAAAAACTTTACAAACTCTTTCAATGAACACATTTTGGGAGATAGCTCCATGAGTCCTTCATCCCCTTATATCATTGATTTCGGATGTGGACCTTGTAACTTCACATTCTTAATCTCCAACATATTAAATTACGAGATTTTTCAATATATCTCCTTCATCAACACTTTGTGTGTTTTTGAAACTTTTGTTGGAAATGAATTAGGGCTTCACGATAAAGAGATTCTCTTATCTAAGTTCGGGACATAGCGAAGATGGATTTATTTACAACCTCTGCTTATGATCTCCATGCTTATATTTACTGATATAACCCTAACTTACAACCCTCCTTTCCTTGACAATTCGAGAGATCCTTTGGACCTGTGAATATTTGTAACTCAACTTTTGCCATTAGATCTCTTAAGTGCAATTCATCTGCAAAGGGGAGGTATATGTCAAACTATTTCGCTCTTATCTGTATAAAGCTTTTGATTTGATCATCTGACAAGTTGTTCAATGGAGGATTGAAATTTGAAACCTTCTCGAATTATGAAGCGTATTGATCTTGAAACTTGCCAAAGTAGGCGAAATTGAGTCACGAACACCACCATAAAAGGATTTTGCACCATCTATCACAAATTTCAAGATTTAATTATTTTCATAAAATGCCACAAACTGGGTAAGTGCATTTGAGGAACTGAGAGAAATAATGAGTGTCTTTGCTCCAAAATGATGTTGTTATGCAAAGTTTAATATAGGGAAACAATGTGAATAAAGCAGAGTGTGACATCTCAACAATAAGCTATCTAAATGACTCACATGGGAAAAATATGAAACTAACATTTTGCAATCAAAAGGTGACATGGAGAAAAGGATTTAATGCATGTTTAGGCATGCCATTTCAACACAAAAGTTTAAATTTTGAATTACAAAATCAGGGTCAACAGTTGGCTCTAACTGGGGACAAGGACCTTGTCGACGCAGGATGAACCTAGAATCTCTGGAAATGACCAGTGCCTTATCCATTGGGCGGGTAGAGTCAGGAGATAACACGATGTACAAGGGAAAACAAGGAGACAAGGACACACAGAGACTAGGCAAACAACAAAAACCAAACAACAACTAAAACATGACAGTCATAACAAAAACTCCTAATTAACTTATGTACATGGTAGGTGGTTCCTACCTCAAAACTGCTTCAGGATGATCATGTAAAACCATTGACAGGTTGAGAAAAATAGGCACCTGCGTGAAAAAGGGATGTACACAGATGAGGCACCTGCAGACTCAGTAAACATTTCAGGATGATGAGAAAAATAAAGTATAGGAAATATGAGGACTCCTTGAATTGAGCACCAAACAACCATTTCTCATCATAAACTTTTGAGTCTTTTTTAATCACATTGGTATTGCCCATCATATCTTCTGGTTTCATGTTGAGCATACCAATTTTCTCTATCTAAATATTCTTTTGATAGCTTGAATCAAAGAAAATTGAATCACGGACCAGACATCCTTCATGTGAAGTAAGAAATGAAGAAAACTCAATACTCTGTGACTGATTCTTCTTATGAGTAATGTCCTCCTTTATCATTGAATCATCTTCTACAAAGGAAAATTCCTCCTTATTTAGCATTACTAACTTAGGATCTTCTTTATCAGAGGGTTGCACATGAGGAAGAGAAAGTGATGAGTCTGCATTATGCACTTTATCCTCCTAAAAGTCTTCTTGTATCGTCGGTGAAGAAGAAATAATATTTTCCTCTCTTGGAAGTAGTGAAGGAAAAGTTAAAATGTGCAGCTCTTCATCAATCCTAGTATCATTATGATCTTCTTGCATAATTGGAGTGGGAGTACTCAACACTTCGTCTTGAGTACTACCTTTGATTCCATTAGTTGAGGATTCTTCTTCAACAGATGATAAAGGAGAAAGAATAAAATCTTCTTTACAAAGAAAATCATCTTCAGGAGTCTTGAGATGATCTTGCAGTATTATTTCATCATCATCCTCCTCTTGCTCAGGTTGAATGCATGTCAGAAAAACACTTTGCAACTCATCTTCATCTTCTTTGTTTACACTTTGGTCCAAAATTTCTTCTGCATTCCCTTGAACATTAACCATGTCATGGGAACCTTCCTTGGAAGATATAGTTGTCAAACCAGAGCAAGTTGTCACAAGAGGAGTGACATTCTTCAAAGAAACTAAGAACATGTCATCGTCTAGATAGATTTCTTCTTCATCATTGCATGTTTCCATACAATCTTCTTCTTTTATCTCTATCACTTCTTCTTTTTCTTCTTGCTTCAATGGATATGTCCTATTATGAGGAAATGTAATAACTTCTTCTCTAGTACATGCATGTTCCGATGAGCCTCTTTCAACCCTTTGATCAGAAGATGTTGCATTAAATACAGGTTCATTTGCAGGAAATGCTTTTGCCTCTTCATTGTTGTCCTCATTGTGCAAATGATATATCTTAGCATAATCTATTTTACATTTTGGTACATGAATCTCCTTTGATAGGGGCTTATGATCACAAGCAATAAAATGAGTCTCTTTCCCATCTTTTTCTTCAATCTTCTGCAATGTTTGAAGCAAAGAAGGATGAATCTGGTTAGAAGCGAATTGCATGCCACCATAGAAACACTTCAAAAACTCTACTTGCTTAGGATCGTCAAGAACTTGATTTTGTTGAGCAGAGGATGTAGGAAAAGGATAATCTTCATCATCACTGTCACTGTCTGATTTAGGAAACTGCAAGTTATCCATCTGGGTTCTTCGATACCAAACCATCTTTCAGGATTCTTCTTTCAGATAGAGTTGCCAACTTCTTTTCTGGGGAGATACTTGTATATTCTTGAAGAATCAAAAGGCACCAATGGTTCAGCTCATTCCCCAGTGGAGTCACCAAAAATTTGTTGGTAAACAGATTTGTCACCACTAAATAACCTTTGAAAACGACCCGTTGCCCTTAGAGCGGTGACTGAATTGTCCCAACAGTTGGAGAGATCACGATAAAGTGACGATATTCCTCTGCGTTTGAGAGGGGCAGCTCCCTCGTATGATGGGGGTTTTGTAGTTTTTGTGTACTTTTATCCTGAAAGTACATAAAGGAGAAAATTAAAAACTAGAGAAAAATAACTTATAGAAATCCCAACAATAGACATACGAATATCAACTGAGATTTCACAATGGATATGACAAATTACAATGGGGTTTTAACAGAAAATATGTTTTGATGTGCAATGACAATGAAAGAGAGATGATAAACCTCAACATATGAAAAGATATGCCACCTCAACATGTTCAAACCAAGATACCAAGATATGAATGTTATTCATTACATCAATCACATAAAATACCAATGGTTTGCACAATCACATAGAAGGATTACTGATTTAACATACGATAAATCAGCAATGATAACATATGAATACATTTACAACATATGAAGCAAAAGCATTCTTCATTATCTCCTTGAAATTATACAATTCCAAAAACTCTTCTATACATAGTGTCAAGCCAAAAACTCTTCACACAATCTCTAAGTAGTTCTCAAAGTTTTTCCCTTGCAAAAAGTTCCCTCTCCAGAATCCCCCTTTGATTGAATTACAAAGAAGTACATATAGGTGAGGCTAGTAACCACTTAAGGTAACTACCTTAATCACTTTTATAACTACTTAGAATAACTAACTCTTTTAGTACATCAACTTGTAATAACTAACTTTCTTTTTAGAAAGATAGTTGCTTAGAGTAACTACCCAATTTTGGTACTTAAGAAATAACTACCTTTTTCAGAAGAAAACTTAATTTTGAACTTTTAATTACAATAAGTGAAACAAGTCACTTTTCCAAAATCGTAGTTTTGAAAAATACAGCTTTCGAGTTGCGAATTTGGCTAAGTCACTTTCTATCTTTGTTTTGCTCCATTATGGTGATCTAATCTCGCCGAATATTGACATCTTCACCGTATACCTGAATCTTAGACTCATCTGTTTGCATCTACATGATGTGGACTATGGAAATAGATGTCCTTCACTGACAATATTAGCATGATAGATGTAGATTTGGATAATGCTGCACATTTTCCCCACTTCGATACAATCATAAAATGCAATTGCCATCCACTTAAAATTTGGAGAACCACTTTATTTCTGAATTTCCATTGTACTTGGGTTGCAAACCGTATCTTCATGTGGATTCAAATGAAATTGTTTGCGACTTTCAACCAAACCTTGATATCGGTAGTAACTATAGTTACAACAAGGAGATCTCTTTTTCATTCCATCAATTGAAGTACACCTATCCAATGCACTTGAGTTGTATCCATGTTGTTATGACCTCAACAGGGTATAATCCCAGAAGAGTTTCTGCTTGTAACAAAATTCCCATCTGTACCGTCAGGGATAATATTTGCCACAATACTTGAAGGCTTTCTATCCATGTTACACTTGTAAACAACAACTTTCTAAAACAAAAAGACTTTCTTTAGTGGAAGATCAATCCCCAAATTCCTTCAAGAAACGATGATACCATCTACTCTTTGCAAAATCTCGACAGAGTGCTATAAATCCTCTATATTTTCAAACTTGGCAAACATATGAGTTTTCTTTGAAAATCTCCAATCTTAGAGAGGTGAGCACAAGTTTGTCAAACATTTTTTATATGGTGAGTATATGACAAAGAATGAAGCTTCTCTGCTTGAATCTAGAATTAAAATCACTAAAGCATCAATCTCTAGCTCAATAGGTATCTCATTTTTATTTGAAACTTGCAACTTAGGACCCATTAGGTGTAACTCAATCTCAACCTTCTAATAACCAGAAATATTTATTTCTATAGGATTTGGGAGATCAAATATGCCAGACACATTTTCCAAATTTCTACAATTCATAGTTTTTATCCTTTCAAGACAGTTCAAACTAAAAAGATGCAGCTCTGTTTAGGCTGGGAACAACTATTAATACTAAACTCTGTAAGCTTAATAAGAGTGGACATTCTTGTAACCATTTTCAAATCTCTGCAACCTTGTACGGTGAGTAGAATCAGATTTGTTGGCAGTGTCATGGTGTGCCTTGTCTTATGCTTCACTGTTTTGCATGTATGTCGACAACTATAATATGAGGCAAAATCCCACTTTACCACAGTCTGAGGGGATGGTGGTATAGGTCATTACGGCTTTACTCCTGCCAATTACATTTGGTTCAAAGTCTTTAATATCTTTTCAACAAAACCATTTTGCTCATTTTCTTTGCCATCGGAGGCCATGAGGTGACATTTCTCATTTGAGACGTGCTCTTTGAAAACTTTTCCTGTGCTTAGTCTATGCCTCTAGAAATCATAACTTGCTTTCAATTATAATTTGATAGATGTTGATACCTTGGCTTCTTTACATATTGAGGGATCCATGTGAGTATTAATTTCCTTTCAATCTTCAATACGTTCTGCTGGTGCGAGTCTAACGTTCGGAGCTTCCACTCTACATATTCGCAATAAACATATCTGGTAGTTGTTTCTTTTCATTAAGATGTTTCCAATAAGTCTGTTTCTTGCAAATAACTCCATCTTTAGATTCCATGTCGTAACCACTTCTCCGCATGCAAATTTTTACCTAAATATAAGCATCGTTTTAGAAGATTATGGAGTGGGGGGTTGGCGGCTTTGGCTTCGCAGCTATGAATACATTTGCTTGAAAGTTCATGAAAGCTACACAACAAAATTTGCTTCATGAAGTTTTTTTCTTGGGTAGTTATAATAACTACCTATTTATAATGTTCTACTCATTGGCTCTTTGAGAGCATTTCATAACTTTTAGAGTTTCAAACAACTTTCCAAAACTTGCTATTTTTGCCGATGGAGACTAGTGGCGAATTTCAGTGTAAGTACAATTTGTATTAGTTGTGAAGGCCCGTTGCATTTCTTTTCCATGGTCTTTTACAACAAATTGATCTTGTGAATATTCTTGCCGCCATTATAGTTTATGAAACCACATTGATTTGAGGCAAACTGTTAAATAGTTCAACTGCATGTTTGAATACATGTCTAGCAGAACACCCCTACTCTATAGTATATGCCCAAGACCTCACTTTTAGTTATGCTTTGATGGTTGTCTGATGGTTGTTTGATTTTTTTCATTCTTGTGCATGGAAGTGAAATACCAGTCATGGTTGTGGAATATGGTTTTAAACCTGTCGGCTCTTTCTTCACCTTTTTCTTCAAACTAAGGCCTTATTGGAAGACTGAAGCCATCGTAATACATAGATTTGGCCATAAATATCTTGTGATTGCATCCCTACTCAACTATCAATAACTCCACTAAAAACCAATAGACAAGAGCCAATTTCTCATATGCGGTGCTTATTACAAAAACACTGAAAATATGAAGCTTCACCGCTTGATATTGAAAAAGATGTTTTATTGAAACAGAAATCCCATAGCAAAAATTTCTTTTTCAACGTGGACTCTATAAATTCCCTTCATGGGAAGAAGGCAAAATAATATTTAGATTTTCATCACTCACCCCATTTCCATCTCAATCGCCCTTCCTTGGAGTTCATGGTTTGGAAATGACTACAGGAACGTCGGCAAAGATTTTAGAATTTGTCTTTATGTCTACAAATTAGATTTGTTGTAAAGTCTTTTAAACAAATCCATTTTGTGAAAACACTACAACCATACTGGCATGAGAAGACATCTCTTTGAGGCATTCTTTTCAAATAATTCTTGTATGTTGCATACGCTTGTAAACTTTGCATGAGGGGGGTTCGCCCTTTCACCCACAAACTGCATTTACTTGAAAGATTCTAAAGTCCTTTCAACAAATCCATTTTGTGCATTCTCTTGACCTATGCGTCCACATTGTGTATACATGTCAACCAGCGCCTTTGCAACATGAGAAAATGCTTCTTTGAGGCACTCTGTCAAAGGATTTATGTGTGTTGTTTATGCTTAGTCTCGCTCTATAACAACAAGTTGCATTTGCTTTGAAGTTTCTACGGCCTTCTCAACGAAATAATTTTGTGCATTCTCTGTAGTCATTTCATTCCAAGAGGTCACATGTGTTCTTTTTGCCAAGCAACTCCCGCGATTTGTCCATGCTTCCACATTTTTCATACATATCTATCGGGGCACTTCGAACTATGATCTGAAAGAAATTTCTGTTTTGTCATGTTTTGATGGTGTTTTACCAAATTTCATGTGCACTACCTATACTTTCACATTGAACATGCATGGGTAACAGGTGAAAGTGTTCGGCTTGACAACCACCATATGCATCGTTTTGGAAGGCCCATTGCAATTTACTAACCATAACTAACAAGATTTCATTATTCTTTATGCTTTGAGAGAATATAGTAGATTTCACGGACATGGAGGAGTGAGTGGTTAGTGGCTCATCATGCAACATTAGAACTTCATCAGTGTTTTCGAGATGATTCCTAACTTCGTCAGTAGCCAGAGCTACTTTCAAAACCACTCTAATTCTCTGATTAAGAAAATAGAGTGCCTTTCATTGGCGATGTAGAGGAGTTTCAAAAGCTTTGATAAATGTTGATGTAGATTTTAGAACGACCTTTTCTCTTATATTTGTTATTTTTAAAACACTTTCAAAACTACATAAAACTCCCGATGATTAAAATCTCCACGCCCTCATCGGCACTTTATCTCCTTTTTCTAAGTTCCATTGGTGTTTTGAAGTGATATTGAAACCTTTACACTTTTCCAAACTTACGAGCCTCTCATCATTCCTTTTAAAATATTGAATGGTGCACTTCAAAAGATGTGGAGTCCGAATGAATAAAGCCCACAACATTTTAGTTTTGGAACTAATCGACTCAATTCCTTCATTGGTGAAGAATGATAATGTCAAAAATAATCATTGTTTACCAAACTCCTACGCAAAATGAACATTAAGAATCTCATTGTGTGTCAATACAAGTCTCAAAACATGAAGAATATTCAACTTCATCTCGCCAAACTTGTCCGTGAAACCTGCGGACACGATGAAGGAGGAAAATAGCATAACTTTTGACTATACTATCACGAAATATTGGCACATTGTCTGAAATGTCAACATAAAACTTCTAGTCATATGATTTTTCTCCAATGCACACAGAACTCCTATTTTTATTATTTCCGTAAATTGCCGTCATAAAATGAGAGGCTTGAAATCTCTCAAACTATAAGACATCTTGGCAATAAGTTGTCTGAAGAACTCATAAGGGAAAAATGTGACACTGACGAAGGTTTCGACACATGATAAGACTTGTCATTTTGGCACAAAAAGTTTAAATTTTGAAGTGTAGAAATGAGGCCAACAACTGGCTCTAACTGGGGACAAGGACCTTGTGGACGCAGGATGAACCTAGAATCTTTAGAAATGACCAGTGCCTTATCTGTTGGGCGGGTAGAGTCAGGAGATAACACAATGTACAAGGGGAAACAAGGAGACATAGAGACGAGGCAAACGACAAAAACCAAACAACAACTAAAACATGACAGTCACAAAAAAAACTTTTAATTAACTTATGTACATGGTAGGTGGCTCCTACCTGAAAAACTGCTTCAGGATGATCATGTAAAACCGTTGACAAGTTTAGACAAATAGGCACCTGTGCAAAAAAGAGATGTACACACATGAGGCACCTGCAGACTCAGTAGACATTTTAGGATGATGAGAAAAATAAAATATAGGAAATATGAGGACTCCTTGAATTGTACACCAAACAACCATTTCTCATCATAAACTTCTGAGTCTTTTTGAATCACATTGGTATTGCCCATCATATCTTCTGGTTCATGTTGAGCATACCAATTTTCTCTATCTAAATATTCTTTTGATAGCTTGAATCAAAGAAAATTGAATCACAGACTGGACATCCTTCATGTGAAGTAAGAAATGAAGAAAACTCAATACTCTGTGACTGATTCTTCTTATGAGTAATGTCCTCCTTTATCATTGAATCATCTTCTACAAAGGAAAATTCCTTCTTCTTTAGCATTACTAACTTAGGATCTTCATTATCAGAGGGTTGCACATGAGGAAGAGAAAGTGATGAGTCTACATTATGCACTTTATCCTCCTGAAAGTCTTCTTGTATCGTCTGTGAAGAAGAAATAATATTTTCCTCTATTGGAAGTAGTGAAGGAAAAGTTAAAATGTGCAGCTCTTCATCAATCCTAGTATCGTTATGATCTTCGTACATAATTGGAGTGGGAGTACTCAACATTTCATCTTGAGTAGTACCTTTGATTCTGATAGTTGAGGATTCTTCTTCAATAGATGATAAAGGAGAAATAATAAAATCTTCTTTACAAAGGAAATCATCTTCAGGAGTCTTGAGATGATCTTGCGGTATTATTTCATCATCATCCTCCGCTTACTCAGGTTGCATGCATGTCAGAAAAACACTTTGCAACTCATCTTCATCTTCTTTGTTTACACTTTGGTCCAAAATTTCTTCTACGTTCCCTTGAACATTAACCATGTCATGGGAACCTTCCTTGCAAGATATAGTTGTCGAACCAGAGCAAGTTGTCACAAGAGGAGTGACATTCTTCAAAGAAACTAAGAACATGTCATCGTCTAGATAGATTTCTTCTTCATCATTGCATGTTTCCATACAATCTTCTTCTTTTATCTCTATCACTTCTTTTTCTTCTTGCTTTAGTGGAGATGTCCTATTATGAGGAAATGTAATAACTTCTTCTCTAGTACATGCATGTTCCGATGAGCCTCTTTCAACGCTTTGATCAGAAGATGTTGCATTAAATACAGGTTCATTTGCAGGAAACTCTTTTGCCTCTTCATTGCTGTCCTCATTGTGCAAATGATATATCTCAGCATAATCTATTTTACATTCTAGTACATGAATCTCCTTTGATAGGGGCTTATGATCATGAGCAATAAAATGAGTCTCTTTCCGATCTTTTTCTTCAATCTTCTACAATGTTTGAAGCAAAGAAGGATGAATCTGATTAGAAGTGAATTGCATGCCACCATAGAAACTCTTAAAAAACTGTACTTGCTTAGGATCGTCAAGAACTTAATTTTATTGAGCAGAGGATGCATGAAAAGGATAATCTTCAGCATCACTATCACTATCTGATTCAGGAAACTGCAAGTTATGCATCTGGGTTCTTCAATACCAAAACATCTTTCAAGAATCTTCTTTCAGATAGAGTCACCAACTTCTTTTCTGGGGAGATACTTGTATATTCTTGAGGAATCAAAAGGCACCAACGCTTCAGCTCATTCCCCGGTGGAGTCACTAAAAATCTGTTGGTAAACAGATTTGTCACCACGAAATAACCTTCAAAAATGACCCGTTGCCCTTAGAGTGGTGACTGAATTGTCCCAACAGTTGGAGAGATCACGATAAAGCGACGATCTTCCTCTGTGTTTGAGAGGGGCAGCTCCCTTGTATGATGGGGGTATTTGTAGTTTTTGTGTACTTTTATCCTGAAAGTACATAAAGGAGAAAATTAAAAACTAGTTGAAAATAAGATAGAAATCCCAACAATAGACATACGAATATCAACTAAGATTTCACAATGGATATGACAAATTACAATGGGGTTTTAACAGAAAATATGTTTTGATGTGCAATGACAATAAAAGAGAGATGATAAACCTTAACATACGAAAAGATATGCCACCTCAACATGTTCAAACCAAGATACCAAGATATGAACGTTATTCATTACATCAATCACATAAAATACCAATGGTTTGCATAATCACATAGAAAGATTACTGATTTAACATATGAGAAATCAGCAATCATAACATATGAATACATTTAGAACATACGAAACAAAATCATTCTTCATTATCTCCATGAAATTATACAATTCCAAAAACTCTTCTATACATAGTGTCAAGCCAAAAACTCTTCACACAATCTCTAAGTAGTTCTCAAAGTTTTTCCCTTGCAAAAAGTTCCCTCTCTAGAATCCCCCTTTGATTGAATTACAAAGAAGTATATATAGGTGAGGCTAGTAACCACTTAAGGTAAGTACCTTAACCACTTTTATAACTACATAGAATAACTAACTCTTTTAGTACACCAACTTGGAATAACTAACTTTCTTTTTAGAAAGATAGTTACTTAGAGTAACTACCCAATTTTGGTACATAAGAAATAACTACCTTTTTTCTGAAGAAAACTTAATTTTGAACTTTTAATTATAATAAGTGAAACAAGTCACTTTTCCCAAATGGTAGTTTTGAAAAATACAGCTTTCGAGTTGCGAATTTGGCTAAGTCACTTTCTATCTTTGTTCTACTCCATTATGGTGATCCAATCTCGCCGAATGTTGACATCTTCTCCGTATACCTGAATCTTAGACTCATGTGTTTGCATCTACAAATAGATGTCCTTCACTGACAACATCAGCATGATAGATGTAGATTTGGATAATGGTGCACATTTTCCCCGCTTCGATACAATCATAAAATGCCATTGCCATCCACTTAAAGTTTGGAGAACCACTTTATTTCAGAATTTCAATTGTACTTGGGCTACAAACCGTATCTTCATGTGGATTCAAATGAAATTGTTTGTGACTTTCAACCAAACCTTGATATTGGTAGTAACTATAGTTACAACAAGGAGATCTCTTTTTCATTCCATCAATTGGAGTACACCTATCCAATGCACTTGAGTTGTATCCATGTTGTTATGACCTCAACAGGGTATAATCCCAAAAGAGTTTCTGTTGAAGTTGGTAAACCAACCTCACAGATCCCAATGAACACCTGCAAGCAAATAACCTGTCACATAAAGGAGATCAAGAGGCACAAAAATGGTGCTCTACAACCTTGAAGCAAAAAATGCATTAACAAGAAAATGAATAATTACAAAGAGATCAATCCTTAAGAAAGGAGATCAAAACCCTACAGGTGAAAACCCTAAGATGAAAATTAATAATTAATTATTAATGAGCCTAAGTTTAGCTTAAGTGAAAAATAAAGTCAAGGTGACTATATTAATTAATCAATATGATTAAATTAATTAAGTAATTAACTTATTACTCTAACACCCCCCCTTAAGATGAACTTAGGGAGAAGCTAAAAAAACTAAGGACAAAATGCATGAAAGCAAAGATGGGTCCCGGCAACTAGGCCTGATGAGGTACCCAAGTACAATGAAATCTCTATAAAGTGGAGAAAAGGAGAAAACCCAGTGGGAAAAAACTCCTCTCCTAAAAGAGATGCTGAAAGAAAGTACAAATGAATGTCTCAAGAGACTCTCTCAAGAACATATGCAAATATACAATCAGATACCCCCCCATGAGAGAGAGTGGAGACTCCAAAGCCCCCCCAGAATGAGAGAACCCCTATGCCGATGATCAAACCAATGTGACTCCCCTGAGGAAGAAACCAATCCAACGGTCGATGATGAGGAAAGCCCTGGATGTGAGGTGGAAATAGAAGTCCTAGATGATGCTCATTGGAGAACAGAAGTGAAGCATGAGTGTCTGAATGACATGATGTTGAATCAAATGTAGCAACATTATCTGAATGACATGATGTTGAATCAAATGTATCAACATCAAACAACTCAAGATGATCCTGAAATGGAATCTCCAATGAAGATGGGATAACAGATGTGCTGAATCTGTCATCTGTGAGGAAATGAATATCCTCTGATATGGCCTCAACAACTGCACAAGATGGCTCGATGAGTGGAGCTACAATGTCAGTCAAACCTGAAGAGGGATCCTGCTGAACAGATGTGGTCTCAACAGGAGGTGGAGGTGTAGAAGTCTCAACACTGGTCTCATGAACAGATGGAAGAACACATAAGTTCAAGTGACCAAACTTCTCCTCAGATACAACATGCTCTCTTGGAGAAAGAGAGTGATACCTAGACAGTGGAGATGGTGGACCAAAGTGTGTGAATGCATACAATCGGGAAGAATGATCAACTGTCCCTGTTGCAACAATGTTGCCAGTCTGAATGTCTCTGATGTGCACTAAATCCGGTGTGAACTCAACTGTCTTCCCTGTCCCACTGTGAGCAATCTGATAAATGGAGAGAAGGTTGGTGGACAAAGATGGTACACATAGTACATCATTGAATGTACCGTCATCAATGTCGATAGAACCTTTCCCACATACACTCATATAAGTGTTATTACCCATCAATATGTGTGGTGAGGATGCAGCCTCAAAAGATGAGAACATGTCCTGAGAAGATGCCATATGGTGTGAAGCACCTGAATCCAATAGCCATCTAGATGAATGTGAACTGGTGGTTGCACATAATGCATGACCCTTGTGTGGAGTCTGTCCATCTATTTGGAATGATGGTGAAGAAGAAGACCCACCTGATGTAGATGAAGAAGAGGGATGAATATTGTTCTTCATAAGAAGAGCTGTCAAATCTGAAACCTGTTGTGCATATCCATCTATCTTCTTCTCATATCATTTAGACTCATCATGTCCTGACTTATTACAATAAGTACACTTAGGTCTTTCTTTCTTCGATGATTCCCCCTTCGGAGAATGAGAATCAGAAGTGTTCTGTGAACTGAAATCCTTCCCATGCTCTGTGGTCTTTGGTTTCTGTTTCTGCTTTTGCTTTTGCTTCCCCTGAGATGACTGAGCTACCAATGCATGGTTCTGTGATCCTGGAAGAGCATCCAACTGTGATAACTTGGATTGCTCACGTGACAATCGATCACAAAATACCTCAAATGTAGGCATGGTAAATCGTGGACCCAAAGCATCCATGGTGGAGTAGAATGTAGAAGAGAATATCTGAAATGAACCTCGAAGCTTAGATAGAATCAGGTAAATACTCTCGGTGTCAGTTTTGGTCTTGCCACAACTCTGCAAAAGTGATCTGAGTGATTTGAATTTCATCAAGAAATCCTCAATAGATGGAAATGAATTAGGTACCAAGGAAGTCAATTCTGCCTCAATCTGAAGTGCTCTGAACTCATTGATGGTGCCAAATAGATCATTGAATTTTGTCCACATTGCCCGAGGAGTTGTGCAACTCTCAAGGTGAAATAAAAGACTGTCTGAAACATGCAATGATATCAAACCCATGGCCTCATCCATTTTGTTCCTATGCTACAGAATCTCAAACTAACGTTGCAACTGAGGCTGAATCTCATCCAAACAGGACCATAACCCCTTAGACATGAGAAGTCTGGTCATATGTGCTTTCCAGGTATGATAATTGTGTGGGGAAAGACGTTCAACTGATGAGGTGTCTGCCATGATGTTTGAGTTTTTGAAATGTGTTTAATGATAGAGGTTTCTGATTTCTAATGTGTATATACAGAAAGCAAAAAAAAAACACCCCCCACAACACAAGAAACCAAACCCCAGTACAAATTTGAAAGCTGGAAAGCGTGAAAAAGCAAAAATCACTTCAGACTATTTTCTATGTACCTGGTGAATTTTTTGATGAAATAATCTATAGATCTGGAAAGAGCACTGTAAGACCTTTCCAACGCCTATTCGTTTGCAAAAAACGGAGTCCGTATGCAAGAGTTATGCCCCCGAAAGCGCGAAAACAAGGTTTGACTTTGACTGGCAATAAATGCAGAAAAACAGAAAAACCAGGAAAAAAGACCTATACCACTGGATCAGGCTCAGAACCAGCTTTCCGGTGATATTTTGTTTTCGAAAATCCGAGTTCATATGCAAAAGTTATGGCCAAAATACCAAAACTGCTCCAAAAGGGCTTTGGGGGAAGCCTGGCGGTTAACTAGCCGCTAACATTAACCGCTAGCGGTTAACTGACTGCAGCGCCTGTGCATTCTCTGTTTTTTAAATTTTTTTCTTGGATTGCGTGCCGTACCAGGCCGTACGACCCAGAAATGGAAAAAAAATACCTCCCGGAGTCACTATGACTGATTTTGATGATTTGACAATCGATTTTGGGGTTTTGGGGCGCTCTGAACGCGATGGTAAGGTCCGTTTGGGCTGAAAATGCTCCAAAAATTGCAGGTACCCTCTGGATCTGGAAACCCTCTCAAACTTCAAACCTTCATAGATCGGGCACCGTATAACCAAAATTGATGAAACGAAGGTCAATCTTGACTATTTCGAACCTTTTGGATGCAATGGTGAGGTCCAAATTGACTCAAGATGCACTGAAATGTCGCTTTAAGGCAAGATCCCTTAAAAAATGAACAAGAAGCTACAGATCTGGAGCTCTGATATCATGTTGAAGTTGGTAAACCAACCTCACAGATCCTAATGAACACCTGCAAGCAAATAACCTGTCACATAAAGGAGATCAAGAGGCACAAAAATGGTGCTCTACAACCTTGAAGCAAAAAATGCATTAACAAGAAAATGAATAATTACAAAGAGATCAATCCTTAAGAAAGGAGATCAAAACCCTACAGGTGAAAACCCTAAGATGAAAATTAATAATTAATTAATAATTAATTATTAATGAGCCTAAGTTTAGCTTAAGTGAAAAATAAAGTAAAGGTGACTTAATTAATTAATCAATATGATTAAATTAATTAAGTAATTAACCTATTACTCTAACAGTTTCCGCTTGTAACAAAATTCCCATCTGTACCGTCAGGGATAATATTTGCCAAAATACTTGAAGGCTTTCCATCCATGTTACACTTGTAAACAATAACTTTCTAAAACAAAAAGACTTTCTTTAGTTGAAGATCAATCCCCAAATTCCTTCAAGAAAGGATGATACCATCTACTCTTTGCAAAATCTCGACAGAGTGCTATAAATCCTCTATATTTTCAAACTTGGCAAATATCTGAGTTTTCTTTGAAAATCTCCAATCTTAGAAAGGTGAGCATGAGCTTGTCAAACATTTTCTATATGGTGAGTATATGACAAAGAATGAAGCTTCTTTGCTTGAATCTGGAATTAAAGTCACTAAAGCATCAATCTCTAGCTCAATAGGTATCTCATTCTTATTGAAAACTTGCAACTTAGGACCCATTAGGTGCAACTCAATCTCAACCTTCTAATAACTAGAAATATTTATTTCTATAGGATTTGGGAGATTAGATATGCCAGACACATTTCCAAATTTCTACAATTCACAGTTTTTATCCTTTCAAGGCAGTTCAAACTAAAAAGATGCAACTCTGTTCAGGCTGGGAACAACTATTAATACTAAACTTTGTAATATTAATAAGAGTAGACATTCTTGTAACCATTTTCAAATCTCTGCAACCTTGTACGGTGAGTTGAATCAGATTTGTTGGCAGTGTCATGGTGTGCCTTGTCTTATGCTTCACTGTTTTGCATGTATGTCGACAACTATAATATGAGGCAAAATCCCACTTTACCACGGGCTGAGGGGATACTAGTATAGGTCATTATGGCTTTACTCTTGCCAATTGCATTTGGTTCAAAGTCTTTAATATCTTTTCAACAAAACCATTTTGTGCATTTTCTTTGCCATTGGAGGCCATGAGGTGACATTTCTCATTTGAGACGTGCTCTTTGAAAACTTTTCCTGTGCTTAGTCTATACCTCTAGAAATCATAACTTGCTTTCATTTATAATTTGATAGAAGTTGATAACTAGGTTTCTTTACATATTGTGGGATCCATGTGAGTATTAATTTCCTTTCAATCTTCAATACGTTCTGCTGGTGCAAGTCTAACTTTCGGAGCTTCCACTCTACATATTCACAATATACATATTTGGTAGTTGTTTCTTTTCATTAAGATGTTTCCAATAAGTCTATTTCATGCAAATAAATCCATCTTTAGATTCCATGTGGTAACCGCTTCTCCGCATGCAAATTTTTACCAAAATATAAGCGTTGTTTTAGAAGATTATGGAGTGGGGGGTTGGCGGCTTTGGCTTCGCAGCTATGAATACATTTGCTTGAAAGTTTGTGAAAGCTACACAACAAAATCTGCTTCATGAAGTTTGTTCTTGGGTAGTTATAATAACTACCTATTTATAATGTTCTACTCATTGGCTCTTTGAGAGCATTTCATAACTTTTGGTGTTTCAAACAACTTTTGAAACTTGCTATTTTTACCGATGGAGACTAGTGGCAAATTTCAGTGTAAGTGCAATTCTTATTAGTTGTGAAGACCCGTAGCATTTCTTTTCCGTGGTCTTTTCCAACAAATTGATCTTGTGAATATCATTACCACCATTATAGTCTATGAAACCACATTGCTTTGAGGTAAACTGTTAAACGATTCAGATGCATGTTTGAATAAATGTCTAGCAGAATGCGCCTACTCTATAGTATATGCCCAAGACCTTACTTTTAGTTATGCTTTGATGGTTGTCCGATGGTTGTTTGAATGTTTTCATTCCTGTGCATGGAAGTGAAGTACCGGTCATGGTTGTGGAATATGGTTTTAAACCTATCGGCTCTTTCTTCATCTTTTTCTCCAAACTAAGGCCTTATTGGAAGACTGAAGCCTTCATAATACATAGATTTGGCCATAAATATCTTGTGATTGCATCCCTACTCAACTATCAATAACTCCACTAAAAACCAATAGACAAGAGCCAATTTCTCATATGCGGTGCTTATTACCAAAACACTGAAAATATGAAGCTTCACCGCCTGATATTGACAAAGATGTTTTATTGAAACATAAATCCCGCAGCAAAAATTTATTTTTCAATGTGGAGCCTATAAATTCCCTTCATGGGAAGAAGGCAAAATTATATTTAGATTTTCATCACTCACCCCATTTCCATCTCAATCGCCCTTCCTTGGAGTTCATGGTTTGGAAACGACTGCAGGAACGTCGGCAAAGTTTGTAGAATTTGTCTTTATGCTTGCAAATTAGATTTGTTGTAAAGTCTTTTAAACAAATCCATTTTGTGAAAACACTACAACCATACTGGCATGAGAAGACATATCTTTGAGGCATTCTTTTCAAACAATTCTTGTATGTTACATACGCTTGTAAACTTTGCATGAGTGGGGTTTGCCCTTTCACCCACAAACTGCATTTACTTGAAAGGTTCTAAAGTCTTTTCAACAAATCCATTTTGTGCATTCTCTTTACCTGTGCGTCGACATTGTGCATACATGTCAACCAGCACCTTTGCAACATGAGAAAACACTTCTTTGAGGCACTTTGTCAAAGGATTTATGTGTGTTGTTTATGCTTAGTCTCGCTCTATAATAGCGAGTTGCATTTGCTTTGAAGTTTCTACGGCCTTCTCAATGAAACAATTTTGTGCATTCTCTATAGTCATTTCATTTCAAGAGGTCACATGTGTTCTTTTTGCCAAGCAACTCCCGCGATTTGTCCATGCTTCCACATTTTTCATACATATCTACTGGAGCACTTCGAACTATGATTTGACAGAAATTTTTGTTTTGTCATGTTTTGATGGTGTTTTACCAAATTTCATGTGCACTACCTATGCTTTCACATTGAACATGCATGGGTAACAGGCGAAAGTGTTTGGCTTGACAACCACCATATGCATCGTTTTGGAAGGCCCATTGCAATTTACTAACCATAACTAACAAGATTTCGTTATTCTTTGTGCTTTGAGAGAATATAGGCAAATTTCATGGACGTGGAGGAGTGAGTGGTTAGTGGCTCGTCATGCAACATTAGAACTTCATCGGCGTTTTGGAGATAATTCCTAACTTCGTTAGTAGCCAGAGCTACTTTCAAAACCACTCAAATTCTTTGATTAAGAAAATAGAGTGTCTTTCATTGGCGATGTAGAGGAGCTTCAAAAGCTTTGATAAATGCTGATGTAGATTTTAGAACGACCTTTTCTCTTATATTTGTTATTTTTAAAACACTTTCGAAACTACATAAAACTCCTGATGATTAAAATCTCCACGCCCTCATCAACACTTTATCTCCTTTTTCTAAGTTCTATTGGTGTTTTGAAATGATTTTGAAACCTTTACACTTCGCTGAACTTACGAGCCTCTCATCATTTGTTTTAAAATATTGAATGGTGCACTTCAAAATATGTGGAGTCCGGATGAATAAAGCCCACAACATTTTAGTTTTGGAACTAATTGACTCAATTCCTTCATTGGCGAAGAATGATAATGTCAAAAACAATCATTGTTTACCAAACTCCTACGCAAAATGAACATTAAGAATCTCATTGTGTGCCAATACAAGTCTCAAAACATGAAGAATATTCAACTTCATCTCGTGAAACTTGTCTATGAAACCTACAGACACGATGAAGGAGGAAAATAGCATAAATTTTGACTATAATAACATTTTCTCACGAAATATTGGCACATTGTCTGAAATGTCAACAAAAAACTTCTAGTCATATGATTTTGCTCCAATGCACACAGAACTCCTATTTTAATTATTTTCATAAATTGCCCTCAGAAAATGAGAGGCTTGAAATCTTTCAAACTATAAGACATCTTGGCAATAAGTTGTCTAAAGGACTCATACGGGAAAAATGTGACACTAACGAAGGTTTCGACACATGATAAGATTTGTCATTTTGGTACAAAAAGTTTAAATTTTGAATTGTAGAAACAAGGCCAACAAATAGCTAGCACCTTTATCACTCAATATTAATCAAGTCGATCTAGGCTTTAGCTTAGCACACCTAAAAGATTGACCTTCTTGCATTTCAAAGATTTTTCAAAATGAATGTCTCTCATCTAAAAGACATCTCCCTTCCTTAATAACTTGATTAACATTTAGAGCCTAAGTTCTATTTTGAAAAAGTATGAGTTTAAGATTTCTCGATGGTGTGTAGTTATTGAGGCAGCCCTAAATTTTTTGAGACATTTTGGTAGGAATAATACCAGATTGAGATTGGCCAAGAGTAGGCTCTTGTAGGAGAGTCTTATTATCATTGAGAGTCAACTTCAAGTTTTTCCTCATGATGCAAATTTATAAGAAAAGTTCACAGTGTTCAAAACATGAGTTGATATCACCTTATATTGAATGCCACATAGGTTAGATAGCCCCCTCAAGATTGATATCTCTCAACATCTTATATATATATATATATATATATATATATATATATATATATATATATTTAAAGTAACTATGTTCGTTGTTCAAAAATTACAAATAAATTTATTTTAAATGCAATTGTTAGATAAAATAAAGAAATATGTCTTTTGTGCTTTTATATTTAAATGCGTTCTCTAATCTATAGTTTAAGCATAATAAACATTAACTATGTTTTTACATTTTAAATTAGAGAAAAGAAAAGGTTGCTTATAGAAAAATACTAGAGAATAAGGATAAAGAATGAGTAATCTTTTTGGAGTTTAAAGTTGTTTGTCATTTATTTTTGTACTCTACTAGACTAGGAGGAGGAATCTAGAGTTCACATTTTATTGTTGACTTCTCTACTTTTAGTCTTTGTGTCGAGAGAATGAATTCATGTGTGGTCCTATTTATTTTGGTATGGTGGTATTTGTTTAATGTAAAGATGTGCTATACAATCATGGTAGTGTCCCTTGCAACTCTGCAACCTATAATTGAAATTGGCTATCTAGACTAGGTGGTGTTGTAAGCACCTTTAGATGCTTGTCTTGAGCAGGTTGAACAACAAAAATTTCTTGATGATGATCACATCCTATAAAGATTTGAAATGTTTGGAGAATTGAAACCTTGAGAATTGTGTAGGGATACAAATGATAGGGTGAGTGTAAATGTAGCTAGAGAAATGTAGTAATAGCTATTATCAAGTGTTTCACTAGTTAATGGCTTCAAATTTATGTATATATTTATGTTGCTTCTACTATCGTATGATTTTGTCTATTATCATCCATGTATATGCAATTATCCCTTTATTTAATAAGTAGTTTTGTGGCTTCTTAGGGTTGATTAAATGCAAGAGAGGATATAGGTGTAGATCAGAGTGGAAAATGCAACATCAAAATTGAAACAATATGCTTTAGAACATTATAGATATGATTATGCATAACTGTGTCTAGAAGAAGAGGCATGGACATGGTAGCATCCAAAGTACTTGAATGGTTTGGACTAGAATATAATTAAGTATTTGGGTCTAAGAACATAAATAGTCATTGCAATATATTATACACTAAGGGTCTAACTCAAGGGTTGCAGCTCAATTGGTGAGGATGATGGCACACTATTTGATTATGCCATCCACCAAGGTCCAAATCCTTTAGAGGTGTGATTGGGCTAGGTTTAAATCCTCTTGAGGTGTGATTGGGCTAGGTTTGACCCTTGGGTAACTTTTATGAATTGGGTCTCCCTACTTATTTCATCTTAGCCAAAAGATGACTGTTAAATTTAGATGTATGTAACTTCATACTATTGCAATATGCTATATAAAAATAGAAAAAGATATCAATATCTATAATGTTTCCATAAAAAAAGTAAAGGTCTAAGGCCATGGTCCCATGTGGTTGCTTAGGTTTTTTTTTTTTTTTTTTTGATTCGTAATAGATAAACTATATTAAAAGGTATGCCCAAAAGATACAATTCCTTAGCCTTTTCATGGCTGGCAGTAAGTTCAGACCTAACTCCCTTTACAGACTAAGAGCTTGAATGAGAAGACCACGCAGGGTCAACACTACTAACAACCATAGGTGACTATAGACAAACTAAGACTGGCTAGAACTTGGCTTCTACTATACAAAATGAAGCCTCAAATATACACTATATCTATTTAACTATCATATTCTCCTAGCTTCAGGCTGAAATTCTCCACCCACTGAAAACCATTGACCGCAGCCAAGCCCAGAACCCTTTTGATGTAATCCACTGTAACCGTCGCCTGATCCTTCAGCACCACCAGATCGAATCCTTTGATGCCCAAAATAAACAGATAAAGTTTGATCACTGCTCCGGGGTCATTGAGAAGACTCCAATCCTTTGGACGAGGGATTCCAACACCAGAGCTGGCTACCTGCAAGGTGATTTCCAAATCTCCTAAGTGTTCTGGATTGAAAATGCCTCTCATAATGGATTCTACCTCTGCCTTTGCCATATCCAATTCCAGTTGCATTGCTAAGACCCTCGAAGAGATGTTTGTATCCACCCGGTATCTTTCATCATTCTCCATAAACACTTTGCCTAGTATCATTCTCACAGCCTCCACCATTAAATCATCCAACCTGCGAAGCATCCTCTAATTTCTGAGGTCGGTGATACAACCAATGAAGGCCATTTGCCTCTTGCTGCTGATCAATCTGATTGGGGTATCCATCCCCCCACACTGGATGGACTCTGCCGAAATTATCACAATGAAATGTGAAGGCATTTGATAGTGGATGGAAAAGAGAATGCGAAATGGAGAAACCGCCTTTCCTATTATCCTTCTCCTAGTCTGTCCGCCGAAGTTTCTCAAAGGCATACCTGGTAATGATTTCCAGCTAGAGCCAAGCTTGGCACTTAAGGCAATTAATGTCGACGTCTCCTCTGCCTGTGCCATCTTAAAACCATTACCAACCATGATTGCATGACTCTTCTGCCTCGGCCTTGCCACCCATGCTAAGGTGGCAAGGCTCCCTCCCAACCTCCCACGGTCGCTTAGGTTATTTTATTTAGTAGTTGTTGCTTAAATTTTTAAGGAGTATGAAGTTAGTGGTCCCATAATTTTTTAATTTTTCTATTTATTTTAAAAAGTTATTTTAAATTGTGATTTTTTTACTATATACATTTTTAAAAAATAATTTATTAATAATGAAAACTTAGCAACTAAAATTTGGAAGGAAATTAAAAAAAGGAAATATCTTGACACATTTTTCATTATGTAGTGGCCTAGTGGCCCATAATTTCAACCCCCTTTTTTATAATAGAGAAAATTTCTAAATTAACAAAAACTCTTACCTTTACCTTAAATTTGACAACCATTTTCACGTCAAAGTATTAATATTTAATAATAAACATAATATTTTTTTTTGACCCAGAGGTATCCCCTAACCCCGAATAAACATAATATTAACATACATATCTTTATAAAAAAAGTGCTTCATTATTTATTTTATTATAATTACAAGTTAGAGTTTAAAAATATTCTTCTTTATAATGATTTTACTTTTGTGTCTTTTTTCATCTATTTAGTAATATATTTGTGTATTTGTAGTAGTTTAAATTAATAAATCTTTTATTTAAAAAATAGCTAAAATATGAAGTAAATAATTTGTTTTGTTCACTTAACTTTTTTCAAAACTATATGAAGTAATAAGAAAGGTTGTGTATTTTAAATAACATAAAATAATTTGTTTTCATAAAACTTTGGCACTACTCATATAGTTATATAATTAAGATATGAAGTAAATAAAACTCGCATACCTATATTTAGAAAATCTATGTAAAAGACATTAAGAAATATCATTCTACACCTGTGTGATTTATGTGGATACGGCCTCTAGAATGATATCTCTCAAACAGGGCCTAAACTTGACGACCGACCCTGCCTGTCAAGCAATTTTTTTATGACGATTATCCATTTAAAGGTGCCTTTAAAATATTATGACATATCTTATATAAGTAAAACTATATATAAACCAAATATTTATATCATCATAATCCTATATAAATTTTCACTATCTTGTCTAAAATCTATCCTTTCATGTGATACAATTTTCTTAAAATTTTAATTGTATTTTACGGCAAAAATGCCCAAATATGGCTATATGGCCATCAAATTTAAGCCCTGCTCTCGAGCATCTTTTACATAGATTTTCTAAAGATAAGTATGCTAATTTAAACCTTATATATTTAAGTGGAATATACATCTGAGAATGATACATCTTTAGCCGATAGGCTTTTATATGTGAGCATTATAGTGCTCTAAATTGTCTCACACCAAGATTTTCTAAACTCTTGATTGTTCCTATCGGCCTATTCCTTGATCCTGCTATGGGTGCAAGTACTAGTTTACATAAATTTTCTAAAGATAAGGGAGAGGGCCCGATCATGGGCATAGAACCCATCGTGGGTATAGTATGTGGTAGCCTGGGGCCCACTTTTGGGCAATAAAAATCCCAACAAAAATAACAAAAGTGCTTTTTAATATGATTGGACAGGTTCATATAAAATTCAAAAAATGTCCTATAGGTAGAGTATTTTTTTACCACCTTCTCAATAGTAGGTGAATGCAACTTGACATTTATTTGCCACTATCCCAATAATAAGTGAATGCAAGTGGACAAAATTATTTCCACAATATAAATATGAATTGCCACCTTCCCAATAAAAGGTTATTGCAAATGGTTTATTTTTTAATCAAAATATATGTCTTATTGCACTAAAAGTGAGTTGACATGTACAAAGTCATTGTCAATTGACCAAGATGTAAATATATTTTAACAAATTACATTAAAACATGTTCCATTTCTCATCTTTTTTTTACAAACTACTCGTTCCACCATGTTCATAATCACCAAACTTTTTGTGAAATTACTTGCAAAAAAAAAAAAAACTCTCAGGCTCACTATGCATTGCAATTTTTCAATAAAACACGTAATTTTTATACTATTATTTCCAAATATTTATATAAAATTAAAACAATAAAAATAAAATATTAAAACTGGTAATAAATACATTTTTTTTTAATATCATTTCAAATTCTTCCTCTCATTGAACCAACTCAATGAGCATTGAACCAACTCATTGATTAGTAAACAACATACAATTCTAACTGTTACAATTAAAAGAATGATACAAATTGAAACAACAAATTCATACATGTAAGAGTGAATGTAATTGAAGACAGATTTTAGCAATTTTTGGGCAGTTTTTGAAAACTGCACAGTAAACATTGATAAACGTGCTTAAAAAATGCCAGGAAAAAAATGGGGGGGGGTGCCAACTCGACTATGAACAATGAAACAAGCAATGATCAAGGTTATGTGTGCAATGAAATAGGCAATGCATGGTATACTACCATATCCCCAATTCTACCTTTTATAAACACTTGGGTCATCATGTTAAACCCTTCCTAAAACAACACAATGATACAAATATATATAAACTTCAAACAACAGTATGATACAGATAAAGCTTAAAACAACAATATGAAATAACTTGAAAGAGCAGTATGCTATAGATAAATCTTAAAATAACAATATGAAATATCTTGAAAGACCAGTACGATACAGATAAATCTTAAAACAACAATATGAAATAACTTGAAATAGCAGTATGATACAGATAACTCTTAAAACAACAGTATGAAATATCTTGAGAGACCAGTATGATACCAATAAATCTTAAAACAACAATATGAAATAACTTGAAATAGCATTATGATACAGGAAAGGGTTTGAAATATTTCTATCATACTGTTGTTTCAAGTTATGTAAATGTTTCATAATGTTGTTTCAGAAATGGTTACCATACATTTTACAGTAATTGAAGAACAAACAAAGCATACATCTAATCAAGATGAATGTATCTATATATCTCTGCAATATATATATATATATATATATATATATATATATATAGCCAAATGTGATAGTGGTTGACTCCTACTTATGTAGGACTCAACCACTATCATAGTTGGCTGTAAGGGAGAGGGGCCGATATTTACAGTCACTTTAATTGAAGAACAAACAAAGCTTACATCTAATTAAGTTCAATGTAAATACTATACCACAACTGGGCCTCTTTAGTATGTGACATATGACACATGGTGGGTATAGTGTGACAGCCTGGTATAGGAAACTATATCTAGATAGGAAACTTATGTAAGGGAGAGGGAGCGGTGGTGGGTAGGGCGATGTTGAGCGAGGGGTCCACGTCAGCAGCTTCCAAGTCAGATTATTTTTTTTGGCCACGTCCCTTGACAGTCGAGCTAGCAACCCCCCCATTTATATATATCTGACTCAGCTATATGAAAATCTCTCAACTATATATATATCTATATATCTATCTATATATCTGACTATATCTATATATCGAATTATCTATCTATCTATATATCTGACTTAGCTATATCTATCTATATTTTCTGAGCTTTTACATTCATACTATTACAGGAAAGGGTTTGAAATATTACTATCATATTGTTGTTTCAAGTTATGTAAATGTTTCATAATCCTGTTTCAGAAATGGTTACCATACATGTTACAGTAATTGAAGAACAAACAAAGCATACATCTAATTAAGTTGAATGTAAATGAAAAAGGGTATATGAAACTTATGTAATTGAAGAACAAACTAACCATGCATCTTATTGAGTTGTTTGCAAATGATCAAGGGTGTGTGTGCAGTGAAACAAAAAATGCATGTTATTCTATCATATCCCCAATTCTAACTCTTACAAAAAAAGAATGATACGAACTGAAACAACAAATTCATACATGTAAGAGTGAGAGTAATTCAAGAGCCAACTGATGCAGCATTATGATACTCATATAATTATTCTCATGAATGGAGTATTCAAGAAGCTAAAGCAATACTAAGCGAATGTTGTGCATGCCGAGGTGGTAGGCATTAAGACCTTCGATGGTAGAATGTTGGGCAGTTAATGCACATTAACTAGTAGTATGTTGAGCCAGTAGTAGTGTGGCGGCAACCCATGAAGGATAATACACGTCCAATATCGGTCGATGACACATTTTACTACTCAAAAACTCAAATGTCAAGAGATATATATATATATATATACACTACAAAGATAGATAAATGCGTAAGTTTAATGAACAAGGCTATAGGAAACATATGTATCTATGTATCTCTGCAATATATATATATATATATTGGAAAGAGTTGGACATATTTGTACCATGCTACAGTTTGAATGTATATAAACATAACACAGTTAGCTTTAAGGGAGAGTGGTTGATATTTGGTTGGGGTTGTTTTGGAGGTATAGAATGTGACAGGATAAGCATGGGCTATGAAAGAATAAATTTGATTCATTTAAATGTAAATGGACAAGGCATTTGAAAGTAATGAAATCATACATGAATGCATCAGAAAAACTGAAGGTAGGTTTGAGTCTTATCGTAAAAGCTGAAGGAGGAGATTGCATTGCTTTGGAGGAGCTCATTGTCAATCAGTTGTATCAAGCACAAAGTAAGAAATTTGAATTTGTGAATAAATAGCTTGCATCGCACAATTGACCATAGCTTGTATAAATAAATAGGTTGATAGCATTTGAATAGGCAGTAATTGGAGAATTTTGAATATACATAATTTTGAATTATGCATATGCATATATGTAATAGGAATATGCATATGTATAGACATAATTCAAAATTATGTATATTCAAAATTGCAATATGCATATGCATATGCATTATGCATTATTATGCATAATGCATTATGCATATGTATATATATAATGCATTATGCATATGCATATGCATAATGTATTATTCATATGTATATACATAATGTATTATGCATATGCATATGCATGATCGATTATGCATATGCATTATGATATTACTATGAGTTGGATTTTTTTTTTTGGCCACGTCCCTTGATAGTCGAGCTAGCACCCCCCCATTTATATATATATCTGACTCAGCTATATGAAAATCTCTCAACTATATCTATCTATATATTTGACTCAGCTATATCTATATATCTGACTATATCTATATATCAAATTATCTATCTATCTATATATATGACTTAGCTATATATCTATCTATATTTTCTGAGCTTTTACATTCATACTGTTATAGGAAAGGGTTTGAAATATTACTATGCATTTATGCATATATATATATATAATGCATATGCATATGCATATGCCATAATTATGATATATATATATATATATATATATATAGCATGAAAACCAGTGATATAATTTGATATACATTGAAAGGAGTCATAAATAAATAGGAATGAACCCTTCTTTTGTAATAAGAGTGAGAGTAATTGAAGAACAAAGTAACCATGCATCTAATTGAGTTGATTGCAAATGATCAAGGGTGTGTGTGCAATGAAATAAAAAATGCATGGTATACTATCACATCCCCAATTCTAACTCATAGAATAAAAAGAATGATACAAACTGAAACAGAAAATTCATACATGTAAGAGTGATTGTAATTGAAGAACATACTAACCAAGCATTTAATTGAGTTGATTGCAAAAGATCAAGGGGGTGTGTGCAATGAAACAGAAAATGCATGTTATTCTATCACATCCCCAATTCTAACTCTTACAAATCAAAGAATGATACAAACTGAAACAATAAATTCACACATGTAAGAGTGAGTGTAATTGAAGAACATACTAACCAAGCATTTAATTGAGTTGATTGCAGAAGATCAAGGGGGTGTGTGTAATGAAACATAAAATGCATGTTATGCGATCACATCCCCAATTCTAACTCTTACATATCAAAGAATGATACAAACTGAAACAACTAATTCAAACATCTAAGATTGAGAGTAATTGGATAGTAATATTTGGAGCCATTTTCTGATACAACATCATGATTTTTAAGAATAACTCGAAACAACCAACTGATACAACATTTTGATACTCATATATAATTTCAACCAGCATTATGATACTCATATATAACTTAAAACAACATTATGATTCTACAAGTTGCATATTTAGATTGACAATATTGGAACATTATCATACACTCCATAGTTGAGGGTACATGCATGACCTACATACATACATACATATGAACTGCCATATGTGTGTATAGTATACTATACACACATACATACACACATATGGCAGTTCATATGTATGTATGTATCCATAATATGTACGTATGTGTGTATACTATACATACATACATACATATGGCAGTTCATACAAATGTATGTATGTGTATATGAACTCCCATATGTATGTATGCATGTATGTATAGTAGACACACATGCATGCATACATACATACATATTAAATGTATGTATGTGTGTGTGTATATGTGTGTGTACGATACATACATATTATTATAATGTTTATTAATATATTAATTTGTTAAATATTATATTAATATGTTACTAATAATATTAAGATGTTAACTAAATTAAAGAACTAAAATGATTACAAAATTGACCATAAGAATCCTATATATACATATGAACTATTCACAAGAATTCGACCATTCTGACTGAGGTGATTCTTCTATGGATAGGGCTGAGAGGACGATGGGGGGCGGGAATTGTTGAGCGAGGGGTTCATGACAGCGGTGGAAACAATCAGCTAAACTATAGGTGCATGAAACCTTTAACAGTCGAGCAGGTGAAACCCTTAACTGGTATGTATATGTATACACATAGTCGGCCAAAGGATAGGTGCATGAAACCCTTAATAGACAATATAGTATGGAAAAGGTGTTTAATAACTTTGAATACTAGCACTATACATATACAAAAATGAAAAGAAAGGGTTATATATTACTTTTAGACACATATGCTTTGTAAGTCATCCTGTGAGTATATTGTATTATCCCACATTCATGGGAAGTAATAGTTGTTTAGATTAGACTTGGTATATAAGTACGTGTTGAGGCCAATGAAGGCATCCACGAATTTATTGTATTGAGCTTGCTCAAAGGAAGTTGCCCCCTCGAAGTGGCCTGTGATCAATAAATTCCTTTTGTATTTCTGCTATTTATATATTTCTGTTATTTCATGCATTTTTCATTATATTGTTGTAGGAGGTTCCTCTTATTTGGTATCAGAGCGCTTTCTTGGGCTCGCTGGGTGAAATTTCTGTCAATTTTTTTTCCACAGTGGTCTCCAGGTGCGTTGATTAGTGCAATAGTTCTTTTGTTTTGCATCTGTACTATTCATTTCAATTGTAGGTTTGGATCAGGGAGAGCTATCATTTGTGGCAAAGTGGTTATCCATTTTCCCTAAACTTTTAGGAAGTTGAGCAGATTGAATTTGTCCAAAGCAGTTGGCAAATCGTTTCCAAAAAAAAAAAAAATTCACCATATCTTCCTTGCTTTAGCTCTGTTTCCTTTCAAAATTCATTGGAACCCCTGAAATTTTATTCTACATATTTCCTTCCTTGAGGACCCTATCCCAAATTCCACTTATCGAAACTAGAAATCCCACATTTGTCTATTTTTAGGGTTTGCCATAACTTCTTCGATTCTCACCCAATAGCCTTCAAATTTTTACCACAGTGTTCATTCCATACTTCTGCTCCTTTGTCCCTCTTGGACAAATTTTCCCATTCTTTCACCTCGCTTCTAAAGTCCCCATTTTTTGCTTCGCTTTCCCTCAGAAAGTGTCCAAAACCTAGTCAAACCCCAATTACCCATTAGAGCTTTTCCCAAATCCAAATTTTCCTTTACTAAAAAAGTTTATGTTTTTGTTTTCCTACCCATTCCCAAAAAAAAAAAGAAAAAAAGAAAACTCCTAGTTATGGTTGTCACCTGCACAGGAGCAAAAAATATGGAGGATGAACTTGCAACCCTCAAGACCAAACTCCAAGATCTGGATGAAAAAATTCTCGACCTCAATCTTCAACATTGAGGCCATGAACAATAGATGGCAGCCAGAGTCCTCTGTAGACACTAGGTTCTCTTCTTCCAGCAATTTTCGTGGGTTGAAGCTTGATTTTCCTCGCTTCAATGGTGATGATCCGACTGGATGGATATACCGGGCAGAACAATAATTCAGTCTGCATAATACTTTTGATGTCAACAAAGTTCCACTTGTATCCTTTCATTTGGAACATGAAGCCCTTCAATGGTTCCATTGGTACATCAAGGCTCATGAAGAGCCAAAATGGACAGATTTTTGCACTCATTTTGCAACGATTTGGCCCTAGTGCTTTTGATGACTTCACAGGAGCACTCACTAAACCTTGCCAAATAGGCACTGTGAGAGAATATCAGACAGAATTTGAAAATTTGGCCAATCACATAGAGGGATTGTCTGATGAATTCTTTAGGAGTTGTTTTGTCAGTTGTCTGAAGGATGCAATCCGATTTGAGGTTAAAATGTTCCATCCCAACACAATGATGGAAGCCCTAGGATTGGCTAAGTTGGTGGAGGACAAGATCATAGCTCAACAACGATCCAAATCTAATTTTGTTCCATTTAGAAATATGGTTTCCCAAAGACCTCCAATCACGCCAGCTCCTAGAACAACTCCTATCAAGCATTTGACTGAAGCAGAGATGCAGGCACGTAGAGAAAAAGGGCTTTGTTATAATTGTGATGAGAAATTCACTCGAGGACATAGATGTGTTAAGAAAAAGCTCTATATCTTGGATGTGGATTCTCTGCCTGCAAACTGAAGTTTATGAAGATGCTCAGGATACAGTAGATGATCAGGTTGAAACTCAACAGCCGCCTATTGACCCTACTTCTCAAGAAGACCACCCAAAGATCTCTCTCCATGCTTTAGCAAGAGTCACCACCCCACAAACCATGCGGGTTACTTCAAGAAGCTCCCTCTTACAATACTCATTGATTCTGGTAGCATTCATAACTTTATTGACCCTTAGATCGCCAAACAAGTTGATTGTTTTGTCCATCCTTGCTCCAGCTTTGAAGTCATGATTGCCAATGGGGGCACATTACCTTGCAAAGGGAAGTGTTGCAATGTACGTATCTCTATTGGAGATTATAACCTGCGCTCCGACATGTTTGCCTTGCCCTTAGGTGGATGTGATGTGGTTTTGGGCGCCCAATGGTTACACACACTTGGACCCATCTTATGGGATTTTGCTGAACTTTGGATGCAGTTTTCAGACAATAGGCAAAAACACACATTAAAGGGCTTACAACCAAGGTCTCTCAACATCATAAGTTCACATTGCATGGAAAAGCTTCCTAAGAAGAATTCACATGGTGTCATCACTCAGCTCCATTCCATTCAGATGTAACCATAAGCGGTCTCCACTACTCCTTCGGATCTACAACGAATTTTGGATAGGTGTGCATGTGTCTTTGCCGAACCAGTGGGATTGCCACCTTCATGACTAGAGGACCACTATATTCAGCTCCTTCCTGGAAGTGTTCCTCCCAACATTAGGCCCTACCGCTACCCATTTCACCAAAAGACAGAGATTGAGATGTTCATTCACGACTTACTGAAGCAAGGTATTATTTGCCCTAGTACCAGTTCCTTTTCTTCACTAGTTCTTCTTGTCCAGAAAAAAGATGGGTCATGGCACCTTTGTATTGACTACTGAGCACTTAATCACATCACAATAAAGGATAAGTTTTCGATTCTTGTTGTTGATGAGCTTCTTGATTGGCTTCATGGCGCTCATTTTTTCTCCAAGTTGTATCTTCGTTCTGGGTATCACCAAATTTGGGTTCATGAGGATGACATCCTTAAAATAGCTTTCTGCATGTATGATGCCCACTATGAGTTTTTGGTCATGCCCTTTGGCCTCACCAATACTCCTTCCACATTCTAGGCATTCATGAATAAAATATTCTGGCCCTACCTGCGGAAATTCATTCTAGTCTTCTTCGATGATATCCTCATCTATAGTAAAACATGGGCTGAGCATCTCCAACATCTAGATCTCGTACTGCAACTTCTCTCTAATCATCATCTCTATGCAAAATAGTCTAAATGTGTTTTTGGCCAGGAAAAAGTGGAGTATCTCGAGCATATTGTTTCAGCCCAAGGGGTTCGAGTTGATCCTGCAAAAATAGATGCCATGAAAAATTGGCCACATCCTCATATCCTCAAGAGCCTCCGTGGTTTTTTGGGACTGATTAGCTATTATCGCAAGTTTGTCAAGGATTACGGGAAGATTGCAGCTCCATTAACAACCATGTTGAAAAATGATGCTTTTACATGGACACATGCTGGTGAGTGTGCATTTGAAAAACTGAAACAAGCTATGTGTACTACACCTGTTCTAGCTATGTCAGATTTTTCCATGACCTTCACTATTAAGAGTGATGCTTGCGGCAATGGACTTGGTGTTGTTCTCCTTCAAGATGAACATCCCATTGCATTCACCAGCAAAGCCCTTTCTAGTAAGAATTTAGTACTATCTACATATGAGAAGGAAATGGTGGCTATTTTGCATGCAGTACAGAAATGGCAGCCATACCTACTAGGGAATCATTTTTGCATCAAGACTGATCATCAGAGTTTGAAATATTTCCTGGAACAATGGGTCTCCTCCCTAGCACAACAGAAATGGGTTAGCAAACTCATGGGTTATGACTATGAGATCACTTACAAGAAGGGTAAGGACAATATTGTGGCGGATACTCTTTCTCACACATTTGATGACCAAGCTTCTCTTTTAGCTATTTCTATGCCTGTTCCAAATTAGTTGGAATCTATCCAACAGGGCTATGTCAATGACTCTTCATTATCTCAAATCATTCAACAGTTGGCCAATAACCCTTCTGCTGTACCACATTACTCTTGGGATGGTGCTTCTTTGTGATACAAGGGTTGTCTGGTGCTTCCCCAGAGCATAGATCTTATGAGCGGGCATGACGTAACTTCTTTTGGAAGGGAATGAAAAGGGCAATTCAATAGATGGTGGCTGAATGTGATACCTGCCAATGCAACAAGGGTGAAACAACACTCCTTCCTAGATTGCTCGAGCCCTTGCCCATCCCTACACGGATTTGGATAGATATTTCTATGGATTTCATTGAGGGGCTCCCTAAATCTAGAGAGAAGACAATGATCTTGGTTGTGGTTGATCGCCTCTCCAAATATAGTCATTTTTGTGCCCTCAGCCATCCCTATACTACCTCCTCAGTCGCACAAATTTTCATGGACTAGATCTTCCGTCTTCATGGCATCCCTTCTTCCATTGTCTCAGATCGTAATGCAACTTTCACCAGTCATTTTTGGACAGAACTATTTCGACACACTGGCACCAAACTGAAGATGAGTTCGGGGTATCACCCACAAATAGATGGCCAGATTGAAATTATTAACAAATGTTTGGAAACTTATCTTCATTGCTTCACCTCAGAACAACAACATTAGTGGGCAAAGTGGCTCCCTCTCACTGAATGGTGGTACAATACCTCCTACCACACTGCATCTAAAATGACCCCGTATGAAGCAGTCTATAGTCAGGCACCGTCAGTGCTCCTTCCATACACCCCCAGCAGTTCACCAGTTTAGGTAGTTGACACGGTTCTCCGAACCCAGGAGCAAATTCTTTGCATCTTACAGGACAATCTTCACATGGCAAGAAATTGAATGAAACAACAAGCCAATCATCACCATTCTGAGCGCACTTTTCAAGTAGGTGATATGGTTTTTCTTCGTCTATAGCCATACAAACAATCATCCCTTAAACTCAAAGGGCGTCATAAGCTGGCTCCAAAGTTCTGTGGGCCATATAAGGTTCTTCAGAAGATTGGGTCAGTTGCTTATAAATTGGAGCTTCCTCCTTCCCGCGTTCATCCAGTATTTCATGTCTCTTATTTAAAGAAAGTTCTTGGCACCAACATCAAAGCACAAACTATTTTACCAGAACTGGATAACAAAGGATCCATCATTTTGGAGCCAGAGGCAATCCTCGACAGGCGCACTTGTCAGCTTCACTCTCGATCCATCACAGAGGTATTAATTCAGGGGCACAGAATGCAACCAGAGGACGCTACATGGGAACCACTCCTTCAGATTCAGCAACAATTTCCACATCTTAAGCTTTGAAGACAAAGCTTTTTTAAGAGGGAGGGGATGTTAGGAACCCGTGTTTAACCCTTCTCTTTACTTTATTAGTATATTACTTTTGGACGCATATGCTTTGTAAGTCATCCCGTGAGTATATTGTATTATCCCACATTCATGGGAAGTAATAGTTGTTTAGATTAGACTTAGTATATAAGTACGTGTTGAGGCCAATGAAGGCATCCACGAATTTATTGTATTGAGCTTGCTTAAAGGAGGTTGCCCCCTCGAAGTGGCCTGCGATCAATAAATTCCTTCTGCATTTCTGCTATTTATATATTTCTGTTATTTCATGTATTTTTTATTATATTGCTACAGGAGGTTCCTCTCAGTATATGTATACACACAGTCGTCCAAAGGATAGATGCACAAAACTTTAATAGACAATGCAGTATGGAAAAGGTGTTTAATAATTTTGAATACTGGCACTATATATATACAGAAATGAAAAGAAAAGGGTTATATTATGTATATATACACACATACACATATATATGTATATATATGTGTATACACACATATACACACAGTCGGCCATATACATGCATATATATTTGTATACTCACATATACACACAGTCAACCATATATATGCATATATATATTTGTATACTCACATATACACACAGTCAGCCGCAATATAGGTGCAATATTGCTGCAAAATAACATTTGTTCGCTGTTTCTCTGTGTATATATATATATACACACACACAAGTGGCCATGATAAAGCTACAATAAAGCTTCATAAAACGAGCATATCATTACTTGTATAGTGAAGCTATTTACACAAAAAAAAGATTGCATGAAAATATGAAAAAATTCTTGCAATGCACAATTTCTGCCTATGTGAGGTTGGAACACAACCTCACCTGCATAACCAGAAGGTAAATGGTTTCCTTATGCCAAATGTGGTGGGGATAACCACAGAAAGTTTGAGAAATGTATCACCAGTATTCGCCCATGTCCTCACCACCGTCAGCGTCCATCTGAACCAGGATTGGTCCTGAATGCAACCACTCCAAATGCCAATTGTTCTCATGAATGGAGTATTCCAGAAGCTAAAGCAAGACTAAGCGAATGGTGTGCATGTCGAGGTGGTAGGCATTAAGACTATCGACGGTAGAATATTGGGCAGTTAATGCACATTAACTGGTAGTATGGTGAGCCAGTACTTGATGAAAGTAGATTGTCATTGATGTCAAAAAGGTTTTGAGTTGATGGTGATGCAGATATGACATGATATCTCATTTGATCAAGATATGTTTTTGAATGTCTGGTGTTCATATTTAATGACAGGACTTGTTTGATCAGTTTGATCACATAAATTGATGCTCTCATAAGATATTAATACTAACATTCATTGATCATGCTTGTAATTGATCATGCTAAGAATTTATTCTCTTGGGGTTATCAGGACTTTAAAGTGTGGTTGATCATGCTTGGAATTGATCACGGTTAGTATGGTTGCATGAAGTTTGTTCATCAAACTAAAGGTTTGTTCATATTATTCTCTTGATTAGGAGCAGTTGCTGCTGTGCCTAAGATGTTGTAGAAGTTAGTAATCAGATGTGTTGTTTGGAGTTGTCTTCCATGTGTATGAGCCTTCATGAAGTTGAGTGCAGGGGATGCCTTCTTCTTATTGATTAGAAGTGTTGACAGGTTCCTCATCTAAGAATTGCATTCATAATGTCAAGTCAAAAGTTGCAGTGGTAGCTTGAGATTGTCATGAGCTTCATACAACATTCTGCAGAGTTCACATGGTTCACCTATTGCTTCTTTTTGAAGAGTTTGTGCTTCATGATTTAGGAATTCATAGAGTTCATGTGTCATGTTGTTATGTTCGACGAAGACATTGTTTGTCATGGAATCTTGATAGTCTTTAATCTTTGCAGATTGCAAACATAGAAGATTGAAATCTTTAAAGTATTTGAAAGTGACTAAGGGTTTTCCATTGTTTAAGATCTTGTCTTAAAACCCTTCTTATATAAATTCTATACTAAGTGTTAAATCCACCCGTCGAGCACTTTTATCTATTTCATTGGTGACTTATTGCTGCAGGTTATAAGTAACTTTAGTCACAACTTAAGGGCATTAGGGTCGTGGTCTGACCGACCCCTTTTTCTAGCAGACTGGTATCATCGATGGTGTGGTGAGCGCATGGGCGCCAAAGCTTAAATCAAGGGATGAATTTAAATATGCAAAGGGCGCAAAGACATTATCCAACGGTTGCAATTGCCCGACTCCCGCTTTCTATATTGATGTTCCCATGAACATATTTACCTTCGAATGTTATGAATTTGGTTTTAGAAAGTTTCTTTTAAGGTGGAGTTTGAACTTGATTGCAAAGGAGTTCAGTGGAGTTGTTAGAAGATTTTTATGGGAGTTAAGTGGAATTGTTAGAAGTTTTAAAAGAGTTTTTGTTCTATTTTCAAACACTTTCTCTTACGGGATTTTGGAGATTTAAAAATATTTTTTTATGTGTCTAGAATATTTTTAAGGAGAGGATCTTTTAAGAGAAGACAAAGAAGTTGATTGAAGATAATTTTTTTTGGATGAAGTGATTGAAGTTTTTATGAAAAGAATATCATTTATTGAAAATGGATACAGGGTCATTCTTTTTACAAATGATTTTTACAGGAAGATAATAAGAAGATGAAAGGACATGCAAATAAGCAGAGAGATTTTTTGGAGCAGATGAAAAGTTAATTGAAGAAGATCAAATTGTGAGAAAGATTTTATTTTTCTCACACAAGAAATATTGAAGAAGATAAATATGCAGAGAAGAGAAATTCCAAGAGTCCTTTTGTTTATAATTTTATTGCAGATATTGGGTGATCAGATGCAAGAGAAATTTTTGAAGGAATATGAAAGATTCCAAGACATTGAAGAGACTATTGAAGAGACAATTTATTTTGTAGATTAAAATAATTATAGAGAGAAAACAAAATATGAAAAATCATCTTGTATATAATGTTTTGCAGGAACATTGTATGTTGGCTTTTTGGTGTGATTCAATATGCACAGTTGAAGATATTTTATAGAAATCCTCTTAAAGAAAAAAGAAAGATGAGAATATGATACTGGGTATGTGATGAAGAAAGAGTGTTGAGTTATGCAGAGATAATCAGGTGAATTGTTATGTAGGTGAATTGTTATGCAAAGATAATCAGGTGAATGAATTGTGAATTGAATGGAAACAGAGTAACCTCTGATTTTGTTTATTATTTCTATTGGTGATTTGGTTTGCCAGTGAGGCACAGTATGCTAGTGACGCTTGTGGTCAGTGAGACCTTCCTATGCCAGTGAGGCTTGTGGTCAGTGAGACCTCTGTATGTGCCAGTGAGGCATCTTGTAAAGCTAGTGAAGCTTCTTTGGTCAGTGAGACCTTCATGTAACCAGTGAGGTTTTGAATAAGCCAGTGAGGCAACTTTGAGTGGTTTTTCTACCCCGAGAGGGTTTTCCACTCTAGAAATTTCTGTGTCATAATTTGTCTCTATGTGTGCATATTTGTGTTTTGCTTATAAGTTTTTGGTTCACATCTTTCACTATCAATCTTGTGCATATGAGCTCAACAAATCATTAATGTCTTCCTTTCTATTTGTCTTGTAAGATAAAGTTTGCAAAAAGTTAAGAATTTACACAACATTGATTCACCCCCCCTCTCAGTGTTGTCCTTGACTCCTACAATAATGGCGTGGCGCCAACCAATGAAGGGACCCTACACATGTCCACTATCGGTTGATGACAGATTTTAGCGATTTTTGGGCAGTTTTTGAAAAACGCATCGTAAACACTGATAAACGTGCTTAAAAATGACCGGAAAAAAAATAGGGGGGTGCCAGCTGGACTGTCAAGAGACGTGGCCAAAAAAAATAATCCAACTCAGATGCTGCTGACGTAGACCCCTCGCTCAACATCGCCCTACCCACCATCGATCCCTCTCCCTTAGATATGTTAGTTTAAACCTTTCATGAGACCCGTATGCTCAAATACCAAATCTAAATGAACCACCACATGAAACCATGGCATACGAGTGAACTGCTTAAAAGAAGTGCTTAGCTTAACTCTTTCATCTCTGTAGTAATAAAACATTGAAAATCGTGCTTAACGTTTTGTTGAGGATCGTGCTTCAGCGTCAATGTTAATGATTACCAAATTCCTCTTACAGGTGAGGAACAGAACCCGATCTATCAATGATCAAACGTAACGAAAAATCCGACCACATAAAACCAATGTGAAGCTTAATTCATACAAGGAAAACCCAGAAGATGGGGGATTCCCAGGCGTCAGGGTCGGCCTATTCACCTTACAAACTGCAACACACTCTGGCCGGCCATGGGCGCGCTGTGTCATCAGTTGAATTTTCGAAAGACGGGCGATTGGTGGGAAGCGGATCGGTGGACAAGAGCATTCGCCTCTGGTCTTCCTCCACGGGCGCCTTTGAGCGCTCACTGAGCGGTCACACAGAGGGTATTTCAGATGTGGCCTGGTCCTCCGATTCGCGCTACATTTGTTCCGCTTCCGATGACAAAACCCTAAAGATTTGGGATGTTCATACCGGCGACTGTGTTAAAACCCTAAAGGGTCACTCTAACTTTGTCTTCACCGTTAACTTCAATGACCATTCTAACCTCATCGTCTCTGGCAGTTTCGATGAGACCGTCAGGATATGGGATGTCAAGACCGGGAAATGCCTTAGGGTTATTCACGCTCATACCGATCCGGTCACGGCTGCCGATTTTAACCGTGATGGCTCGCTGATTGTTTCCAGTAGTCATGGTGGGTCGTGCAAGATATGGGATGCGTCCAATGGGAATTGCCTCAAGACGCTTATTGATGACAAGACGCCTGCGGTTTCTTTTGTTAAGTTTTCGCCCAATGGCAAGTTTATTCTGGCTGCTACACTCGATGATACCCTGGTATGTTCTGTTTTTTTTTTTTGGGCTAAATTTCGCTTTTTAATTTTTTAGGCTCATTGGGCGCATTAATTGGGGCAGGGTATCTTATAGATTAACAGTCTGAACAGTCATCTCAAGTTCTCAATTTTATTTTTTAGGCCCATTGAGGGACATTAATTGGGGCAGGGTATCTTATAGGTTAACAGTCTGAACAGTCATCTCATGTTCTCAATTCTGTGTAAGGATTTGAGTTTGTTTTCCGATCTATAAAAGTGTGTTCCATTAAATACTTGGACACACATTTGCTCATAAGAGTTTACCCCTTTAGCCATTACACCATACCCATTTGGACATTTAATTTTGCTTATAAAAATTTACCTTATTAATCATTATTAGACACTTAATTTTGCTTGTAAAAGTTTGTCCTATTAACCTTTACACCATACTCATTTGGACACTGAATTTTTATAAGAGACACGATACTTCCACAGTCCATATTAGTAAATTCAAGAATGTTTCTGGATAAAAGTGTGTAAGAGTTTTTTCCATCAGTGTTTCGCATTATAGTACATGTTCTATTCTGTAAAAAAAACTCACACAATTTTATCCAAAAGCATTCTTGAATGCACTTAATTTTGCTTGTAGAACTTTTCACTACTAACCATTACACTATGCCTATTTGAACACTTAATTTTGCTTATAAATTTTTTCCCTCTTAGCCATTACATCATACCCGTTTTGTGCTTAATTTTGCTTATAAAAGTTTACCCTCTTAGCCATTACAACATACCCCGTCGGACACTTAATTTTGCTTTTCTTTTTTCATATTTCTGGTACATGATTCATAAGGGAAAGATGGAGGTATCTTTTGAAAGCATAAAAAAAAACTCTCTTTTGTGAAGCACACAGCAGTAAAATTCTTTAGTACCTGGAACAAAAACCCACAGGTACTGTCAGCAGGTTCTGGTGGCGAAACCCTCCAGCAGCCATCATCATTCAGTTACACAGCAGCAACAGTGATAAAGCAGTATGTGGAGAAGTTACAGGAGTTGCCAGCAGTATAGCAAGGAGAACGGAAATCTTCACCAGCACACCCTCCAGCAGCCACCTTCATCACGGTTACAGCAGCAATATTATAGCAGGACGTGGGAGGAGAAATTGCTAGTGTTGCACTCAGAAACTGGCAAGAACAGAAATCTACATCAGCAGCCATCATCGCCAGGCGCCAACAGAATATATTCTGGGCGTTCAACCACCAATCAGCATTCTATTCCATTCCCAAGTTCATTTTTGTATGCAGAGATGTCCAGAGAGTCATGTTAAGTGATTTTTGTTTCTATGGATTGTCATTAGCTATCAAGAAATAGATGAATCTTCTGTTTTTCTGCATTATTTTCTGTTTGGTTAAATAGGAATATTTCAACAGCCTCAGAGCACACAGTAAAACCTCTGCAATGATTCTGTCCAAAGTTAAAACTATTTGTTCCCCAACTCAACTTTTAGAGAAGTCTACTGTTTCATATGGAATTAAGAACTAAAGGTTAGACACCACAGACAAAACTTAAGAACACTATCCTTATTTTTAAGTAATAATTAATTTTAGAAGTCTTCAGAGCCAAAGTTAAGAAGTCTACCCCTTGCAAACAATAATTTATCAAAGGTGAGGTTGCCTCTAAAATATTAGAGTTTCTCTGAACATCAACCACCTTATAACAATATCATAAAGCATATCTAAAGCATTGGACAGAGATAGTAACTTGGACTAACACAGTGTTCCATGGAGTGTCGGGCCAGGGGGATTAAGGGACACTGGGATGCATTTTGAGGACAGCAAATTTTTTCACAAAAATTGGGGATGGCGATTAAAATAATATCTAATATTTGAAAAAGTAATTATATTTATAAAAAATAATAAAATAAATTGCAATTTATCATTTATGTAAACAAGGCAGGGTTGAGGGATGGAGCCTTCTACAAACTAAGGCCTCCGATGCAAATGCTGTTTCATACTCCTCATCACATAGGTCTTTGATGCAAATGAGAAGAGATAAGAAACACAATAGAGCATTATCAAAACTACCGGGCATAAGTGTTAAAAGTAGAAATTTACAATTTATCTGATTCGCAGACAACAGGCAGGCATTGGTAGAAAAATTAAACTCGTAGTGATTGATTCTTATATCTAGTTGAGATTCAAGGTTTATAATAACAAAAATGAAAAATAAATCAACTGATTTTAAGATGAAGATTTTATTTATTTATTTTTAAATTAAAACTGAAGGAAGAGGATAGTGTAACGGTTACAGAGGAGTGGCTATGTAATAGACAGCATGAGGGCCAAAGGTAAGGGCTGCACAGTTGAAAAAATGGAATATTGTCATTCTTTTTATTTAGTTTCTTCTTTGCTTTTCGATTTGCCTGCTTCCCAGGGAATAGTAATGAGGATTCTGAAACTCTCAAAACATTTATGGAAAGAAAATTTATAGAGCTTCACTGCAATAGTGATACCCTGCTGCCCTCAGGATGGTTGAGGGATGTTCAAGTGCCCCTGGCTGTCCCAGAGACAGCAAGGTGTCCCCAGATGCTCCTGCAGAGGTGGACGCCCCTAGGGACATCCCCTGCATTCCAGGGCCATCCCTGCCTCTGCAGGTGGCACCCAAAGGGATGTTTTGTCGCCATCCCTGCCTCTGCCGGTGGCACCCAAAGGGATGTTTTGTCACCATCCCATTGTACCTGTTCCAGGTTTGACCCAAAAAACCTTGGGGACGTGTTCCTGGAGAACACTGGACTAACTAGTTTAACCCCCAGTTAGGACATCTTCATCTAGCTATAACATCCAAAGCGAGCAATTAGGACATCCTCCCTCTAGCAATACCATTCACAACCAGTTTGGATTCTCCTTTGACTTTCACAACCTATCCAAAGATTCAAAGCCACTTTTAGCCTGTGGAATTAAATCAGCTTCTGCAAGGTTGTTTGAAGATCTAGGTAAGTCTCTATAAAAATAAAAGAACTACTACGCATTTTCAATTTCATATAGCTACCAATCAAAGTTAAGCCCAATCTTAGGCCTGTTTGATTCGTTGCCACCTATCCTTGTAATAGGGAGAGTCTTTTTCATAGCTTCCAGTTTTGAGAGGATTTTTTAATCTTTAGACTTAAAATCTTTTCCTTGGGAATCCAATAACTGATCAGATTAGAAGCAGAAGATTCCACACTAGCTAGAGGAATGCGGGTTGGTTAGGTTAGTTTTTGTGTTGTTTTGTAGGTTTACCCACATGTGGATCCATTTTGGAAACACGCTACCTTTCCAGGCAGTTTCTGAAAACAGCCTACCATTTTGAGTATTTACAAGTTTTATTACTAAAACAGTAGGGGTACCTGGCATTTCCCACAACATTATGTTTTTCCTTTTATTCATTTCTTACAAAAAAATGTTTTATTTGGATACTAAAATAAGCAATTTTTTTCCATTTTTGAAACTGGTCATTTCCATTATTTTTCACACATTGCATCTCGACTTTGAGGGAATTATGCGTTTATCTACGCAATGGAATTTGTTTCTCTTTTATTAATTTATTCTTATTTGCTTGCTATTTCTTCCATTTGAACTATTCCATTTTAGACTGCCGAATTCAAACTTATTTTATGCATTTTTGGATTATTAGTTGCTTCTGTTGTTTTCCAGGTCTATAGAAGGAGCAGGATATCTGGAATGCAAATTGTGCCTCCATCAACAGGATATGTTTCCTGGGTACATATAGGAATGAAATTTCCTTGTTGATGTTGTGCAGTTTGCGCAGTTTGCAATCCAAATATGATACCCTGTTATGTTCGTGATTATCTTGAAGTTTATTGAGCCTCTTCAAGATTTTAAAGGGTTTCTCATCTCCTCAATTAGAGTGCTTGGGCATGAACTGGTTATTATATACTCAACTATATTTCATTTGCAATGAGAATGTTGGCTTTCAAATCTGGAGGAGACTATATTGCTTTTTTGAGTTGAGGTGCTTTAACTCATGTTTCCTTTTGTTTAAATTTTGTTAACTTCAACTTGCACCATTTGATTACTGCAGAAGCTTTGGAACTATTCAACAGGGAAGTTTTTGAAAACATACAGTGGCCATGTCAATAGAGTGTACTGTATGTCTTCAACATTTTCTGTGACAAATGGAAAATACATTGTTAGTGGCTCAGAAGATCATTGTGTATACCTATGGGATCTTCAGGGTAAGAATATGGTTCAGAGGTTGGAAGGTCATAAAGACACTGTCATCTCAGTATCCTGTAATCGAATTGAAAACAAAATTGCTTCCGGTGCACTGGACAAAGACAGAACTGTAAAGCTTTGGGTTCAAGATTCAAGCTGAAGCTGTGTAAATTATAAATTTTGGAAATACATGGAGATCAGGCCTGTAGAGGAAATTATATGGGTTACCAATGGTAGTCAGAGGCTTGATGTTGTATTTTCTGCCGCATCTGGCAAAGGCAATGTAGTTCAATTGGTAAGCGATATTATTGATTTTAATCTATACCACCGGTCAAACAAGTCAGATTAAAGTCACTTCTGGTGGTGTAATTGTCAGAATTTTGGTTAAGACAGCAAGGCCTCATGCTAGCATCAGCAAAAAATGTTAAGGTTCAGATTCTGTAAACGTTTCAAGCCTTACACTAAGTTATGGTTTTAGGTCACAGGTTATCGTTTTCCTGCCCTATCTTATCCCCTATGCTGCATGGAGTTTGTGCCAGACACAATGTGTACTCACAGATATATTTACTGTAAATAATATTATAATCTTTATCTAACTTATTAGGTAATTAGATGATTACTGCATCTGACTTCCTTTTCTCTGGAATTTCTATCAAGGCCCTGCTCTTTCTTGGAGGACCTTTTCTGGTTTTTTCTTTCTATCATGAGAAACAGGTAATAATCATGTCTTTATGGATTGCAGACTATATATATCTGTTTGATATTGCGCCTCAAGTCAGTGATGATCTCTATCTCTTAAAAAAATGGTACTAACGAGACCACAGAATTTTTCAGAAGTTTGACGCCATTTATCAGGTGTTTGAGAGAGTATCATATGATTCATTATTCAGTGACCCTGTCAAACAATAATCAAATAAGTTTGAGATTACGAATGAGGAAGTGAATGGAAGAAAAGTGCTGTGGCCATTATACTGCTTGTTTATAGAATTAGAGAATATGGGAAATTGCTTGTTACTTGAAATCAAATCTGATAAAGTTGTTTCAAGCTATCCATAAACATTGCTCTTTACAACCTATTTATCCTGTTTGAATTAGAAAATAAAGATTTTTTTGCCATATTTTATACTATACAAAAACACAGAATAGGTAAAATATTTCATTTTGTTTAGTTAAGTAATGATATTAACAAATTTAAGCGTGAAGGTGAAATAATTCTTTTGGGTGATTTTGATGCTCTCAATTAGTAGGGAAACAATCTTCCACTTTTGAAACGATATAAATTTCAACTGGCCGAAGGCTAAACTAATTTTTTCCCAAAACCTTTGATTGCCAACTAGAGAACAAGCTTAGCTAAATATTAATCAAGCAAATAGTGATCAGGAGCAATATCATGTATGATGAATAAAACTAGCACTTGCACCAATAGGAGGTTCAAGGAATACGCCGATAGGAACAACTGATGAGTTTAAGAAATTTGGGGTTAAAAGATGGTAGCAGATTGCGAGGTTGGAACTGCATGTTATATGTTAATGAAAAATTGTACTTTGAAGCCCATTTCTGGATGATGGTTCTGTGTAGGCATCATGTGCTTTTCCATTAAAATAAAATAAAGAAAAGAAAAGGCGGTAAGCTGCATTTATATACTTCTTGTGGGTGAATTTAACAGGTAAGCTGCATTAACAAAGAGGAGCTAAAATCTATCTACCAAACAACCCCTATTAGCACCCCAATAGGCTAGGGTTACTTTTTTCCTTCCATCTGCCAATTGTACAAATAGATACTAAAGTAGTTGTCAAAACTTCATGATTTCAATGCACTATAAGAGCAAACAGTAACTCGTATGCTGGAAAAAAAATGTTCTAACAAATGAAGCTTGAGGAGGTGCAGGTGATCACCAGTTTGTCTGTTAACAGAGCAGATGGGCGTTGTGAATGCTGTCAAACTGTTGTGACCATCTCTGTCTGTTGTGCAGTTTGGGTGGTTGATGTGGCTTCCTTTCCATGGGATGATTAAGATGCCCAAAGTCAAATTTCTTTCCATTGCACTGCAAATTTTTTTTGCTGCAGAATAAGTCGATTTAAATGTATTTAACAAAAGATTCTGGGCGGTGGTAGCCTGGGCAGGAATTGGCACAGGTGGATTTCATTTAGCTGCCAAAGAAACCACATTAATGATGAGATATTTCTACAGCCTGGAAGATCTAATTTTTTAGTAGACAGTGAGAAAAAGCAGGCTGGAAGATTTGATTTAGCAAATAGGGAAAAAAAACAGCAACTGGAAAAATAAACCCAGACTGAAAAAATAAAAACCTACGTGCTATTGGGTAAAAATGCAAATGATTTGTTCCATTCTGAACTTAATTATCCCTGAGATGGTTATTGCTGGCATGCCGCAGTATTTATGGCACTGCATTCATGGGCAGTGCAGGGAGATTTGATACGATTTTACAGCTCCAAGATTTTATAAAGTGATGATGATAGCGATGGAGATGAAGTAAGGCTGTGTCTGGAGAAGGAATTTCGAGTATCACGGAAATGATATAAAAATTACCCACATTACTTTTACCTCAACCTGAGTGATTTGCTTTCAACTGTTTTCCCTTTCCTTTTCCTTCGGAGCTGACACATTTTTTTCCGACTGACGAAAATCGACGAGTTCTAAAAATTTTCCGGCGTGAGACAATTCCAAGCACTATAATGCTCACATATAAAAGCCTATCGGCTAATTATTGGCTCTACCTGCAATTTAATAGCAATCACAAATAGAGTTACAGAACTAAATATTATGTTATTTCCTTGATTTGTTTGTTGTTTTATGAAATACCATCTAAAATATTTAAACCAAAGGATTTAGAACCTTGTTTTGAAAAAGCTTTGTAGGAGCCGGTGGGACTTGAACTCGACATCTTTTTTGGTGCTTACAGAGTAATCACGACCATTTAGAACCTTGCTTTTACGATTCCCACGATACACTCTATTTGGTATAATAGTTCTTCTTTAGTGGAACTATTTAACACCTTTTCTTTTCCCCTTAATATGTCTGATTATATTAGCAACCATTCTCATCCTATTACTTATTATCTAAATTTCATACAGAGAATACAAACAGCAAACCAGTCTATAAATAAGCAGTAAGAAAAGTGGTTATATCTCTGCAAATATAATCCAAAGCAGCCACTGAGTATATCTTACATAGGAAGAGACAAAAGCCTTGCTTTGCAGATTCAGTTCTCCTTATTTTCTTTTTTCTGTTTTTTTTTTTTTGTCTTTTTAGGGGGTTTCATGACCGACCCATGAGTCGATAGGCCCCTCTAAGCTTTCTTTTAAATAAGTTGTGTTTGGTTGTTGTCTTAATCATTCCATCTAAGAAGTTGTACAAATATTATTCTTGTAGATTTAGTTCAAAGACAACAATTTTTTTCCAGAAAAAGAAAAAACTAATGATTTTAAAATTCATTGGATGCCTTCTTGGAAGCAAGGAGATTCCAACATTTATTTTTAATCCTAACTTTGTAGTTGAGGATTTAGTTTTTTTAGAGACATGTCCTCATTCATGGGGTTAGATTAAATCTGAGGATCATAGAGGATTGGGCACATAGAGCTTTGGCTGATTGAAGTAGACATGGAGATTACTCTAGTTGGTGATTGGGTATTTTTTTGTTTCCTTTAATAATTTTTTTGATTGTATTCAAATTTGTTAAGGAGATCTTTATTTCTTTAAGCATGTCAGTCTTTTCATGAAACCTTGGCATCTGAATTTTATCCTGACAGTGGAATTCTCTTTCGAGGTTCTAGTTTAGATCCATTTATTTGCTTTGCCACTGATTTTCTGGAAAGATGAATGCTTGAAAGTTTTGGGTGATTCATTAGGTATCTATTTTCATAGGTTATCAATTATAAAAAAAAATTCTAGTTATGCCTGAATCTATGTTGAATTGAATATAAATAATCCCTTGTTAGAGGCTCTTAATATTTAGGTGGAAGGTTTTTTTGGCATCAAACCCCCAATTATGAAGCCATTTATTTCAGATGTAGGTAATGTCATCATTATGAACATCTATTTTGAGACCATACCCATCTTAAATCATATGATTCTTTTGAGAAAGTGCCACAAGAACACAAAAGGGATAAACAACAAATTCAACAAGATAATCAAGGGTCTATTGTTGGTCCTTTAATGCTAATGGTTTTACTATGGCTCCAATGTAAAGCTTGACCTCCTCCAAACCCTAGAGGAACTAAAGTTGCTACTCGAAATACAAATGAGTTTGCTATTTTGGGAGAAATACCTATTAGATTTCAATATGATCAAGATGAAAACCAAGAAAGGATGGTAGCAAATCAAGGGAATGATGACATAATGCAGGAGCAAGAAAGTCATGGTAAACTATAGGGTACAAACTTTTTCAATGAGAAGCAAGATTGTATTGCACAAGATCTTCCACTTTTCAGGGAGTTTTTAGATATCCTTGCTACCATTGCTAATGTCCACCATGCTCCTTTGGTGCAACATAAGCCTATTGTTTTTGCCTAGGACCCTCTTTTTATTCCTAATAATTCTAAAATGCTTGAAGTTAAAGAGACTTTTTATCTTTGATAAGCTTGAACGTGTGCCTAAAACCTCTGATAAACAAGAAAATCATTCTATTTTTCATCTAGAAGATAACTTGAAATCAAAATCTTTGAAAGAAAATAAGAAAAAATATCCTTCAACTTGGGCTTGCTTTGAGTATTAAATAAAGTCAAAATAAAAAACATGAGAGACATGACACACTCAAGATAGGTCACAAGATTGACCATGATAAATCCAAATGTTTAGGAGAACATTTGTTGGCTTCAGGTCTTCTAAATCAAGTGGATTCATCCCTCCATCACCCTTTTCAATCACGATTATTTCTTAGAATGCAAGAGGACTTGGTAGCAAACCCAAACATAATGTTGTTAGAAGATTAATCAAAGATCTTAACCTTTTTATGTTGTTAATTCAGGGAACTAAGCTTCCCAAAGAATTTGCTGAAAATTTTGGCCACAACATTGGTAGATATTGGGAAAGCATTGTTATTTCTACCCTTGGTCTATTTGGTAGTCTTCTGTGTGCTTGGGACTCTAGATATTTTTCTCCAAAAAATTTCTTGAATTGTAATGGTGGTCTCTTTTTAGAAGGGGTTCTCACTTCTAGCAGTCTTAGTGTCTTGATTATTAATTGTTATGCTCTCCAAGATCTTCAAGGTAAGGTTAAACTCTAGGATGATCTGCATGTTCATAGAGGAGCTTCTCCTTGGGATTATTGGAGGTGACTTCAATGTTGTCTTATCCCTTAATGGAAAAAGGGTGGACTTCCTAACCTCTCTTAGGCTAGTTTTCTTACTTAGAACATTAATTAGCTTCAGTTAATATCCCTCCTACCAATGACTCTTTTACTTTGAACAATCGTAGGATTGGTGATGCTTTCATTGCAGAATGTTTGGACAAATTTGTGGTTAATGATTCCTAGCCTTCTCAATGCCTTTGACTTGCTTCTTCTATCTCAGGCAATGTAGGTTTAGATCACTAGCCCATAGCTTTGCACTAGGAAGAATTTTTCAAGCCTCGAAATTCCCCTTTTAGATTTCAGCTCATGGTTAAAAGAAGATGACTTGGAAGAAAAGATTATATTTTGGTGGCAGGAAGGTAAACCTCGTCGTAGTACAACTTAGTATGTTTTGTTCCACAAATTATGTTTTGTCAAACAAAAACTTGAATAAAAACTTTCCTCATGTGGTAATATTATGCAAAGGAAAATAAATATTTTGTCTAAGTTGGTGGAGATCCAAGGTTGTATTCAAGAACAAGGGTTAAGTAAGGATTTCTTAACTCTGCATTCCAAACTTTAGAATGAGATAGAAAAAAATGAGCTTCAGGAGTAAATCATGTGGAGAATGCTAAATGGTTGCAGGTAGGGGATATGAATTCTTCTCTTTTCCATCACTCTATTGTGGCATAAAAACATGGTAATGCTTTCAAGGAGATTTAAAGACAACATGGGTCTAAAATTGATTCCATTAAAGATATACAATCAAAGGCTATTTCTCACTTTCATGAGTTGTTCAAAGCCCCCATTGATTTCTCAAATGATTATAGATGTATCATTTTGAATTGTATTCATAATCCTATCTCTTCTCATGACAATTCCTTCCTCAATGGCCCCATTTCCAAGGATGAGCTAGAATACGTTATTTTTATGATGAAAATAAGATAAAATTATGGGCCCAGATGGATTTCCTATTGAGTTCTTTCAAGTTTTCTGGGATATTGTCAAATGTGACATTTTGGAGGCTTTTGAGGAATTGTATACCTTAAAACAAATGCTAAAAGTTCTTAATAACTCTTTTCTTTCTCTATTCCTAAAAAAGATCATGTTTTGAAGTTTTTTGATATTCGAACCATAGCTCTTTGCAACACTATCTATAAGATGTTTTTCCAAAAGTCTTGCTAAGACGCTGAAATGGATCCTTCCTTCCATCATTTCTCTAGAATTGGGAGGTTTGTTTAGGGTCACCAAATCATTGATGGTATTGTTATTGTCTAAGAAGCTATCCACTCTAGGCATGTTAATAGGAAAAGTTCTATGTTCATGAAGCTTGATCTTTTTGAGGCTTATGACATGGTTTGTTGGAAATTGTTGTAAGATGTTTTACATGCCTTTGGTTTTGATGATAATTGGATTCAATGGGTCATGACTTGTACCCCTTTTTTTGTGATTATAAATGGTTCTCCTTCTACTATTTTTCATTATGAAAAAGGTATGTGTCAATGGTGGCCCTCTCTTGCCATATCTCTTTCTCATTCTAGTAGAAGGATTGGACAAGTTTTTAAAGCACCTGAAGTGTTCTGGCTCTATTTCCAGCATTTACATTGTGCAAGGTAGGGATCCACTTTCTCATCTTCAGTTTGTGGATGACACTTGTTTGATGGGCAATGCCACTTTTGATGAAGCTATGGCTCTTATGAAAGCTCTTGACATTGATATTAGTTCATTTGCTCAACTTTTGAAAGATCAAAAGTCTTAGGTTTTCTTCTTCCATATTTACCCTCATCTTTAGGAACAAATTGCTAATATTCTTAATTTCCAATTTGTTTCTCCACCTTTTAAATATTTGGGTATCCCTATTTCTCCTACTTGCCTTGGGAAAAAAGACTAGAACGTTTTATTGGATTTTGTTCAACGTCATATCAGTCATTGGACACACATATACCTCTCTTTGGCTAGCCATATAGTCCTTAAAATTGTGATTCAAGCTCTCCCAATTTATAGATTTATGGCTCTTGTGGTTCCAAAAGGCATCCTTCATATTTGGATCATAAGATGAGAGAATTTCCCTGGGAAGGAAATTCAAAGAAAAAAATGGCATTTGGTTAACTAGGATAACATATGTCAGCCTAATCCTAGAGCTGTAGGTAGTGGGGGAGTGATGAGAGATGATCTTGGTAGATTCCTTGCGGCGGTGGCACTCTCTCTAGGTACCCAGACAAACCACTTTGCCGAAGCTGCAACTACCTGTCACACTATAGCTCTGGCTTAAGCTAAGGGATATAGAAAAGTTTGGGTGGAGGGGGACTCTAATAACATTATAAACTGCCTCAAGAATACCACTAAACCTAGTTGGTCTATAGTGACCCTAATTGAGGATGCGATCATGATATTGGGAACCTTTGAAGCTACCCACATATCACACATATATTGTGAAGGAAACAAGGTGGCAGATATTTTTGCCAACTTGGGGGTTAACAACCAATTAAAGTGCATATGGGATGAAATGGAAAAAATCCCGAGAAAGGCTAAGGAGTTTATTATTAATGATGGTAAGAATGGTAAGAAGCTCAATATCTAATGAAGAGATCATCATGTTCTCGAAGGGTCTGAAGGCCATTCCTCTCCAGAAAGGTCTGTTCACATGGATTATGGGTAGGAATAAAGGCAAGATTATCCAACATAGGCTTTATTTCATTCTTGTCTTCGTTCTGCTCTGCACAGATTGTGAAATTTGCAAGGATCTGAGTTTCAGCATGGGTGGTGATAGGAACAGAGTTGAACCATCGTCTTGTGAGGGGACTCGCCAGAAATAGAAGGTTTGGAAAATTTTGGAGGATGGGGGGCTAACTCCCTATATGGAGAAATTACATGGAGCTAACCCTAGTGTTACTACTTTGTTTGTGAAAGGCTACAGGAATAAGAAGGTTTCTGCATATGGCTAGGAGTTAGCCATCACGGAGGACCTTATAGCCTCAGTTTCAGGGCTTTCGACCAGAGGGAAGAAGTTCTTCCGTGAGCAGAAATATAGCGATGAAGCCCTAAAGAATTTCTTTAAAGGCAATGAAAGGGATACGCTGGTTAAGATGCAGTCAAGAGGGTATAACGGTCTCTCCATCAAACCCATATGGGTCGAGGTGGTTGAAGTGATTATGAGATATATTATGCTGGACGTGAGGTACATTGTTGTTTACAACTACCATTTCAATCTGCTCAACCACTTCCGTCATGGTATGTTTGTTTCTATCCCCTTCTACTTGCTTTCTTCTCTAGAGTATGGCATTAAAGAAAACAACAGAAACCCTAAGCTGCCTATTTTGCATGAAAGTCTCATTTTACTGATCATGGAACATATGAAAATTAACACTCCTAAAAAAGGGCCTAAGGAAAAACACGGTGGAAAAAAGAAGGGGTGTGTGGTGTCTAGTGAGGATGAATCCCACACGAATGATGAAGAGTGGAGAATGGAAGAAGAAGAGGACGAGAGTGAAGCAGAGTCTACAAAGAAGAGGAGAAGAACTCAAAAGCAGGAAGCTAACATTTCTTGGTTTGATGGGTCCAACACTGGCAATGACTCCGATACCTCTATCAAAGAGGTTATAGGCAAGAGGTTACACTTGTGAGAAGGAAAATCCCCACTCCAACGAAGAAGGGTAATAAAATTTTAGAGAAAGAAAGTGATGAAGAGTGGGTTGCTCCTGGCATTGTTAACATATCCTAGAAGTAGGGGACCAACCCGAAACAGGGGAAACGAGATAAACCGATTGAGAAGGGAGTTGAAAGTGGGTTGGAAACCCAGGGTAAAACTATGCAAATCCCTGACCCTAGAGTTGGCCTAAATTTTCCTGAGATCCATGACCCTTCAAGCAACCTTCCTCCGGATTTTGATGACATGCTGGCCCAGGCCAAAAACAGAGACCAGATTGAGGAAGTGTTTGAACTGGTAAAGAATGTTGTTAATTCACAGCATAAGATGATCAAATGGTTTTTCCTCGAGATCAATATAATCAATATAAAGTTACAATTGATGCAGGAAAACTTGGGGAGAGGAAACAACATCACAACTAAACAGGATACTCTGATCTTAAAAAATTGGGAAGCAATTCTGAAAATGGAGGAGATTGATCGTGAACTGGGCAGGATGAGGGAAGAGTTTAATACCAGAGTTCAGTATTTGGAGGAGAAACTCATGGAGGTGAATAACAATCTTGAGAAGATAATGTACATCAACAAACTTACTATACAAAACAGTCTCAATGGGATGAAGAGGTTGACTGATAAGTTGAAAGATTTGAAGAAAGAGCAATTCAAAGATTTCAGAGCAGAGGATATCATGAATGTCGAAGGCTTGGGAATATAGGACAAAGAAGAGAACAGTAAAGGTATTGGTAAACAGGTGGCTACAGAGGACTCAGGTGGACCCTCTACCTGCACAAGGGGGAATAAGAAGAAACAGTTTGAAGCTGAAAAGAAGGAACTAATCGACTTTGCCAAGATGCATGAGACCTTTTATGAACAAGAAATAGAGGCAGCCGAGACCCTGAGAAAATGAATTAGTTTTGTTTGGTCTGTTCTTTTTTTGCTATGTTTTCTACGCTTATGTTGTTCTCGTAGCTTTCAGTTGGCTACGGTTGGCTTACTATTTACGTTTGCATCCTTTTGTAAAGGGTTTCGAGGTCCCCTTCAAAACATGTTTGACCATGATAATCAAAAACATATGTCAGCCTAAAGAGAGGTGTTTTAGGTATGAGATCTTCCCTCCTTAATAACATAACGCCCGTTGCAAAATTATATTGGAGATGGTATGTGGAGGAACAAGCTGTATGGGGAAGAATTCTTAAGCTTAAGTACTTGAATTTGGAGAATCATTCTTTCATCCATAGGATGTCGACCATTGGCAAGAGCTATCAAATATAGAAAACAATGAAATTGGGTAGTAGTTTAATTAAAGCTGGCCGTTTTTGGATTGTGGGAAGGGTGACCTTGCTCCTTTCAGTATGATGCATGGGACCAACATAACCCTCTTTGTGTGGAATTTTCCAATCTCATGGAATTAAAATATAAATGTGTTGAAGTTGGCTGGAGTTATGTTTCTAATTTTTAGTATGCGGTCATGCAGGATGGGGTGATGATTTGGAAATGGAAACCTAATGATCTTTGGCTAGGTCAACGATTCCCTCATCTCATTGACCAATTAGCTCATATTTTAGCTTCCTAGAAGATCTCTTTATATATACATTGAAATTTCCTTGGATGGGATTTGAAAGGCTCTGGGATCTACATGGTGCAAATTGGTTATAAAACTCTTTTGAAAGAAAACTTGGTAGTTAAGAACTCTCAGCTTTGGAAATGGGTCTGGCATCCTAAATGTTGGCCTAAGGTGAATGCTTTTATGCGGCTTGCAACTTTAGATAAATTTCTTCATCATGATACTCTTCAGAAATGAGGGATTGTTGGTCCGAATATATGTATCTTATTCCTTCAAGATGAAGAGTCTGGAAGGCATCTTCTTTTAGATTGCCCCTTTGCCACTTTCCTTCCCCATTTATGGTGTGATTTGTTGAGAATTTCATGGAATAATTATGAGTCTCTCCAAGACTTTCTTGTGAATAAGCTACAACCTTCTTTAAAGCTAAAAGCCCTTAATCTGCTGCATGATATTGGTCCTGGTCTAATTTGTTGGAATATTTGGTGGGAACGCAATCAGAGAATTTTCAATGGTACCACTAGGCATATACATCATGTTTGGGGTAGAATAATGACCAATTTGAAAGAAACCTATCAAGTTTGGATTCAAGATTATCAAGCGAGTTCTTGGTGGGAATTTAGAGTTCTGATGAGACTTGATATTCTTATGGCTTCTTCCCCTTCTACCTTTTCCAATAATAGTCCTCAGGATTATCAACTTACTAAATGGGTACACCTCCTCTAGGGTTGGTTAAAATTAATGTTGATGGAGCTTCAAAAGACAATCCTAGAAATGTTGGCATGGGAGGTGTTTGTCATGATCATAATGGTAGGGTTAATTTCTAGTTTTTTGATAGTCTTGGTGTTGTTTCTAATAACTTTGCTAAGGCCATGGCCGTTTGCCAAGCTCTTTTAGAAGCTAAGCTAAAGCATTTTATCAATATTATTCTAGAATTTGACTCTAAAATCTTGGTTGATCATTTAAAAAATAAGTCTTCCTGTCACTTCCAATAGTGGCAGCTAAATGAATGTAAGAAAGACATCAACATCCTCATTCATGGTTTCAATGTTATTAAGTGGAACCATATTAGAAGGGAAGGAAATCAGGTTGCTGATATTTTGGCTAAATCAACTTCTAATTGGGATGACATCAAGGTTGATATTAGAAATAATCAGGATTGCCCTGTATGGAATTTGAGTAGAGCCTTTAGTGATTTCATGAATGCTAACTACAATGCCTCTCTAGATTCTTGATTCTTTCTAGTGTGCTTCTTGTTAGTGTGCAAGTTCTTGGGATATTCTTCCAGTTTATTCTCCTATGGCTGACTTTATTGCTTTTTTTGGGTTTTCTTGTCGGTCAAACTTTTTTAACATAAAATATTCAAGGGAACAAGTGCTTATGCCTTGTCTATGGGGTTTGGAGGGTCCTCCTCCTTTACTAATTGTCTATTTTCAATCCATCTGGATTTTCTTGATTTTCTGGAATTGGTGTGCCAAGAGTCTTTTTAAGAATGGTAGACCCACTTTGTAATCAATTGTTTTAATATATATATTTTCTTTTATGTTAAAAAAGAAGAGACAAAAGCCCAAAATTGATCCTAGTGACTTTGTTCAAACCAACCAAATGACGTTGTTTAAATAGATTAGTATAATGGTGAAAAATACATAAAATATCAAGTTCCAATGAGATGATAGAGAACCTTACAAATTCATAGGAGACAAGTCTAAACATTTTAGATCATTTTTTAGATGATAGAAAACATTGATACAACCAAAATCACAATGTTTGGATCTAGAAAAACAATCAGCCTTACCATTTGCTTCTTGTGTTTTCTTACACAAAAGAATTTGTTCATTAACTAATTTTAATTGTTAACCAAAAATAATTTATGTAATGAAGCTTTTTAATTTAAAAACTAGGATGAAAAGAAAGCATTATTTGTAGTTTAGAAACATTGCCTATCCTTTATGATTACAAAGCTTGGGGTGAAATCATGTCTTGAAAAGTATGAAATAAAATTGAACAATCCATAAAATATATCATTAATAGCTTCATTGCACCCGCTCTCTCATATAAAAACAAGATATGTACTATTCATTGAAAGCGAAGATTTAAATTATTTTATTTGTAATGATGAAATTTGTATACCATGCCAATTACAATTTAGTTTTGGGTCCATTTTGATGGAATGACATAAAACAATTACATGGCGACAAGTGTTATGCTCATGTTTGGTTTAGCTCTTTCCCAAATTCTTTATTTATCCCCATCTTCATATATTTCTATACATTTGACTTTATACTATCATTATTTATACTTTTTCCCACACATTCATCATTATTTGTCATTTGTTTCACCTACCTTTTTTAATTATATCCATCCATCCATTCACCACCTTGAGATCTATATTTTCTTGTCCTAAGTCAATCTCGTGACCCTTGGGATCAATCTTGAGCCACTTAGGATTAACTCCCAAATTCTAAATTTCTTGACTCCCACCCTTTTCACTAGTTGTTATGACTTGACTGGATACATGTTTGCACAATTTATTTCTTTGTCTTGGTATTTTGATACATTCAAAGTGCAATTAATCGATAGGAGGATCAAACAAGGAGAAATCATTCTAAGAAAATTTGAATTTCAAACACTAAAAGGAACCCATTACATTGATATCGACATATATGACACTTGTTGTTGGAAGCTTGCTGGTGTTGTCATTGATGTCAACCTCCAACAAATGGTTCACTTGGTTTCCAAGTGCTTTCGAGAAAAAATGAATAAAAAGGTGTGCAGTGTGACAGAGGTATGTTCAGTGTTGTGCTCCACATTTCTGCCTGGTTGAAGATATGCTTGTGCGGTTTGGAAACATTGATTAGAGGTGTTCAGAGGTGCTATATCCAGAGTTTTAGATTCTAGATCATGCGGCAGTGGAAGATGTGTTTGACAGAGTGTTTGACTATGAACAAGGTTCATTGGGAGAAATGAGATTGCTCCGCATTTCTCTACATTAATGTTTCTTGTCTTGCGGTTTTGGGAATGTGCATATATTGTTTGTATCTACCTTCCCTTGAAGTTTCTAGTGTTGGGTTGCTTTGCAAGTTCAGTTCTTGTGCTGGTGTTCAGTGGGAGTGCATCTTGATGTGCATAATGAAGACATTCTTTGTTTTAGGTGGTTGCGACAGTGTTACATAGAAGATTCTGATGATGCTGGAATATTCTAGAAAGATGTGGAATATTTCTTCTTGGTCCGCATGATGTTTTTGGACTTGGAGAGGCATGTATGTGGTCGCTTGCAATGTTAGTTCAGGTTTGGCCAACCTGGCTTGCTAGCGCTATGTGCGGAGGTACCTAGTGGATTGTGAAAGTGATGAGTAGCATGGTGATACAAATTTGGGTTCTAGTTAACCCTTGTTGTGGTCCACCTTCACTTCTCTCCACCGCGGAAGTGTTTGGTGCCGACCTATTTCAGTGTTGCACATTTGAGGTGCACATGTTTCATTAACGCTGACCTAATTGAGATTGTTTTAGGTCGTGGATGGTATAAATACAAGGTGAAGATTGAGTGGAGTTGTGTAGAGAAGATAATGCGAATGTGAATCAAGGGTGGTGAATTGAGTGTGAGCTTAAATGCTTATGACTCCCGGATGCAGTGAGCATAAGGTGTCTACATTTCTATTTTCTTGAAGTTGTTGGAGGCAGTGAGACGAAGGTTGCAGATGGCAGTTGCAGTGGTGGATTTCTCCTGTTGCTTTGAGATAGTGAATCTCTCTGTAACAATCCTCTTCTATTCTTCTCTCTTCTGGACAGTGAGTCCTTTCTTCTGGGAAGTGAGCCCTTGGCAGTGAGCCTACTTGTATTCAGTGTTGCTATTCATATATATGTGAGCAAATCCTCACCATGGTTTTTCCCTTCTTGGGTTTTCCACGTAAATCTGGTGTTCGTATGTGTTTGGATGTGTTTGCATTGATGCTTCATATGTTTACATTCTGCTAATGCATAATAAGAGTTTGAAGATTCAAATAGCATTGAGGGTTTAATGTTTTAATGTAAATTGATTCACACCCCTTCTCAATTGTCCTATGCATACTAACAATTGGTATCCGAGCAAGGTTCCTTGAAGAAGCTTAATTGCTTGAGGAAGATCCAGATGGCGCACATGAAAGGTATTGAGATTCCCTTGTTTGATGGAACAAATTATGCTTTCTGGAAGATCAGGATGGAAAGCTTTCTTGTCTCATTAGGGTATGGCGTATGGAAGTTAGTTGAGAAAAAATATACTATACCTACTAATGGTCCAAAGGATGATGATGAGATTAAAGACTATGAGAACAATGGCAAGGCAAGGAATGTTCTTCTAAATAGTCTTTCTAATTCAGAGTTAGTGAAGGTAATGAGATACAAAATTGCTCATGAGATTTGGAAGAAGTTGGAAAGTATCTATGAAGGAGATGACAAGGTCAAGCAAGCAAAGATGCAAAATTTGAAGACCAAGATGAAAATATTACAAGCTACATGCAGAGAGTGGATGAAGTTGTCAATTCCATCAATGGTCTTGGTGGAAAGCTGGAGGAAAGTGAAGTGGTAAAGAAGGTACTAAGAACTCTTCCAAATCTTATAGTGCTAATGTTTTTTCTATTGAAGAAGTTCAAGATTTGAATACTTACACTAGAGATCAACTGTTTGGTACTTTAACTACTTTTGAATTGAGAGAGTTTGGTCAAGATGATTCAAGAAAAGAGACTGGTTTTAAGGTTAGCAAGACAAAAAAGAATGTTGAATCAGATCCAGATGACTTCGATGAAGTGGAAGCAAATTTTGTAAGTAGATTGAAAAAGGGCTCTAGAAAATATAGAGGTAAGTTACCCTTCAAATGTTTCAGTTGTGGAAAGATAGGTCATTATGCTTCAAAATGTCTGGTCAACATTTCAAATGACAAATACAAGGATAACAAAGGTAAATTAATCAAGAGGAGTTATTATGTTAAAGAAGATGCTAGCATATCTGATGATGAGTCTGACTATTTAGATAATGAAAGTGATGAATGCTTGTTCATGGCTTTGAATGTTGGAACTAATTCTACTAACCCTGAAAGATGTGTGAAGGAAATTTCTTCGGAAACATGGCACAACATCAAAGGAGCTTTGGTAACTACTTTTCATGCAAGAGAAGAGAACTACTGGATAATTGACAGTGGATGTTCAAATCATATGACAGGTGATAAGAATAATTTTGTTAAGCTTGAGAAGTTTGATGGAGGTTTTGTTAAGTTTGGAGATGATGCATTTGCTAAGATCTGTGGAAAAGGTTCAATTAGTTTTGATGGCAAGTACAATATAGATGATGTTCTCTATGTTAAGGGTCTCTGGCATAATCTTCTAAGTGTAGGACAAATGCGTAGCAAGGGATATAACCTTGTGTTTTAGGATGGTGGCTGTGAAATCAGAAAAGAAAACTCTGAAACTTTGGTTGTTATAGGAACAAGGACAAAAGGAAATGTATATCATCTCAAAGGTGCTAATGGTATGTGTTTTATGACTCAAATCAATGAAAGTTGGCTATGGCATAGAAGAATGTGTCACATCAATTTTGATAGCCTAGTGAGGATTAGCTCTACTCAGGCTATGAGAGATTTGCCAAGAATTACAAAGCCTATCAATGCTATTTATAAGGAATGTCTGATTGGGAAGCAAGCAAGGAAGAATTTTAAAACCAAAGAGTATTCTACTAAAGGACCCTTGGAGTTGGTACATACAGATCTATGTGGACCCACAAGAATAGGAAGCTTTGAAGGTGACAGGTATTTCATGTTGTTAATTGATGATTACTCTAGAATGACTTGGGTAACCTTTCTCAAAGAAAAATTAGAAGCTCTATATAAGTTTAAAGCATTTAAAGTTATGGTTGAAAATGAAATAGACTTGAAAATCAAGTGCTTGAGGTCTGACAGAGGTGGTGAATTCACCTCCAATGAGTTTAACTGTTTTTGTGAAGATCATGGAATAAAAAGGCATTGGCCAGCCCCTAGGAATCCTGAGAAGAATGGAGTTGTGGAAAGAAAGAATAGGACAATTTAGGAAGCAACAAGGACAATGTTGAAAGAAGCAAATCTACCAGATATCTATTGGAGAGAAGCTATTCACACTGTAGTTTACATACAAAACAAAGTGCAAGATGGGGTCAACAGTTCAAAGACTCCATATGAACTATGGTATGGAAGAACTCCTACTGTAAAATATTTTAGAGTGTTTGGAAGCAAGTGCTACATTAAGAGAGATGAAGAAAACTTGGGAAAGTTTGATACAAGATCAGATGAAGGAATCTTCATTGGATATTCTACAAAGAGCAAGGCTTACATGTGCTACAACAAGAGGCTAAAGAAGTTAGTTGAAAGTGCAAATGTCAAAGTAAATGAAGAACCACATCAAAGCTTAGTGCTAATAGAAGGATATGAATATGACGAGCTCCCTTGCAGAGAAGAAGAAAGAGAAGAAGAAAAGGAAAAGGAGATGCAAGTTGATGAAGAAGATGCTTCAGAAAGGATTCCTAAGACTCCCAAGTATGTGCAGAAGAATCTTTCTGAAGATCAAATCATTGGAGATAAGAAAAAAGGTGTATTAACAAGAATAAAAATTGCTATGGAAGATGAACAGGTAAATTTGTGCTTACTGTCTAAAATAGAACCCAAAACAGTGACTAAATCATGCAAAGATGAATACTGGATCAAAGCTATGGAAGAAGAATTGATGCAGATTGAGAAAAATCAGACTTGGGAAATTGTCCCAAGACCAGTAGACAAAAATGTAATAGGAACTAAATGGGTTTTTCAGAACAAATTGAATGAGAATGGAGTAGTCAAAAATAAGGCTAGGCTTGTGTGTAAAGGCCACTCACAAGTGGAAGGAATAGATTGTGAGGAAACATATGCTCCAGTGGCAAGAATGGAGGCCATTAGAATGTTCTTGGCCTTTGCAGCTCATATGGATTTCAAAGTTTATCAGATGGATGTGAAATCTGCATTCTTGAATGGAGAATTGGAAGAAGAGGTATACATTGAACAATCAGAAGGCTTTCAGTTATCAGATGATCCAAGTATGGTCTACAAATTGAAGAAGGCATTGTATGGACTCAAACAGGCTCCTAGAGCTTGGTATGCAAGATTGGATAGATACTCGCTACAACAATGATTCAAAAAGGGCATTGTAGACAACAGTCTGTACTTCAAAGTTGAAGAAGATCAAATCTTGATTATGGAGGTATATGTTGATGATATAATCTTTGGAGGAAATGAAGGTATGTGCAAGAGATTTACAGAAGAGATGCAGAAAGAATTTGAAATGTCAATGTGTTGGGAAATGGATTTCTTTCTTGTATTACAAATCAGTCAATCATAAAAAGGTATTTTCATTTCACAGTCAAAGTATGTTAAGGAAATGTTGAAGAAGTTTGGAATGGAAGACTCCAAACTGGTATGTACTCCCATGATTCCTGGTTGTAAGTTAATAAAAGATAATGAATCTCCTAAGGCTGATCAGAGCAAGTACAGATCAATGATTGGTGGATTCTTATACCTAACTGCTACTAGACCGGATATCATGCATGCAGTTTGCCTTGTGGCTAGATTTCAAGTAGATCCCAAAGAATCACATGTTATAGTAGCAAAAAGGATATTTAGATACTTGAAAGGCACTCTAGATTTTGGCTTATGGTATCCCAAGGATACTGATTTCTCTTTGAGTGTATATACAGATGCAGATTGGGCAAGATGTACAGATGATAGAAGTACAATGTTTTCTTTCTTGGAAGCAGACTAGTCTCCCGGTTGAGTAAGAAGCAGGATTTTGTGTCATTATCTACTGTAGAGGTAGAGTACATTGCAGCAACATCTTGCTGCACACAGGTGTTGTGGATGAAGCAAACATTGAAGGATATCAAAGTATCATATGATGAACCTATTCCTATCTTATGTGATAATACAACTGCTGTCAACATTTCAAAGAATCCGGTAATGCATTCAAGAAAAAAACATATTTTAATCCGGTATCACTTTCTAAGAGAGAAGGTTGCAAAGAATGAGGTAAAATTAGAGTATGTGCCTACCAAGGATCAAGTTGTGCAGATATCTTTAAAAAGGCTTTTCCTAAAGATACTTTTGAGTATCTCTGGCAGAAGTTAGGGGTTATTACCCCTCCTTCCTTTAATTAGATGCATAAGTGTGTGCATCTGTCCGGGAAGCATTTCAAGATACATTCTTAGTCCTAGACTGATGTTGAAAGCTACCTCTTAGAGGGAGTAGGTAGCGGTTCTGATGGTTGGTGCAGTTAGATGGAGCATATTTTATGCCCCTAAGGGGGAAAATGTAGAAAAGTGAGAGCAGTAGAGAGAAAGCAAGTGCTTGCTGGTGATGCAAGTGTTACCCTTTGCCATTGATGTCAAAGGGGGAGAGAGTTAGATGGCTAAGAGTTAGAGTGGCTGAAAATCCATAGTATAGGAAAGAGTGTAAAGAGTAAGAGTTGCTCTAGTCAGGGGAGTACTGTTGGTTGCAAAGTTGTTGGTTGTTGTTGTTGATGGTTTTTCAAAGAGTTGGTGTTGCCATCAATGATAAAGGGGGGTATTGTTGGAAGCTTTCTGGTGTTGTTATTGATGTCAACCTTCAGCAGATGGTTCACTTGGTTTCCAAGTGCCTTTGAGAAAATTTAAATAAAAAAGTTTGCAGTGTGACAGAGGTATGTTCAATGTTGTGCTCCACATTTCTTCCTAGTTGAAGATATGCTTGTGCGATTTGGAAGCATTGATCAAAGGTGTTTAGAGGTGCTATATCCAGAGTTTCAGATTCTGGATCATGCAGTAGTGGAAGATGTGTTTGACATAGTGTTTGACTATGAAGAAGGTTGTCTAGGAGAAATGAGATTGCTCCACATTTCTCCGCATTAAGGTTTCTTGTCTTGCAGTTCTAGGAATGTGCTATATATTGTTTGTATTTACCTTCCCTTGAAGTTTCTAGTGTTGGGTTTCTCCGCAAGTTCAGTTCTTGTGCTGGTGTTCAGTGGTAGTGCATCCTGATGTGTAGAATGAAGACATTCTTTGTTTCAGGTGGTTGCGATAGTGTTGCAAAAGATTTTGATGATGCTGGAATATTTTGGAAATATGTGTGGAAGCTGTGGAATATTCCTTCTTGGTCCACATGATGTTTTTGGACTTGGAGAGGCATGTATGTGGTTGCCTGCAGTGTTAGTTCAGGTTTGGCCAACCTGGCTTGCTAGCGCTATTTGTGGAGGTACCTAGTGGATTGTGGATGTGATGAGCAGCATGGTGATACCGATTTGGGTCCTAGTTAACCCTTGGTGTGATCCACCTTCACTTCTCTCTAGCGTGGAAGTGTTTGGTGCTGACCTATTTCGGTGTTGTAGATTTGAGGTGCACACGTTTCATTAAGTCTGACCTAATTGAGATTATTTTAGGTCGTGGATGGTATAAATACAAGGTAAAGATTGAGTGGAGTTATGTAGAGAAGATAATGTGAATGTGAATCAAGGGTGGTGAATTGAGTGCGAGCTTAAATGCTTATGACTCCCAGATGCAGTGAGCAAAAGGTGTCTACATTTCAGTTTTCTTGAAGTTGCTGGAGGCAGTGAGCCGAAGGTTGCGAATGGCATGAAGTTGTAGTGGTGAATTTCTCCTGTTGCTTTGAGATAGTGAATCTCTCTGTAACAATCCTCTTCTATTCTTCTCTCTTTTGGATAGTGAGTCCTTCTGGCAGTGAGCCTTTCTTCTGGGCAGTGAGCCCTTGGTAGTGAGCCTACTTGTATTCGGTGTCTCTATTCATATATATGTGAGCTAATCTTCACCGTGGTTTTTCCCTTCTTGGGTTTTCCACGTAAATCTAGTGTTCTTATTGAAAGGAAGCTTGGTGTGCGGAAATCGCTTCCTACACTAATCTAATGAGGAGAGATGTATGCAAATTCAATTTAACTCTTACAACTACAGCAACATAGAACATCTAACAAAGATATAGCAGCAAAACACATACACACAAAAAGTAGACAGAAGAGAGAAAAGATATACGTGGGGAAAACCCTTACGGGTGAAAAACCCCACACTCCAAAACATAGCTCAAATGTATTATAGTAAACAATAACAGATTACAATATAGTTTCAGAGCCAATGCTCTTTCAGGAGTCTTCGAATGTCGAATCTAGAGATATTCCGGTAGCATAACAGTACTTGTACCAAAGTTATCTATCTCCCATCCAAGCACCTGTTTATATGGAGTTTACAAGGCAAATATGGAACCTTCTAGAGATGGGCGTCCATCTTGGACTCATGCCCCAAAACCCACGCCTAAGGACACTTGTCCAACATCCCATCCCGAAGTGGGTGCTTGGTCCCAAGACAGGTTACAACAGATGCTCTTACGCACCTTACAGTTGTCAGAGAATCTGTCATACACTGACTAAAAATATCATATTCCTCTTACATGTCATAACCTCCCTTGACCGCCCAAAGATGCCTTTCTCTCGTGTAAAGATGCTCACCGACACTTGTCATTAATTAAAAATCGGTTGAGGTTTCGGGGGCGTTGCCCCCAAGCCCCCAAGAGGGCGTTGCCCCTCGACCCCGCCCTGTACTGCGACAGGGAGTGCACCAGGGGCGCTGCCCCTGGACCCCGCAAGGGGCTATGCCCCTTGACCCTGTCTTGGGGGCGCTGCCCCCAAACCCCCGTTAATTATTCAAGGGGGAAACCGCGGCTGCCAAAGTCACCAAAATTTATCCTGCTGCATATACACAAGGTGCTGACTTTGCCAACTCAACATGGGATAAATAAATACAACATTAAGAATTTGCAAAGGTTGAGACACCTTAATTCCCAACACTTATGTGTTTGGATGTGTTTGCATTGATGCTTCATATGTTTACATTCTTCTAATGCATAGTAAGAGTTTGAAGATTTGAATAGCATTGAGGGTTTAATGTTTTAATGTACAACTGATTTACGCACCCTCTCAGTTGTCCTATGCATACTAACACTTGTATGCTTGAAAATGATGTCTTATAACATTTGCCTAAGCTTGTAAAGCTAATTCGACAAGAGGGTTGACTAGGGAGAACTTGACCCTTGCAATTTGAAAGCTTCCCAAGGTATTTTCAAATACCTCTAGTCCTTACACCTCTAGTCCTTACACGTCTTTAGATATTAGAGATTTAGGTGACATAGGTTGGGTAGGTGTACATTATGTTACATAAATATTGGGGGTTACAAAGCAATCCCACACATTATGTCATTTTTTTTGGGCTTAGGTTCAACCTTAAGGGATGCAAATTCAACCCATAGGGATTTTGCAAGTGTTCCAAATCTAAGATAGTAAGCACATTAAAGACATCTATTTTTTTGTATTTGATGATTGAGTTTTGTATAGCATGAGCACTTGTTCTTCACCATCGTTCCCAGAGCTAAGTACCCTATTATTGCATTTATTTTCCAAAAGTAATATTTCAATTTATCAATTCCTAGCTGGTGTAGAATCTAGGTTAATTTTTTCTTGATTGTATGCATTTATTTCAATTAGCCTAGATTTATGTAAAATGAATTATGTTCCCTCACATTTTGGGTGAACTTGACTTCTCTTACACCCCCTAGGGTTTGAACTTAGGGTTATACCTTCATTCCTATTAGGGTTTATAGATCTAATATAATTCTAATTTTATCGTTCACTTTCAAATTTCCTAGGGTTTAGATTTTCTTTTTGTTCACATATGCTTAATATACCTTGATTGGGGTTTGCATATAAATATAGTGAAATACATATTTGATCTTGCCTCTTACCCTTGGATAATCTACCATTATGTCTCTTCCTAGGACATTTTCCTTAGCTAATATGTATGAACCTATTTCTAATTTTCATGTCCATCTTTTATAACATGTGATCCATCCATCCTTGACACTCTCATGACTTTCTATGTTGTGATGGGAATGTGTTTTCTATGGAGGTGTTGGTTTTACCATGTATTATCTTTTCCCTCTTTCATTGAGTTGGTTAGTGCTCATCCTCTTCTCTTATAAATTCTTATGTCATTTACCCATGAGATTCATGATGGTCCTATGGATTATGAAAGTGATGAATACATATCTAGTGAGGTCTTACCTTGTGATACAACTTGTATGATGAATATTGATGACATACTTATACCTCATGATAATATTCTTCTTACATGTCATGATAGTCCGACACCCTTAGAACCATGTTCTTTAGATGACATATCACTTCTCATACATGATGATGTGATTCATGATAATCAATCCTTTACATTTCATGTTTGCTTTATTGAACCCATACATCCCATGATGATGCCATGCCCTATGATGATACATCTTTAACTCTTCATGTGGATGATTGTGATATTGTCACGCCTCCTCCTTCATTACATGATGATATTATTACTCTTAACACAAAGTTATTGCATGATGATTATGATGGATCTATAGATGCTTATTTACATGTAAAATCATTTTTACTTGCTAATTATTAATACTTAGATGATGATATCTTATTAATTAGTGACATTAGATTATATTTAAGTGATAAAATGTTGCAATGGTTTGACTCATCTTGTTTGCTTTACATCTATTTTACGGACTTGACCTATAGTTTTATTGTCTATTTTTCTAGTCCTAGTACATATGAGGATAGCATGAACCAAGCAATGCCTTCTCATGATTTATCTTTTGATGCTAGTTCATCTTCTATCCATATGGTTTATTTGTCTGTGAAACCTACTTTTCATGCTACCCTTGATTCACATGATTGTAACATAGTTGGGTATACATACCAAAGTTTAGGAAGAGGCCAAGATGTTCCATTACCACAACCAACACACATAATATACTTTTTGTGCCTAAACTCACATATAAAATATCTAAGGAGTTTGACATCATTCAATAGTTCCAAAACACACAAGAAAATATATCACTTTGGGACTTAGTATGTATCTCACCTTTTTACCAAGATATCATGTAAAAATCCTTAGAGAAGATATGAATTAGGTTCAATACTCCTCTACAATTGGTTACATCTTTGATAGAGTCTATTTTCCATAAGAAACATCATTCTATATCATTTGACTATGAAGAACTCCCACATGTGAAGACTATTGACAAAGCATTACCTTTACATATTATGATGAAATATGGAAAAAGAATCTTTAGTTGATAATGGATCTAGTCTAAACATATGTAGTGAAGATTGTTTAAACCAACTGGAAATAGACATGTCAAAGATACAACCATCCAAACCTATCCATGAGGATTTGACAATGTGGGTAGATCTTGTATCGATACCATTATTCTTCCAATCAAACTTGGACCATGCACATTAGATACATTATTCCATGTGATACTTAGAAAATTAACTTATAATATCCTTCTCAAGCATCCATGGCTACATGCTATGAAAGTCATATTGTCCACTTTGCATAGATGTGTAAAATTTTTGGCACAAAGGAAATCTTTGTAGCACATTTGTTGATCCTTAACCATACAACATGTGTATACCAATTGATAGTTCTAAAAATTTTATTACACAAAATTATCCATGGGATACAAATGTTGTAAATTATGGCCTCCTAATGTATAGTACTTTTGATTATGATGATTGGGGTCCACTCGATTTTATGCCTTTTGGTGTTGGTGATATTGTGTTGATCCTAAAACTTGAAACATGCCATCTCTTTATATGGATCCATCCATTTATGGAAAAAACTTGAGGCATATAATGATGATAAGGAAGCATATGTTCATGTTAGCGATCCTTATAGCACTATTTCTACAAATGAACCATCTTCTCCCTCTCCATCATCAAAACTAATATGTGGTCCTAGATATAAAGTAATGCATAAACTTGGATATAAGGGTAAAGGACTAGAAAATTTTGAACAAGGTCGGCATAGATTCATAGAGCCACATGAAAATGGATGACTCCATGGAATATCAAATCAATTTGAAGAAGTAACACATTGGCTATGTTGGAGCCCAAAATTACCAGTTCCAAAATGCCCCATTTTGCCCCCAAATTCCATCTGAATCCCACTTACGCCTTCAGTGTTGAACCTATTGATGATAACCATTTAGAGATGTCTTTCATAGGTTTTCATTTGTTTGCCTTTTGAAAGATACAAGGAAAAAAGGCCCCCAAAAATGACTAAGTCAAAAAATTTAAGTGTTTCCTTGTATTTTTTTACCTTTGTCAAAATTTTAGAGTTCGGAATTCATGTCTTCTGTCTTGCCCTATCTATCAGCTTTAAAATCAAGCTCTAAAATTTATCTAAGTGTGGCGGACTTCAGAGTTTCAAGCTTTTGGCCTTTGGTATTTTCTAAGGCAAGTGTCGAGGAGAAGCCCTGAGGTACGAAGTCTAGCAAGTTTACTTGTGTATGAAGTGTGCCACAGAGTTCGAAGGTTGGCTCTTCTTTGTTCCTTTGAAGAAGGTAGAAGGGAAAAGGTCCGGTGGCTGACTCCCGACAAGTATTCTTTCTAATGCATTTCACCCTTCTGTGGAGCCTTTTGGGGGGACCCATAACTGGCTTACAGAACCATAGAATGAGGACACATGGCAGTTTTGGCTGGTAGGGTTCCTCTCTTTCCTCTTCCAGATGATGAATGCATAAGGTGAAAGGCATGGGAGCAAAAGTCTGCCTAAGGTTTGAAAAGTTTACTAAGAAAAGCAGACTTCGGGGGTTAGGGTTATGATGTTCTCTATTCTTCAAAGTAGGCAAAATAGCAAAGGCCTGAAGGCCAAAGTCTGACAGGGCCAATGTAGCACTATGTATGTCAGAGGTTAGAGTTCGAGCTTCCTTCCTTTCATCTTTTTCATGGAAGGCAGAAGGCAGAAGGCCTGACGGGTGATAATTTTTCTAAGGCATTCTGCCATTCTGGAGAACCTTTTGGGTGGGCCTGCAGAAGGCTTGCGGAATTGTGGGAAGCTACCAAGTGGATGGTCGTGACGTCACGGCATAAGCTAGAAGGAAGAAGGCCCAAGGCCCGACCCTCGGTGCCCTTCACATTCTATGTAATTGATTCGGGCACTCTTCTCCTTCTCTTCCAATATGCAAGTTGTAAGGTGGAAGGCTGGAGCTTTGAAGTCTGATTTGTCAGAGCTCAACTTCCCTGCCTTCCTTGTTCTTCCAAACGTGCCAACAACTTCTCAGATTGCCATAAATGCAAAGTGGGTGGCTAAAACAATGTCTGTCGTCCATGCTCAAGTACTAAATTTAATGGGAGGTGCAGTGTTTCAATATCCAATTTCTTCTATAGTACCTCAAGGATGCAAAATCAATTTGCGAGGCATGGGCTCCTAGGAATTTTGCTGGTCTTCTGACAGAGGTCATGCACCACATTCAGTGCAGTAGTAGTTACTTGTTGACTTAGTTTCAGCATCTAGAAGCTGCATGATGAGCTTAATTGCTATATATACATGTTTGAAAGACACTCTCAGGGTTGGTCACTGAGCCCATTGCCTGGTCTGTAGTGCGTCAGGATAATTTTAGGGCTTCAAATAAAGCTAGTCAGGGTATTGAATGGAGGAATGTGTTTGATGTAGTGTAGGAATGAATTGTAAAGCATATTTTATGTAGTGGAATGTCTCCATGGCCATTTGTAATGATTCAGGGGAATGCATAATCATAGTTGTATGTTTTTCCTTCACCACATTTGCTGGTGTGATTGTAATAGAGATTTGATAAATTGTGACAACATTCAAGTTAATACATGCTTTGTTTTGAGTCATCTCTTTGTTGCAAGTGGTTAATTGTAGTTTGGTTCTGGATAATTAAGCATGTCCAATGTATGAAGTATAATATGAGAAATGCATGTGAATACATTTTAGTTTTCTATTGATGTTGGTTTAGTCCTTTCCTCCCTCTTTAGTGCTTTTGACTCAGTTGCCCAATAGAGTAGGCACCGGTCCATATTGGAGAGGGATCAATCATCTTTTAAAACAAACAAATCATTCACCTACGGTTTAGGGTAAAAAACTATCTTTCTTGTGCATGTACATTCACACAGTTGAATCAGCTTAATATAGAGGCCTGTGCAACCAGTTTGTCTTGATCTAGTGACAACTCTTGAGGTCAAGTGTACATTCGGTATGGCTGTATTTATTCTTGGTATTTTATTTTATGCCTCTAGGAATATCCCTCCTAGGTCTAACAGAGCCTAAAGTGTAGAGGAGTATACCCACTCCTCTAGTTGGCCAAAATCCTCCTTAACTTGCTGATAAACCTCTTCCTATCACCTCGATGACAATCCTTGGCCTAGGTGATTTAGGAATGTTTTAGAGTTTTGGGTTGTTGCTATTTTGGGAACCAACATTTTGGTGCCATTGCTAGGGGCATTATACTTTGGTTCAGATTTGAAGACCCCTGTTTGCAACCATTGCAGTTGTGCAGTCTGTTGCTATGGGTAAGTTGGCAGCCCTTCAACTTATGGCAACAGATTGGTGCCTATATACTGCTAGGTTAAAAATTCTTTGAAGACTCTGGTGGTGAGATGAACCTAGAATCTGTGTGACCTTAAAGATTAGTCACACTTCAAGGAATTCCTCTTTGGAAGAGGTGGCGACTCTGTTGTCAAAGAACATAAATTTGTTACTGCTATGCCCTGGTTGCTGGTACTGATTTGAATGCTCCATCTCAAATATGCAGCAACTGGTGAAACTAGAGGTACATGGTTTTCTTCCTAACCTTTAAAGTTTTATATTCCTGTCATGTTGAAGGAACAAGTTTCTATGCTTTAGTTTACTGCCCTGCATTGTAGGATGTTTTAGTCATGGCCAACTGGTACGAACATGGATACCCTAGGGATATTCCTTCACATACATCTTCATATATATTAGACCCTAGAAACTACATTGGTGTGGATTCCCATGACCATCCTAGCAATGCATATTCCAGTCATGGCTCTGCATGTTATACAAACCCAAACCTATATGCACCCATGCAAAATCAAAATGACTCAGCAATGCAACAATATGAAATTGATAAAACCAAACAACTATTGGAGTCATTATTGCATCAAGAAGTAGAAACATAAAATCAGATTAAGCTGCTAGAGTCTAGGATGCAGTCCAATGCATTCCCTGTTGCCCCTAAAAATTAGTTGGCCCAGTCCCCTACTCCTCCCTTAGATCCTGTATATGATCAGCTAGACCTTTCATGGGTTGATTATAAAACAATGAGTTTGCCAACCAAGGTCTACAAACAGTTGCCCAAGTTTGATGGGTATGATATTTGGGAAGGGGACACACATGTTGATGTATTTTTAGAATTCATGGATGAACATCAATTTGAGGATGAGGACATGTGGATGAAGTTCTTTGTTAGGTCCTTGCATGCAAAGGCAAGAGAATGGATCCAAAGTTTTCCTGGGCAGTCCTTTGCCTCATGGAATGAACTTGTGGCAATATTTGAAAATAAATTTGCCAAAGGTCTTGACCCTGTTGATCTTGTCATAGAGATGGAAAAAATTAAAAGACAAAAGGGAGAGTCAAGCAAGGCTTTTGGTCACAGGCTTGTTGTTGCCCTTTCCAATATTCCAAATGATTTCAGAGCTAACATTCCCACTTGCATTGATATGTTTTTCGAATCATATGAAATTGGATTGAGTCATGTGCGGGAGGATTTCAAAATAATGAGTATGCAGTAGACATATTTGTCCCTCGACTCCATGGAGAAAATAAGAGATGACTACATAAAGGGTTTGTTGTCCACAAATGCATGTGTTGCTAGTAATGAACATGCTGATCCGAACAGCAGCAGTGTGGATACAAACAATCAGATGAATGTAGCATCAGATAATGATGATTGTGTAGTCAAAAGGGTAGAAGTGGAAGATGGTGCATCATATGATAGTAATGTAGATGATGAAAGCAGTGTATGCACCTACCTTCGGTTGGATAGCTCATCAAGTGAAAGTGAAAATGATGAGATCAATGGTGACTTCCAGTCCAATGTTGAGGTATGTGGTTCAATGAACAATGAGGATGTTGTGTACATGGATGAACAATCATATGGATCAACTTCTATGGCTGAGTATGAAATTTGTTCATAGGTAAATAAAACATGGGATGAACAAGAAACTTGTTTCTTGTTTGATTTGATGCCCTCCTTTGTTCTTGTTTGTGATGAAGCAGTTGATATTTTTCTACATGAGGTTGATTTAGAAGTGGTTGCACTTGGTGATAACCGATCAGAGATAGTTATTAGTGCAGCCATGGGGTTTCAGTGCAAAGAGCTTTCCCTGGATTTTGAAGATGGTGATCATGTGGACGCATATGAGAATCTATTTCTTTGGTGCAAGGTATGTTCTCTTCCTCATGCAGAGCGTGCTTCATCTCAGCCACAAGGAAATAGAATAAGAATGAATGTGGAAGAAGAAGTGTGTCATCAATATGTTTGCAACAATGAATATGACACAACAAACTGTATCAAGGAATACAAAATGAAGAGGCAACTTGAAGATTATGAGTCTTCACTTGAAGTGCCTCAAATTTCTGATTTGTATGCTGATGGTGCAGAATTGGATTTGAATCTGATGTTCCTCTATGCCTATGATTGTATGCCTTGTAAATATGTTTCTGTTGTTTCCCCTCATTCATTTTTTGCCTTTTGGTCTACCCAGAGATATCTGGATTCTCACTGTGCCATAGTTGTCCACATGTCCCCAACTAGAGCCAGTGTTGGAGCCCAAATTACTAGTTCCAAAATGCCCCATTTTGCCCCCAAATTCCATCTGAATCCCACTTTATGCCTTCAGTTTTGAACCTATTGATGATAACTAATCAGAGATGTCTTTCATATGTTTTCATTTGTTTGCCTTTTGAAAGATACAAGGAAAAAAGGTCCCAAAAAATGACTAAGTAAAATATTCTAAGTGTTTCCTTGTATTTTTTACCTTTGTCAGAGTTTCAGAGTTTGGAGTTCATGTCTTCTGTCTTGCCCTATCTATCGGCTCTGAAATCAGGCTCTAAAATTTGTCTAAGTGTGGTAGACTTTGGAGTTTCAGGCTTTTGGCCTTTGGTCTTTTCTAAGGCAAGTGTCAGGGAGAAGCCCCGAGGTCTGAAGTCTGACAGGTTTACTTGTGTATGAAGTATGCGACGAAGTTCGAAGGTTGGCTCTTCTTTGTTCCTTTGAAGAAGGTAGAAAGGAAAAGGTCCAGCAACTGGCCCTCAACAAGTATTCTTTCTAAGGCATTCTACCATTCTATGAAGCCTTTTGGGGGGGACCCACAACTGGCTTGCAGAACCGCAGAATGAGGACACATGGCAGTTTCAGCTGGTGGGGTTCCTCTCTTTACTCTTCCAGATGGTGAATGCATAAGGTGAAAGGGCCGGGGGCTGAAGTCTGCCTAAGGTTTGAAAATTTTACTATGTAAAGTAGACTTCGGGGGTCGGGGTTATGATGTTCTCTATTCTTCGAAGCAAGTGAAATAGCAAAGGCTTAAAGGCCGAATTGCAATGGGGCCAATGTAGCACTAAGTATGTCAGAGGTCAGAGTTCAGGCTTCCTTCCTTTCATCTTCTTCATGGAAGGTGGAAGGTGGAAGGCCCGACCCCCAACCCCCAATGGGTGATAATTTTTTAAGGCATTCCGCCATTCCGTGGAACCTTTTGGGGAGGCCCGCGACAAGCTTGCTGAACCATAGGAAGCTGCCAAGTGGATGGTCGTGACGTCATGGCATAAACTAGAAGGAAGAAGGCCTGAGGCCTGACCCTCGATGCCCTTCATATTCTATGTAATCGTGTTGGGCGCTCTTCTCCTTCTCTTCCAATATGCAAGCTGTAATGTGGAAGGCCCAAGCTCTGAAGTCTAATTTGTCAGAGCTTGATTTCCTGGCCTTCCTTGTTCTTCCAAACATGCCAACAACTTCTCGGATCACCATAAATGCAAAGTGGGTGGCTAAAATGATGCCTGTCGTCCATACTCAAGTACCAAATTTAATGGGAGGTGCAGTGTTTCAGTATCCAATTTCTTCTGTAGTACCTCAAGGACACAAAATCAATTTACAGGGCATGGGATCCTAGGAATTCTGATGGTCTTCTGACAGAGGTCATGTGCCACATTCAGTGCAGCAACAGTTACTTGTTGACTCAGTTTCAGTGTCTAGAAGCTGCATGGTGAGGTTAATTGCTATATATACATGTTTGAAAGACACTCTCAGGGTTGGTCATTGAGCCAATTGCCTGGTCTGCAGTGCCTCAAGACAATTTCAGGCCTTTAAATCAATTCAGTCAAGGTATTGAATGGAGGACTGTGTTTGATGCAGCGTAGGAATGAATTGTAAAGCATATTTTATGCAGTGGTATGTCTCCATGGCCATTTGTAATGATTCAGGGGAATGTATAATCGTAGTTGTATGTTTTTCCTTCACCCATTTGTTGGTGTGATTGTAATAGAGATTTGATAATGTGTGACATCATTCAAGTCAATACATGCTTTGTTTTGAGTCATCTCTTTGTTGCAAGTGGCTCATTGTAGCTTGGTTCTGGATAATTAAGTATGTCCAATGTGTGAAGTATAATTTGAGAAATGTATGTGAATACATTTTCATTTTCTACTGATGCTGGTTCAGTCTTTTCCTCCCTCTTTTGACTCAGTTTCCCAATATAGTAGGCACCGGTCCATATTGGAGAGGGATCATTCATCTTTTAAAACAAACAAATCATTCACCCGCGGTTTAGGGTAAAAACCATCTTTCTTGTGCATGTACATTCACACAATTGAATCAACTTAATATAGAGGCCTGTGCAGCTAGTTTGTCTTGATCTAGTGACAACTCTTGGGGTCAAGTGTACATTGGGTATGGCTGTATTTGTTCTTGGTATTTTATTTTATGCCTCTAGGAATATCCCTCCTAGGTCTAGCTGAGCCTGAAGTGCAGAGGAGTATACCCACTTCTGTAGTTGGCCAAAACCCCCCTTAACTTGCTGATAAACCTCTTCCTATCACCCTGACGATAATCCCTGGCCTAGGTGATTTAGGAATGTTTTAGAGTTTTGGGTTGTTGCTATTTTTGGAACCAACAGGCTAGAAGAAAGAAAAAGAAAAGGAAAATAGATTGAAATTAAACCTAATGAAAACCATAATGAGGCATCTTGTTCAAATTAATTACATGTGATTATGATTATGTGTGATTTCTATTGGTCCATTGATTTATTGATTAAAGAATTCCATAAAGACTTTTAGTGTTCACTACTTACCAAAGATAAATGTGTGTATTGATTATTTTCATGATAAATCTTTCACATACAAACATGTATAAGAACACAAATAAAACCATACATATGCATAGAAACCATGACAACACAAATAAAGGACAAACCATCACATTGACAACCATACCATGACCAATGTATCCAAGTACATCGGATCACATGAGAGATAGAATGTCTAATACCAATAACAAGATAATACCAATATAACAAGAATCAATATCATAATGGCATATCACTCGGGGGGAGTCTATCTCAAGGACCCCTCCCACATCCCATTCCTACTCTCACTCATTTAAAAGCTCCAAAACTTTTAGTGTTCATTGATTACCAAAGATAAATGTGTGTATTGATTATTTTTATGATAAATCCTTCACATACATACATGTATAAGAACACAAATAAAATCATGCATATGTACAGAAACCATGATAACACAAATATAGAATAAACCATCACATCAACAACCATACCATTACCAAAGTATCCAAGTATGTATTGAATCACATGAGAGATAGAATGTCTAATATCATAGACAAGAGAATACCAATATCATAATGACGTATCACTTGGGGGGAGTATGTCTTGAGGACCCCTCCGACATCCCACTCCTACTCTCACTCCTCTAGAATATTCCACGTGTCCTAGTCCTCAACCATGATCATGACTACTCTTGCAATACCATGACCATCCCTCAAAGTCGTCTAATCTCCTCTTGAAGTGTGTCTGCCTTTGCCTAACTAGCTCAAGTGGCTACTTTTAAATTTGAAAGTTGTGCTAGAAATGACATAATCACATCATCTAAGGGGGCATGCATCACTCTCTATTCCTCCCATGGAGCTAACTCTTCCTCCAACCTATTCTGTTCTTTAGATGACATCTTGATCCATGTGTAGCCTCTACTACTTGTTGATGGCCTCATCTCTCTATAATGTGGCACACTCAAAAACTACACCCATATTGCCTTACAATACTATCTAACTAGATAGAATAATGGTGTGAATTGGATAAGATGAGGATGATCATAAGTAATATATCTATTGGGATTGTTGAGATGCCCTAAATGAGATGATCTATGGTTAGGGAGATGAGAGTATCCCAATTCACTACTCTTCCTACATATCACATGTTAATCACTATTCATATGAAAATATAATGAAATACTTAGAATTAACTTGACAAAATAATAACATCATACATATATCGTGCTATCCTACCACTTGTCATTAGCTGGAAGCTGTTGAAGTGGCGTGATGTCCATTGGTTCCTAAGAATCCCCACCCTTGTTACTACTTGATCTCTTGTGACTATTGGTGCATTGTTGGGGCATCTAGAGCATAGAATGGAGGCGGGATCTCACCATCCCAACATGCTTGAAAATCAGGGGACACTCCTACATCATTGCCCAAGATGCAAGCTCCACTGTTGCAACATGCTCATCATCATCATCTATGGGGATTTCTCCTTAATAAAAGGCTTATATCTCTTCCATCATCTAAATGGAGATCACTAGTGTCACTTCTAAAGAATGGATGTTGGTGGCACCACTTGCCAAACACCAAAGTGTCAGAGCACCTTCTTAAATCAAAAACTCTACATGACTATAGCTTGCCTTTGTACAAATCACCTTGACCACTCGATACTGCACACCTGAAACCTATTATCCACATCCATTACTAGTTGCCTATAGGTCCTCCATGTGGTATCCACTAGGGAGAGACGATCAAAATGAAAAAGCTATAGGGTCTTGCCCTCCCTCCATTAACCAATGCGGCTTATGTCCCATCAAAATGAAAAATCTATACTTTTTGTTGTGGTTAAGGGTAACCTTCGATAATGGGGAATACATCTATTCTCATATGCCCATTTTTGTAATAGGGATGTGACCCTAATACTAGAAAAGAAAAGAGACCCTGATGTTCCTCTATGTCTCAAAAAAATCTGAACAAGACCATACACGATAGCTAAACTCTTATCATTTAGAAAGACAAAGATACTAACAATCAAGAGTAACCACTTGTGTCCACAAGATGCACTGTTAAGTACAATATTATTGTAGGGGACTCTATCTTGCCCAGACTCTTCTCAATTGATACACCACATGTACAAATCTCTATCATGCTATTGAGTGGTGTGTTGTGTCTCCATACACCTACCTCTAATGAGGAGGTGCATGATCCTCCAAATATTCTCAAGCATAATTTTCATATTTCTTGTTGGGGGGGTAATGTCCCCTTTTTAGCGTGATCCTATTTTATGATGGTTTAGCCTATCACTGGCCCTCGTAGGCTAACTCAGATGGTTAGAGGGTTCCTTTTGACAGAGATCAGTGTGTTTTCTCCATCAAAGCTCAGTATGGGTTTAGGTTTGGCCTTCGTTGGACTCAGTTCTACACACTTACTATTTATAGTAAGTCATCTTTCTAGAGTTTCTATTTATAGCAGGGTATCTAGTCATGTGGTGATTTCAGTGTTGTTCCCCAGTTTCAGCTGGTGATAAGGTTGTTTAGAGGTCTCTGGTCTTGTATTGGAGGCTCTTGCTATTTTTAGCCGACTGAGGTTGATAGAGATGGACCCTTGCTATTTTTGGTAAGATGGTTGGATGCATAGAGGGTGTCATGGTGAAACCCTAGGTTCAGATAGAACTGTGAAATGATGTCTAATTATGGAGATAAGTGATTTTTAATTATTATTAAAGGTAATCTTTAATAATAATTAATTATTATTATAAGAAGGGTCATATAATGATATTAAAGTCAAATAATACAGTCATGGATTAAAGTGCTCAAGTGAAGTTATATTATAAAGTTTTTGAAGTCACTTTATATTCAATGGGGCCATGACCCATCATTAAAATCACTTAAAGTACATTTAAAATTTCATGGATTGGAGCACCCATTTATGAGACTTATAATAAAGTTTTAATTAAAAACCTAAAGTGGATTTAAAAGCTATTAAGGAGATTGAGGTTATAAAAGGCCTCAAAAAGCAAATCAAATTCATTATTGATGATTATTTGACTTTGCTTTGGAGAATTTCTTGAAGTCTGTGCATGAGACCAAGGGTTTCAGCAGATTGTCTTCATATCAGCATTGGAGAACGAGAACTCTTCATTGTTTGTGCAATCTTGAGGCTATGAAAGATCAGTTGAATCATTGCTAGAGAGTTGGCTTCATACAGGAGTCAAATTGTGCTTAACTAGAGGGAGAAATACATAAATTATTCAAGGGTTTCAAGAATATTTGTTGCAGATCTAAAATTTTTATTACTGCTACAGTACAACCATGAATAGTAATGTGTGAATAGTGACCCATGAACAGTACCCGTGAACAGTGCATGAATAGTGCGCTACAGTGCTCGTGAACAGTGCGCTACAGTACTTGGATAAGTAATTTGGGCATTTATATCTGAAGCTTGGCATTGCAAATTGGAACTAAATAATTGCTGATCATCTTTAGAAATTCATCATAATCAGCGATCATCTTTCTGGAAATTACAAATATACTATTGAAGAGCCAAAAACAAAACCACTCAAGAGAACACATTTAGAAAATTATCAGCATAACCAGAGTTGAGGAGAACAGGGCTTATTACAGTGGGGGCGGTAGAAAATGTTTGTATCAAAATCCCACTACTTGACTAGGGTTGTGAGCATAAATGTGTCATAATATAATGGTGGGAATTGTAACATATGCCTTACCCTAACTACCTCTACTAATGCCTAATTTATGTCTATGGGTGGGAGAGACCTCATATTTCCTAGTTGTTGGTTATGTGGTCTCTTGCAGATCTCCATCTTGGTTTGCACCCACAAACATGAAGAAAATACAATATTAGTCCACAATCAATCATGAAATTCACTAAAAATTGACAAAACTAATGCTCAAACTTAATCCTTGGATGATTGGGGTCCATCCACCAAGTTTGACACCTACACTATTTTTGGAAAAACTAAAGATTTTTTGAAAAATGAAAATTTTCCAAAAATAACAAAATTTAGGGCAAAAACATGACTTACTACCTATGGGAACTCATCTTGCTCAATAATTGCTCGTACCTATCACCTCAAGATATGAATACATTGTTGCACCTTTGTGCCTAATCACAAAGTAGGCTATGAGCTCTAGAAGATTAATCTCACAAGGGTGTTGGTAACAATGAAAGTGACCTTTTACTATTCACCCTCCTATATATAACCCCATGCCATTTTATAATTTTCACATCACTACTACAATCCCCATTTTCACATGTCATTGACCCTATTGATGATGACACATTTTTTTGGAAATGTTGAATGACCTTGTCACATTTTTAAGCCCTTTTTCACTATTATGCATTTATCATGGTACTTTTCTTACACAGACAACATTTATGATTTGACCTTTACCACTTGACACTTATTGGAGACTACCATGATTACACTAATTTATGACATTTATCTATTGATTTGAAGACATTTATTGATCACACATGTGTTGATTTTCATATGATTTATCTTTACACCATGTATCTATAGCATTTATTGTGAACTCCAATACAACCTTTAGAGCAAAATTGAAAAACAAAACCACTTTACACACACTTTCAAGATCACATCTTATTTATTGGCACCTAAATGCCTACCTATTGACTTGCTTATATATTTGCAACTATCACATGAAACTCATTTGCCCTTTGTGTAATGTCCCAAATATGATTTTTATTATTAAATCCAAATCTGAAAATGCATTTAACAAACTTAACACTAATATGCATCAAAACCCCCAAACTAGCTAACTAGTTTGCATAGGTTGCACACCAAAATGAACATAAACAACTCCAATATTTTTTATTATGATTTTATGATATAGATGACATCAAATCTGGCCTATTGCACTGATTTACAACAGCCACAACATTTGCAACACTCCACAACAAATCTGCTAATCACCACACTAAAACAAGTTGAAACTACACATGTGTAAACTACCCAAAACACCCTGAGACCCAAAGAACAATGTCCCCAAATGGAATAGCTGCACCAAGGTACTGGAAATGATGAAGAACAGTAAAAATCTACAACAACAAGCTACCACACAACAACAACTACCAACAATACCAAATTGAGAATGAATCTCTACACCAATACTTCATGAAACTACAATTCTGCACAACACTGGTGACAACCAATGAAACCCCAAAATGCATGAAATATCCTCAATAATAATTTATTGGATTTTCTGATGCAAACCACATGTACACAAGTCTGATATAGCAAAATGACCTAGCAACAAACTCCTACAGAAATTAGGCAATTTCAGCTACAACCCATTACACCGAATGCTGAATACATAAAGTATATAACATGAAAATGTCTCCAAACCCAAAAATGACACATACATCACAATATGGCTAGAATATGGAACTATAAATGATGATGTACATCAGCACATGCAGCCCACAAAGCCTTACACAACAACAAATACAAACAACACAATAAACAATACCTGAAACACTCTACCAATGCACATAAATACCCTACAAACACAAACAATATTAAATCTACTACAATCGTTCAGCTCTGTTGCAACCTCTGAAGTGACATTGCTATATGCAACCCAAGAACACTACCCTCACACTACTAGAAATTCATGTCCACCGGCCACAAGCTTCATCTCCAATGGTTTCCGTCCACTGAAGAAATCACAAAGCATCAGCTCTGCAAGAGAAAATGTAAAATCTACAATAGTCTCAAATGTGTTTCTTCTTGCAAATATATAGAGGAGCAAGCCCAATGTCCCCCTCTTAGAAAATTAAATTAAATAATACTATTACATCAATTTCCCTGCAAAATAGGCCCGCCATAATGATCATTGCAATATTCCCCACCAAAAATAAATAATAACTCCATGCATGCAAGTTGTCATAAAATTTGCCATGGCTTCTCATAAAATCAGTGATAGATTCTTTTAATTTATTGTATGCAATCTTCCAAGATGCTCCCAACTTCCTATGCCCCACTTGTGCTGGTATTATAATTTTAATATTTATTTGCACAAATGATGTAAATGTTATTAGGACAATATAAATATTAAATATATACTCTTTCCCAGTGTCCCCTGTGATCCTCCTTGACTTACTATTTTTGAAAAAAGGGACATGATAAGTCCTCCCTTATAAAAATTGCTTGACCTCAAGCAATTACAACCATAATGTTCTAGAATCCTTATGCCAAAATGATAAACCATGTTAAACTTTCCATAGAGCCTAGATCCTATACCTGTCAAGTGAGATAACTCTTGCCAAAGAACACTGTAGAACCCTGAAAACTCAAACTCATGTATGACAATGTCATGATACCAACAAAAATATCCATGCAAACCTTTGATACAATCACTCCAATCCCAAATCTGAACCACATCTTCCAAAATAAAATTTGTAAACTCACCAAATGCCTCCCACTGTTTGTAAGCACTAGCTTGTGGCAAATCAAACCCAAGATTCCTGCAACTTCTCTCAATGATATGAATTTGATTTGTGTTGTTATTAGGACTATTATAACATCCATTGAATCCTTTGTAACAACAAGTACATCTTTGGGAAGAAACAATCGTTTCTATCTTCAAAACATTGAAATATACATGGCTGAAATGCACACTAGCTGGCCCAAACTTTACCTCAACTTGAAGGTTGGTACCTTCAGCTTCATTATCTGATTTGTAACAGCAAAGTATATGTAGAAGGACAACAAGTATCATCATGTAACAACAACAAATATTCCCCCCAACTCTAGATATTAAACCTACAAACAACTTGTTCTAAAAATTGATGTATTCCTTTAGTCCATCGAGTAGCACATACTTGTCATTCTTCACAATTTCATCCAAAATGTTAGCAACCAAAGTATTTTGGACATACTCAATCATGATATAAATCTTCCCATCTTCAAAAAAGACACCAATGATACAAAGTATAGGCATCATGAAAACAACATGAGCATCTACATTTTTGTACAACTCCTGTAATTTGGTCAACTCTTTGGACAATATTTCACCCATGTGATATGATCTAAATTCAAAATAGATCATAATGATATAGGCACACTCAGCAATCCCATTCCCATCATTGTTATAATCTTCATCATGAATCACAAGAATATCAACAACGACATCCTTGAACATACCTTTCCATTCTTGATGATGAATAAGCAATGGTTGCAACCAACCTATTAGAAAGTCATGTGCTACTTCATTTTGTAGAGTATCATCCCTCTCAATTCCTCCTCTACATACCCAAGGATAGCAAACCTCTTTGAACTTCCTTTCCAAAAGTGTTATGATGGCTGGAATGATTGTCTCTAATAGTGAGAACTTTCTTCTATCATCATCATGTAAGTAATCTTTTCCAAAGTGCACCAGTCTATAGCTGTACATAATTGAAATCGTCAAAATCAGCAACATACCCATGATGTAGTGACTACAAAAACAACAAACCTGAGAAACACTCATTAGTGTGATCAATGTAAAATTGATGGGCATCCATGTATGAATCCAGAATCTCTCCATAAACATCAGCAACATAGAGGTTGGAAGCAAACATATAATGACTGAAAATACCCCCATATTGGCTACAATCTGAAAATTACTCAAGACCAAAACTGAAAATACCTTTTTGATCTTTTCCAGGACTTCTTGTGTAGCATCCACCTAAATAATTTGAGCACCAAAGTCTTGTCTCAAGTATATGATGTTAGATCTCCATGTGGATGTTTTGGCAAATGGATCATGTTGGTATGAATCATTCCAAGTTTTGATGGTTTTATTTCTCCAAAAATCACATTCAAAGCTAACAAGAATACTATGAAACGACTCATCTAAACTCTGAATTGCCTTATTACCATAGTCACACAAGAAGTGGCATCCTTTGGCTCCTTGAAATTGACTCATAGGTTGCAAACATTGTTCTCCAAAAGTTGTTCTAGAAATGTTAGCAAGATGAAATCCCACATTAATATCTTGTAAAAAATCTTTCTCATGTGCATTTTTCTCAATAAGCTCATCTTGTAGCTCCTCCTCATAAACACAAAGAGCAGAAAATGAAAAGAACAAATACTCAATGTAACCCATGCACATTTTGAAAAATAACTTGTACATATGTTCCTTGCAAACATGAGTATGATGGTAGCTACTTCTCCATTTAATCCTTAAAAAATAATGTGAGATGATGGCATACTTACAATCTAAAGTAAACTCTAAGGCACACTAAAATCCCTTGTCTGAAATAGAAAACCCATTTCTTGCATCTTTCAACTTCTTTCTCATGATTTGTATGGAGTTCCACCTTTGTGTTAGTAAAGTCCAATCACCTTCTCTTAAAACATAACATTCTTTCACAAATGGAGGTGAGAAATATGAAAATATTGCAAGACATGAGTTGGTTACCTTGAAGTCATATGGAGATTCCTTGGTAGCTAGAGCCTTCTTGAAGCCACTTTGTGAAATCTCATTCTTCTTGAATTTCCCTCCTTTCATCCAAGGATAGAAATCCAACATGTAGCTTGATTCCAAAATTACCTTTCCATGCTCAATCATAAAATATAGAATATCAAAATGACATATATCTTTCTTACCATCTTCTCACCTCATACATTTTTGTTTGGCCACCATCTATAAATCTGGAACATTGATTCCCCACAACACTGTTAGTATGCACAATATACTCCATGTGATTTCTCATTAAATCCCTTTTAACCATATGCAAGAGATAGGAAACTTAACAACATCATCATATGCTCTAACATCTCTATTTTTAAAGTATCACCTAGGTCCCATACTCTCATGTATGGACATACTCTTTCATCCTCCTTATAATCCTTTCTATGATGAAAAGGGTTTTGCAGTGAAATAATAGGAAGAATTAAATCTAAAATGTGCTCATTATGTTCATACCTTAGGATATCATCAAAATGCTCATCCACCATTGTCAAAAGAGCCATTGTTGAGATATCCTCAACACTTCCATCTAAATGGATCAATTTGTTTGTGCTAGGGCTGACCACAATATTCTCCCCAAGTGTGTATCCATCTATAATGATATTTTGAGTATCAATCAGTAACTCATTCCCAAAATCAACATGTTCAGCATGCTCTTCAGCTAAAGCTTCTGACAAAATAATCTGAAAATCTTCTTGATCTGCCTTCTTCCTTTCATCCTCTACTCTTGTAACTTTTGAATCTTCCTCTTTGATTTCATTGATATTTTCTTGACATATGTAATAATTAGAAATCAAATAAACATCTCCTATTAACAAAGAATTTTTACCTTCCAACTGCATGTCAGGTTCTTTCTCCATGAGTTTCTCTGAATCCAATTTCTCTTCTATACTTTCCTCAACAACCTCATGACACTCTGATTCTGGTTTCTTTTTTTCCTTGATCTTTTGTGCAACTAATGTATCCATCACTCCTTCTGGTTCTATGGTTGTCTTTTCTGTCTCCTTTCTCCTTTGCTTCTTACCATAAATTTCTGGAATTCTTTCAAACGAAATAGCCGATTTTAAGGCTTCAGATTACTTGGCATATTCTTCATACCACTTTGATATCTCAACATCTTCAGCAGATGTAACTTTTTCACCCATGATGTTCTCTTCTCAAAGCTCTAAGGTCTCTTTCACAAAGAAGCTTGAATCAAACAATCCTACAAGCTGGCAAGACCATGCTCCGATACCACTGTAATGTCCCAAATCTAATTTTTATTATTAAATCCAAATCTGAAAATGCATTTAACAAACTTAACACTAATATGCACCAAAACCTCCAAACTAGCTAACTAATTTGCATGGGTTGCACACCAAAATGAACATTAACAATTCCAATATTTTTTATTATGATTTTATGATGTAGATGACATCAAATCAGGCATGTTGCACTGATTTACAATAGCCACAACATCTGCAACACTCCACAACAAATTTGCTAATCACCACACTAAAACAAGTTGAAACTACACGTGTAAACTACCCAAAACACCCTGAGACCCAAAGAACAACGTCCCAACATGGAATAGCTACACCAAAGTACTGTAAATGATGAAGAGCAACAAACATCTACAACAACAAGCCACCACACAGCAACAACCACCAACAACACCAAATTGAGAATGAGTCTCTACACCAATACTTCATGAAACTACAATTCTGCACAACACTGCTGACAACCAATGAAACCCTAAAATGCATGAAAGCTCCTCAATAATAATTTATTGGATTTTCTGTTGCAAACCACATGTACACAAGTTTGATAGAGCAAAATGACCCAGCAACAAACTCCTACAAAAATTATGCAATTTCATCTACAACCCATTACACCGAATGTTGAATACATAAAGTATATAACATGAAAATGTCTCCAAACCCCAGAATGACACATACAACATAATATGGCTGGAATACGACACTGTAAATGATGATGTACAACAACACATGTAGCCCACAAACCATTACACAACAACAAATATAAACAACACCTAAAACACTCTACCAATGCACATAAATACCTTGCGAACACAAACAATATTAAATTTGCTACAATTGTTCAACTCTAATGCAACCTCTGAAGTGACATTGCTATATGCAACCCAAGAACACCGCCCTCAGACTGTTGGAAACTCATGTCCACTGGCCACAAGCTTCATCTCCAATGGTTTCCCTATCCACTAAAGAAATCACAAAGCATTAGCTATGCAAGAGAAAATGCAAAATCTACAATAGCCTCAAATGTGTTTCTTCTTACAAATATATAGAGGAGCAAGCCCAATGTCCCCCTCTGGGAAAAATAAATAAAATAGTACTATTACATCAATTTCCCTCCAAAATAGGCCTGTCATAATGATCGTTGCAATATTCCCCACCAAAAATAAATAATAACTCCATGCATGCAAGCTATCATAAAATCTGCCATGGCTTGTCATAAAATTAGTCATAGATTCTTTTAATTTATTGCATGCAATCTTCCAAGATGCTCCCAACTTCCTATGCCCCACTTGTGCTGGTATTATAATTTTAATATTTATTTTCCCAAATGATGTAAATGTTATTAGGACAATATAAATATTAAATATACATTCTTTCCCAATGTCCCCTATGACCCTCCTTGACTTACTATTTTTAGTAAGTGCTATTTTTGAAAAAGGGACATGACACTTTGGAGGCCGTCTTTACCTCATCATTTTCTTATACTAAGAGTGACCATACATTGCTTATGATATTTTTAGCCCAACACCATTTCTGAGCCTCATATTACTATCTTGCCTATTTGGGGCAACCATTTTTACATGTGCTTTCACAATCATATCTTACCCATTTGCACTTGCATTGCCTTATCACATTTCTAGAGCTATCTTATCACATTAGGTATACCATGCCTTCCTCATACCATTGATTGCACATACGACTTATCATGTTCCTAAAGCTCTGTTATCACATCAAGCATTCCATGCCTTTCCCACACCATTGATTACTCACATGTCTTACCATGTTCCTAAGAGACATCATCTTATATTGGGAACATCACGCCTTACCTATACCATTATGTTCTCATATGCTTTGTCATGTTCTTAGAGCCACATTAGGGGCATTATGCCTTCCCTATACTATATGTACTTACACAATTTTTATCACACCTTTAGGGCCACCTTACCTTTCTCATTTCCCTATACTAGGGGAAAATTTATGTGTCTTGTCTTATATCCCCAACACACCTACATTTTATGTCACATTTGTCTTGGGGGAAACCTTGTCTTATGTAGCTTGATGATTATCTCCAATCCATATGCTTTTCATTCAATATGGGCTATTTGCTTCTTACATGATGCTATCTATGACACTTACTACATGATTATAGAGCTCACATGATTATTATTTGACCATTACTCATTCAATACATGATCAATGTAGCTTCATGTTTGTTTTTCACTACTTATCATATGATTGTCACATGATGTTTATCATCATGATTATCTCATGCTTCTCTATGATTATAGTACCTTTACTTTTTATGTACATAATTTTCCCTCTTCTCCAATTTGTTTCATCTAATGGATGCAACCAATTGAAGGGGAGGCATATGTTAAATCACTAACATTGTTATGTTGAGATTGTAAACACCCACTTGTGCCTATATGGAGACTCATCACCATTCCTAAATGGATCTTAATCACATTACATGGTCGTGCCTAAATTTTCATACCACATTACTACCATTACAGTGGGTGGAGTATTACAATATCACTTTCTATACAAGCAGAATCTATCTCTCTCTCTCATATTGCATATACAATTGAATCAACTTACAATTGTGCTTATTTTTATGTGTGTGATTGAAGCTACTCATTGTACATATTTTCTCTATTTTGAGGGTTCATATAGAGCACTCAGATAAAAGAGAGGAGCATGTGAAAAATTTGAGATGGGTCCATTACTTTACATGGATCCCATATCCTTTTATGTATGAATATTTACTTTTCATGTTGGATAAGAATGTTCATATACTTTGAAATACATGCTCATTTTAGAATTCACATGCACCTCAAAGTGCAAACAAAATATAATGGTGAAATTTGCATACCCACACTCTTTCCTTGATCCTTTATCCTTCCCTATTTTCACATATTTCTATACATTTGACCTTATCATAGTCCTATTTGCACTTGCTCCCACACATTCACCATTATTAGCCATTTATTGCACCTATTTTTTTGCACTCATAACCATTCATTCATTCCCACCTTGAGATCTATACTTTACTATCCTGGGTCAATTTTTTAGTGCTAGGGATTGATCCCAATTTGCTTAGGATTGACACCCAAATGTCAAATTTTCAATTCAAAGTTTATCGACTCACACCCTTTTCACTAGCCATTAAGCTAACTTGGTACATGTTTTGTGACTTATTGCTATGTCTAAGTTGTATCTGAAGACATTTACTGCATTAATAGATATGAGCATTGAACAAGGAGAAATCATTCTAGGAAGATTTCAATTTGGAGCACTAAAAGGAACCCATTGCATTGATATCTACATACAAGATACTTGCATGCATGGGAATGTTATCTTCAAACATTTCCCCAAGATTGTAAAATTAGTCTAACAAGGGGTTTGATAGAGGAGAACTTGACCCTTACAATTTGACAACGTCCCCAAGGTATTTTTAAATAGCACCAATTCTTACACATTTTAGATATTAGAGATTAAGGTGACACATGTTTTAGAGGTGTACATTTTGTTAGGATGATCCCGTGGGTTATAGACTAATCTTGTGCATCAAGACATTTCTGTGGGGCTCAAGTTTGACCTTGAGGGGCATGAATTAAGCCCACAAGAAATTTTGTGGTCGTTCCAATTCTTAAACAATGAGCAAATTGAAGACATCTATTTTTGTATCTGACAATTGAATTTTACACAACATCAACATCATTTTCCTCAAAGCTAAACACTACATCCTATTACATTTAATCTACAAAAATAACATTTCAATTTATCATTTCCAAATATAAAATCTTGATTAGTTTTTACTTGATTATAGCATTTGTTTTAATTAGCCAAGAGTAGTAAAAGTAATTTTATTCTCTTACAATATTATATGAACATAAGTTTAAATATGCAGAGTAGAAGTGACAAACATTGCAAGGAGAGAGAAATGTCAGTGTTATCTCAACAAGAGAATAAGTAACACAATCATTATAATGGCAATTGAAATATTTAAGCATACTAAAATTAAGCTTACAATATTGAAATTTAACATCAGGATATGTTAGATGAGTTGTGAAAAAAAATATAATCAAATATTTTAGTATTTCCTTAATGAAAAATGTATTAAAGACATTTATGTTAGATATGTGTTGTATGTTTTACATTTTTTATAGACTATACACCCTATTACATTTGAGGGTTTTGTGTTATTACTAGAACTGAGGGTGTAAGGGTAGGAGTCCTAAGGAAAAATTTTGGGCTTTTATAATTGACTTTCAGTCTATGGTTTTCTATCCATTGTATTCTAATACCACTTAATAATTTCCTATATTAATGTGTCTATATGCTCATAGATAGATTATAGTTAAACACAAGTGCAAAATATCTTAAATTATATTATGAGTTCAATTGATTTAATATGAGAGTGTTATTTTTGCTTAATTTTTTCTTAAAGGTTTTACTAGGGTAAAATGTCTTGTTATATAATGAGTGTGTCATTATTTCTTTATGTTGTTTTTAAGATTCTATTTGCATTGAAAAAGAACTATAGGTTACATCCAAAAAAATTACAATCAGAAGGAAGAACTTGGTTTACAACTTGTAGAACTCCTTATATGGCCCAAAGCAATCACTAAAGATGTGGTATCAAAAGTTTGATATTTATGTGTTGGGACTTAGATTTGTAGGAAGCAAAGATTGCCACTATATATATTTCAAGCACTGTGGTAACTATTTTGATATTTTTGTATGATATGTTATTATTTGGAAACAAAAAGAAACAACAAAAGATGTTAAATCTCAAATTTCAGCTCAGTTTGATACAAAGAATATTAGTGTTGCAAATTTTATTTTAATTATGAAAATTAAAAGGGATTGTTTAAACATGAAACCCTCATTGAATTGAGGAAATATATTGAAACTATATTTAAGAGGTTTAGAATCTCTAAATGAAACTCACTCTTTTTATCTTTGTTGGTTTAAAGTTATCTATCAAACATCCCAAGACACAAGGATATTAAGAACATGTCTCATGTTCTTTGTGTAAGTGTTGTTGGAAGTCTTACTTATGTCATGGTTTATACTAGACTAGACATTGCTCATGCAATGGGAGTTTTGAGCAGATATGTCAAACCCAAGAAACAAGCATTGAAATATATAGTTTCTAAAGAGGGACTTCAAAATGTTCGGTACTTCATATCATGGAATTTGCTACTAAGGAAGATGGATCAAACAAAGTAATAGATGTACTATGTTTTTTGCTGATGTTGATTGAGTTGGAGATAATGATTGCCAAAGATCTACAAGTGGTTATGCTTTTAGCTTTTTTGGTAGAATAATTAGTTATATGAGCAAGAGGTAAGCAATTGTTGCACTTTCAACTACAGAAGCTAAGAACATGGCAACAACTCTTGCATGCAAGGAGGCTATAAAGTTACAAAGGTTGTGTTCAAATATTGGTTTCTTATAAACAATTGTAAATATATATTGCCATAGTGAAAGTGAAATTTATTTGGCAAAAAATCCTACTAATTATGGTAGGACAAAATATACTGATGTACAATGTCATTTTGTTAAACATAGTTGAGGACAACAAGGTGTTGTTGAAGAAGGTTGATACCTTGGAGAATGTTGCTAACTCATTGACAAAGTTTATTAGTATTGAGAAATTTTCTTAGTGTAGGAAATCAATAAGCATAACTGCCCTTAGCAGCTGATTTTATATATCTCATGATCTCTTGTGCAGAATATTCAATAAGTGGGAGATTATTGGATACATGTTATATACTTGCATGTTTGATCCCCTGTACATGACATGACAATTGGTGGAGTTGGAACACTGCCTTACTTTGGGGGGTATAGTGGGCCAATGACCCATATAAAAGAATTCCATAGTGAGAACCCTTGAAGGTTTTTTTTGGAACCCTTATAAGTAGTTTTTGAGCCTGTAGATTTATACCTATTGTATTGTAAAAACCATTAAATGGTTGAATTAAAAATATAAGTTCTACTTTTTAACAATCTTTTGTTATTCTTAGTGTGCCATTATAATTTGCTTCTACTATATAAGTTCATTAATATTTTCTCTTCAACTTATATAGTTTGTATTATTCTAATTATTAGGCAAATTATTTGGAATTACAATTACAAATCAGTTTGTATTATTCCAAGTATTGGACAAATAATCAATTACAAATGAATTTACATGGATAAAGATGCTACATACAACAATGGGATCTCTTCTTGCTTTCAAGAGATCCACTTTTCTATTATGAAGTGTGACCCTCTTAGGCTACAACAGAAGTTGGAGATACTTCAATGGATTTGGCTATTCCCGTTGAACAACCATTTTTGTCATGTGCTCTGTAATTTTCTGCCTCACCCCAAATCTCATGAATGATGTGCTTCACATTATGAATATCATCCACCACATAATCAGCTCCCTCACTTTTCTCGGAACTACCAACCTTTAAAATCATATATTGAATTCTGTTAGAAAGCAGTTAATTGAGGCAACAAAAGCAGCTATTGTAGGCATTTAAGTAAAATTATACTTGTTTCTAAATTCTATTTTTGTATGGGAACTTACAAGGACTGTATTAATGCCTGCTTCTTTTGCTCCTGCTATGTTTCTACGATTGTCATCAAAGAACAGCTGCAACATGGACTCAATAAGTACCATTGCGAAGATACTACTATGGATAAAAATTGACATGCAAATTTCTTCAAACTTACTGTTCTCCGAGGATCTGAATTTGCAATGGCAATTGCCTGCTTCATGGCTTCTACTGATGGTTTGATGATAACAGGGGAAGTAAGAGGATTGCATTCCCCATCTTGTTGCTGGTAAGGATAATCCATATTTATGCTCTCAAAGCAGATAACATCTTCAAAACAGTCCTCCAAGGATAGTTTCCTCAGGACCTTGGTTGCATGAACTCTGTCTGAATTTGTGAATATCTGTAGAAGAAGTTGCATTGATGCTAAACATTAAACATTCTGCTTCATTTTTCTTCAAGTTTTAAGCATTCACTTTCAAAAAGAAATTGTAAGAAGTGGGTGTTGTTAAGAATCCTACAGGCGACACAACTATTGGTGGTCTCTTTCTTCCTCTTTTTTAAGAAGAGTTGGGGAACTTAAAAATTCAATTTATGCATCTCAGTTAAAAACAGCAGTCATTGACGCATTCCATGGTCTAGTGCTAAGGCAGAGCTATTGATGGGTGTTCAAATTTAGCAATCACATTGTTATGAGAAGAAAAAAAAAAGTTCAATACATACCAATTTTCTTTGAGGCATGCTCAGCAAAATGTTCCTCAGAACCGGATCTGGCTTAATGACTTCATATGGCAATCTCCCATGGACAAAACTATACAATCAGAAGAACACATGTATAATATTTTGACTGAGAAAATCAACAGAGCATCAAATGTAATGGAAACAGGGGAAAATTATTCAAATTTGAGGATAGAAGAATTCAAACAGCTGATTGCTAGGCCTAGCATAAAGATGTCAAAAGAAAATCTATAATTTTATTCTTGGAAAGAAATATATTCAAGATTACTCAGGAACTCGGCATGAGATTTTCCAAATTCCGGAAAAGAAAATTGTGATCTTGAAAAAGAAAAACCATGATAAGCATTAGTACCTGTGATATTCATCTGCATCAACTTCATACCCTAATGCCTGCAATGGAAAGCGAAACAATTCATGTCAGTCTAACAGCCTAAACAATCCAAGGAATAATATCTCCGTTCTGTTTCAAATTGATGTGTGAGCCTCAATGGAATTTTAACCCCTAAATCATGAGAGACACCACAGCTATCCGCTGCTTTCCTTAATTAGAATTCCATATGGTTAGAGACAGAAAATTCCCATTCTATAACTTGTTGTAAAAGAGTTTTGGAAGAAAACTGTTTTTAACAGAACTAAAAAATTCACATTCTTGAAGCCTTGTATAAATAAAAAGGCTCTTATTTGTGATTCAATTCAAATCATTAGTCCTGAGTCCTGACAATGGGTCAGGAAATGTGACCAGAAAATTGTGTCTGTTAAGACATTTTTAATCCTTAAAACATTTATAACAACAATTGCACATTGGCAAAATACTAAATTCTTGTGCCTTTCTAACTAACTTTATTTCTATCTATTCAGATAATTTTTTTTCTTCCCCTAAATATCCAATCTATCTATTTATTTGAAATGGAAATAAGGAGAAGAAAGTCACCCGAAGGCCAGCCAGCGAGCTTCCATGAGTCTTGTAAAACTGGGAACGAAGGTCCGTGACAACGTCGATACTTAATTCAAGTCTTTTCGACAGGAACTCTGCAACACAGTCCAAATCCATGCAATTAATTCATACAATTCAATTATGGTAAATCGAATTCTTTCATAATTCCTTGAGAATTTATATTGGAAAATTTTGATTTTAGTAGCCTCCATACCATCAATATTCTTGCGGCATGCTGTGGCTATTCCTGTGCTCGAAGGATACAGGGTATCGTCCAAATCTGCCAAATTAAATTCCATTTCTGTAATCAGCAACACCCAATTTGTTTTCCACATAATTTAACAAGAATTACATAGTCATGGTCAAGAATATCCTGATTTTTATTCAGAAATCATAACATACCAAATAGCAAGCAATCGAATTGAGGCCTGTGCAACAAATTCCCTTCTTCCATGATGATAAAGATAAATTCTTTTTAACAGAGCTTCAAAATTTGCGCAGGTAATGGACAAGGCAGAGGAAAAATGGATGAGGAGACAAGAGAGAAGCTCTCGCTTTATACAAGTTGGAATGAGCAAGACTTGTACGTTTATTGGCAATTGCAAGGAAAGAAAGAGAAGCTATGACGCGGTTTTGAAAATAAATTTATTGAAGCATAGTTATCCATGTGAAGCATGTGCACGTGGACATCTCTATCTCTCTTTTTGTTTATACATTTTTATTAACAAGCAGGTCAAATTAGCTTTGTATTCTTTTGAGGGTTTATATGGTAATTTGAGTGACTCAAAATTTTAAAACGGTGTCATTGTGGAAGAGATGATTAAACACTTCCATACATATTTTGGCAAATTAATTAAACTAGAGTGAATATCAATTTAATTTAAGATAGAGATTGATTAAGTTTTTATAACAAATGTATAGAATTTATACAAATAAAATTATGGTATTTAATTTTCAATTTGATGATGTAAGATTTAGTTATGGAGATAGCCACCCAAGATCTAGAAGCTTAATGGAAAGCACAAAGAATTGAGAAGTTCAATATGACAAGAATAAACTCTATTCTTGTAAAAGAATGCAAATACAATATTCTCCTTGACCAAAATAATATGATATGACATACTTTGCTTATAAAGGCAAGGTTGAGAGATAAGATGTTGTAATCATGTGACAAGTGTTTTAATCCTATGACATGAGACAACTAGAGGATAAGATGCCAACTAATTGATAAGATCACGTGTAGGATAAGACAACTAAAGACAACTAAAGAGAACTATCAACATCTAGAAACAACTAGAATGCTTCCCAAGTCAACTTAACATGTGAACATGTGTGAATATAATCTAACTAATAATTAGTTAGATAATGTGCTTTATTCACACAATAAGGGGAAACTAGATAGAAAATACCTCTGTTCACACCAACCGATGAAGATTTAATTTGGACAAATGTAGTTTATTAAGATAATTGTCTACTATAACCACTCAAATTTTAATATGGTTGTTCTTTGGCTTGATTTACATTTAAAAGGTCTTCCATTTTTTTTTACCTCTGTTCACACCAACAGATGAAGATTTAATTTGGACAAATGTAGTTTATTAAGATAATTGTCTACTATAACCACTCAAATTTTAATATGGTTGTTCTTTGGCTTGATTTACATTTAAAAGGTCTTCCATTTTTTTTTTCCTTTCTTATAATGTAATATTTTGAGATATTTACTTCTTTAGAATTGTGTTCAATATAAATTATTAGGTTTTGTAATGACTATTTGTGGTTCCTGGCTCTATTGCTTTGACTTTAGGGTGATCATTTCTTGAATATTTGACTTTATGCTTTTACACATTTGTTTTAATATATGGTCTTTTCATCAAAAAATTGTTAAGTGTAGTTATAATAAACATGCTATGATATTTTTTTTTACTTCTGGAATGCTAAGTCTAAAGTCTAGACTTTATTTGAGAGTGCTTAGATCTAGTGTGTGTTTTTATGGTATATTTTTTGTGTATGATTAGGGGCTTCTTTTAGGTTTACCTGTGTCAAACTATATTTGTAGGATTTTCTAAAGTGCTTCTATATTTAGTTCTCCTTTAACTCTATCTTTTGAGTGGCCTAGAGCTTTTATAATGACCAAAGTTGTGTTTTTTGCAACCAATGTTGCATTGGGTGGTGGAGATGGCTCCAAAGTGCACCCATAAATTTGTCCTCTAAGCTTGATGTTGTTCTACCTAATGATGATGTTGAATTTATTTGTCATTGGTATAGAAATTTTAGCCTTATTATTTCTTATGTGGGCAATATCCCCTCTGAATACTACTTTTTCACTTTGGCCAAGAATTCTTGGGGACCTTGTTGAGAAACAAGGTAAACTACTACATTGAAATCATATGCAAATAGTTAACAAATCTAATTTACCTTTTATTAAAGTAGAATGTGATTAACCATTCAAATAACATGAAGAAACATGTAAGAATTCATATTAGTAGATTAAAATTAGTAAACTCATAATAAACACATAACACCATAATTTATGCAGAGAAACTCTTTTGGGAAAAACTCCACCACTAAAGAGCTACCAAGCTTGTATTAGTCAAGAGTAAACCAATACAACAATTTATAATTGGCTCTATCTTCTTCAATCTACAACATTTTGACATCATAACGTTGTACTTCACCTTCAATACATCATAAAACAATCATCCCATGTCTCCAATATATAGATCAAATTGAAACAAGAATGTATAAATGGTTTACAAAACTAGTACCCAAAACCATGGGCCAATACTAGGTGTCCCACTTCCACAAGAAAAAATACAATGCCCCATATTCATGAAAAACATCTCACAAACTAATATATAACTCCCACGAACAAGTAACCTCTACCATTATGCGAGAAGAAGTCAACTTATAATTCCCAAGCACTCTATGAAGCCTCCACTTACAAGGCATAACTCTTTGTATTCCAATGTGACCTTTCATCTTCTATTTTCTCTTTCCATGTTTTTATGCAACTAAAAAGCATTTAAAGGTGAGTGTGAGATTATCATGGACCAAACCGTACCTCTTAGTGGCAATCAAAATGTTAAAAAATAGACTTAAGCTCTTCACGTGAAAATTTGAATGGTTATCTACACAACTTGAAAAATATGTAGGAATAAAATTTGTAAAAAATTGAATGTAGTTTATGGGCTACTATTTTTTTTTTTCAAAAAAAAAAAAAAATTAGTGAAAATTGGATATTTTAATGAGACACTATTAAAATTTATGGAAAAAAGTAGGTGTCATTCCGGTCAACCTAAGTATGAGCTATTTTTTTTTGAATCTTTAGATATAAGTAAAGGTCACATGAGTGGATGTGAGACATATTTTAGAGAGAATGTTTTGTAAGTAAATAATTAGTTATGAATTTTTTACTACAACTTTTTTAAAATTAAAAAAATAATTTTCGGACCAACCTAACTTGGTCAAAAATATGTAATTCAAAATATATTTTTTAGATTTGTAGCCAATGAAGTGTAAAGTGTGACACATCTTTCAAATCTGAAAAAGGTTAAATGGTTTGAAAGTTATGGATGTTTTTAATTAGTATGTCTATCAAGAATTTAGACAAAGTGTATGTAGAAAATTATTAATAGTTATCCATTAAAATTATAATCAAATATATATATATTTTTACAATATTGAGAGTTTCATATATATACCCTTTTTGTTTTATCAAATTTGGATTACAAATGTCTATTTGCATCAAGGGTGAAGTTGAGAAAAATCAGTGAAAACATCCCAACTCATCATTTACATGGAAAAGGCGGGTTTGGATTCCCAAGCCCAATTTCCATGCAATTTTTTGAGGGGAAATTTGAAGCAATTTAAGGGGGAAATTTGAAAAAAAAAAAATGAAAATTGGATATCCATTTTCAAAAAGCTAATATCCATTTTATTTTCACTTACCAAGCCAAAATATGAGCCTAACAAAGAGTTCCACAATTTTGGCTAGTTCACTTTCACATGATTTTTTCCTCCATTGCCACTATTTGGCCCATGATGATCTTGCACTCACCCTTAATCTAATGAATAATATTAAATAAACATTGTCCCCACCACACATGGGTGTCTGGAACCTTTCCCATCTACATGTACCTAAGGGAAAACACAATAATTATTCATCTACATATGTAATTAAATACATTAGACATAGGGATTTGCAAAGTAGATATCACCTAATCCCAAAAAACTCCATGACATTAAGTTGTCTAGGGTTAGAAATTTATCCAAGGTCTTTTTCCTATTTATTTTTCATTGCCCTCAACAAATTAATATGCTATGTAACTAGTCTAATTGTTGAATATAGATTTTAAAGTCTACAATCGAGAATTTGTTAAGGCCTCTATGTGGGTTGAATTTCCTAGGATCCCTATCCCTATGTGGGCGTTCTTGGAGTAGATCATTCAACCACTTGGCCATTTTATCTACCATGATACATTTTTTTAATTTTTTGGCCCTATAGAGGGGTTTTTGTTGAGGTGTAAAAAATTGCTTTACATTTGTTTTCAAGATCACATCTTGTTTATAGGTACATACATACCAACCTATTAACTTGCTTATATAATTACAATTATCACAGATGTTCATATGGCCTTTGGGGGTTGTCTTTACCTTATTGTTTTCTTATACTAAGAGCAAGCATACATTGCTTATGATCTTTCTTAGCCCAACACTGCTTTTAAGCCTCATCTTACTATCTTGGCCATTTGGTGGCAACCATTTTTATTAAAAATTATATCTTACTCATTTATGAATGCATTGCATTATCATGCTTCCAAATCTATATTATCACATTGGGAATACCATGCCTTCCCCATAAGTTATTGATTTCTCACATGACTTATCATGTTCCTACAATTATGTTATCACATTAGGGACACCATGCATTTTCCACATCATTGGTTGCTCACATGCCTTACCATGCTCCTAAAATCATCATCTTACATTAGGACATCATGCCTTACCTATACCATTGTTTTCTCACATGCCTTATCATGTTCCTAGAGCCACATTGGGGACATTATGCCTTCCCTATACTATATGTACTTATGTATGATTTTTCTCTCACCTTAAGAGCCACCCTACCTTTCTTATTTGCTTATACTAGGGGTAAATTTATGTGTCTTGACTTAAATATCCCCTACACAACACATGTTATATGGAATTTATCTTTGGAGCAACCTTGTCTTATGTACCTTGATGATTATCTCCAATCCATATGCTTTTCATGCTTATCATTTGATATGCCTCATTTTCTTATTACACAATGCTATCTATGACACTAATTACATGATTATAGAGCTTACATGATTATTATTTAACTATTACTCATTCAGTACATGATCAATGACTTCGTGTTTATTTTTCAGTACTCATCATATGATTACATCACATGATGTTTATCATGATGATTATCACATGCTTCTTTATTATTATAGTACCTTCACTTTTTCATGTACCATTTTTCCTCTCCAATTCCTTGCATGTGATGGATGCAAGCAATTGAAGGGGAGGCATATATTAAATAACTAAAACTCTTATGTTGAGACTATAGACAACCACCTAGTCTATATAGAGATTCATCATCATTACAAGATGGATATTAATCACATTACATGGTTGTGCCTAAAGTTCCAAACCACATTACTACTATTACACGAGGCAACGTATTATAGTACTAGTTTTCGTACAAGCAAAATTTCTAACCATACTCTCTGTCCCTCTCCACATTTTTTACATAGATTGTTGAATCAAATTGCAGTTGTGTTTATTTTTACATGTGCGATAGAAGAGACTCATTGCAAATATTTTCTCTAGTTTGAGGGTCCATATGGAGGACTCAAACCAAGGAGAAGAACATGCAAATAATTCAAGATGGGTCCATTTCTTTACATAGAACCCATATCCTTTTGTGTCTAAATATTTACTTTTCATGTTAGCTAGGAATGTTCATATGCTTTGAAATACATGGGTGGGTGCAAAAAGATGGGGGGCCAAAAAGTGGCCAAATTCTTAAAACTTTTTAAAAAGCCATAACGCGAGCACATTATAATGTGCTCGCGTTATAGCGCGCTCACATTATGGCTTGGTGTTGCCGAGCCTTTGGCTCGGCAACATAAAACCATAACGCGCTCTCGCTATAATGTGAGCACGTTATAACGCGAGCGCATTATTGTTTTCTTTGCATTTTTTTCTTTTTTGCAAAAGTTTGCCCAATGTTTAAGGGTCAAGGGTTTAATGGTTGAAGGATTAGGGTTTAAGGCATACTATCGAGGGTAGAGGGTTTAGGGTTGAAGTTTTAAGGGATGAGGGTTGAGGATTTAGGGATTAGGGTTAGAGGTATAGTGTCGAGGGTAGAGGGTTTAGGGTTTAAGGTTTAAAGGTTGAGGGGTAAGACTTTAGGGATAGGGTTTAGGGTTTAAGTTATAGTGTCGAGGGTTAAGGGTTTAGGGATAGGGTTTATGATTTAAGTTTTAAGGGTTGAGGATTTAGGGATAGGGTTTAGGGTTTAAGGTTAAATGAGAGACCTAGATGGCTAAGGATGGATGGAGAGGTAGACAAGGAGTGACTGAGAAACTTAGAGAGGGGAGAGGTAGAGGTGAGGAGGAGATAGAAATGAGAGATAGAATAAAATGAGAGAGTGAAGTTGACAACTTGAGGGAAAGATGGGTAAGGAGGAGGGAGACAGGTGGAGAGGAAGGGAAATATCTAGAGAGCCCTGAGAGATATACAAGTGAGAGACCTACAACCTAGGGAGAGAGAGGTGAGAGAGATAGAGGAGAGATGGGAGTGAGGCAGATAGGGGAGGAGAGGGGTGGATAAGGGATGAGGGTTTAGGGTTTAAGGGTTGAGGGTTTAAGGGTTGAGGTATTAAGGGTCTAAGGGTTGAGGGATTAGGGTTTAAGGTATAGTGTCGAGGGTTGAAGCCTAATCCCTCAACCCTCGACACTATACCTTAAACCCCAAGGTTGAGGGATTAGGGTTTTAAGGTATTGTGTAGAGGGTTGAGGGATTAGGGTTCAACCCTTGACACTATACCTTAAAGCCTAATCCCTCAACCCTTAGACCCTTAATACCTCAACCCTTAAACCCTAAACCCTTGACCCTTAAACCCTAATGCCTTAAACCCTTAACCCTTATCCACCCCTATCTACCTCAACCCCATCTCTCCCCTATCTCTCTCACCCCTCTCTCCCTAGGTTGTAGGTCTCTCACTTGTATATCTCTCAGGGCTCTCTAGATATTTCCCTTCCTCTCTACCTCTCTCCCTCCTTACCCATCTTTCCCTCAAGTTGTCAACTTCACTCTCTCATTTTATTTTATCTCTCCCCTCACCTCTCTATCTCTCACCTCTATCTCCCACTCACCTCTCTACCTCTCCCCTCTCTAGGTCTCTCAGTCATTCCTTGTCTGCCTCTTCATCTGTCCTTAGTCATCTAGGTGTCTCACTTAACCTAAACACTAAACCCTATCCCTAAAGCCTCAACCCTAAACCCTTAAACCTTAAATCCTAAACCCTATCCCTAAACCCTCTACCCTTGACACTATACCTTATACCCTAATCCCTTAACCCTCAACCCTAAAGCCTCAACCCTCAACCCTTAAACCTTCAACCATAAACCTTGTCTCTAAACCCTCTACACTCGACACTATGCCTTAAACCCTAATCTCTCAACTCTTAAACCCTTAATCCCTCAAACCTTAAACCCTTAAACCCTATATATCCTTTACACTTAACCTTGGACACTCAACCTTGAACATTATCCCTCAACCTTCAAACCTCTACCCTATACCGTATACCCTAAACCCTAATCCCTCAACCCTCAATCCTCAACCCTAATCCCTCAACCCTCAACACTAATTTTGATTTCCTTCCATTGATTCAACATCATTGTTGTTTTCCCCATCAGAAACCAATTCATTCAGCAACTTGCTGCCCATTGGTTGACTTGAACTGCATATTTTTCTAGAAAAAGGGCATCTTTTATTTGTATCAATGTTGGTATTCATAAGCTGAAGAGCATTGATATTTTTCACACACCCTGTTCTTTGAAATATCTTAACCTTAAAATATGACTTGGATATGTACTTGAACACAACAAAATCTCCAATCTCCAACCCATGATGATTCACAAAATTTTCCCAACCCTGCCTAAATTCTAGTTTATTTATTGTATATCCTCAACCCTAATCCCTCATCCCTAAACCCTAAATGCTATCCCTATTCCTAAACCCTCAACTCTCAACATTAAACCCTAATCCATCAACCCTAAACCCTAATCCCTCAACCCTAAACCCTATCCCTAAACCCTCAACCCTAAACCCTAAATCTATGTTTCTTGCTATCCACCCCGCACTTAGGGGAGGCATATTGTTATGAAATAGGTAAATAATCTCCCATTGTTTATTGGCTCGTGTTTTGTCCTACTATAGTTGATCCATTAATATTTGTACCTATCTCACCTTCAATAGCACCTTTACAATATCTCACCTCTAGTTCCATTAGCTCATCTTCTATATCTCACTTATCTCTCCCCCTCACCTCTCTCCCTCTCCCCTCTCTATGTCTCTCAGTCGCTCCTTGTCTACCTTAACCCTAAACCCTCGACCCTCAACCCTATCCCTAAACCCTCGACCCTCGAACCTCAACCCTCAACGTCAAAACCTAATCCCTCAACCCTTAACTCTGATCCCTCGACCCTCAACCCTATCCCTAAACCCTAAAGCCTAAAGCCTCAAGCCTCAACCCTCAACGTCAAATCCTAATCCCTCAACCCTTCACTCTAATCCCTCAACCCCAAACCCTATCCCTAAACCCTCAACACTATACCTTAAACCCTAATCCCTCAACCCTTAACCCTAATTCGTCATCCCTCAACTCTAATCCCTCATCCCTAAACCCTAAACGCTATCCCTATTCCTAGACCCTCAATGGGCTTGATACTATACCTTAAACCCTAATCCCTTATCCCTAAACCCTCCAACCCTATCACTAATCCTTATACCCTCGACACTCTACTTTAACCCTAATCCCTCGACCCTCAACCCTTAACCCTCGAACCTCAATGTACTCAACCCTCAACGTCAAACCCTAATCCCTCAACCCTTAACTCTAATCCCTCGACCCTCAATCCTATCCCTAAACCCTAAACCCTAAAGCCTCAACCCTCAACCCTCAACATCAAATCTTAATCCCTCAACCCTTCACTCTAATCCCTTAACCCTAAAACCTATCCCTAAACCCTCAACACTATACCTTAAACCCTAATCCCTCAACCCTCAACCCTAATCCGTCATCCCTAAACCCTAAACTCTATCCCTATTCCTAGACCCTCAATGGGCTCGATGCTATACCTTAAATCCTAATCCCTTATCCCTAAACCCTCCAACCCTATCCCTAATCCTTATACCCTCGACACTCTACTTTAACCCTAATCCCTTGATCCTCAACCCTATCATGAAACCCTTAACCCTCGAACCTCAATGCACTCAACCCTCAACGTCAAACCCTAATCCCTCAACCCTAAACTCTAATCCCTCAACCCTCAATCCTATCCCTAAACCCTAAACCCTAAAGCCTCAACCCTCAACCCTCAATGTCAAATCCTAATCCCTCAACCCTTCACTCTAATCCCTCAACCCTAAACCCTATCCGTAAACCCTCAACACTATACCTTAAACCCTAATCCCTCAACCCTCAACCCTAAACCTTATCCCTCAACCCTCAACCCTAATCCATCATCCCTCAACTCTAATCCCTCATCCCTAAACCCTAAATGCTATCCCTATTCCTAGACCCTCAATGGGCTCGATACTATACCTTAAACCCTAATCCCTTATCCCTAAACCCTCCAACCCTATCCCTAATCCTTATACCCTCGACACTCTACTTTAACCCTAATCCCTCGACCCTCAACCCTATCCCAAAACCCTTAACCCTCAAACCTCAATATACTCAACCCTCAACGTCAAACCCTAATCCCTCAACCCTTAACTCTGATCCCTCGACCCTTAAAACTTGAACCCTAAACCCTAAACCCTCAACCCTCAACATTAAACCCTAATTCATCAACCCAAAACCCTAATCCCTCAAACCTAAACCCTATCCCTAAACCATCAAGCCTCAACACTATACCTTAAACCCTAATCCCTATCCCTCAACCCTTAACCCTTAAAACTTAAACCCTATCCCTACACCCTCAACACTTGACACTATATCTTAAGCCTTAAACCCTCATCCCTAAAGCCTCAACCCTCAATCCTTAAACCTTCAACCCTAAACCCTATCCCTAATCCCTCTACCCTCGACACTCTAACCCTAACCTTGACATTAAATGCTAATCTGTCAACCCTAAAGCCTAATCCCTCAACACTAAACCCTCAACCCTCAACACTATACCTTAAAACCTAATCCATCAACCCTAAAACCTAATCCCTCAACCCTCAACCCTAAACACTATCAATAAACCCTCAACCCTTGACACTATACCTTAAACCCTAATCCCTCAACCCTCAACCCTAATCCCTCATCCCTAAACCCTAAACGCTATCCCTATTCCTAAACCCTCAACCCTCGACACTATACCTTAAACCCTAATCCCTTATCCCTAAACCCTAAACCCTATCCCTAAACCCTTAACCCTTAAAAATTAAACCCTAAAACCTATCCATAAACCCTTGACACTCAACACTATATTTTAAACCCTAATCCCTTAACCCTCAGCCCTAAGCCTCAACCCTCAATCATTAAACCTTCAACCCTAAACCCTATCCCTAATCCCTCTACCCTCAACACTCTACTTTAACCCTAATCCCTTAACCATCAACCCTATCCCTAAACCCTAAACCCTCAACCCTCAACTCTCAACATTAAACCCTAATCCGTCAACCCTAAACCCTAATTCGTCAACCCTAAACCCTAAACCCTATCCCTAAACCCTCAACCCTCAACACTATACCTTAAACCATAATCCCTCAACCCTAAATCCTATCCCTAAACTCAACAAAACTGCTTTGCCTTATGTTAGGTTGTTAAACCCATCATTTTTGACACTCTTCTCTTAAAGATATATGAGTTGCAAGAATATGTTAGAAAAATGGCTATGAACTTTTTTAATGTTAGTAATGTTATATGGCATGTTTTTCTGGCCCATCTAGGGTTCATTATGCCAATAGGTGTACACACTATGAGAAAAGCTTTGCGTATGGTACATCAACAATAAGTAATTATCAGTTGAAATCAGAAGGATGATCATTATGAGAAAAGCTTTGCATTGGGGTACATCTATGTTTCTTGTTGTCCACCCCGCACTTAGGGGAGGTATATTGTTATGAAACAGGTAAATAATCTCCCATTGTTTACTGGCTCTATCCAAACTACTAAACTATACCTTAAACCCTAATCCCTAAACCCTAAACTTTCAACCCTAAACCCTATCCCTAATCCCTCTACCCTCAACACTCTACCTTAACCCTAATCCCTCGACCCTTAACCCTAAACGCTATCCCTAAAGCCTCAACCCTAAACCCTAATCCCTCAAGGTCCTAAACTCTAATCCCTTATCCCTAAACTCTTTAAATCCTATCCCTAAATGCTCAACCCTCAACCTTAAACCTTAATCACTCAATCCTTATCCACCCCTCTCCTCCCCTATTTGGCTCACTCCCATCTCTACGCTCCTCTACCCTCGACACTATACATACATATAGGCATACATAGATACATACATACATATAGGCATACATACATACATACATACATGATTAATAGCCTTGAACATAAAAAAATTTAAGTTGAATATAACGTGCTCACGTTATTTCAAACATGAAAAACAACACAAACTTTTGCGGAAAAGAAAAAATGCAAAGAAAAAAATAACGCGAGCGTGTTATAACGCGCTCGCGTTATGGTTTGCTTTGGGAATCCCAAGCCTTGGGCTTGGGATTTGCTTTGGATTTCCAACCCAAAGGCTTGGAGTGCCTTTTCAACATCCACAGACGTGTTTTTCCATATTCTTCAAGATTTCACATAATTTCGTTCGTGCTAACCCTCAGATTTGCACGTGTTTCAAGGTCAAACAAATCGAACACCTGGGTAATGTTAGGCTTTCTCTTAGCTATCTGACGATATAATTTTTTTCACATTTTAACAATGTTAAGCCTTTCATCTTTAATTTCTTTTGTTTGTGTGTCCGTTTTTGGGCAAAAACCACTGTTTGGTCTTTTTTTCATTGTAAATTAACTATTCATTGAAATTTCAAAAAAATTACATATTTAGAAACTAGACTCCATTCTACAAATATTAAAAAAATAAAAAAATATTTTCAATTAGTTTTCAAAATTTATAGGGGTACCACGGCCAAAATTCTATTTTTTAGGATGTGTCCACTTTGAAAATTAGTAAAAAATCAAATATTCATCAAAAAATTATTAGAAAAATCAGGCATAAACTACATGCTATTAGCTAATTTCTCACTGAAGCGATTTTAAAAATACTAAAAAAAACCTAACCTTTTGATGGAGCCACAAAACATGCTATGTTATGTTTTTTGACAGAAACAACACCAATTTCTGTGGCTCCCTCTTTTGAACCCCTTAATCTATGTCATTTAAAAAAAAATAGTAGTTTAGAAAGTAGACTCAGAGCAATACGAACATTGTTTTGGTTGCATCTCTAAATTTTGAGTGTAACTATGCTCAATTTCTCATCCAAGGCCAGTATTTCCTGATTTCAGAAAAAAAGTGGCCACTTAAGTCCCCTTTTTGGCCCCCCATCTTCTTGCACTTACCCACATGCTCATTTTAGAATTCACATGCACCTCAAAGTGGGGGCCAAATGTAATGGTGAAATTTGCATACCCATTCTAATTCACATTTAGGTTTAGGCCCATTTTGATGTAATGACGTAATACAACTACATAAAAACAAGTGACACACTCCTATGCTCAATTTAGCTCTTTCATTGATCCTTTATCCATCCCTATTTTCACATATTTATGTACATTCAACCTTGTCAAATCCCTATTTGCACATACTCCCACACATTCACCATTATTATCCATTTATTACACATATCCATACATTCATTCCCCACCTTGAGATTTTTGCCTTTCTTGGGATTGACCCCCAAATTTTAAAATTTTAAATTTCAAATTTGTTGATTCCTACCCTTTTCACTAGTTGTTATGAGCTAACTAGGTACATGTGTTCATGACTTATTGCTATGTCTTGGCATTTAAAGACATTTAATGTGCAATTAATTAATAAGAGGGTCAAACAAATAGAAATCAAATGTCTAGGAAGATTTTGATTTGGAGCACTAAAAGGAACCCATTACATTGATATTTGCATATAAGATACCTGCACACCTAATAATGTTATCTTCAAACATTTTCCCAAGGTTGTAAAGTTGGTTTGACAAGGAGGTTGACTAAGGAGAACTTGATCCTTGCAATTAAATAGCTTTGCCTTGTATTTTCAAATGCCAATGCTTGTGCATCTTTAGATATTAGAGATTGAGATGACACATGTTTCAAAGGTATATACATTTTATCAAGGTGATCTCACAAGTTACAAAGTGATCCTACACATTGGGTCATTTCATGGGACTCAAGTTCGACCTCAAGGGGCACGAATTTGACCCACATGAAAATCTATAACTATTCCAATTTTGATATAGTGAGCAAATCAAAGGAATCCATTTTTTGTATATGATAATTAAATTTTACACATCAACACTTATTCTTCATCGTTATACCAAAACTTAAGACCCTATCCTATTATATTTAATCTCCAAAAATGACATTTTAATTTATCAATTCCTAAATGAAAAATCTAAATTAATTTATAATATATATTTGTTTTAATTAACCTAGAGATTTAATAAAAAGGATTTTATTCCCTTACAATACTATATAAACATAAGTAAATGTCATTATTATCTCAACAAGAGAAAAAGTAACATGGACATTATAATGGTGATTGAAATATTTAAATAGATTAAAATTAAACATACAATATTTAAATTTAACATTGGGATAATTAGATTGGTTGATGAAAAAAATTATAATCAAATATTCTTGTCTTTTTTTAACGAAAATGTATTATAGACATTTGTGTTAGATATGTATTGTATGTGATGCATGTTTTATATTTTTTATAGATTGTGCACTCTACTACATTTGAAGGTTTTGTGGCGTTACCAGGATTAAGGGTACAAGATTAGGAGCCTTAAGAAAAAAATTGAGTTTTTATAGTTGGTTTTAAGCTTATAGTTTTATATCCACTGTATTGTGATACCACTTAACAATTTTCTATATTGATGTGTCTATAAATACTCATAAATAAATTATAATTAAACCCGAGTAAAATGTCTTAAATTATATTATGAATGGTTGATTTAATAGAGTGTGTTATTTTTGTTTGTTTTTTCTTAAAAGGGTTTTCTAGGGTAAAATATCTTGTTACACTATGAGTGTACCATTATTTATTTCTATTGCATTTAATATTCTATTTGCATTGAAGAAATATTTGTCACGCCTAAAAAAATTACAATTAAAAGAAAGGACAATTTATAGGTTGAAGAACTCCCTCTATGGCCTAAACAATCATGAAAGATGTGATATTAGAAGTTTGATGCTTATGCATTAGGACTTAGAGTTTTACAAACAAAAGATTGCCACTATATATATTTCAAACACAGCATTAACTTTTTTGATACTGTTACATATGATTTGTTGTTATTTGGAAACATCAAGGAAATGACCAAAAATGTTTTAAATCTCAATTGCCATCCCAATTTGATATGAAAAATATTGGTGTTGCAATTGCAAACTTTATTTTAGCTATAGAAATTAAAAGGGATTGTTTAAACATGAAATTATCATGAATCAAAGAAATGCATGTTCAGACTATATTGAAGAGGCTTATAATCTAGGAATGAATCTCTCAATATTTTTATCCTTGTTGGTTTGAAGTGATCTATCAAACAATATCCCAAGACACAAGGATATTGAAGACATGTCTCGTGTTCCCTATGTAAGTGTTGTTGGAAGTCTTACTTATGTTATGGTTTGTATTAGATTAGACATTGCTTATGTAGTGGGAGTTTTGAGTAGATATTTGTCAAACCCAAGGAAATTGAATTGAAATATATAGTTTGTAAAGAGGGTTTTCAAAATTCGTGTGGTACTTCCTATTATGCAATTTTCTACCAAGGAAGATGGACCAAACAAAGTAATAGATGTACCAGGTTTTGTTGATGCTAATTGAGTTGGAGACAATGATTGCCAAAGATCTACAAGTGGTTATGTTTTTAAACTCATTTATTAGAGTAGTTAGTTAGATGAGCAGGAGGCATGCAATTGTTGCACTCTCAATTACAAAAGTTAAGTGCATGACAACAACTCATGCATGTAATGAGGCTACATGGTTACAAAGATTATGTTTAGATTCAAATATGATTTCTTATAAAATGTTGTAAATATATATTATGATCCTTGAAGTGAAATTTATTTTGTAAAAAACCCTACTAATTATGATAGGACAAAATATATTGATGTATAATCATTTTGTTAAACATAGTTGAAGATAACACGGTGTTGTTGTAAAGCTATCTTTTTTCTTTGTGCTCTTTGCTATTGTTTCATGACATTGCTTGAATATCTATGATCTCTCTTGGTCATTGTAAAAAGGTGGGGCCTTGTCAAAACCCTATTTCGAGTTCATAGCTCCAGTCAAAAGCGTTTACCTATAATAGAAAACAAGGTGGTGTGAAGAAGGTTGATACCTTGGACAATGTTGCTAACTCATTGACAAAGTTTATTAGTATTGAGAAATTTTCATAGAGTAGGATATCAATGGACATAACTGCCCTTATGAGCTGATTATATATATCTCATGACCCCCCTATGCAAAATATTCGATAAGTGGAAAATTTGTTGGATATATGTTATAGACTTTACATGTTTTATGCCCCTTATAAACTACAAACCACACAACAATTGACAGATCTAGAACATTACCTGAATATAGAGAGTCAATAAATCCTTATGAAGAGATTTGAAAGTGAAAGCCTTTAGAATTTTTTTTACCCTTATAAATAATTTTTCAGCCCATAAATTTATACTTATTATATTGTAAAACCATTTAATTACGTAAATGCTACTTTCAATAAAATCTTTTATTATTCTGAGTGTGTCATTATGATTTCCTTCTACTACATAAGTATATCATTATTCTTCTCTTCAACTTATACCATTGTTTGTATTATTATAATTATTAGACAAATTATTTGCATTTACAACAATTACAAATTAGTTTGTATTATTCTAAATATAGGACAAACTTTACGCGTTTACAAATACAAATGAATCTACATAGATAAAGATGCTACATACATCAATGATATCTCTTCTTGCTTTCAAGAGATCCTTTTATCTACAGATTGCTTACAGGAATCTGAAGTGTGAGCCTCTTAAACTACAACAGAAGTGGGAGATACTTCAATGGATTTGGCTATTCCAGTTGAACAACCATTTTTGTCATGTCCTCTGTAATTTTCTGCCTCACCCCAAATCTCCTGAATGATGTGCTTCACATTATGAATATCTTCCACCACATAATCAGCTCCCTCACTTTTCTCAGAGCTATCAACCTTTAAAATCATATATTGAATTCTGTTAGAAAGCAGTTAATTGAGGCAACAAAAAAAAGTATTGTAGGCATTTAAGTAAAATTAAACTTATTTCTAAATTCTATTTTTGTCTGGGAACTTACAAGGACTGTATTAAGGCCTGCTGCTTTTGCTCCTGCTATGTTTCTACGATTGTCATCAAAGAACAGCTGCAACATGGACTCAATAAGTACCATCGTGAAGATACTACTGCGTATTAAATGCAAATTTCTTCAAACTTACTGTTCTCTGAGGATCGGAATTTGCAATGGCAATTGCCCGCTTAATGGCTTCAACTGATGGTTTGATGATAACAGGGGAAGTAAGAGGATTGAATTCCTCATCTTGTTGCTGGTAAGGATAATCCATATTAAGGCTCTCAAAGCAGATAACATCTTCAAAACATTCCTCCAGGGATAGTTTCTTCAGGACCTTGGTTGCATGAACTCTGTCTGAATTTGTGAATATCTGTAGAAGAAGTTGCATTGATGCTAAACATTAAACATTCTGCTTCATTTTTCTTTAAGATCTTAGCATTCACTTTCAAAAAATGTTGTGACAAGTGGGTATTGTTAAGAATCCTACAGGAGACACAACTCTTGGTGGTCTCTTTCTTCCTCTTTTTTAAGAAGAGTTGGGGAACTTAAAAATTCAATTTATGCATCTCAGTTAAAAACAGCACTCATTCCATGGTCTAGTGCTAAGGCAGAGCTATTGAGGTGATTTGGGCTATTGGTGGGTGTTCAAATTTAGCAATCACAGAGTTATGAAAAGAAAAAAAAAAGTTCAATACATACCAATTTTCTTTGAGGCATGCTCAGCAAAATGTTCCTCAGAACCGGATCTGGCTTAATGACTTCATATGGCAATCTCCCATGAACAAAACTATACAATCAGAAAAACACATGTATAAGATTTTGAATGAGAAAATCAACAGAGCATCAAATGTAATGGAAACCGGGGAAAATTATTGAAATTTGAGGATAGAAGAATTCAAACATTTGATTGCTAGGCCTAGCATAAAAATGTCAAAAGAAAATCTATAATTTTATAGTTGGAAAGTAATATATTCAAGATTACGCAGGACACTCGGCATGAAATTTTCCAGAATCCGGAAAAGAAAAACCATGATAAGCATTAGTACCTGTGATATTCATCTGCATCAACTTCATACCCTAATGCCTGCAATGGAAAGTGAAATAATTCATGTCAGTCCAAGGAATAATATCTCTGTTCTGTTTCAAATTGAGGTGTAAGCCTCAATGGAATTTTAACCCCTAAATCATGAGAGACAGCAAAGATATCCGTGTGCTTTCCTTAATTAGAATTCCATATGGTTAGAGATAGAAAATTCCCTTTCTATAAATTCTTGTAACTTGTAAAAGAGATTTGGATGAAAACTGTTTTTAACAGATTTAAAAAATTCACGTTCTTGAAGCCTTGTATAAATAGAAAGGCCCTTATATGTGATCCAATTCAAATCATTAGTCCTGATAATGGGTCAGGAAATGCGACCAGAAAATTCTAACTGTCAAGACATTTTTAATCCTTAAACGTTTATACCAACAATTGCACATTGGCAAAATACTAAATTCTTCTGCCTTTCCAACTAACTTTATTTCTATCTATTCAGATAATTTTTTTCTTCCCCTAATTATCAAATCTATCTGTTTATTTGAAATGGAAATAAGGAGAAGAAAGTCACTCGAAGGCCAGCCAGCGAGCTTCCATGAGTCTTGTAAAACTGGGAACGAAGGTCCGTGGCAACGTCAATACTTAATTCAAGTCTTTTCGACAGGAATTCTGCAACACAGTTCAAATCCATTCAATTAATTCATACCATTCAGTTACAGTAAATTGAATTCTTTCATAATTCCTTGAGAATTTATATTGGAAATTTGATTTTAGTACTCTCCATACCATCAATATTCTTGCGGCATGCTGTGGCTATTCCTGTGCTCGAAGGATACAACGTATCGTCCAAATCTGCCAAGTTAAATACCATTTCTGTAATCAGCAACGAAATTGAACCCAATTTGTTTTCCACATAATTTAACAAGAATTACATAGTCATTGTCAAGAATACCCTGCTTTTTCTTCACAAATCATAACATACCAAATAGCAAGCAGTCGAATTGAGGCCTGTGCGACAAATTCCCTCCTTCCATGATGATAAAGTTAAATTCTTTTTAACAGAGCTTCAAAACTTGTGCAGAGAAGAAATGGATGGGGAGACAAGAGGGAGGCTCTCGATTTATTCAAGAGGAGAATGAGCAAAACTAGTTGGCAATGACAAGGAAAGAGAGAAGAGCGTGACGCGTTTGCATATGTTTGGAAAGGAAAATAATTGCGGCCAGCTATTCATGTGAAGCACGTGTATCTTCTGTACGTTCCTTTCTTCAATGGGAAGCATGTGTATGTGGACATATCTATCTCTCTTTTTTTAAATTATTTCTAAGTGTTTTTGTGGTAATTTGAGTGAATATTTTATAACGGTTTACTTGTGAAAAATATATAAGATTTTTCTTTAAAAGGTCAAATATTGGGAGTAGTAAATTGGTTCTTAGTTCTTTTTATTTTAATGAAAAGAAAAATGAATGAGAGCTTTTTAGTTAAAAAAATTGTAAAATTGAATTTTAAATTTTGATGGTGTCAATTTGGGTAATATAGGAGTAGATTTCTTATTAAGGAGTGAAGATGGTAGTTTTATTTGTGGCTGTGATGTCTAGAATTGATTCAAGTACAGTGCGGGTGAGTAAGATCTACGATAACACATGTTCTCCATTCTTGCTAAAGGTATCAACCAAATTACTTCTACTCTTCAGAAAAAAAAAATCACCTAAGTAATGGAGAATTTGATTGATTACTCTCTTTGCGTGGATGAAAAGTGTCACATATGGTAGAGAAATGATTGTTCTCGAAAATGAGTCGCACTGATAGGTTCACTCGCTTCTCTAGGGAGGAGCACCCAGTGGCAGACTATTGTGTTGATTTGATGAGGTGGGGTTTGAACTATTGGTGTGTTTAAATGTTCTCTTACAAGTCATTGTAATGTTATTGTGTTTATTCTTGCACCGATTAATTTGATGAGCTCCTCTAAGAGAACGAACTCTTTGATGTGGGACTCCTCTTCTATGCACCTTCTCTCGAACTCGGATTTGTCTAAGAATGGGTTGGTTTTCTTGAATCTCACTTAACATTGCTTCATATCCAATCCTCCTTTATTTCAAGACACATCAAGTGTAAAATGTCAAGTGAGGAAAAAGGGATCAAAAGAAAAGCTCTTGTGTTTCTGTTTGATCTTGTTTCCGCTTGTTTGTTTGATTGTTGCACAGTTTTGATTTGTTGAATGACTTGCTAAGCTCTTGCATTTGTTTGATTCTTTTTGAGTTGAGTGCCTCATGAAGTTATTGAGGGCTTCTACCTTCTTTGTTTTTCTATTTTTGTGGTTTATGATGATGATGTTGCTAAAAGAACTAAACTAGATGCAAAAACAAATCTACTTTGTATGTTTTGTGCTTTTTTGAAATCAAATGTTTTCTAATTAATCTACTTGTGCAAAAAAAAAAATATTTTATATGAGTGTAGTTAAATGGATTTTCCTAAATGTAATGTAATTGTTTTCCTTTTGGATTTTGATGTTTTGGTTTCCTTTGAGTGTTGATTTATTGGTTACCTCATGTTGGGATCAAGGGCTTTCAAAGAATGCAAATAAAACTAAATCTAACTTAATATACTCTAATGTAAAAAAAATAAACAAAATTTTCTAATCTAAGAAAGCAATAAAAGTTCTACTCTAACCAAGGATGAATAATGGAGTATTACTATCCTCGGGCAAATTAAGATTTTCTAATTACTACTTAATCTATTTGCAAAAAGAAAGAAAAGAAAACTTCTATAAAATGTGAAACTTGTACAAAGCTTCTTTGAAGAAACCTATGTTGGCATGTGTCCTCAAGAAGTCCAGCCTTTGTATCTTCTTCTATAGCAATAGGGTGCTCCTTCTTGATGGAAATGAGATATAGGGAAAACTAGAATTTGGGAAATTGGGAAAGCACTTGAATGATTGAGGGAAGCTTCTGAAGCTTCGAAGAAAATATTGGATATAGACATAAGAGTCCTATATAGAGAATGAGAATGTTGTAAGTGGGGGTTGTTGGTGCAAGGATAGCCTAGTCTTCTAAGGTGATTCACAATCCTCATTTAGAGAGAGGGAAAGGAATTAAAGTTTCCAGCAAAGAGTTGGCTACAAATGCAAAAATGGACAACCTCCTAGATGCTAATGACAAGGGAAGTATAAATAGGAAGGGAAGTATAAATAGGTAGGGAAGATTTAAAATCAAGGGGAGGTGATTGGGAGATAACTAGAGAGATGATTGTGAGTCAAGACGAGAGGAGAATTAGTCAAGGGAAGATAGCATTATGTCAGGACTAGAATCAACTCACAATTAGAAGCAAAAATGGTGGAAAAATAGCCAAAACATAAGTAATCATGCATCCTTCAAAGACATCATAGGGGCTCCTCTTTTGAGGGTCTGGGTTACCCCTTTTACCAAGGTAGGTCACTTAAGCAACCCTACAACTTAATCCAGGTCACCCAAGTGACCCTACATTTGAGGGTATTCAAAAGGTTTTTGAAGGAGTGTAAGAATCAGGAAGTTGTTCCAAGGCCTGAACCAGGTGGACAAAAGGCTGGGAAGGATGAGGGAATTGCCATCAAGTCAAAAAAATGTTAAGAACAAGTGTGTTTCACACCACATGGGTCGTGAGATGGACAACCGAGTCATTATTAGACTACCATGTTGTCCTGTGCAATTTTGGGTACTTATAGTGGCAACTCACTTTATCATCTAGGAATTAGAATGAACAATGAAGCTGAGTGGGAAGGTGTTGTTTGGATGGCTATGGTGACTTCGAACTATGTACATTAATGCTATTAATAAGGGAGCATGTCCAAATTAGAAACTAAACTGATCTACATAGAGGAAGTGTTGGCTTTGCATTTTTAGTTTGTTGAGGTAAGATACCAACATTATTATTAAAAGGAAAATGTTGCAACAAATTTTCTTGCAAATTACGGGGTTGATCAAGACCATTTAATGGCCTTATATAGGCATCTACCCACTTCTTGCAAAGGATCTAAATCCTTTTTAATATTTAAGCCCTCATAATTTGATTCCCCCATTATTTTATGACCTTAGGGTTATTTTATTTTTACAATTGGAGTACATTTTTCCTTTATATTGTGATTTAATTCTCATGCATGGGAATATTATTGGGCCATGAAAAGTTGGGATCACTATTAATTAGTGTATGTGAGGTTTTTATAAGTAAATGAGTTGGAGTAATTTGATTATGCTGGAAAAATAATTGGGCACAAAAATCTCAAACCCAATCTGACTACTTTTTGAATAGCCAAGATATAAAACATCACTCAATGAAGTCATGTTAGGTTGAGAATTCGCTCAAAGAGTTCATTCATAACTCTACTAACCCTACCTAATTACTTAACTATTAGAGATATCAATAAATCTCATCATATAATAAATTCCAACATTTCAGCCAAGTATGAACTATAGAATAAATCCTTCTTAAAAATGTGATTATACATGGATTTCCATTAATAACGATATTACATCTATAATCATCTAGAAACTTATGAAGAATGAAATAAGTCTATATCTTTCATACAAGTAAAATTAATTAAAAAGAATTATCCAAATCTACATATGTAATTATATATATAATAACTGCTTTCTTGTAGGAATATTATGTTTTACAAGAATCTATAATTTCTTTGCCTCCCAACCTTAAACCAAGCTCAGTTTAGTTTCTTGAAATACTAAAGGTACTTAGTAATTATCATTCTTTGAAGAAGAAAAGAAGACAATCATTTATGCCAAATAAACTAAGAGATCATGGTGTTGAGTTAACTAGCTCAAACCTTGAACTAATTAACACAATAAACTAGTATGATTGCTTTAAATTAGCCTTTAGACTCCTTTACCCAGGGAAGAGATTTGTTATATAGTAGACATTTTAAGGTTACAATCTTATTTCATCCATGTTTAAATGATTAAAAGAATAAACCATTCAGTTAAACACCTGATGCAACCCATTCTCTAAGATGTTCATAAGATTCTTTCAAGCTTGAGGAATGGTTATATAAAGGTATGAGAACTATCTCTTAAAATGAATGCATTCACTTAAAATCTGAAGCATTATTGATGTAACATTCCAACTGGAATATTAAATAAACTTACAAGATAATTAAGAAAATATTCTCTTTAAAAAAAAAAGGGAAATATCCATAATCAATATATTACATTTGTAATATCCAAGTACAATATACATGTTTCAAAGAAGATCGCTTCACATGCGACTAGCAATTTGCACATATATCTCAATTAGTCATATTTCTTATGACTTACAATTTTATCAATATCAATTACAAAATAAGGAATGTGTTCTTGTTCACAAGTCTTTGAGAGTCAACTGCAGGAGAGAGAGGGAGAGCATCACCCTGGTGCTTTTCCTCCAACCACAACTCAGCGGTCCCCTACACACTTTCCTTCTTGGAAGTGACCCTTCCCTTCACAAAGGTAATAGATAATGGGAATAAACGGATTCCATATGCCATCTGAGAACTAGTGATGTGCCCTAGCTAAAGACAATCGAGTTAACAAATCTAGTCTAGCTCTAGCTATGTATGACCCATTCTGATTGTTTAACTTATCTGGTACACCGTGAACCGACAATGCACAAGCAATAACTTTTTCATTACTTTGGCCAAAGTTTCATATATATAAGTAGTCATATGTTCACTCACTCTTTCCTCGACTTGGAGACAACATTCTTATTACTCTATCATATAAATATTTAATAATTCTTTCGACTTGTTTATACCATACTGGTCACAAAGATATATCATAATCCTTATCTACTAATCCTTTTGACAATTCTAAGGTGAGAACTTAGGTGACTATATAACATACATTGAGTCCCTCTTTGCATCCTTGCAATGTCAAGTCTATGACATCCTGTCATCTACTCAATGCCCTGTCAATCTATTCTCATGCTCACTGTATTCTCTATACAAGCAAGATTTTGACAATTAAGTCATAGGCTTCTTATGTTTAAAGTCTCTATCTAATCTAATCAAAGAATATAGTCGTTCGACTCATAATCTGTTGAAGATAACTATAGTTTCATGTACCATCGAATTGAATACACTTCCTCATGTATATCAAGAAGATATCATATTAATAAAGTAATCAATATTTCAACTTATCATTACCATAGTGAGTATATCCCTGAACTACCTTGTGGCTATTCTTAGCCTAGGATAAGATTAAAGACCATTCCTTTATAAAAACTAGAATATGCATAGTTTAAAATGACTCAAGAATAGCTTCTAGGAACAACACACTCTTCTTCATATACTTGAAGACAAAGGTCTAATGTCAGGTGTTCCTACATAATGACTTTGACTCCAAACTAACTTCTTTTAAAGCTTTTTCAAAACACTCTATATCTTCATGATTAGCTACTGCTATGGGATGAGTACTTTGTTTCAAAAAAACAACCTTCACTTAGGCCTTTTTTGTTAGAGCCAGGATCAGCTGCAAGCATTCATCTACGGGAGAGTTATGAAAAAAAGTCAAGAGAATATTGATGCAAAATATTGGAGAATTGAATAACCCATGAAAAATACATGCAAAGGAGTGAGTATTTATAGGCAAGGTGAGTGGGGTGAGGTGTCAATATTGACCAATAGGAAATGTAACTCCAGCATCTCCAAAAATACGGGGGAGGTGGAGTAACTTCCATGAATGGATTGAAACCACACACACATGCACCCACTAACATAAAGGCCTATTAAATAACTCACATTATTAAACTACTTAAACAAGCTTAAAAAAGATGTGTAGGAAAAACCTTATAATAAGGAATAAAAAACCTACACTAACACCCCCCCTTAAGCATAGCTTAGATGGATGTAAAGATGGGTACCGGAAAATAAAGCCATGTTAGGTACCCAAATACAATGATTGTTTCTGCTGCAGAGAATTACTGGAAGCATTCGAAGAAGCAACCCTGAATTACTGGAAGCTCATGAAGAAGCGACTCTCAATTACTAGAAGCTCATGACGAAGCATCACTGAACTCTGATGAAGCAATAGAGGATAGAAGATGACCTGCTGCACAGAATCACTGGAAGCCAATGATGATGCAACACTGAACTCTGATGTAGCAATAGATGATAGAAGGATTAAAAATGATCTACTGCACATGACTGTTGAAGAAGAACTATGTTGTACTGGAAGACCCCACTGAATATCAAGATCAAAGAGGTTGGTAACATAAGGTACCGATGATCTCAAAAATACTGAACAAACTATGAAGGTTGCCTCCAGGGCGAAACCAAGGAAGCATAAGCACAAGTACAAACAATTTAATATCTCCATTATGCTACAGAAAGTGCAAGAGAGACCAAAAATAGATTATTGCTAATAAATGAAGCCTATCAAAGCAAATAGAACCTTTCCAAGAGGCAGCATGTCTAGGATATCCAACATAAGCTAGAAAATTGACAAATTGAATAAAAGATACCTGGGGATGAATCTAAAAAAAGTACATAGGTGACTGTGAAGAGCTCTCTGATACCTTTCCAATGCCTTTTTGTTTTCAAAAAATGGAGATTCTGGGTGCAAGAACGGAGCTCGGAAGCCAAAAAAGATGCCTTGACTTTAAATAGAAAAAATAGGTGTCAAACAGAAAAATTAGGAAAAACTGATCATACTATCAGAAAGTGTACAGAACTAGGTTTTCAGCAATATTTTGTTTGCAAAAAACCGACTCCGTTTCCCCAAGTTATGATAGTTTTTGTGAAATTGCTCCATTAGGGCATGAGAGAAGGGCAAAATGGGGGATTGCTTTTAACCATTGGATAAAAGACCGAACCATGTGGGAGCACCCTTCAGACCACTGGATAAAAGGAAGTGGAAGCACCCTTCAAACCATTGGATAAAATGATGCACTCGGCGGAAGCACCCTTTGGATCACTGGATAAAAGGAAGCACCCGACAGAAGCACCCTTCGAACCACTGGATAAAATGATGCACCCTGCAGAAGCACCTTTCGGATCGCTGGATAAAAGGATGCTGAAGCACCCTTTGGACCGCTGGATAAAAGGACGCAGAAGCACCCTTTGGACCGCTGGATAAAACGATGTACCCTACAGAACCACCCTTCGGACCGCTGGATAAAAGGATGCACCCACAAAAAAATCACAACAAATTTTTAGTCTTCGATTTCAGTGATTTGACAGGCATTTATAGGGTTTTCGACCCTTCTAAGCACAATGGCGGGGTTAGTTTTTCTCCAGGGGGAACAGATTAAATGCTAATGGCTAAAACCCTCACAGATTTGAGAAGAAACTTGCAAGCCTGGAGCTCTGATACCATGTTAGAGCCAGGATCAGCTACAAGCATTCATCTACGGGAAAGTTATGAAAAAAAGCCAAGAGAATATTGATGCAAAATATTGGAGAATTAAATAACCCATGAAAAATACATGCAAAGGAGTGAGTATTTATAGGCAAGGTGAGTGGGGTGAGGTGTCAATATTGACCAATAGGAAATGTAACTCCAGCATCTCCAAAAATAGGGGGAGGTGGAGTAACTTCCATGAATGGATTGACACCACACACACATGCACCCACTAACATAAAAGGCCTATTAAATAGCTCACATTATTAAACTACCTAAGCAAGATTAAAAAAGATGTGTAGGAAAAACCTTATAATAAGGAATAAAAAACCTACACTAACATCTTTAAGTACACATTTTCCCATAATAAAATTTCTACGACCAAACTTGGTTTTTAGCTAATAGTCGAACACTTCTTGTCGACTAATTCCTTACATAGCCATGCTCTTAATTTTCTCTACACACTCGCCCATACTTAAGGCACAACAACTTAATGCAATTAATGTTGTGGGTATAATATATAACCTAGTTAGCCAAGTATAGATTATACAGTCAGCCAAGTATAGATATACAATCATCCATAGTATAGATATTATAGTCGGCCAAGTATAGATATTACAGTCAACCATAGTTGACCTATTATGCAAGATACAGACAGCCCATAGTCAGCCTAACATGCAAGATACAGTTGGCCAATAGTTGGCCTAACTTGCTTAGTATAGTAAGCTTAATAAATAGCATAGTAAGCTTAGTGTATAACATGGTGAGTTTAATATATTACATGGTGAGCTCCAATATATATATATATATATATATATATATATCACAATGAGCTTCAATATGTAACACAATGGGCTCTATATATAACACAGTGGGCTCTTTATATAACACTATGAGCTCTATATATACCATCGTGAGCTCTATAATACAAAGGTCTAATTGGAATTCAAGTATCTACGTTAAATATCATAGGCATAGTCTTAACTATTTACCTGCGAAGCTATTCCTGCTTCTCTATCAAAGAAAAGATATATAAACATTTAAGACATGGCCGAAGAACTTCCAACTCAGAGGTATCAATCTGTTTAATACTTTCAAGTATAGACTATCCGACAGGGATCGACAATTAACATATCATACATACTATTCCTCTTTCTAAGTTATAGTGAGGTAATTCAAACAATGGTATTCCTCTGTACAAGTTATATAACTAAACCACATTCATAATAGCACAGAGAATCCATTTTACAAAATGGCAAAACAACTCAATTCTATTAACTCCTTCTATGCTAACTGAGCTATTCGAAGGCAAGATCGTTATTCAGACATTATCATAGTCTACAAATTGTAGTAGACTTACCTGTAAGTTAGATAGTTTGAGTCCTTAACCACAGTCACCTTGCTGCAATTCCTATTGTTCTTCCACTGCCTTCGAGCTCTTCCTTCTTTTTCTTTTTTTTCCTCCTTCACAAGACCTTTCCTCACACCTACTTATCCCACTTGGTAACAATCATGGGAGATAATAATTACATCACCCTTGATTCTCTCTCCACTCCCATGGGACTTATCATGCAGGGATAAGTGGAGAGTATGGAGTGGCAACTCCCTCTCCCACTCCCCTAGCATCCAGGGAGTATGTCGAGGAGGTTTAAAGGGAGAGACTCCAACAAGATTTAACTTGTAACAATATTAATAATAACTATAATAATATTTAATAATAATAATAATAATAATAATAGTAGCTTTATAAATAGACATAACATACTCAACTAAATTATGTCGATATCGTGTACTCTCAAACACTAATTGTGTTCATCTAAAGCACAATTATCGACGGAGAATTCTCACAAGTTGACTAAGATCTTCACAACAAATTAAGCATGTTTAGTCAATTTACACATGTCAACTAGACATCCAAAGGCTTACACCAATCTTCATCATATGACGAAAAAGGATTTACCTTCATCTTAACGACGACACAACTGACAAGAATAAACATGGTCTCTCTACCAAGTATGTGTGTGTGTGTATGTTTCTAGATGGCATAAGGATCGTCACATTCATGCAATCTATCACTCTCTCCATGGTGATACTCTCGCTCCTCATATCAGAGGGAAAACAACATTGTTCCTGCATCCACCTCAGTTACATGACGGTAGTTAGTCCATTTCATCATTTTAACCACATGTTCAACAATGACGTCATAAACAATTATTTTCTTGCATATAAATCTATATAAATCAAATGTATTTTCCATCATTACTATAATTATAATATTTTCTCTAACTAACTATCTGTCTCCTCGAAAATAAATAAAATAAATACATTAGTTTTAAAAAATAGGGTGTGACACTTGAAATTAAGGCATTCAACCAATAGATGAAAGGCATTCTTGGAATCATGGACCCCTAAACTTAGGGTAAATTCTCGATTACAAAATATATTATGAAGATTCTATGTGGAAATGATCCATGGAATATATGTTAGAAACACATACCTTTCCAGCAAATATTTTGTCAAATTGAAAGTGTAAATAATTAGTTGGTTGAGGAAGAATGAAAAATATGTTGATAATATGTTGCTCGAGAGAAGAGGAGGGACGCACAGAGAAGGCACACAAACTGGTTGACATAATGCCCAAAGAGATATCATCTCCTAGAATGCAAAAATTGTAGGATATTCACCCAATGGATTTGTTGAACAAGTATAAAAGATAGAGGAAGTTCCTCAGATGATGTAGTTGTAAGTGCTTGGTAGCCATGTGTGCTTAATGTGGAAGCATATACAAGGCACAATAACTATTTTACAAAATGCCTAAAAGAAATGTCATCTCATGAAATGCCATGACTGCAAGATATCTTCAAAATGGCTTTGTTGAAGTCCTTAAAAGACTTTTAAGCAAATGCAACTTGGCAGGTGTAAAACCAGATTCCACAAACTTTTCCACATCATCCCTACCTGTGCCAAAAATTGATGCCCTCCCCCAAGTACATACATTCCCCAAAAAACATAATGAAGTAGATTTTTGTCCCCTCCTCCAATTCAAAAATCTCTTCTAGACATATATGGAGAATGAAGAAGCACGGTCGACAAGGCACATGGGTTTGTTTGACAGAAAGCCTTAAAGAGGCATCATCTCATGGAATGCAATGATTTTGGGATATACACCAAAAACAATTGTTGAAAGGGCTTTAGAAATTCCCCATAATATGATTTGGGACATTATGTGTTGTACCCAAAGACAACCATGGGTGTTGAGATACGCTAGGGAAAATGATACGTTAGTAGACAATTATTATCTCCACCAATGGATATGGTGATTTGCATTCTTGAATTGTGGGTAAAGTGAAAGAAGGAAGAAGTTGCTTATACACTACACATCCTATGATCGTCTATCAAAAGCATTGCAAACCTCGTATTTTCTATCCATCACATATATGCAAGGCAATGAATGTGTAATTAAGAGTTAGATAAAGTGATTTAGCTAACTAAGTGTTGATGTTGGGACCCCAAATGATAGAGGTGATATATGCTTTAGAATGGCCCAAGACCTGCAATTGAGAGTGATCTCTTTTAACACTCAGGTTACTAAGGTTTTCTGAATGGCCTATTCATTCAGATGATATGCACCTCAATGTGAATTTACCACAAGGCATCCATGAATGTGTATTGTGTGCAATCTTGCCCCATAATTCATAGAGGGAAACATTCTAATTCTAGGTTTGGTAGAAGTACTGGCATACACAAATGCTTAACAAACTAAAAACTTCTATACCAAACCTTTATTTGCAAGGACAAATATTTATAGGGAACAAATTTTGGACAATTCAATAAATCACAACACATGATTTGAATGTAGTTAAATGACTAATCAATCATATAATGTGTGTTCTAACTACCAAAATTCATTAATAAAATAAATTATGGTAGTGTATAAGGCAAGGTTGAAAAACTTAAAAATTACTTGATAAATAAACTAGAGCCTTTCAAGAGATGCACAAAGATAAAACAAGCATGATTAATTAAAAATGTACGCATGCACAAGCACACCAAGACATACATAAACAAAGACACATACTCATACATATTGTAACCTGAGCTAAATGCACTAGGTGAGTGTGTGAACAGATTCCATCATGACACGTCACTTTCAAACGACTAGAACCTTCTCCCTAATGATACTCTCTCTCCAACCTAAGAGAGTGTCGATCATTCCTGTCGCACTCATGAAAATAAAAATGATAGTTAGTCATCGTCATAAATTGACATTTAAATATAATTCATAAATGATTTATCATTACTGGAATCCTTTCAATTACAATTCTAAAGATAATTATCATATTCAATTATCTTTCCTAATCATTCAATTTAATCAATATTTAACTAGGAAAAACAAACGAGATGTGACAGCATTGGAAGTTTGACTCCTTATGGCTTGGGCCATATGAAGTTACAAATGAGTATGGTCACAATGTGTATCATCTCAAGAGTTTAATTAGAGATATCATGGAGTTGCCAGTTCATAGCCAACATCTCAAGTATTACTTTTCTTAAAATAATGAGGTATTTTGACTTGTACATATTTGTGCCTCTTGTGTATTTTATTTTTGTGCAATTGAGATCCCTGTTGATCACAACGAAGTCTGATTGTCCCATTGTTTCCCTTGTTCCCTTTTCGGTGGTCTACTCCTAGAGAGTCTGTCTAGATTCTCGCCATGCCTGCAAGAGACACACATTCCAACTAGAGCCAATGTTGGGACCCAATTTGAAAATTCAAATTTGCTTGTCTATGCCTCCTTTGTGATTTGACCCTATTTTGCCCATCATATATAACTGATTTCAGAAATTTCCAATGGGTCTTCCCTTGGTCAAAAAATTGTCTAAGTGTTGCTCCTTGTAATCACCCATTGTCCCCATCATATGTTGAAATTTGCAAAAATCCAAAGAAGATCTAAGTAGGGGAAGTCTCAAATCATTTTCTAGTATTTATGTGAAGTTGCGGACTTTTAACTTGGACTTTTAAACATGCCCTCTTCACCTCCCATTCAGTCCTCACCTGCTTTCCCACATAAACATTTTGCAGAAGTCTATTGGGCTCTTAGTCTTTTTCATTCTGCCCATTTATTCCAATTTGTAGAATCCCGCTGGACTTCTAGACTTCCATTTTTGAGTTCCAATATCCAGTCCTCTCGTCCATTTCCGCATTCTTGCAATCTTTGTTCATTCGTCCCTTCTCCCATTCCCTTTATTTTTAAAATTGTGGAGTTCTTCTAGACTGCTTCAACTTTCCTTCTATTTCCCTTCTATCTATTGATCTCCTGAAACTTCCAATCCTTTTCTGCATTTTTGTATTTTCGTCTTATTTCGTTAATGTGGTATTTCCCTTGGGTACTAGATGTCTTCACCATTGGTTCCACCATACTTTGCTGCGTCCTTTCCAATCCATTTTGTAGGATGATACCACATTTCTAAACTTCCTTCATCACATACCCAGTTGCTTCCCGTTTCTGGTCTCACATATTTTTCTCGCACCTTTGTATCATCCATTCCTTTCTCCTTATAGACCTTCCTAGGAGTTCTGGATATGATCATATCCTATCCTAACCTCATGTTCCATAATTTTTTCCTGCACTTCTCCCATCCTTTCTTCCTTTCCTCATACACTTTCCCACATCTTGAACTCATTCATTTCATTCCATTTGTGGAACTTTCCAAGCCTTCCAAATTTCTTCCTTCCACTCTAATGTTCAGTCCTCACGTCTCGACCCACATCGAAATTCTATAAATTTTTTAAACTCCTCCAATACTCTCCAAAACACTTCAAAAACTTCCCAAGTCACCATTAATGACCATATTTGACCCCTGCAACTACTGAAATCCAAATTTCCTACCCAAACACCATCACTCATCTCAAGGGCACGATTCCACTTGTAGATTTCAATGGTGGATGATGAAAGAGGTATGGTTGTCATGAATTCTGTGGTTGGATTTCTAGTTGCCAATAATCTTTACGCAAGCTCTAGATCATTCATTTTGAGTAGGAAACTTTTCAAACGTAGATTTCATGGGATTTTCTCTTGGTTTGCATTCAATGCTTCAACCTGAAGAGGTACATCAAATTTCCAATCAATGACCAAGAGGCAAGAAACTGAAATGCTATAAATATAATTTTGTTTGTTATTCAAAGGGTTGATCATTTTCTTGTCTTCCACGTACCTTTAAGTGCCAAGAATCATCTAGGGTTTCAACTCCTGCCAGTCTAGTGCATTTGGGGAGCAATGTATTTGTGAGTCATAAGGAGGTTGTAATATTGTGAATGGTATTTGTTATGGAATGTCTCTATGACTGTTTGTAGATTTTTAGGGGAACCTTCAAACTTGTCTAGGGTTTCCTCTTGACACATTTGCTGGTATGACTGTAATAGAGATTTGATAACTGTGACAGCATTCTAAGTCATTTCAAAGCTTTTGTAATAGTCATTTCTTTATTTCATATGGATTTATGTGGTATGATGATAGATTATTAAGCATGCTCTATTATCTAATAACATATCTTTGGTGTGTGTATATACATAACTCTTATTATGTTGTGATTTGCTACTCATTGCCTCTCTCTACAAACTGTGACTTTGTTACCCATTGGAATAGGCATCGGTCTTGGAAGTTCATGATCAATCATAATCTTAAAATGAAAAACATCTTTCACCAGTAGTTTAGGAGTAGGTTAGTAGTTTGTATACACTCCATGATTCAATGATTCAGTCAAAGAAACATCATAAAGTGACAATAATAGCCATCTATCTTAGGGAATCATGTTGTGTATACCTTCAACTTGCAATTGTGCAATGATGTCTTTATTAGCTTAATACGAGTTTTTATGTGTAGTTGGTTAGTCTATGGCCTAGTGACAACATTTAGGGTCAAGTGTACTTTGGATACAACTACAATAGTTTCGCTTTGTATACATTTCTTTGTAATCAATCCTGTTAAGGACACCTCTAAGAACATCCCATTGAGTTTAGCTAAGCTCAAAGCAAAGGAGAGATTATCCACTCTCAACAATTGGCCTTTAATCAGTCATATTCTATATTGATGAGTTGATTGATTCACTCTTAAAACAACACTTCTCTGGCCTTGAAGTGAGTTGATTCCTCGAGGAGTGCGAGCAACGATTGTAGAACCCAACATGGTGAAAAATTAAATCATGGTTGCAAAGTAACACAAAAATATAAATATAATATTAATGCCTTTTACATACTAGTTTTTACAAAGCCTTGTGCAAATGCTTGTAAAACATTGCATTCCTGTAAATTTCCGAAACTACCTACAGAAAACTAATTCCCAACTAATTACAACTTAAAACTAAAACTAAGTCACTAAGGTGACTTTATTACATTATATAAACCTTAATTTTCTACCAATTCTAATTATCAAACAAATTATTTGCATTTACAATTACAAATTAGTTTGTATTATTCTAAGTATTGGACAAATTATAGGCATTTACAATTACAAATGAACTTACATAGATAAAGGTGCTACATACAACAATGAGATCTCTTCTTGCTTTTGAGAGATCCTTTTTTTTTTACAGATTGCTTACAGGAAGTATGAAGTTTGAGCTTCTTAGGCTACAACAGAAGTGGGAGATACTTCAATGGATTTGGCTATTCCAGTTGAACAACCATTTTTGTCATGTGCTCTGTAATTTTCTGGCTCACCCCAAATCTCATGAATGATGAGCTTCACATTATGAATATCTTCCACCACATAATCAGCTCCCTCACTTTTCTCAGAGCTACCAACCTTTAAAATCATATGTTGAATTATGTTAGAAAGCAGTTAATTGAGGCAACAAAAAAAGTATTGTAGGCATTTAAGTAAAATTAGACTTATTTCTAGATTCTATTTTTGTCTGGGAGCTTACAAGGACTGTGTTAATGCCTGCTGCTTTTGCTCCTACTATGTTTCTACGATTGTCATCAAAGAACAGCTGCAAAATGGATTCAATGAGTACCATCGTGAAGAGACTACCATGTATAAAAATTGACATGCAAATTTCTTCAAACTTACTGTTCTTTGAGGATCTGAATTTGCAATGGCAATTGCCCGCTTAAAGGCTTCAACTGATGGTTTGATGATAACAGGGGAAGTAAGAGGATTGCATTCCCCATCTTGTTGCTGGCAAGGATAATCCATATTAAGGCTCTCAAAGCAGATAACATCTTCAAAACAGTCATCCAGGGATAGTTTCTTCAGGACCTTGGTTGCATGAACTCTGTCTGAATTTGTGAATATCTGTAGAAGAAGTTGCATTGATGCTGAACATTAAACATTCTGCTTCATTTTTCTTTAAGTTCTTAGCATTCACTTGCAAAAAAAATTTGTGAGAAGTGGGTGTTGTTAAGAATCCTATAGGAGACACAACTCTCGGTGGTCTCTTTCTTCCTCCTCCTTAACAAGAGTTGGGGAACTTGAAGATTCAATTTATGCATCTCAGTTGAAAACAACAGTTCATTCCATGGTCTAGTGCTAAGGCAGAGCTATTGAGGTGATTTGGGCTATTGGTGGGTGTTCAAATTTAGCAATCACAGAGTTATGAGAAGAAAACAAAAGTTCAATACATACCAATTTTCTTTGAGGCATGCTCAGCAAAATGTTCCTCAGAACCGGATTTGGCTTAATGACTTCATATGGCAATCTCCCATGAACAAAACTATACAACCAGAAAAATAAACGTATAAGATTTTATTGAGGACAGAAAATTTCAAACAGCTGATTGCAAGGCCTAGCATAAAAATGTCAAAAGAGAATCTATAATTTTATTCTTGGAAAGAAATATATCCAACATTACTCAGGACACTTGGCATGAGATTTTCCAGAATTCAGAAAAGAAAAACCATGATAAGCATTAGTACCTCTGATATTCATCTGCATCAACTTCATACCCTAATGCCTGCAATTGAAAGTGAAATAATTCATGTCAGTCCAAGAACCTAAATAGTCCAAGGAATAATATCTCTGTTCTGTTTCAAATTGATGTGCGAGCTTCAATAGAATTTTAACCCCTAAATCATGAGAGACACCACAGATATCCGTGTGCTTTCCTTGATTAGAATTCCATATGTTTAAAGACAGAAAATTGTCTTTCTATAAATTGTTGTAAAAGAATAATACAACAAATGGAGACAAACAGCTAAACACATGGAAAGAAGTATTTTTCATATAAACACAACATGAAACTGAACATATGTGCAAGGTGCATTCGAATGCAACTCATAAACTCCAAAAGAGACAGAACAGCCAAAAAGCTCTATTTTTCATTATTTTTTCCAAAAAAATTGCCCAAATCTTCAACAACCAAAAAATGAGTAACACAATTCTCATATATACCAAGAACGTGTACTCAACAATTAATTACATGGTCACTTCAAAATTTTGCCAGATACAATGCACCATCAGAATGGCGCCCAAAACATTCAATGCAGCCATGAGAAGAAGAGGAAAGGGAAGGTGGGTTCGGGATGTGAGCCGCTGACTAAAGATTTTCGCCCTTAATTAGGTAGTTGACCTGTCAATCAAGACCATGCCTCTGCAAATTTTGCCATTAATGGCCAACCTACTTGCGGCTTCAAGATGCAACAATGGTTCGCATGCCTTTGAAGTTTCTTCCCGCCTAAAATGATGCAGCGAACACATACAAATCTCTTCCTTTGAAAATTTGAATTATGGCCGTCGATTCCTTCCTCATCGCCGAGATCAATAGCTTCAATTCCTATTGAAAAGTCGTCAGCCAATGAGATCGTGCCACGTAGGTGCCCTTTTTCCATCGCTGACTTTTCCCAGCATGAACAATACACTTTTACCTTTTTCGCCCATTTTTGCCTTTTTCGCCTATTCAAATTCAAATCTTTGTATATGCAAATGCATATACATGCAACTACAACACATACAAGGCGCAGACCCCAAATCATTATGAAACAAATTGAAATAGCAATCGGGTACGGGTGTTGTATCTCCTTCCTTGTACATCGCTTTGTATATCGCATGTTCAACATGCAATATACATACAACCGCGGACTCCATTGCATTTATCAGTCATATTGGAAAAACCTTTGAAATCTGGCTTGTATCTTCACTTTTGTATCTCACGTTGTATATCGTATATACAATGCACTATATACAACCCACGGACCCCAACCACTTATCCGCCACAACACATTCTCTTTTCACATCGGGATTGTATATGTGCCTTTGTATCTTGCATTGTATATGCACAAACATACAATCATGGGACATACAACTGCACGGGCCCACCATGCTTGAAGAGTGTTAACTTTGACCGCTCCTGCCTTATATGTTTCATTGTATATGCCCATTGTATGTATGAAATATACAATGCAAGATACAAAAGAAACTGCCTATGACTTTTCAACCATGCCTTTGTATGCACCTGCCAGGCCCGATTTGATAAACTTTTGGAATCCGGGATTGTATGTCCTGCATTATATATCCTTCTGTATATTGAACATACATACAATTCCCCTTGCACATACCTGCGGGCCCAACCACTGTTTTCAACCCGATTTGAATATCTTTTGAAGTCTGCCAATGTATCTCACCCATTGTATATCAAATATACAACACAATATGCATGCAATCTTTCTGATACAACGGCAGAATATTCTAGGAATCAGTGATGTATATCCACTTTTGCATGCCCAGAATTGCACATACAAGCCCGATATGCATACAAAGATGCATACAACTGTTTCTTCACTTTTCTGAAGCCGATTGAACTTATTTTTAGGCCCAGCCTTGTACATATGCACTTGTACATACAAACAGCGATGCATATACAAAGATACATGCATGAAAAAGTGAAGGCTGACAGACTTAGAATTTTTGAAGTTTTACAATGAAAATGCTTGCGGATTTTTAGCTCGAAACCTTAACTCCAGGTGTAGGCACCAACATTGGCTCTGTCTGGGGATGCATGCCTCTTGCAGGGATGGTGAGAACCATAGATCTCTGGGATGCAGACCGAGTGACATATCTATTGGGTTACAGAGTCAAACACTGCACCAACTTGCATCACAAATCACACTCTTCTTTTTAAAAATTTACTTGGCGGCCCAGGGCCACCAAAAAGGAAAAACTAGCATTTTCCCTTGTCAAACACCCAATTTTCTTTTGATTTCTTCAAATGAAGCTGAAAAACACTTGGTTGTCTGCAACACCCAGCATTGCAATTGGTTGTGTTGCTGCCCATTTCTCCTTCAACAAATCTACAACAAGCTTCATCAATATACATTATCATCAGCTATAGAATGTCATCATCATATGAGTCACCAATGTTGCTTGGAAAAATAACAGACTCACATGAAACAAATGAATCCACATCAGAATTTTGCCTTTCATAAAAAAATAAAAGCTCCTCTGTACTAAACAAGCAGTATTCAGGCACAAGCAACATCTCATAATCATATTCATTTTTATAAACATTCAGATATCCATCATCATTGTGCTAAGTAATTTTATCATTAATATCCACCTAGAATGTCTCAAGAGAAGGCATAAATAGCTCAGAGTGCAACCGTAAGCTAAAAGCTTCATAGTCACCCCTGCAACCAACATTATCCCCAACTGTATGAGCACACACATCTGCAATTTGTCCATTCACATCTGAATAGTGACCCTGTTTTTCCTCTTCACCAATGCACTGATAATCAAAAGCAAACATTTCAACCTTTGCATTGTAGAGGTGGTCATAATCTTCAAGGAAGCACTCATACTTAGCATCCATATATATTTCATCATCTGAAAGGCTCACATATGAGTCTGAATGCTGACAGTCATTAACACATTCCCTGCCATCCCTTGAATCAACATCTTCTGTATTCAGAGTGAAGCTCTGCATATCCACCTCATACAAATAATCATGAATAATTGGGATATGCCCATTACTGTAGGACACAACTTCATGTATATCTTTCAGTTCATCATTTGAAATGCATTTTGCATCTGCAGGCTTCTTTTCTAGAGGCTGATAACAATCTTTGTTTTCACCATTATAGGATGTGTCCACATTTTTGACAACATCTTCTTCATGTTTATGCATCACATCATGATTGCATCTATTGTTGTGAGATATATTTCCTTCTACAGAATCATCTCTCAATGAGCACACTGGAACAAATGGAGACAAACAGCTAAACACATGCAAAGAAGCATTTTTCATATATGGCCGTCAATTCTTTCCTCATCGCCGAGATCAACAAGAACTCTGCGATGAGGAAGGAATCGACGGCCATAATTCAAAACTTAATTCAAGTCTTTTCGACAGGAACTCTGCAACACAGTCCAAATCCATGCAATTAATTCATACAATTCAATTACAGTAAACTGAATTCTTTCATAATTCTTTGAGAATTTCAATTGGAAATTTGATTTTAGTAGCCTCCATACCATCAATATTCTTGCGGCATGCTGTGGATATTCCTGTGCTCGAAGGATATAGCGTATCGTCCAAATCTGCGAAGTTAAATTCCATTTCTGTAATCAGCAACGAAATTGAACCCAATTTGTTTTCTACATAATTTAACAAGAATTACATAGTCATTGTCAAGAATACCCTGCTTTTTCTTCAGAAATCATAACATACCAAATAGCAAGCAGTCGAATTGAGGCCTGTGCAACAAATTCCCTCCTTCCATGATGAATAAAGTTAGATTCTTTTTTAACAGAGCTTCAAAAGTTGTGCAGAATATGGATAAGGCAGAGAAAAAATGGATGAGGAGACAAGAGAGAAGCTCTCACTTTATACAACTTTGAAGGAGCAAGAATAGTTGGCGATGACAAGGAAAGAGAGAGGAGCGTAACGCGGTTTGCATATGTTAGAAAAGTAAAATTATTGACAGGCAACCACTCATGTGAAGCATGTGTATCTTTGGTAAGTTCCTTTCTTCAATGGGAAGCATGTTTATGTGAACATATCTATGGGAGAGGGTCCCATAGTAGTACACCCTATTTCAGGGTTGACATGGTCTTGTACGTGTCATGCTGGCACTAAACACTTTTATAATCATGTACGTAGACACTTTTATAATCATGTATGTAGGGATATGGACGCTTAAAATATTTTCTTTTCAGTAGTGTATGACTCATCAGATACGTGGACAAGGTTTGACAAGTGTAGACCATTTTTTTGGGGCTCAAATTTACGATTGACTAAAGTTGGTGCATGTGGTCCCCCAATTGTAGAACACTATCAACTCACCATGTGTTCACATTGACTTGTATTTGGCATGCAACCATACACATTTTAATCAAATGCCAAGACATTTAACTGGCGTGCCTCCACACACAACTCCCACACGACCACATTTAGTAAACATGCCTCCATATTTGTGTGTATGGGCTATGGATGTTCCCTATATCAATGTTTTCATTGGATGAAGTTGCCTCGATGATCGTTGAAGTATCACTAACACCATTAAAGTGCTTGTTGAAAGACTTGTAGTTGATGCCTTGACCATGACTAATGTAGATTAGGATAGGCTATGTGATGTCTTGCTCATGAAAGCCCAATCCTTTTCCCTGATAGGTCATGCTTTTACATATCTTGTTTGCAATAGGATACTTATTGTTTTTTAAGCATGATGCTAGCCCATTGGTGTGTTGCCAAGAACTATTGGAACTTTCTATTGTCCCATCCATGAGAAAGCTTGACTTGATGAAGGTGGTGGATCCTAGTTGATAGGATGCTTATGCCTTTTCAATGTGTACACTTGTCGTGCCTCGATCATTATTTGTTCTTGTTGTGCCTTGGTCATTTGAATGCTTAGTGGTAGCTTTCTCATTGATATGTTTGATATGATCAATGTCATTTACTTGATTGTATATGTGTTCATGGGGACCAAGTGTCTCACCATGGGAAGTGGATGTTGGTGGATGATGGATAAGACTAGTTGTATATTGGATAGGATTGAGTGGATGATGGATGGGATTAGTTTGGATTTCTTGACCATGGATGGTTGCAGGATTATGGATGAGAATGCTTTGATTTGGAGAAATGGGATCGTGAAAGGGATTACTTTGGATGCTTGGATCTTGATGTGATTGGGAACATGTTTGGGTATGCTTTGGAACAAGATCTTGACATATCCTTAACTGCTTTGTAGACAAGAGGGATGTACATTTTCTGACTTTGATATCCCTATTAGTGAGTAGCTCATGAAGAGACCCATTGAGTTGTGCAAATGGATGGGTGAGGGATTTTTGATGCTTATGGATTTAGGATTTGATATATGTGATGAACTTTTGAAAGAGTGGTATTATCTTTCCCACATAGGTAGAACTGGAGGAATGATGGCTTTAGGAGACTCTTGGATGCTCTAGAGAGGAGTGGGTTGGACAATTTTCTCGTTGACAACATACTTGCATGTGCTAGAGGGGGGTGACCTTGGATTAGTGGGGTTGCATGACTCCACAACTTTGCTTTTGCTTTTGTGCTTAGGATCCTTTGCTAGTAGTCCTTGGAGAAGGAGAAAATCTGAATAGGACCATTTGGATGTGTTAGGATTAGATAGTCACAGATTTTTGGATTTATTGGTGGTTGGATTGATGGGAGGAGTTGGATTGCAAAGGATGTGAGGATGGAGGATTTGCATAGGAGGTGGAGGCTAGAATGATATTTCCCTTGTCAAAGGTGCCATGGAGATGACCAATAAGTGTGTTATTTTGGCTTAAGGGATAGCTAGTGCTAGGATCATTGGTATATTCCTCTTGATCTACAAGGCTATCATCATCAATATATTCCTCTTGATCTACAAGATTATCATCATCATTGGTATATTCTTCTTGATCTACAAGACTATCATAATCATCATCGTGTGTGGATGGGGTTCTAGCTTATTTTGGACAGAGGATCTTTTCTAAAGGATTCATGACTTTAGCTTTGATGGTGATTTTGGGTTTGACATGGGGAAGCTCACCTAATGATTACATGGCCTTGCCTTTGATTGTGATTTTGGGCTTTGTATGGGCATTATGTTTGGGTTGGTTGGATGTGACATATTCATCGTGATCTACAAGGCACTCATCATCATCATTTGGATATAGGAGCTCATCTAAGGGATGCATGACTTTGCATTCAAATTTCTGATTCCAGTGATTATGGCTTATGAGAGATTCAATTTATAGATTTTTTATGATTGAATTTATGAAAAGGCGGGATAAGGTAAGATCCTTGATTTGTTTCCATGTAACTAGTTGCACATGAGTTAGAAAATGAAAAGAAATTGAAAGGGATAAGATAGGATGTGGGAGGATAATTAATGGAATTGTCTAATTATTTTAATTAATTAGATGCACATGAGTTAGAAATGGAAAGAAATCATGATGGACATATGAATGGATAATTAGCTAATTAAATAAATATTTAATTTATTTAATTAGTGTTTGAATAATGATGAATAATGAATTGATTAATTAATTAATCATAAATTATTTAATTAATGATAGGAAGACGATTGGTTTGATAATTAGGTGATGGTAAGACATGAGAATGTGGGAGGAATTAGGTGACATTAGGACGTAGTCAAATTTAGGTGTCTACAGAAATGGATTACCAAAGGTGAGATGTTTAATTTTTTATGTATTTCCTTTTCATTTGAAATCTCTCCTACTGTGCTTTGGTAGTACGGCATTCAAAGGGTGGTATCTCTTTTTGTATTTTGAAGCCTTTCTCCCTCATAGGGTAATACTAGATTTGCATTAAAGTGTTGGATACTACTTATGTCTATTATTCTTCCTATTGGGTGCCTTTGAAATCTACCTATGACTAGTTAGCCAAGATTATAAGGGATTTCTTTGGGCTAATGGGCAATAATTCCATGGGTTTCATGAAGTTACCTAGGATATCCATTGTCTTCCCTAGGACAAATGTGGTATGGGGTTATTGATATTTATATGCAAAGTCAAGCTCTTTGTGTTAAGTGGGTTATCAAAACTATTGAAGGATTTGAAGCTTGGAGTATTCATCTCAAACATTGTATTGACAAAGGTACATTTGTGGAAAGAAGTGTTGGAAAGGTATTGGTTTCCATTCCCTTCTCATCAATTCTACTCCAATTAAAATAATGGATTCATTTGTTTCTCAAAGCATTTAGAAAGGTTTCAAGTGTGTGAATCATTTCCTCAAGTGGGTTGATGATGGTTTTAGGACTAGTTTATCCTTCAATAACTAGAGTCTTTATTGATCTCCCATCATTGATTTTTCTAGCCTCCCTGTAGCTAAGATTCTAGGGATCCTAATTGTGACTTTTTTGCAAAGAAATGTGCACCATAAGAGATCTTGTCTCTACTAGAGATTAGATTTCTTAGCCAACCTTGCAATAAAGATGTAATCTCTCTAATTTAGATTTTCCTTCTATCTATAGAATTTAGGAGCTCACCATTGATGTCATGCTACACAAGTTGGTTCTTCAACCTTGTGTGCTTGGTGGAAATATTGATATGATGGAATCATGATACAATCTTCATGAAATATACTCCTAGGTTGATCTACATAATTCTTACTCCTTTTTCTATATCTCTTACTACTTATCTTAGCTGACATCAGGGTATTCATTCTTCCCCTCACACATGGCTTTTAAACCTTTAGAGAATTTGGCAAGCTAGATTTTATCCTGAAATTGATTTCTTTTAGTGGTGTAAGTCTCAACTCTACAATAGGCAAGGAATTTGGATTTGCTTCTTGGCCAAATATTGGTTCATCTTGGGAAATTTAGCCCAAATTTCTTGTCTATTGTGGAATTGATACTTTTAAGCATTCTTTCTAGACATGTCCTCTAGCTCATGCCAACAAAAGATGGATTCAAAGGATTTTGGTGCCCTATCATCTAAAGTTATTCTCTTGGAAAGTTACTCTTTTTGGGGATATGACCCCCTGGCTAACCTACATTGCTAGTGTATACACCTAAAAATGACACGACTCTACCTAAATAAATATTTTTAATATTTATTTCATTTTAATTCCTCTATCAATAAATAAATAAATCTATTTATTTATTTTATTCACATTCCTCCACCAAAATTAAATAAAATCATTTATTTAATTAAATATTCCAAATTCTTCTAAAATCATTCTAAATTAAATAATACCAAATTATTTAATTAATTCTTCTCATTCTCTATATTTAAATAAATCCAAATATTTATTTAAATTGTCTATTTCCTCCAAAATTGAATTAATACCAAAAATAATTCAATTAATCCACGTGCACATGTAATTAAATATTTTAATATTTAATTAGCTAATATTCTCTCACCCACATGTCCTATTTCTCCTCCAGTCAGATTAGTTAACTCATCAATCAAAACAATTAACTAATTGGTCATCTGAGTTCACTGTTCAATCATCTCAGTCAACTCCCCAATCTATTTTGTTAACTGATCAATCATCTCAGTTAACTCTTCAATCTATTATGTTAACTCCCGTGATGCATGAAAGAGCGGGACACTTGTCCTCTCCCTGTTCGTGTACATCCTCTCAAATTTCCTCTACCGTTGATCTTCTTATTCATTCTACATCATTGATCTTCTTTCTCACAAGTCTATAAATGCAACCTCTATTCCTCCATTTGAATCATCCAAGCTTTTATAAACTTACTCTGTAGGAATCATAGCACGCCTTTGGCACCAAACCACTCCATAGCTTGAGATCAAATTGGTACCATTATCACCATTTTCATTGCATTGTGAAGATCCTCTTCATTGCAAACCTATCAACAACCATTCTCCATTGTCATCTTGGAAAAAAGCAAGGAAGTGCACCTTCTGAGGGCTCTATTCATACATGAGATCAATTCGAGATAGGCGACCAATGGAAGCCACAAAATAGAAAGGTTTGCAAGGTATTGTGTTCTTTGTGTTTGAATCTTGTTTATTTCATTTTCTATTGAGTTATTGGATTATATTGATATATTGATATTGTTCCACATTTTCTGATAACATTTCTGATGCCCACCATGGGGCCCTTGCCCCAATTTAACTTTAAAATGGAGTTTTTGTGTTAGAATTTGTACACAGGACGTTTCTGCGCATCCATTCACTGTTACAGCGCATCTACTCACTGATACTGCGCATCTCTCACACCTGCGCATTTACTCACTGTTCTGGTGCATTTGTTCTCTGTTACGACGCATTTGTCAGAATTGCGCATTTATTCCCTGTTCCGGTGCATTTATCCACTATTACGACACATATGTCATATCTGTGCATTTATTCTTTATTTCTGCGCATACGTTCTTTGTAACTGCACATTTGTATCTGCGCATACATTCACTGTATCTGTGCATTCATTCTGATAGGGTTTTTAGGCTATTTTCTCAAGAAATTTCTAACGCTAACATCATTTGTAGGAATATTCTCATATCCATCTTGCAGGTTAGGAGCTGGTCAGTCATATAGTTGCATGGTTAACTCTCATCTAGATCTGAATAGCAAAGGAAGTAATTGAACTTGTTCATACAAATTTCACTTAGATTCTAAATAAGAGGGAAGTAATTTGTACTTGTTGCATCACAACTTAAACATAGTCCCAACTAGGAGGATTAAAATTGAACAATTGCTTTCAAAAGCTTTTTCAAAGTTAACAAATCTTGTGTGCCCAAGTAGAGCAACTCATCTAGTTTTTATCTTTTTAACTAGGAGGAAAGAACTAGTGCTTTCCATGATTTTGGAATGATGATAGGACTATGCTCTCCCCTCTTCTGGGTGACCAAAATGCTAGAATCATCATTTCGCATGTGTTTCCTTTAGCGAGGCCTGCCCTTGGAATTCCTTCCTTCCAAGCGGGATGACCTTAAGTGGTAATGAGCTAACGCCAAGCTCTTCCGATCCACTATAAATAAACTATGTTTGAGGTGAAAGCTTCAAGCAATGAGTGTAGATTAGTTATACTGATAGCCAACCTCCCCATAAACCATGCAATGTGCAACCCTTGCAGGCTGGGAGACTTCATAATAGAGAGTAGTGCTACCGCACGTATAACCACTCGAATGATTGCCCTTACTACATATCCATTGTTTGTAGAAGCCAAAATCCCCTATTTGGTGACACAGGAGGAAAACATTCTCCAGAGCCGTCCAACGTCATACATTCATTTAGTGTAGAGATAGGAAAGTTCAACTCTTCGGAGGAACTATAGCTTGGTATGCGTGAGAAGTGAGTGTCGTGGAGGGGAGCCGATGCTACCAAGCTATTAGATGTCCACCTTTATGCAAGTGGTTGGTGTAAAAACCAAGTTGGAACTCATTGAATATTGTCCTTACCAACCTTAGGATTGTGCATCCATTATAATCAAAAAATAAAAAAATCAAACAATCATGAAAATATTCTTTGTGTGTGATGTGTCTTTCTTGCCATAATCGAAGAAACAAATCAAAAAGAGCAACATTCAAACAAAGAAAACCCAAAACATTGAAAAACGTGCCTTTACCAAATCAAAATCAGTCAAAAACAAGAAAAATAGACAGATCTGTGCATCTTCTTCATCCTACTACGCTTTTGTTCCATCCTGTTGCGCATCTATTTTTTGTTGCGCATTTACTCTATTCTGCTATGCATTTACTCTATCCTGGCGCATCCTCTTTTCACCAGATCTGCGCTTTTGTTCCCTGTTGCTGCGTATATATCCTCTGTTCCCACGCATCTATCACAAGGAGCACTTCCGTACAGTTTGTCAGAAAAACATCAACCTTTTTGAGCACCCATTTCAGTCTTGCTTCAATTTCTGAGATTAAATTAACCATGCAGTCACTTCTCCCATTCATTTCCATAGTGTACCCTCCTTTCCATCATTCACCTTGTCCAAAATTTCACCAAAACTTCCTAAGAACAAGTCAAACTATCAAAACTAGGTTACTACAAGGCATTTCCTAGATCATATCAGACTCAAGCATCACTAGTAATTCTCCACTATCAGGATCTATCATCCTTCTCTCTCAGAACTTCACTAGTGTGTCTTGGTGCAAAACTAGCCTCTACCAAGTAATTGAATTTCAATCATCCTTACTTTTGGTTACCGTTTTGTATCAATCAACTTGTTTGACACCATTGATCAAAGAAAACCCTTGTCCAAATCCTATCACCACAAGTATCCCCTTCACTGCAACCTCCAAACACATCTTACCAAAGCATCCAATTTCACCCCACCCCATTCCAAATCACATTGCATGGTACTAACTAGATCCCAGAAGCAAAGACAAATTGAAATGGCTGGAACATCTGACAGAATTGTATCCCCTCACGATAGTGATGAGAAAATATCTCACGAGGACTTACAAGAAGCTCTCCAAGACAAAAAATTTCAACGCATGATGGACAAAGTACTCAACCAAGACCCTCCAAAGTTCTCTATCCACCTAGCAAGCCAAGGAATTAAGCTCCCCCTGACTTTGACATCACATCATTGAAAGAAACCAAAGAGGAAAGAACTCATGAAGAGAGCACACGTGAGGAAAAAACCCCTACCGCAGACAAAGGCAAGAAAACCATAAACTCAACCACACCTTTAGACATGTTGACAAAACAAGTTCAAACCCTACAACAACAATTAGTGGACCTCCAAATAGGGATGCCCACTAGACACTATTCATTGGAGGAAATCTCGTCGTATCCCTTTGATAAGAGCTTGAACATGATCCCCTTTCCCCTTAAATTTGAAGTTCTGAAATTTGACAAGTACAGAGGAAAGGGTGACCCTAGAGACCATATTAGAGAATTCAGCGCCGCATGTCTAGAGGTTGCCCACAACAAAACTTTTCTCATGAGACTCTTCCCTAGATCTCTAGGAGGGCAAGCCATGGAGTGGTTCTCTCGACTTCCCCCTAGTATCCGTACCTTTGATGAGTTAGTGAACAAATTTGTAACACATTTCTCGTATAATATCGAACATGAGGTATCCATGCTTGACCTTTGCAACACAAAACAAAAGAGTGGTGAATCCTTCACTACTTTTTTACAAAGGTGGAGGCAACTTGCCAGCAAGTGTCCTCATCATATACCAGAAAAACAAATGCTCGAAATGTTTGTCCATAATCTCAATCCCGATCTAAGCTATCAAATTCAGATCCAATGCCCTACCTCATTCACGAAAGTCATTGAGATGGGATTATTCATCAAAAAAGCTATGATCGCGAAAGGACAAATAAAATTGTTCAAAGACACTCCTAACTCAAACTATACCACGGACAAGTCAAAATTCTGGACCAAAAACAAGAATATCGTCAACGATGGAGTGGTTGATGCCAAAGCAGCAACTCCTAAGCAACCAATTTTTAATCTCAAAGGAGCATCAAAGAATGCAACACCGAGCAAACCTTCGTCAAACGAACCGAGACAATGGTACAACTTTCTTCCTAGACAAAAATTTACACCACTAGGGGAGTCATATGAATCCATTTTGAGAAAGTTATTGGCAAACAATGAGATCACCCTTCCCACCACAAGTGACTATGAACCTCAAGTCAAACCTCCTTGGTGGAAGGATACCGATTTCTATGAGTACCATAGAGGCAAAGGCCATACAACTAATGATTGTATCTGCTTGAAAAATGTCATACAAGACTTATTAGACCAAAATCGTGTGGGTACGAAAGACCATCACTCTAACGAATCACATGTGGCATTCAAGGATCCACTCCTTAACCATGACAGGTAGAACCCTCATAACAACAACAATAACAACTAGCAAAATCACAATAATGGGAACAATGATGCTAACTACACGAACGTGTCATTCGACTACACCGTTAATTACATATAAAAGCATATCCCGCAAATCAATGTGCTCACATTTAACAAACAATCAGATTCCAACACCAAATCTGATTGCAATATCACCACCCGCAGTGGGAAAGTCACCTTGCACACACTCCCTCTAAGGTCATCATCCTCATCGTCTACCCACCCCAAGTACAACTTCATTGATCAACTATGAAAGACTCCAACCCATATATCCATATTAGAGTTGTTACGTCTATCGCCTTCCCACAAAGAGATTCTTGATAAAGCCCTATTGGAAACCACTGTGCCCACCAACTTGGCCCAAGAGAAGTTTCAAGCCATGGTAGGTCATCTTACCTCACCTAACATCCTATCATTCACTAAAGAGGATGATCTATCCGTATCCCAACCCCATAACGCATCATTACATATTGAGGCCTTCATTAATAAACATCACATCAATAGGGTTCTCATTGATGGAGGAGCAGGTTTGAACATTTGCATGCTTAAATTAATCCTTTCATTGGGGTACTCAGAAAATGTAGTGGATCTAAGAAAGAAGATCACAATAAAAACCTATGATGAAGAAGAACAGACAACCAAAGGAACTGTGGTGTTACCGTTAAGAATTGGACCAGTAGTGACAAAAGTTGTTTGCCAAGTCCTTGATAGGGAACTCGCATATAACATTCTCCTAGGAATACCTTGGATACATGCCATGAAAGTTGTGCCTTCCACATATCATCAATGTATTAAGTTCTCTCACAACAGCCGAGAGATCACCATCCAAGGTGACCCTGATCCTTTTCAACACTGTAACACTATCCAATCAAAGCTAGATTTTAGCATCCCTAATAATAGAGCTTCCACATCTTCCGCCTCCCAGCATGATCCTAGCTCCCAAGCTTCCACATCAAAGGCCAAAGAACAGAAGGTCAAGATCAAATAAACAGGGGTAGGAGAATACTCCATCAAACATTCCTTTTCTTTAGCCAAAATGTCTTTATCTTTGAAGTCCTTTGGGTGACCTACACCCTACCCAAAACCGTCTACTCCTCCTGAACCTCCCAAAGCTCCCTTTGTCAAATGGGGCACCCTATCAAATGAGAGCGAGGAAAGAGATGTTCTACAATGGCTCTACATAGATGAAGATGACACTCCACAAGACAAACAACCAAAGCTCCCAACAAAAATCTATGGGCGTGGTCAATCTATCTTACACAGAATGGGCTATGAAGGACAAGGTCCCATCGGCCTAAGAAAAGAAGGAATAACAGAACCCATTCAACCCTCTTCATCCTCATCGGCCCGAGACACAAGAGGGCTAGGAAATAAAGACAACAATAAAGGCAAAGCTAAGGCAACTACTTGTTTCGTGGAACAGATCCAGAACCTCCAAGTGGATAGTGATACAGATTCTAATGAATATGAATGGGATGAACTTTCAGAACATTCCTATGAGGACAAAGGAATCAATACCATTCGCACCTATAGCCCCTACCATGAGGGACAAACTCTAAGGCCTAGACCAGTAGAGTGTGATTCGCCTATTCCTAAGAGAACAACTTATGAGGAAGGTCGGAGTTCTCACGAGATAAACAATATTGAGGAGAGTACCATCACAAATCTTGTTCCTATCACTCCCAATCCTGATCATATATCCATCCTTACCATCACACCCATAGAATTAGATCAATCTATCGATCCCCTCCCTCTGGTACATCTTGAGCTTATCGATTGGGACCTACAAGGAACCCCCCCACTTGACATGTTCCAGAATGATGATGCCTACATTGATTACATGGAACTAAGAGACCACCTACCCGTGGGAGATCATAAAGTTGGCTTCACCATAGAACTCAATACCGTGGCTTATTTTGGAGAGGGTGCCAAGCCTTCTAGTCGCAAAAATATAAAAATCAAACATGGATCTGATGGTGAAAACCGCTCCGCGGCAGTGTCAAATCCCAAAAAAGTAAAAATAAAGGACGCATCTGATGGTGAAAACCTCTTTGAGGCACCAGATGATGAAAGGCTTGACACTCTCCCCAACGACATGCATCAGGAGAAGTCACAAATTATGGTAGAACCTATAGAACTGGTTGACATCGGCACATAATGTAACCTGAAGATCATACACTTTGCCAAGTCTCTATTGCCGCCGGAAAAGATGAAATTTATACCCTTCTTCAAAAAGAAATAGACTAACTTTGCCTGGTCCTATGCAGATATGCCTAGGGGTTAGATCTAGACTTGATCTTGCATCACCTACCACTAGATCCTGGAGTTAAACCTGTTAAACAAAAACTTAGGAAAATGCATCCACATGTCGCATTGCTAGTCAAAGAGGAACTAAAGAAGCTACTGGATGTCAGGTTCATCAGAGCAATCGATTATCCAGAGTGGGTATCAAACATTTTACGACTATCAAAACCTGATGGAAGAGTCAGATTGTGTAATTACTTCCGAGACCTCAAAAAGAACTGTCGCAAAGATGATTTCCCATTGCTCAACATTGACATCATCGTAGACTTGACCGCTGGACACACTATGCTCTCTCTTATGGATGGTTTCTCTGAATACAACCAAATCAAAATAGCACCAGAGGATTAGCATAAGACGGCATTCACTTGTCCATGGGGTACCTTCTGCTGGAACGTCATGCCATTTGGGTTGAAGAATGCAAGAGCAACATACCAATGTGCAATGACTACTATCTTCCACGACATGATGCACGTCACCATGGAGGACTATGTGGATGACATCCTTGCCAAGTCACTTACAAGGGGATCTCACTTAGATGTCCTAGAGAAGGTCTTTCAGCGACTGGAACAATTCAAGGTCCGATTGAATTCGAAAAAGTGTGTGTTTGGGGTTGCCTCTGGCAAACTCTTAGGTTTCATAGTATCAACAAATGGAATTGAGGTAGATCCTACGAAAGTAAAAGTATCATGGAGATGCCACACCAAGGAACATCACCCAACTGCGGTCTTTACAAGGAAAATTACAGGCAATCCGTTTGTTTATCTCACAATTGGTGGACAAGTGTCAACCTTTCACTCATCTCTTGCATAAGAACATCCCATTTAGATGGGATGAGAAGTGTGACGAAGGATTTCACAAATTGAAGGAGTATCTCACGAATCCACCTATCTCGATGCCACCTATCAAAGGCAAGCCACTATATCTTTACACATCTACTACACCAACAGCTCTGGGAGCCCTTTTAGCACAACAAGACTATGAAGGCAAGGAAAGGGAAATCTACTACATCAGTCGCACATTGGTGGGGTATGAATTGCAATACTCTCAAATCAAAAGATCTTGTCTTGCTATGGTTTGTGCTTCCCAAAAACTATGCCATTACATGCTTGCACATTCCATCAAGCTCATTGCAAAGATCGATCCACTCAAATACTTGTTATGCAAAGCAGCCGTAATAGGCCGCTTAGCAAAATGGGTAATGCTACTAAGTGAGTATGACATAAAATATGTGGAAAGGAAAGCTATCAAAGGTCAGATCATCACAGATCAGTTGGCAGAAGCACCATTGCAAGATACCACTCCAATGACATTTGAGTTTCCCGATGAATCAAATTTTAGTATCACAACACATTCATGGAAGCTATACTTTGATGGCTCTTATACAAACCATGGATCGGGGGCAGGTATCTTATTGGTCACTCCTTAAGGGGACATAATACCTAAGTCCTATCGTCTGCTTTTTCTTTGCACAAACAACATTGCAGAGTATGAGGCCTTAGTCAATGGTCTTAAGATGGCGGCAGAGTGGAAAGTGAAAGAGCTACACGTCTATGGAGATTCGCAACTAGTGATCAACCAAGTGAATGATGACTATCAGATGAAAGATGACAAGCTAATACCATACAAGTGTATGGCAGATGACTTTAAAGGATACTTTGTGATAATCTCCTTTGAGCAGATTCCTCGCATAGAGAACAAAGCAGCAGAGGCCATGGAAACCATCGCCTTGCTTCTCGAGATACCATAAAATGAGTCACGTTTTGAGTTCTTGGTGGAGTCAATCATGCAACCAGTTTATGATGTCCCTGAAACACAATCCATTTGCCTCCTAGTTGGATTTAATTCACCCTTGTATGGTAAAATTTACACTTACCTCAAGGATAACACTTTACCAGCCGATTTATCCAACAACCAACGCTAAACCTTTATCCGCCAAACATCCCGTTATACCATTATTGCCGATACCCTCTACCGCCGAGGTCTAGATAGTACTCTACTCAGATGTCTTGAACGTGATGAATCTCAAATTGCCTTACAAGAAGTACACGAAGGAATTTGCAAATCACACTCTAGTGGTCCTACCTTAGCTAAGAAACTCATGCGTTTGGGATACTATTGGCCGAACATGGAGATAGACTCATATCATTTTGTCAAGAAATGCAAGCAGTGTCAGATTCATGGTAACATCATCCATGCACCAGCTCAGAAACTGTGACCTTTAATGACACATTGGCCATTTTGTCAGTGGGGACTCGACCTTGTGGGCAAAATCCACCCTCCATTATCCAACGGCCATAAGTTCATCATAACTACCACTGAATATTTTACCAAATGGATTGAAGTCGTCCCACTCACTACTGTCACAGGCAAACAAATTGCCTCCATCCTTAATTACCTCATTTGTTGATACGGAATTCCCTCATCCATAGTCATGGATAATGGAAGGCCCTTCAAAAACTAGGATGTCCAAGAGCTCTATGACAAATTCCAAATCCAACACCGCTTCTCTACCCCATACTACCCACAAGGCAACGGTCAGGCAGAGGCATCCAATAAAGCCATCTTGAAAATCCTCAAGAAAATTGTCAACGATGCCGGCCGTGATTGGCACATGCAACTAAATCTCGCTCTATGGGCCTATTGAACTAGCATATGCACTCCCACAGGTGCCACACCATATGCCCTTGTCTATGGTTCTGAAGCCATTTTTCCCATTGAGGTCGAGTTACCATCATTGAGGGTGTCATTAAAAGGTCTTATAACTGATGAAGACTACAGAGTTTCCAGACTGCAAGAGTTAGAGCTGTTGGAGGAGAAACGACAGAATGCCTTCAACCATCTCAAAGCCTACCAACAAAGAATGTCACGAAGCTATAACCACAGAGTCTATCCAAGGGTATTTAATGTTGGTGATCTAGTGCTCAAAGAAAATCCCTGCAATCAGCAAGATCAGGAGAAGAAAGGAAAGTTTGAACCCAACTGGCTTGGTCCTTATGTAATCATTGCTGCCTATGGATCAGGAGTGTACCAGTTAGCTACATCAGAAGGTGAGTTGTTCGATGACCCAATCAACAATATGCATCTTCGCCGGTTCTATACCTAGAGAACCCCAATGTAAGGAGGGGCATAAAAATTCAAAATAACAAAAAAAATGAAAAAATGAAAAAATAGCAAAAAAATCAAAAAATGGAAAAACAACAAAAAAATCGTCCTCTGGTGAAAACCTGGTAAACATGTGCCTTGGATAGGTACCATGATGAAAACTTGGTAAATAGATGTCATGTGTATTTTGGCTTTCGTGCAATAAAAGTAAAGTAGTGAAAACTTGGCAAACAGGCGCTCTTTGTGAGGAGAACCACTTCCTCCATCTTTGGGAAACCATCGCCTTGCATCCATTCTTCCTACCATCATCCATCGTCCGATCGTATCCATTCCGCAAAACCACCTAATGATAACCTATCATGGCTTGATACTCTATCACCTTTGTCGCCTTACAACCTAAGGTTTATCTAGTATCCTATTCATAGTGTCAGCTTGTCATAGCATTCATCGTCAGTATCCTGTCATCCCGAACTACATCGCCTCTGCATCTTCACATAGGAAAGGCCATCATTAATGGGCCCCCGAGGCTTCCCATCCATTCCATACCTTATTACCCATCCTCTAGTCCATCCACTTCTGCACCATTTCCCATCACCTAAGTCTTAGGTCCACAAAGTTCACCCTGAATTACGTTGCCTCTGCGTTGTCACGTAGGCAAGGCCATTTATCAATGGGCCCCCGAGGCACTAGGTCAGTCCCTTAGGGCCCGTCCCATCGAGTCTACCATAAGGGTCTCACAGTCTTTCATCCATAATAAACTAGAAACCTCTACCTGACTGGGGCCAAGTCCTCGACCTGGTTACAGGGATGGATTCTTGAATGCCACATGTTCTAAGAGGGCACCAATAAGGATAGTGATACCTTTCACTAGACACACAAGCACAACAAAGCCTGCTTCCAAACAGAAATTTTGACGTAAGACATCAACCTATCCAAAGCAAAACAAACAAAGGCCTAAACACTCAAACTAATTTTATCTAAATTATGGCAAGAAGACACATCTAATGCAAGCAAGTTTTGTTATTGATTGGTGGTGCCTTAAATTTTAACTTTTGTTATCATGTTTCCTATGCTACTCAAGGATGCCTAAAAACTAGAGATGCTATGATGGGGGCATGATTATTTTCTTTGTTTGTTGCTTGTGGGTTTATCTTTAGTAATGTGAAGCCTTGTCTAAAGACATGATCGACATAATGATCATCAAGGACATCAGAGGTCTAAACATGAAACAGGTATAATCCTTGTCTGTTGACACGCAAGAATTACTCAGGTCATCTAGATTCAATTTTGACTAGATGCTTGTATTAGCTTGCTATATCAAAATCCATGTAAGGGATACTCAGGTCATCATGGTTTAATTATACCTAGATGCTTGTATTTTCTTACAACATATTAAAAACACAAAAATAACAAAAAAATTGCCCAATGATGAATCAAGCACTTCAAAACACTTGCAATATCAAGGTGACAAATATATGCATCCATAAGCATCCAATTACATTTTGTATACCGTCCATGAAATAAAGATTTTGTTCAAGGTACCAATGCTTGCGAGTAAAAGCTTATGATTCCTTCGTTCGCATTTCTTCTATCAATCTAGTTTCTATCTACCGTTGTGTCTTTCATCGAGTCTCTTCTACATTGATTGAGTACACTTGGATATAACAAAAACATAGTATCATTTTTGCATTTCATATTAGGTGAGATAGTCATTAAATTGATTAAATCATTCACATACATATAGGTGCATTAACTCATACATATCGTTTTACATTTCATATTAGGTGAGATAGTCATTAAATTGATTAAATCATTTTGCATACATATAGGTGCATTCAATCATCCATGTACATTTGTAACAACATAGCATAGATGCATACATAGTATCTCATTAAAAAACCATCAAAAACATAGTTGTCAGTAATCATCTCATACCATTTTATGCATAACAGGTGTTGCACAATAGATATCATAACATTTGCATAACGTATAAACATAGCAAATAGAGTGCATCCATGATCATCGCATAAAGATAAGAAAATGCATATAGGCCATCATAACTGCATCATCATATATAAACAAAAAACATACAAGTGTCAATAACAAATAGAGTGCATCCATGATCATCGCATAATACAAAATGTGTGTAGGCCATCATAACTGCATCATCATAAATAACCATAAAACATAAAAATGTCCAAGTGTACAAAATTGGTCCATCATCCATGAATCAATTCACAACAGGTGTTTACATCAAAATAATAAAGATACATGTCTCAGTAGCTGTGAAAAATAAGAGTGACATATACATAAACTGGCTATCCATGAGCCATAAAAAATTTGTATACAAAGCAAAGTCTGTGCAAGGTCAAGTCTAACCCTGCTACCATGGGATGCTCCTCCTAGCACTGTCCCCTCCCCCTCCTCCACCTTAGCCTGTCCCAAACTATTGTGGGCCCATGCCCGAAGCAGTCGACAGTGAACCGCCTGCCCTCCGTGAGGACACAACCACTGACTGGATCCTGTAACTCAGTGCCCTCTCATCTGCTGGCACTAGCCCATGATATAACCCTCTGTAGTATTGAGTCTATGCTCGTGATGTGGCCAACTCTCCCAACACCTATGTAACTTGGGCCCGTGTCAACAGTGCAACAAGCATAATTGTAGCCACGTCAATACCCAGATCGGCTATGGACTCATCTCTCTCCCATGTCAGGGCCTATACCCTAGCCAATGTTGCATCTCTCTCCCTAGTCAAAGCCTGTACCCTGGCTAGTGCAGCATCCCGCTCTGCAGTGATGCCAGCAATAATCCCCATGTCTCCCTATCTCTGAGCCTCAGCGGCTCTCAACTGTACCCTCAACTGTCTCACCTGGCCTCGTAACAATGTCACTACATCCCCCTGCACCTGCTGCTGTGGGTCGGGCTGATCAAGTGCCTGTACCACCTGCGAAACCACTACCTACGGAATCACTACCTGTTGTGCCACCTACTGTGCCTCATGCTGGGGTGGGGCCTACCCCACTCTCTGCCACTATATTGGCCAGCCATCACCTCCTCCTCCACCATATCCTCCATCTCCTCCATCTCCTCCGCCTCTGCCATCTCCACCTCTCCCCCTCCTCAACCTCCTCCTTCGTCTAACTCCATCATCCTCCTCCTCTAACTCAACCTCCTCTAGATGAGGAGCTAACTCTCCCGGTCCTGAGTATCTAGGGAACGGGTGTGTAGCGAACCATTCCTCATAGTCCTGGGTCATCCCTGCGTCCACTATCTCCCTCCTCATTGGCCATGCCTGATAAGGAATTTGTAAGAAATCTGCCCTGGCCTCCTCATACGAAGCCACATGACCCCATCGTCGCCTCTCTGCAAATGTCCTAGTAAACAGAGCCTGCCCATGTGGCATACCCTGAACCTACCCAAACTGTCGAAGGACATGATTGACTATGTGCCTCTCCAAAATGTGTGGAGTCTGACCAATCAACCACCGCATTTGAAACGCATACGACAGCTCATCAGCCTCATCCTCCCATACCTCACACTCTAGGTATGGTCACCACACAACTGCATCCACATTATCCAATTGATTGTGCCAGTACTCCAACTTAACCAGCCTATGCTGAGTAAGTAGACCCGTGTATCCATAGGAGTATGGCTCATCCGGTTGTCGATGAAATGTAACAATGGGCCATGTCACTGCAATGTGCTCCCAGGCCCATAACTGTAACAGTGAAACACCTACAGAAAGACTCGTCGCTCCACGATACACAACTTGATGCATATCATGGTATAGATGGGCAAGAATGCAGACACCCCAAGCAAACCAGGTGCCCTCAGTTAGCACCCTCTCTAAAGTCCAACCCCAGCCAACTAGAAAATTGTGTGATCTCTGATCGGGGCATACAACACCTCTGATCAAGCCAACCACAATCCCAAGAAAGTAGTCGTAGTAGTCATACATGTCCTGCCAGCTGATAACTGATCCCCCTATGTTTGGGTCATCAAAAAACCTCCTTCACTTAGCCAAACCGATGTCACGCTGAGGGTCATACTCTACCTACTCCCCTACTAGAGGTAAGTGCAGGATCCTGTAGACATCCTCCAAAGTAACGGTGATCTCACCGGTGGGGAGGTGGAATGTCCCGTCCCATCCTCACTATGGAAGTGCTCCACCAGAGCCGTCAACAAACTGAGGTTTGCACAAACCTCGGGCATGAAACAAACGTAATATAATCCAATCACACCGAGCACCAGACGATCTACCTCTGTCAGCATGTGTCGTCGCCACATCGTAATGGGGAATTGCTCCCGTGACATAAGAGTGTCATAAATATCCTCCTGCAATCAACAAAGCAATGCGTCAACCATTATCATATCAATGCAAAACCAACTCAACTATCAAACCTATCAAAATCACTTACTTCACATATCAAATTGATCAAACCAAGCATATCATCTCTTGTCTAGATTCTATCAATCTCAGAGATCGCTTATCAATTGTCGCATCGATCAAGATGCCAATTGAGTCAATTTCACTAAATAACTAACTATCCTAGGCAAATGTGCCATTCCAAGTGGCATTTGCGCAGTATCCAAGTAAATGCGCAGCTTCATAATGCATGCGTAGCTAAACGGACTAAATGTGCGATTCTGCAACAAATGTGTAGCTCTACTCCACAAATGCGCAGAACTAATGTATGCGCAACAGAACAACTTAAATGTGCAGCAGCATAACACATGCACAGAAACACAGAACAAATGTGCATAAATTGTGAATGTGCAGCAAGAAAACCTCAATGCGTTGAAATGAAACATATGCGCAGTTTCGGGGCATGAATGCGCCGAACCGCCAAGCTGTGCATTTACTCTCCTATCTTTGACATGCATTTATTGCACTAATAAAAGCACCTAGCCTAAAATTGACGATAGATGTACTGGGGGTCCTACCTCTGCTACCTGCCCAAATCATCAAACCCGCTCAAAACGATGCTCCTCTTGTGAAATATCCCTCTCTCTACTGACTGCTCTAGCTCCTGCGCTTTGCAAAGCTCCTACTAGCTCTCACCAAATGACAAGTGTACAAATGACTAGGATTGTGGACCCAGCTTCTTAATATAGATATGCCAACCTACCCAGCTATGTGGCGACCTAGCCTGCTCTCTGGATCCTTTCTCCATCATCTTTCTCAAGACGAAGCTTGTTTTCTCCACCATTTCGCACGTTATTTAACCTTCTTCATTGTGAGATTGTCCATCTCACACCCTCCAAATTTTCTTCCCGTCCAATCTCCTGAGGGGGCATCCTAGCATCATACAAACCTGTACCAGGGGCAAACTGGGGCATGTATCAAATCCCAGAAATCTTTCTCTTTGAAACAACGTGATAAAACACATTGCATCAAAGAGGGGCAAAATGTAAACACCTAAAAATGACACGACTCTACCTAAATAAATATCTTTAATATTTATTTCATTTTAATTCCTCTATCAATAAATAAATAAATCTATTTATTTATTTGATTCACATTCCTCCACCAAAATTAAATAAAATCATTTATTTAATTAAATCTTCCAAATTCTTCTAAAATCATTCTAAATCAAATAATACCAAATTATTTAAATAATTCTTCTCATTATTTATATTTAAATAAATCCAAATATTTATTTAAATTGTCTATTTCCTCCAAAATTGAATTAATACCAAAAATAATTCAATTAATCCACGTGCACATGTAATTAAATATTTTAATATTTAATTAGCTAATATTCTCTCAACCACATGTCCTTATTCTCCTCCAGTCAGATTAGTTAACTCATCAATCAAAACAGTTAACTAATTGGTCATCTGAGTTCAGTGTTCAATCATCTTAGTCAACTCCCCAATCTATTCTGTTAACTGATCAATCATCTTAGTTAACTCTTCAATCTATTCTCTTAACTCCCCTAATGCATGAAAGAGAAAGACACTTGTCCTCTCCCTATTCGCTCACATCCTCTCAAATTTCCTCTACCATTGATCTTCTTATTCATTCTACATCATTGATCTTGTTTCTCACAAGTCTATAAATGAAACCCCTATTCCTCCATTTGAATCATCCAAGCTTTTATAAAATTACTCTATAGGAATCATAGCGCGCCTTTGGCACCAAACCACTCCATAGCTTGAGATCAAATTGTTACCATTATCACCATTTTCATTGCATTGTGAAGATCCTCTTCGTTGCAAACCTATCAACAACCATTCTCCATTGTCATCTTGGAAAAAAGCAAGGAAGTGCACCTTCTGAGGCCTCTATTCATACACAAGATCAATTCGAGATAGGCAACCAATGGAAGCCATGAAATAGAAAGGTTTGCAAGGTATTATGTTCTTTGTGTTTGAATCTTGTTTATTTCATTTTCTATTGAGTTATTGGATTATATTGATATATTGATATTGTTCCACATTTTCTGATAATAGCTAGACTTTAGAATTTCTTCAAATCTTCTATTCTTTTTTAGGTCTAGAAATCTAGAAACAATGTTATTTTCTAATCAAGATATTGATTATTATTTCTTCTTGACTAAAGTGAATGTGGTTTCCTCTATGCATTTTTAGATCTAAGTCGAGGTAGAGAAGTGGTTATTAAGTTTCAACACTTACTAGATATGTTCAATAATTGAGGGAGCACCCCATGCATAATGAGTCAAGTTCTTCCAAATGATGTTGGTCACACCATGAATTATTTAATCACTTGTAGGCATAGCTACTCTGGTAACCAAGTCCATTTCTTACCACTGCCTATGTAGTGGGGATGGTTTGATTCCCCTCATAGAAAAGATTCTAACTCTTGTTAAGGCGCCATGGTGATGTTGTTAGGATTAAGGTGCCATTAACCTTGTAAATCCTATGTAATTAATTACTCCTAATGTTGTTTGAAAATTTCCATAAGGGAAGATGTATTCACCAAGCATTGGTCTTATTTCAACCACATTTGGATCCCAATACCTAACAGGGGGGTCCAAGGGGGTGATGTCACCCCCTGGCAGGGGTTTGGGGGCAGCGCCCTAATGCAAAGGGTTTACAAAAACAAACCTATGATTAACAAGAACAAGAAGCAATGTACCAATGATTTCCAAACTCCATTGAATGATAACTAAGTCATGTACCCTGTAAACTATCCTATTTCACTAGTTTCAACCCTTGACAAGACCTAATGGCACTTTGAATGACAAATTTCTTTCATGATGCCTTCTAGGCTTCTCTAACCCTTCAACACACTTCTACAGGGCCTTACTAAACCCTAACCTTCCCGTGACAAACTCAACAAGAGCAATTTCCACTAAACCCTCAAGAAACTAGGGTCTATGACAGTCTTTTCTAGATAGCAACAGCAACAGTCTTTCCTATCTCACATGTGTGAGAGTGTCAAGGGCTAAAACTTGGTGGAAAACTAAAAAAGACCTTGTAGAACATGCTCACCAATTTTCATGAGTTTTCAATGGTGCAAACAAAAGTTACAAATTTTTAAGCTTGCTAGAAACCCTAGCTCTGCTACAGGGCTGCTAACACTATTTTGCTTGTTTCTCACTCAAAACTCAATGAAATTGCATGAAACCAAAAGCATTAGATTCTAAAAACAAAACTCTAAATTCCCATCCACTTACAGATCTGCCATTGATCTGTACCAGTCTGTACAAGACTATTTTCTCACTATTTTTGCAGAAAATTGTCAAAAATTACAATGAAAACAAGGTATTTCATGAAAAACTCCTTCTGCAACTTCTTGGAGCTTACCTCTCATTAATTCCATCTGAATTATTATAAAAAATAGTTACAAATTGAGCATATGTCTTTTCCTTCCAAAAACCTAATGTCATAATGTCCTTTTTTGCACTTACACTTGCAAAATATGCACTTTTACCACTTAAAACTAACAAAAACATGAACAAAGACCCTACATCATCTTCCATGGTCTTCTAAGACCTTATTAGACTCAAAAAACCAAAACCTGCAATTGAGGACCAAACCCCAACCTTTTACAAGCCAAAAAGCACCTAGAAAATTCAAATTTGCATTTTGGTGGGAAAAGCAAAATTTGAATTTCTAGGCCTATTTACACAACTTAGGCTATTGAAAATGATCCTAATGGATCCCCTAAGACCTACGCTAACACAAATAAGACTCCTAACATCAAAATGAAGCATAAAAACATCATGAAAGTGATGCTCCTGCATCATACTCCCAAGGAAAAGAAAAGAAACTCGGGTTCCACCTGAGAGGAGGTATGCAACAGTGCTGTCATGCTTGATGATGTCAACTTCAGTCATCCATGTGTTATCCTCATGTGGTAACCCCTTCTACTTGACCAAATACTGAAAGTATTCCCTGCCTCAAGTCTTTTTCCTCTCCTTGGTGTTAAGAATACACTCTAACTTAGTTGGTTTGGCATGTGGTAGGTCCTCTATCCAATCATCATCTGACATGGACTGTATACCTGCTCCTTCATCAGAATTTGCATCTCCTTTGTAAGGTTATAAGTCAACAACATTAAAAATCTTCATCACCCTCATATAGCTCCTTGAGTGCTTCAATTCCAACACTCTACAACTGAAATTCTTGCACCATTAATTCCCTTCTACTCAAGGCATCAACCACCTTGTTACTCTGCCCCTTCTTGTGTTTGATTGTGAAAGTGAAATTTTGTAGGTATTCAACCCCCTTAATGTGCCTTTGACTAAGTTTTTCTTGGTTGTTTATAAATTGAAGTGCATGATTGTCTGTATAGACCACAAAATCCTTAGGTAGAAGGTACTGTCTCCATTTTTTTAGTGATTGAACCACTGCATACATTTCCAAGTCATATGAAGAGTACTTCTTTGCATCATTCAGTTTTTCACTAAAGTATGCTATTGGTTTGTTGTCTTGGCTTAAAACTGCCCCTATAGCATGTCCACTAGCATCACATTCTATTTGAAAGACTTTATTGAAGTCAGGTAACGCCAAGATAGGCTATTCTGTCACTCTTTTTTTTAGATATTCAAAACTCTTATCAGCTTGCTCAGTCAACATAAACTTCTTTTTCTTATCCCCTTTAATAGTGTCTATGATAGGTGCACATATATGACTAAAATTTCTGATAAATTTCCTATAAAAACTTGCAAGACCATGGAAACTTCTTACCTTTGTGACTGATCTAGGTGTAGGCCACTCCAATATTTCCTTCACTTTGCTTAGATCCATCTTCAACATTCCTTTTGAAACCACAAAGCCAAGGTACAACAATTCTATCTTCATGAATTCACACTTTTTAAGGTTGATCAACAATTTTTCTTCTTTTAGTCTTCTCAACACCAAATTCAAATGATACAAATGTTCTTCTTTATTAGAACTGAAAACCAATATGTCATCAAGATAAACAACAACAAACTTACCAATGTATGGCTTGAGGACCTCATTCATGAGCCTCATGAATGTAATAGGTGCATTTGAAAGACCAAATGACATAACAAGCCACTCATATAGGTCCTCATTTGTTTTGAATGTTGTTTTCCATTCATCTCCTTATTTGATGGTATCCACTTTTGAGGTCTATCTTTGAGAAATAGCTTACCCCACTTAAGCAATCCATCAAGTCCTCTATTCTTGGAAGTGGAAACCTATATTTGATTGCTATCTTATTTATTGCCTTGGAATTAGTGCACATTCTCCTCTCACCTCCTTCCTTAGGTGCCAAAATAGTTGGAACTGCACATGGACTAAGACTCTCCCTGATTAACCCTTTGTCAAGCAACTCTTGTACCTATTTTCTAATTTCTTCATTTTGTTGGGGTGTCATCTTATAGGTTGCCTTGTTTAGTAGACTGGCCCCTAGTATGAAGTCTATATGGTGACTGATATCTCCCATTGGAGGAAAGAGTTAGGATGTTCATCCACAACTATGTCTGCATAATCTTTCAACATGTATTGAATCTCACAAGGTAGCTCATCAATTCTTGTTGTTGTTGTGACAGTCCTAGGTCTGACCAGCAATGCAAAACCTATCTCTTCCTCTTCCATTGTCTTTAGAAATTCTTTTTCACCCACTAACATCACACTTGATCCAACCTTTTGGTCTTTATCTTCCTCCTTCAAAGGTGCTAAGGTGTAGGTGACTCCATCTTTCTCCAAAACATAGACATTCTTCCTACCATCATGCATTGTTTTTCTGTCATATTGCCAAGGCCTACCAAATAATACACTGCACACATCCATAGGAATGATATCACATAGCACCTTATCCTTGTACTTTCCTATTTGAAACTCTACCCAACACTATTCATAGACTAGTACTTGTTGTCCCTTATTCAACCATGAGCCCTTTGTATGGTGTAGGATGAGGTAATCTTTTCAAGTTTAATTTCTCTACCATCTCAAAAGCAACTAAATTATCAGTACTACCAGAATATATGACAACTTGACAACACTTACCTTGGCACTTGCAAACAGTCCTGAATAATGAATTCCTTTGAGGTGGCTCCTTTTCCAATGGAACTTTGATCAATGTCCTTCTCATCAGCAATGATTCTCCTCTCTCTGGCTCTTCTGGTTGTGGTGAGGAGTTAACACTTTCTTCATCTCCTCCTTGAGCAACTTGAGTTCTTTCATTTCTAAATGTGGTAATTGATTTCTCTTCTGGACACTCCCAAGCTTGATGGCCTGCAAACTTGTTGCACTTGTAGCATTTACCTGTGAAACCATTGAATCCTCCTCTTTGTCCAAATCTGCCCCTGAAGTTAGGCCTTCTTCCTCTAAAACCTCCTCTTGGATTTGGTGCTTGTTCTTGGGAGGTTCTTGACTCACCTTGACTTCTTTGTGGTTGTCCTCTACCAACAAATGGACCTCTACCTCTGAAAGTCCTTCCTCTACCTTTATTCTATTTTTCTTGCTTCCTATTCAACTTCTCCTTGGCCTTTAAGGCTAGTTGATAGCACTCCTCAAGTGTCCTAGGACTTGTAAGGCTCAATTCATCTTGTAAGCTATACTTCAATCCATTAAGGTATCTTATAACCTTGTTAGTGTCATCCTCCATATGTCTTGATCTAATGCTCAACTTGTAAAACTCTTTAGTGTAATCTTTCACTCCATATCCTTTTGTTTCAAGTTTTGTAACTTCCTATACAACTGAGTCATGTAGTCACTAGGCATGAATTTGTCCTTCAACTTGGCAATCATTCTATCCCAAGAAGTAATCTTGGATTTGCCTTTCTTTCTCCTTTCTTCCTAAACATAATCCCACCATAGGGATGCATGGCCTTTCAACTTAGTCCTGGCCAACTTTACTCGCTGCTCTTTAGGTACCTCGTCAAGCTCAAAATACTTGTCCAACTCCCCTATCCAATCCAAGAGTTCTTCACCATTCAAACTACCTGTATACACTGGAAGTTCCATCTTCACCTTGGTTCCTTCACCCTTGACTGCCTTCAGCAATATTTCCATCCTCAAATCATCAGCATCCATCTCTTCTTAAGGTTCTTGTGGTGCTTCATCCACCACTTCATCTTGGTCACTCATATCTCCTGTAACCACTCCTCTTCTTTGGCTAGCTTCCACTGCAGTGAGTCTTGCATCCAAACTGACTCTCATTTCCCTCATTTCTCTGGCAAGGGCTTCTCCCAATTGTGTGGCTATTCTCTCTATCACCCTTTTAGCTGCATTGATTCTTAGAGGCATCTTTCACCTTTTCTTTGACTGTCAACCCTTTCTTGGCTTTCTTGGATTAACAAGGATTTGATACCAATAATGATTGAGAGGGTTTAGAAAAAAAAAACCTATGATTAACAATAATAAGAAATAATGTACCAATGATTTCCAAACTCCCTTGAATGATAACTCAGTCCTGTACCCTATAAACTGTCCTATTTCACTAGTTTCAACCCTTGACAAGACCTAATGGCTCTTTGAATGACAAATTTCTTTCTTGATGCCTTCCAGGCTTCTCTAACCCTTCAACACACTTCTATAGGGTCTTACTAAACCCTAACCTTCTTGTGACAAACTCAACAAGAGCAATTTCCACTAAACTCTCAAGAAACTGGGGTCTATGACAGTCTTTTCTGGACAACAACACACACAGTCTTTTCTATCTCACACGTGCGAAGGTGTCAAGGGCTAAAACTTGGTGGAAACCTGAAAAAGACCCTGCAGAACATGCTCACCAATTTTCATGAGTTTTCAGTGGTGCAAACAAAAGTTCTAAATTTTTTAAGCTTGCTGGGAACCCTAGCTCTGCTATAGGGCTGCTAACACTATTTTGCTTGTTTCTCACTCAAAAATAATGAAATTGCATGAAACTAAAAGCATTAGATTCTGAAAAAAAACTCTAAATTCCCATCCACCCACATATCTGCCATTGATCCATACCAGGCTGTACAAGACTAATTTCTCACTATTTTTGTAGAAAATTGTCAAAAATTGCAATGAAAACAAGGTATTTCATGAAAAATTCCTTCTGAAACTTTTTGGAGCATACCTCTCATTCATTCCATCTGAATTATTATAAAAAAATAGTTACAAATCGAGCATGTCTTTTCCTTCCAAAAACCTAATGTCATAATGTCCTTTTTGCACTTAAACTTGCAAAATATGCACTTTTTACCACCTAGAACTAACAAAAACATGAACAAAGACCCTACATGGTCTTCCATGGTCTTCTAAGACCTTATTAGACTCAAAAAACCAAAACCTACAGCTGAGGAACAAACCCCAACCTTTTATGAGCCAAAAAGCACCTAGAAAATTCAAATTTGCTTTTGACGGGAAAAGCAAAATTTGAATTTCTAGGCCTATTTACACAACTTAGGCTATTGAAAATGATCCTAATGGATCCCCTAAGACCTACCCTAACACAAATAAGACTCCTAACATCCAAATGAAGCATAAAAACATCATGAAAGTGATGCTCCTGCATAACGCCCCTGAAGAAAAGTTTTTAATTAGAAAATTGCCTTGTAAAATATTGTAATTTCATGTCAATCTGGACCATACATCATTAGGTCACATATCTGACGTTAGAAGTTATGTTAGGTTTTTTTGCCCTAGATGGCAACACTATTTTAATGAGGGCATATATTATGGTTTGGGTGTGGTAGAGAGTTAAGACTAAAAAAAATAGGTGTTGCTGGATTGAAGATTGAAGAGGAGGTTGTTAGTGATGTATTGTAAAGTCTATTGAAGTTAATACAAACTGGTGCATCTCTTCTTGTGTGGAGTTTTTTCTCAAAAGGGTTTCTCCACGTAAACATTGTGTTATGTGTTTAGTTTTGTTGTTCCTTTATTTCTTTGTATTGCTGATTTGATTTCCTATAAGCTCCATTTGGTTCTGTACTGGATTTATAATAGTTTAAATCAGATTTCCTTTCAATAGTTGTTCACCTTTATTTCTAACAAATGCACTCACCTCCAACTATGAATTCACAAGTTGTTAATTTATTGCTAGCATTGAATCCTCTACATGGTTAGGGTCTACTGGTACCCCTAGAGATGCAAGATCAAATGGTTAATCAATATAGGTGGGTGGTTCTAGACTTTCTTGATGAGCACTCTTAGTTGGTTGTACACTAGACTAATGACCCTCCACCACCTCTTGGTGTTGCTACCTATAATTAATTTGTGGTTGGTTTCATAGACTCTTTCAATCATTATTGTTTTGGGTTGTGAATGATAATTGGCCACCTTAAATTATATAATCTTAAATTTTTAATTTGCTTAATATGAATTATAAAAATGTTTCAAATAAAAACATGCTCCTATAACTAACCTAGACCATAGACACAAATGCTTCCTCCTTATAGGATTTTTAATTTTTACTCTTGCCAATATGTCAGTATAAGGATAAATCACACCCTATAATAAATGATTTAGGTCTAAATTTAATTGAATGAAACTTAAAATTTAATGAATGGATATGCAATAAAACTAGGGTATGATTAATTGAAATAAAGAAATTAAAATTTAATTGAGAAGAGATAAGATGCTTATATAGTTTTAGCATGGTGTCAACTTTGACCTCTTTGACCAACTAAGATGTATCAATGTAAGACAAGGAGCTAAGATCTACTACTAGAAAAATTATTAGGAGATTGTGACAAAAGTTTTTTTAATTTTTTTTCTTAGGATATATGCACACCTTGTTGGATCTAGGGCATACAACTGAGAGGGGGGGGTGAATCAGTTGTATAAAAACTTGCTCTGTACTTCAAACACTTGATTCTTCTTTGTTAGTTAACAGCATATCAATTAATCATCCATGAAAGTAAAACGTACAAACACAAGAGCAAATAAACATCAACACATTGAACACCAATATTTTGACGTGGAAAACCCGGTTAAGGGAAAAACCACAGGGTGATTAACCCAAGGATTATTCTCTGTTAAAAGAATAAGAAAAAGAATGGCACTTGCCAATTAGGGCTCACTGCCCGAGCACACTGCTCACAAAGAGGCCCACTGCCTACAAGGAGACACACTGTCTACAAAGTGATAAGAATCACAGTCTTGAACTGGAGAATGACATCTCTACCATGTCTGGATCAGTTCCATTTAAGCCCAAAAACCCCTGCTCTACCTTTCGCACTTCTCTTCGCTATACCACACTCATCCACATAATCCACACTTTGAAATGAACTTACAAACCTTAATTTATACAAGACATCGACTTAGGAACAATCATCTAAGTCGGCAATCAACCATAAGAATATCCGCAAGATAAATAACACATCTGGTCAACCATCACAAGAAAATTCGTAGGATGAACAACTCATCTGGTCGGCTAATCAGAGCAAGAACTTCATCCGAAAGAATATCTCCAATTTCGGGCTCTACCATCAATGCGGACCAACAACACAACCTGAACATGATCCACGGACATTTCCAAGCCTGCCTGAATGACCAGGTACATCCGCACTTCCTCTACTTACTGGAATCTCTTCTCTTCCTTATCTGGAACTTCAAGAACACAGTCTGTCGCCACTGTCACAATGCAAAGGTACTTCCAGACCTCCAAATCATACACAACTCGAGATGACACATCACAAGGACATCCTAAACACTCCTTCCAATCCGTAGATTAGGATTATACAATTTCGGACCTCACCGGACCTTTCTGTGATCCTCTGTCACCTCTGAACACTTGCCGGAACCGGTTCCACACCAACAGCCACAACTCCTTCAGATCTTCATGTGGACCTCTGAAATCTTAACTGAAGCATCTCAAGACTCATATATACAAACCCTTTAATCCGCATCCTCCGGTTCGCATCCTATACAATACATTTGCCTTCTTCTCATCACTGTTCTTCACTGTTCCTGACTGAGGCTAATTTTCTCAATATCCTCAGCACACTGCTCATCGAATCCTTCTTGTCAATGCAATATGAGTATGTTGACATCAATGACGACACTGGTTCACCTCATACTTGCAACACACCTATGATCCATTCTTGAGACTAGTCTTCACATGCGACCTAGTCTAATAGTGCAATTTGGTTATCTACTCCTATCAGCTTCCAGATAATCTATTCACTTGTGTCTATACCTATGTTTGAGATTTTTGTGCTACTAAAAATCACCTTTTGGGGCTTTCTATAGACATATGGAATACCATTGACTTCCTTGAAAAAAATCAATCTCTAAGTCCAAAGTACAAATATTGAAAACATGCTCAATAGAAATACAAGAATGCTAATGCAACTAAGATTAATGTCAATTGAGACTAAATTTGATTTAAATATTGATGTGGATATGTGATTTCCCCCTTTCTAAATGACCTCAGATGATGTCCTTAAATACAAGTCCTAGATACAAAACTAGTTGATAGGTGACAATTGTGTTCCAAGAAGCTTAGAATAAGAAACTGAGAGATTTGAACTTCAAGCTGGGAGAACTAGATCATGACCACAATCTTGTCTAATAGATAGAACCATAGGTGAAACCTAGTGGACAAGGAGGTAGGACCCTGTAGTAATGGATCACTTCTATTCTAATGTAATGGATTAAACATATTTGAGTGATGGGTTCATGTTTATGGTTATCTAGTGTTACAACATCCACATAAAGGGATGTAAAATAAAGGGTAAAGGTGTAGGGTGTGCACTTTCATCCCTTAGGTTTTTCCTTTATTTGGTGTGTGTGCAATTCTATATTAGCAAGCATGCCAAGGAAAAATATTAAGAAATAAATAGTCATGAAAAGTATACAAGCTTTATATATTTTAGAATTTGATCCAACTAAAACAAGTGTCTGCTCCCTTTGTCTCTAAAATGTCAATAGGCATCTATTGAGACTATCATAATATTAAAGGAAAATACACTACTATATAAATTATTGCACATAAACTATGAATATAATTATTAATAATATACCCACCTCAAATTACAGGTACTACAAAGGAGTGCACATAAATCAAGGCGGAAAGAAAACTAAATGAAATATGGAAATTATGATTGATAATTGAGCATGATAAGTAAACGAAACTAAATGGAGAGTGCATACGTGGTGTATACTTACTTATGTGAGCAATTGATGTGTATAAAAATGCCCCCAATCTTTCTCCCAAGGAGAGAAAATATGAGTACCCTTGTTTCTATTGTAAAATTCACTCGAGCTCTAGATCAATCATCATACCATCACATTATTTTCCATTCATGATTAACCGGATGAATATTTTCCTTGATAATTGTTATGTTTGGTATCTTCATTTGTAATATTATTGATCTAAGATGTGCTAGATATATTTTCAAAGAGTATATATAATCATTATTCCTAGCATTCAAAGGATCCTCATAATCTATTCCACTTAATTGGATCCAATCATGTTGATGCATAGGGAAGGGATTGGTGAATATCTTGAGATTTTGATTAGGAGGTGTGGCATATTTGTTTCCATTGTACTAATAACCTATATTTGAGACACATTATTATCAATAAGATCTTGTCTCTTATGTTTACGTGTTGTGGGTTTAACCGCAATGTGTTAAACCATTGGATGACAATCACAAAAATAATTAGCATTGAAATAATGTGGAAAAACTCTAAATGTATCAATTAGTTTTTATAGGAGGTAAGGTGATAAGTTTATGTTGAAAGAGCTGTAACTTTACATGTGGATGATCCACCAATCTAGTGAACTTTGAGAGTCATCAATAATAGTGGCATGATTTTGGCATGAGAGTCATCAATAATGTTTCCATAATGTGTAGGATCATGCTTATTTTGAGATCCACCCTCATTGCCCCTATGTTTGAAATTTATCTTTGATTGAAACTTATGGGGATTAGGAGTGCTAGAGATATTATAAAGTAGTAGATTATTATCTAACAACTTAATCTCAAGTTAAGTGCAAAAGGATGGGGGGCCAAAAGGGGGTCCTAAGTGGTAAATTTTTCATGAAAACAACAAAACCTAAACTTTGACAAATGATTCAAGTTGCATATGATCAAAATTCAAAGATAATTTAAGAACAAGAATTGTAACATATTGAACATAGTTTCTAAACTACGATTTTTTTAAAATGGTGTAGTTTAAGTGGGTCAAATCATGAGAGAACACCAATTGCTTCTATTTTTATCAATTAAGTATAATAGAGCATCAGAGGTGCTCCCCCCACTTTAGTTTTGTTAAGTATTTATCAAAACCCTTTAATGGAAATTTAGTTAAGATCATGTACTAGGTGATATTTTTTCATAATATTTAATGCATATTTATCTTTTATTAATTATCAAACTAGACACATATTGAAAAACATAACATTGAGCATGCTCCCCACTAATTTAAAAAGAAATTAAATTTTTTCAATGAATATAGAATGAAGTGTAGGAGGTGAGAATATAATTTTTCAAATTGAATGAATGGATCAAAAGATATGCTAAAAGTATAATATGTGTTTTTATGGCATTGAAGACATTAATAAAATAAATAAAGATTAACACCTTAATTTTTTTAGATTATAGAAAAAATTATATGATTAGAAATATAGGAATTATCTTGACATTGTAATAGTTTTTTCCTAGAATCTTGTAATTATACATGTTAAATTGATGAGAAGTAAGGTTAGGCTTTATGAGTTTTGTGTAAAAACTGAGCTAGGGAGTCCCCTAAGAAAGCAATTATCAAGCCCAAAAATCTAATCCTTAGGTGTGGTACTTTCAAATTTGAATTTAGGAAGTGTGATCACATTATAACTCAATCACATTATGTTTTTTATTACATCATGTACTACTACACGATGTATTTTAATTTTAAATATTTTTTTATATAATGAGATCGTTGAGCCATCACATGGATGATTTTTAGTAGCATTATCATGTTATGAATGAAAATGAGTTTTTGGTCACTTTTCCCCCCATCTCCACTCACTTACCCCTAATAATTCTGAAACTAGCACATAATTAAGAAAATGAATTGTAAGTATTGGAATCACTTTTATTTGATGATTGGAAGAAAAATATTGATGAAAACCTTAAAGTTTAATGTACAATGGCTATTGACTCATGATAGCTAGCATAGTTTGAAATCTAAGAACATAATCCTTGATTGTCTCATTTATAACTTTAAGCCTAATATTATGTTGAAAATGATCAATAAAAAGCATTAGCTAAGTCCCTAAAGGAATGACTAGAAGTATGAGGTAAAGAGTAAAACCAATTAAGTCCATAATCTCTCACTCTTTGTGGAAATAAATTTGCAAGTAACCTCTCATCATAAATGTGATATAAACGTGTTGCATTAAAAGAACACATGCGAGTTGAAAGGGGTCACCTTTACCCAAATACATTACAAAACTAGGCACTACAAATCCTATTGGTAAAGGATAAGCTAGTATGTCATATTCCAATGGATTATGTAGTAACTCACTTATTAGATCATTTTTGGGAGACTTTTGTAAATCATTGATATGGGTTTTCATATCTTTCAACTTACTCATGTTGGTGTCCAATTGTAGGGAAAGGTTGGGTGGTGTAGAGGAAACAATGGGAATATTAGTGGTTAAAGGGGATCAATAGAAACAAAGGGTACATGAGTAGATAAAGGAGTAGAAGAAGCAAAGGGGATATGTGTAGTAAAAAGAGTAGTGCATATATATGTCAAGTCATAAGGTTGGTATGACTAGATATAGGTATAAGAATACAAGGCGTGGCTATGGATATGGTAGGTGAGGTTGAGCAACATGAGGGATGTGAGAGGAATGAGTATGGGTCATATAAATGGGATGGATGGAGGATGGTTGGAGGCTCATAGGCAATATGGATAGCATGGATAGAACCAAGGGGTTTGGAAATGGTTGGGGAAATATGGTTCGCCATATGAGGAGCCTATGTGTCTTCAATGATTTGTGTTAGAGCCTTAATTGTATCCATGCCATGTTGTTTAGAAACAAGTATCTTTGTAAGAGAATCAATAATAAATGTATCATTATTTATGTTAGTTTATTGTTTGCACAAGGATTTAATTTATCAACCATCTCATGTTTCTATTGATTTTCACCATTTTTAATGAATGCATCATGATCATAATATCTTTCTTCCTTAGTAGAATGAAACATGTAATTGTCATAAGAGATAGAGGGAAGAGAGGCAGTCAAGGTGGCAAGATTAGGTTTCAACCTAACACTTCATTAAAGAGGATCTAAGGGTATTAGGAGCTTCTAAAGCAATCAAAGTGGATATAATGGATTTAAAACCAATAAATGCACATAATGATAGGTTGCAAATAAAAATTTAGAAAATCCACCCTAAAGTATAAACATCGAAGTTACAAGTTCACCAAAAATGTAAAGAAATAAGTCACACTTTATAATAAATAATCTAGGTCTAATCCAAATATAATTAAACTTAGAATCTAATGAGCTTAGAATGAAATAAAATTAGGATCTAACTATTTAAGAGAGAGAAAGTGAAATAATTGAGAAAGGATAAGATTCTTATTTAGTTTTTTGCGTGTTGTTTATTTTGACCTCCTCGATTGATTGAGACATTGTGATATACGATTGGAAACTGATATTTGTACTAGAATAGTGATCATGGGACCATGATAGATGTGCTTTGGGATTCTTGCTACTTAGGGAAAATTCAAATTTACAATTTCGTCCTAGGACTAGGCTACATGTGTGACCTAGTCTAATTGGCATAGTTTAGTTTTTTGCTTCTATTTACTTATTGAATCTATTCACTCATTTATGTGCCTATGTTTGAAAAATCTAGTGATGTTGAAAAGCACTTTTGGGGGCCTATTATAGATAGAGGGAATACCATTGACTTACAGTTTGTTAGTAGTTAAGTCTTGTACCCAATTGATGTACAAAGACTCAAAACATGTCAAGTAGAGATGCAAGAATATTGATGCAGTCCTAATACTAATATAAACTGAGACTACTAGGTGATCCCACAATAATGTGTCCCAGTATTTGGCCTAAGTGGGACACTTAAAATCAACATTTTTTAGCATTTTTAAATTTGTGTCAATTATAGAGAACAAATAGTCAATAATTTAAGGATGATGTAAATTCATGAGTTGGAACATTTTCTATGTAGATTCAAGTTGTATTTTTATATTTTTTTAAAGAATTATTTATCATTTTTTTTTCTATTATTTTTTATTTAGTGGCATTATTCCATATTGCATAACTTTCACTACATATAAAAAAATTCCATGATTTCTTGGAATTAGCTCATTAACTCCAATGTATACTACAGAGATTCTGTTGGTATTTTTATTAAATATTTTTTATTATTAATTTTAGAATCAGTACTAACAAAAATATTAGACCTATATTATTCCATAACACATTTCTCTTAGCATATATTGAAATTAATTTTTTTCTTTGTTCATGAAACAAGGATATCTATGCGGAGTGCAATTCATTTTTTTGAGATTTTTCTAACAATGTTACAGTTATATTTCCTAGTGTCTTGAATAGAGATCATTGCTTTTTTCATAATGGACCTACATTCATTATAAAATTAAAAAATATAATATTAAAGAAAACATAATACATATTATAATTTTTGGAAATCTAATACTAAGGGCTACATACTTACAAAATGGCATTTCCAAATGACTTCTTTTAATCCCCAAAGATGAAGCAAAATTACTTTTTTGTCAGCATTTTGATAAGTGCAGAGGAGACTTTGTAAGGGGTTTGATTTAAGCCTACGAGATTCTATCCAAGGGGGTTTGACCTAACCCTCTTCAACCAAACCCCCTTAGATGGAACCCAGGTCTCATCTTAAATCATTATTTTTTTCTAAAAATATGTGATTTCGGGCAAAAATTAGGATGCCCCACAAATGGGACACATTACTATGGGATCAAAGTGTTGTGAATTTGTAATTATTTTACCCTTTCTAAATGACCTAGGATGGTGTCCCTATATACAAGTCCTAGAACACAACTCAAGACCTTTGGCACAAGTTAATGGGTGAGATTCATATTTTGAGAAAATTATTCTAGGAAAGTGGGTGATTTGAACTTCAAATTGGGAGGACTAGACTATGGAAATGATGTTGTCCATGGCCTAGTCCAAGGAGTCAAAACTCCATAGAAATGGACTTATTTTGTTCTAATATAATGGATGAAGCACATCAGAGTGATGGGTTCATGTTTAGGGTTAACTAGTATAGCAAATAAGTCAAACTAATTGTTGATACCATACATTTATAACATCCACATAAAATTAAACCATCTAGATTGGTTTTTAATTATATTTATAGTAACATGACTAATAATTCTAATTGAAGGTAATATTGTACTTACTAAGCCCCTTAATTATTGTAGGGATAAAAACACTCTGCATTAAATATATATAGGCTGATAGATTAAATGTGGTAATCAATATCACAATTAACCTAGACAAAGAGACAAGTCTAGACAAGTATTCAAAATATGCTAAAATTTACAATGAAGCATAAATGCTCTTAGCTTTGTGTGCAATGAGGACTATTTTATTGTAAGGTACACTTTGTGACTTAAATCATACATTAACTACTATATTTGCATTAGTAGGGTTTTGATAGATTGAAACATGAACTATGCTATATTTGGAGTCAAAACCACATGGGTGATTTTGATCCTCATGTTCATGGCCTTTAACTTCTATGCAACCCTAATCCTTAAAGTTATGGTCCTAAAAAGTGTGTTCTTGCACTTTAGAGACCTTTTCACTTGTGTATATTTGGATTGGGTGGTGCTTATAATCATTGTTAGGACTTGCTATCAAGTGGATGAACTTGTGACTAATCTTGATTGTAGTCAATCCCTGTTGTATTGATCTAATGGTGTTTGAGAAATATTGAAGACATGCCATGTAGAATACCAATGCCTAGGTATATGTTCTTATGTATGTAGATGTTGATGCAATGATTTATTTAGATGCTTGATTGAATGATATGTGAATAATGCTTGTGTTTTTCCTTGATTAGATGGATTTCTAAATGATATAGGTCTTTTTCCTTTTATACAACACTCTAGGATTCAAATTTAAATATTTCACATGTTAGTTAGTGAGTAATGGCTAGTTGGGATAAAGTCATCTTGGGCCTGTGATTAAATTTAAATTTGGAAAATAGGAGGTCAATGCTACCTAGGTAGTCCTAATCAAGGATCAAGGTTGCTTGAGCAATTGTGAATTAAGAATGTGAACAATAGGATTAAAGACTAGGTCCAAACCACTAGGGAATAGGGACTCAAGTTTAGTTCAAATTGAAACTAAGTACCAAATCTTGCACAAAAATACACAAGTTTAGTGTTAAACTATTACATTAGGGACAAATGGTCAACATAAGTTCACAGTGAGTGGGGAAAAGTGATGGGTATGCACTTTTCACCTATGCATTTCCCCCTAGTTTGACTTGCATGTGAACATGAAAGTAAATGAGAAGCACACCTGTTAAGGATATATATATGTAAGATGTTTTGTTTACTATCCATGTGATGATGATCTATCTTAAAAAATTCTTGCACCAGTGTCCATCAATAGCATTTTATATAAAAAACTAAAATGAGCATAAAGAATGACTACATAGCCATGCCAAAAAATGAAATGTATAAATAAAAGAGGTATAGGATTCATTAGGAGTCACTATAATGTAAAGAGAAAGAGTGAGAAATAGGTATAGTGTTTATGAAGAACCATTGTAAGCAACAAAGGAGGTAGTGTATGACCCTTAATGGATCATTGGAACCATGCTTCTAATGAGAAAATATGGTATAGGACTTCTAGTAGGCCATCGTAACCATACAATCTTAGTGTAGGACCATTAATGAGCCAATGTAATCATAATCACATGGTGTAGAACCCTTTGGGAGTTGCTATAGCCATAAACATGGAAGCATTAGTGATATGATATGCCCCCTAAAATTTAGTGCATACAAGGTGATATTATCAATTTAAGGAGAGGATAAATGTAGTATGTAAAAGGATGATTGTGAAATAACATGCAACAAGAAGAACTAAGGTTCCCATAATATTGCCGCACAAGTATGAGGACAAGGCATGCATAAATTATATAATGATAAAGTATCATGTAACATGTCATGTAAGAGATAAGCATGAAATCATGACATAAGTGTAATAAAGTGAGTGAGTAAATAATGTAGAGCTCATAATAGTAATGCCAAAAATATGTCATCATGAAAAGTGCATATGCAAGTGTACAATAGAAATATAGTTTCATGAAAGGGCGATGATAAAATAATACACAAGATTCAAAATATTTGAGGAAGGTATCATAAATATAATTACTCCCAAGTGGGGGAGAGAAAAGAAAAATGCACGAAGAAGACAAGGGGACAAAACTCAACAAACATGGTATAATCAAAAGGCTAAAGACAAAAGTTGAACATATATAGAAGGAAAAATAAGAATAAAAGTACAACAAGCAAGACATAAGGAAAAGGATAAACAATGTCAAAAGACAAAGTAAGACATTAAAAGGAAAAGAACAACAAGTATACCTCCATCAAAATATACTAAAGACAAAACCAAAAAGTAAAACAAGATATGTTTTTGGTCAACATAATAAGAGTGGTTGTGAAGCACTCCACAACCTTGCATCATCCCAAACCCATAGCGAAAATACAACAGCAAACATAGAAAACAAAATAAGAACTGACATGAACCACAAAACACATGTTCATAGCCACTTTTGTCAACATGCACCACAAAAAATCCACATAATACTAACTAAGAACATGGTAAAGCAAAGAAAACAAAAAGTAGGGAAGAAAGAGAAAAAATATCAAGATATTATATTTGCATAATCTTCTTACACAAGAAGATCATCCCCATCCCAATCATGAATCTCAAAGTACTCATACCCAACCCTTAAATTCCTTTGTAGTATAAGCTCTTCATCACTATGTAGAGTAGTTCCTTTGACAAATATGCTAGAGAGAAGCACCATTTGTAATTTTGAATTTGATAACCAATATTTATCTTTCTTTGAAGAAATGTTTGCTTATATATTTTATATTTGCTTATTTTTTGTGTCTTTGTTTGGAACTCACAAAACTTAAGTACCATTTGAAAACATAGTAGATCCATGATGATTATCCATACTATTTTTATATTTTTATTCCTTTCTTGCCACATATGAAATCTATTCGTCATGAGAACCATTTTGAGGAAAAATTATGTCTAAACTTGATGTTTGAATAGAGTAAGTTGTATAACATGTTGTTGTTCTAGTCTTGTAGACTCTACCTTTTCAATTTCTAATCATAATATAATAGAATTCATACCACTTTGTACACTATATAACTATAAGTTGCTTTGGTCTTTCAAATACCTACATTTTCTCTCTATTGTTCATCTTTTAAGCACTTGTATAAATCATTTAATGTATCATTACACTCATAAGGCCACTCATTAGGATTCTTAATACATAAAACTAATTAATTAATTCTAATAGTGGCCCACATATAGATATGTTTGAATAGTAATAAATTCACCCTTGTGATCATATTTCATACATTTATGTAACATAGAAGAAATTTCTCTATCCAAGGACAACCAAGTAATACATGAAACTGATCATAAGAAGGAATGATATGACGAAAAGTAGGAACCTCTTTTGGACCGATAACCAAATTCATAATAATGCAACCCACAGTCTAACTAGTATTCCATTAGTCATCTCAAGAGAAACACCTAGATGTGGATATTGTTGTTGCTAAAAATGATGATTAAATAAAAACTCTTTTGGGACATATATTAAATTGACAAGCAAGATCAATGAGAATACCGTCAATTGTTTTGGAAGCAACATGAGATTTTACATATAAAGGACCACAATACCCATTATTTAGAATCATATCGTGTGAAAATGTAATAATTGACATAGAAGAAGATGTAGCAATATTAGGCCCCTGATTAAGCATACCCACAAACTTATTCTCATAATGATCAACCTATAAATCAATGTGCTTTAACCTATCAATATTTAATTATGCCTTAAAAAATCTACATTATTAGACTGATTATGCGTTGGGAAAAAAATTGCATAGATTTATAAATTTTGATTTGAGGGAGAAACTGAATGATTTCCCCTATAATTTAAACCCTTAGAATGTGTCATATTATTATCAATAAGATCATGTATCTTATGACTCAATGCAACACAATGTTACATGCAATATGAGAATTAACTCTAAAAATTACAAAATACGTTTCCATCAAAGAGACCCAAATTTTGAAGTATCCAATGGTCATAAGGGAGGAAGAGTAATCAATTTACACCAAGTAGACTTATAAAACAACATATTAAGGAGCATGAAGCCAAATAAATTTCCTTTAACTTTGAGGCTTTAAAGTTATAACATAAAAAACTAACTATAAATTAGGACCATGATGAGCATTTTGCCTATTTTCTTGTTTATCCTCACCCCTTTGAAAACATTTTTGTTGAAACTTTGAAGGATAAGATGGTTGAGAAGGAGAATAAGAATATCCATATTTAAGTATATTAGCCTCAAGAAGTTTCAATTCAATAATTCTCACATTAGCACAAAAATTCATGAAAGAAGCATAATTGTTTTGGTACACTATCTCTTAAATAGTAAGTAATAAGCCCTTAACAAGTATTCTTTGCAATTAATCATAATCTAATAATGTGTCTTTATTGACAAGGATTTAATTCTAATAACATAATTATGGATTCACTCATTTGATCTTTGTTTGTATTCCATTAAATCCAAAACTTACCCTTTAAATCAATATTGTCACTAAAGTGTTGCACAAAAGCATATGCCAAATCACTAAAGGAATGGATGGAAACACAAGGAAGAGATTAAAACAATTCAATTGCATAATCCTTTAAAGTTCCAAGGATGAGCTTTGCAAGAATCTTATCAATATAACATAGTCCAAACAAGTTGCATTAAATGAACTTAAAAATGTGTCATGTGGTTTTCTTTACCATTATACACCTCAAAATGAGGGATCATAATTTCTCTTGTAATGTCCTTTTTAATACTAGGGGGCAATTTGTCAACTTTACTTTCCATCCCATCAAGTCACTTCATGATGGTATCTATGATGGAAAGATGAACATTAGGAGAAATGATAGGAATGGGGGTGGATGTAACCACATGAGAGATTATGGGAGGGGTATAGATGGGTAGAGAATTAATGGATGAGGGTGGAGTGACAATATGGGAGAGAACAAGAGTGGTGGGTTGAATGTGAGAAGTTGGCATAGGGAGATGATTGGTGGTAGAAGTTGTGAAGCATGCCAAAGCATGGTTATGTGGTAGAATGAGTAGACATATGTGGCATGTACCTAGAGTGCTAGAAGAAGTGTTAGGAGGATAAAAGAAGAGGCTTGAGATGATGGAGGAAGAGAAGAAACATGTGGCATGGCTAATGCAGGAGATGTGGAAGGAGGCACAATAGATGAAGAGGCATGTGAAGGAGTTCAAATAACACACCATGTAAAGAACTTGATGAGCTTATCATTTGATCTATACTCCTTTATACTTCCATTCCATAAGGATTAATGATCAAAAAATTATAAAGGCCATCAATCAAATTCAAAGGATTAGCATCGTTACTCAAATTAGCAAGACTAGATGTAAGCCTAAATGTGTAGTAAGAGCCATACCTTTCTTATCCATATGTATAACATGTGCATCATGGTCAAAAGCATCCTCCCCATTACAATAAGCAGTAGTATTTAGATCCTCAATTATAACTTCTCCACCTTAAGTCAAGGCCATTGTAGGGTTGAGTTTGGGGCTTCTTTTTAGTGGAAAGTGGATGGTAGGTTTGAAACCTTGGCATACATGAAAAAGATAAAGCAATGAAAAGGAAATGTAAACCAAGCTAAGTTTAAGGTCTTATGAAAATCATAAAATAAAAAAATTTAAATATGAAATAAAATTAGAAAATAAAACTATAAGGCCAAACCCTAGGGGGTGTAGGAAATGGGGGGTTCACCAATTTATGTAGGGATGGAAACATCCTATATTAAATATCTAAGATAATAAGTTAATATGGCAATCAATATCACAATTAACTTAGATAAAAAGTTTATTCTAGAGAAGTATTCAAAATACATTAAGTTTGACAAAGAAGGATACATGCTTTTAGTTTTGCATGTGATGAGGAATATTCTATTGTAACACACTTTGTGATTTCAATCAGAAATCAACTATCAGATCTACACCATTACGACTCCAAAACAACCCGAGTGACCTTGATTTTCAAATTTGTGGCCCTAAAATTTTAGGTGACCTTGATCCTGGAAGCCACAGCCTTGAACTATATGTTCTTCTACTTCAAAAACCTATTTGCTTGTGTATTTATGAATTGGGTGATGCTTAAAAGCACTCATAGGAACTACAATAGTGGAGTTCACAACTTGTATTAATTGTAACCAAGCTTTGTTGCATTGATTGAACTATATTTGAGCAAACTTAAAGATGCCATGCACAATACACATGCCTAGGTATTTGTCCTAATATATACATAAGCCGAGGCAATGATTACACTAGAGATTTAATTGAATGATACACAAATTAACTTTTTCCTTCACCCTATCATTTAAATTTAAATATTTTAGGCACAAATTGACAGATAACTACACTACTAATTAAGATCAAGAATACGTGTAGATTCTCCATACAAAACTACGAGCAGTTACACATCGTTATCGCCGTCCACGAAATGATTTACACGCATCAGCCTGAAAAGCACATGAGAAATCATTTTCCAAAATTTTCCAACACCGACCACAAAGCTACGTGTTTGGAAACTTTTGGATATTAAATATGATAATAAAGCTATCAAAGCACACGCTATAATGAAAGGGAGAGAAGAAAGGAACACTTACCCAAAAAACCATTATAATGATGTCATGCTTTGAGGATTCTCCTCCAATCCATCACAATCTTATATCCACACATTTTGAGTTTGGTGGAGATTCTCCCTCCTTACGTGTATGTGGAATTTAGAATGACACCATTGTCTAAACAAGTAGGTTATGTCTCCACATCTAAGTGCAAAGAGTATAGAAAATCTTTTAATACTAGATTGATTGATTGGTGTTGGGTGTTTGTTAACATGTAAGTTGTTAAAATCTAGGTACACGTCCTACCATAGTCTTTTTATATGAGATATGTATATCTTTGTTAAGAATTTATCAACCACATTTTTCAACTTTTTGATATTAGGCTTTATTGGTTGGGCCTTTCCAACTCACAGTGATACTGTCTTTTTCTTTAGGTCAAAAGCTAGTGATAATTCATTATGCTCGGACCACAAAATATAGAATTTGGACTTCATATTTGAATAACTTTGAAGAGGAATTTCTTCAGGTCAAAAGCTAGTGATAATTCATTATGCCCGAACCACAAAATATAGAATTTGGGCTTCGTATTTGAATAATTTTTAAGAGGAATTTCTTTAGGTCAAAAGCTAGTGATAATTCCTTATGCCTGAACCACAAAATATAGAATTTGGGCTTCGTATTCGAATAATTTTTAAGAGGAGTTTCTTTAGGTCAAAAGCTAGTGATAATTCATTATGCTCGAACCACAAAATATAGAATTTGGGCTTCATATTCGAATAATTTTAAAGAGGAAACAAGTGATTTTAGTATTTATAGGGCAAGAAAAGTGCATGTTTTGTACTTTCTATTGTGCATATTTCATACTTTTAATTTTTGGTTTTGCATTCATTCTAGCTATGTCTTGATATATGTTGCTTTGGGCTTCATGTTAAAATAATTCTTAAGGGAGTAATTTTATCATATAATTTAGAGCAAGAAAAGTGCATATTTCTTTCTTTTTTATTTTTAGTTTTGCACTCGTTTTAGTTGTCTTGATATATGATGTGTTGGGTTATTTATGTGTAAATAATAATAGATGTATTTATTACCCACCCATCTGCCCATTTTGACTTCTATTAATATGTATATCCCATCCATCATCCAGTTTCACTTCTTAGATATGATCACTATTTCAATTTTGCCTTAGGAAAAGATTATTGGCATGATTACATTTGCCTAATTATAAATTCACTTCATGTTAATTTCAAGTTGACCCAATAAAAAAATATGATCATTGTCCATCAATTTGCATGCTAAATTAATCAAGTTTGGGTCTTAGTTATCATATTTAAAGAAATGTTCTAGGTCATTATAAGAAAATACATCACAAGAGGGAGGAAAAAGAAATCATTAGATCATTAAACTTGTGCATAGAAAAGCATAAGGCAATCATCATAACTTGCATAAACTTTAAAGGATAGATTTTGTAGTATTAATATTTTTATCATTGCAAAAACTAAAATGCATGGGGCTTGACTAAGGTGTAAGGAAGTATAAAACTTCAATCCTTGCATAACCCCCTAAGGTGTTCCTCAACACCACATTGTTTTTCAAATAAGGCAATAGGTGAAGATGAGTAACTTCCTTAGGTCTACAGACACATGGGATGTGATCACAGAAAAGGATGCCATCACAAAAATTACTTAAGATCACAACAATGATCTTGTCTAGAAAATTAGGAGAATAAGCTTAGTTCTCCATAGTTGTCTATACACATTTGAAGCCTCTGATCCATTTTCATAGTCAACATTTGTCAATACATTAGTCAACCCATGACAATATAATAGTTATGCCATCACTCTTCCTTTTTCTTATGGATTTATGATTTTACATGTTGTGTGAGTGACTCAGGTATATTTATGTTGACTTAGAAATGCTTTATATTAATTACAATTTCATGTGTTGGACCTAGATCAGTATTTAACAAGGGAATTAAAAGAATTCAATTTCTTAGGGTTTAGTTTATCCCTTACATATGATAAATCTAACATATCCTACACCTCTAAGGGTTTTTATATAGGGTTTGTTTGTATGTTTTTCTGAAATCATATCTGATATTTCTAACTATCTTAATCTTCCCTTCTAATATGGGATAACCAAGTATCCATGTTGCTTGCACTTCCCCAATAGGGTTTGGCTTTAACTAGGATCATATATTTCATCCCTAAGGAACTCCTAGATTGTTCTAGGGTTTGGAAATTATCCTTATTGTTTACTTGTGGATCTAATTTTTTAGCATTTCTAATTTTATTTTAGATCTGAAACTCATTGATTGATCCACCCTTTATTCATAGTGGTTGTACTTGAGTGTTGATTCTTTCACTATTGATTCTCACCAGTACTTATCTTTAGCTTCCATTCACAATTGTATTAAGGATTTTGATGTGTTTTTATAATTTGTTACATCTAATGTATCAATCCATGATGCCCTTGTCTCCTTTTATCATAAGGGTAGTGGTACATGTTCCATGATGGTACTCTTTCATTGCATATGCAATATTTCATCTTTCATGGAACTTCCTGTTGATTTCCCTTCTATCCTTGATGCCTTCACTTCTATCACCCATACACTTCATAATGATTACACTTCTCACATGGATAATGTTTATCATGATGATTTTCCTATGACTAGTGATGCACTTAGTGTTGATCATCCTTTCGTTGCTAGAGATAGTGTTTTTCCATTTAGAACTGTCACAACCCAATATTGTATTTTACTTCAGCTACTTATAAATATGTGTTAATATCATTATGAACATGTATATTGCTATAACTTTTGATGTTGATCGGTTAAGATATGGCTAATGTGTTGATCATAAGATGCAATTAGTATGATGTGCAGTGATAAAATTTGATTTTTATGTTACCATTATTGTAGAAATTAATGTTGTAAATGATTTGATTATGTTTTGGATTTCATTAGAAAAAGACTAACTACAAGATTGTGTTATGTGAGTGTGACAGGATAGAAGATGACACTCTCATCAGGAGAGAGAGAGTATCATTAGAAAGAAGTGTCTAGCATTCTGAGGGGTGACATACATGAAATTACTGACACAAACTCACATAGTTGCATGTCGATAATCTTGCATTGTCATAAGTTTAATGATGTATGTTGATGAGCGTGTTTTGTGTGTAAAGAAAATAACTAATTTTTATTCATTGTGGAAAAGAGAATTTAATACTGCTAGATAATTGTTGTTTCATAAATGCTTATTATACAGAAAATAATTTCATTATTTTTCTAAAATAAAATTATTTTTCTTCTTGTTATTGAATTATATGAAAAACACACATTTATTATTTTAAAATAACAATGTCTTTTTGTTTGTTATTTAATTGCATGAAAATACACATTTATTATTTTAAAATAACAATGTCTTTTTGTTTGTTATTTAATTGCATGAAAATACACATTTATTATTTTAAAATAACCTATGTTTTCTGTTCAAAATTAAGAATATTGAATGATTTGAAATAGTCATGATATAATAATTATAAAATTTCTTATTAATTGTTAGGGAGTTAGACATAAGATTGTTGTTTTGGAGGCATTATTGGGTAAGAAGGTAGAAGGACAGCTACCAATAACACAGTAAAATAAGTGCTACAAATAAATCCTCATTCTCTAGCTGCCAAAAGAAGGAAGAAAACAAATGTTTAGCTAATTCTCATTCTCTAGGATAGCTAGGAGGGAAGAATAAAAATAATTTTATAAAAAATTAAAATCTTTTTTTTAAGAGATATGGGCAAGAAGGACATAGGAGTTTTGTAGGAGAAGAAAGAGGAAATTAGGAATTCTCTAAATAGAGACCTATGTTCATCAAGGGAAATCTTTGCGTACAAATTGGGTATTCCATCCAACTAGAGGTAATAATCTTATTTGTTTCCCTTTAAATTGCAAGATCCTCTAATACAAACAATCCTACTGTTTGCATCAGAGAATAGTTGCATTACAACTGCAAACTATCACTGTCTGCTATTATGAACTTAGATTCTATGCATGCTAACTAAATTTTGTTTATAATTGCCAGTTTAATTTACAAAATTACATTTCATTCAATCTTTGATTTTTGGGCATAATATGTTTTTTTTATGCACGGTACTACAAATTGAATATTTTATTACCCAGTTTAGTCATTAATGCATGTGTTTGATTATGGCATAACAAGATTTTTAATTTTGATAGTGCTAGAATTTTAATGAACAAAACCTAGTTAATATTCTTTCCTTAACTGTGAATCTAGGCACTATTATAATTGCAGTTAATATGACTAAGTGGTTATTTATTGAAATCAACAAGATAAACATTAGGTTATTCAACAAAGGATTGAGAACAAAGTTGAGATTGATGACAAGCTAGATGCTGAGATTTAGCTAACATGGGAGGCCATCCCTAGGGTGAATTAGTTGGAAAAGGATCTAGTGTCCTACAACCATGACTATGACAGTCGTTTGGATAAAATGTAGGAGATGAAAGATATCAAGCAGAATCTTAAGAGAATGCTAAAAATCAACAAGTGTACCATCCAAAACAACGCTGAGGGGATCAAAATCCTCACTGAAAATCTAAAAGAGATGAGAGAAGAGCATATTGCTAGAAAGGGTGGTGAGAAAGATGAAGGGGGTAATGTGTAGAAGACTGGTAGCAGTGGTAAATAGGGAAAGACTAGCGAGCAGTGTGGTCCGAGCTCTAGGACCTGGGATAGCAAAAAGAAATCATTTCAAGCAGAGAAGGATGAGCTCTTGGGATTTGCTAAGATTCATTAGGAATTCTATATAAGCAAGAGTTAGCAGCACTTGAGACACTCAAGAATATGTGACCAAGCTAGTGGTTCTCTATGGGTTGGCTATTTGTTTTGTTGCTTACTGTTGGTTGGCAATTTCTATAGACTGTTATATCTTTAGGTCTATTTTACTTTCTATTTATTATTTTTTGTTTGTTGGCTACTATGCAGTAATGTTTAATCTTTGGGGCAACATTTTGTTATAGGGTTTTGGGGCCTCTTCAAAACCTATTTTACCCCTTTTATCGAAAATTGTGAATCCAGGCACAATTTGGGTTTAAATCTTATGTATTTCCACTATTGGGATGAATAGATAATACCCAACTGATATTTTCTCCTATCCAAGAGTTATGGGCACATACTAGTTAAATCTTTGTTAATCTATCTATCTCACCATGCCTTTATCCTAGAGACTAGGAAGAAGGGAGTATGTTTATTTTCCCTTCTAAATTTTGTGTGCAACCAAAATCATTGTCTTCTTGTTTGAAGGGGTGACTTGTTGAAGAATTTTATAACCAAATTATTGAGATTTTCTAGACTGGGTGACTGGTGTTGGGAATTAAGGTGTCTCAACCTTGGTAATTCCTTGTATTATTTCATTGTATTTATTTAATTATTGCCTATTATTGTAATTACGATGCAAATCCTTATTGTCATCTTGTGGGAGTTGGCATGGTGATGTGTCATCCTATGTGGAAGGTGAACAAGTTGTAAATTTGTCCTCACATGAGGAGATAGGCGTCCCACTTAGTGGTAGGAATATTTTGCCATGTGTTGGCATCTTTGATAGTGTGTAAGGGAATATTGACCGAAACGGTCATGATAGATTCCTATGACAAATCTATGATGCGTAAGAGTCGTAAATGGAAGATTCTATGACAGGTGAAGACATGTGTCACAAGGCATCTTGGAAGAAGGCATTTTTGGGCACCCCAAGGAGAGTTATGACATGTTGTAAGAGAATATGCTATTTATAGCTTGTGTATGATAGATTCTCTTACAACTGTAAGATATGATAGCTATGATGGATTCTATGACGGTCGTAAGTGTCGTAAGAGCATCTGTCATTGCCCAACTTGGGAATAGGTGACCTCTTTGGGATGGGGTGACTTGACAAGTGTCAGGAACATCTTACAGTGTTTGACAAGTGTCCATAGGCATGGGTTTTGGGCCATGAGGCCATGTTGGATGCCCATCCCAAGATAGAGCCATTTTTGCCTTGTACTTTCTTTATAAACAGGTGCTTTGGAGAGGAGATGTATGATGTGATTGACACGTACTGTTATGCTGCCAGATTGTCTCTAGATACGAGTGTTGAAGACTTCTGAAAGATTGGCTTTGTAACTATATTGTAAACCTTAATGTTTAGATAATACATTTGAGCTATGTTTTGGAGTGTGGGTTTTTCACCCGTAAGGGTTTTCCCCACATATATCTTGTCTCTCTCTTCTTTCGTCTTACATTCTTATGTATGTGTTTGCTGGAATATCTCTGTTGTTGGGTTAACATTGTTGTAACTATAAAGATTTAAATGAATTTGCACTCATCTCTCCTCATTAGATTAGTGTAGGAAGCATTTTCCGCACACCTAGTTTCCTTTCAGTTGGTATCAAAGCTTGATAACCTTTGGTCCTAGTTGTTGGGTAGGGGTTTTTGAGCTAATCTTAGGTTCAGTGGGAGCTTTGTGCAGAGCATTATGTAATCTTTTTGCGGGAAAGAGATGGCAAGCACATCCGGAAGATTAGAGGTGGAGAAATTCAATGACACTAATTTTGAGTTATGGAAACTTAAGATGGAAGATATTCAGTGTAAAACCAGCTGCAATGGCACAAGCTAATTGGGATCTCAAAGATCGGAAGGCTAAGGGTCTCATAAGACTCAGTCTAGTTGATTCTGTCCTATTAAATGTCCATGAGGAGAAGAGCACAAAAGACCTTTGGAAGAAGTTGGGAGATGTTTATCACACCAAATCCCTGGTGAACAAACTTTTTCTAAGAAAGAAGTTGTATTCTCTAAAGATGGAGGATGGAGGATCTGTTGCAGATCACCTGAATTGCTTCAACATGTTAATTGCACAATTGACATTAGTTGGTGTGAAGATGGAGGAGGAGGATCGTTGCATGACCTTGCTTTGTTCTTTGCCAGACTTGTGGGATCATCTTGTGATGGCTATTGGAAGCACCACATCCACATTCACAATGGATGAAGTGGTATCTTTGCTGTTATCTAAAGAGATGCGGATAAAGTCTTCTAAGGCAGCCAAAGAGGCTCTTGCGGTTCGTGGAAGACCCAAGGAGAAAGGGAAAAAGAAGGATAAGAAAGCTAAGAAGGGCAGATCCAAATCTCTTGGAAAGTCCAAGGCTCTCTGTTGGAACTCTGGCAAAACTGGGCATTTCCAAAGGGAATGCAAGGAAGAAAAGCAAAAGAAGAAGAAGAATGTCCCAGATTCAGATTCTGACAAGTCTCAAGATGATGGTGATGCCTTCATCACAGCCCTGGCCACCCATGTATCTGATGATGTGTGGCTGATTAATTCTGGTGCATCATTCCACATGGCCTCACATCGAAGCTAGTTCATGAAGTATGAAGAGTTCGATGGTGGAAGAGTGTATCTAGGTGATGACTCTCATATGAAGATTGTTGGTCATGGAAGAGTCTCAATCTGATTCCCTGATGGGCGAGTGAAGGGGATCACTGGGGTTATGCACATCCCAAGCTTGGCACGGAACCTGCTTTTTGTAAGTATGTTGAATGATGCAGGTGTGTAGGTTGTCTTTTCAAAGGATGGATGCAAGATGACTAGAGGATCTACGGTGCTTGCGAAGGGTACTCAGAGAGGTACTCTATTTCAGCCGGAGGCATGCACTTCACAGTGCAATAGTTCTTTTGACTCAAAGAAAAGAGCTGCAGTCACTTCATCCCCACCATCTGAACGAGTAGTGAAGAAATCTGTTGTAACACATTCTGATGGTAGTGCACATGCTTTGGAAGTTAAACTTCCTCCTGAAAAGACTATGTTATGGCATTTGAGATATGGCCACATTGGTGAGAAGGGTCTTAGAACCTTGAAAAATAAAAACCTCATTGAGGGGTTAAATGATTGTAATCTCGAGTTCAACTTTTGTGAACATTGTGTATATGGAAAGCAAAACCGTGTTCAGTTTTACTCTAGTTCCTACAAATCTTCTAGTGTATTGGATCTTATTCATTTTGATGTGTTTGGTCCTGTTAACGTTCCTTCGATTTCCAAATATGTATATTTTGTATCTTTCATAGATGATTACAGTAGAAGGACATGGGTTTATTTTATCAAAAGAAAGATTGAAGTCTTTAGTTGGTTTAAAGAGTTTAAAGCCTTTGCTGAAAAATCAGACTAGTAAAAGATTAAGTGTTTGAGAATTGATAAGGGTGGTGAGTTTTGTTCGGCAAAGTTTGATAAGTTCTATAAAGAGCAAGGGATTGAAAGACATAAGACAACTGCATACACCCCGCAGCAAAATGGAGTTGCAGAGAGGATGAACAGGACACTAATGGAGAAGGCTAGGAGTATGCTTAGTGGAGCAAGCCTCGAACAAAAGTTTTGGGCTGAAGTTGTAGCCACTGCTTGCTACTTGGTAAATAGGTCTCCTACATCAGCTCTTGTTGGTAAGACACCTATGGAGGTGTGGTCTAGTAAGAAGCCTTCAGTTAGACATCTTTGTGTTTTTGGTTGTGAGGCATATGCACATGTGCCTAGGGAGAAACAGTCTAAATTGGAGAACAAGGATGTTAAGTGTATTTTCATTAGCTATGGTGTCAGTGTGAAAGGATACAAGCTTTGGGATCCTGTGGCTAAAAAAGTGTTGTATAGCAGAAGTGTTATCTTCAAAGAGCTAACACCTTCTTCCATTGTTTTATAGCCAGAACAAACAGAAAAAAAAGAAGATGTGGTTCAGTTTCCTTCTACCCCTAAGAAGACTGAACCGATAGACCCTATGAGACCTGATGATGAGGAGAGCTCTAGCAGCTCTAAAAGTTCAGAAGAAGAAGCAGAACCTCAACCTCAGCCATTGAGGAGGTCTACATGAACAAGGAAGCAACCTGATAGGTTTGGTTATTCATTACTTGATATTAGTTGTGCTTTTGCCTTGCTTACTAACACTGATGAGCCTAGAACTGTGAAAGAGGCTATGGACATGAAAGATTCAGGTTCCTGGAAGGAGGCCATGGAAGATGAGATGGCTTCTTTGGAAAAGAATAAAACATGGGACTTGGTGCCTTTGCCTGAAGGATGGAAACCTGTTGGATGCAAATGGGTGTTCAAAAAGAAATTCAGTGCAGATGGCAGTGTTGAAAAGTACAAGGCTAGACTGGTTGCGAAGGGGTATTCACAAGTGGAGGGAATTGATTATGGTTAAATTTTCTCTCCCGTTGCAAAGCTGACATCTATTCGATTCCTGTTATCTCTTGCAATAGCTTATGACTTAGAGGTGGAGCAGATGGATGTGAAGACAACATTCCTTCATGGTGATATGGAGGAAGAGATTTACATGTCACAGCCAAAGCATTACATAGAGAAAGGTAAATAAAATTTGGTTTGCAAGTTAAAAAAGTCTTTGTATGGATTGAAGCAGTCTCCTAGGATGTGGTACTTGAAGTTTGATGCCTTTGTGTTGTCGGTTGGATTTTTGAGATCAAAATCAAATCATTGTGTGTATTACAAATTTGACAATGATCGTATTCTCATCATTGCATTGTATGTTGATGATATGATGTTATTTGGGAATGGTAAGAATATGATTTCTGATTTGAAGTCTCAATTGTCAGCACAGTTTGAGATGAAAAATCTAGGGGCAGCCAGGTACATTCTAGGAATGGAAACCAGAAGAGACAGAGCTAACAGAAAACTTTGGTTAAGCCAGAGTAAATATGTGAAGACTGTGTTGGATAGGTTTAGCATGGCAGATTGTAGACCATTGTGTGTTCCTGTTTCTTTGGGGACAAAGTTGTCTGTTAATGATTGTCCAAAATCTCCTAGTGAGGTGGAGGACATGAGCAAAGTACCTTATGCTAGTGTTGTTGGCAGTTTGATGTATGCTATGGTCTGCACAAGACCAGACATTTCCCAAGTAGTGGGAGTCCTTAGTCGATTTATGGCTAATTCTGGACGGGTACATTAGGGATGCAGTTAAGCAAGTGTTCAGATATTTGAGGGGTACTTCTGAGTATTCCATATGCTATCACGGTAATGCTATAGAACCTCTGCATTCAGTTTGTATTCGTGGATTCATGGATTCTAATTGGGCAGGTGACATTGACAGCAGGAGATCCACTAGTGCCTATGTGTTCACTATGTTTGGTGGTGCAATTAGTTGGATGAGTAAGCGACAACCTGTGGTTGCTTTGTCTACGACAGAAGCTGATTATATGGCAGCAACTCATGCTTCTAAGGAAGCCATTTGGCTTAAGAAATTGTGTTCAGATATTGGTGTTGATGCAGGATAGATTACAATTTGTTGTGACAGTCAGAGTGTGATTTGCCTAGCAAAGAATCCAACTTTCCATGCCAAAACAAAGCATATTGATGTACAATTTCACTTCGTGTGACACATGGTGAGGATGGGAAGGTGAATTTGGAGAAGGTAGATACTTTGAAGAATGTTGCGGATGCATTAATGAAACCAGTGGGCACAGAGAAGTTCAGATTGTATTCAGAGTCTATGGGCCTCTCAGCCTATAGTAGTTAAATCTTGTTATTTCCATTGGCTCTTACAAGGTGTTCGACAAGTGGGAGAATGCTGGGAATTAAGGCGTCTCAACCTTGGTAATTCCTTGTATTATTTCATTGTATTTATTTAATTATTGTCTATTATTGTAATTAGGATGCAAAACCTTATTGTCATCTTGTAGGAGTTGGTACGGTGATGTGTCATCCTACGTGGAAGTTGACAAGTTGTAAATTTGTCCTCACATGAGGAGATAGGTGTCCCACTTAGTGGTAGGAATATTTTGCCATGTGTCAGCATTTTGGATAGTGTGTAAGGGAATATTGACCAAAACGGTCATGACAGATTCCTATGACAAATCTATGACGCATAAGAGTTGTAAACAGAAGATTCTATGATAGGTGAAGACATGTGTCACAAGGCATCTTGGAAGAAGGCATATTTGGGCAACCCAAGGAGGGTTATGACATGTTGTAAAAGAATATGCTATTTATAGCATGTGTATGATAGATTCTCTTACAGATGTAAGATATGACAGCTATGATGGATTCTATGATGGTCGTAAGTGTCGTAAGAGTATATGTCATTGCCCAACTTGGGAATAGGTGACCTCTTTGGGATGGGGTGACTTGAAAAGTGTCTAGAACATCTTACAGTGTTGGTCAACTGTCCATAGGTGTGGGTTTTGGGCCATGAGGCCATGTTGGACGCCCATCCCAAGATAGAGCCATTTTTGCCTTGTACTTTCTTTATAAACAAGTGCTTTGGAGAGGAGATGTATGATGTGATTGACATGTACTATTATGCTGCTAGATTATCTTCAGATACAAGTGTCGAAGACTCCTGAAAGAGCATTGTCTCTGTAACTGTATTGTAAACCTCAGTGTCTAGATAATACATTTGAGCTGTGTTTTGGAGTGTGGGGTTTTTCACCCGTAAGGGTTTTCCTCACGTATATCTTATCTCTCTTCTTCTGTCTTACATTCTTATGTATGTGTTTGCTGCAATATCTCTATTGTTGGGTTAACATTGTTGTAACTGTAAAGATTAAAATGAATTTGCACTTATCTCTCCTCATTAGATTACTGTAGGAAGCGTTTTCCGCACATCTAGTTTCCTTTCAACTGGGTCTGAGATAATTTTATTTTCAAAGGTAGTAGTCTCTTTGAAATTAAAAAAAATTAGATTTGTTGGGAAACGCAATGAAACCAAGTGTATGGTTGTTCCCCCATATAGTGGGTGGCCATACAAGTGTATGGTTGCACCCCATATAATGGGGCAGCCATACAAATGTATGGCTATGCCCCCATAAAGAGGAGTGGCTATGCCCCCATAAAGAGGGGTGGGCCTCTTCTTCCAAACAATAGCCAAATTTTTGTTTATTTATTGAGTCTTCTAACCAAATGTTGTAAAAGAAAAGCCCCTTCTCATTTTAAGAAAAATTTAAACTACACTTTGAGGAAGGAATGGTTAATTTAGCTACATGTTTAATTTGATTGAGTGTAAATCTCAAGACTAAGAGTGGTTGAGTGTTTTGTCAAAGCAGTCTGAATTTGATCTTATAAGATATGCATTTATATATGTATTTTATATTTGAAAATCATTTACTGAGTTCCTGAAGATTCTCATAGTGTAGAATATATATAGAAATACATGTTTGATTTTTATTTAATTTTTCTATACTAATTGATCAAGTAATTCTTGAAGAAACAAATTATCATTGGTTTCCAATGCAAACACAAGAAGTATTGATCTTGCTTATTTCACTACAACAAATCCCTATGATTAGCTCCCTTTTTTACTCCATTTTTTGCTTCCACCCACTGTTTTAATGTAATTTTCTCCAAATTTTTTAAAAAGTTGGCACTATTTATCAGGATGGTGCTATTTTTGGCATTTTTTGCACCAATCAGAACAAGTAGATGCTAAATTAGGTGCTAATTGGCACCTAATTTAGTGCCTATTTCAGCGCCACATTTAGCATCTGATGTAGCGCCTTCTTTAGCACCTGATTTACAGCCTTATTTAGCACCTTATTTGGCGTCGTATTTAGTGCCTAATTTAGCACCTGATTGAGGGCCTTATTTAGCACCTAATGTAGCTCCTAATTTGGCACCTAATTTATGATTAGTTGGGTTTAGGAGTATTATTTAGGTTTAGGGTTTATGGTTTTGGGGTTAGGGGTTAAGGTTTAGGGTTTAGGGTTTAGAGAGAGATAGAGGACCAATAGGGAGATATAGAGGAGACCAAGGGGAGAGATAGGGAGATAGAGAGTGAGGGACATGGCTAGAGACATAAGGAGAGAGATTGAGAGGTAGAAGGACAAAGGCGATAGGGAGAGAGGGGAGAGATAGGGAGATAGAGGTTCAGGGTTACTTGGGTTTGGGGTTTAGGGTTTATCAAGTTTAGGGGTTAGGGTTTAGGGGCATTATTTAGGGTTTAGGGTTTATTGTTTAGGGGTTAGGGGTTTAGGTTTAGAGGTTTAAGGTTTAGGGTTTATAGAGAGAAGGGAATGATAGGGAGATATAGAGGAGACTATCGAGAGAGATAGGGAGATAGAGAGTGAGGCACATGGCCAGGAACATTATAGGGAGAGAGATTGAGAGGTAGAGGGATGATAGAGATAGGGAGATAGAGGTTTAGAGTTGCTTGGATTTAGGGTTTAGGGGTTTGGGGTTTAGGGTTGCTTGGGTTTGGAGATAGCTAGAGAGAGAGAGGAGACAGATAGCTAGGGAGAGATATAGGAGATAGAGGGGAGAGATAGGGAGATAGAGTCAAGTGAGCGAGATATCTAGAGAGATAGGGAGAAGGATTGAGAGGTAGAGGGATGATAGAGATAGGGAGATAGGGGTTTAGGGTTTCTTAGGATTAGGGTTTAGGGGTTAGGGGTTGAGGTTTAGGAGCATTATTTAGGGTTTAGAGGTTTAGGGTTTAGTGTTTAGAGAGAGAGGACCAATAGGGAGATATAGAGAGTGAGGTACATGGCCAGAGACATAGCTGGAAGAGATAGGGAAATGGAGAGTGAGGGACATGACCAGAGACATAGGGAGAGAGATTGAGAGGTAGAGGAATGATAGAGATAGCTAGGAGATAGAGGTTTAGGGTTGCTTGGGTTTAGTGTTTAGGGTTTAGGGGTTTGGGGTTTAGGATTTAGGGGTTTAGGGTTTCTCTGGTTTAGGGTTTATGGGTTATGGGTTAGGGCTTAGGGGCATTATTCAGGGTTTATATATGTTTAAGGGGTTAGGGGTTAGGGGTTAGGGTTTAGGGGCATTATTTAAGGTTTAGAGGTTTAGGGTTGGTCAGGTTTAGGGTTTAGGGGCATTATTTAGGGTTTACGGTTGCATGTCAAAAGAAATCTCTCTCTCTCTCTCTCTCTCTCTCTCTCTCTCTCTCTCTCTCTCTCTCTCTCTCTCTCTCTCTCTCTCTAAATTGCTCAACCTTAAATAATGCCCCTAATCCCTAACCCCTAAACCCTAAACCTGAGCAACCCTAAACATCTATCTCCCTATCTCTCCCTTATCTCCCTCTCTCTATCATCCCTCTACCTCTGAATCTCTCTCCCTATCTCTCTAAACATCTCACTCACTCTCTATATATCTCCCTATCTCTCGCTCTATCTCCTCTATCTCTCCCAATCTATCTCCTCTCTCTTTGTACCTATCTATCTCTCCCTATCTCTTGTGCCTTTCTCCCCTATCATTCCTCTATCTCCCTATCTCTCTAGACATCTCTCTAGTCACTCTAGTCTATCTCCTTATCTCTCCCTATCTATCTCCTCTCTATCTCTCTCTACCTACCTTATATCTCTCCCTTCTATTAATTCTCCCTCTCCCTTTATATCGATGAAGGAAATGAACAAGAAAACTAGGACTCTCTCTCTCTCTCTCTCTCTCTCTCTCTCTCTCTCTATATATATATATATATATATATATATATATATATATATATATATGTCTCCCTCATCAACTAAGAAAATGGAAACAAGAAAACTAGGACATGAAAAGAGGGATGAGGATATAAATTGGCAGGATGAAATGGAAACAAGATAAAACTAAAGTTCATTGGATGGGAATGATGATAGGAGAGGTGGAAAATAGTAAAATAGGGAAAAATTGGTGGGATCTAGAGAGAGAGAGAGAGAGAGATGCGCCTTGGGGTTAGGGGTCAGGGTTTAGAGGCATTATTTAGTGTTTATGAGTTTAGCATTGCTCAAGTTTAGGGTTTAGCACATGGCCAGGGACATAGGCAGAGAGATTGAGAGGTAGAGGGATGATAGAGATAGGGAGATAGGGGAGAGATATGGAGATAGAGGTTTAGAGTTGATTGGATTTAGAGTTTAGGGGTTTGGGGTTTAGGGTCAGTTTAGGGTTGCTCAGGTTCAGAGATAGAGAGAGAGAGAGGATCTAGTGTTTAGTGTTTAGGGGTTAGGGGTTTAGGATTTAGGGGTTTAGGGTTTCTCAGGTTTAGGGTTTATGGGTTAGGGCTTAGGGCTTAGGGGCATTATTTAGGGTTTATGGTTTAGGGGTTAGGGGTTAGGGGTTAGGGTTTAGGGGAATTATTTAGGGTTTACGGATCTTCAAGGATCTAGATAGTGTGGCTATACACACTGCTACACATGTTGGTGGCTAGTTAGACACATGGAACATCAACAACTACATGTTATGCTTCCATACACGTGTGCCACCTAATGAAATTTGTACTGCAAAACATGATCACATAATTGGCACTGTATGCGTCTGACACATGGTGATGTCCACGTACGCCACATGCCACAATGATCTTGTTGGCACCATAAAAGTTTGAGTATATTTGTTCATCTTACCTCTCTATATATTTCCTTCGTTCATTTTGAATAGAAGTGACATATATGTTAGAACCCTTCTATATATGAATGTGTTTTGGTTTACATATCTATTTTCCTTTATGTATTCTATGATCTTATTACATTAATAGGTAATATAGGATTGTCCCTCAGTTCACCTTGGGAATTAGATTAAATAACATCTGAAGTTGACTATAAATTAACTGCAACATGGTAAAACTAATGAGCCTCAAAAGACAGCCGACAGAGAAGAAATTTGAAGCTCTTCAGAAGTAACCAGAGAAGAAATGTACCCCCTGTTATGAAGAGCCTGAATAGAATGATGAAAGAAAGTAGTATTCCTATCCCCTTCCCGGAGCCAATCAATCTGAGCCTTCTATTTCCAATAAATCTCCTCACGAAGCTCCCACTCTTCCACATTTCGCACTGCTTGGGATTCCGCTCTTCCAAGAGCCTCTGAGAAACCATTATCCCAAATTTGGTGAGTTGTCACAGCAAGACGATCCAGAGCATTCCTCTTCTTGGCCTTAAGGTTACTGAAATAGAGCGTATTCCATCTCTTAAGGTGATATTTGACATATTGAAGTTTCTTCACAAAGAAGTACATAGTTGTGCCAAAAGTAGGGCCTCCCCCTCTCCACCACTTAGCCACCAAGTCATACAGTGATGAATCCCGAAGCCACATAAGCTGAAATTTAAAGGGAGGATTCTTTGGAACAGCAAGAGAAGAAGCAAAAAATTTAATGGGTCAATGATCAGAACCTAAATTTAATGAGCATTTTGTTGATTTTCTTGCTTATTTTCACCTTTTTGAAAACTAAATTTTCCTATTGAAATTTTGAAGGATGAGATCCATATTTAAGTGCATTAGACTTAAGAAGTTTCAATTCAATATTTCTTACATTTGCACACAAATCCATGAAAGAATAATAGTTGTTTAGGTACATTGTCTCAGCTTGGATAGTAGGTAATAAGCCCTTAACAAATATTCTTTACAATTGATCAATAAGAATTTGATAGTGTATCTTTGTTAACAAAGTTTGAAATCCAATAACATAATCATGATTGCACTCATTTGATCCTTGTTTGATGTTCTCCTATTCCTTCAATCTATCTTAGTGAAGGAAAATAAATACATGGGCAACCCATAGAGAAATTTGTCATCAATTTTGTTCCTCAAAATTGTCTCATGATATGGTGAAGGAAAAAATTACCAAAGATAAATTGTGATCATTATTCATTGACCCAACAACTAATGCACTGTTAGAAATGTAGACACCTAAATCTTACCATGGCCTTGGTGGTTCCCCCCTTGGGTTAGGGTTTTAGGTTCTAAAAAAAAATTCTAATTGTCTGGTTTCGAAAGCCCTTTGCCCCTTTCCTTTAGGTCATGCACTTTGTTGTTATATTCTTGTGTTGACCATTATCACCAGTTGTCAATCTTTTAAGTCACAACCTTAAGTCTTGGTGCTCGTGGATTGACCGACCCCTTAACCTAGTCATTACCTGTTGCTATCAGTAGGTCTTAAAGTCTTATAAAATGAAAATCACACCATCGCGAAGCATGTCAGGATGATGTCAGTAGCCGACTGTGATGCCATGACAGGCCGCCACCTATCCATGCCAAAATGTTAATATACAAACTTAAGATCCAATGGTTGTGCTGGCATGTAGGGGAATCTTTTCAGAGGGAATATTCACCACGAGATGGCGAGATGACGGCACATGGCATCCACTGATTAAAAAGCAAGTATAATAAAGGTGCATGGGTGCTATGTCGCAGCATTGCACAGTAGATGTATGGTGGGCCCTCTTCGACTGTGACACCACGAAAAGGTGACACGCGTCCAGTCCGTGTCGAAGATGATTTGATGTGCAGATAATTTGGCTCATTCTCATTGGGTGGCGACTTGTCAACCAAGATGACTAAGATTGTCAAATCTAGTTAGTGAATCAAGGCCATGGATTTCAGAAAGGTGACAAATGATCAATGGTCTGAATTCAAACATGCAAACAAAGAAAACCTTCGAGTGACTGTGGCATGAGTAGAGTTATAGTTGCCATGATCTCCATTAATATGTAGAATGGTACAGGAATTCAAGGTATTTTCCATCATTCTTCAAGGAACAATCGCATTCAGAGCTAGAGAATCGTCAAAATGAGCAAGGGGAAACAATTTTGCACCTCTGTGGCATCAAAAACCAGTAAGTCATTATCTCTCCCCTACACTTAGTTCTCTATTTGTAAGAATTTTCAGAGATATTTAGGGCAGCTGTTAATTGCATAAGCCCTAGGTTGCCTACATAAAATACAAAATGAGTCAGTCGGGTGAGGCTTCAACCTCAAAATGTAAGTTGGATGAAGATATCATAATTCAGTGCCCCGGATCGTCTAAGAGACCTCTAACAAATTAGGAGAGGTTGGCAAAAATGATAAAATATATGATCTTTGTGTAGATTATTGAGATGCTAGGATCCCTATGTCTGCTTGGAGTCTGTTTGAGCATTGGCACAATCGAAGTGATTACAGAGCCCCAATCTGCCATGCTTGGACCCTTGACTTAGCTAAATTAATATGCCCTGATGTCTTCATAAACACAGACTTGATGAGAGCTATAGCAACTAGGTATGACCCTAAGACCATGTCTGTCTTGTCTGGAAATGGCAGTGTTATCATTAGATTCACTAAGGCCTATATTACCACTGTTGTAACATCCACATTCTAAAAACATAGTAAAAACCCAAAATTCACTATAGAGTAACTCAACAAGGTAAAAATGAGATAGAGAAAAATTTTCTTTTATTTAAAAAATAATCAAGTAACTACAATTACAAGATTTCTTTTACAAAATACAATATACCCATATTGTCTTTTCATTTACAATGCTTACAAATGTAAAACCATTACATATACAAATTTGGAATCAATACTGCATCTAAAAATCTGATATCTTTATCACAAGCCTGGCATGTTTCCTGCTTGGAGAGAGAGAGCATCTTTCCAATGATTTACCTCCAACCACAGACCAGCAGTCTCCCACACATCTTCCACATAGGAAGTGGCCCTTCCCTTCATGAGGAATATAGACCTTAGGTGACCAGTGGTAATTTGCCATTCCCGAGTACATAGTGTTGTATTCTACTCAACTCTATCAACCATACAACCCTAGATACCCTCTAGCTAAGCATGATTTCTGATAGGATGAGCAATCTGAATACAATGAACCGACAATGCATGTAGACAACAAATGCATTACTTTGGCCAAAGTTTTTAATTTCAATAATGTTCAAAAAGAACATAGTTGTTGTGTTCACCCACCCCTACTTGACTTGGATACTGTCTTATTCATGCGGTTTATAACTCTTATCAACCCTATTCATGCCATAGCTTAAACTAAGAGTCACAATAATAACACCTTATGACTTGAGTAAGTCTTTATGACATAACCACTCAATGTATTGGTAATCGATTCTAGGGTTACCCTAATATTCCTTGTTAATATGATATTACCATATAACCATATCTTATATTTAGGAGTTCTGGAATCGGTAATAACCCTTGATTAACTTAAGCAAAGTTAATACTATAATTCTCCAAAATAATAATGTCTCCTATATAAGGAATCATAAAATAACTTGGATAATGTAAATAAAAGAACATAACCTAGTATAAATATCCCTACTAGGTCTTTCTCTAGTATACTTAGCCTACTCCATTGTATTGGATCTCTTCATGTATAATAAAGACAATTAGTCTTAAATGGAAATCTCATAAAAACCTTATTCCATTTTCCCTAATAACTCTAAGTTACTATCTTTAGATATGAACCTAAAGTTTACTAACAATTCAAATGATTCTAGTTCTCTTGGTAGATAACACTATTCGTGATGCATATGTATATAACCTATACAATACAATAAAGTTAACTCTTTATAACCTCATTACTATATAGCTCAAAACTAAGAGTAATAAAACATAGTTCATCCATTCGGGAGTCTATCGCATGGTTATTCTCATACTATGCATTAACTTGCTTCAGACTTAATTCAATAAGGAGACTATAAGTTTAAGCTAATAACAACTTATGTCTTTCTCCTGCTAAGATATTCATTAATCTTTCATTCCCTAATTAGGTATGAGCAATAGTTTTTAAATACTAAGAAACAGGTCGACTCAGTCTATTATAACAGTAACCTTACTGGCATGACTGATTATAAACCATATAAGTAGCATTCGCTGTCTTTAATGACTACAAGAAAGTAACTCTAAATGGCTTACTTAAAACATTAACTAGCATTTCTAAAATTGATACATAATAGATATCGACTATCACATCATAATTCAGAAGATAATTTCCTACCAGCGAGCTCATTCAATCACCTACAATACTATGATATATCATTTTTAGATGAGCTAAATGATTTACTCATGAATTAAAAAAACATGTACTGAGGAATACCTGATAATATATAAACTTAAATTGGCTAGAATAGGCAAATATTTCACCGGGTTGACGCCACTGGATTGTGTATTCCTCCACTGTCACAGCTACTGCATTATATTCCCCTATCACTTCTATTCTCCTCTGTGTTAACAAGTTCTAAACCTACTTAATAAAAACCCTCATGACTCCTTCGAGTTGTTAGACATAAAGGCAGAGGCACGACTCCTACAGAGTCGCCTCATTATTCTATCCTCTACATTCGGTTACCAGCTTCATTCAAAGCTTAACAGTTTTAAAAATAGTTAAATCAAAACTGATAACCAATATTTATGCGTAAATCCCACATGTCGATGGGAAATTACTGCTTCATGGTTTGACGGTTGTGGCGGTTAAAAACCACAGTCATCCTCATAAGGATGAGGCCAAAACTTCAAAGAAATATAAACTAATCTATTAATGATCATTACATGTGGTTCGATCCACTATTACATGTGGTTTGATACACTACTATCAATTAAAAAGACTACTAAATTTTAGCTTACAGCTTCTTCAATGCAGTCGACTCAATGGGAGATATTCTCCTCATTCGATGCTAAGGCTTCAATACATAATAAATATTGATTACATCAATTATAATTATCATGACATCACTTATTGCATTAGATAGATATAGTTTCTTCAATAATAAGATATTATTAAACCAAGGTTTACGGATATTATGATCGGGTTGAGCTTGTCTCCCCATCATAATCTGTCGACAATAATCACATAATAATAACTTCAACAATAACATCTTATCATTTAAGAATCATTTATAACACGTCAAATATCTTAATAGTTGTAATAAGACTATCATTTTATGAGAAAAATGTTGTAATATTTCTGTTAAACGTAAATAGTTATAAATCAATCTCAAATGACGTCGTTAATGTTATTAACGACTAAGACGGATGAATACGACTTAGAAAGATTTGGAAACAATATCGACTACCTATCAATTAGGTTCAGAAGTAAATTGACAAGACAAAGCTTACCTCTTATGACACCACAATTTACATTTCTGTTAAACACTTTGTACTTAGTTTGGCAAATAAATCACTTGTAACCCAAGGTCTATATCTCTCTCCTAGAAAGATACTCTCTCTCTTTTCCCTGAGAGTCATCTGATAACCTGTAATCCTGTTTCACTTGTCATCAAACAATATGTGATCAGTGCATTATTATTCAATTAATTCAACTAATAAATCAAATCTCATAATACAAATATTAAATCGATAATAAAATAATCATTTCTATGATTTCCATAAATGACATATAATATAATCTATGTTTTTCCTTGTCATTAATCTAAACATCACAATAAATTTACTTACGTCCAAGTTAAAAGTAAAAGTAAAGCAAGACAAAAATTGGGGATGTAACAACTGTCTTCAACCTTGACCCTACTGCGGGTATACGCATAGATTTGAATGCTTTCAGGGAAAAATACAAAACTTGTAGATATGCATACAAGTCTCATAAATTGGCCAAGCATAGATTAAAAGGAGTTGATGGAGCTTTGGTCAAAATCCCTGACTCAGAAGAAGAGCCTCTCCAATGCAGCCTGTTCATGGAATATTTTGTTAAAACCTATCATAGCTTGTGTCATGTGCTCGGAAGAGATGCATCAAATAGAATGTCGGTATCTCTGATGATGATGGCAGCATATATCCAAGATTATGGAGCCGAGAAGCCATATGATTATGCAAGTTACTTGTCAAAAAGGATGCATGAGCAGATAATGGCCATTAAGAACAATATGTACACTCCAAGTCCCCATGTAGAATTCACTTGGTATTCGTTAATGTGCCACATGATCCTATTTTCTCTGTCTGGCCATTAGGGCAAGGAGTTGCATTTGAGAATGACTGATGCAGAAGGCAAGGCTATGCCAGTTCAGATATGGACCTGCATGCTAGACATGCATTTCAATTATTCTAGCTATGTCACTTTTGAGGAGCATTTTGTGACAAAAGTATTAGGATTCCTGGAGCTAGCTGCAGAGAGGATACCAAAGGAGATTAAGGATTTTCTAAGACCAATGGAGAGGACCCCCTATCTGAAGATCAATCACAATTGGGGAGATTGGTTTTTACATGAAAATACAACTTGTATCAGAGTCTATGGGTGTGAGGCTCCGCCCTATTCCTTACCAAAATTTGTGCCTAGAAGAATAGGATTTATGGAGATCATCAGACAGCTGAATGAAGTAGACAAGGAACACTTTAGAAAGCATAAGAAGGGATCTCTTATCCCAACATCTCCGAAGCTTCATGATTTGATTACAATTGATAAGAGTGTCTTGGACCAAATTGGTCTCATGATGCAATGTTATAGGATGAGTATGGAGAAAATCAGACTCTTTGATCCTGAAGGTTTTATTCATGACACAAGGCATAAAGTCGCCAGGCTTGTATACCCACACCATGTCCTATTTGATGAGGATACTATCAGAAATTGTGAATCAATGCAACAAGTGTTTTTCTTGAGAAATAAGTGGAAATTGATAATGGATGCAGAGAAAAAGAAAAAGAATGCTAACTCTACATATCAAGGGGCTTTCATTGAGATTCAAAAACCCATTGAGAGAATCAAAATGTTCTTTGCTAAAGGAGATGAATTGATTGCTGAGGCACCTGCTGGAGAAGAGAGGCCCACATATCAGCCAAGTAGTTCAAGGGGTAAGTACATTAGAAAAAGTTCCCCTGACTCCCCTGAAGCCCTTGCCCTAAAGAGAGAAAAAATAATTAATCTTGAAATAGAAGAAGAAATGGAAGTTGTGAATTTGGAGGAGGAGGTGATAGAGGAAGAAGACCCATAGCCCTCACATCAATTGCATTCTCCCCTGAGGATAGCACCATATGCCTCCCCAGAAAATAGGTTGATAAGATCCACAGTTAACAATGAGGTGGACACCGAAGATGTGAGGGAGGTGGTGTGAAATCAGTTTATGTTTGATGATGCATTCATTGTCACTCTAGAATTCAAATCCTTTGTGTTGAGAATGAGGACTGAAGAATTTCAGAAAAAGATAGAAGAAGCAAAAAGTGGTGCAAACCCTTCAGAGTATGATGCTATCACAAGGAGGGTTTTGAGTGAAGTGAATAAGGACATCAGTGCCATGACTCCTGAGGAAGGGAGAGCACTTGTGAAGAGAAGAAAAATCCTACTATTGCCACACTGGACACTGTCAGATACTATTGCATTTGATACCATTACCAGGGATGATGCAGATGTAAGTGTAGAACAAGCCAGGAGGGCATTGCAGGGTGCTATCTTTGACCCTAAATTTGATACCTTGGCTATCTGGGCATTGGCCCCAAATGATAAGAAACCAAAGGTAGGTTTGGAAGAATTGACTGGTAATGTGATCATCAAGAGGGTGTCAGACACCCCTGCTCCTCAGGCAGCCAGCTTGAATGTACAAACAACACATTTTGCAGAGGCGGCAACACTCAAACTGCAGAAAGATTACAATGAATTATTGGGGAAATATACAGAGGCAATGGCTAGATTTAATGTTTATGTGAATCAACCTCAATTGGAAGTTGGTCCATCTCAAACACCTCCAATTATACAAATTGTAGAGTCATTACCAGTGGATACACAACCCCTGCTTCAAGAAATAGAGGAGCTGAAAGAGGAAAATAAGAAGTTGAAAGGAGAAGTAGAATGAAAAGTGGAAGGTGTAGCCACAAATTTAATCATGTATAGAATCAACAAGATATTGGCCAGGTTGGAGGAGACCCATAGGTCTTACTCTATGTTAAGGACAACACGTGAAAAGCATGAATCAGACAAACATAAGCTATCAACTATGAAGACCAACTGGTTACCAAGGATTGGAAAAATTAGAGAGTTTCTCAGGTGTTCTAGATATGATCCAGATGCTCCTCCTGAGTTGCAGTTGGTATTAGGAATGTTGGAAAAATTTAAGAATGTGGCTACTTATCAATTAAAATATGATACAATACTAAGGGATAAAATGCAAGCAGTTGAGAAGCATGACACAAAATGGTTACCTCACATTTTAGAAGCTGATGGGACAACAAAGGACATGAACAAGTGGAAGAAGTAAATCATCGATAATGTTAATCAGTTAATTCCATCTTGTTGTGATAAGGGAGATCTAGCTCTACATGTGTTAAGCTAGACACTTGAAAGGCTGCATATGGTGGACATCACATTTGAATCATTTGGTAAAAATGTCAAAAGTATCCTAGATGCATGATATGTCAGCCACAATAGTAAGATAGCAGAAGTCATCTCATTTCCTTGGCCGACTAAGAGTACATATGGTATGTGGAAGGACATATATGGATCTAAAGAATGACAACTTGGCTACTATCTTCCAACCACAACAATGCAGATCCCCAGGCAGCTCCTCGTGTTTCTCAAGGCCAACCACTCCTTTTCTTTTTCCTCCGGTGCAATCAATGTTTCCTCAGTGCCTTTGGGTGCTTCTCTGTATTCATTGAATTTGAAAGATAATGTATTAATTGTTGAGGGTACACGTTCTTGTTATATAATGGAATTGTATCACTCATTTTAATGTTGTTGAAGACTTGGAAAACTTTGGAGAAGTAATGAAAATACAAGCTCTCTGGGTTGCTCTATTTTGTGCTGTAAGTTTATGAGTTATATGTTGGATGCCTTATGCATAAAATTTATCAATTTCAAGTTGTTTTTAAATGAGTAATGCTTTGTTGCATGTGTTTGGTTATCTGTCTCCAAGTTGTGTATATTTTTCTTCTGAATCTAAGTAGCTAAGGGTTACTCAAGGTTCTGGAACATGGGTTTTCTATCATAAGATTTGGCATATCTTTAGGGTTTTATAATTTGCAAATTTGAGTACCAACAAAACCAATATTGACATTAAAGTGATGTACAAAAGCATTGGTCAAATCATTGAAGGAATGAATAGAACTATGAGGAAGAGAATAAAGTCATTCAATTGCATAATCCTTTTAGTTTCTAGGGAAGAGCTTTGTAAAAAGTTTATCATCATAAACATAATCAAAACAAACTCCCAATTGTGTCATAAGGTCCCCTTTACCACTATACATTACAAAACTAGGGGCCATCGAACAAACTAGAAATGGATAAGAAATAACTCAAATGAAAGTGGATTATTCTTGATTTCTCCTATGATATCCTTTGATTACTAGGGGTAATGAATCAACTTTACTTTGAATCTCATCAATTCTTTTAAGGATGACATCTATGTTGGAAGGATGAACATTAGGAGTTATGATTAAAATGGGAGTGGAAGTGGCAACATGAGTCGATAATACGTGGACTGTAGGTTGATTGGGGGACAAAGAATGAAGTTGGAATGACAACACTAGAAGTGGGAACATGAATAGTGGGTGAGAAGTAAACACAATTAGGGGATGAGTGGAAGGTACAATATGAGAAGTAGGTACAATGAGAGGATCAATGATAGGAGCTATGAAAATTGATAAGCAATACAGAGAAGAGAAGAAATATGTGGCTTGGCTAATGCAAGAGAAGATGTGGAAGGAGGCACACTAGACGAAGAGACTTGTGAAGGAAGAGGAGGAGACACACTATTTAAGGAACTTGATGAGATTATCCTTTGACCTATATCACTTAATACTTCCATCACATAAGGATTATCCATTAACAAGTTATGAAGAACATTAATCAAATTTGAATAATTAACATTATTGCTCAAATTCGTAAAGGTCGTATATAAGTATTTGTGTAGTAAGATTCATGTCTTGCCTATCCATATGTGCAACATGTGCATCATGATGAAAAACATCTTCCCCATTAAAATATGTAGTAGTCATCAAACCCTCAATCATAACTTCCTTAGAATGAATCAAGGTCATTATAGAGTTAAGCCTAAGGTTTCTTCTTAGTGCAAAATGAGGATTAGGTTGAGACCTTGACATTCAAGAAAAATATAAAGCAATGAAAAGGAAATTGCATCCAAGTAATCCTAATTTTTTCTACCAACAATTCATACCAAAGATTGGATAATTTAAGGATATTGCAATAGGTAATTTGTATCAACACAAATAATATTATTGAAGCATTTCAAAGTTTAGGCCATAAGAATCATCATTTTTTAAATATGGATTGCAAATTTTTTTGAAAATTTAGAAGTCTTGGTCATTAACATTATTGTCTGCTACAATGTCATCCAGTGTATCATTGTCAATGTTAATATGTTCTTTCAAGTATTTAATAGTATCATCATCCTCAACTTGACTTGCATCATCTTCATCATCATTGAAATTTGACTGTAGACCATCTATATTGTTACCAGATGTATTTGGATCATCATTTTCTATACCATCCATATTGTTGTCTTCCATAACATCATCTAACTCTGGATTGTTGTCTTCTTGTGCCTGAACATAACCATCTTCAACATCATCATGGATGTCAATTTCTTTGATGTTCTCTAATCCCTCTCTCATTTTGTTGGCCATCATTGTTTTGCTCAGTATGCACTAATGCATCGTCAAATACATGCCTTAATCTTGGAGCATAATGTATGACAAATATCCATTTTGGGTCCAAAATATCTTCATAGAAAAATACCTGCACATGAACAACATACATATATTAGACGTATGGTATAACAATTTTATTGATTAATAAACACATGTATATATTCGCAATAAACTATGAATTAATAGATTAATGATCACTACCGCTTGTTGTTTGAGTTAAAGAAATACCTGCTCACAATGAATTGGTAGAACATAAGGCTCCTTATCCTCCGGTAGGAAACATGAGGAATCTATAGAAAATAATCCACTATGGGTATCATGTCTTTGTGTCCTCTCAAATGCTTTATACCATCTACACTTAAAAATACAACATTTAAAAGAGTAGTAATCCAACTGAATAATTTCTTGTATTTTCCCAACATATTGTAGATTCACTTCAATTAAATATTCTCACTTTTTGAGCTTGATCGACTGGATTGCTTGAAGTCAACTATGATGCCATAATCGAAGGATCGTCTCTTTACATCTACACTTTCTACATGATAATGCCGACCATATGCCCACATTGCTGGATATTTCCTCACCTATGAAAGACCATTTATTTCAGTGAAAACAAATATAATGATGAATATTAAAATAGTTAATAGTGTCAAAACTGTAAGGAAACAATATTTTGTAAAATTCCAACTGTACTTTTCTTTCACATCCTCTATACATGTTGATTTCATCTTCTGTTATTTTTGAATCTATACTTGCATCTTCTATTTGATTTTGAATTTGTTCAGTAACCCATTCTAGTGTGCAATCTTTGCCCCATTCCCCAAGTAGATCAGTGGGAAGTGGAGTATTCCTTGGGTTCGATCTCTTAAACTGTCTCCTTGCTTCTAACACTTCTCTCTTTTTATCATACAAATCAATCCATTTGTTCATAAAGTCCATGTGGTACAGAATGAACTTGTCGAGTATAGCACTTTCATCTACACCTATTACATGTCAGCATGCTTATTTCAAACTCCAAATGTCATGTTGTTAATTTCAACTCACTTTAGTAGGGTAGTGAAACCTTTGTCTGACCAACCAAATAGTGACTTGATTTCTAATAATATTAATGTACATGCCAGTTTTGAGGTTCTACTTGCACCCAATTTGAACATGGGTGTCTTCGCTGCTTGCTTGATGGAGTCTTTCAGGTTGTTATCATCAACATTATGTTGGTGGTAATTACCCCTGCTATCATCATTACTGTCAACCATATGATCATTATTGTCATCACTGTTTCCATCCCCCGAGAAATCTGTAAGCATTTCATTCAATCCTTCTTCATGTACTGCATTTTCACTATCATGATCATCATCATTAAGGCTAGGTGGCATGTCATCAGTGTATACGGATCTCATCAGCTCTTCAAATTTCTCAGCTGGTAGTATTCTCTTCAATGTTCATCTTTTCACCCTGGTATGGTTTAAAGGATGGTTTGGATCATCCCGTCGAAATCTTAATAACCCAGTTGGATCTTGGGTATTAGTATGTGTTTCATCAACATCTTCTACCTATCAACAAACACAAGCATTATTTAATGTTTGGCAACAATCAGATAAATCATAAATGTATCAATTTCAAAGAAATATAATCAAATATGGCTTAAAAAATAAAAATATAAATTGTATGAACATATATACATCAATTGAATAATGGAACATTATTTTATAGACTACATTTTTTATAAAATAATTTAAATAAAACACAATTTTGACAACATAGTTTATAAAACATCAATCCACACTCATTTATTATTCTTTGGTTTTCTGCCCTTATGAACATCCTTAGGGAGACCTTGTTCTTCCCTCTTCTTTCACGTAGGAGTACATTTTAAGAAGGGGTAATCAATCAATAACTCATCCCCAATGGTAAGGTCCATAATAGCCTCAACCATTATCAATCTATCAACCTCTCTTTCCATACCTCCATCTTTATCATTTATAACCTCAACAAATTGACAATTCGGTCTTACAATAGGGTCCCTTCCCTTACTACTATTTATAAATCCTGCAATATTTTTGTGTGTATGCACGTCCATCTATATACATAAGATGACCTCTATTCATTTCTTTTCCACTTTCAAATTGGAGATGATGTGTATACATATTCGAATTTAGACCATATGCTAACATGCTAGGCTTATATTCTGCTAGCCTTCTCCATTCACCACTATAATATGATGGACCATAATATGGCATTAATCTCCTAGTGGTTTGTTCTGAATTGTTTCTATGTTTAGATCCCACATGTGCATTTTGGACAGTAAAGAGGCCTAGATTCGCTCCATGAATATTGGAGGGTCGTATCATGTAGCTGTATCCCCAAAATTGAAACACCTCGTACACTTTAGGTAGTTGTTGATCACTAGGCCAAGCGCAATATAGTCGACAATCAAATGTCTCTTTTTAAATTGATCTCAAACTCACGGGCAAGTCATCATCTCCATCACATTCATTCTCATAGGGTATGTAGTCCACCTTCCCCTTGTCTTTAAGCAAATTATGCATCTTTAAACCAGTTCTTGTTCTGTTGCTTGTTTTCATCAATTCCTCATCTTCCAATCTGGTATATTGGCACATAATTTTGTTGGATGTATCATCTGATAAATGATCATTGCCCTCTAGGCTAGAATTTAGTGATCTAGGAAACTTTAAACCAAGAACTTTATCCTACAAGTATCCATTAAGAAAAAAATTAGTTATTTAAATAATAGAAAACAATGTTTAAATGAAGTATACATGTTATTTATATCAAATTGGAAAATTCCTTACCACAATTCCTATTGGATTTGAATCGATTGTAGGAGGCATACTACCGACTAGAAGCTCATCATATATGTAATGTCTTTGTACAATCGCTCATTTGAATTGTTTCTTTCCACGACATAAAGAACATCCACAAACAACAATTTTCTCAAAGTATTCATCCCATGTACTATAGTCCTGACCAACCTCTTGTTCAATGCATTCATTTGTTGTGTCTACAGGATCCATTGTCATATCCTCTTCCACCCACTATACTCTACATGATTTAACAGTTTTAGGTCCACGTCCACGTACATATCTTTTTTCTTTTTCTAGTTGAACACTTAGGCTCTGCATTTGCTCCAATCTCCATCTAAAATAATCAACAACATGCATTAATTTATGTCAATATTAGATAATACATTATAAATTTCAATGATACTGTGAAAAAAGATGGACGTATCACAAAATGCCATCAGATCATTTTTTCCTAAGTTAAGTCAAAATTTGAGTACCTAATGTCCCGCTTCATCTGTTGTGTCCTCATTTGATATGACACGATCTGTTGCCATGGCCTCATCTAGCCCCTATAATACACAACATAGTAAATTTCAAACTTTTCCCTTGATCATAGAATCATATTTAATCAACATTCCTGTGCATTTTCAACCAATAAGTTTGACCTCAAAGGCCTCATGGACAAAAAAAATGACTTTATCTCTATGTTGTAGCATTTGTGAATTCATAAACACCTTCCTCCTTTGGTTGAGGTTGGTTTCTCTTCTTACCTCTTTTGTATCTGCAACTTTCGTTGAGATATCTATTTCCAACCACTTTCCTCTCTGCGATTTAGTAGTTCTACGTTGTCCATGTCCTCTCTCCATGGCCTCCTCTGGATCTTGTAATACACAACAATGAGAATAGTCACATAACAATTGTGCACCAAGAGAATATTGTTGAAATTATCTTGTTAATACACTCTGTTTTCATTAAGACGCACTATGAAAAACAAAATAGGACATTGCAACATTTTGCTCTTCACAAAAAGTTTAGACGTGGAATATTGACAACTAGAGCTCAAATCTTATGATTACAAGATGACTACAAATTCACATCAAAAAGACATTTATTTCATATTTGACTCTCCTTTTTCTTTTATGGGTCATTTCAAGGCTATCTATATCTCTCCAAGTGGCCATAAAACCCTCAAAACTATCATAGAACCCTCAAAATAGTCTCAAAGAGTCTTTGGCACCAAAATTTTAAATTCTTGATGGAGGGAAGGATGATTTGGATGTTAATTTTGAAATCACGTCATTAGATCTTTGTTAGGTTAATCACATTCCTAAAGCCTCTTAAACCGGGCCTCAATATTATAGTGAAGTCACATAATATAAACAAAGATTGTCATGACTTATCTAAAATATTGTCAATCTCCTATCACATATCTTAAGGTTGTCCTTAATCCCAAATCCAACTCTGAAATGTTAGATGGAAGGTCATGGCTCCAACTAAAATAATTGGTGTCAAAATGATAAGTCAGGGGATCATCATAGTGTTGATCTACTATTGTAGTGGGATCTTGACGATTCAAAGGTTGTCATATCATTGCTATCATCCAAATACCACTTAATGTTGTACTAACAATGATTTAGAATCTTTATTAGCAAGTCAATGGATTGATATGGGAATAAAGGGCAGCCACCATATGATATCACCCACCCACTATCATTATAGGGGGATGATATCAAGGACCATCATTATGCCTTGGTGTCAAAATGATAGATGGAAGGTCATGGCTCCAACTAAAATAATTGGTGTCAAAATGATAAGTCAGGGGATCATCATAGTGTTGATCTACTATTGTAGTGGGATCTTGAGGATTCAAAGGTTGTCATATCATTGCTATCATCCAAATACCACTTAATGTTGTACTAACAATGATTTAGAATCTTTATTAGCAAGTCAATGGACTGATATGGGAATAAAGGACAGCCACCATATGATATCACCCACCCACTATCATTATAGGGGGATGATATCAAGGACCATCATTATGCCTTGTTATAGCTAATGAACAATCGTCCTAAGTATTGTTACAACCCAAAAGGTCTATCACAACCCCAAAGGACTATCACAAATGTTATTAGGTCATCCAAACCATAGCTCCAATATTCACCATCATATGAATATCATAATTAACATTGTAGAGGTTTTCATACCATGAGGCATAGGTAACAACCATAGAAGTTTTAAAAGCAACACCAGCAACATTAAATTATTGTCATAGTACACCTAGGATAGCTAGGTATGCATCCATAGAGTTATTACTATAAAATTGTCTCATTAATCTTATGACTAGGTTAAGTCACTATCATAGTAACAATGTAGTTAGTCATCAATCAAAATGTTGTCTTTGCATTTCAATGAGATCAGTTCTTGAAAAATGACAATCCAGAGGTTAAAGAGACAAGTTGATACCTTACCCAAGTTGTCATGTTCTTGAAACCTTGTCACTATAAAGAGGAGATATCTAGAGAGTAATGTCACAAGGACATAACCAAGGCATGCACTATCATGAGCCATAGGGGCAACTTACTACACCATCCAAAACTCCATTTGAACTAGCTACTATCAATAATTCACATTATTGGGGACTGTCATGAAGAAAACACCATGCATAGGACTGTCATAGTCAAAGTGGAGAGGATTGTCTAGTCATTTTATGACTGTCATAATAGCTAGTGGGTTAGTTACCATGCTTCAACCTAAAATATGTTAATGAGAACATAGAAATGAAAATCACAATACCATAAGCATTGCCATAAGCTGCCAATATAGTCCCAATATCATGTCATGATAGTAAGAGAAGAGTTGTTTGGTTTTTCCAAAGCCATGTCACTTGCATAAGGATTGTTACCAACCATCTGTGTAAGGTCGTGAAAGAGTGGGTCATTATTGAGCTAATCATAAGAGAAGCATGAAGTCAAAATGATATCATGGAAACAAGATATAGTTACTTATTATAAGGACAATCCAAATTTGGTGAGGTTGCTACAAGCAACCAAATTTGGCATTCTATTAGATAGTGATATCAACTTCCAAGAAAAATACATCATTTTGTACTGATAGGCGCTAAATTCGGTGCACTTTGCGCCACCTTTTATGCCCCAAAAAGATTACATTTAGGCCTAAAAGTCGACGCTACAGTCGGTGCTAAAGTCGTCGCTAACTGCTCTGACTATAGTGCCAACTAATGGATCAAAAATAATTTTAAAAATTCTTGCCTGCACATACCCCAAAACAAATTAAAAAAAAAACTTTATTGATTTTTGGTGTTCATTTTGTGTTTGGAAATCGAGCGTTTGGTTTTTTGTGTTCGCCCTTATTTTGGGTAGATCCTTGGCAATGGCGGGACCTGTATTCCAAACCTAATTTCCTTTCCATAGCTTTGCTTCCAGATATCTCAGCCTTTCAATTCGTGCTTCTCTTCTATTTGTGCCAGGTAAGGGCATCGCCTCTCTTTTTTTCCCATCAGATGTCAGATTCATTTGGACAAATGCGGGTCTTGTAATATTCATAGGGCATCTGTTGAAGATAATTCTGAGCAAGGCTTTTCATAATAGACGATAAATTTCCACATTCCATAATACTATAAATGTGTGCTTTATTTCAATTGATGTATAAGCTTACTTTCTTGCAGCAAACTTATAGAGGAAACCAACTTCATGATTTGCTCTACAAAGTAAAGGTCAAAAACCTTGAGGAATACAGAAAAACTGGATGAAAACTTTCATACCTGGTAGTGTGTACTTCGTTTGCCTCCATAGACTGGATGAAAATAATTTTCCCTAGGTCGCCTCAAAATGTCAAGCAATAGAGGGAATAGAGCAAAGGGAGCAGACTCTGGCCACAATGAGGTAATTCATTATCAATTTATAGATTTGTAAATGTTTCCATTGTTTCTTTGATTTTTAGATTTTATTTTTTATTTCTAAATTGAAAAGAAGAAATTTATTTTATATATATATAGGGACATGAGACTGACAAAGATAAAGAGGCATTGGCTTCCATATTGGGGGTAGAGGCAGTGAACGAATTGGATGGTGTGGACTTGACAATACTTGCCAGATACATAGAAAAATGGTCTAGTAAAGCCCCTGAAACATTGCAACCAAATCAACAGTGTCAAAGGGAATCAATTAATCCCCAACCAATCATGGATCAGGCAAAAGATCCAGGAGGAAATCAATAACAGTAACCTCTAAGAATGTGGAATAGGGAGCAAAGGCTTCCAATGTCTCAACCACTCCTGGGACACAGACTTCTTCGACCACCACACCATGTTTTGCATCTTGCATTGGTAGCTACGATACCAAGATAGAATACGATGTGGTTTCAGGGGATGTTCGAATGACAAATGCTAGAAAAATGTTTGTGAATAGGTTGAAGGAATCATGCCTTCAACAGTTCAAAGACCATCTACATTTGTCATTCTCAAAGATACCCATGCACCTGCAAAAAGCAGTTATCCAAGACATGGAGACTGAATTTGGCACAGGTTGGTCTGTAAAGAACATAACGCTATGAATGTCTCAAAACTGCAAGAGATTTCAGTGCAACCAAACAAAGAAGATAAAAAAACTCCCTCCCAAGGTAAGGCTCAAAAAAAGGCCAATTGATATAAGTTTGAAAGTATAGAAAGAGCTTGTAAAAGCATATGAGAAGTCTGATGCATGGAGGAAGTCTAGTGAGGAGAGTACGCAGGTATTTGAATTTGCTCATAAGATTATATCAAATTTATTAAACAATTTTTAAATTTTATTTGTGCATAGTTAAATTGAATTAGTATATGTTTCAGGACAAAGCCTCCAAGGCTAGGCTTGACAAACTTCGTGCCACGCATCACAGTGGCCAGAAAGGTTTACAGACCTTGATCTATACATTTGTAAGTATATTTAATAAGTTAAATGATATATTTTTTTTGTAGGAAAAAGTAAATGATTGCATATTAATTAGTTTAACTAGTCCATGTGCCATGTTTTGACAGGAGGAGAAATATGGCTGGCATCCAAGCCAATTTGAAAAGGAAATGTTACAAAGCAAAAAGTGGACCAATTTTGTAATCTGGATGGAGAATGAGGTATCAATAGTTGACTTTCAATAACTTAGTTGGATATTGTTGTGTTAATATGTCAATTTGTATTTATTGTGTTGAGTTGTTTATTGATGCGTAGGATGAGTTCTAAAGTGCTTCTCTGTTGGCCCTAGATCCCACTCAATTGTCCCATTATTTGCAGTCCTAGACATGTGCACATGTCCTCCTAGTTACCTTATTGCAGTGTTGAGATTTGAACTTCAGTCACTCTCATTGTGAATGCACCTTTTTACCTTTACAGAACAATCCTTAGACATTTTTCACAATAATTTTAATCCACAAAGCTCGACAACTGTAAGGGAAATCACTTATATACAAACGTGAGTTATATGAACAGGCCACTAAATCATCCACACATTTGTTTATATTGAATTAATGTATAGACAACATATCCTTTATTGAATCATTAGGTGGTGATAGAACTTATGAAAATGATAAGTCCCTTATCAAAGGCACATCATTGAATATTCCAACAGTTGCAATAATGTAGGGCAATCCAATATCTTGTGATCAACATCATAATAAGCATGCATTGGAAACTTTGTGCAACTACGTGAGGTATACCCAGGTTCTCCACACTAGTAGCAATAGATTCCTCTATTGCATACTCTACCATGGCCTCCTTGATTTCCTCCATGCTCCATATATTATGGCTCCTAATAGCACAACACCATCTATTGTGGTTGTGACTGGGGTTGCATGGTTGTGTTTAATTTTTTTTTCCTCTTGTCTTGTGGAGGACTTGTACTACTTTGTAGGTGGTAATGTCATGGGTGGATGTGTGACAAACCTTGCACTAGTAATTGATAGGAACATCCTTTCACTTTTGCAGTAGTGGACAAGTTCATGAGTCTCATGACATATGGTGCAATTAGGTATGTGTTGAGCAAGAAGGAACTATGTGGCATTAATATCTTGAGCTCCCACCACTAGATAGTTTGTAGTTATATGCCCCTTAGTGTGGCACTTTGTTCATCATAAACCACATTGATTAAGAGTTTCACTTGCAAGTTGTGTTATTTGCATGACCATTTTTCCATTTGTTCTTTTAGGCATGTAGTAGAATCATATGTTGGGGGTTCCCCTAATTCTTATAATCTCAACACAACTTTTAAGGCAACTTTTTAATTAGGGAGAGTGAGCTAAACTAGTTCATGTTGGATATGTGCAATTAGCCTACCAATAAATCATTCCTTCTAAATTTCAACATTTTATACTTGGGTCAATCTTTAACACCAATTCCTTAGAGCATTGATCATACCTACACACAATCTCTCCCGATTGTTTCCTTATTTCCTTTAATGCCACAATATTATGATGCACCATCTTAGGGCAATTGAAATTGGGAAGGAAATCTCTTAGCAATTTACCAAGATCATTCTTGGTGCCATTAGGATCATAATGAGTATACTAGTCTTGTGCTTGCTTACAAAAAGTGGTTGCAATTAGCCTAATCTTGTGGTCATTATCCACAACATTTTTGTGTGTGCCATGCTATCTCATATGCTTAAGTTTGACGGGCTAATAATGAACAACAAACCCTTGTTTGTCTACCTCCTTCTTATGATTGATCCCATTTTGGATTCCTTATGAAGTCAGGGTGATTTGAAGGAAGATCAAAGTTCACTTCAGGTTCTGTCAAACCTAGGTATAATTGACTACCTGCATGGAAAATGTTTAATAAAAAATAAAAGGGAAAAAATGCACACTCTCAGTACACAACTGACATTAAAAATATCTCCTAGGGTTGCTTCAATTCGAATATAGGGAGGCAGAAAATGTTTGAAGAGTCAATATATATGTTTTGTATCTTTCCAGTTGAGATGTCATTCTTTTATCTTCTTTGACAATGGGGCTATAGTGATTGGTCATATCTCATTACAAGCTTTGGGGTACATAGCTCTAGCCATCATGGTGGTCCAAGGCCAAACATAAATTTATTTTCATTCTTTAGGTGGAGAAAAGACATGCAAAAGTAGGCACGGAAATATGACCCCAAAGAGGACCAGAAAACATTTTCACAAACTCCATTCGAAAGAGAAATTTGGTCAACTGCTGCAACATTGGGCATGTATATGTACATTTCTTTAGAACTGATGCCTAGAAGCAACATGGATTCTACATGGCAATTATAGCATGGTAGAACTAGAAACCTCAATGATGAAGAGGATGTGCTCTATATGAAATAAGAGGAAAATATCTATGGCATATTATAAAGTCAGAATTCCTATTGTATGATCCATAAAAGTATTGAAGGGAGAGAATTTTATTAGTCAGTTACTAATTTTATGGTCTAACTTTAAACACAAACACGATAGGCCTCATACTAAACTAGATTTGGCCATGCTGTCCAACCAAGGAAATTTTTGGTTTAACCATTTTCCTGTCATTCCATTGCAATTCATAGGAGTGATATCTCTGACTATAGGCCCATTGGTCTTCTCTGTAGCTTTAGATAACTGCAAACCAAAGGTTTGTACAATTACTTTCTGATAAAAGTATTTCACCTTAAGAATCGTACATGTCTTTTAAGGGATATATGGAATCTGAACCTCATTCTCAATCCAAAGGAGCAACTCTAATTGAAATTAATGGTGGTATGATCCATGCTAAGCAGAAAAAACTTCTTTTGGTAAAGAAAACAGAGAGTTACAATTAGAAGAAGATTAGTGAAATTGTATATACAAAAATTGTCCAAGTTAGAAAGGTTTGTGGATTCAATTCTTTAAACAAAGAGAAGAGCTACTAAACATACATATCTAGTTGCATCTAAAAATGTCCCATTGTACTTCATTTGGTTATTTAGAGATTGCATGAGCCCCCAAAAAATAAAGTGCTTCGCATATATTCTTTCCTATAAGTTTATTGTTACTAACCTACCAGCACCTTCGAGATTCCTCCTCGATTGTCATGTAGTTTGATCACATCTAGACTTGTAAAAGTGTATTGCAATTTCTATGGGTTCTTGGAACAAGAAGAGACATGGTGTAAAAGACTCAAGGAATTGTAGGGGGGGCCATAAAAACAGGTCTTCATGATTAGTGTAGACTTGATCGACCTTCACAATGGCAAATGGATGTGAAGTAGATGTGTATAAGGTTATGAGATATAAAAGGATTGTTATAAAAAGGTTGTGACCAGTGCCTAATGCTATTGGGTAATGGGGTCAAGGCTTTAATGATATGCAGAACTACTTGGCTTAACTCTGATTATCTGGCACCTTCTAAACGTTCATACCTTGTATGAACGTGCAAGATGGTTAGCTGCTAGACTCTTCTTTAATATCCAGTTGATTCTTTCAAGTTACTGTGTTTGCCTGAAAGGATTTAAATCTATTGGAAGGAAACCCACCAATATGATTTATTTTAAAGGATTTAACTCAAAAGAGAGACCAGTAAATATTAAACCACTTAGAAGGAATTAAATCAACTTCTAACAGAAACCAATCAAAAAGCATCCACACAATGACATCAAATGTGCATTGATAAATATAGGGATTTAAATAACTGGAAATAGCCAAGATGGAGACAATCAAACAACTGATAAACTTTAATATCAATAGAATATCATAACACCATAGATATATCCACAATTTTGATCATCCTTGCCCATTAAAATATTAAAATATCATGGTAATGTCTTGAACTTGAAATGTGATTGTAAATATATAAGTATGAATTGTCTTGCAGAGAACGGATTGAATGATGATGATTCCTAAGGCCTTGGTTTCCCTCATATATATATGGGAAGCGAACAAGCTTCAGGCCTGAATAGATGCAGCAATTCACATTTTATATCTTTTCATAATTAAACATAATTAGGAAAAAGCGATTATAGGCATTAACAAACTCAATTAAGATCTGAATCCGTTAGTCTTCATAGAATACCTGTGACCATATGCTTGGCAAGGTATTCCTCTTTATATTGCAGTTTCTATCGAATATGTTGTGTCTGTTCCCATTGTTGAAAGCAATACATCACTTTTATATATCGCCAAAACTTTCAAAACTTAATTCTTCTTTCTATGCTTTTCTCATACTGTTTTGGCAATAAACAGGTTTACCTTGGCTATGTGATCAATGTACTCCTGAGATACACAAGTGTCTGTGGAAATTATATCCATCAAGACAAATTCTAGCTTGAAGATTTTATCCAATTGTTTATGTGTATTCTCTATCACCCTGTCTTCATCGTTGACCTTCTCCAGAGCTATGGGTAATAACTGAGCCAATTCTTCTTTCCACAAACCTTTGTCCTGTATATTTCCTTCATTATTGAAGAAATTAGGAAATGCCATGTCCCCTTGCAAGTCAAAATCACTAATATCTCATGTTAACAATATATTAAATCTTTCATGTTCAGTGATTAGTTCATTACATTCCCTAAGTGTTTGCTCATTGATGTTTGCCTTAGTTTTTAGCTCTTCTTTCTTCTCAAGCATTCTGAGATGCAATCTTTTATGTTCCTGATGAACATTATGGGTCCTTTTATGTAAATCTCATATCTGATCACTGTGTTTCATCATCATTTCAAATCTTTTGTTTATCAACTCAGAAGCCATTTGGTACTTGACAACCTTTATATTATTTTCCAATTTGTCACTTTTCTTTTGGAATTTCTCAGCCTTTACTTTCCAATAATTTGCATCAACTATGGCTTCCATCATTCTTTTGTCTAGTTCTTGAAAAGGTAAACAACTACTAGATGATGCCAGTTTATCTTTATACATAGCAATTTCTTGTTTCAATTTTGTATTCTCTGCTACATAAGCATTGTTATTTGTAACCAGTTTTTTTGTCTGAGCCTTTGTCAATTTGGCAACATTTACATTCAATTCAGTAGTATCAAGTGGATTAGTATCTTCAACTCTCTGTATTATAAGATGACCAAATTCTTTGTTTGGTTCATCAATTATTTAAGGCCTTTGGTGTGGAGGGTAGAGTGCCCATATCAACAAAGTTGCTTTATTAGGATCATACCCAAAACCTGTCTTAACCTTGTCCATAGCTTTAATGCTTAACTGCACTTTCTTAACTTGATTTCTTTTGAAAGTATCAAAAACAATAGCAGATGTCATATCCCATCCAGATACTAACATAACCCCTACCTCCTCTAACAGTTCTCTTCCCTTTTCTAGGGTCATGTTATCCATGGCTTTGTCAATTTCTTTTTGGAGTTCATGCAACACTTCACTTTGTACCTCAAGGGAAATATCCTTCATCTTTTCCCTAGCCTTTTTGCCTTTGAATTCATAGAGAAATTGTTGGCAAGAGACACTATATGGATTCATGATTGTTGTCATTGATGACAACAAAGTTCTTCCCACACATCCGCAGGACATGGTGTGTCTCTACTGGAAGTCAGAATGAAGATTGTTGAGGTCCGGTAAACAAGAATAGAGCTTGTGGCAAGGTCCAACAGACAGGTCTGGATCTCTCAGAGGAAGTATCTTGGTGAAGTGCGGATTTGGGAAAGTCAAGAGGACTACCTTGAGTAATAGATTCCAAGGATTTAGCCTCCGATGATGGACAAAGAAAAAGATATGAATAGTTGAGTACCGGATTCTTGAGTGACAGTGTGAGCAGAGGAAGAACTAACTGATAGAACATCAGACTACTTTCCAGATGTGTTTCTGATAGTGGTAAAGGTAATGAAGACATGAATTGTGTTTGGTCGACATGATTAATGATTTCTACAAGTATTTGCTTGATCCGCATTACTTGATGTGCAAGGATTCAGCTGACAGAATAGAGTTTGTGAGAAGATTAACTGTTCCAGGTGCCGACTAGAAAGATAATGAAATCACTTGTGCAGATATATATTAGGATGGATTTAGTTGTGAGAAGTGGTGTGGTGATATGTGATATGTGAATAAAAGCATAGCAGAGCAGAAGCAGTAAGGAAGGTCCGGTATGTGAAAGGAAAGCAGCATAGGAGAAGAGGAAAGATGAAGTGCAGCAGATCAGTGTACTGAGCCTAACCAGAACTGAACTCCAGCATATGTGGATGCTTCCAATCAGTTCAAGTATTGTATAACATTCTTTTGTAGACAGCGTGTCTCCTTGTAGGCAGTGTGCCTCCTTTGTGAGTAGTGTGCTCGGGCAGTGAGCCCTAATTGGCAAGTGCCATTTTGTAATTCCTTATTCTTCTAACAGAGAATAATCTTTGGGTTAATCACCCTGTGGTTTTCTCCCTTAACAGGGTTTCCACGTCAAAAATACGGTGTCATGTGTTTTTCCATTTCATGGTAATGTGTGCTTGTTTGAATTAATGTTCCATTGATTAATAAGAAAGTTTAGAAAGAAGAAATAATTAGGATAATTGATTCACCCCCCCCTCTCAGTTATCAACAATTGGTATCAGAGCTAAGTTCCTCCTAACAGAGTCTAACAGCTCGAGGAAGATCTGGGAGTTCAAATGGATGCATATGGTTTAAGAGAACAACTCAAGACTGCCCTTGATGATCTTGAACAGTCAAACTCTGAAGTCAATGAATTAAAGGAAAGACTCAAATAGGCTGATGATTTCATGAGAGGACTAAAAGATAAATTAAGTCTCTCTATGAAAAAAAGAAAGGAGTTGCTTCAGCAATTGGCAAGACAAGGTGAAGAAAATAATGCAAATGAAGAACTGATTGAGAAAACCAAGTTATGTGAAAAGTTATCAAAAGAAATCATTATGGTAAGACATGAAATGGAATCAGGAGTTATAAAGTTTACCCAAGAAGTTGAAGAGAAAAGAAAAACTGAAGATAATTTAAGACAATCTCTCAAGGAGAAATTAGAAGATTGCCACTAGATGGATAGAATTATCAGACATCTTGAATCTGAACTTGAAGATGCTAAAGATAATGAAGAAAAACTTGAGGATCAAATTGTCTCTCTAAAAAGAGATCTTCAAACAGCAAATGAGTATAAAGAGAAATTCAAGATAAGTTCTGCTCAACTTGAAGTTCTTCTTGGAAGTCAAAAGAAGGTAGATGACAAATGTGGTTTGGGATATGAGAAAGGAGAAAGCTCCGGATCCGGTCAGAAGAATTTTGGATCAGAAAATCCAAGGAACAGGCCTAGAAGACCTTCGGTAAGACAGCCCAATGCTCAAAGATATCCATCCTTCAATGGATACTGCCACAGCTGCAATCACTTTGGTCACAAAGCTAATCAGTGCAAAAAGAGAATGAATCAGACTAATTCATCCTTCTCCGGACAGTGTTTTAACTGCAAAAGGTATGGTCACAAGTCTCATGAATGCAGAAATCAATGCAGATCAAGAGGATATCAGTCAAATATGCAAAGAAATGTTGTGTGCCAAATCTGTAATAGGTTCGGTCATAATGCAAAAGTCTGCAGAAGCAAGAATCAGGACAAAAGAGGTCCGGTATATAATCAGAATCAAGATAAGGGTAAACAAAAGATAAATGCGGATGAAGTTAAAAATGAGATGAGCAAGATTTGGGTGAAGAAAAGTTCTAAGAATGTAGAGGTTGGATCCGCACCAAACTCTGGTGCTGATATTCCTTCCAAAAACTGAAAAGTGAGCTCTGGCTCAGGGGGAGACAAAAAGAAAACCTTGATCCCCTAGCCAGTCAATTGGTGCTGGAACTAGCACAAGAAGAGTTGCGGATTGAAGGAGTCACAAGGGATATATTCAAACAAACTGTGGTTAAAATTTGGAAGATCCGCAAGATGTTTAAAAATTAGGGTTGATCTGGTTCTTCAAATCACCCGAATAAGGCAAACTAGAATAATGTAGGTCGAGCATTTATTACAGTCTGATATTAGGGCTTGCGGAGTAATATAAGGGTTTTTCACTAATCACTCATTCATTCTGCACTCAAGAGGAAACGAAAAGCGGAGCTCTGCAACAAAATTCCCCAAGTTCATCGAAGATCATTTGTAGAAGTCATTACTTCCAGAGATCAATCCAACCAACTCCGTGAAACTGATAGGCGCAAAAGGTATTTTTCATTTTCAAATATCTCACTGCAAATCTCTTGATAATGGGTACTCCGAATATTGTAAAGATTTCTGATAGACCTCGCCCTACATTTAAGAAACATCCATACAAATCCTTGGAGGTAGACCCCCTAGGTGCATTTTCTAGTGTTCCACATGGCATTTTACACATAGAAGACATTAGGGTTTACATACATGCCAATATTGAAGAGTTTGGGGAATTCAAACTAAGAGACATCTATCACAAACAATTGATAGATGATGCTTTTGAGCTTAAACCAGAATATAAGGGCATCCAGGAAAAGCATTTGGATCAGTTCATTCATTTCCCCTGCTTTGAAGAAGATGAATGGGTCTGGTATGTTTTAAGTAGGGTGCATGATAACTTCCTATGGCTAAATAGACCTTGCAAGATCACCAAGGAAGCAATTAGGGCAGTAACTAGTTTACATTCCTCCGGAGGAATTCCTGTCCTCAAGTCTGTCAAAAACAACATTGTCACAGAGGCCACCGGATCAAAATTTGATAAGAGGGCAATGACCATTGAAGATATTACTGACCCAGATATCAAGTATGCATCTATGATAATATGATACAAGATATATCATTCCAGTAGGGAGAATTCAATATCCGGAACTGCAGTATACACGGCCTATGAGATGCTGAGAAAGAATGCAGATTATGATCTCTGTGAACTCCTCTTGAGCCAATTAATGGAAAACATACAGAAGATCAAGAAGGACAAAAAGAACTCCTTTAAATATGGAGGACTGATACTATGTTTGTTCTTCTACTTCATGAATGAGCGTCCCAGATCAAATGGATGGGTATGGGAAAATGACAAACCGGTAGCTATCTAGATCAGAGATTACTTGCATGAACTTGGAGATCCAAAGGTAAGAAAAATAGCTCTGTGGGGATACTTTAAGAACTTTCAGAACATGATGCAAACAAAAGAAAGGATTCCCCAGTCCCTTGTTGAGAAATACAAAGACACAGTCTGCTTTATGGTAGAGACTGATCAGTGCCTAATGGAGGCAGTAGAACCAAGGACAGTCTGGATCATACCCATGGGGTATGAAGTGGATGAACAGATTGTGGAGCTGCATGTTCAACACATGCTGAGTGAGCCTAAAGATCCAAAGGCAGAAAGGTTTGGAACCTTTGAGGAGCTGAGTGTAAAGATCCATGTGGAACTCAGAGAACCAGATATGAAAAGGAAGGTGAGAAAAGAAGTAGAACATATTGCACAAGGCCTTGGGATCTCAAAGGAGGCACTTGATGCCAACCGGGAAAAGAGACAAAAAGCTGATGAAGAGAAGAAAGAGGCAGAAAAAGGAAGCAAGAAAAGTGCTCCAGTAGAAACTTCCACTCGGACCAGATCTTCAAAGAGACCAGCACCTGTCCCTACTAAAAGCTCAAAACCGGAAGTCCAAGCATCCAGCAAAGGAGAGAAAAGGTCAAAGACAAAAGCCACAAGGGCTTATGCAAGTCAAAGAGATGAAGAAGAAACCGAATCAGATGAGGGGGTAAAGGAAATAAAGAAGCGGAAGAAGAAAGGATCCGGTAAGCCCTCCACAGGCCAAGACAAGGAAGAAATGGCAGAGGAATTTGTTGAAAAGCCCACCATGTCCCTAGAAAGTGTAATCAAATCAGTCACTATGGATGGAAACCTTCCACGAATGGCTGAATTCTATGATGATTACAATGAGGCCGACCAAAAGATCCTACAGGAAGCTACAATCAGGTATCTGAACATTTACAATAAAACTTTTATTGAAATTATCTCTCTAATTCCTAAGAGTCTAGAGAAGGAGTTGGAAATGAGAAAGACCAATGCCATGGCAAAAGACCTTGAGATCCGGGAACAGATAGCTATTCAACTATATCCTTCAATTGATCCCAAGACAATGAACATGGTATTCAAAGACTGCAAGGATGAATTCAGGAGCAAAGCAAGGATGAATCAGCTTATGCTTGGTGAGACTGACAAGGTAGCCAAGGACACTGAAGAGATTCTCCAGAAAACCTTCAAAAGATTTAATCTTCCTATTATAGAGGACTTGGGTACTGATCCCTCCACTACAAATGTTGCAGAAGAAACTCCTGAGAAAATGTCAGAAGAGGTGGGCCCCGAACAAACTAACATTTCTCCTTCGGTTTCCCCTATAGTCTTCGGATCTAAAGGAGAAGAAAAATCACAGGAGAAAGAATCAGTGGTAAAAGAAAAAGAAGATGACAGTGCTAAGCTTGCAAAAGGAGAGAAAACTCAAAAGGACAGCTCCAAGATTGCAGAAGAGAAGAAACATCTGTCTCCGGCAAGAGACACTGCACAAACTATTCAAGAATTCTTGACAAAAGCCACTATAGAAATTGATGAACCGGACCTACTAAAAGGACCATTAGATTTTAACTCTTTGTCACCGGTGCAAACAATGAAAATAGCCTCATTTGCAAATGAGAAAGTCAAAGAGAAACTACTGAAATCTTACATGGAAGACTATGAGCTTATGGAGGTAGCATCTGAAGTGCTGGAAAAGATCATGCCATCTTTTTAGAAGGATCCCACAGCCTCCTCTTCCGGTAATCTCAAAACCTTAGTCAGCAATGTTAGCACACATTTTGATTCTCTAGAAAAATCAGCTGAAGAAAAGGTCTGGAAGGAGTTTTTGGATAAAAGGTTCTCTAAGGTACAGGGTTTGATCATTAATGATAGGAGAAACATGAACATTGGAATAAAGAGCTTAGAAAATGCTCTTAAGGATGGCAGTGAAATATATAAATTTTGTATCTCCTGGTCCAAGGTAACAGTGGAGATTGAGAAGAAAATAAAAGAGCAAGAGGACAAACTACTAAGCTTGTCTCAAAGTTTTGATCCTCTTTCTTCCTCTATAACAAATCAAGAATGTCAGACTATTGCAGTCTTGAGTGAAATCAAGAAATTGGAGAAGGAAAGGAAAAATAGAATAAGTAGGTTGAGTGAGCTTAGGGGGTTAATTGTCCCTAAGCTAGAGGCCATGCATGAGGCCATAACAGAAGCTCAAATCACAGCCCAGACAAATGATCTGACAGATCTAAAAAGGGCAGATGTGTTTGCATTCCTGTTGAGTGGGCATATCTCAATTTTAGACAGGATGAAGCAGAGTTGGGCGACAGAAGTTGTACAGTTAAAGAACACTTTTGCAGACATACTTAAGTATATGTAAGTACAACTTGTATATATATACTTATGTGGCTAAATATAGTTAAATTTTTGAAAATTTTGGTATGCAGACCCTACCCTTTGCCATTGATGTCAAAGGGGGAGTGAGGAGCAATGAAAAATGAGGAATACAACTAAGCGGGAGCTCCAAAAAATATATATAAAGACAGAGCATCAGCCAAGGGGGAGCCTAGTGTAAACACTTAGTCATTTTTCACTAAGTGTTGCCATCAATGCCAAAGGGGGAGATTGTTGGCAAGAGACACTATATGGATTCATGATTGTTGTCATTGATGGCAACAAAGTTCATCCCACACATCCGCAGGACATGGTGTGTCTCTACCGGAAGTCAGAATGAAGATTGTTGAGGTCCGGTAAACAAGAACAGAGCTTGTGGCAAGGTCCGACAGACAGGTCCGGATCTCTCAGAGGAAGTATCTTGGTGAAGTGCAGATTTGGGAAAGTCAAGAGGACTACCTTGAGTAACAGATTCCAAGGATTTAGCCTTCGGTGATGGACAAAGAAAAAGATATGAATAGTTGAGTACCAGATTCCTGAGTGACAGTGTGAGCAGAGGAAGAACTGACTGATAGAACATCAGACTACTTTCCGGATGTGTTTCTAATAGTGGTAAAGGTTATGAAGACATGAATTGTGTTTGGCCGACATGATTAATGATTTCTACAAGTATATGCTTGATCCGCATTACTTGATGTGCAAGGATTCAGCCGACAGAACAGAGTTTGTGAGAAGATTGACTGTTCTGAGTGCCGACTAGAAAGATAATGAAATCACTTGTGCGGATATATATATATAGGATGGATTTAGTTGTGAGAAGTGGTGTGGTGATATGTGATATGCGAATAAAAGCAGAGTAGAGCAGAAGCAGTAAGGAAGGTCTGATATGTGAAAGGAAAGCAGCATAGGAGAAGAGGAAAGATGAAGTGCAGCAGATCAGTGCACTGAGCCTAACCAGAACTGAACTCCAGCATATGTGGATGCTTCCAATCAGTTCAAGTATTGTATAACATTCTTTTGTAGACAGTGTGTCTCCTTGTAGGCAGTGTGCCTCCTTTGTGAGTAGTGTGCTTGGGCAGTGAGCCCTAATTGGCAAGTGCCATTTTGTAATTCCTTATTCTTCTAACAGAGAATAATCTTTGGGTTAATCACCCCGTGGTTTTCTCCCTTAACAAGGTTTCCACGTCAAAAATACTGTGTCATTTCTTTTTCCATTTCATGGTAATGTTTGCTTGTTTGAATTAATGTTGCATTGATTAATAAGAAAGTTCGGAAAGAAGAAATAATTAGGATAACTGATTCACCCCCCCTCTCAGTTATCAATAGAAATGTTTTAAACTCAGGGGTTTTTATAAAATCTTTATCTGAGACAAATTTTTGGCTGGCCATGTCTCATATCCTCTGATAGTTCATCAAGGGATTCTGTATTGACTGCTTCTTTGTCCATAGGAGGGTCATATTTGTCAATCACGGGTTCAAAATTTTGCACAGTCTCATCCTCACCTTCTAATCCCTCATCTTCTGCAAAGCTAGTATCCATAGAAAAACTGATATTAGGCAAAGATTGAGGAGATAGGTGACTCAAAGGAGTCTCATATCTAGCTTATGTTTTTCTAAATTTTCTACCTTTACTTTTAAAAACCTCAGGTGGGACATCTACAATCAATTCTTGTCAAACCAACATACTCAATCTGTCAATTGGATCATCTATTTCTAGAAAGGATCCTTTATAATTGGGGTTTTGGGATACCCTCCAAGCCTCAGCTATCATGACCTTATAATACAACTATCTCCTTTCAACTGTAGAAGCTTCATCAGTATTTTTGATCAGATCATCATCTACAAATAGAACATGTTGATACTTCTTTAACATCTGATTCGTGCTGACATGATTTATAAAGTGCTCAGGGTCAAACTTCTCCCTGGCATTTCCTCTAGGTAGCCTAAAATAATCTAATCTCTTTTCAATTTCTTCATACCCTTTCTCAGAAAAGGTAGTAAAATCCCCAAAACATAGGGTACCTGGCATGAAAGATTGCTTATTGTGTTTCCTCAAGTGCATGAAATCAGAACAGGCTAACTGCCTAACAATCTCTAAACATGCTAGTGTATCAAGGCAAGTTTTTGGGAGCAAAAATGGTGCTCCTTCATATCCAAAAACTCCAATCTTTATACAATCCCTGTATACATACCAATCACCCCAATTGTGATTGATTTTCTTACGCTTATCCATATCCTTAGGCCTGAGAAATCTTTGTATATCAGGTGACAAATTATAACTGCATGGGTGACCAAACAGAGCATATAAAGGCTTCACAAAATATTTCTCAAAGTATAGATTATGTTATCGATCACATCTGCTATCCCATACAGCTGTCCACATTTGTACTAGCTTGATATCTCCCTTTCTGTCTAGATCTCTAACCCTAAGAGATTCATCCCATAAACTCAAATTTTGCCCTTCATATAACACAAGATGCATAAACATAGAATAATGCTTAAACCTAAAACCCCTCTTGCTCACTTTTATAGCTTTTAAATCATTATGAATATCATTAGAGAGATATTCATCATAGTCTGATGTTCTGGCATATGGGCTTTGTATATCAACCTCTAAAACCATTGGAACTATATCCATATATGCAGGGACATCCACACCCAATACTTGACAGACAAAATAATAGGTATATCTGAAATATGGTTCAAATAATTCAACCGAATAAGGGGGGATCCTCCTCTCTTGAAAACACCCTGAGCTGATTACTTTCATCCCGAGGCCTGTGAAACGGTAATCTACGTCTTTTATAGGGGTTACTCATATTCTGGTATTCATTTAATAAGTCCTTGATCCTGAATACCATATCAAAGCTTGTGTCTAATTGAAAAACCATTGAGATATAATCCCAGGTGATAGGAATAAACCCTGATCCATCCTTTAGCTCAATCATACGGGTTTGGGGGTTATAGTTATCTGCAAACATTTTGATCAATTCTACATTTACAAACACATTTCGTACTACTAACTTCCCCAAATTCATCCTCCATGGATTAGAGACTGGCCTGTGTCTATGCATTTTCTTGTAGTGGTATATAAATAGGTCATATCCTCTGATGGGGGTCCATGAATCTCCTACATGTCTGTTACTATCTTCGAGTTTTTCAGCATGTGGATTCAATTGGGCATTTCTTCTAGACCTCTGCCCAGACCCTAGGCATTGTTCTATCAAGTCTTGGTTTAGATGTCTATCTTCTATTTTCTGTCTCTTCTTAGGGTTTTCATTCCTACTTTCCATGGTTTCATGTGTTTATGTATTCACAATTGAATTATACTCTATAATCTCAAAGTTAGGTCTAGAGTACTTACTTGAAGGAGCTTTCCTTGTTCTGCAACTTTCCCTTTTCTATCTTTTGTCTCCTCAATTTTCCCTGCCTATTAAAAATCTTTTAGAGATTAGTCCTTTCGGCTTTGGTTCATTGATGGCATATATGTGTCAAATGCAATATTGATTCAAGAGAAATTAATTCATTTGAATTGGGGGCCGTTTGATAGATATATAATAGTCATGTCACTGATTTATTAGGATGGTTGCCCTTTTCCTTCCTCGATATTATTTCACCATTCATCGGGGTATCGGAGTGACCTCTGATAATGTCATATCGATACCATTATGTCCTACCGATATCCTTTTATATGTTATAGAACCCTTTTTATTTCCTTTGAAAATGCCCTTTATCGCTGTATCGACGGGACCAGAGATTATGTCCCTTCGATATCCTCAAGTCCCCTCGAAATGCTTTTACACTTGGATATCATTGTATCAGCGGGACACATTTAAGTGTCACGCCGTTATGTATCAGTCCCTTCGATGTGCTTGATGTTATCGGGGTATCGAAGAGACATATGATTTAGTCTTCTCGATATCCTTCAGTCTCTTCGATATATTTTATCTCCTTGATTTTCTGATCTCAGCGAAATACAAATTGACTTTATCACATCGGGCTATCAGGGAGACCTTAAAGTGAGTCCTCCCGACATGGTATTCTCCCAACGATATTTTTCTTTATGACTTCTAAAGGATCCTTAAGTCAAATTAAATAATTTTATTCTTTTTGGAGGGTAATGGTGGGGATGTTGCAGGATTATTAGGGTTAGGGCATCAATTGAGCGGATTTATTATTTTGCATTTTGCAATACAAGTATGGGAAGATGGAGGGAATAGGTTATTTTGATTTAGATTAATAGTGAAAAAGAACATACATGGTCCAAGCAATCTGTGGCACTTAAGGTTATGTAATAGAATTTACAGTTGATAGTTAAATTGTATAACAAATTTTTTTATGATCTTTGCTAATGATTATTAGAATTGTTGCATGTTTTACATCATTGGAATCACATATTAGTTATAACTTTTTTGAAATTTTATTATGGTATGTGCACTTTGATATGATGTAATATGATTATGGTTTCGTTTCATGTTGTAATATTAGATATATAATAGAAAAATAAATTATTGCATGAAATAAATAATAACTTTTCATTTTAAATGTTTTTTTTTTGCAGAACACGGGTCTACCAGAAGATCAAGATGATCCTCATGATATAGATCCAGATTATTTTCGTTTTGGTACAGATCACATGGTAGAGGATGATGATGACGCAGATACAGAAGACACCAAGGCTGATCATGAGAATGATGATCACGATGGTGATGATCACGATGGTGATGATCACGATGGTGATGATGATAATTCAAGGCAGTTGCTAGTAGTAGCTAGTGACATTCATGATCATATAGACTGCATCATGGATCATTGCTGATATATCATTATGATGCCTCTTTTCATGGTTACTATCATATGTATCATTTTCACGGCCTGCAGTACCATATTAATGAGTTGTATCATAAATTTATGTATCAGTTTGACTTATATCATTTGGACATGTATCATCTTGACTTGTATCATTTTGAGTTACATAATTTATCATTTTTACTTATATCATTTGTACATGTATCATTTTGACTTATGTCAACTGTTGGACATGTATCATTTTGACTTTCACTTGTTTTAGTTATATATGATGATGATCTTATCAGTATTGACTTGTCAATTTATATATATTGAAAGTGGTCAATGATTTTTGGATGGATATTTATTATGTATGATGATTTTAATTTACTACTCAAGATGGATGTTCTCAAATTCAATTAAATCATTGCTCTCTTTTCCTGCTCTTTCTCCTGATGATCGATCATGGAGTTTGATCCGAAACGTTGAGATAAAAACTTGCACACAGTTTATTCCTGAAGTATTGGACTTAACATTATGGACTATGGAAATTTGATGTCTCTTAATTTACTCACTTGTCTTAATTATAGATTATGATCATGTTTAAATTATTATCTTGTTATTCCGCATAAACATTAATTCTCCCATGTGAATTAATTATCATGTTATTCCACCTTATGCAATTGATGCCAATTCCTTTCAAACAAGACGTTCATCTAACACTTCATTCATTGATACATTGAAGGGCATTTAAGGCATTGTCAGTCGAAATTTTATAAATTTCACTCGCCTTATGAAATTGCAATTCGTATTTTTAGAATGGAGACTCCTAATCGTCTCACCAACAATAAGCGACAGGCTGCTTTTCAGGGCCAAATTTCTGATGCTCGGCTGTTTGGAATTTGCAAAGTTCATTCAAAGTTGTTTATTGAAGCTATGAAGATGGTGTTGGGGCTCCATTTCCTTTCGTATGTGGATCGATATCGGGTTAATACAGATATCACCTCCCGGTTTCTTGTGTCATTGCTGGACCTAGGAATGCAGAAAGCAGACACATTGGTGTGTTTGAGGGTGACTTTCAAGGACCATCTCCATGGTGATGATGTTGAAATCTGTGTTTTTGTAGATCTCCTTAATGGAATTCTGAAAGCAGGGGATTTACCGAAACTTCTAGAACCTAATGCAGTGATCGAACGCCTCCCCTTCCTCATAGATCTAATGGTCGGTCAACAGTTGATGGTCAGTCAACAGTTGATCACACATCACATTTGGGCCTCTAGGGGGAGGGATTTTATTCAGCGAGCAATAGGCATGATTCAGGAGGATTCTCCACTGTGGATCCAACTATTTGACATTTTTGTGTCATCAGATGAATTCTATCAATAGGAGTAATTTTGAAGTTCTTCTTTTTGGTGTCTGCCATTCAGGTTTTTTTTTATGGCACATCTTGTCGATATGTAGAAATGTAATTTTTTGTATAAGTTTTGTATAGCTTGAATCTGTGCAGTATATCCATAGAATGGATAGTTTTGTATGTAAACCTTTTTACATAATATCAATATATGTGGGCACTATAATACCTTTTACCGACCAAAAATAATAATTATCTTGTTATTTAATCATATGAGTTAAATAATTAAATTACTTACTCTATAAGCATATGAGTTATTTAAGAGGAATGATATATTTAACTATTAAATTGAAATAAAACATAGTAAATTAATAAATGTAAGCAAAACAAGAAGCATTTTTAGAAGCAAAAAAGAAAGCAACAATGGAAGCCAAACTAGAAGTAATCTTGGAAGCAAAACTTGGCGTTATCTAGGAAGCAAAAATAGAAGCAATTCAGGTAGCAAACAAAGAAGTAATAATGGAAGCAATTTTAGAAGCAACAAAAGATGCAATAATAGAAGCCATATTAGAAGCAACAAAAGACACAAAAATGGAAGCAAAATTGGAAGCAACAAGCGATGTTATATCGGAAGCAAAATTGGAAGCAAAAGTGGAAGCAAAACTGGAAGCAGAATTGGAAGCAAAACTGGAAGCAAACCTGGAAGCAAAATTGGAAGTAAAACTGGAAGCAAAACCAGAAGCAAAATTGGAAGCAAAACCAGAAGCAAAACCAAAAGCAAAATTGGAAGAAAAAGTGGAAGCAAAATCAGAAGCAAAATTGGAAGCAAACCTGGAAGCAAAAATGGAAGCAAAATTGGAAGCAAAACTGGAAGTAAAACTGGAAGCAAAACCAAAAGCAAAATTGGAAGCAAAACTTGAAGCAACCTGGAAGCCAAACCAGAAGTGAAATTGGAAGCAAAACTGGAAGCAAACCTGGAAGCAAAATTGGAAGCAAAACTGGAAGTAAAATCGGAAGTAAAACCAGAAGCAAACCTCAAAGCAAAACCGGAAGCAAACTTGGAAGCAACACAAGAAGCAAAACCAGAAGCAAAATTGGAAGCCAATCTGGAAGCAACAAAATCTGGCACTAAACCTGATGGTAACCCAGTGCTAAACCCAGCGCTAAACCCGACGCCAAAGTGAACACGCATGTTTGCACCGAGTTTGGTGCCGGCAGAAATGTCCAATCCATGAACTCAAATGCACTACATTCCGGCGCTATTTTAGGTGCTAATTGCCTGTTTTGTTGTAGTGTTTCAATCTTGATATGAAATTGATTATGACTTAAAAACAGAGTGAAATGGTTTGAGTTTTCACCTAGTATGATTGTTCAAGAGTAAATTGTTTAATTGTTTATTTTGAATTATTGTCATAACCCAAGACATGCACTAGAAGGGTGCTAGATTTATAAAAATCTTTGGCCAAACCTAATGATCAAATGATTGGAAAATGGATTGTTTGAGTTTCTTGTTACACCATGATGTTTAAGGATATTGTATTTCTATATGTTTGCTTGGTAAGCATTAGGTAGAATGCATACATGTCGGTAGCATCATGAAGGCACGTGTTTAGCTAGACTCTTCATGATGGGTCGGGCTTCTCTTGTGGGGAAGCACAGGGAAGCTTATGGATTTGTGGTAGGGTGGAAGTCATCCCGATGATGCTCTCTTCTTTGATTTTGTAAGAGTGAAATCGGATGAGAGATTCCAGTATGATGAAATACTATATTGAGAAAGTTATGAGCTTTATGATCATGATATGGATCTATATATGTAGGACTTGATCCTCTTGTATTGTTTATTGAGATATTAGTAAATGCTTAAATTATTTGTATAAATTGACAAAGTTTATGACAACTATGATAGGTTAACATCATATGCTGAGACTCATTACTGTATAGTTGATATGATATGAATTCTTGTAATTTCATTTTTGGTGAAAGCATTAATGGAACTATTTTTTTACGTTATCGAATTACTTGTGTAATCATTGATGTGATATTGTATTATGCCTTCATTATTTTGAAGGACATAAAACGAAATTATTTTATTCCATAGTGTATCACTTGTGTAAAGTTGATGATTTATGAATTTTTTTTGGGGATATCCTTGAGATTGAAGGATATATGATGATACAGTTCATGCCCTTATTTATTATGTTAAATTATATCATATTTGGGTGATGTTACATGAACTTTCCCTTCCTGTCATGCCATATCTAATTGGAAACTTAAATGGTCATATTCGTGATGCTTTATCTATGTTCATCTCACATGATATCACTTCACTTATGATGTTCATACCTTTCAAGTAACTCATGTGGATACCTTGGCTTGTGTGGATGTTCCCCTAACCCATGGTGGTGAAATTCATGTTCCTAATGCAATTATTTTTAATGAATCCATGCTTGGTAAATGTACTAGAAATGAAGACATAAGTTTACATGTTAGATATTTTTGTGTTCACATTATGCATGTGTATATGATAATTTAAAAAAATGCATTTAAAATTACTTTGGTTGATGAAGCATTGCAATGCTTCCTCTTGCATCATTCTTATTATACATCATTCAATGCTTTATTGAATGCTTTCATAGAGTTCTTTACTCCTATCCCTAGAGAGTGTTTGTGTGATGATGTTGTTCTTTCTCCCTTTAGTGACCCTTCTCTAAATGATTTAATAAATAATTCTTTGAGTTCTTATGAAGCATCTTTACAGATTGTCCCTTATAGTTATCCTATGGTGTCATGTCATATGGCCAAGCCCTTTATCCCATTTGTGTGTGACCCTAGTGGCATGTATCCTATTTTGACATTTCTAAAAAGAAGGTCATCTACCCTATTCCTAATCACCCCTCCACTTCCCAACCCTTAGTATCTCAAAATTAATCAATAAAAGGGTTCATCCACACCTCTTTAACCATTGGTCCTCAATGATATACCTTCCAATAATAATCCATCTACCATTCTTCCATTCAGGCATCTTGTTCTAAAATGAGTACGTAACTCTCATATTGTTAAACCCATTGTACTCAATTTTGCCTCTACTTATCACAATGTTGATCGTGTGTATAAGAGTCTAGCTATAGGTCAAAAGATAATGTCAAATCAACAGCCATTTCCTGGCTTGCCTCCTACACCTACCTTGTCTACTAAACCATACAAAGGGTATGATAGGTATGATATCATTGACTAATTAAAAAATGCTTGAAAAGAAATATATAAAGAAATAATTAAAAAAATCCCTACAAAGCATTATTGTGGAGTCTAGCACCAAATTTGTGGAAGTATCAACTATCTTAAAATCTATTCATATACTAACAATGGTACCATCATGTATGCTTCTAAGGAGCTCCCTAAATAATCATTTTTTAATGAAACTTACCTTTGCATATTGTAGTTGGAAATGGAAAATAATATTGAAAGGGATTTAGTAGACAATACATTAGGCCTTAATATACGTATTATTAAGGATTTCCTTGAAAAATATTAAAGTTGACCTAACAAATTTACAAAAATTTTGTAGTAAAAATTAAAGGATTTCATAATGTGGGGCATGATGCTCTAGGTATAATCAATTTTCCCGGGCTCACTTTAGGACCTACTATTTTGGATGTATTATTTCATTTGATGTCTGACTACCTAATGTATAATATTTTTAATTGGGCATCCATGGATATATGCCATGAGGGATTTCCATCTACTCTTCATCGTTCATTGAAATTTTCATATAAGGATAATTTATTTATGCCATTAATGTTTATGAAGATACATTTAATTTTTTAAATTGGCTAATTCTCAATCTACTATTGTTCCTCATAACCATGTGACAAAATTATCCACTCCATGTAAAGAGTATCCCTCTTCATCCTATCCACATGTCAATATGAAGATGATTGGGGTACTCTCATCTTTATACCTACACACAATGGGGAGTACAAGGTTAATAAAAATGACTTTGATATTCCTCCCTTGTATAAAGATCCACATTGCTATATTCAACTGCCTATGCCCAAATCTAAAGAAAATGATGAGAAAGATTTAATGAGGGTTGTGCTTGTGGTGATGAGTCTAATACTAATAATGAAATTAATTTGACTCACTCACAAAGACCTATGGAAAAGGCTTCCACATTCTACAAAAACATGGTTATAGTGGAAAATTATTGTGAACCAATAATAAAAGGTACATGATTGAGCTAGTAGAACCCTATTTTAAATGAAACATGGAAGGTTTGGGCTATGTCCGTCCTTGTGCAACAAAACAACTTCCAAGTTGGAGAGTTTTCAAAATAACTTCCAAATTGACAAATCCCTAGTAATAGCACCAATTTATTGGTGACCATACATGTGGCTCCATGAATCCTAAATAATTGTGCTAACACCTAGGGCCAGGGGTATGCCATCAAAGGTGAAAGCAAGGATTATGATTAGATTTTTGTATGAAAGGACCAATGGATAAAGATGGATATCTCCTTCTTCTTCTTCAATCTTTGTTGAACCAAGGGGGTATTCCTTGAAGTGTGTTTATTGAAAATACTAAAGACAAACAATGATGGAATAAACCCTGAGGCAAACCATATCAAAAACACATGAAAATCCTATTGAATTTTCACTAAGTTCCAATGTGTTGGTTTACCTAGGAGAAAGGGTATCATACCTCTATGAATAGATATGACAAACATGTGGAGACTAGAATGTATTCTTCTTAACCCCTTAAAATTTGTGATACATTATCTCACTTACACATGGATACAATGGTAACAATAGTGTGGGTTTCACTATGAATGACATTTAAAAGGTTTATGAATGCTTTGTGGTAACATGGAATTAAAATCAAGCAACATGATAGATTAACCAACTTTACTTCTACTATTATAGATCAGCTTTTGTTGTTTTCTGTTAAGTGCAGTGCGATGGTAGCATACTGAAATAAATAGCAGATATGTGCCTTGATTCATATGGGTAGCCGATTCAAATTTTCATCAACAAAAACATTACTCAAGTAGAACACAAAATGACATTTTAAAGAAGATGTCATGGATATCAATGTTTAACAACTCCACACATAAGCTACGTTCTATATACATAAATGGAAAAAAAAGATGTTCCAAGATAATCACATGAACATATCTTACACATCCATAAATAGATTCATACACTTCCTACCTTACTTTGAAAGTGTACCTTATAAAAACATGTACAAGGGGGGTTTTATAGCCTCTGCAAAGGCAAACCAATCAAAGGCAGTACTCAAATCAGAAGATTTGGTTAAGCTAGTTCATCAAGCTATCAAAAGAATACAAAATAGTCATGGAGACATTTATACATGGCTGAAAACTACACTTTATATTCATTCATTGAATGGATTACAAGAGAAATGAAGCATTGATACAATGAAGACTAGACTTATACATTCAATATCTTGCTCAACTCAACAAAAACTACAAGAAAAACTCTACACTTTCTCTTATTTGTTTGTTATGTGGATATGCCAACAAAATTCAACATCCCAACCCATTTCTTGTCTCCAACTCATAAATATATAGCATTTAAATTCAAACATTGGATGGAAGTTTTGAATTTCTACCATCTCATCACCACCAATGGAATATAGACAACATCATGCAAGTAAATCACTTGGGATTGCATGAGATCAACCTGGGGATGACCTCAAATGTGAACTACCGGAATGTACAGTTGTAAGAGTGAAACTACTTTAGGCCATCTTCCTCTCAAGTTAACATTAAACACTTCAACACATCCAGGGGAGAAAATTTTGAAATAAGCAAGCCTATTGTAACATGCACATGGCTCAAGATGAACATCTGACCCATACCTTGCAAGAAACTCATCAACTCTCAAGGAAGATTAGGGACAAAACATTAAATGGTGAAGAGACTAACAACCACCAACCAAGCTAGCCACAAGGGTGTAAACATTTAAAAATAAACCGCAAACCTGAAGCATGGGAGGGTGGTAGGTGGGGATAAATAGTGGATGGTGGGGTAGGTAAACATTTTAAACCCCATTCAGATACTCATCCACATGGAAATAGGGAGAATTGAATGGTGAAAAGGCACAAGAAACAAATCAAATACACCAAGATGATGAACAACTACCTTATAGATAAATTGCTAAGGCATCACAAAGCCACATTTACCATGCTGTTATAGGAGAGCTACAAATCTACTGCAAAGATATAAATCACATTGATAAATGATGTAGCAAGAACAAGAGAAACCATAAGAAACACTGACCACCACACATATACAAGATCACCATTGACTAAAGGTGGGCTTGCATAGGCAAATATTGCAAGTGTTTCTAGAAAGGAGGAAAACCACTAAAAATCTATAAAATATTCTATGAACACCATGGGAATCTACCACAAACCACATATAATCGCTACATAACAAAATAGTAATCACAAAGGAAGAAATAAGACTAATAATTAGAATACTAATCCTTGTGGTAACAATATCATCATGAAAAGAATGTGTGGTAATAAATTACAAGTAGGGCAAGCAAAAAAGGGTCACAACAAGGGATTGAGAGGCACTGTGGTGTAAAATAAGGCACTGCACAACATAAGGAAGAGACAAGAGACCACAAAATTGTTGGCAAGAGTCATTGCTCTGATGAAGAATTGCATGTTGTCATTGATGGCAAAAAGGCAAAGGGATTTCACTGGGATGACAAAGAGACATTACTTCGGAAGACCAACTTGGTTTGGCAACAAGGCACAAAAGTATTCTGGTCTGGAAGGCTAAAAAGACTAAGTATGGACAGTATATAGAGTAAGTGACAGAGATTGGATCAGTATGCCTCCGCAGTAGAAGATTATTACATGCAGTTTAGGTATGTTGTTCATAGCTATTTGATGATGTTATGTTCCAATGATCAAGACCTGACTTCCTCTGGAAGTCATACTATGAAATGTCTAAGTCTGGGTGAACAAAACTAAGACATGAACAGTGCGTAGTGCCTGAGAAAAAGGGTCCGCATTTCTCTGCAATTGCATATTTTGTCTTGCAATTCTGGAGGTATGATAAGAGGTCAAGAATGAATGTTGGTTATCAATCCTTGAGCCTCTTGTGGTCTGCAGTAAGAGTTTTGATGTGACAGATGAATTGGGTCAAACATGTTCTTAAGAGACAAACCGACATGTAGTTAGATCTTTATGCAGAGAAGGTATATTGCTTGAATAATAAATCTAAGTGGTTATATGTGTGGTGCCAACTTGTATGAAGATTGTACAATGATTGTTTGGAACTGCATTACTGTTTGTACACTTGATCAAGCCAACAAGTTAGAATACATTATATACATGCTTCGTGTCTAGCTTGTCAACCTAATTATGAGATGAATCTTGTTGTGGATATAAATACTTGATGGATTAAGGTATTGAGGTGATTGAAGTGTGTGTGGTGTATGCGAATTTGAAGTATGAAGGATTATAAGCAGAGTGTAGAGCCAAAATAGTGAACAAGGGCAGAAAACAAAGTATATGTAGCTAAGTTGAGAAGTAGGGTAGAATAAATGAAGACCTTTGAATCTGTGTATTGAACTTTCAATGGAACTATGATCCAGCATATGGTAGATGCATTTACAACAGTTCATCTTCTGGCAATGAGATAATTCTTCTTCTATCTTCTTTTCTCTTAGCAATGAGCCTTTGTGCAGTGAGCACTTCTTCATAGGGTAGTGAGCCAAGGTTCTTGTAATTTGGTATTGTGTTATCATAATATATTGTGAGCTAACACTCACCGTGGTTTTTCCCTTTTTGGGTTTTCCATGTAAAAATCTTGGTGTCCATGTGTTGTCTTTATGGTTGCTATTCTTATGCTTATTCTGCTTTCATGTTATTAATTTTGAAAATTGGATTAATGAACATGTTAAGAAGTGGTTTTGTGGAATACTGATTCACCCCCCCTCTCAGTATTCCTCACTTTCAACAAAAACAACACAAGACAACACTAAAAATAAAAAGACAACATAGTTACAAAGCTTGCAGTGGACAATATATGAAAATAAGACCTATAACATACATCTGGGACAACATAAAGATACCGCAATGAGAAAAAAACACCATAATTAATTAGAAATTTGGATGTAGGCCAACACAATGTTTGCAAAAATACCATGTAAGTATTAATCTTAAGAAGTATGTGTTAGTGTTGATAGTGGTAGACTATTTGGATTCATTGTCTCACAATGTGGTGTTGAGGTAGATACTAAAAATATTGATGCTATTATTAATATGAGAGCCCTTAGAACATCAATAAATTACCAAGTTTACAAGGTAAAATCTAATCTATATGACTACTTATTGCACAATTTGCTAACTATACTTTGATGAAAAAAGCTATACACAATTTTAACCAGAAGCTTTTCAATTCATGTCATTGACTGTGGAAATATCATGTCCTCAACTATACTTTGCTTTTCACACAATTATTTAAGAATGATGTCAAGTTTGAATAGAAACAATTTCAAAAATCTTTCAAAAAATGAAGGAATATTTGCTACATACCCCCATCTTGATGCCTTCCATCCATGACTAACATGTACTATTATGTATTTCTTTTATAGATGCAACTATTCCTGGAATTTAGCGCAACATGTTGCAGATGATAAAGAAAATGTCATCTATTGCATTAGTCATACCTTGCTAGATTACGAGATTATACTCCCATGGAGAAACTTTATATGCTTCACAAAAGTTAAGACAATATATTTTACATTATGAGACACATGTTATTGTTAAAGTTGACCCTCTAAAGTGTATGTTTAAAAAATATCATCTTTTGGGTTGTGTCACTTGATGGGTTACACTTCTTACCAAGTTTGATCTAAAATTTGTATCTCAAAGAAATTAATCTAAGGCCAAGCAATTAAAGATCATCTAGTTGATGCTCCATGTATTTCTCATGATTTTATTGACAAATATTTTCTTGAGGAGCACATCTTACAAGCTAATTTGTTTGATACATGGACTATTTTTTTGATGAACCATTATGTATGACTAACTTAGGTATGGGGTGATTTTCATTCCCCCTTTGTGAGATCTAATTCACTATCTTTTCATCTTGAATTCCCATATGCCAATAAATTTATTAAATATGATGCCTTTATTTTTGGATTACGTGATGCCATAGCTTTGGGAGTTAAATCTCTCCACCTGTGGTGATTCCCAACTTATGGTAGACAATTTAACTACTGTTTATCAAGATAAGGAGACTAAGCTAACATAATACTACAAGTTCTAGAGAAAAATTTATAAACACATTTTGATTCATATACCATTTAGAATGTTCCATGTATAAATAATTAACATGTGATGCCATGACTAGCACCACTTCTTTGAGGAATACCAATTATAATAGAATCCAATTTAACTTACTTATGCATAAGTTAAAAACTCTATCTATTTAAGATACAAATTTTCATGTATGTCCTATGATTGTTGGTGATAAATGACTTCAAACTTTTTACAAATTCTATGACACCTGGGCACTCCCTCCAAATTACTCCAAGAATATTCGCATACACATTCACAAGAAAGCTATGAAATATTTACTTATTGCTCATGTCCTTTATCAATGCAAATATAATGGTCTTTTATTTTTATGTTTAAATGATAATGAAAAGCCTATTACACTCTAAGAGGATGATTAGGGAATTCATGGAGGTCTTGTTAATGGAAAAATGTTGATTCAAAAGATACTATGTATGGACTATTATTGGAGCACTATGGAGAAAGATTCCCATGATTATGTTTAGAAATGGTCCCACTTGTCAATGACATAGTAATATATAACATGCATATCCTCACCAAACAGTTTGAGATTGCCCCATTAAAATCCACCTTAACCTCTAATATATGCAATTTACTAATGGAGAATATCATTCTCAAATTGGGTTTCTCACTACTATTGTCAAGGACAATGGAACATATTTCAAAAACTAATATGTGAAGATATTTCTAGAAAATTTTCTCATTTAGCAATGTTTTTCCTTCCTCTATTACCCACAAATCAATGGCCAAACTCTGACCATCAATAAAACAATTGAGCAAAATATTACAAAAGACTATGGATAAGCATAGCACAAATTGGTACATAGTTAACACCCACCTCATGGGAATATCGTATGAGCATTTGTATGCCCATGGGTCATGCTCCATATTCCTTTGTCTATGATGCTAAGGTTATAATTATTCTTGAATTAGAAATCCCCTCATTATGAGTCCCTCTCTATGGAATTATTAATGATAATGCATATCGGAAGCAAAGATTGCAAGAATTATAGTTACTTGATGAGAGTTGTAAATGCACTAGAAAATCTTAAGGTCTACTAAATGCAATTTTAAAACATGCATACAATAAGTGAATGATACCAAGAAAATTTGAAGTTGGTGACTTGGTTTTAAAAGAAAATTCAAAGAATCCATTTGCAAAGGACAAAGCTCAAGAAAGGTCCAACTTAATTGGTTGGGAAATTATGTTGCTATACAAAATTATCAATCTAGTATATATGGATCATCCACCATGGAAGGAAAAGTTGTTTTTAGATCCAAAAAATATTATGCACCTAAAATGATACTATGCATGATTCTTATTTTTTATGATGTATAAAAATTATAAGTTATTGTTTGTTGGGGATAATGCACTCACTAAAGCACTTTATACTAGCCATTCCTACATATTGCCATCCGTTTGTGATGCTTACAATTTTTGCAACATTGTTGCATATAACAATTAATGATGATCTCTCATTACACAACATTATTGGTTTCTCCACATGGGGGAATTTATTGGTTAAATTCTTTTAGACCAACCATGTAATATATTTATAATTACTCCCTTGGGGAGAACACTATTAATGACATACCTTGTCCTTATATAATTACATTTTCCATAGTATGTAGTGCCATCTACACTTACATGCAAATATTATTCTCATGACATATATTAATAGTATGATTTTTGATAATGATGTCTTACACATACACACAAATATAATCATCTGTGCTTACATGTCTTATCATTAAACAAGTCTTTATAATCACCTTTAAGGGAACACTGAGGGAAATAGGTGCCCCACCTAATTTGTTGTATTTTATGATTTATAATTAGGGATGATACATTGATCCATGTGGCCACTTTACAACTTACATTTTTCCTTAAATCATAGTGCTATGGTGCATTCATATAATTTGAGAGGGATATAATCTTACCATCTCTTAACAAGTTTTTCCATGCGTATGTTAAGGGAGGAAACTAAGTTATTACTCCTTAACAACCCTATTCATGGGGATCTTAATTTTTCATTTTTCTTAATCTCATTTTGTTTAGATTGAGGGGGCTAACTTATTTTATACTCCTTAGAAAACCTACACAATTTGTTGTATTGGTTTCATCTCATGTCTATATAAGTTGAGGGAGCCAACTCAATTACTAATCCTTGACAACCCTAACAACATGATGCCTTTTAATTTCACTCTTTTCATGATTCGTTGGGGCCAACTTAGCCACAACTTCATGAAACCTCTTCTTATCCCTTGTTAATGTCTTTTATTTAAAATATTGATATGAAGATGCATGCAATGCTAAGAGATTACAATAATTTTGCATGTATTGATTAGATGTGAAATAAGTGCTACTAATGATTTGGTGTTTTTGTGTGTAGGTTTGGAGATACAAATCATGAAGATTGTGAATAAAAAGGGATCACATTCCAAATCATATCTTTTTGAAAAAGTTTATGCTTTAAGACATGCTTATTAGTTAATGTTTTATCTTACTTTAGCATGCATGATAAATGTATATTCACATGCACACCAAGTGGGGGAAAATGTAGTCAACGGGGCTATGGTAAATTGGTATGACCACTTGGTTCTCATGTTGGAGACCAAGGTTCAAATCTCCCCAAGGACATAATAGCATTAGAATGGTGTGATAAATTAGTAGTACCACTTCAATTGAGAGTGTATACAATAGGGCCACAATGATGTTAGAGGACAAGATGGTGGAGCGATAAGGAGGAGGATGCCTTGTAGGAGGAAATAGGAGGCATGACATTGGGAATATGAAATAGGATCATAGATGATGCTAGAGGATAATGGAGGGATAAGGAGGAGGATTCCCTATAGGAGGATATATGAGAAGAAAGAGATGACATTCAATCTATATGAACACAACATGAGAAGTAGGAGAATGTAAAGAATGTAATTATAGTGATATCCCTTGTTGGTAGAGAGTTAGTTAAAGTGGTATCCCTGCAAATGATTTGTATGGCATGTCTGTCCCATGAATAAACCCTCACAATTAAAGTTTGAGGGCCCCAATCGAGACCCTCGCTAACTAATATGTAAAAAAGTGGGGGGAAATGTAGAGAAAAAATACATACTTTGTATTTTCCCCTCTAATTTTTGTGTAGAATTTGACAAAATTTGTAAATCACCCATCTATGTGCTCATTCAAACTCCATTTCATTCATATCTCTCATTTATCACCTATTTTCACTTCTTGTACATGATCGTTATTGTGATTATGTCCCAAGACAAGATCAATGGTATGATCATGTCCACCTCATTTTAAATTCACTTCCCACTAATTCCAAGATGACCTAATTCACAATATGTCCATTGTCCATTGACTTGCATGCTAAATTAATCAAATTGGGGTATAGGTTGTTATATTTAAATATATCTCCTAGGAAATTATAAAATGACAGCACAAGAGGGAGAAAAGAGAAATCATTAGAGCATCACATCCACACATAGAAAAGTATGAGGCAATCATCATATTTTGTATCAACATTTTAAAGGATAGATTCTGCACTACTAATATTTTTATCATTGCAAAAATAAAAAATCACGGGGCTTAACTAAGGCACAAGGAAGTATCATATTTAAACCCTTGCATAGCAAGCCCCCAAAAAATGTTCCTTAACACCACACTATTTCAAATTAGCTAATAGGTGAAAGCAAGCAACCTCCTTAGGTATGTAGATGCACATGAAAATATTATAGAAAATAATGCCATCACATAAATAAGCCAATATCATACTATCAATCCTATCTATAATCATAAGTAGTAAGCTTAGTTCACCATAGCCATCCACACATTTATAGCCTCTAATTTAGTTTCACAGTCAATAGACCTATCAACACATTAGTCATCCGATTACAATGAAATAGATACAACATTTCTCTTCCCTTCTCTTATGGATTTATGCTCTTACATCTCAAGCAAGTGAGTTGGTTATTTATATTGATTTTATTTTATTTATATTAATTGAAATATTATGTGTTAGACCTATATTAATATTTAGTGAGGGAATCAAAATAATTCTATTTCCTAAGATTTGTTTTCTCCCTTACAATGTTATATTATAAATCCCAACAAATTGTTAAAGCTCTATGTAAGGCCATTACAAGTAAACTAAAAGTATACATAGTATTATTAAGAAAATATTTTTTAAAATTATTAAATTTAACAAAATAAAAACTAGCAAGATAATAACTTCCCATGCCAACATGCCCATAAATCAACATGTTTGCTCCAACCAAATTCTAATATTTATCCATATTTGAGGGATAAAAGTGCATACCCTACACTTTTACACCACTTTTTCCATTGCCACTAAGATATAGTTATATTTCTCAATTCAATGTGTTTGACACATATTTTACTAACCTCTCGAGCCCACTAATTTAATTACTTTATCCACAACATTAGCCAGGATTGATCGATTCCTTTAGGTCTTTTGTCATCCTAGTTTGGGCCATGTGGCACAATATTGTTTGTGGGTTGATCCGTGCAATGTGACCTCATCCACCTAATTCAAAATTTAAATATCTTGATGTTGCAAATATGTGCCTATGATGTGTTGTCATTGATGTCAACATATCTCTTTGTCAGAGATAGTGAAGACAGTGCAGTTTAGTAAAGTAGATTGCTCTGCATTCCCAGTGAGACGAAGATTAGAGTCTGCAGACTTAAGGGTTTTGTAGAGGATTGTCTGAAGTTGCTCTAGTTAAGATTTGAGAGGTCCGCATGGAGGATTGGTGAAGTTATGGCCATCTAAGTAGAACCAAGTTTTGCAGTTGTTCAGAGGTAACAGAGTGACAGGGATTTGGTCCAGATTGCTCCGCATTGGAATATTATGGTCTATGGATCTAGAGGTATGTTTGGGATGTTGGTGTGTATCCTCAACTCAAGTGGTTCATGGTTTGGAGGTCCGTAAGCAATCTTTCTAGTGTGACATTCATGACAGTTAGTGTTCGTAAGTTCCCGTATGAAGATGCAAGTGATTCTGGTGATTTGAGGTGGTGTAGTTGTTCTTGTTGATTTCATTGTGCTTGTGGAGGTCTCTGGATCATATGCCTATTGTGTTGGTGGTCCGCATTGAGGATTGAGCTCGTAGTTGAAGATTTCTCCTTGGGTGTTGTTGTTCTTTCCAGTCTTGGCCAACCGGATGCTTCGTGCGTGTTGTGGATGATCTAAGAGAAGTTCTATGGAGCGTGGCATGTTTTTCGAGGAATATTTGAGTCCCAACTATGTTTGTCCGACAGTATAGTAGTCTGCATGTAGCATTTTGTATTAAGTCAAGTCTTTTTGTAAATGTTTGTAATGCCGACCTTGGAGATTGTTCCAATGGTTGATGATTGTAATGCCAACCTTGATGGTCATTCCAAGGTTGATGTAGTGTATAAATACTTGTAGTTGAGTCATGTAAAAGTTGTCCTTGAGTGAAAATGATAAGATTCTAAGAAAGGTCCAAAGGCAGAGCAGTGAAGATGCGGAGGTAGCGAAGAAGTGTTTGGGAGCAGAGCAGAGGTGTTGTGAGCTTAAATGGAACTGAACCTTGGCATGGAGAAGATGTTGTTTCTCGGTTTAACCTTTCAGTGTTAACCATGTGAATGTTTTTGTAGATAGTGAGTCTCTTGGAGCAGTGAGCTCTGGGCAGTGTGCCTGAAGGCAAGTGCCTTCCCATTTTTCTATTCTTTTAACAGAGAATAAATCTTGTGGGTTAACCCCCACTATGGTTTTTCCCTTAACTAGGTTTCCACGTAAAAATCCTGGTGTTATGTGTGTTGATTATGTTTATGCTCATGTGTTGTTGATTCATGCTTTCATAGTTATATCATTAATCTGTTAATAAGTGGTAAAGAAGATTAAATGTAGCAAAAGATAAAGTTTTGTGACAACTGATTCACCCTCCCCCTCTTAGTTGTCTTCCCTAATTTCAACACTTGCTTCCAAGCTAACCTTTCTAGAGATTGATTGTCATCCCATTAGCCTGCATTCTAATATTTTGAGTTGAATACCTAATTAAACATGCATTTATAAACATTCCTAGGTGATTAGTAAAGAATCTAAAAAGTATCTAGAATTCATTTTAAAATGGTAATCACAAGAGAAATTAAAGCCACATTTGATCACATGACACTTTGAAATAATTACTTATATGTATTACTGGGCATCATTGACATTATTATATTACATTGTTTGGTGTGTTTGTGGAATTTGTACATAATCTTATCAAGGGTTTTACTTACTATTCAAAAAACTCAACGTTGTCAACCTTTTTCCTCAAATAAAACCCTATTATGTTTTTTAAAATAACTAATTCTTAGGCATAGGGAAGAAGACTCGAACATGTAGGCTTTCACACTTCATATAAGTCCTAGACTGGTCCATATTGAAATGGTAGAATTACATGATGCAATATGGTATGCAACTAGATTGCACGACATGATGTACTCCACATTAGAGAAATCTCTATTAGGGTTTCATCATAAACATCTAACATGAGATCCATCATTAGATTATAGATCTAGATCATCAATTATGATATATCAATGAGTTAACTTTAAAAGCCTAGCATTGACACATTATTTTGAAAAACTAAAAACTCATATCTTTGCTTAGTTGTGTATCTAATCTCATTTTCATTTAGATCTAATTATACCCATTATTCAATTATTAGAATAGTTCTATATCATTATGGTGTAGGAAGCATTTTATTTTAAAAGGAAACTAGGCTAGATCCACACTAATCATATGAGAGGAACAATTCAAGTAAGAATAGATCCATAAAAAATTTAGTAGAGTAACAAATTAGAGAACACAAAATATAGCTTGGGAAAACCCTTATGAAGAAACCCAAAAACAAAATCACACTTAGTGTATTATTTTGAACAAGAAGGTTAAAATTCAATGTTGAGTTTAGTTTTTCCAATGAAGATCAACACATTAAATTTGGAGTCAATCTGGCAACATGTACGTGCAATGAAATTATCATGCAATATACAACACAAGCCTCCAATATATAGGCTAAGGAGCTCCAAGAAACCAAAAATGGTTTCTCAAAATCATGGGCTCAAAACCAAGAGCCAAGTCTTGGTCCAAGTAGTCCAAGTTGAACTCCTATGTCCCTCTCCAAGAGTAACTCCTCCCATAATAGAATGTAACTCCAAGTCAAATATTCCACCCACTAAACTTGGTTGCTCCAATTTAGTCCATTATTGAACCTCTTACAAGATGATCTTACACATGCTATAAATAGTGGTCAAAGATGCTCCACCTACCCCCTATGTAACTCCTATATCAAATCTTTTACAAACCATACCATCTCATAGAGACTCTTACACATATTCCATGACATCTAGATGCTCTCTTACAAATATCATAATACAATTGTCAAGTGGGGTAGTGTGCCAATCCAAAGAATCTTATACTTTCATCTAAGGGTGGATCATCATTCCATGAGGGACCAAATTCAACAAACAATATTAATTAAATCATTACAATGTTCTAAGATTTTCAAGGTGTACAACACCTAATCCTAACATATTTGAACACATTTTGGTGAACCATGACCTTAGTTACACCTCCTAGTGCCTTGACCTAGAGTATCCTTCTTTCATATCATTTTCTAGATCTAATTATATTCTAAATATTTTTAAACTTATAGCCAATTTTTGTGATTGTTGAAGACACCCTCCACACTATCACCTATATATGTTGAGAATATATTTATCATGTTGAAGGGTGAACTAGTCCCCTAAAATCCATTCAAACGGAGCTTCTTGAAACCATAGTTTATCAATTTAACCACCAATAAATCTTGAATTATATCTTTCACATGATTAATTAATAAATTAGATTGAAATTAAATGTGATGCTAATAGCAATCCATGCCATCAATATTCTTGCAACATGTAGTGGCTATGCCTATGCTAGAGGGATATAACATATCATCCAAATATGTAGATTCAAAACATATCTATCTAAATAGCTAAAAGCTAGAATGATTTTTTTCCAAATAATATAATGAATTAACTCCAAAAATTTACCATATAGTAGGCAATTGAATTGCAGCATGTGCAACAAATTTCCTCCTTCCATAATAATAAAGTTAAATTTGAATGAAAAGAGCTTCAAAATCTCTACAACAAATCCACATGAGAATAAAAATAAATGAGGAGATGACATGTTATACAAGTTTAATGTTAAGACAACATTTATTGGTGATGACAAGGGAAGAGGAGCATGAGGCTATTGAATATCTTGAAAAGGAAGAATGTTGATCCATATTCATTTGAAACAAAAAAAAAAATGAAAGGTAAAGGCTATGAGTATAATTGGTTATCTTATCAACAGATCTCCTATATTAAAACTTATTGATAAAAACCTCAAGGAGGTTTGGATGAGCAAGAATCCTTCTTTGTATAATCTCAGAGTTTTTGATTGTGATGCATATGTGCATGTACCAAAGTAGAAGAGGTCTATGTTGGAATTCAAAGAAAAAAAATGTATCTTCATCAATTATAGTGATGGGGTGGAGGGATACAAGATTTAGAGTCTTGAGATGGAGAAGCTATTGTATGGTTAGAACATGATCTTTAGACAAAAATATCTTCTCTTAAGCTACACAACTAATAGATGAAGAGAAGATAGTGGTGGAGTGTTTCAACCCAAGTCTAATAAGACTACATCTGAGATTGAATTAGAAGTTCAAGATAAACCTAATGAGGAGGTTGACTTAGAGAGTTATTTAGAGGATGATTCATGGAGGAAGAACAACCTTACACTCAATTAGTCAAAAGGTCCTCTCGATATAAAAATATAATCCAAGAGATATATCCCACCTAATTTTTTGTTACATTATCACTTTGTCTACTAATGATTATAAGCCTAGAAGTTTGAAGGAGGTAGTTGAGTCAAATGATAAGAAGTCATAGAAGAAGTCCATGAATGAGATGGAATCTTCAAAGAAAATAACCTTAAGGGTAGGAATCCTATTGGATAGAAATGGGTTTTCAATTTAAGAAATTTAGTTTAGATGGCAATATCAAGATGCACAAGGCAATATTGGTGGCTAAGGGTTATTCCTAGGTTGAGGGAATAAATTTTGGTTATATTTTGTCTCCTATTTCAAAACATACTTCCATTAGATTTGTATTATTTATTTTTGTTTTGTTTGACCTTAAGGTTGAGAAAATGGATGTTAACTTTTTTCATGGGTATTTGGAGGATAAAATCTACATGACACAACTAGATAACTTCATGGTAAAGGGTAAAGAGGATTTTATTTATAGGCTACAAAAATCTCTTTATGGTTTAAAATAATCACTTAGGATGTGGTATCAAAAATGTGATTCATGTGTTTTGAGGTTAGGATTTGTTAGAGATAAATTTGGTTTACCATGAGAAGATAGGTGATGCATTTACTTTTATTATTTTATATGTTGATGCCATGTTATTAATCAATAATAGTAAGGATATGATTACGGTTCTTAAATATTAGGAGAGATATAGGTAAAACAACTTTGTTAAGTCAAAGGAAGTATGTTGACTTTATGTTTTATGATGCATGACTACAAACTAATGAGTGTTCCTATACTTGTGGGAACAAAGTTATTAGTGGAATAGTGTCCTAAGACACCAATTGAGATAGAGGAAATGAAACATGTTCCATATGTAAGTGCAATTGGTATCCTTTTGTATGCTATGATCTGCATTAGACCAAACATTGGATAAGCAATAGGAGTTATAAGAAAATAATTGTCTAACTTGGGCAAAGAGCATTAAAATGTAGTGAAGAGGGTCTTTAAAAATCTTTGTCACTTTAAAATATTCTATTTACTACAAAGGAGGCCTTAATAAGAGTAAGTGGATGTAAATGGATTCATTAATACATATTGAGTAGGTGATGTGGATAGAAAAAGGTCTAATAGTGGTTATATTTTAAAATTGTTTAGTGTTGTGAGTTCGATGAGCAAGAGACAAGCTATGGTTTCTATTTCGAGTAAATATGTTGAGTACATGGTAGGTACTCATGATTGTAAGGAGTTTGGATTTAGAGGTTCTACTTATACTTTAGCCTATGATAAGATATAATTCAAATTGATCTTGATTGTCAGAGTGCTATCAAATGGGCAAGAGCCCTACTTTTCATGCATGGACAAAACATGTTGATATTTAGTATCATTTTTTCATGACATGGTGGACAAAAGGATGATGATTGAGAAGGTGCACACTTCAGTAAATGTTACAAATTCATAAATAAAGCTAGTGAGCACAGAGAACTATAGATGGTAAAAATTATCTATGGATATTTTTCCCTAACTATTAAACTGGTTCATTTGTTGGAACTTCTTATATTCTTTTTAAATGTATTCAATAAGTGGGAGATTGTTATGACTAGTTGATGTACACCTTGAAAATTGTAACAATTTAATATTTCAATGTGTTGTAATTTGGCACCTCACGGAATGGGGCATCGCCCTTCAAAGAGTCTATGAGATTCCTTGTATAACACACTTGACCACTTGGCATGTATGATATGATGGTTGTAAGAGACCATTGATAGATGGGGTTACTTGTGCACTAGGTGGAGCATCTTTGATCACTATTTTGATTTGATTGTAAGAGCAACTTGTAAGACTTTTAAATGCTCTAGGTTGTAGCACTTTTATTGACTTGTTGACTTCCTCATTTGTAGGAGTCAAGATTCTCTCTTGAGAGTTACATTCTATATTGGGAGGAGTTACTTTTGAGGTGGGGCACATGAGTCTAATTAGACCAATTTGACCATTGGTTTTGAGTGCGTGGTTTGGAAACTATTTATGGTTTCCTAGATTGCACCTTCTTACCTATAAATCCAAGGATTAGGATGGAGGATTGTATGGTTTTTGGATTGTGGGTACATGTTGTTTCTTTTACTCTAAACTATGGAAGATCTCCTAGATAACACACCTATAATTCATTATACATTGTAATGTTTGTTTTGAGATAATTTATTTTGAGTAGTGATATTGTTGTTGGGTTTTTCTTGTAAGGGTTTTCCCAAGGTACATCTTGTATTTTTTCTACATTACTAAAATTTGTAATGATTCTGTGACTTTTTACATTACTCTCCTATTTATATTATGTTATTTCCTTTCAAAGATAATATTATTTTTGCTTTTTGGATAATTTATTTCATGAAGGTAGTAGTTAAATTTTGTTAGTTAGGCATTAGTATTTAAGAGCTTGTCTAATCAACAAGATATTACAAAATCTCTTAGGTTTAATAAAAAATATTTGAAATGCCAACTTTACAATTAGTGCAAGTATGAAGATAACATCTACAAAACTAAAAAGCACCACACAATGTTTTCTTGCTATCATAGGAGGTGTACTTCACCTTCATTGTTAACTCCATTATTGTACCTCAAAATGCTCTTCTTATAGGAGAGAGGGGCCAATGGTTAGACACCCTATGTTGTTGGATTTATTATGTTCATTATAGCTAGTCAACAATTTAAATATTTATAATAAGATTGACAGTATGTGTTAAAACTTGTAAGAGAATAAAATCCTTTTTACTTACAACCCTAAGGTAAATAAATTAAACAATGATAGTTAGATAATTACCCTTGGACTAAAATAGTCCATGTTAGAAACCACCTAGACTAACATGCTTGAATAAATGCAGAAACTAAATAAATAAATAAATAACTATTTAGCTAGAAATTGGATGCATATATGTGATTTTTTTTGGATTAAAAGGTAAAGTTGGTTTTATACAAGGGCCTAAACCCTTTAACAAAAAGTAGAAGATAAACTATACTCGTACCAATACAATTATGAATAAACAACAAATCAAGATCAACAATTGAGTCGTGCTAAAACCATGATGTAAGCCAACAACAAATTACACAAAAGTAACAACAAAAAGCCAACACAAAAAAACTCAATGTTGAGGTGAAGAGAGATCATTAAAAGTATCCACGTCATTACTTTCCTCTCTTAGGAATGCAAAATGATCATCCACCACCTCCATATCCAGGTCACTCAATGTTTTCTCCTTCTCCCTCCTTTGACTTCTCATTCTTTTTCTAGGTATAGCTTCATGTAGATTCTCTTCCCTTTTAAGCATACTCTCCTAGAGCATGGAAATACTAGCAATTGAGTTCCTGATTGTAATCTTGCTAAGATGGATAACCTTATTTAGTGTCTCATTCAAGGCTTCTTAGCTTATTTTTATCTAGAGAATTATGTTTTTCAACTCATCCAAATCCCCTCTGATATCACAAACATCCCCAAGTGGGTTCCACTAATCCTTGTTAAGCTAATCCTTAACTTGGGATTGGGATTGATCCCCATTGGCTTGCTAGTGTAGCAGGTCCATTCTTATTTCCGTTCTTTCATTCTCTATCATGAACTATTTGAGAATGTTGTGCTCAAGATTGTAGTCTTTTTCAAGAGAATCCAACCTATTTTGTAAATACCAGTGCTAAAGATTGTAGATATGTTGTGATTGATGGCTACAAGTAACTCGTCAATATATAAGAAAATCAAGAATGGTCAAATGAACCATTTGAAATCCATAAACTCATTGTTTGTTTGCCTAGGTCAATTCCATGACTACAAAAGTGATTTGAGTGAACTGTGAATCAGACCTAAACCCACAAATCTAAGCTTTAGTGTGCATATTTGATCTCTGCTAAACTTTGATATATGCTTTTGGTTCACCTAAATGCACGTGATCTACTTTAGATGGAAGCGTTTAGGAGCACCTTTGGGAGTTTACTAAGCAAAGATTGATTCTCATTTGCGCAATCCCTTGGATGGACTAATTTAACAACTATCAGCAAGAATCAAAGACAATAGACAATCATGCAAAGAATGGCTAGAGGTGCTAATGCAAGCAAGGAATGCAATAACAATTCTCTAATATTGTGAATGAATGTTTCAAATATGCATTAAATGTATAGGTGCTTAGTATGTAAAAATGACTTAGGATTAGTCCTTAAATACAACCCCAAAGGTAGAAAGTGAAATGTTTTGTGCTTCATTTCAACACACAACTAGTAGGAAGGGTTGTCTTGAACCCATACTTGAATTTGAAATTTAAAAGTTAATGAGTTTATTTCCACAAATTGTGAAATTGGCCTAGGTCAATCATATAAATTGTGAATCTAACCTAGGTGGGAAATTGAAAAATTAAATATCAGAATTGATTCCTAGAAATAAGTACATCGAGGTCAAGTAAAAGTTTGATTATGTTCTAACTTTCAACAAAATTCTACACTTGTCAATGCATAATAAATAAACAAGTCAAAATAAACCCAAAATAAATAAATAAAAAGTAAAGATACACAATTTTCATCATTACAAACTAAAGTTTTCATGTTAAATATTTAAATTAAATGGAAAACCAATTTTAAAAATATTGAATAAAAAAGTTTCAAATATATTCAAATAAAATTAGTTCATAACTTACACTTCAAGTCATAATTTTTGTATTGTCATATAATTTAATATTTCCAAATATAATTTATTATAATAACTATTTTTTATTTAGACTTTAATTTTAAAAGTCATATCTAATACCTTTATTCAAAGAGAAATGCCCTTCACTAAGCTCCACAATTATTGGCTCCTTTTCCATAGATCTAATGAAAATCAAACTTAACAATCTAACAAGTCAATTTATATGAATTTAAACTCCTCTAAAAGGAAGATATTTGTGTGCATACACAATGCAAAAAAGAAAAGAAAGCTCCTTTTATAATTTATGATGTTGGATGACCTACTGTATAAATGACTTGTAACATATAGTTTGAGTTGGCCTCTTGGTGAAAAACTTGTGCTCTTAAAATAGAGACCACAAGTTTGACCCCTGCAAGGGATAAGATATGTATGCCTCATATTGAAATATAATTAGGTGTCCCCTTCAACCCCAATAATCCTATATATTATAAACTACCAATAAAATACAATTAAGTGTCCCTTCAACCCAATAGAAATATAGAATAATCCCATATATTATAAACTACCAATAAACTAAAAACTACCAATAAACTAAGTTGCCGATATCATAACCTATAAAATAATTACATTTCTATTCCCAATATTAAAAAAATAGATATAATAGAGATCGCATACTTTGTTGGCTTCTCCCAAGTAAGTGCGGAATGACGTTGTTTATTAGAGGCCACTCATTCATTTCTAGAAAGCCTTTTGGTGGTCGGTGTTGGAAAGCACTTAGAAAATGAAATAAAGTTGGTCGTATGCTTTTGTATTTGATGGGGACAAATCATTTCTTGGACGTTGTGGATATCACTTTCATAATAATATTTGAAGAAACAAAAGCCTTCCCTTAGAATATGATAGCTTGTCTATATGTGGAATAGATGCTTGTAAACAAATAAATTATTTTACTATAGTGACTAGTCTTTATAATTGGAATATAGTTGAAAAAAATAGCTGATAATAATTAGTTAAAGCATAGGTAAATATATATTGCTTTAGTTAATTTTTTTCTAAAATTTGTAATAGGAACTCAAAAAAATATTAGTAATTGATTTAATTAAGTAGTTTAAATTTTTTTCGTTAACTAATTTAAATATTTATATTGAAAAAATAATGTTGAAAATATCAATGCATTTGATTATTTAGTATGATTTAAATTACATTCATTTACATTCACAATTATTGAAACCCACTCAACTACTAAGTTCAACCAACATTTTGTAGATATTAGTTTTAATAAGATTTTATTTGTGCACTTAGTATTATTTTGTATAGAATTAGTAATGTAAGGTGTAGATTCATTCAAGAGAGGTTGGAATACACCATTCAACAAAGTCTTTGAGCTTGTGCTTTATTTTATGGTCGAAATCCCGTATTTAAAGTCTTAGTTTTGTTTCAATGTCAAGCTTTGTTTTAACTTATACGCTTTTTGTTTTAGTTTAATGTTGACTTGTTATGACAAATCTCTATGTTCTTAAGTAATCTCTCTAAAGCATTAAGATGATTGTTTATCAATTCTCAGGGCATGAGCAATCCAACTAGTCAGTGTCTTATAGTATTCAACAAAGTTGAGACCATCATTTAAACCAATTCTAAACTATCATTGGCCTCCATCTTTGTCACGTCAAACCCATGTGCTTTTGATCTATTTGCTTGTTAACAAGTAATCATGTGTCTCCAAACTCTTAAGTCATTTTATCACAATGTAAAGATGATGGACAACTTGTTAGCAAGTCCATGAGCATTGCCTTCACCAGTCTCTTTTGTCCCCACTAATGGCCCAATGGCCTCATTTCCACATAGTTAGTAAGACATCTCTGTGTCATTATTGTATTAATTTCAATTCACCAAGTGAGTGACCACCCTATTCACTTTACCTCTTTCTGGATAGCCTAATGTTTAACAAAGCATTGCAAATACAATATAAACCTTCAAATTATATAATCCTAGAATAATAACAAAATGATTAAGTCAAGTCATTAGTGAAACAAACCATTGGGCATGATATTATTTGGAGGTGCACATGTCGCTCAAGGGTTAAATACTCTTGTTAAACTATGTGCAAGTGTCAAGTGTATTCAAACCCCTATCGTTGATCTCGTTCAACTCTTGCATGACACTATTTAAAGGAATGGTAGCATTTCAGTACTTAATTTAATTCATATTATATGCCAATGCCAGTCTTAACTAAGATAAAGGAATAAATTGTATTTCAACCCCATTGGTTAGGGGAGATAGAAATATGAATGTGACATAGAATTACACAATAAGGAACCAATGAAATGTTTATGGGTGTACATTGAAAGTTGACTATGGTAGTTTTTATTTTACTCGCAAACTCTTGAGGTATAACTCTGGGAGGTGCTACCTTTTGCTACATGTCACCATAGGGCTCAAATGACTATGTTAAATTTTTCACAAGTGGTATAGAGCATTGGATCCCCTACCATTAGATCCCATGTGGTTTTGTTAACCCATTGATTTTCAAAGGGAGTGCCTAACAAAATAAAAGGTCTTTGTGATATTAAATTTGATGGTTGGGCTTAGATGGTTGTGGGCCCATTTATTATGTATTTTAGGGATTTTTTTGATTGCACACCAATTTTCTAATGAATTGTGATTGAATTTTTTTACCATGAACCTATATGCCATGGAATGTAGAGAATTTTGAGAAATTTTAAAATCGTGATCCCCTCCTTTACTCTAAACTGCGAGCTATAAACTATGAATTGGATTAAGAGATTCAACTTGAATGTAGGATATAGACACACACATGAACATGAGGTATATCCCTTTGCACTATGAAACCGTGATATCTAGAACCAAGATAGAATGAAAACATAAATTTAATAAAGGGGTACATTGTTAATTATAAAGCATGAATGCAACCATAATGACAAGCTAGGACTAAGTTTATGGGACTAAATTTCAAAAATAAATGTTCTCTTGATTTAAAACTTTGGCATTTAATGGGGCCACACAATAAATTTAATGAGTCATGGAGATAAAATGACAACTTATGGATAGTGAAGTGACACCAAATTGAATCATATAAGATAGTAAATCATGTGCAAATGTAACAAAAAAATATATTTTATTTTAGAAGTCACTTTGGTAATTTGAGTGTAATTGTTCAACTTAGTTTGACCACTAGAAATTATCTTGGTTAGAAATAGTGTCACCAAGTTCTCATTACTAGCTCTAAGTAATTTGGAAATGTCATGGGAATTTGGTTTTATCATTTCCTCATATACAAAAATTTCTTCATGTCCTTTTTGTTTTATCATAGAATAACAAAGAACTTTTTCTATTTTGACATTGACTGTGATTACCAGTTGTTGAGCTCTTGAGTTGTTTGTTTGTAATACAAAGTTGACCATCAACTTATTAACAGGCAGTGGGCATTGCCTCTGCTAGTCTCTTTTTAACCCACCAATGACCTAATTGCCTTATGACTATAATATTATAGGAGTCATACTATATATCATAACAATGTTAGCCTTAGCCTAGAGGATGAGTCAAGGTCTATACATCCTCTGACATCCCACTGTCAAAGATCTACAATAAAATAGATCATGATCATTAATAGTACTCAAGTTTTAACCGATTCAAGAGGTTATATTATAAGCATTTTGTAACGAGTTGTTTAACTTTACAATCATGGGATAATTAACTGGTTTAGTTTCGTATTAAGCATAATATAAGCATTGATCATTTGGAGCCACATGCGATCAATAGGGTAAAATGCTACTATTAAATGATACTATTTAATACATAACTTCGCTAATGCATTGATCCCTCTTCCATTCGATATGGTTGGCTCATGTTGGGTCGTAGAATCATGTTAGTTTTTATTGGAATGGGGAGAACAATCATTTGACTTAAGTTAGTTCATGTCTATGCTAATCATAATCAAAACAAAGGAGAATACAATATATTGTGAACTCATTGGTATGAAAATATGGATATAATGTGGGATGACAATATAATGAACCAATAAAATATTTACATGCAAGCTTAGAATTGTTGACTATGGAAGATTTCTATTGTATTTGCATGTGCTTTAAGTATTAATTGAGTCTAGCATTACCTTGGGTCCACGTGTCATGGGGAAAATACTTTATAAAACTTTACACAACTAATCTCATGCGATGATGCCCTATCCGTCGATATTGGGTTAGTTTTTTGGACTATTGATTCTCAACAAGACTATCAAATGGATTAAAAAGGCTTGGTTGTGATGAAAATTTATGGTCGTGCATAGTAGAAATGATGTTCTTTGGCCCATTTATCATGAATTTTAAAAGGGTTTCTTACTTATGAGCACATAGGTAGAGAACTTTGAGAAATTTATAGTATAATAACACTCACATTGTTATGATTTTCTAATATGAGCAATGAATTATGAATATAATTATGGAGTTTAATTTTTTTTTTATGAAAATGCAACTATTTATTAGAATAAGAATAAGAAACAACTTTCACAAAAAATATGTGGGTGGTAAAAAGGCACACCCCGAGAGTCAAATGGGCCAAGCTCAGAAAGTTCTAGATCAAAGTATCAATGGGTATACATACCCCATATAGAAACATAAACATAACAGAAAACAAAAATCAAGCTGCCATTGCCACCCCTGCAGATGGTGGATCCCTGTCATCCGGTTTCCCCCAAATATCCGTGGGGTCTGGGTTGACATCAGGCGGAGCCCAGCCATCATCTTTTTCTTGTTCTTCATTTGGTGCAATTGGCTCCTCGTGTTGAGATGAGATAGCCAAATTCAACCAAGGAAAAACTTTAGCAGAGTCCCAACCAACATTGGTTGGATTAGGACCAGGAGCATTCCAACCTGCATTATCTAAAGTAGGCCAACTAGTATTATCTCCAGTGGGCCAACCCGCATTATCCCCTGCAGCACTTGCAGCACGGCCTGAGGTCCAACCACGCTGACATGGAGAGGTCGAGCGTCGGCGACGGTTAGCACCACGACGCTGAGTAGGCTGGGAGCGGGGCCGAGAATCTCTGGCCAAACCACTTTTGCGTATGTGACCTTGAGGAGGAGAACGGGCTCTGATAGAGGAAGGAGAGGGAGGAACCCGTGCCACAGTACAATGAGCATTCCCCCAATGATCCAGTAACTCTTGTAAGTGAGCCACTTCCAAGGCAACTTTATTAGCTTGCACTTGAATCTGCAGAAGAACATTAGAACAAATAATTGTTTTAATGTAAAGAGAAACAGATGTTCCAATTTTACTGTCTGAAAATAAACAAGAATTACGATCTTTAAAGAATTCCTTAGAAACACGGTCTCCAATTTTTAGCCAGTGCATCTTGGCTTTAAGCCGCGCTCCTATGGCAGCATGACAATCAGCCATCTATTTTTGATGGCGTAAATTGACAACAAGGATTTGTCTAGAAGGAGAAAAAGGCTCGACAGCCAAGGCCTCAAAGGCAAATTTCAAAGCAGTGACAGTAGCTTCATAAGCCCTTCTCCTGAAATTGGCTAGCTAACGGCCATAGATGCGAAGAAACCTCGCAGTGCGGGTAATAGCATCATTCCACCACTTAATCCAGCCAGTAGAATGCAACGAGTGGCATTCTAAATTCCATATAGTTGAAATGTGTGCCAGGGTGCATTGATGAGCAAGCAAGGAAGTGTTCAGAAAAAACTGAGATTTTATGGCGCATGGCTGAGTGAGTTGCCACTCAATGGCAAACTAAATAGGAAAGTGGTCTGACAACATCACATCAACTAATGGTTGCACAAGAAGGGTGGCTGATGTGGTAAAATTAAAAAAAAAGATTGTGCAGAAATCATAGCACGATCAAGGCATTTAAAGACGCTGTCAGTTCCAGTTCAAAAATTGCACCAAGTATGCCTTAAAGGACTGGAATGACGACGGCCAACATTGGGATCAAAAAATCCCAATTTATTGTGCATATGGAACCACGCCTCTCTTTCGCCAGCTAGCCACCGAAAAGGCAGAACGTCATCTTTGTCAGTAGCCGTTTCAACCATATTAAAATCCCCACAAATAAGCCACGTGGCCACCGACATTGAATCTGCAATCCACCGCCACAAAGCAGATCTTTCTGATGCGTCATTTGAAGCATAGATATTAATAATCCCAAAAGAATGATTATTACTATTAAGAAGCGTCCAGACTAACCGGTTGGTGGGGTCCACTCCATGATCCACCACTGAATCATGCCACTGAGGGGACAAAAGAGTAGCAACGCCACCTTTGCCAGCTTCATGGGCGATGAAAAAAACTTTACTGGCTGGCCAAATACAACGGCAAGCCGAAGACAAAAGAAAGCATGTAACTTTAACTTCTTGCAGGCACAGAACATCAAGAGAAGCATAGTGATAAAGAGCATCACAAATAGAGTACTTCCTAGTGAGGTCAGTGAGACCTCAAACATTCCAAGAGAGAAAATTCATTTAAAATCCTCCACCATCTCTCCAAAACCCAGGCTTTCGAAGGAAGCAAAACTATTCTGAAGAAACTCGATGGGGTTTGACCCAAATTGGAGAGGAGGAATTTGTTGATTTCTAACCTCCTGAACAATTTCACCCTCCTAAGGAAGCTCTCAGCTATGAGAGTGCCGTCGAGGTGATAAGGATGGAGTGGCACATGCTCATGCCCTGGGCAGTGACCTTTGCTATGAAGGTAGCACAGTAGGACCCCTACTTTTGTCCTTCCCGCCATTCACAGCAAGCTTTGAAACATCCTTAGCTGACTCGGCAGCTTTGAGAGCATCCACAAAGGCTTTTGCTTTGTGTTTGCGATTGGTAACAGTGGCCCAAGTGTCCATTGGTTTAGAAACCACCTCCTTGGACACAGCTTCCACTGGGCGTGCCTGAACAGTCTCCCTGGGTAAAACTTGGGTTCGAGGCACAGCAAGAGGGCAATCCCTAATTCTATGCTCAGCTGACTGACAACGATAACAAGTATTGGGCAAATTAAAGTATGTGACTTTCTGAGTGTGTCGTAGGGGGCCAATTTGAATGTCAATAAATTCCTTGAGGTCTTTCGAAAGATCCACCTCAACACAGATGCATTTTTGAGGACGCACTTGAAAGAACCTATCTGGTTCAACACAAATGACTCTTCCTAGAGAGGAAGCAATGTCATGCAAAAAATGCAAGTAGGGCAAAGGCAAGCCAAGGAATTCAATCCACACAGGAACCCGGTGTTTGGTATCATCAAAAGCCACAAAATCACAGGTCCATTGTTGGAAAACCAACAGGGAAGACTGAACATACCAGGGGCCATGGTTCAAAATTGCTTGAACATGGCTAACTTCTGCAAAGCGGAAAAGGAAAAAGTTTTTTGTCAGATTCTGGACCATATCAAGGCGGACCCCATGAGGGACCCAAGCCTTTTGGACCCATTCTTTGAGCATAGATTTAGGGGGAGTTCTCCCTACAAAGTAACCAATGAGAGTATGTTGCTCTAACCATAATCAAGCAGTATCAAATTCCTGTGATGGTAAAATAACATCAGCAAGAGAGTTTGAGGGCTTACCTCATGAAACACCTTCGGAACAAACTTTTGGGGACGCTTGGTCGGTGGGGGGGCCATTGTGCAGAGCCGAGAAACCGCTAACACCAGCAACAAGTGCTGGGTTAGAAGCGGTAAGAGGCATTTAAATGGCCAAAAAGCCGCAATAAATGTAGGGGTACAGAAAGAAGGCTATAATTCATGTGCCTAGAGCGCGGTATGGCACCTAGAAAGAACAATGGTGGACAGCTTCAGAGAAACCCTAGTAGAGCTTAAAAAACCAGCAATCTTGTTTAATATTTGGGTGTGTAATAGTCGGGTTCAATTTGAATATAGATCATGACATAAATGAATATGATGAAAATCAGCTTTTTACAAAGAAACCTTGACACAGTGAACAAGGACAAAATGAATATAGATATGATTGTATATTTTGCAACTAAGGAATATACCAAACATAGCTTCAAAATATATCAAACATAGCTAGAGAATATAAAAAGTATTATAAATATTAGGGCTTAATCATTATTTGAATAGAAAGAACATTGGTATGAACTTAAAGGAAAGATAAATTAAAACGAGTAATTTTTTCAAGTCGGTACACTAAAATTTTAGATCATTTATCTTTAATAACAAATACCTTAATTAAAAATAAATATATTGTATGTTTCAATTAACATACTAATAAATGCATAATAAATACTAAGAACTTCAAAAATATTAAGCGGACAACTCTAGAAAGAAAAAAATTAAACCCAAAACTTTAAGAAATACTAAAGTAGTTCATAAAATATTTGATATAAAATTAATAGCAAATGATTTATCAATCAGTATAGTTCTTGCCTTGGTAGGGACTAATAATCTAAGTTAAAAAATAAATGAAACAATTTTGTACAATTAGTTGAGCTGATAAATGAATAATAATAAATGTGATAACTAAATGAGAGGAATTAGGTACTTAGCTTTAATATTGATGGTGGAAGAATAATGCTCATCAATGACATGCAAAATCAACTAGCCACTATTGTAAATCTATGTCCTTTATTTGGTGAATGTTTCATAATATGAATAAGCACATAAAACCCTATGGTCCAATCACCATGGTTTTGAACTTTGATGTGTAGATCTAAACTAGCAAAGTATAGAATTCTAAAACCTGATTGCTCTAATCTCTGACATATAATAAACATTTAAGGATTGTGGTGTTTATAAACACCTTAAAGGAGTCTTTCAAATTGCTAGGGTCAAGCTCTCCTACGTCAACCCCTAGATGGACTATCTTTATGGCTTTGAGAAAAGATTCAAAGACCATACACAAGCATGTAGGTGGCCTATATGCCAATGATGTAGATTTTGATTCTTTATCCCTTAGAAAGTTGAAATATGCTCTAATGATTTCTCCTTAATGATGCTCATTCTCAACATGTATTTTGCATATGAATCAATAGAACATTGAATATCTTTAAATAACAAGACATAAGAACATGTTGCACAAACATGTTCCAAGTCAACTCATAATGGATAGTAGGAAGGGGTGGGAAAGTTAGAATTTAAATTTTAAATTTTAAATTTTTGAACAATCATTCTTGCACACAACAAGATCAATCCCAAGTGACATGGAATGAACATGGGCAGTGAAATGATAATCTCAAGGTAGGAAACGAATGTATTGAGGTAACTACAAATGAGGTGTAATAAATGGGTAAATGGCAAATGTGTGACAATAATTGTATATGAGAGTAAATCTAAATGGATAGGGACCAAGGCATGAGCCAAACCTAACACAAGAGTGTGTCACTTGTTGATATTGCAATAAAGGTTTTCCATAAAAATGTGCCCAAAACTAAATGGGAATAAGATGGGTATGCTAATTTTACCATTATAATACTATATTTGTGATCATTTAAAGTACTACTATGTACAACACCCATCTACAAGAAAATCTAATATGCTAAAGATATCTTTAGGTTCAAATATATAGGGGATATATGTTATTGTGAAGAGACAAAATGCATTCTCATAAAACTATGTTTGTTCCCGACTCAGTCATCAAAAGCATTCTAACTCAATAGGATCTAAGATGCAATAGAAGAGGAGCATGGGTAACCAGAGTAAAAGAGTATGATATAGAGATTAAACCAACCAAGTTTGTCAGAGGTAGAGGTTTATGCCAAATCATTGCCAAAAATAAAATTGATCCAAAAGATTTACCTCTTGTTTTATTTGTTGGGGTCAAGGATGACTAGTTTTCTCAAATTACTTATTACCTAACTCATGGAGATTGTCCTTCTCATTTATCTACAAGAGAGAAGAGGAATATAAAACTCAAGGTGGCTAAGTATGTATTGTGGAATAATTCTTTGTACAAGAAGAGTGTTGATGGTTCTTTTCTAAAATGTGTTGATAGAGAGCAACAAGTGAGACTCCTTCAACTCTTTCATAATGAAGCCTAAGGGGCTCATTTCTCTTCTTCTGTGACAAACCATAAGATTTTGAGACATGGGTATTACTGGCCAGGTATGTTTAAGGACACCTATAAATGGGTTTCAAAATGTGAAAAAGGTATCCAGTTTACTGGTAAGCCTCAACTAGCAGCTTTACCCTTAAGGCCAGTCATTATCGATGAACCTTTTCAACAATAAGGATTGGATTTTATTGGGCCTATCAATCCTAACTCTTGTTGTTCATACTCACATTTTGATCGCTATTGATTATTTTACCAAGTGGGTAGAAGCAACTCCGTTTAAGCAGACTTCATTTGAGGTAGTGTGTGATTTCATTAAGTAAAACATCTTGGTCAGGTTTGGAGTCCCTATGAAAATTGTCACAGACAATGCTTCTAGTTTTTCTTCATATGAGGTATCTTCTTTCTGCTATGGTTATAGTATCTCTCTGGCTCATTCCTCTGACTATTACCCACAAGGTAATGGTCAAGAAAAATCAAGCAACAAGAATTTGATATCCATTGTATGGAAATTGATAGATGATAATCAAAAGAATTGGCATAAGAAGCTATATGACGCTTTGTGGGCTGATAGGATTACTCCCAAGAGAGTCATAGGTATGTCCCCTTTTGAACTCGTTTATGGTATGAATAGTACATTACCTATTCTATTGGAATTATCAGCTATCAATTTGTAGAAAGTCATTGATTATGAGCAGTTTCAGAATGCCCTAGATAAGAGGATAAAGTTTCTGAATAAAGTTGAGGAATAGAGAGAAGAGGTGGTTGACAGGATCTCACAACATCAATTACAGGTAAAGAGGATCTTTGACAAGAGGTGTAACATCCCATCTCAAATATTAAATAAACAAATACAAATATTGCACAAATAAATTCCATTTTTTTATATAATGAACTTGATTCCATCATTAATAAACTTGCTAAACCAAAGTTCAATAATTAATTACAATATATGGTCACTTCACATGCGACTTACAAATTTTACATATTTGTCAAGTATAAATACAAATAGTCACTTTCCTTGCAACTACAACATGTTTCAATTTCCATTTACATAATAAGTAATCTTTTATGTTCACAAGTCTTCGGCAGTCAACTGTAGGAGAGAGAGAGAGAGAGAGAGCATCACCTGGTGCTTTTCCTCCAACCACAGACCAACGGTCCCCCGCACACTTTCCATCTGGAAGTGGCCCTTCCCTTTGTGAGGGTATAGATAATGTGAATCAACTGATTCCTTGTGCCATCTAAGAACTAGTGCAGTGTCCTAGCTACTAGCAATTGGGTTTACAACTCTAGTATAGCTCTAGCTATGTATAACCACTCTAATTGTTCAACTATCTAGTACACAGTGAATCGATAATGCAAGCAGTGACTTTTACATTACTTTAGCCAAAGTTTCATATAATGAGTCATATGTTTACACACTCTTTTCTCAACTTGGAGACTGCATTCTTATAATTTAGTAAATAATATATATCCACATATTGTGACTTGTTAACTCAATACTAGTCTATTTGAATTAGAATATTCCTTTATTCTAGTACAAGTATAAGATGAAAGCTTAGGTGACTTATAAACATACAATGAGCCCCTCTTTGCATCCTTGCAATCTCGGGTCTATGACAACCTATCATTCTACTCAAAGACTTGTCAACCCATTTCCATGCTCTTTAATATACATATTATATATTCTCAAGATTTTCTTGACTCTGTCATCAAGACATTGATTTTGACATCTATAGACTTCTAAGACTCTTTTCTCTAAGATATATTTGCCTTAGTCTATGATTACATTCAACTATTTCCTGTCGATAATAACAACATATGACTATTTATTGTCATTGCAAAATAAAACAAATTATGAAAACTATTGACCCATCTTAGCCAAATCTAGAGATTAGACTCCTCTTTATCGATAATAAGAGTGGTATTTGAAAACTCTCAATTTCACAAAACAAACTTCTGATAATATTATAATAATAAGAGTTCATTTATACTCTAGTCTTTACTAGACTTAAAGCATTGAGTGCATACTCATTTCGTTTGACAACTCAAGGTAGGTTTTTACCTTAGATTTATTAATGTTATTATATTAAATCATTCATCAAACTTTCTGCCATTCTTGGCTTCTTAGTTTGAAATATATACTCTTTTAAAAATACTTGAGGTAAATCCTCATTCAAGATTTAATCTCAATGATTACTATCATTTCTCAGTTCTACCAACCAGTCATGGTTTTCCATTCGACCTTTACATAGGTCCAAATCTCAAAAGTTTATAAGAATATCTAAGCAACCTTTTAGTCTTACAGCGTTCTTAATCAATAAAAAATTTAAATTCTCAAGATATAAATACTATATTTATCATTGTTTTCTAAGTGATTCAAGTGATATTCTAGCACTGTTTTCTAAGTGATTCAAGTGGTTTTCTATCACTATTTTCTAAGTGATTCAAGTGATATTCTATCATTGTTTTCTATATATATTTCTGTGATAGTCTATCACCATAATATATTTGATATATGTGATAAACTATCACTATAATCCATATGTTATGAGTGATATGTACTATCACTGTGAATAATATGTATTAAGTGTTTTACTATCACTGTGTTATATGCACATGCATATCATAATTCACTACCTCTGTGATACATATGTCGTCGTGTTTCACTATCTTTGTGATACATATATAATATCGTGGTTCACTGTGTTGTGATAAATATGATAACATGTTTCACTATCTATGTGGTTTATAAATGATACAGTGATTCTCTACTTCTGAGATTTATATGTTATCATAATTATATATCTCTGTAGTACACAAGTATTACACAAAATTCACTATAATGTGATCTAGATATACAAAGGTTTTACGTGATATGCATCATTGTATTGATCATAAAATGAATGATATACCATTGTATCAACAACTAATGATAATAAGATTAATATCACCACTCACTGTGGTTAGCACGATAAGATTATATCACAGTAACAGTAGAGTTTTAAGACAGTAAAAATGTTGTTTCTTCTTACTATGTTTCACATTCTAAGAAAGAAACTTCAGTATATAACTTGAATTCAATCATTCTGATTAAAAACCTCGATACAAGATCACTTTCAAGTTATGATTTTACCTAAGAGTGCAATCGTCTCTCTCCTATTCTTCACCTCCCTCTCTCTGTTGTTTGTCTTCTTCCCCAAACCAAAAATAATGAACTCCCTAAAACTCATTGACTAAGTCTATTAAATGACTTCTCTTCCACTCTCTATGTCAGTTATCGATGGTTAGAGAGAGTAAATATCTCCCTCCCTTCAACCATCCGCGGTTGAGAAGCTAGGTAAGTGGATAACGTGGAGCTTATGCTCCTCCACTCTCCCAAGCATCTAGGAAGGTAAGCAAAGAGAATCCAAGAAGGATTTCCTTCTCTCTTTCTCAAGCCAAAAATCTATCTTAGCTAGGCTATAATAAACAAATAATATTTTCCATAGTAAATGTATTAATGCATCCTTAAGAATGCTTCATTTATACTATATACGAACTCAACTTTCAAAGATGAAGTCTTAGCAAAGTCGACATAGATTTTCTATGTCAAAGTTAGACTTATTTAGTCGATTAATTACGTTGAATTTTCATTCATAGTCGAACACAATCTTTTTCGATTGTCAACACAAAAGTTTGAACCATTGGCTAAATGACAACAATATCAAGCATGTAAAATGATCACCACGTCAAAATTACTTTTGAGGCAATCAATGACATGTAATAATACTTAACTCAATATTTACTTAACCTCTATAGTGAGTGTGTGTATAGGTATCCCAGATAGCACAAGGATGATTGCATTCGTGCAATCTAACACCCTCTCCATGGTGATACTCTCTCTTCTCTTCTTGGAGGGGGAAAACACTGTTCCTACATCCACTTCAGTCACACAACAGTAGTTAGTCCATCACATTATTAAATCACGTGGACGATAATGGTGTCATAAACAATCATTCTTATAAAAATAACATAATTCAAATGCATTTTATATTCTAACATAACATTACTTTCCTCATATTAATTTCACTAACTATCCATCTGTCTTCTTGAAATAAAATGATAACTATGTTAGTTTAAAAACAGGGTGTGACAAGTGATGGGCTGAAATATTGACCTATTTTTATGTTGTTTTTATATGCTTTTAGAACTTTTCAATATGATCCTTTTTATATACTTTGCAAGACTTTGAACCTATATTATTAATATGGAATATGGTGATGATATTATCAATTGAATGATTTAAATATGAGTATGCATGCAATATAGATAGAATCCTATGGTTTAGTCATGAAGGTTATTTGTGTGCATATGTTTTGTGAATTAATCCATGTGCAGCAAGAACATGTCATCAAGGAAATGAGCATTTGCAACGAAGTTGCAGACCAGACAATTCAAGAAAGTGAAGTTAGGACGCCAAACGTGCAGGCAGTTGGAGGATGAATGTGAACCATCATGGATAGAAATAAATGCAGATGAAGAAGAAGAAGAAGAAGACTTGTTACAAACGCATCTTATGTGTGTTCTTCATGAGATCTGTTGCATAAGAATTCTTGTTGGGATAGGACTCTGCTTCCTCTATTCAGTTAGATTAATAAATTGATCTCAAACATGTATCCTAGTATCTAGGAATGGATTGATGGTTGAAGTTAATTAGTAGTTGCATAAAAATCTCCCGATTCCGTATAAGTTAGGAGGGATGAATTAGATATCAAGTTAGTTACATTGTTTTCTGATTATTCAATTGTTGCTCTATTTCCATTATTGGAAAACCCAGACATGTTTTATTGAGGAATGTTATTATTGAATACAATTTGAAGAGATTCTATTTATGATTTGAAATGAATGGAACTGTGTTATGAAGATGCGTGAGTATCTGAATTAGATTTGGTTTCCAATTAAGTGAGTCAGTCCCCTGAGCCAACCACTCAAGGTACTAATCCTCACTTCATTTATTTTCCCATTCCTTTATGTATTCTTGTTAAGTCTATTTTCTATTGTTATAAATACATTACGAGTCAATTTAGAATGCTTTGATTGTTGAATTACAAGTCGTATGGTTCATGAACATTGCATGCTTTATTAACTTTAAGTCCTCTGGAGGTTAGCATTAGTTCTCTTATCATTTTGGAAGTTTTGAGTTAATTCTATAATTTCCTATTTATAACAATCATCTACAACTTATGCTACAGGTACCCGTAGCCACTAGATTCTATAGTTGTTTTTATTGTTTTGCATTTCTGTGAATTCCAGCAAAGTAGAATAGCCTGAGTAGGTTTGGATAAGATAGTCTAGAAAGAATATGAGCCCTGAAGGCACATACAGTGCAGTGCCATCATAAGCTTACGGTCCTTGGTTGATAATTTAATGTAGGAATGCAATTATAGAGTGAACTGTTTAGATAGGTTTACCCCTGAATTATGTTAAGTCTACAACACATTATTTTTCCTCTACATTTTTGGAGTTGTTGTTGGGGATGGTGCTACCTTCATAAGGCTCATTTTTACATGCTTTCATAGTTTCAATTTTGATTCCAGCATTAGGATTAATAAATTCATTTTTCAGGAAACACCAAATATTATACTAACATTGTCCAGGACCGCTAGAATATAAAGCCAAATTCACTGTATGCGAAGACAGAGAGATAACCGAGGTAGATTCCTCCCTTCAAATTTTTAGTATAGAGAAGAAACAACTGACTTTATCAATTATACAGTAGAAAGTGTTGAAGAAGAATTTCCTCTTACATCTTCATCAACACCTTCTACATCTTCATCAGCTTCTTCCACAACTACAGAAGGGACCTTCAGAACCATGGCAGATGTTGCGGTGGAGGATCCACCAGAGCAATTGGTGTTTGAGTTTCCTATCACTGATTAGGAGAGGTCTACAGTGCTGAAAAATATTCCACCATCAACATTACCAGTCTTCTATGGCTTGGTGACAAAGGACCCAGATACGTTCATGTTTGAGTTTGATATCTTGTGTAGGAGCTATGACTACACCTCAGACGCTCACAGGTTGAAACTCTTTCCTGCTACCCTCAAGGATGTAGCTTTGAGATGGTTTATGGCGCCGGAGAAAGATGTCATTCCAGACTGGGATACTATGAAGGAGAAATTCTTTGAGAAATACCAAGATTACTGCCGAGGACATGATAGGAGGAGAGATGACATCTTCAGGATGCCACAAAAGGAGGAGGAGCCACTTGAAGATTATGTTGAAAGATTCCAGTTTGCTTGGAAGAAGAAGCCCCAAAACAGATTATCTGAAGAAACATTAAAAGTAGTTTTCTTGAGAGGGGTTAAGGATGATTGCATGGATCCTTTGAATCTCATTGGACAAGGTGATATTTATTAGCTACCTTTTGAGTCAATTTGTAAAGTCTGCCAAAATTATTCAAGGACTTTCACTAGACGACCAAGGGGAGAAAGGACATCAATTACAAACAAGGCAACAAATGGAGTGTTAAGAGCTAAAATTAGTAATTTGTTGTCCAACATGAAGGAGGACATAATCATCCATATGGCTACACAGCTGGACACTCTTCACATCAAGAAGAAACAAGAAGAAGATGATGCAATGCTTACTGAATATTGTCCTAGTTGTAGGCAAAGGAAGGCCAGTTGTAAATGCAAAAGTGTGGCAAGCATCCAACAGGAGAAGGTTGAAAGGCCAGAATTTCAACCATTTGAAGGAGAGGATGGACAATTGTTCTTCATAGCTCAAAGGAGACCTTGGCAGCAAAGACAAGGTATGCCCTCTGATCCACTAAATTTCAGTTCACCCTTTCCTGTTGCAAACCAAAATTTCTCTGCTTGGAACACTCAGCCATGGCCTAGTAATCAAAATCTCTGGCAGAAGCCACAATGGCCTACTCCACAACTTGGTTGGAACCAATAGTAGCCAAACCCATGGCCCCAACAAGGTTTTCAAGGTTCCAACTATAATCCCCAGTGGCCTACACAACAACCTCAATGGTAGCCTTAATGGAATAAGAACCAACAATGGCAGCAAAATGCAAATTACCAACAACCTATGATTCCATCTCAACCACAGCAACCAGCCATAATGCCTCCATCAACACCTCAAAATCCACCTCCTAGACCTACCCAAATCCCTGCCCAACCTACACCTAACCCTAACAACAAGCCTGTTCAATAGGCTTATACTAACGAGGTAATGCAATACCCCACCTATGGGGTAGAAGTGAGTAATGTTCATCTCAGATCAGGGAAGCAACTTGCAGACCCTTCATCTCCCCAAATTACAGAACTTGAAGATGAAGAACCCACAGAGGAAGCCTCAGATAAACCACCTTTGGAACCTGAATCAACTCAAGAACCTCAGACCATTTCGCATCCTAAGCCTCCTTTCCCTGAATGCTTGGCTATTCAGAAACAACCAACATAGTCTGGAAATGACCTCATAGGCTAGTTGCAAGATATAAGCATAAAGATTCCCTTAATCCAAGCCATCAAAGATATTCCCATCTACACTAATACTATCCAAGATATCTGCATAAAGAAACTAGGAAGAAAGAGGATAGACCCAAAGACAGTTCATGTTTTGGGTAACCTATCTTACATAATGTTGGGGAATATAACTATTCCCAAATATACAGATCCAGGTAGTCTAGTAGTGGATGTCAAAATCAATGGGACTCTAATTAAGAATACTCTGATAGATTTAGGTGGTGCAATTAATGTAATGACTAAGGAGACAATGTAGACACTCCAGTTGAACAACCTTAGGCCTACTTAGACAGTCTTGCAATTAGCTGATAGGTCTACAGTCAAACCTAAAGGAGTCATTGAGGATTTGGTCATTGCATTAGATTCCTAGGAATACCCTGCTAATTTCATAGTCCTATAGCCAAAGGCTAATCTTGTTGGTTATCCTCTTATACTAGGCAGACTATGTCTTGCCACAACAGATGCATTTATAGGTTGCAGGTCTGGTAACATGATCATATCCAATGGGAATGTGACCAAGAAATTGGTGTTATATCCACCAGCCCAACCATACCATGAGCTTGAGTAGACCATTTGGGCTACATTGGAAGATGAGGACAGCTACTCTCTGCAAACCTTGATGACTATTGAACGTAGCCCCTTACTGGATATTCAAGATGAAGATGAGTTGATTTCTCACATTGTACAAAATGACTGTGGAAGGCATCCGCAGCAGCAAGACTGTTTATCTTGCTTACAAGATCCCTTAGGAAGCATAATACCTACCAGTTCCTCAGAGGAGGTATCTCAAATATTTCATACTTTGTTACCTCAGCAATGCTTACCAGTAATACCTAGCCTTGACCTGTCCTCTATGCAAGAAATGTCTAAGCCATTAGAAATCAAGCCAGGAAAAGTATTGATTGTTAATAATGCATTGACTCATGAGCAGCAGCAATCCCTGCATGCAATATTACAAACCCACTCAGCAGCATTTGCATGGGATTACAGTGATATGAAGGGCATAAATCATGCTTTGTGTATGCATAAAATTTACATTGATGATGGCCACAGACCTATTATATAGCAACAGAGATGCATGAATCTTGTTTTCAGAGAGATAGTGAAAGTGAAACTTCAAAAGCTTTTAGATGCAGGGTTTATATACCCCATTTCAGACAGTGAATGGGTTTCACCATTGGTCATAGTGCCCAAGAAAGGTGGCAAATGGAGAGTTTGTGTTGATTACAGAGAACTAAATGCTGCCACCAGGAAGGATCACTTTCCATTGGCCTTCATTGATCAAGTTCTTGACTCTTTAGTAGGTAAGAAATACTTCTCATTTCTTGATGGTTTTAGTGGCTATAACCAAATCAAGATTACACCAGAAGATCAAGATAAGACAACATTTACATGCCCTTGGGGGACTTATGTATATTTTGTCCTACCTTTTGGTCTGTGCAACACTCCAGCCACATTTCAAAGAGTAGTCCTCAGTGTTTTCTCTGATTTTGCCCATGACGGCATGGAAATTTATATGGATGACTTCACCACATATGGCGAAACATATGATGAAGCTTTACACAACTTGGAGAAAGTTTTGAAGAGATGCACAGAGCACAATCTATCTTTGAGCAATGAAAAATATTTTATGATGATGACACAGGGTATAGTCTTAGGACATTTTATCTCAAGTGCAGGAAGACAAGTTATTACAGGAGCTTCTTGGGACATGCAAGTTATTACAGGAGGTTTATTCAAGATTTTAGCAAAATTGTTGCACCTATGTTTACTCCATTAACAAAGAATAGTGAATTTGAATGGACACTAGATTGTCAAAATTCCTTTGAAAAGCTAAAAGCATCCTTGACACAAGCTCCAATTCTCTGAGGTCCAAATTGGACACTGCCTTTTCACATCCACACAGATGCATCAGACTTTGCCATTGGAGTAGTCCTAGGCCAGCAAGAAGGAACTAAGGAGTATGCAATATACTTTGTAAGTAAAAACCTACAGGGAGTTGAGTTGAACTACACTGTGACAGAAAAAGAAATGTTGGTAGTTGTTTATGTCATTAACAAATTCATACACTACATTACTGGTTATAAAGTGTTCATACATATAGATCATACATCAATTAGATATTTGATGAATAAGCTAATAGTGGGTGGCAGACTTGTAAGATGGTTGTTCTTACTGCAAGAATTTGACATAACAATTGTTGACAAACCAGGAAAAGCTAATCTAATTGCTGATTTTCTGTCTAGACTACCTACATAATCATTAGGAGTGGTTGATGACTCTTTTCCTGATGAGCATCTATTTGCTCTAACAATACACACTCCATGGTATGTAGACATAGCCAATTATTTGGTTTCAGGTACTTTTCTCCAAGGGAGAAAAGGCAGCTAGTTCACAAATGTTTTCCTTATTCTTGGATTTCTGGATTCCTATTCTACACTGGTCCAGATAACATTATGAGAAGATGTATCAAAGAGGATAAGGTGTTTGATATATTGAAGGCCTATCATGATGAACCCTGTGGGGGACATTTTGCAGCCAAAAGGACAGCCTTCAAAATATTGACAACAGGATATTATTGGCCAACACTTCATAAAGATGATGTCAAGTATACTAGAAGCTGTGATCGGTGTCAAAGGATGGGGAGAACTTCATGAAGTGATGAAATGCCTTTGCAGCCACAAATCTCATTAGCTCCTTTTGATAAGTGGGGACTGGATTTTGTTGGTCCTATCTCTCCTACTTCAAACAACAAGGAATATGTATATACTGGTATGTACAGACTACTTAACCAAATGGGTTGAAGTTAAAGCCTTGAAGTTTACTAAAGATGGCAATGTGGCAAAAATTTTGTATGAGGAAATCTTCACTAGATATGGTGTACCAAGGGAGATAGTTACTAATCAAGGCCCACAATTCACATCAGATTTAATCGCCAAACTAGTTGAGGAATATCATATTAGACACAAGAAGTCTACTCCCTACCATCCTCAGGCTAATGGTCAGGTTGAAGTCACAAACGGAGAGATTGAGAACATATTGAAAAAGACAGTACAACTTCACAGAAGAGATTGGGTTTCTAGGTTACTAGAAGTTGTTTGGGCATATAGAACTACCTGGAAGACAACTACATGGTTTACTCCTTATGAGTTGGTCTATGGCAAGACAGTAGCCCTGCCTATAGAATTTGAATACAAAACCTTAAGGACAGTAGTAGAATTAGGGATCGATTTGACAGAAGCTTAAAAGGATAGACTACAACATTTGAATGCTCTTGATGAAATCATATTAGAAGTCATCCACCACACAGAGGTTATACAGAAATAAAGAGTTAAATGACATGACAAGTATATCAAGACTAAAGAATTCATTGTTGGTGATTGGGCCCTTCTCTATGATTCAAGATACAAAGACTTCAAGGGCAAACTACAATCTCGGTGGTTGGGACCATATGAGATTAAACAAGTATTCCCTAATGGTGCAGTCCAACTACAAACTATTGATGAAATCCAATTTTCATTATTAGTAAATGGACATAGGATGAAACTGTATAAGAAACCACTACAAAAGGATGATTTTCTTGTCTCTCTAGCCACTCAGTATGGTACTCCTGGCACTCCTGATGAAGGTTCTGTGACACCATCTGATACACCGTCAGAAGATGATCCACCAATCCTGTCTAGTGATGCAGAGGTTGAGTTGCAATACTCAACCCCTATCGCTGAGACTTAATTTTTCATGCTTTACAATTCACATGCACACACAACACACTATCCAAGATGACCACAATCAACTCTAGAGGGACCTATTTTTCACTTTCAGTTGGGACCTGACATATTGCATATGTAACTATTCAGTCGGGACCTATACTAGAGGCACCCATAGCAACTCCCGTTTGTAGATGTCTTCACTACTTTGGCAAACAATATACCATTTTTCCCACTCATTTCAAATCATCTACACATTGCTTCATTCATTATGCAATAACTCTAGCGCCAATGCAAAGGTGTCAACTCAAGATAGTGAGTTGTTCATTCTCGCATTGTGAGTTGTTGCATCACATCAACTCCGTAGTACCCGCCACCTTACCATTCATTCGCATGCATGTCATCCTACTTGTATCAAATAAAATGTCGAGTACGTGTTCTCAAATTCTAAGGTGTGTTGATCATTTATTCCATAATGTGTGTACATAAGGTAACTTTCAATGATTAAACTAAAATGTCCCCTATTGGAACAATACTAATTTTACCCTAAAAATTCAAATCCCACAAGTTTAGGGTTAGGGTTTCAGAATTATCATGTAATTTCCCCATCTAAATTTGCCCTAATATATCAATTTCAATTAATCAACTTGGTTTTGGGAAAGTTTATAACTTGATTGGGTACTCGTTTAAGACCTGCAAATAGGTTAGTAAACATCTATAAAAAGAAACAACACATCATGTCAAATATATATTGAGGTCTTTTAGTTTCCTAATTCATCCTTCCCGGAGCAAAATGGTTTTATAGGGTGTCCAAGAAACCCTCTACCCTAGGCCCAAGAGTGGGTGCTTCACCTCTCTTGTCCCCATGAGGCCTCTTGCCATCCATATGGGGTGGTGTGCCTAGTGAGGCGTCCTATCACCATTTCCCCTTACCAGAACCATTTTGTTTCCTCTTATGATTCAACTGATCACCATGATGGGAGGTTAGGAGTGCAACTACAGCAGGGTGTCCCAGAAATCACTCCTTCTAAGCCCAAGAGAGGCCTCCCATGCCCCATTGGCCCACATGTGGTAGGCCTCATCCATCCACCATGGGGTGGCGTACTTAGAGGATGATCCCAACGCCATTTCCTCTCCTCGTAGGCCCTCAATTCCCTCATCATAACATAAACACTCATAGTTGCAAACAATTCTATTAGTTATACAATTGAATCATGAAAATGATGATCATATCTACATAAGACATTATTTTCCTATATAGATCTTATATTAGTTTACATGTATATTAGAAACAATAATGCATATGTTAAATTACTAATGTGTATTAATGAGAATAATCATTAGTGTCCTATATATTAACAACATATTTATTATATGCTAGACCTATTAAATATACCAAATTAGTACCACAGTGATATCCCTTATCTGATGTTAATATTGGTTGATCGCTGGTATTGTATTTCTGCAGACCCACAGAGAATTTTCTGATGTGTAATTTTGTATTCCATCTGCTGACTGTTGACTGGGGCTGACTATGTTTGACTTTACTTTCTGTTGTTCCTAAATAATATAAAGTATCTTGACTTATTTCCTTCCCATCGATGCCTCCATAACCCCTCCTGATTCCTTCTTTTATATTCATAATGGGAAGTGGTTGCCCCTTGAAGTGTCCGCTGACCCTTTATTACAATTACATTCACTTTTATATTAATATAATCTACATTCACATTTATATTAATAATAGAATATTTATATATTCACTCATATTTATATAATAAATATTAATATTAATATTAAATGTATTTATATATTAATATTAACATTAATTGAATGTACATATATATGTAATATATATTAGTATTAAATGCATACTAATTACTTCTCTTGAGTAACATTACTATTATCGATTTACAATTATAACATTATTTATGATAATAGAATTGCAATTTTATATTTGTTCTTTGATATTCATTGAATTTCAATAATTTGTATTACAGGGACATGACAGTCCTCCCCTCCCAAATTTGCTTGTCCTCAAGCAACTATAATTATCATACCCTTAAACCCATTAGTCTCCTCGAAGAATTGTTGTTAGTATTCCTGTCTTAGTTCCACTATCCTCATTGTTCTTTAAGATCATAAGATTAATGATGCTCCCTAAATGAAAAATATTATTTTGGTTCATGTGTTTGTATTTTCCAATCAACAAGTGTTGGTAACTAATTGTGTCTATAACTTAAGATAAGTTTTTTCTTGTCCTCCAAAAGATATCTTGATCTTTGATCCCGAAATTCAATCTTGTACTTGTCATCTTGTAGTTCTACCCATTGATAAGTTATTGACCCCAAGAAGAGTCATGTCAAATCTAGTGATGATAGGAAAAGATAACCATGTTTTGAGGAACAATTGATTATGTGATGTCATAGAGAGAAAATTTGTGTAAGTATTCAAACAAGGTTTTTGATAAGCTGATTTCTTTTGAGGAGTTTATAGGTTTTGAATTACTTATCTTAGCCAAATATCGATTATACCTATATTGCTAAATGAAGGATGTACAATAGTTGGTCATTCTTTCAATCCTGTTGGGGTTTCATCCTCTTTTCATATCTCTATATTTTGGTACTGAATTTATTTTCTCATATTTTGGGAAAGTATTTGTTTTATTGATTTTAGGGTTTGGTAAATGAGAATGATCCTTACGTAAACTTGATGTGTATTAATGATATCCTTGATCTTTAATCATGAATGAAGGATTAATCTTAAAAGAAGAAGATCCTCAGGTGAAATGATATACCCTAGATGTTACATGTAGAAAAATAAGACAAAGTTCACTATATCAATGTTATAGGTTACAAGGTAGATCATATGATATGGGTTGGATTGTTTCATCTTTGTTTCAATGAGTGAGTACATTTGATCTCGTTTAAGTTTGATGAATATATCCTATTATAAATTTCCACATTTCTTTTAAGATCTTTCTCCCCATTTGTGGGTTCCTATTTGTCTTTATTATGTCCCCTCAAATTTGTTGTTTTGGATTTTAAGAGATTAACCCTCCTAGGTTGATATGATACCTTAGTGGCCCTAAATCTCAATTGAATTCTTTAATGATGTTTTGGATATCTTTCTTAGATGAAATACTCTTCCCTTTTTCACCTCAAGGTCGAATGGTGGTGAGTGATCTCCTCGTGATGTTAAATATAGAAGTGATTACACCAATTTGTAGGTTACATGCATTGCCATTTAATTACATAATAAAATTGAAGTAGACAAGAAAGTAGCTCAAGCACGCAAGCAACCAGCTCAAGCAAGTAGGCAAGTAGCTCAAGCATGTAGGCAACCAGCTCAAGCAAGTAGGCAAGTAACTCAAGTAGACAAGCAAGTAGCTCAACCACACAAGCAACCAGCTCAAGCAAGTAGGCAAGTAGCCCAAGTAGACAAGCAATTAGCTCAAGCACGTAAGCAACCAGCTCAAGCAAGTAGGCAAGTAGCTCAAGTAGACAAGCAAGTAGCTCAAGCACGTAAGCAACCAACTCAAGCAGGTAGGCAAGTAGTTCAAGCACATAGGCAACCAGCTCAAGCAAGTAGGCAAGTAGCTCAAGCACATAGGCACCAGCTCAAGCAAGTAGGCAAGTAGCTTAAGCATGCAACCAGGTAGCTCAAGCATGCAACCGAGTAGCTCAAGCTTGCAACCGAGTAGCTCAAGCACACAACCGAGTAGCCTAAGCCACTGGAAAGACAACATCTTTAACATTCTCATAGTTTTAAGCATAAAGTAATTATAAGAACACATCTTGTTGAAGATACATGAAGTAACACATCAATACATGTGATACATAAAGTATAAATAGAGTATATACCATAAGCATGAAGCATATATGCGATTAATGTATGAGTACATCAAGTCACAAAGCATACATGTAAGTCGTAAAGTATACACTTAAATACATAAGTCACATGAATACATGTATACACATAAGCCACAAGGTATACACCTGAATACACTCGAATACACATAAGCCACAATGTATACACTTGAATACGCATAAGCCACAAGGTATATACTTGAACACACTTGAATACAAGTTATTTACATGAATACACTTGAATACATAATTCATAAGGTATACACCTAAATACACTTGAATACATATAAGTCATTGAGTATACACTTGAATACAAATACAAAGTCATAGGGTATACACTCGAATACACAGTCATGAAATACACACTTGAATACAAAGTCACAGAGTATACAAATACAAAGTCATAGAGTATACACTCGAATACATCGTCATGAAGTATACACTTGAATGCAAAGTCACAGAGTTTACAAATACAAAGTCATAGAGTATACACTTGAATACATCATCATGAAGTATACACTTGAATACAAATACAAAGTCATAGAGTATACACTTGAATACATAGTCATGAAATATACACTTGAGTACAATGTCATAGAGTATACACTCGAATACAAATACAAAGTCATAGAGTATACACTCGAATACATAGTCATGAAGTATACACTTAGTACAAAGTCATAGAGTATACACTCGAATACATATTCATGAAGTATACACTTGAGTACAAAGTCATAGAGTATACACTTGAATACAAATACAAAGTCATAGAGTATACACTCGAATACTTGATTACAAAGTCATAGAGTGTACACTCAAATAGAAATACAAAGTCATAGAGTATACACTCGAATACACATAATTCACAAGGTATACACTTGAATACACTTAAATACACATAAATCACAAGGTATAGCCTTGAATACACTTGAATACACATAAGTCACAAGGAATGAATACACGTAAGTTGCATTAATACATGTAAGTATACCGTCGGACAATTGGAAAGGGGATTCGGTGCATCCCATACTACACCGTGGACCTGTCCACCATCCCAAGGTCACCAAGTATACACATGAGTACATGTAATACTAAAGTATACACAGCAAAGAAAGATCATATATAGCAATGTAACAAGTGGGTTCAACCATAAAGAGGGGGGGAGTGGAACGTGATGAGGTGTCCCAAGTTTCCTCTACCCTAGGCCCAATAGCAAGACATTATCCTCCGTTGGCCTCATGTGGTCCTTAACCGATGGTCTTCAACCATCATCATGAGGTGGCGTACCTAGTGAGGGCATTACGTCATTCCCCTCCATCACACCATCCTTTCCTCTTATGATTGAAGATCCTCCTTTTATTTATTTCAATAATTGATTCAAGTGGGAATAGCCCGAGAGGTTGCAATAGGGTGTCCTAGATCCTCAACCCCAGGCCCAACAGCAAGACCTTATCCTTCGTTGGCCTCATGTGGTCCTTAACAGATGGTCCTTAACCATCATCATGAGGTGGTGTACCTAGTGAGGGTTCATTCGTTGTTCCCCCTCCTTGCAATCCTACCTCATCTTTTCATTGACCAATTATTGCCAAATCCAAATCATTATCCATAACATCAATAACATATACAATCATGTAGTATACACTTAAATGCATGTAAGTCAACTATCATTCACAGGATGGCAGGAAAGATGCTCTGATACCACTTGTAATGTCCCCTATTAGAACAATACTAATTTTACCCTAAAAATTCAAATCCCACAAGTTTAGGGTTAGGGTTTCAAAATTATCATGTAATTTCCCCTTCTAAATTTGCCCTAATATATCAATTTCAATTAATCAACTTGGTTTTGGGAAAGTTTATAACTTGATTGGGTACCCGTTTAAGACCTGCAAATAGGTTAGTAAACATCTATAACAAGAAACAACACATCATGTCAAATATATATTGAGGTCTTTTAGGTTCCTAATTCATCCTTCCCAAAGCAAAATGGTTTGATAGGGTGTCCAAGAAACCCTCTACCCTAGGCCCAAGAGCGGGTGCTTCACCCCTCTTGGCCCCATGAGGCCTCTTTCCATCCATATGGGGTGGTGTGCCTAGTGAGGCGTCCTATCATCGTTTACCCTTACCAAAACCATTCTATTTCCTCTTATGATTCAATTGATCACCATGATGGGAGGTTGGGGGTGCAACTACAGCAGGGTGTCCCGGAAATCACTCCTTCTAAGCCCAAGAGTGGCCTCCTATGCCCCCTTGGCCCACATGTGGTAGGCCTCATCCATCCACCATGGGGTGGCATACTTAGAGGATAATCCCAAAGCTGTTTCCCCTCCTCGTAAACCCTCAATTCCCTCATCATAACATAAACACTCATAGTTGCAAACAATTCTATTAGTCATACAATTGAATCATGAAGATGATGATCATATCTACACAAGACATTATTTTCTTAAATAGATCTTACATTAGTCTACATGTATATTAGAAACAATAATGCATATGTTAAATTACTAATGTGTATTAATGAGAATAATCATTGGTGTCCTATGTATTAACAACATATTTATTATACACTAGACCTATTAAATATACCAAATTAGTACCACAGTGATATCCCTTATCCAATGTTAATATTGGTTAATCGCTGGTATTGTATTGCTGCAGACCCACAGAGAATTTTCTGATGTGTAATTATGTATTCCATCTACTGACTGTTGACTGGGACTGACTGTGTTTGACTTTACTTTCTGTTGTTCCTTAATAATATAAAGTATCTTGACTTATTTCCTTCCCATCGATGCCTCCATAACCCCTCTTGATTCCTTCTTTTATATTCATAATGGGAAGCTATCCCTATGGGATCATGTCTATTTGAAGGCAGCAGTTGCCCCTTCAAGTGCCCATTGACCCTTTATTACAATTACATTCACTTTTATATTAATATAATCTGCATTCACATTTATTTTAATAATAGAATATTTATATATTCACTCATATTTATAATAATAAAATATTAATATTGAATATATATATATATACATCAATTGAATGTACATATATATGTAATATATATTAGTATTAAATGCATACTAATTACTTCTCTTGAGTAACATTACTATTATCGATTTACAATTACAGCATTATTTATGATAATAGAATTGCAATTTTATATTTATTCTTTGATATTCATTGAATTCCAATAAGTTGTATTACGGGGACATGACATAAACTTAGCTTTCTTTTTATATTCATTATTACTTTTTATTTATTTCATGCATGCGAAATTTTATCACCATTCCAATCAATAATTCCTCTTCCTTGCATATCAATTGCCACGTGAAGTGAGGTCACTTCACAGTTTAGTTGGGGGGAGGGGTTTAATTTTTTGGCTTTCGCCATTTTTTCTATCTTTGTCTTTTTTGAGCTAACAGATAGAACATCCTATGCCATTTTCTAAAACAGTAAACCTTCCCTGTTTCACCAAAATATGAATTTGTTACCCTGAAAAAGTTGTAGTGGGAAGAATAGAAAAGGGCAGTAAATTGTAGGTTGGTTCTCTTCAAGGTGGTACAATTGGAGTTTAGCAGAATATGAGAAATTGAGACTTTGAAAGAGATTGCAGAATACAGATATAATGGGGGTGATGCGGTACGACGAGAGCCATCTGCACAAAGAAATATTAGAGGATGTTTTGGTGCTACCACTCTTTACCAGAGTAGGATGGTTGGACTATTTTTTTAAGTTGATAGAATATGATAATGAAATGGCAAAGGAATTTGTAGCCACACTACAGTATGACGAGGCAATTGTCAAAGGATTAGTAGTAGATGCTTTAGAGATGTCCATTGCCCAAGTCATAGGATTGTCGCACACAGGGTCTGAGTATCCAGCTCGTGTTGATGCAGTCGTAGTGAGGGAAGAATTTTGCAAGCGAGCAGTGTTGGATTAGGTCCAGACAACTGAGAGGGGGGGGTGAATTAGTTGTTACTTATTTAACCTTTATCTTCCTTTAATCTTTCTTTACAACTTATAAACAAATTAATGAAATAAACATTTCAGCATCACATAAGTAGAAACATAAATAACACACTTGACACCAAGATTTTGACGTGGAAACTCGGTTAAGGGAAAAACCGTGGTGGGGGTTAACCCACAAAATTAATACTCTGTTAAAAGTATTTTACAAGTGGGAATGCACATGCATTCGGGCTCACTGCCCAGAGCTCACTACTCAAATGGAGGCTCACTGCCTAAGAAAATATTACAAGAGAACAACAGAGATTTGAACTGATTAATAGCATTTGCGTATGCATGAATTTTAGTTCTGGTTAAGTACAAAAACTAATCTTACACATTTCATCTTTGCTCTGCTCTTCTTTACTGATCGGCCTTCATTCGCTCTTTGGATTTCTGCTCTTTTCACACATACACCTTATTTGCATACACACACACAAAATATCCACAATCATCGGCTATATATATATATATATATATATCCTTATCTTGAATTGCAATCACTTGCTAGTCGGCAACAACAACACTTAGAACCTTTTAAGAATGTTTTGCTCTGTCGGCTAGATCCATACACCAGTATTGATGCGTACCAAAAATAACACATGTAGATCATCATACATGTCGGCCACTAACATTATATCTCATACACAACTTATCAAAACACTTCTATTGGGTCTACACAAAGATTTATCATAAGTCTGCTTGTTCTTTACTGAGTTGTTCTGTCATAATAGGACCTGGTATTCAGATGATAATCATCTTTTGAATCATTCATCACCGGAGGACAAAAATCTAGATTTAGAGTGTCTTTGCAATGTTGTTAACTGCCTTAGATCCGCAGCAAACCATGCCTTTCCACCGGAGAGATCCAGATCAAGATACCGGACTTTGTTACTACTCTATTCTTAACTACCCGGACTTAGACAAATTATGATTCTGACTTCTGGTATGAACAACTCATGTTATGCGGATGTTTGGGATGATCTTAGTTGCTATCAATGACAACACCTATCAGTTCTAAGCAGTGTCTCTTGCCAACAAGGAGAGCACATGGACTCAACAACACAAGGTACAAAGAGATTATCCCTTCCATTTTTCTGGGGAAAATGTGCTTCATACATCATTAAATACATTACCTGTGATGGCCGGCATAATTTGCTCTATACTGTACATTTTAAGTTGCTCAATCATCTATGCCATGATAAGCTACTCAACATCCCCAATTTCTTGTATAATATGTTGAAAAGGATGACGTCTAAATAGCAGAAAAAGCAATCAGACACCACGTTGTCCCACTATTGTTTAATAGTTTTATTGATCAAGAGGAGCCTGAGGATTCAGCAACCATGGGTTGATTGGGAGGCTTTTAAACACTGTGTAGATATTACAACACTGTTGGAACAACCTGAAGTAGAAGATGAACCCCAACATGAGCCTGAACCTGAAATTGAGCTTGAACAAGAGGGGCCACAGGGGGAAAACACTTCAGAGGATAGGCCAATGGCAGCAGAGGAGCCCTCATCTTCTAACCCTAAACCTATGAGAGGCACTGATTCAACACTCGTTAAGAAAAAGAGAAGCAAGAAAAGTGTTGAGAAGCATAAAAGCACTGTGAAGGGAGAAGATGCAGGGGAAAAGAAGAAGAGTAAAAAGAAAAGGAAAATTGAAGTTGAATAGGAGACTGTTATTCCTAGGCAGTTAGGAAGGTTGAAGAGGCAGTGTGAAGGAGAGAATTGTTGGAGAACAGGGGCAGGAAAATGGTGGACACCAGTGCCATGATCCAACACCAGTGAATTCAGATTCAGATAAAGGAGGAATTGCTCCTGAAGATACCTTGCTAATGTTCCTAAAGATGTCTCTACTAATGCTGGTGAAAATGTTAATGTGCCTGCTAGAAATAGAAGGTATGTTTTCTCATCTTTTGATTCTGATTCAGAGGATCCGTTTATTGCAAAGAAAATAGGAAAGTCGGTTCCTAGCAGTTCTACTAAGGAGATTTTTGATATACCTGGGAATGATAATGATGAAGGTCTGAATTTTGAAAAAGAAAATGAATTGTTGGAAGATAGAAACATAAGGAAGGAACTTCAAGAAGCTCTTGATAGAATAAAACACTTGGAAGAGCAGGGGAAAGGATATGAAGAGAAGGACAAAGAATAGGAGAAAAGAATACAAGAATTGGAGGAGAGGATTCAGACTTATCGCCATGGAACTAATTTAGATTTGTTAGCACAAATGGTTGTAAGTAAAACAAATGCTAAAGAAAATGAGGTACTCACTCCACAACCTCATATAACAAGAACTCCAGTATACCACACTACTTTGTCTTTAGGTTTTGAATTAATGAAACTCACTCATGAATCCAAACAAGAAAAGGAAAATTGGGAGAAGGAAAAATAGAATCTCAATGCATCAATAGAAGATAAGAATTTAGTGATAAAAAGGTTGGAGGATAAGCTGACAGAGGTAATTGACAGGGCCATACAGAACATTGGGCATAGACCTCCACCAAGGGTATATGCATTGTTTTTGAAAGAAAAGTTTCTCAGTTTTCAGTTTAATAGGTTCATTAATAATCAACCTACTTTACATTCAAGGCATATTTTCCATAGCCATTTTAAAGAAGTCAGTTTAGAGGAGCAAGACCAATTGTGTGAATACTGTTTGCATAATTACTTAATGGAAGAGGATACAGAATGGAACCCTTCAATGTATGTTAGGGATTTACAGGTTAGGGCACTATTATCATATCTCAAGAATGAAAAGCTCAGAGGGGAATTGATAGATAAGTATGAAGAACAAGAGAAAACAGTGGCACTACAGGTCAGAAGGGAAGCACTAAATCCTGATGTAATACTCACCCAATGGTTAACACTCCTCTCACCCAAAGGTCTAGGAAAAATAATTATGGATTTAAGACTGTGCGTTCACAGGAGGATACAACAGTTAGCAGGGCCTATGCTTCAAAATTGTCTAAGGTATGTGCAAGATAGATGGAATAGTCTGACTCCAGCACTGCAAAGGAAAGAGCCTCATTCTTTTCATAATTTTATGAATATATTTGAGAGACTGCGCAAGTATATCTAGATTTTAGAGAAAATAGGAGTGGGATGGCTGCCACTTACTTTTCATCCTCCTATTCTCCTTTATCCAGTACCACACTAGACAGGGGAAAAGGGTGATGAATGTAGGAATGCAGAATCAGTCAAATTGGATAGGCTTGCTTGTTACAATGGTTTTTATCTTAAGCAGGGTGAAGGAGTCAGAGAAATAATGGACCTGAGGAAGATTACTTTGCACTACAATATTTACTTAACCTCTATAGTGAGTGTGTGTATAGGTATCCCAGATAGCACAAGGATGATTGCATTCGTGCAATCTAACACCCTCTCCATGGTGATACTCTCTCTTCTCTTCTTGGAGGAGGAAAACAATGTTCCTACATCCACCTCAGTCACACAACGGTAGTTAGTCCATCACATTATTAAATCACGTGGACGGTAATGATGTCATAAACAATCATTCTTATAAAAATAACATAATTCAAATGCATTTTATATTCCAACATAACATTACTTTCCTCATATTAATTTCACTAACTATCCATCTGTCTTCTTGAAATAAAATGATAAGTATGTTAGTTTAAAAATAGGGTGTGACAAGTGATGGGCTGAAATATTGACCTATTTTTATGTTGTTTTTATATGCTTTTAGAACTTTTCCATATGATCCTCCAGACACTTTACCAACATCACTATCATTATATGTTGTCTTTTTATATACTTTGCAAGACTTTGAACCTATGTTATTAATATAGAATATGGTGATGATATTATCAATTGAATGATTTAAATATGAGTATGCATGCAATATAGATGGAATCCTATGGTTTAGTCATGAAGGTTATTTGTGTGCATATGTTTTGTGAATTAACCCCTGTGCAGCAAGAATGTTTCATCAAGGAAATGAGCATTTGCAGCGAAGTTGCAGACAGGAGAATTAAAGGAAGTGAAGTTAGGATGCCAAACGTGCAGGCAGTTGGAGGATGAATGTGAACCATCATGGATAGAAATAAATGCAGAAGAAGAACAAGAAGAAGACTTGTTTCAAATGCAGCTTATGTGTGTTCTTCATGAGATCCGTTGCATAAGAATTCTTGTTGGGATAGGACTCTTCTTCCTCTATTCAATTAGATTAATAAATTGATCTCAAACCTGTATCCTAGTATCTAGGAATGGATTAATGGTTGAAGTTAGTTGGTAGTTGCATAAAACTCTCTCGATTCTGTATAAGTTAGGAGGGATGAATTAGATATCAAGTTAGTTGCTTTATTTTCTGATTATTCAGTTGTTGCTCTATTTCCATTATTGGAAAACCCAGACATGTTTTATTGAGGAATGTTATTAGTGAATACAATCTGAAGAGATTTTGTTTATGATTTGAAATGAATGGAACTGTGTGTTATGAAGATGCGTGAGTATCTAAATTAGATTTGGTTTCCAGTTAAGTGAGTCAGTCCCCTGAGTCGGCCACTCAAGGTACTGATCCTCACTTCATTTATTTTCCCATTCCTTTATGTATTCTTGTTAAGTCTATTTCTTATTAAGTTATAAATACATTACGAGTCAATTTAGAATGCTTTGATTGTTGAATTACAAGTCGTACGGTTCATGAACATTGCATGCTTTATTAACTTTAAGTCCTCCAGAGGTTAGCATTAGTTCTCTTATCATTTTGGATGTTTTGAGTTAATTCTGTAATTTCTTGTTGATAACAGTCATCTTCAACTTATGTTGTAGGTACCCGTAGCCACTAGATTTTGTAGTTGTTTTTATTGTTCTTGCATTTATTTGAATTCCAACATAGTAGAATAGCCTGAGTAGGTTTGGATAAGATAGTCTAGAAAGAATATGAGCCTTGAAGGCACATATAGTGCAGTGCCATCATAAGCTTACGGTCCTTGGTTGATAATTTAATGTAGGAATGCAATGATAGAGTGGACTGTTCATATAGGTTTACCCCTGAATTATGTTAAGTCTACAACACATTAGTTTTCCTCTACAACAAAAGGGCCAGAAGGAGGGATTTCTCAGTAGGAGATTCAATATTACTTTGGGATAGAAGCAGAAGGCCAAAAGGGGCTCATGGAAAATTTGACTCTTTATGGAAGGGGCCTTTCATTATAACACGTGTGTGGAAATAATGCTTTTATGTTATCATATCCAGATGGTAATCCTGTACCTCTTCCATATAATGGTCAGAATTTGAAACAATGCAACATGTAAAACAGGTTGTCCCCCATGTGTATTATAGTTGTTTTGGTCGTCCTTTTTATTTCTCAGTTTTAGTGTGACTCTTTTGCCCAATAAATAAGGCTCTGGCTAGCCAGAGACTTTGTGTTCTCTTCATCTTGTTTAGTGTTTGTCCCTAGTTAGAGCTAGTTGTTGCCCCAATTTTAATTTTTGTCCTTGTACAACTCAAACTTGGTCCATTTGGATTCTCTTTCCTTGCCTTGATGTTATGACTCTAAAGTGTAGGTCTTTTTCCTCTTTAGCGAAAAAATCATCATTTCTCAAACCTTAAGTTCTAGTGTGTTCCATTTTAACTCTCCTTTATCGACATTTTTGTACTTTCCCAAACTTAATCTTTATTCCTGCCTTATCAGAAAAATCTCTTGTCAGCAAACTTTGTCGAAAGTCTTAAGTTCACGAACTTTATCAAAAAAGATCCAAGTTCGCAAACCCTCTAGTTTCCCGATAACTTTTCTTTGGTTATTGTCTTGTCTTTCTTTTGCTAAGTGAATCTCCCTTATCGGCTTTTCTTGCCTTTCAAGAACTTAACTCATCATTATTCACTCTTATTTCTTGAGTTCGTGATTTTGACGATAACACGATGTCTATAATTGTTTTGTGTTAAGTTCCTATTGCTGATAAAGGGGAAGTCTTGTTTGTTGTGGCCTTTATTTGAAGGTTCGTGAAAGAAAGATTTTGCCGACTATTGTTATAAACTTTGTTCCAAAGTATATTAGAGAATCGCTTGGTTCGCAAATTCTTAAAATTGTCGATAAAGTGATAAACATAAACAATCGAGAGGAGATCCACTTCACAAAATTAACATTTTGCCAATATGTAAACACAAAGGCTTGAGGTTTTGGTTCAAGAAGTTGAAAGTTTGTCGATGATTAGGTTCAGTGATTGCCATTTTTGCCAACAAAGTATCTCAAGTAAGGAGGGTGGTTTGTGAAAAATTAAGATACTTGTTGTCACTTAGATTTGCACCCTATGTTGAAGTCTGTTTGCTGCAACAATCCAATGAAACATGGGAGTGATCTCGAGGTGTGGGACTCTACAGATGAGATCAAACCTCTAGAGAAGGATGGTTCCTCCTTCTGAGTATAAGATTCAGAGAAAACTAAAAGACTAAACCTAATCTAACACCACAGGAAAAAGGTAAGGAGAAAACTGAAAAGAGAAAGGTGATACACTAGGTTTAATAAAGAACACTCGCAAAGCTAAAATACACAGAATAATTTCACACAGCTGATAGAATCACACAAATCCTGCAGATCTTAACAAAGGTAAAGAACATAATAGAATTGCAAGGAATAAACATTCACAAGAAATAACCAGTTCCAAATTTACACCGAGCTAAAACAACATGAAAAGGGCAAAAATAACTAGTATGTATTGATTAAAAGGAAAGGTTATAGCAAAGGAGGGTTCTATTTGGAGCACAAAAAATAAGCCTCTGCGTCCAACCCTCATTACATTGATCTTTTTGCTATATATAGCATTTTACATTGATAACACATTAGTCTAGGTCACCTACTACAATAAATTTGCCCATGAGCTTATCAGAAGATATTTCTATAGGGGAATGTCCACCTACATCTGTTTTGCAAAACATAAATGTAGAAAATATCTTGATCTGATCTGCAACAATAAATATGAAAATATCTAGAGGATGAAGTAGCTGAAGAAAAATATTTGTTGCATTGAAGGCCAGCATCTGGTTCATCCACTACACAACAGATGTACAACTACTTACAGCTAGGGGTTGACCTGATCCTACAATAATGGCGACTGGAGAGAAGATGGACATTTCAAAATATAATGCCTGCCAAAATTTCATGTATAAAAATTTTACAACACTTTAAAATATTGTAAACTTTAAAATATTTTAAAGCATTACATTATTTACATGCTTTATTTTTTCATTTTATTTCACTTGATTTACTTATGACTTTGTCTTATCGGCAAATCCTGCATATTGCGAACTTTGGGAGCCATCCTTTCTCCTTCATCTTTCTTCCTTTGTCTTCTTTGTCGCTTTCCTCTTTAGTTGGCAAAATCTCACTTTCGTGAACTTTGCCTTAGTCGATTCTCTCTTTTCTTCTCTATCAGCGAAATTTCCATTTCGCAAACCATCCTTGTGTTCTCCCTTTCTCCTTCATCTTTCGCTTCTCGTTCGCCTTTGTCGACGAGTTTGCCAACCTCAAACTTTGTTGATAAAGGAAACCTTCACTTTGTCTTCCTTTTTCCTCGCTTCCCTCTTTAGTTGGTGAAATATCACTTTCATGAACTTTTCTTTAGCCGATTCTATCTTTTCTTCTTTATCGGTGAAATTTCCATTTTGCAAACCATCCTTGTGTTCTCCCTTTCTCCTTCATCGTTTGCTTCTCTTTCGCCTTTGTCGGCGAGTTCATTGATTGGTGAACTCGCTGATCGATGAACTTGCACGTGAACCTGAGGTTCTCCAGCCTCAAACTTTGCCAATAAAGGCAGCCTTTGCTTTGTCTTCCTTTTGAATGCTTCACTTCTTCTCAGTCGGTGATTTCATCGATTGGCGAACTTAAAGTTCACCAACTCAAAATTTGCCGACTAAGGCTTGCTTTCTTGCCTTAGAAAAAGACCTTCCCACCTGTCACTTTAGTCGGTGATTTCGCTGATTGACGAACTTAAGTTCGTCAAACTCAAAATTTACCAACTAAGGCAAAAGACAAAGGCATTTTGGGATTTTCAGGGGTTAAATCTTAGGGATTTTGGGGATTTTTACAAGGAAAAACACTTCAAACCTGAAGAACATTATAGGCATTTAACCAATATTGAAAAGATTTTCAACATTTTTAAAACTGGGCTATGACTCTGGGAAGGGGGAAAATAGGTCAACAATACCCAATAAAGTGGTTTGGTATAATGAGTTGTGAAAGTATTTATTACGAGGGAGCATTTAATAAAACCCCCATCCAATTCATTTACCTTATAAAGTAAACATTTCTTAAGGCATAATTCATTTGTTGTTTGGAAGGTGATTTCGAGTCCCAATTACAATTAATTTAGCTTCTTCCTCTCCACAGGTGTCGTAGTTAAGGTGACTGTATTGTAATCTTCCCCTTTTCAGTTTGAAATAGTACTAGCATTGGTGGAAGAAATTTACGTTGTAATTTTCCATCTTTCATGACTTGCAAAACCCCACTTCAACCATTAACCATAACCCTCTCTCGCAAATGTAAACCCTCAGGTCATAATCATTGTCAACAGGTCCATAGACTAGTTACTCGAGTTTGTCAAAATGAAATATAAATATCAAGGGCTCGATATCTCCTTCATAATTGAAAACAAACTTTCTGGGATTAAGGACGCAGATTTGGGTCATATTGATCTTAAAGAATTATGGGCGAGGATGAATGCCAACCCAAGGACACCCATAGCTCAGAAAACTTTGGATAGTGGCTTGGCACATGCAGGGGGTTTCCCTCCAGCAGTTCAGTGCAGAGATTTAATTATGGCTTGCATTCACAATTACCATGCCGAATCCCATGAGATTAGGACTGCCAGTGGTAAAACAATTTTACATATAAATGGTGGCATCAACGATTGACTTGGATTAAAAGTGAGATGTGTAAGGGTAAAATGCGGATCAATCAAATTGAATTATATAAGACCCAAACATCAACAGAATAGGAGATAACAAGGAAGATTAAACGAAAATAGCAATGAATAACACAAAGCAAACCTTCCCTGAAATCGATGCTTCTGTTGTTTGCCTATTACAACCGTCCTTTTGCAGATGAAGTGAGCCCTCAGAGAGCGCACTCTTTTAAGCTGTGTTCGAGGAAGTCGATGGTAAATGGCTGTTGTGATATGCAATGAAGATGAGCTTCAAATCAACTATTTGATCTCAAGCTTGTGGATGGTAAAAGGGTGCCAAAGGCGCGCTGGTGATATTTCTGCAGAGTAACGATGTCAAAAGCCTGGATGAATAGAGTGGAGGGATGAAGCTTCATTTATAGACTTGGAAGAATGGGAATCAACGGTTGAGAGGAGATATGAAGATCAACGGCTGAGGATGGTTGAGGAATGTGCAACCAGTAGAAATGTGACAAGTGTCCCAGCTCCATCATGAAAGAGGGGATGTGACAAAATTGATTGGAGAGTTAACTCCATTGATTGAACAGTTAACATACTTGATTGATCAGTTAGAAGAGTGGATTATGGGATTTACTGAATTGATTGACCAGTGAACTCAAATGACTAATTAGTTAACAAATTTGATTGATTAGTTAACTAACTTCTGATTTTGAGAAGAAATAGGCCATGTGGGTGAGAGAAAAATAGGTAATTAAATATTAAATATATTTAATTACATGTGCAACCTGATGAGGTGGACAAGGTGAGGTGGAAAAGGTGAGGTGTAAAGGTGAGGTGGATTTTTGAATTTAGAACTTAGGATAGAGGAATTTGGATTAATTAAATAATTTATGATTATTTAATTGTGTAGGACATTTAGAAGAATTTTAATTAAATAAATTGAATTTATTTAATTATGGAACAGTGAATCGATTAAATAAATTGGAAATATTTATTTAATTGATAGAAGAATGGAATAAATATTTAGAATATTTATTTAGGATGAATCATGTCATTTTTAGGCGTATACATTTTCCCCCTCTTTGATGCAATGCAGTTTACAGCGTTGCTTCAAAGAAGTCGATAGTCTGATAGTGATACATGCCCCAGTTTGCCCCTGGTACAAGTTTAACGACAGGATGCCCCCTCGGGAGATTGGATGGGGAGAAGGTAGAAGGCGTGAGACGGACAATCTCACGATGAAGAAGGTTAGGTTTGAAGAAAATGGGTGAAGAAAGAGCCAAATGATACGCGATGCAAGAGAAAATGATAACACATGCAAGCAAGCGAGCAAGTATGCACAAATGATACAAGAACAAACAAGGTATTGCCCCTGTCAAGTGGTAAACCAATGATATACTGATAATGATATACGACAGTGTTGTCATGGCGGGGAATGATATATCCCTAGACCAACACGGCAGGCGTGTTGTCATGGCAGGGAATGAGAGATCCCTAGAGCAACATGAAGGATAGTGTCTGGTTTCAGGAAATGAAGCATGTCGTGTAAGACATGTGTATTGGTCTGATTTCGACAATGCAACATCCTGTATAAGACAATTGATTGATTAACTGATCGAGTTGGTTTACGACCATACAAGGATCAAGACCACTGATTGTGATTGGATCATTTGTGCAAGATTGACTTGACTTGATTGGTATGGATTAAGGATGGACCTTGCATTTGGATCATTGCTCAGATTGACTGATGAAAGATATGATGATAGATAGAATACTGATTGATAGAAGAAAGACTCGATAGAAAGACTCACAAGCTTTTATTTGTATTAATACTCTGCATTGGTGGATCTTTATTGCATGGGGTATGGTATGGATGTATAAATGGATATAGGATGGATGCTTTGCTTTTAGAGTGCTTTGCTTTTAGAGTTTTTGGTACATTTTTTGAGATGTTGTAAGTGAATACAAGCATCTAGGTATAATTGAACTGAGATGACCTGAGTACCGCTTACATGGATTGTGATTTAGCAAGTTAATACAAGCATCTAGTCAAAATTGAATCTAGATGACCTGAGTACTTCTTGCGTTTCAACAAACAAGGATGATCTTTTGCCGATCATGTCTTTAGACAAGGCTTCACATTACTAAAGTTTAATCCACAAATAGCAAACAAGGAAAATAATCATGCCCCCATCATAGCATCTCTAGCTTTTGGCATCCTCGAGTAACATAGGAAGGTATGATAGCAAAAATCAGGACTCAAACTGTTAAACGTGTTTCCGATCTACAAAGCATGTTTGTGTTGATATGTGTTTAGTTCTTGCCTTAGGTATCTGCTTTGCATTAGATAGGTTAAGATGCTCACAGTCAAGATTTCTACTTGAGACGCGGATTCTGCTTGCATTTGCTTGCTTGGTGAGGAGATTGCACAATCCTTATTGGGGAGACGGACCCTAAGGGACTGACCTAGTGCCTCGGGGGCTCATTGCTAAATGGCCTTGCCTACGTGACGACGCAAAGGCAATGTAGTTCGGGATAAACCCTAATGGACCATGGATGGACTAGAAGAAAGACGACAAGAATGAAGACAAGAAAGGGGATGAATGGGACCATGGAAGAAATGGAAGCCTCGGGGGCGCATTACAATAATGGCCTTGCCTACGTGACGGCGCAGAGGCAACGTAGTTCATGGACTTGGACCAGGGACACTAACAAGAGACCCTATGCTAGGCTCACATTGAGGAGACGGTATGGGACAAAACCTTGGTTGACAAGGCCACAAGGAGAGTATCAAGCCATGATAGGTAACTGTCAAGTGTTTTATTTGTAGGATAGATATGGGTCGAATGGGGCAAATGGAGAAAGAATGGACTCAAGGTGATTGGATCCCCAAAGATGGAGAAGGTGGTTTATCACAAGTAACGCCTGTTTACCAGGTTTTCATCACTTGCTTTTATTTGCACGAGAAGCTAGAAAGTAAACATGATGCCTGTTTGTCAGGTTTTCATCATGATACCTATCCAAGGCGTCTGTTTGCCAGGTTTTCACCAAAGGACGATTTTTTTTGTATGCTTTCTATTTTTTTTTCTGACTTTTTTTTTTTATTTTTTTGTATTTTTTGATTTTATTGTGCCCCCTTGCATTGGGGTTCTCCTAGGTATAGAATCGGCGAAGGTGCATGCTGTTGATTGGATCATCTAACAACTCACCCTCTGAAGTGGCCAACTGATATGCCTCCGATCCGTAAGTAGCTACAATCACATAGGGCCCAAGCCAGTTAGGCTCGAACTTACCTTTCTTTTCTCTGTCGTGTTGATTGCAAGGGTTCTCTTTTAGAACTAGGTCCCCAACCTTAAAGCATCTTGGGTGAACCTTGTGATTATAGCTCCTTGACATCATCTGTTGATATGCTTTAAGATGATCGAAGGCTTTCTAGCACCTTTCTTCTAGCAGCTCTAGTTCTTGTAACTTGGAGACTCTGTATTCTTCGTCTGATATGAGACCTTTCAACGACACCCTGAGGGAAGGTAGTTCGACCTCAAGGGGGAGGATGGCTTCTGAACCATAGACAAGGGCGTAGGGTGTAGCACCTGTGGGAGTGCGTATACTGGTTCTGTAGGCCCATAGAGCGGGATTGAGTTGGACATGCCAGTCGCGACCAGCCTCATTGACAGTTTTCTTCAGGATTTTCAGAATGGTTTTATTTGATGCCTCAGCTTGGCCGTTACCTTGGGGGTAGTATGGAGTGGAGAAACGATGTTGGATTTTGATGTTTCACGGAAAACGAGTTGGAGTTTCTTCATTGATGACAAAAATATGTGTAAAGACGCCATTGCTACCACATGGCTCAAGAAAGAAAATAAAGGGGGGTCACAACTACCTAAAAGCTTAGTCAAAGCCCTGTTCAAAGATGATATTTCAGACATTATCACACTGTTACATAGGGTGGTTGGGAGTGAAGATTCAAATGAATTTGCTCAGTGGATGTGCCAGTTCATACTGGTCATTTGTACAGGAAAGCAGTATATAAATTGGTCTCAAATAAGTAATGAGCATCTACGTAATCAATTATTAAACTTTCAAAAAAGGGGCAATAAGTTCAATATGTGTTCCTACTTGATTTATTTGCTAGCCACCACTCAACAGGTTTGGCCGAGGTTGAATATTGTTGGCCCAGTGACTCAAGATACCCATGTGTACGATTATTTCCCTCAGCTACAAGAGGAGTATTGTTGGGAATTAAGGTGTCTCAACCTTGTAAATTCCTTGCATTTATTATTGTAATGTAATTTATTTGCTTAGCCTATCTTGTAATTTTGTTACACATCTTGTTTTGTCATCTAGTGTGAAGTGGCGCGATGAGTTGTCACTCCACTTGTAAGGTGACTAGGATGGTCAACTCACTCCATGTGGAGATAGGCATCCTTTTTGTGTGGTAGAGGTTTTCTGCCATGTGTCGACATCTTGGCCAGTGTGTAAGTGAATCTTGACCGAAACGGTTATGACAGATTCCTATGACAGTTTTATGACATGTAAGAGTCAGAAATAGAAGGTTCTATGATAGGTGAAGACATGTGTCACAAAGCATCTTGGAAGAAGGCATCTTTGGGCGCCCCAAGGAGGGTTTTGTCATGTTGTAAGAGAATATGCTATTTATAGCCTGTTTATGACAGATTCTCTTACAATTGTAAGTTATGACAGCTATGACAGATTCTATGACAACTGGTTGGTGCGTAAGAGCATCTGTCATTTCCCAAATTGGAAATAGGCGACCATATTGGGATGGGGTGATATGACAAGTGTCATGACCATGCTACAGTGTTGGACAAGTGTCCCTAGGCGTGGGTTTTGGGCCATGAGGCCAAGTTGGACGCCCATTCCAAGATATGTTCAGTTTTGCCTTGAAAACTTCATTATAAGCAGGTGCTTGGAGAGGAGATTCAAGAGGTGATTAACAAGTGTTGTTATGCTGCCAGTTTGACTCCAGAGTGTCGAAGACTCTTGAGAGCTTGCATTGCAAGTGTATTGTAAACCATTTTAGTTTTGTTAATACATTGTGCAGGTTTTGGAGTGTGGGGTTTTTCACCCGATAAGGGTTTTCCCCACGTATATCTTTTGTCTTCTTCTTCTTCTTCTATCTTGCATTTTTATGTTGTTTGCTGCTGCAATATTTTTGTTGTGTTAAACATTCTCTAATTGTAAAGGTTAAAATGAATTTGCACTCTCCTTCCCTCATTAGATTAGTGTAGGAAGTGATTTCCGCACACCTAGCTTCCTTTTAGTTGGTATCAGAGCTATTCTCTTTGGTCCTAGTTGTTGGATAGGGGTTTTGTGTACTAATCTTAGGTTGAGTGGGAGTCCGTGCAGAGTATTCTGAAATCTTGTTGCATGAATGAGATGGCAGGCACATCCGGAAGAATAGAGATAAGGATGTTTAATGGCACAAATGTTGAGTTATGGAAACTTAAGTTGGAGTGTTGTGGAGTTGATCATGAGATTGCATTTAGTATGTTATTGATCTGGAGCTCCTATTTGATAGTATGTAATAACCCTCATGCATGGTGGTTATGTTCTATCATTCTATGGTCGTTTGCAGCAAAGTATTCATGTTGGGTGTTCGTTCTTGGCTCCCTAATCACATGGAGAAACTTGGGTTGTCATGACTGTGGTTTGATGTGCTTATGTTGGGTGCTTGGTTTTAGTCCCTGGCATTGGAAGACATTGTCTTGTTAACCCCGAATGCATGTAGGTTGTGGAGTTAATCCTTGGATGGTTTGGAAGCTTCTGGAACAGCCTATCTCCTTCGTATGCTTGTACATGGTGATGGTTGTGGATTTGGCCTACAAGTGGGCCTGAAGTTCTTGGACCTCTATTTCATTTAGTTGGCTATACTTGCATGTCTCAGTTTCATATTGTTTTGATCTAAGGGTTTTGTAGATGTTACGTTTCAAAAATCTATGGTTATGCTTATCTATGTTATTCCATTATTTTGGTTTAACTATATTGGTGATTTTCAGAATGGTGTGTTTTCCAGATGATAAGTGGATGTGGATTTGCATGTATGTCAGAGACATGGTGGTTTTGCAGGTTTAACATGGTTAATCAAAACTTGTGGTTTTGTCGATCTGCAAACAAACTATTTTTTAGATTATGATTCCTTGAGAGTGTTTCTGGATGTAAGATAGTTGCAGATTTGTATGTATGCTTCGTGCATAATGTGAGGAGGTTTGTATCTTTCTCAGTGTCGAGATGTTGGTATGTGATTTATCACTCATTATGATGCAGAGGCATCCACACTATAACCTTACAATACAGCATGGATGTCTGCAGCCCATCATCATCATCATCATCATCATCACCATCATCATCATATTTCGCTTTACACTGTCAGCATCATCATCATATTTCGGACGAGCACAATGATCCTCCTGCCGACTACTGTTCACTTCCTCCGTTTTCCGCCTATCATCATCATCATGATGTTCAACTAGCGCAAACATCCTCCTGTTGCACTGTTCATCGGGCGCCAAGCTCCATCGGCATCATCATGATATGCAACACCCCCTTCGTCAGCAGGATATCCAATATCCTGTTGCTCCAAAGATCCTGATGATGATCAGCTTTAGTATCTTCCCTTCGATGCCCCGATAGCCGACGATACAAGCAACAGCATCATGATATGATTTATCCGGTTCTCTCGAAACCTCCTGATGATGTTAACACAAATTTCTGCCGATACCTAAGCACTTAACGACAGCAGGATAAACTTGCATAGGGGGATATCTCAATATCCTGATGACGATGACGTCATATCCTGATGACGATGACGTCACCCAATATCCTGATGACCTCTTCAACACTTAGTCAAAAACAACGAACTTTCACTCCCGCATCTGCTAGCGATACGCGGATGATGGGCACTCCCGAGAGATGATCCTGACGGCGATATATACGCTGAGTATATATCTGACTTAAAACATCCTGATGCACTTGCAACATGCAAACTTCAACAGTTTCATGACTCGATCTTCTACCTGATGCCGATACGCTCCTCCTCGGCTCCTCCTGATGATGATCACCCCGACGCACTTGCACTTCATGCAACTAACCGCATCATGCCGATCTCCTCTTACTCGGATGATGATGCCTAACGCGACTGCAGGATATACGCAGAAATATCCTGATGATGCGGTTTTGACCAACTTTCAGTCTTAGCGGATTTTCACTGTTCTGATCCGCCGAACCTCCTGGGATGACTCGATCCACTTCCAGGGTGATCTACCACACTTTATCAGCTCGACCTAGCACATGCCCATGCTAGGGTCTTCAACACCTTTCAACCGCGATCCTGCACACCTGCATGCAAACAAACAAACTAACACCTACCCTACTGTACATAACCATTCCACCGATCAGACGAATCAACCGGTGGAATGGATCAGTGAATCCATACAGCCACCAAACCAGCAAATCGATCAAGCAATGGAATGCAACAGAGGATGAACACAAACAGGAACACTTTATTTGATTTCAAAAGATGTAAATACAATGATCAGTTTCTCTCTCTCTGCCTCACTCTCGCAAAGTCTGGTCGATGATATGCAATACCATCCGATCCTCATGCTTAAATAGATTTCCCTACGAGTACTACTGACCCGACTCCAAGCGGCTGGGAACTCTCCAGGCGGCTGGGAGATCCAACCGAACATACATCATGACAGCTGTTCTAACAAACTTCCTAAAAATAGTAAAAGCATGGTCAGCATGATCATATCATGATCAGCATGACCTTATTACATGCATTGGTCTTAACAGACCTTCTTGGAAACATAAACAAGACCTAAAACAACTAACTGCCTTATCAAGACCAGCTGTCAGGTAGGTGCTCCTGCACCACATTATTTCTACAGCATAATGCTTGATTAGTTCCTTGACTACGATCACTCGTTTGTGGACTTGTTGGCAAATTGAATCTAGAATTGATTTGATGATTGAGTCTTGAAGTCTATGGATTGTCTTCTTTGGTATATTAGTTTACAGGTTCCTAATGTAACGATGAGTTTGTATGTTACATTTGTTTCAGATCTTTGAGTTATGTAGTTTGTGGATTAGCTACCCATTAGCTGCAGTGAGATAACTCAAATGTGGATTGTCTTTATCCACGGGTTTGATTCAGTGTTTATACAGATTTTGTTAGTTGGCCTTGTCTGTGGTCATTTATGTATTGGTATGTTGCATTGGGATAAGAGGATGGATAATTAGAGTGCATGGATAGTCATTTATTGGGACTTATAGCATGTTTATCATGATGTCATGGATAGCTTGGTTACACAATTTAATGTGAGCTTTTAACAGTGATGGTTTTATCTTCTCAACTTCAAGATCTTGGTTCTATTTTATTCTTTTGTGTTGCTGATATTGCATAGGACAATTGTTAGATTGTGTTAGAGGCATGGATGATCTTCATTGAGAGGATGGTTATCATGATGCCTTGATAAGCTCGGTATCACAGTTTTAGTGGGAGCTTTGGCAGTGATGTTGGATTCATCATAAGTGATGAATGATCTTCTGCAGTGGATATTGGTGTCATGGAGGAGCTCTTGGTTTTGAGAGTTCTTTGACATCTTCAGTTTTATTGTCAGGAGATGGTTATCTTCATATGTTTTGAGATGTTGACATCCTGATTAAGGTGTCAGGTTTATGATTTGTCAATATGACATGTTTATCCTTTGATTAGAGATGTTCTTACTATGTCATGATTTACTCTTGATGCTAGCTTAAAGTTTTGGCATGATACATGTTCTCTTGAGATAGGATATATGCATCATTGTATGCTTTGGTGTATGTGATCTTGTTACGAGGTGATGGATAGATCATAATGTCATGATGGGCTTCTTGATCATGCAGATGTACAGTGGGAGTTCTGACAGTGATCTTGTTTGTTCTCTTTGGTTTTGAGTATTAATCATTTGCTTAAAGCTTCATGATTTTGCAGGATGCATTTGAAGTTGGCATGTATTGGTTGATGGATGCTCATGGATACTAGAGAGACTTGAGGTGAGGCTTGAGATCTCTTGTTGAAGGGATCATGTGTTGAAATGGTGAAATTTTTCAGCAGAAAGACTGAGGAGCCTTCACTTGTTATGGACATGAGTTCATATTTGAACTTGAGAGGAGATTGTTCTTGGAGAGAGTATATGAGACTCGGTGTATCTCAGTGGATCCCCACTCTCAGTTCACTCAGCAGAAAATGTTCTGATAGGTATTGCCAGGTTATTTCAGATTCATTTGTTTTATGCTTTTATTTCTCATAGATATAAATCTTGAGCTCCAAGTTATTAGTTCTGGAGGTTTCATTTGAGGGTTGTTAGCATGGTTATCTTCTTGATTCGTATGGTTTGGTTTATGATGTTCATTTATAAGGAGTTTAGGAGATGTGATTGGGCTTATTCCCTGTTATGGAATGGTTATGAGTTTGATCTACCTTGTTTAGAGAGGCTTACATCCATGTTGATGTTTATTTGATCTTATGAGATTGAAAGGTTGGGTGTTGTTAAGGCTTTTCAGTTGGGGTTTTGTGAAGGAGATCATACTTGGCACAGCTTAGCACTTGGTGGTGTTGGTAGAAGGACATGTTATGGTTTGCAGTTTCTCTTTATGGTCTCACTCTTCTTCCTAGAAGTTCTTATTCATCTAATATGATCACTGGGTTTGTGATCATCTATTGTTGTTGTACTTTATTATTTTTTGGCAACAGTATGTGTTCTTTTTAGATGTGGACTTGGGAGAAGTGGAGGAGGTCAGAGGTGAGAGAGTGAGTAGAAAACTGTTTGCTCTATTTTGCAGCAGTTGGTTGTAGTTTGCAGATCATTGTAATTGTTCCTTGTATTATTATATGTTTGTATTATAAGTCACTTTTATGTAAGTGCTGATTGGTAGACTTTGAGTTACTTCAGTTGGCATTGCTCATGCAGTTGATTCCTAGGATGTATGTATATCGTTGGTAGATGGTTTTTCATTGGACTACAGTATCAAAGGTCTTCATAATTTTTGCACATCAATGGTTATTGGTATGTTTGTTATCATGGGAGACGATAACTTTGAGCAGGACAGTGGATTATACAGGGATGAGAGTTGCAGTATGGGCTGAATATGTCATGTGCAAAAGTTCTATCAATGGTGGTTATTTAGTTGGATGTAAACAACTAGCTATGGTTGTTGTTCTAACTGTTTTGGAGCTTACGTGCTCGATCTTGTTTTGAAGATGTTTCGACTTCAAAGTTATGTTCTGTTAACTGGTTTGAAGTTGGATACATTGGTGTGTCTATGTGGCATTTAGTGTTTCATCATATTTTTGGTATTCTAATCTTGTGTCATGTTGGTGATCACTTGGAAGATGTTACAGGTGCTTCTGTAAAGCTAGTGGGCATAGTTGAGTTTAGTTGAGCTACGTACTTGGCAGCTACTCATTCTTGCAAGGAAGCCATTTGGCTTAAGAGATTTTGTGTTCAGATATTGGTGTTGGTGCAGGACAGTTTACTATCTGTTGACAGTCAAAGTGTGATGTTGCAGATGTATTAATGAAACCAGTGGGCACAGAGAAGTTTAGATGGTGTTCGGAGTGGACTATATCTATTAAATTATGTTTTTCTATTGGCTCTTACAAGGTGTTCGACAAGTGGGAGAATGTTGGGAATTAAGGTGTCTCAACCTTGTAAATTCCTTGCATTTATTATTGTAATGTAATTTATTTACTTAGCCTATGTTGTAATTTTGTTGCACATCTTGTTTTGTCATCTAGTGTGAAGTGGCATGATGAGTTGTCACTCCACTTGTAAGGTGACTAGGATGGTCAACTCACTCCATGTGGAGATAGGTGTCTCTTTTGTGTGGTAGAGGTTTTCTGCCATGTTTCAGCATCTTGACCAGTGTGTAAGTGAATCTTGACCGAAACGGTTATGACAGATTCCTATGACAATTTTATGACATCTAAGAGTCAGAAATAGAAGGTTCTATGATAGGTGAAGACATGTGTCACAAGGCATCTTGGAAGAAGGCATCTTTGGGCGCCCCAAGGGGGGTTTTGTCATGTTGTAAGAGAATATGCTATTTATAGCCTATTTATGACAAATTCTCTTACAGCTGTAAGTTATGACAGCTATGACAGATTCTATGACAGCCGGTTGGTGCGTAAGAGCATCTGTCATTTCCCAAATTGGAAATAGGCGACCATATTGGGATGGGGTGATATGAGAAGTGTCATGACCATGCTGCAGTGTTGGACAAGTGTCCCTAGGCGTGGGTTTTGGGCCATGAGGCCAAGTTGGACGCCCATTCCAAGATATGTTCAGTTTTGCCTTGAAAACTTCATTATAAGCACGTGCTTGGAGAGGAGATTCAAGAGGTGATTAACAGGTGTTGTTATGCTGCCAATTTGACTCCAGATATGAGCGTCGAAGACTCCTGAGAGCTTGCATTGCAAGTGTATTGTAAACCATTTAAGTTTTGTTAATACATTATGCAAGTTTTAGAGTGTGGGGTTTTTCACCTGATAAGGGTTTTCCCCACGTATATCTTGTGTCTTCTTCTTCTTCTCCTGTCTTGCATTCTTATGTTGTTTGCTGCTGCAATATTTATGTTGTTGTGTTAAACATTCTGTAATTGTAAAGGTTAAAATGAATTTGCACTCTCCTCCCATGCTGCAATATTTGTGTAGGAAGTGATTTCTACACACCTAGCTTCCTTTCAGGTATCAATAGCATATTCTCTTAAAACATGACAAAACCCTCCTTGGGGCGCCCAAAGATGCCTTCTTCCAAGATGCCTTGTGACACATGTCTTCACCTATCATAGAACCTTCTATTTCTGACTCTTACATGTCATAAAATTGTCATAGAAATCTGTCATAACCGTTTCGGTCAAGATTCACTTACACACTGGTCAAGATGTCGACACATGGTAGAAAACCTCTACCACACAAAAGGGACGCCTATCTCCACATGGAGTGAGTTGACCATCCTAGTCACCTTACAAGTGGAGTGGCAACTCATCGTGTCACTTCACACTAGATGACAAAACAGGGTGTGCAACAAAATTACAACATAGGCTAAGTAAATAAATTACATTACAATAATAAATGCAAGGAATTTACAAGGTTGAGACACCTTAATTCACAATTACCATGCCGAATCCCATGAGATTAGGACTACCAGTGGTAAAACAATTTTACATATAAATAGTGCCATCAACGATTGACTTGGATTACAAGTGAGAGATGAATATGTTGATGTTTCACGGCAAACGAGTTGGATTTTCTTCATTGATGGCAAAAATATGTGTAAAGACGTCATTGCTACCACATGGCTCAAGAAAGAAAATAAAGGGGGGTCGCAACTGCCTAAAAGCTTAGTCAAAGCCCTGTTCAAAGATGATATTTCAGACATTATCACACTGTTACATAGGGTGGTTGGGAGTGAAGATTCAAATGAATTTGCTCAGTGGATGTGCCAGTTCATATTGGTCATTTGTATAGGAAAACAGTATATAGATTGGTCTCAGATAAGTAATGAGCATCTACATAATCAATTAGTAAACTTTCAGAAAAGGGGCAATAAGTTCAATATGTGTTCCTACTTGATTTGTTTGCTAGCCACCACTCAACAGGTTTGGCTGAGATTGAATATTGTTGGCCCAATGACTCAAGATACCCATGTGTACGATTATTTCCCTCAACGACAAGAGGAGTATGGCAACAAAGACTACAAGAGAATCAATGATGCTTTCCTTATGTTGATGGTGAGAAGAATCTATTAGAATCTTAATGGAGGCAATAAATTGGATAATTAGAATCTCAGAGTTAGAATCTCAACGGAGGCAATAAATTGGATAATGTAGTTTGGGAGTTACTTCATACAGTTTGATAAGTTCACATACCTCAAAATAGGTGGTTTTGAGTTTCCTGCTTTGAAGCTACCTAGGTATGCTTCTAATTATCTGTTGTTCTTGGAAGTATGCAGGCAGACATATCTTGCAAGCAAGAGATATCATGATTCCAAGAAGAGGGGATACCCTTTTCCTTTGTGATTGACTCATTATACTTGTACCAAACTAGAAAATGCCAAGAATGTGGATAGGCTTCTTGCTAAGTTTCACATATCATCACATAGCTCTAGAAGCTACTTTGACAGTAAGGATTTTGTGAAGAAAAACCTTTATTTCCCCATGCTACGAGAACATCGACCTCATTTGGAAGATTTTTGGGCTAACTGTGTCGATGAGTATGAAGTGAGGAGAAGAGATTGGTCAAGATTAATCCTAGACCCAATGAGAATCTTCAAGCTCGATTGGGATCTTCCAAACTTGGTGGATGATTATGTCAATTTGATTGACCCTATTTTTTTTGTTGAAAGCACTAAACCCCTTCCTGAGATAGATTGGACTATAAATGAAATTGTAGATGTTAATGCCTAGATCTTATTTTTTGATGAATAAAAGTCAACAGTGGCTAAGATCTAAGGTGAGTTGTTATGGTGTAGGTTCTCCTTCACACAAGGAGAAAATCATGGGAGAACAACAGGTTTCTGCGGGCACTTCCAACCCAAGTACACATATCACTTCCCACACTATAAGTTCACAATCTCCAGTCAGGGACGAGAGTGATGGTGGAGATGTTCCTAAGAAGAATGCTTATTTGAAAAGATAGTGTGAAGGGGACAATGAACACCCTAGGAGAAAACTTAAGACCAAGAGGTGTTTGACTCCTCATGCTAATAAATTGTCAGAGCAAGAACAGATGTTACAGGATGAAGAGGATAGGGAGACAACGCCCTCTCCAACCCAAGATGCAACTCCCCCATCCTTTGCATAAACTTCTCCTCTTGTTTTTCATAATGAAGTGTTTCAAACTCCCTCATCTTCTCAGCAACAAGGAGTAACTAGTACTCCTAGAACAGACAATATACCTCATGTTGCTACTGATGACTGTTCAATTCTATCAACTCCTGCCTGGTTGAAAACAAAGGTCGGCAACAAAAGAAGATATTCTCAAATTATAGACATAGAGTTTGATGCAGTTGCAAGGCTCCTAAAGTTAGAGTCGACTCCTAAGAAAGCTAAAAGGATGTCCAAACTCATGGTTGACCCCATAACCAAACACCAATATGTGGAGATTGCAGAACCAATGGTAGAAAAACAAGAGACTGTTGTTTCTGTTGATGATTTGCATGTTAGCAAAGTAGACTTGGGACCTCTTTTTGTTCAAGGGGATATACACAATGTTAAGCTATCTGTGGAAATTTTGGCTACCAAGTTGGAAGAGAGGGAAAGGGAGAATGAACTTTTGGAAGATCGGGTGAATATTTGGACCATGTACATCAGGTCCATTGTTGATACTACATCTCAACCTCTAGATGCTACCACTGACACTCCTGCTAAGACCCCTTTTAAGGGTGTAAGTACAAAGGTAATAGATCAAATCAATAGGTACAAATTTTTGGGTAACGCAGTAGAAGAATGGGTGGAGAAACTCACTATAGATGGATTATTTTTTATTCATGAAATCATTCTTTTGTATACCAAACTGTCTAACACGCAAACTAAGATTTTGGTTGATCTAAAGACTATCAAGAAAGAGGAGACTATGTTGAATGTGGCTAAGAATGGGTTGATGGGGATGGTGAAGATTGACTCCAGTGTTTTGGTTTCAGAACATATCATAGGCAAACCAGAAGAAAATAAATCTATTAAATGGTTAAACTCAGTTGATTGGAAACTAACAATGGTAAAACAATGCCTGACAAACTTGAAGAATGTAGCTAAAAAAAATAAACCTTGTTGGATCTCATGAGCTCGCCTTTCTTTGGGAGTTGACATTTTTTATGAAATTGAGACGAGTTTGTTAGATGTTGTCGTTGTCAAGAAGGCTTTTAAAGACCCGTTGGTTGAAGAATTGAGGGCCAAAGAGGATTCAAATGGCAATCCCATTGAGAAACTAAAAACATGGTTGCCTATCTCCTAAGTTTCAAGAAGGATATAGTGGAGATGCACGAGAAGTATGAAAATGTCAGCAGCACCTTACAAATGTGGAGAACAAGGTTGATGATCACCAGCGTTCTAAATGCTAAGGCCATTATTCCAATTCTAAACAAGTTCAAGGTTTTCAATGCCAAATTAGATGCTTCACAGAGGTCCAAAGATCAAATAGAGAAAGATGGCACTGGTGAACAAGTACCCTAGGAGGAGCGTGCATGATATGATGCAAGGGAGGGCAAAAATAAAGAAGTTTCTTCTTAAAATCTCTTTAATTTTTTCACACTTTCTTGAGACTTATGTTATAATTTACATTATTATTGGTACTACGTCCCTTTGTTATTCAAGAAACTTTATTGTATTTAATTTGTTAGTTGTGAGACAAGTTACATGGGAAAAGTTAGTTCCCAACTCTTACTATAAAATGAATGAGTAAAAGAGAGTTCGGGTCTTTTGGTGAAATTGCTTTCATGAATAGACTATTTTGTATACAGTATTCAGAATTTTTTGGAGGAAAGGGGAATATTTATACAGGTTGCACGTGATTTTCTTGTGAATATAGAGTATTATGCTCTGGCCTACTTATTAATACAAGAGTAAGGTTGATATTAGGTCAATTATCTCTATGTACTGTCATTAGTTCTTATGTTGGATTATGACATTTTGAGTATAAGAAATTACATCTCTCATGTATGAAATATTGAACCTGCCTCAAGTTTAGATGCTACCATTTTATCTGTCTTCATTCTTACGTTTGCATTTGATGCAATAAATGGTATTTCATTCATTGATTGTGCAAGCATTTGTTCTTCTCATTCTTACGTCTAGGTAGAATCTGGTGATCTTATTTTTATAAGTTGTATTTGGTCTTTCCTGCAATGCATTGGGCATTGGAGGGGAATTAATTTATTTTTATATTTTCAGAAAACACCTTTACCACTTTCAGATTAAAAGCGTACCCATAAAAACTCAAAATTTCATCATACGAAGGGAGCTACCCCTTTTCAAAAATGCAGAGAACAATAGCAAAAGTCATTTGCAATTCGTTTAAGTTGTTAGAACTAAAAATTAGCCTAAAATTTTTACTAAAAAAAATCTATTTTTTCCCACCATAATCCAATCACCTAAACGTGTCATTTTAGAATTTTCTCATCCAAAACACTCCATTTATCCGACCTATAAGCCATTACCCTAATAAGTTCACATTTTATCACCCTTACCCTGAATGAAAAGATCATATCGAAGAGATTATACTATATCGGTAAGAGCCATCCAAAGGTCCCTTCGAAGAAGCAATATGAACAATGTCGATGAGAAAATACCACATCGAAGAAACTCATTTTAGAGTCCCTTTGATATCCAATTACAGTTGTGTTGAAAACACCACTGCATGTCGAGAAGAAAATGCTTAGAGTCTCTTTGATAACCTGAGAAATAAACCATCGAGGGACAAACCTTTTATAACTATGATGTGACTCATCAATATATTGGAGCAACAATAAGAGATCGGGGGGACAAAACCAGACTTATACACTTGAAGAGTTGAAGAGACTACAAAGTATTGGAGTAATGATTTAAGAGTCCCTTCGATATCACTACAACACCAAAAAGTTCGTCAAGGAGATAAATATACATCGGCAGGACATGTCACATATTCCCTTCAATAAACCGAAAGAAATATTTGACTTCGGAGAGACTTTGTTGTGACAGAATGACTAGTTCATGAATCTCTTCGATGAACCGATATGCATGAGCATGTGATACATTTTAACATCATCGAAGGAAGAGTATCATGTCGGTCAGCGATTACATAAGTCCCTCTGATATACCAATATGGTGGGTCCCAAAGATTATCCGGTCTATATGCCAAAGCCTACAAAATAAACATCGAAGGGAAATATAGCCATTGATGGGACAAGGGAATTTGTTCCATCGATAAAACGATGGCATTCGATACAAAGGTAACAATAAAGGTTTTCGAAATGACTCTAAGATGTCAGAGTGAGGTGATTCACAATCTCTCCGAAAAGAAAAATATACTAAATAAATAAATGTCAGAGGGATGGATCCATATCAAAGAAACCCAAATATTGGTCCCTTCGATAAAATTTATTACCGTAGTGCAATGAACTCGTGAACACATCGAAGAAATAAGAAGGATGTTGTGATATTGGTATGAGACCATTTGGGGTCACTCCGAAATCATGAAGGAAATAAAAGAATTAACTAGTAAAAGGACATCAGGGAAAGGGGGAAATATCGGTAAGATCACAAATTGGTCATCTCGATGAAGTATTGACAAGACAAGTTGGCGGCGATCAAACGACCCATATTCAAAAAATTTAATTATCCCTTCAATGACATAAAATTTGCCATGAGACGCCATTAATGGACCAGAGCCGAGTGCATTGAAATCAAATTCTAAGAAAATTGTGAAACCATTAAGCAACCGAGGAAAACGAAGGCAGGGCATAGCTAAGGACAGCAACTCCAAAACCAGAGAAGATATCATCCAAGTAAGTACTCTAAGCTCAAGCTAAAAATTGCAGAGTACATAAACTGGAAGTAGGGTTTTTTCTTTTACAAAGTTTATATCATGGAAAATGTGACTAAGAACCCTAGGGGCAAGAGACAAAAAATAGAAGGGAGGCATCTAAATCGGGATTTAATAGATCAGTGCCCGTGTTCTAGATAAAGGTCTACAAGAAATGCACAATTAAACCCCCCAAGATGAGAAATTGGAGGACAGAAACAAACAAGTGGGTGACACATGGACCCCAATAAGGGGGTATGATTTGTGTCTATATCATTATAGAAAAATGCACAGGCACAAACCTGTCTCCAACCCGTGGAGACTAAACTTGGGAAAATTTGTAGTGCCTAATGTGTTCATCAATGTGGAATTGCTCAAAGCATTGGCAGATAAATACAATCTGCAGACTCGTATGATTGAATTGAGAGATGGATCTGTCTTCATTCCTGTCACCAAGAATTATATATCCATGGTGTTTCAATTGGACACCAGTTTTGATATGAGGTTCAAGATTAGAGATCTCTTAAATGAATACTATAATTTGAGCATGAGTTATAAACGGTGGAGATTGCCATTACACAGGCCTCGAGATGAAGAGAATCAGCTCAAAGTGTTCTCAGGGGTGGAAGATCCCCCATATTCAGTGGATTTGTTTGACGAGTACTATCAATACACCTACTATTCTATTTGTCAAGTACTTGGCTTGGATGCCCCCACATTTATGGCGGTAGCACCAATGGTCCTCACAATTGATGTGCAAAGTCAGGATGCCTGGCCTCTTGACTATGCTGAATATCTTGCAAATGATCTTCACAATGACTTGATTGCTGTAAAAAATAGAAGTGGGGGTGTTAAATTCATGCATTATTCTTTGTTCATGCATCTCATTTTATATGAGGGACAAAATATTTGCATGTGGGATGAATGCCTGAGAATAAGAGACCTAGACAAGGATGGGAACATCAGGCCTATATAGATGTGGACACCTATTTGGGATAGTAGATGTGAGAGATCACACTATTTGTATTTTGAAGAGTACTTTGTGAAGCCTTTGTATAATCTATTGGATCATCCATGTGATTACAACCTGTCACCAGAAGTGCAGAAGTTCTTGAGACCTAAGGACATGGGTGAAAGTGGAAAGATCAATCACAACTGGGGTGGTTGGTATGCTTATAGTGACTGCACAAAAATTAGGATCTATGGATATGAGGGAGCACCATTTTTGCTGCCAAAGCCCTGTCCAGATAGAATTGCTTATTTGGAAATTGTGAGGCAATTAGCCTATTTTGATTTTATGCATCTCAAAAGTTATAATAAGCAGTCATTGATGCCTAGAACATTATGTTTTGGAGATTTCACGGTTGTTTCTAAAAAGGGATATGAATTGATTGATAAAAAACTAGAGCAGTACAAAATGCCTAAAGGAAATGCAAGGGAAAAATTTGACCCAGAACATTTCATAAATGAGGTGAAAACTAGTAGAAAATTAAAAGGGTATCATTATATACTCTTTGTGGATGATGATTTGATCAAAAATGTTGATGAGAATTGTGCAATTGAGAAAAGAAATATGTATCATAGAATAATGCTAGCAAAGGCTTGGAGGATAGCCAATAATCCCACATATAAAGGAACTTTTCTTGAGTTTGATGATCCTATTGAAAGGATAGATACATTAGTTGCACATGAAGCAGAATTGACTAGGAATGTTCCCCCTTGGGTTTTTGAAAAGAGAAATAGGAACATCAGAGAAACACAAGCTGGGTATGAAACTCCACTATGCCATATTGCCCCTCAACCTACACCAGACATTAGTTTCTCTGTGGACACCAGTACTGCAGAGCAAGAAGAAGTTGAGTGGAGATGAAGGTGTACAGACATTCCAGCCTGTGATTGAAAAATATGAACCCCCTGTTGAAAGAGAAGTCATAATGGAAGCCTCAGATGAACTCTCAGATGATATAAGACACAATGCAAGCAAAAATTTTGTTTCTAATAATGATTTTGTCAAAACCCCTGAGTTTAAGGCCTTCTTGTATGAATACAAGGGCAAACAAACTAGGGAAATGATAAAGAATGTCACCCCTGAATCAGAAGTTGAGGTCTTGAAGGAACTGCAGGCAGAGATTGACAAAGAAATGGAGACTATAACCCCGAAGAAAGGAAGAGCATTCTTAAAAGAGGCAGGAGTCATGCTAGTCTCCAGGTGGGATATGACCTTTGCTATTGTATTTGACAGTTTTCGAAGAAATCAAGACAAAAAGGTGCAGTTAAGTATTGAAGGGGTAGACAGAATACGCTCTGGATCAGGCTATGATCTAGACAATGCCACTTTACTGATGTGGGCTTTGTACCCACCAAATAAAAAGCCTTTAGTTATTGATGACCCAAATAAGGCATTTGGCCATCTTTTGGTACAAAGAATTGAGGACACTGATCCCATGGAAACTACTGACCTGAACATAAATGTTGCAAGATTCACAAAGGCCCAAATTGAGAGGTTGGTAAAGACTAACAAAATGTGTATGACAGAGAATGAAAGATTGAGACAAGAAATTGCTAGCTACAAAGATAGACTGCCATCCTCCTCAAGCAGCTATTCACCATGGTTGGAAGCTGATAAGAAGGTGGTAGAGGTCGGAGCTGAGACTGCTTATTTGAAGAATAAAGCTGAAAATTTTCAAAAACATGGTGATCAGTTAGAAACAGAAATAAAATCTGTCAAATATAAAATGGCCTCAGAATTAATTGAGAAAAGATTCGAGAAGATGTTGGGGAATGCTAATAGGGTATGGGCAATGCATGATAGAACACATATTGCCTACCAAGAGCATAAAAGACTACATCTCAGGATGTTGGAAAAGAAGGAGTTGATAGCCAAGGGAGATGTTGATACACAAGTGTTTAAGAATTATGATGAGCTGATCGACATGCATGAAAAGTTTAACATTGTGTTAACACAGGATCTTGGTGATTTTGATCAACGTTTGGATATGGTGTTTCCCAGTTTCTTTGATGATGAAGGCAATCTAAAAGAACAGAGCATTTGGAAACGTGAGTTGGCTCAGTTGTTACCAGTGGCTCTCGATAAGGTTAATGATCAAAGCCAGGGTGATGGATAACATGTACATATACAGTTAGAACAAATTTTTAGTCTGGAATTTGTTATGAAAGAAATAATCTCTACCAGAAATACTTATGCTTCTCAAGAATATGTTGATCATCTTTCTAAAATTAACTTATTCATCTCTTGAGCAACATAAGGGGTCAAAAAGCTTTGCACCAGCCATGTCTATATCCTTAGCTGATTAAAAAATGGAAGACAATGGTTAAGAAAGAAGCTAGAAAATCTGGAGAATCCTTTGACCCTGAAATTTTGCCAAATGCTAATTCAAGAATTTTTGCGATATTAGATTCAAAGGTCAAACATAGAGGAGAAACAATAAATATTGCATCTGAAATGATAGTGGGCAAAGCATGTTCATCAGATATTGCATCATTGGAGAGGAGAACCTTGCCAAGCCAGCGGTCACGAGTCCTCTATGATGATTAATGGACTCAGATCAAGATTACCGTGGACGCCTAGATTACTTTCTTTGTTTATTTCTTAATTATGTTTCAGAACAATCATTAGTTATCTAAAGAGATGTAAGTTATGAAAAGTCACCTTGTTTTGGCCTGAAGCTTGTTTGCTTCCCGTATATAAGGGAAACCAAGGCCAAGTTTAAAAGAGATCAGAACATATAATAAATTATTACATTTTCAGTTATGCTCATAGAACAGAATACAGAAAAACCTTTATGAAATTTTGAAGTAATATAATGGGAAAGAAAGTTTAATCGGCAGCACAATCTCTGGTGTTCAACTACTTTGTTGATATTAATTCTTATGAGTTATTTGGTTGTCTCCATATTGGTCTTTCTTGTTATTCAAATTAAGTGTTGAGCATATATTTAATTTGAGTTTTGTAGTTTCTGGAAACACTGTGTTTTGCTTTTTTCTGCATTTTGTTCCCAAATTTAATGGATACTCAAGTTGCATTTGGTTCCCAAATTTTTTGTTCATATAAATGGGAATTTGTATTTGCTGCTTTGAACCAAATGCAGAAAGAAGCCAATACAAATTCCCATTTATATGAACAAAAAATTTGGGAACCGAATGCAACTTGAGTATTCATTAAATTTGGGAACCAAATGCAGAAAAAAGCAAAACACAGTGTTTCCAGAAACTACAGAACTCATATTATGGACTGTGGAAATATCATGTCTACAATATATTTAATTTGTCAAGACACATTTGCTGCCTCTGTGTGATTTTCTTGATTGGTTTCTGAGAGAAGAGAATTAAACTCCTTCTAAGTGATTTCTATTTATTGGTTTTTGCCCAGAATTAAAATCCTTTAAACAAATCATCTTAATTGGTTTCCTTCAAGCTAGAATTAAAACCCTTTCAAATAATCACAGTAACTCGAAAAGATATCAATGGGATTTATAAGAAGAGCCTGATAACCAACAGTTTTGTACGTTTATACAAAGTATAAACATCCAAAAGTGCCAAGTAGTTAGAGTTAAGCCAAGTAGATAAATCCGCATATCACATAAATCTTGACCCCATTAGCCCAATAGGAATAGGCACTAATCACACTAAATCCAAAGTCATAATCTTTTCAGAATTAGCTATTACTATTGTATCTATTTCACACTCATATGCCATTAGGAAATAGGTTACTATAATCAAAGCATACATAATCCTTAAATCTGCTTAAACTACTGAAGGTACACCCGTCGAGGTCTAGCAGAACCTGAAGGGTAGGGAGTTCTACACCACATTGGTTAACTTCGTTTCGTTGGCCAAAACCTTGTTAGTCTGACCATAGGACCTGGTATACCCTTAGGATTAGCAAGCTGCAATTTTGGGAACCAACACAACTGTTAGTGGGTTTGTCATCTTCTAATTGGGTGAAATCTATAGAGAGTTCAGTGATAAAATATGTTCACTAACAAGGTGTTGTGTTGTTGAACGAGATAAATGAGTCAATAGGTCTTAAGCTTGCGAATAAAGCATAGAGGCACCCCTAAGGTGACACACAATAGCTTAACGGTACACTATGTGGTGGTTGAGCTTCATGCACAGTTGTTTGGTGAGTCTTGAATGTATATCCTATTCCTATTGCACCAGTACTGCAAATTCAAAATGTGATGCAGAGAGGGGACGATGAAGCGAGTGTGATTCAATGCCAAGGTACCAAAGGTAGATGGGGTGGGTGTTTCCCGCTCGAGGCAACTTTCAAAATTTAAGTTCTTATATATACATGTAAGGATGATGTTTTAGGGGTTAGGCAATGTTTACTCATTGAGTCAATTCAAGATCCTAAGAGAAGAATCGATAGGCATTCTCAGCCTTTATGGGTGCTTTTAGAGCCGATTGAATGTCTTATAAGTGTGCATTTTGTCTTTTGTAACTCGTTCTCGATTCAATAATGAAGAAAAGTAACATTTTGTGCTAATTCTTGTGTCTGTCAAATCTTGTTTTAGATCTCATGTATTGATGTTGTGCCTTTGCTTTCATTTCAATGAATGATATTAGTGAATGGTCTACAATTATGCATTTTATGCTCTTTGAAGCCATGAGTTAGTATTGTGAGTTAAACAGGAAAGCTCAGTGTCATATATGCATTAGTTTAAGTACTATCTTTTGGTGTATCACCTTGGAGTAGTTCCATTTAATCAAAGTTTCTCTTCTCTTTTCTCCCCCATGTTGGGAGAAACAACAAGATTCTTACAGAGTCAACTTCTAAAACCCCAGAGGTTATCCTATGAGTCAAGTCCGACATTTACAGGATTTCTCATTTGTGGTGATTGATCCAACCTAAGAACAATCTTAGGCAAGTTTAACCATCAACAATAACTAACCTAAGGGATGTGTGTCATATGTCAACATCTCCATCAATGTATATACATTATAATATCATATCCTTAGGTACAGAACAATATAATTCAATCCAAAAATGGAGGAATATTAGTGACATACACCAAAATCTTAAGCGACCCTTACCTAGTGTATTAGGTCTTTGGTTTACCTATGATATCTCATCTCACAACAGGCTAGTTCCAACCAAAAAGAGAGATCAATGCCACAAGATGTTTCCCTAGGTAAAGAACCCTTTTCCCTACACGCATTCATTCTTTTTATTACGCAATTGAATGATTTATTTATTTTATCTGTTAAAACCATGTTTTACCCATTTATTGCCTATTGATTGTGTATTTCAATATATACAAAGAGAGGCCCTTCCCTTTATTAAGCAATAGAATCTTACCTAGTAGGCTCATTTTCTTAATGTATACTTTTGGTGAACCCAACATGAACCCTTGTTTTGGTTGGCTCGCATTCCTTATCTTTCAACTTTTTTCCTCAAATCTCTTCTATCTCATCTTACACCTTGTGAAGTTTCCAAAGTCTATTCGTTCATTCCCACAATGGATCATGTTGGGATTAGCACCAGTGAAAACCATACATGGAATGCTTTCACTCAAGCTCAATACACATCAACCATAGATTTCAATATGATACATACCATGTCCCAGAGAAATGCAAAATCGAATATTACCTCTCAAAACCAAGTTCAAACTAGCTCATCTACCAAGAAACTATTTGGAAACAAACACTAAGGAAAGATTTGTAAATGTTTGAACTTGATATCAAAGTGAGGAAGGCTATGATAGTGATACATCTGAATAAGGTGAGTTGGAGCCTACAGGTGCCAATCTAGATTATAACTCTAGAACTTTCCAAGGTTACACTTATGAAATAGTTCTCTATGCAAAATCACCTTGAAAATGTTAACAAGTGTTGAACAACTAAGCATCATGGTGACTATTCCTCACATTCTTCATTTTCTTCCCATCCTACTTATGTGACTAATTCCATTAAAGCCTTTTAAACCTTGGCCAAAACCATTGCAGCTATTTCAACCATGGTCAAAACTATTGTAGAGATTTCAACCATACACTCCCAAGGATGCAACATAGGCTACAAAAATCAAGAATATTCATTGAATTAAAATACTAAAGTTATGCAGCCCTTACATACTTTTGCACCATAACCACCTCCAAATCTAAATTAGAATGCCCAAAATTTTAAGCAACTGCATCAATCCATAGTGGGCATGCAAGCATTCATGTTAAGTCAAGGATTAGTTGAGTTAAATGCAAACAATGATCAATAAGCAAATGATGGAAAATTTCAATCAGATCCTTCAAATGAATAAACAACCACAACAAATGCATTAGGGCACTACTTATCCACATTGACCCCTCATCCCCTTACTAATGGGAGTGGAAAAATAATACCACAACATGCAATCCAAAATAAGGTTATCCAAATATTACAAAATGAGCCTCTATTGCCTTACATAGCTTCTATTGGCATAGGAAATGTTACAACTAACAATACTTTTAATGGTAGTCAAGATCCTATTACCCATCTAATATCTTTTAAAAATATCTACAAAGGATTTTTTTATAATAATTTTATTAGAGATCAATACAAAGGGATTACATCTAGATATCGGCATCTTTGTCCTTAAGCCAATTATATGTTGAGTAAGCATACATCTATTCCAGAACCCTCCTTTGGCTAAGCTACCACAAGCAAGGGGGAGACCAATCCATTAAAGTCACCCAAGGGTTAAACCTAGCCCAATCATACCTTTGAGGATTTGAACCTTAGTGGATGGTGTAATCAATAGAACATGTTGAGTAATCAAAGGGTAGATTTTGACTAACCAATATGCTGCAACAAAGCTCTTTGCAATTACCTTTTTATCAAAGATGCCTTAAAATGGTACAATCAACTAAAGGCACATTCGATTCTAAAATTTGTGGACTTGATTACCGCACTTAACCAAGAGTTCTGATTCGATGCCTTGCTTGAAGGAAAGATAGGTAATGTTGATTGGCCTAAATATCTTTTCAAGATAAATGCACCACACATGGCCACCAAAGTATGGAAAGATTTGTAGGTGTGGGACATGACCAACAAATCGATCTCTGGGTTGAGGGTCGGCCCCCTGCCTATCTAGACTAAGTCTAAATAAGAGGGAAAGGGGAGAAATGCATAAATAAATAATTGGAAATCAAAGGCTATAAGCCAAGAGAAACATCCATTTACAATTAGACTAAGCAAAGCTTTGTAACACTTGACCGTCAGTTCTCCTGATTCTCCGTCAGACCCTTCGCCAATTGAAGAGCCTTCATTGTCCTCTTCGAGCCCTGTGGGTGTTGTGGTGGCTCCCGCGAGTCCCCCAATTCCTCCTGCATCCTCTGATCTTCCAGTGGTTGCCCCCTCCCGTGAGGGCATTTTGGAGTTTCATGCTCATGTTTTGTCTTCAAGTTCCCCAGTTGCTTGTGCTGGGGCCTCCCCCTCTTCTCAAGCGTCGGCTTTGTCTGTGGAATCTGATGTAGATTCCCCTCTCTCCCCTTGTTTTGGCAACTTAGACCCTTTGAGTTCTTGGACCGTTGTTCAGAGGAAGAAGAAAGGTCTTCCTAAAGTTGTTTCTACTTCGCACCCTTGGGTCAAAGGTATTCGTTATGCAAGGTCGGGATCTAGCGTTGTCTAGTCCCTGTTGTTCTCTCTTTTGTTCACAGCGGGGCTGCCTCTTGTTATAAGGGTTCAGGCCCTTTCAAAATCCCATTATGTTTCACTGCTTGTGAAACTCTTTTTGTTCGCCTGTCTTGGTTTTTGTTCATGGGTTCTGGCCCTTCTCGGTTACTTTTATCAAAACACTCGATACAGTAGTTAACAAAATAGCATAATACATGCATTAGTATGCATTAGACAACAATCTAACCATACACAAATAGGAGTCAAAATTACTAGAGTAATAGCTTCTTATATTGCATACTTTAAAGAAACAGTACAATTGCTTAAAAAATGAAAAATCAACTACCTAGACACATGCATTGATATTCCCCTAAAGCCAAACAACAAAGAAACAAAGAAAAGAAAAGAAACGGGTCACGCATGAGCAATAGCACGGTTCTGTATATAATCAATTCTACCTTGCAATTTGAAAATATCAACAATATATTCCCAAAATGAGGAGAGAAAAACAGGGGGAGAGAACGGGGAAAGAGAGTTGTTGATGTGACCTACAAATTCAAATTGCAAATATCCCACCTAATACTACATGTTGTATGCTTTAATATTCATTCTTTGAATTTGCATTAACTCACTTCAAAATATTTGGACAATGAAATACAATAATTCGCATTTACCTTTTGACAAATATATAACATTATATTCCCAATGTTTAGGGGAGAGGAGCCAGTAGTCGAACAGGCAACTTTGCGACCCTGTAGCTGTTACATGGAATATTGTAGGACCTCCGTTTTTTTTTAGAAATGTAGTATGGTCTCTTATCTATCTACAACTAAGGTATGGAGGTATGACTCATCACGCAACTCACCATATCAGCACATCTACTAAGAAGTGTCCTTATAATAAATTTTTTGAAGATTCGACCAAAAATTTATCATGGAATCCCCAATAGTTGAACATAAAAATACCATTTATTATTAAGCAAATTTCATATTCCTATTTCAAATGTAACTTATATAAATATTAAATGATCACAATTGTTTTAAATAACCATTATTATTGTTATATGTCACCCTTATATTTTATATAGAAGAACCAATAGTTGAACAGATATAACATTATTTATGTTACATAAATAACATATTTTTATTTATAAGACAGTTTACACAAAACATAAATTTCAATAAATATGTTTTAATTCTAGCCTTACATATTATATTTTTCCTTTAAATTGTTAATAGCTAGCCGAAATTTTATACACCTAAAATCTAAAATGATAATTCGTAACCCTAATCTTGTACAACCTAAAATGTATTTGTGTTCAACACTATACCTACCATTCTCATTAGGTGGTGCAACGTTTGGAGGAAGAGGCGAGCGTTTGGAGGAACAGGTGAGGGTTTGGAGGAAGAGGCATTCACTCCTGGCCTAGTGCAACGTGGGAAGCACAAACTAGAAGCATTTTTGAGACAGTTTCATTTTCGCCCTCCCCTATCTAGTGAACCTACTCAAGTAACTATTCATTTTAATTAGCAGAATATGTTGTGTTTTTAAAGATGTGTATCCACACCACATTTTCAAAGGAATATTGTTTTCTTTGCTTCAATTATACCATTGAGTCTACACCTTATTCCACCCAAATATTTTCCTTGGCCTGTCTTGGAAATGTGAGCCCAATGATCTAATGTCCATTTTAGAGTTTTACAGAAAATTAGTAGTCAAAAATTGAAATGATAAATGAATCTATTCTTTGTAAAACCTTACAAAAAAATGTAAATTTTTGGAAATAAGAAATAGTAGACTGAGACTGCAAATTTGTTTATGCCACATTGCAAATATTGAAACCCTACAAGCTATTGTTGAATGTTTTAAATTTTAAACCTATATTCTTGCCGACACCTTTTACTAAAATTCCCAAACCATGATGCTAAAACTCTCCTAAAGGGTGGTGTATTAATTGATAGTAGAGGGTAAAGAATGTTGTAGGCTAAGCAAGTGAACATAGAAAACTAAACGTTGAAGAGAATCGTCATAGAAATTAGATGGTTTTGGGATTTTTCTACTCCTTCGTTGGTTCCAAGATAAAATTAGGGTTTAGAAATTGGACTGCTATCGGTTTTCTGCAATGTTTAGTTATGTATGGAACATGCAGGAGATGTCTTATGATTCCTATAGGTATCCCTTTTTTGAAAGGCATCTTCTGGAAACACCAAGAGGTGTCAAAAATGTGGTAGATGTTTTGGGGTGTCTCCTATTATCCTTAAACATATCTACTATACTGGAGACGCATATGGGGAACAGAGGTGCTTCCCACAATCTAGAGGTATATTTTTGTATGTTTTGTGTTATTTGGGTTTTGTTACTTTCACTTATTATCCATGTAATTTGTAAGACCAATTTTGAACAATAAAATTCTACTAAATCAGCAAGTGGGATATTATGCCCAGCAAATGACTTGTAAATGGACTTGTGTGTCCCTCCTGCCATCTTTAGACCTATTTTATCATAGATCACAACTGCCCTGAATTAATCCATTTTTAATTAACAAAAACATGTAACAAATGCATAGTTCAATTATATTTGCTTTGTGTAGTGTTAATTATCAGCATTATTTATTGTATAAGCAATTATTTTTCCAATGTTTTGCAAGAAAACATAATTCAAAGCAAAGGGGAAAGTTAAGGTCAAAGCAAATGGTCATGAAGTCACCAAGGATTTTAGGTGAGGTCAACTTTGACCTCATTAAGGCAATGAACCATTTTTTATTTTTTAAGATTTCTCATTTCGTATTTTGTTTTTATATTTTCTAAGTATCGGGTTAAAAGACACAAAATGTGTTGATATATTATATTGTGTATTTGTATGCATGTGATTATATGTATGTCTATATTTATATGCCAATATACATACCATTTATATGCATATACATAAAAATATACATATGTATATGTTTATACACATGTATGTATACCATACATACATATGTAGATGTACATACATTTATACATATGTATGTATATATATTGTATGTGTGCATGTGTATTACAACAAATACAAGTCATGTCATACAATATAAAGATACAAACTTCAATCAAACCATGTATGTATAAAATATAAAGATTACAGCAAATATATGTATGTCTATTTTTATGCCTATACACATTATGCATACATTTATATGCATATACACAAAAATATACATACATTTATATGTATGTATACTATATGTAAATGTACATATATATATATATATATGTGTGTGTGTGTGTATTACAACAAATACAAGTCATGTCATACAATATAAAGAGACAAACTTGGATCAAACCATGTATGTATAAAATATAAAGATTACAATAAGTACGGAGGCATGCATGAAGTTTGCCAAAATACTTTGTAATAGCTATTACATTTGATTAGATCAATCTATAATTTTCTCACAAGATTACATCATGATGACAAGGTGATTTGAACAAAATACCATGGCATGATGAGTAATGTACCCACCTTCCAAAAAAATCCAATTCCACAGAACAAGTCTTACTTGAGGATTAGTTTTGCCTTCATATATTTCAAAATATTCAAATTTTCCCCAAAAAATCGAATTCCATATGATTTCCCACTACACCATCCATGGAGGAAGCAAGGAGCAATTACCATCATTAACTGTGGTTGGTGTGCTAGGACTCAATCCTCCATTTGCATGCTCCTTGGCAGGTGTTATTGGCATTTGTAGTTGGCTTGTAGAAACTTGATTATTGATTGGATAGTTGGCTACAGATGAAAAAGCAGGGGTGTAAATGTTAATCATATCCCTAAGAATGTCATGTTCTGGTATAGGATTCAAGGGGTTGCTTAAATGCCTCTATCTGACTAGCTCCTTCTTTGCCTTTTCAAACTCCCTCATCCTTTTTACCTGTTCCTTTTTCTTCTTTCTCTTGCCTTTGTATTATCTTTAGTTGTTCTTTATTTTGCTTCTTCATTGCATTCTAAATTTTTTTCTACTCTTTCATCTCCCTCTCAATAGCTCTATTGGTTTTTCTCTCGTCTACCTATTCTTTTTTCCTTGCCTTTATATCTACAATTTCTTTCTTTCGTGCTTCTTGCTCCAGGTATATTTGCATGTACTCATCTCCAGTGAGTATTTGAGATTGTCGGCTCAACCTTATTGGACCACCACTATCATGAGAATATTTCTCATTCACCCTTGCATTTGGCAACTTTAGAAAAGATGATAACAACTACATTTGGTTTCCTTCTAGTTGGCTGCAATATTGATCTGTAATGTATTCTTCCACCATGTCATCAGTTTCTCCTTGTGAAATTATTTCATCTTCTACACCAGACTCTCCAGTTGTTGTATAGTAATGAACTATTATGTTGTTTGGAAGAGATGGAGGAGAGGATGGCATTGAGAGTCCTACATCCGCATTATCAAAGTCAAGGTCGACACCAAGGTTTCTGGCACCTTCCATTATGTATTCTGGTATGCTTACCTAAGTATGAATACTTAAACCTGCTATATCTTTCATTGTACTTGACTAGTAGAGTCATGATGTAATTCTTCACCAATAGCAAGATCATGTTGTAGTTGTGCCTCAATTGCAGCATTTTCTCCTTGAAATCTTTCTACACTCTTGAATATTAGACTTAGCAATTCTTGCAAATCTTATAATACTCTCAATTGCCATTGCTTCATTCTCATCACCAACATCAAATGCTCTGCTTGGATTCATGTCATTAGTAAGTGTTGTTGGGTTAAGTGGCCACATACCAATTATTTTAAATCATGTGTTGATATTTTCTATTGTGAGGGCCTTTTTAAATGCTTTGCTACATAGATGGGTTAACTCAAATCTATTAATTTCTA